>CP125974.1:436655267-437905267 GCA_030063025.1 Avena longiglumis | reverse complement strand
AACAATAGCAAGTTCGATGGCAACGGAAAGTTTGATGAGAAGAGAAAGGCATCACAATCTACCAACTTTAAGAAGAAGACTAATAAGAAAAAAAGTGTTTATTATGTGTGCACTGATCCTAATCACTGAGCTCCTAGTCGCACTAACCGCTTTGTGACAAGCGCCATCATGGGAAAAGCAGCAAGATCGTTAATATTGTCATTGGTGATACTAAGATGAAGGATGTTAGGTATCGTATATTTCCTACTATCCTTTTAGTGTGTTATTTTCCTGATTGGTGGATTGACATGGGTTCCAATATACATGTTTGTTCTGATATTTCCATTTTCTTTATGTCAAGTCATGAGGAATTCCTTTGTGCTAATGGGCATCCGATCACATGCTTATGTTCGAGATGATGGTGCGGTTGATCTGAAGTTCACTTCGGTAAAGACCGTGTGCCTGAAGAATGTGCATCATGTGCCCTCCATCAATAAAAATCTTGTTAGCGGATCTCAATTGTGACGAGATGGCTACAAGATTGTTTTTGAGTCCAATAAATTTGTTGTGTGCAAATTTGGAACTTTCATTGGTAAATGCTATGAATGTGATGGCTTGTTTCACTCATCTTTGTTAGATGTTTGTAATCAAGTTTGCACAAATCTTGAACCAAATGTTTGGCATTCAGATTGCATGACATGGCTAGCTAAAATAAATTTAATCCTTGAATTCACCACTATCAAGGGATCTAAGTGCCTAGTTTGTGTAAAAGCAAAGAAACCTAGCAAGTCACATACGACTACGAAGGTGAGAGATTTGGCACCACTAGCGCTCATATATTTAGATCTTTGTGAGATGAATGGTTTGTTGACAAAAGGTGGAAAGAAATACTTCATGATGTTGATTGATGACTCATGTCCTAAATAGAGTTCCCACTAAAAACATAGAAATCACTACATTTGAAAAATGGGAGCAGAAAATATTAAAACTCTCTTAATTACGGACTTAGGGTTGTTTGTCAAAGGTTCATGTGCCAATCCCCAAGAACCATAAGCTTGGACGAAAACCATTGATTATGTTCTTTGGGCTATGCTTTCCACAACATTGGTTTTAGATTCTGGATATTAAAATCTGAGGTATCTGACATGCATGCTGGTACAATCATAGAGTTGGCTGATGCGACTATCTTTGAGGATATCTTTCCTATGAAGGGTATGCCTAGCTCATTGAATCAAGAGATGTCTAGCTCATCCAGTCAGGAATTTGCTGCAATTTATGAACCTACCATTATGATGGAACACTTTGAAAATCCTGAGGAGGAGGATAATAAAATTCCTAAAAGGAGTAGGAGATAGAGAGATGCAAATTCCGTCGGTGGTGATTTCATTGTGTACTTCATGGATGATACTCTCACTTCTATTTCAGAGGCTTATGCATCTCGCGATGCTGACTACTAGAAGGAAGCCGTCCATAGTGAGATGGATTCCATCTTAGCTAATGGAACATGGGAGATTACTGACCGTCCTTATGGGTGCAAACTTGTAGGATGTAAGTGGGTGTTTAATAAAAAACTTAGACCTGATGGTACTATTGATAAGTACAAGGCACGACTTTTGGCCAAGGGTTATGCTTAGAAATAAGGTGAAGACTTCTTTGATACTTACTCACTCATTGCCAGATTGAGCACCATTCGAGTACTAATTTTATTGGCTGCCTCACACAATCTTCTCGTTCACCAAATGGACGTTAGGACGGCTTTCCTAAATGGACAGTTGGACGATGAAATTTATATGGATCAGCAAAATGGTTTTGTAATAAGTGATCAAGAAGGAAATGTGTGCAAGTTGTTGAAGTCTTTATAGGTCAAAAAAAAACCCTCTAAGCAGTGGCATGAAAAGTTTTAAAGAAACTTAACTGCTGGTCACAAATGGCGGAGATTTCTCAACACCATAAGAACAAGCACATACTTAGGAAATTCCACCTGATTCGGCTCTTCGTCGATGGCGAAGAAATTAAGCTATGCAAGGTACACATGGATGCAAATGTTGCAGACCCGTTGACCAAGCCGCTTCAACAGCCCAAGTTTGAGGCGCACGTTAGAGCAATGAGCATGAGATGCCTAAGGCATGTAGATGCCTGAGTGTTTGACTCTAGTGCAAGTGGGATACTATTAGGAACGATGCCCTAGAGACTCACGTTCCGACTTGTATTTGTAACTCAGAATCCGTCTTAGAACTAGTTATATGTGCCACTGCAATTGTTGCAGGTGTAAAACCACATACTTATATCTAGCTCTAGCCAGTTTATCCTTAGTAATTTGAAGTTGGGAGGGAAACCCACTGCCGAGACTAATTTCTAAGACGGAAGATAATAATGTTTCATGTTTCATATGCATGGAGATGCTATCCGCCTTGCATTGGCTAGTCATAAGAGATACGATAGCCGAACCAATCCAAAGGTTAGTAGGACGTGAGCACACCGTCATACGCTCCGACTAACACAATGGAATCCTCAGACCTGAGGGGATTGCACTATCCGAGTTGTGGAAGAGCCGGCTTTGACTCCATGTAACGCTCATCGTAAC
Source organism: Avena longiglumis (assembly GCA_030063025.1). Lineage (NCBI taxonomy): Eukaryota > Viridiplantae > Streptophyta > Magnoliopsida > Poales > Poaceae > Avena > Avena longiglumis. The sequence goes on along the minus strand of CP125974.1, from coordinate 437,902,704 downwards.
TGGGAGTAATAAGGGTGGTCTTGGGCCGACTTCGATGCAAGCTGTGTGACGTGGATCGGCCAAGATGGAATTTTCCCCTCCTATTTTCCGGGCCCTCTCGTGTGATATGATTCTGAAGCATGGCCATACGTTATTCGATCAAGTATTGATTGAGGTAGTCCAACTTAGTGAAGCCGGAGGGAATCAGTTATGATTGCAACGAGAAGAGAGTTAAACCGACACTGGGATGACGAAACCTCCCCTACGGTTTATCACCAATATCGTGAGGAAAAGGGACTCGGACAGATTGTCACATTGAGGGCACTTGCGTAAATTGGGAGTCGACAAGTCTTGCTAGAGGCTGCTACCGATTATCAGCTCTAGTTGGAAAGTCACTGAGTTACGACTCTGACTGAATGACTACTGAGTTGTGTCTGGATTATTGTAAGCCTGTGGGATCACACACTTAAGAGAGTGGAACTAGGAGGATGTTGATCCAACTATCACAAGCCGGCAAGTTGGATTTGTTCATACAGGGACACGTGTCAATGGGTTGGACCCACTTTGACGGAAAGAGGGACACAAGTGGTGTGTGCCCTCACCTACTCGCTATATAAGGGAAGGTGGGCCGCGGTGGACAAATATGATAAGTAATCCGGTGCTGCTTCCTAGGGTTTTGCTAGACTTGGCAATTGCCACCTTTCTTGTCCCGCGGTGGCAAGACCGAGACTAGCATCTCACTTGCTTTTTCCACCTTGTATGTGTGTGAGACAGCAGAGGCGCCACATATGCAGTGCTTGTCAGCGGTGTTAGTTGGGCGACGGAGTCAGGGGAGAGGAGGAGTACCGGAGCCGGCGACGAGGAGGTCCCAGGATCGAGCAGTTCGCTGGAGCTGGACGAGACGAGGGTAACGTACCACACCACCATGACCCGCTTTCTGAGCTTCCGCACCTGCGCGTCGAGAGGTACAAGCTATTTCCTTTGACCTAGGCCGGATCTTGGGGTGGCTCGCCGGAGTTCTAGCCAGAGTAGAAAACCAACCATAATGTAATTAAGGAGGGAAAGTATTTCTTATCTCATTCTTTTGAGATGAAGGATCAAGGAGCAGCTGACGTTATCCTGAACATCAAGTTGTTGAGAGATGATGATAATGGTTGGATCACACTGCTTCAATCCCACTGTGTGTAAAATACCTTGAGTCATTTCAAGTATAGAGATTGCAAGTCTTCTCCAAAACTATATGATGCTAGTATGTTGCTTAGAAAGAATCGTGGGACTGCTAGATATCAACTAAGATATTCTCAAATTGTTTGCTCGCTTATGTATTTAGCTAGTGCTATGAGGCATGACATCACTTTTGTTATAAGCAAACTTAGTCAATTTATTTCATATCCGGGAGATGATCGACAAGCTCTTGAGAGAGTTTTGCGCTATCTAAAAGGCACTGCGAGTTATGGCATTCACTATACTGGGTATCCGAGGATACTAGAGGGTTATAGTGATTCGAACTGGATATCTGATGCTAATGAGATAGAGGCCACGAGTGGATATTTATTTACACTTGGGGGTGGTGCTACTTTTTGGAATTCTTGCAAGTAGACCATCCTAACAAGGTCAACTATGGGAGCAAAACTCATAGCAATAGACACATCCACTTTTGAAGTAGAGTGGTTTTGTCAACTCTTGATGGACTCGCACGTGGTTGAAAAACAGTACTCGCAATCCTAATGAACTATGATAATCAAACTGTGATTATTAAGGTGAACGGTTGTAAGGATAATATGAATTCATCAAGGCATGTGAATAGGAGACTGAAAATTGTTAGAAAATGAGAAACTCTAGAGTTATTGCGTTGGAAAACATGTAAGATCCCTTCACAAAGGTCTATTACGTAACATGATAAAGTATGCATCGAAAGAGTTGGGTATGAGACCCACAATATGACATGTCCATGGCGGTAAACCACTCTTTATGATCAAAGATCCTACTAATTAAAATAGGGAGACAAGTTGTTAGTGAAATGAGAGAAAAATAACCTTAGAGGTCGTTTGGCATCCAGGTATTCATTTCATTTAGTGGAAATGAAATGAATACATGGATTCATTTCATTTATATTATGATTCCAAAAACACTCACATGTTTGGCTGCCACCGGAATTTGGAAATGACAGGTTTAAGATAGAAATCAGGTTTACACATGGGGATATTTGAATGGATTTGCTAAATGAAATGACAGCTCAATTCCGTGCCAACCAAACAGCATGGGGATGGAATTGCAAAATGAATTCCAGGATTCCAGGCCCAAATGATGGATACCAAACGACCTCTTACTTTTAATACAACTACTGCATGAAGATGCAATATTCTCCCATTCTAGACCACGGGTTGATTTTACCTTAATATGTTCTAAGTGGCTTACTTTAAGAGGAAATGTTGTTCTACAAAACATCTTTTAAAATACACACCTATATGAGTCCGATTGTTAAACATCACAGTCTATGAGATTTGGATGCTCTCTAATAAAGTCATAAAAAGCTACAAAGTATGACCTATAAACTCAACAAGCGGGGAAGTCCTATGATAGCCAAGTACCTATAAGACTTTGTGTGAAGCTAGATCCGCAGTAAACTTACAGTTCAAGGCAAAGCCAAATGTCCAAGTTTCTTACTAGGCGTAACATAGAATTCTAGGCGGTAGTTTAACTTAACAGTCTCCACTGTAGTATCAGAATATAAAACAATGTTTTGGAACTATTGAGAAAATTTATATGCCTCTCGGATCTGATAGAAAATTGTTGGAATTTTGACTAAATATGGCCCAGATCATTTAGCCTATTTAAATAGTTCCTGAAATACCAGAGGCTCACTTAGCCCATTCATACATGGCAAGAGGAGGGACTAAATTTCAATCTCACGTTGCTAGTTGAGTGAGAGTTGGACCTCCTTATAAGGGAGGCACGAGTAAAACTTGTATGAGCATGAGAAAACATATGTAAACGTACCCTCCTCTTCCACCGCCCGCCTCATATCATCGCGATGTGCACGTGCTGCTGGTTGCGGAAATGGCCTCACGTGCGATTTACCTCTTTTCCTAGGCAGGAATATGAACAGGCGCGCAAAAGCTAAAACGTTTTCCTAGTGGACAATGAATATGAAGATTGTCCGACTTTGGTCTCTACCTATTCAGTTCGCCTCTCAGCTATTCGTTTCATCTCCTGGCGATGTTTGTTCGTCTCTCTATCATCATGTGCCTATAAAATAGAGGTCGCTCCTCTAATAGGAGACACACCACAACACACAACGTCCATTTAGTTCTAGAGCACTACGCAGTCTTCAGGGCATCCCCATCTCGTCTTGCGGAGGGCACCCCGAGTCGGGATAGTAGACCTCTGGAGGCCCCTTTGTTGAATCTTGTACGGGAGAAGTGCGATAAAGTTTTTGGGGAGCGTTGCCATATGCGACTACTGATTTCACCACAGATTCCTTCATGGATGCTGACGACTTCTTCTCGGACTATGACTAATTTTACGTCGATCGCCTCTTCGACGACATGGTTGATGATAGTGCCAACGCCAACACGACTGGTTCCTCCCCTGCACCCATCTGCGATTCTCTTTCATCTTGTTCAGATCATAGTTCATCTACTACAAATGATGTCTCATATATTGTGTGTAGCAATCTGTTTAGACTTGCTATTTACTATCAATCGGTTAGGGCACAGGACTTCTTTTATTCCTATATTATTAGTCATTTTTTATCTATTATTATTATGGATTAATTTTTTTGGTAAATTTCTTGTATTTCCAATCTTCCCTTGCATGAGAGATCCCACTCCTCTCAGTTTTTATGTCTCTCATCCACTTAGACAAAAGTGCAATGCAAGATGTTTATAAGCCCCTTATGTTACTTTTTCTTGTCGAGTCACACACGAGGGGGTGTTAAAGTATATGTAATAGGCCCACTTATGTGTTCCCTCCTCCGTCAGTAGGAAAACTTCAAAACTTGACTCACATCAATCTTGATCTTACCTCGTTTGATGATTGTCGTAAATATTGTATTGGATCAGGATAGGAAGGCCCCACACGCTCACAATGCTCTCATGGAGTGTTGCGGGTAGAAAGCCTAGAGTTGTCCTCCTTCCATTCTCCACCTCCCCCTTGAGGCCTGCTCGGCGGACATGACTGAGGGGTATCACTCAGTTGTTAGTTGCGGTTGGCAATCTTCTTGCACGAGTCGCGTGGGCCTAGTCAGCATAGTAGGGAGCTCCACATTGGCCACCAACATCGGAATCCATCACCATGGTAGTTGCATTTACCTAGAGGAGGCATGTGTGGCATGACAAGGGCTAGGCCTCTATAGGGTGAGGCTTGCGCAGTTCTAGACGTTGCGGCGAACAAGGTCTGTTTTGATCATTGGCGGTTGCAATGGTGGTGCATCCCAATGATGGCGGAAAAACCTAGCACCCATTCCCGCTATGGTATTATTATCCTCGCACGTCGATCTTCACCTCGTCTCGTTGGCATTTTTGCAACCTATTGCAAAACCAACAAATGTAATATGGAATATTGCCTCTCCATCCTATCAACTAGTGTACCGGTGCTATGACCTTTTTCGAATGGCCTCCAAAGCTTTTTGATAGTAGTGCTTTAGGCCTATTTCACATTACGGTAGATTATTAAAAAAAATCTGTGTTTTCTTTTTTTTTTGACTTTACCTAAAAATCTAGTTTTTGTTTATTTTACCATTTTTTTTATCTAACTTTTCTTATTTTCATGACTATTTACCGTAGCAGATTGTAAAATCTAAGTGCAGCAAATCAAGGTTCAACTACAACAAACTGAGTCTTAGTCATCATACGTCGAATGGTTGGTTTTTTATTAGAATTTAAATATAGTATACTTATGCCGTATCAAAATTATTTGAGGTACGAGCAAATCCCTTCCGACTTTCATACCACAAGAGGATGGACATCTCACGATGCTGCTTAGGTGTGCAATCAACGGTGCCCGTACTGCACCGTACAAAGGTCATACTTATTTTGTCGTACGTTAGCATGCCGCCTTAGGAGCGACATGAATGTGTATCAGTATATATGATGTTTAGTTGTGTGCATGCGAGTCTTCGTGATAATACTTGGCATGCCCCTTTCTTCCTCACACACTTCCCATAGAAATATAGGCCAGGCTTTCTAATTCAGACATTCACGATTTTAGGTTCATTGTTATATCTTTGCCACTTACTCCAAGAGGTTAAGGGCTTCTAAGTAAACTTTATTGACAACTAAATGTTATAATTCAACATCACTCGGAGCTAGACTCGCGATTTTAGCCCTTCTTGCCACTGGCCCACTACTAAAAAATTGCATCATAGATGAATTTAAACAATCTATGGGTAGGAGCATGTGAAGAGATCACCTCATTACAACCGATCTTTGAACCATCTATGAGAAGGCATGTACCATGCGAGATACTCTACAATCACTTGTGGCATGTTTTAGAAATTCAGCTCATGGATGGCAGTCGAGAACAAACATCCCAAGAGGAGGACGCTAACATTGCCAACTTCATCAACTTGATGTACCAGAAGGACCATTGAGAGACGAATGACATGGATATAAACTATAAAGTGGGTACATGCCAATATGGACGTGACTAGGGTCATACTAAGAAAATCTGTTGCCGGATCCAATCTCCATGGGTACGTGGATGCACACACGATCAGAGTCGAGGAGCGCACTGTGTTTGCCTCCACAAAACAGATCTAGACTAGCTATGACAAACACCTCTTTATTTCTCGCCAAATGGAAAGATATAGCTACTGCAACTATGGGCATGTACAATGGTCTATAAGACAGTCTTTTCTTATTTATTCTACGCCATCTATAAAAGATGAAAATACATAGTAGCTACAATGGACCGTCCCTTATGTTATATCAAGAGATTCCTGCCTGCATGCTCGCCAACAAATTATGGATTACTAAAATTAAGCAGGAACACTTTTGAGTAAGAAAAGGCATAGCTTACAACAGAGAAACGTCTTATATCTTACTCTGATAGGTTGAGGTGTATTAAAAATGCCAATGGTGCAGTCGGGTAAACAATCTATGAATTTTCGTTATTTATTATTTTTGAATAGAGGACATTTCAGTTCTTAATTAAACAAATAGATGTCATACTGTGTGGAGTCGTTCCTTCCATTGTGGCTGTAAACATACGATATGGAAATTAACACTTGATTCTCATGGAGTGTAGTTCAAGCATTTCCAGTTTGGTGTCTGAATATATACCATCTGGACATATTCTTTTGAATCAAAAGAATTTGCATTATCACATGATTGAATGTAGAAATTTTTTGGGAATAATTACTCTCTTTGTTTCGAATTACTTGTCGTGGATTTGTTTAGATAGGCATGTATCTAGACGTGTTTTAGTGTATATATACATGCGAATCTAGACAAATCTGCTACATCTAATTCGGGACAAATTGAAGGAGGTATTATTTGGAAATATAATTGAATTCATCAATAACGTAATTGATACTGTAAATGTTTGTGTTGAGATGCATGAAACCGAATTCAGTTAGTCCGCTAACCAGCCTACACAGTTAGTACGCTTGGCATATGCCCAGCAATCATAGGATTGGTGATGTTGTAGTACAACTTAATTAGTTCCTTGAATATTTTCTGTCATGCATGATGTGTCTAATTCATGTCTTTCATTGAATTGTTCATATGAAAAATACATGTTGATAGTTCAGGAAAAATAAGAATTTGGAGAAGTTGAACCAAAAATAATGTACTCTTTGTAATATTTTCGAATTATCGAGTACTACATATATATTTCTAACAATCTGTGCCTTCTTCAAAACTTGTTAGTGCTGATATATCACACAGTACTATAGAATCCTGAAGGGAAACGAAGAGACTACTAAATATAGTGTTTACATTTCTGATCAGGGTATATGAGGATGTACTATTCTTATTGCATTAACAAATTTGTCTACAGCAGTATGTTTAAAGGCAGTTTGGGCAGTGCACACAATGGAAATATTAATTTTGACACACTTTAATACGTTCCTGGTTGTGAGAATTTATGTGTTTAACAATGTTAACATTAACTTGGTGACAGTCATAACATACAAGTAAGATTCCATACAGACGTTCAAGAGGCTGGTTAGTCTAGCACATAAAGCACTCAATCGTACATCTAAATTAAGCCAAATCAACGGATGAGGATGAAGGCACAACACCCCCTAGATCCAGGAGAACACAGAGTCTTCCTGCTAAAGATTAAACTGAAATAACTCGCCAAATGATAAGTATACTCAGAGCAAAACTAGCTAGTTTGCACAGGACCAAAAGTGGAGCAGAAATCTCGCCGGAACCACAGTATCGCATGTACGACGGCCTGACCAAATTAATGAAGCGAGAAATCAGCCTACGGTAGCTAGCTATACTGTGCCCAGCGTCACACAGCCCCATGACCGCAAGACGTACGTAGGCCATGCCTCGAACGGAACTGACGCGATTGCAAGATCAAATCGACAGTACTGCCAAGTGCCAAGTGCCAAACATGAGAAATTATTATTTTGCTTTTATAGGTGAAGCTCACTGTCCCGAGTCCGGACGTCACATGAGCATCTCTCTATTTGTAGCGGCCGTACTCTTTCTCCGCCCCGCAATTACTGGGGACGCCTGCCTCCTTTTCCAATCACCCTCTCTCCCATCCCACTGGGAGCACATTGATTTCGGCCTTGTGCTTCATGTACCAGGGCACCATGGCTGTCGTCCTTGGTTTTTCAGAGCCTCTTTTGACTCTCTGCCGCCCGTGATCGAACGGAGGGCAGAAATAGGAGAGACAAGAAATAAGGCAGCAAGACTCCATGAGCTGGTGATACTGCTTGGGGGGATGAGAAAGACGGAAGAAACCGATAGATGCTAGAAGAAAGGAGAAAAGGTCTAAGGGTGTGCCATGTGAGAGAAAGAGAAAGGGAGAAGAAGATGGAGAAGGAGAAAGAAGGAAGAGGAAGCTAGGAGGCTTGTGCTTTTTGACTACGAGCTTTGTGCATCGAGGCCGTACAGATATTTTGAGGAGGACTAGCAGCAGGTCAAGGAGTTCTTGAGCAAACCGCGGCATTTCAAACGCCTGCCAGCTGGTGCTGTCGCCTCCAAGCTTGACCAAAAACACACGCGCAGAAACCCAATCGAAACAACCCAATTCAAGCTATACCAAAGTTCTTAACGGCAGCAAAAGCGAAAGAGAGATTTCAGGTTTGTTTGGGACGGAAGATTGGAGTACCTGGTGGCGCTGGCGAACTCGTAGAGCCTGCCACGCGGGGAGAAGACGACGAGGGCAACCTCGGCGTCGCACAGCACCGAGAGCTCGAAGGCCTTCTTGAGCAGCCCGTTCCGGCGCTTGGAGAAGGTGACCTGCCGGCTCGTCGCGTTCTCTATCCGCTTCATCTCCGTCTTCCCCCTCACCATCCTTCCTCCCCGAAACGGAATCCAACCCCAATCGTCAGACAACCCCCTTCTGAACGACCAATCACGAACCACACAGCGCAGTAAATAACGGAGTAAATGAATAAATTCGAGCCAGCGGAGATGTAGCGAGCCAAAAGTGGGTAGATCTGAGGGAGGAGGGCGCTCACCAGAAATGGCAAGGCGAGGAGACGAGAGGAGAGTGGAGCAGTGGGGCGGCGCGGCCGCGGCTTCCCTTTCTGGTCTCCGCTGCCTGCTGGCCGTGTAGCCCGGAGCGGAAAGGGAATGGTGTGGGGGTGTGCGAGCACTGTGCTGCGGATTTATAAGGTGGGGAGGAAAAAGCTCGCGTGGCTGCCGATTAGTGGACGGCCGGGGTGGGAAGGCGGCCGGAGAGAGGGCCAGGTATCAGAGGGTAAAAATGGAAGCGATCCGGCCAAATAAAGAAGGCGACCACGCGAGGAATTTCCCATCCTGTGAAAAATCAGCGGATCCGGTCGGTGGCGCACCAGTCCCGTGGGAGCAGCGCCATTGGCCGTCGCCATGCCCATGCGTTCTCGGAAATTAACGTGCCCGAAGGGTGGTGGCGTCTTTGCGGCGCGCGGTCCACCTGGGTTGGCACCTATTTGTGGTTAGAGGTGATTGATTTGGAAAGACCCACTCTCTCTCTTTTTTATTTATATTTATAAACCCTGCGTTGGTTTAGTCAAAGTACTGTATATTTTTTGTAAAGCTTTAACCAAAGATGTAGCAAAAAAAATATCAGCATCCATAATATCATGCTAATATAATATGAACATAAATTGTATAATGATTCTAATCATAGGAATTTTATACATTTAATTAGGTGTGTATTTGTTCAAACTTCGTGAAGTTTGACTATTTTAAACCTATAACATAGAGTAATTCTTAACAAAGGGAGTAAAAAGTCATAATAGAATTGTTGCAGACACTAGTAAGATAGTGTGGGATTATAAGTTGTCCCGTTGCACCATCCACATTAATTTCTCAAAAAGATTACAATTTATTCATATGAACCATCCAATGGCATCACTAAAACGTTATTAGTACGTTTCATATCATTTAGGAATCAATGTTACATGGCATCACTATATTCTCTAACTTAAGAGCATCTCTAGCCGAACAAGCAAAAAACCAATAGATGAGCAAAAGATTCCCGTTAAGCTATCTAAACCGCACCTAGTCAAACTCTCGCATTCCCTTTATATGATCAGTTATTTTTGGGAACCAGCCTCGGTGACTCGCAAAGATAGGCGGCCGAGACCTTAGTGAGCAAAATATTCCTTCGTCCAGCCGCGTGCATAGTCTTCTTGCTGCGCCGCACATCCTGCAGGGCGTTCACACTGGCGACCACATGTTTCCTCCGCCTAGCGCACAGAACATACTCCACCCTCCTCCACTCCACCTTGCTCGCCATTGGCTGACGTCGCAATCGGGCTGGAGAGCCGCCGCATCCTTTCTGATTTCGACGCTGATTCAAGGGTATTTTCATCCGTGGCGAGCTCGATTCCTTAAAAAACGTAGCTATCAGAGCATGGGAAAGTCGTAGACCGACCGCCATAGACCTAGGTGTCGCCAGATTCGAGAGTCGTGGCTTCTTTCTCGATGAGCAGTTCTAGGCGGCGATATCGGCATTTACTCGACCAACGTTTGTCTATAGGGGTATTCCGCAATGGCTACCTCAACCTCCGGTCGCCCCGTAGCCCCGACGATGTTTACTATCTTGCTGACCGGATCTATTCTCCATGGGCCACATTTGTGAAGACAACCCCACGATATCTTGCAAACTGTAACATCCCAAAAATACTAAGCTTGGATCATCAAACTCTAATCATCAAACTTAGGGTTAACAAAAACTTTTCTAAATAAATTTATGAAAGCATGCATGTGTGTATGCATTGATTTTGAAATTCTTTTAAACCACCTTGTTTGTGTGATCCATTGCTTGTAAAATGTTTCTTAGGTGAAATAAACATCATCTAAAAAATTTCCCAAACTTTTCCTAAAGACAAGTAAATCAAAACACATATATGAAATGAATGGTCATTTTGGCCAATTTAACTCCCATGCCTACTTTGGCTGTCTCAAACTTTGAACCCAATGAAACTTTCCTGGATCTTTGCACCCCTTGAATGTACTCATAACAAGGTATCAAGGCCCACTTTGTGATCATCCAGAAACTTTCAAATGCATAGTTTAAATGACAATTCAAAATGGAATCTTTATCATATGGGAAGATCTCACTTTTTCAAAAACTACTCAAACAAGCTCAACTTTCAAAACCCAAGCATCTGCAGACTCACCAGCACCAATCTAGCAAACCCACCAAAAATCTTTTCAAAATTCAAAACTTGAGTTCATGCGGCCATTTCATCAAACAGGTTGCAGACACAAATCAAACAGACATCAAACACTATAGTGTGCAGTAAAATTGGCCTAACTTGTTCCCTAGTTAGCTCACACACAGTTCAGTAGATCATCTATGAAGTTTAACTAAGGACTAGCACCCCTGTGAGCTTGCCATTGCCATCAATGGTGAACAGCCGAGCACCCCCTTGTCACCCCATTGTGGACAGCAGGCTAGAGGAAGAACTAGCCGTGCCAACCTTGTCTAGGAGGCAGCCCACCGTCCACCGCCACTACCTATCCCAGCCGCGAGCGTAGCCAAGCCTTGGACCACGCGCACAAGCCGCGCCCAGACCGCCAGCGACCATGCCAAGCATGCGCCAGAACACCACCCTCGACCAAAGACTGCATCAGACGCCCTCGCCGCGTATACACAATCCCCATGACCTGTGGAGACCGCCAGACATCCCGTTTGTCCGCACAAGACCACCGCCGTCAAGACGCCGCCCGCCACGCAGAGCAACGCCTGCCTGCATCAAACCACACCGCCCCATGCCTCGAGACCATGTCGTTGAGCATCGCTAGAGACACCGCACCGCCCCTACCCTTGCCCATGCCATTAGCCGCTGTAACCTCGCCCGACGAGCTCACCGTGCGCCCGATGGTCCCTCGCCGCTATAAATAGAGGCCACCCCGCACGATTTCTTCACACCATCTCACTCCCTCTCACCGATCGTGCCACACCGCTTCGAGCAACGCAAGCACCACCGCCGAATTTCACCGAGCTCGCCGCCTGGAGAAGAAGGAGCCAGCGATTGAGCCGCAGAGAAGCCACCGTACCAGGAGATTCGCCGTCGTCGACTTTGTCGCTCGCCCGACCTCGCCAAGACCCGGTGATCCCCAAAGAACGCCATCGCCGCGCTAGGTTTCGCTCGTCGGAGTTGTCTCGCGTCGACGATGACTCCACCGTTGGATTAGAACTAGATCGAACGATCCACGTCGCCTCATACCGCCTTGACCACCCACGTGTCAGCGGCGAGTGGGGACACCCACTTAAGCCATGGAGCATCAAGCTTAGCAGCCGCCCAAGAACTTTTCCTGCAGCCCAGCTTATTCAAATTAAACCCTTTTCTATTTCAATTCAAACACACTTCGTACCCAACTTCAAAAATCAACCCATCGATTCAAAGGCACCAAATTGAATGAAACCAATTTTGTTGGAAAGGTCTGTGAATGCTGAATCCAAGCCCGTTGGATTCAAGTCATTTGGATCTATGGATCACCCATGGTAAAAATAACAAGGCAGAAGCTTTTCCGCATTCAAATAAAAGAATGCCACATAAGCATTTCTAGCCACTTTAATTAATTAAAATAAAAGGGTAAAACCTTATTAAATTGTGACACCACTTTAAATCATATTCCCATGGACTACAATATGTGGTGATGACATGTGTCAACATGATCCCATGTTTGGTTTGGAGAATATTAAATCTTAAGTAGGTTTTCAATGAGTAGAAATTACTTTTCTAAAAATAAAAGGAACTAAATCAAGCCTTAACCTTGTAATGTTAGAGATGATGCTAGATCATCCATAGGACCCTTATGTGTGATGAGTGCAAGTAGTTAAGTATTGTTTGGTGATTGTGTACCTCGTATTTATTCATAGACGCTAGTACCGACCAAGGCTACGAGGAGGAAGGAGGATACTACGAAGAAGAAGCCGAGGAGAACTTCAACCACTGCTCTGCACAAGGCAAGCTTATACTGATATTGATGCAAGCTGATACTATACCTATGCAAGCCTTACTAATCAAGTTGACCTATGCAAGCTAACCCTTGCAAGATACCCTACTGATGCAATAAACCCATACTTGTTCTATGACTACTATATGCCTTAAGCATATGTGATCACACCCACTTGATAAACCAATCCTAGTTTTACTTACAAGCTTCTTACTTTTTTTTCTTTATCAAAGCTTCCTGAGAGTTTACTTAAGTGGCTTTTAGATACTAGAAAGATATTTGAAGGTTGCATAAAGAGCATAAAATTTGGCCTAAGTTAGAAACCTGGATATCAGCCTGAGACATAAGGTTATACTTAGTTGAAACTCCACTAGTTACCACCCCTCATCAGTACTACCCCCACCTGTAGATGCTAGTGCTAAGCATAAAACTTGATCAACTCTTAGATGGGAATACTTGGTGGAAAATGGTTATGAAAACCATGGAATGATGGATCATTCTATTGAAATGTTTTGGACATGTGTTTCCAAACACTTGATGATTTTGGTGATGAAATGTTCAGGCATGAGCCTTAGCCCTTTATAAAACTGATGGTTGTCTGGATGCGATACCATTCCAATTTATCGTACAACCACAATACCCGAATATTGGGTAGGGCTTGACTGGAAACTTATATTCCTTAGTATTAGTTCCCTCCCGGCCAAGGTCTGAGCTGAGGCTACCTTGTGAAGATTGTCCACATGCAGCTCCAAGATGACAGTTGGTCATGGTTGGGAGGCCAAACTCACAGGAGAGGTGCTTATACTAGGGCGTGTAATTGAAAGGTTAGGATTGATTATCCGCATACTGAGTATGGTGAATTCAGGATTTGTTCCTGACGGATGTATCGAATGTTGTGGTGAAAGTGTACAATCTCTACAGAGTGTCAAACTATCCGAATAGCCGCGTCCGCGGTTATGGACAGTTGGAGTGGCCATACTGTTCCCCCGTCAGACTTTTCAAAATGACCTGTGAAATGAATTAAGATTTTGACTTGACCACAACAGAGTTGTGATATGAAATACAAGTTCCCACTTAGGAATTATAAAATTGTGACTAGCTTTGGAACCTAGTAGAGATAAATCTGGCTTTTGCAAAACAACCCTAGAGCCTAGTGTCCTATTATCCAAAAACCCCTTTATCTGTTAGTATTAGTTTGCAAGTACTTAAAGAGTACTCATGGATTTCTCCCTGGCTATTTCCATGGCGGACTATGAAGAGGAGTACCGGAAGATGGACCCTGTGAAGGTTACAACAACTAGGATCATCTCCCATCGTCAAAGATTGCTGTGACCTCAAGATGGAGCTTCGCCTACGCTACCGTTATTATTACGTATTCCGCTGCTTGATGTTGTATTAAGAACTGGATCATGAGATCCCTATTTGTGTAAGAACTTATGTATCGTTTGTTATGGAAGAGTGTACTATGGTATCCAATTCTGTTATGTCTCGCAAAAATGGTAATCCAGGGATTGCGATGTATGGCATAACATGCATCTAGGATTGAAATATCCGGGTGTTGACAAGTTGGTATCAGAGCCATCCTGACCATAGGAGACCCTAGTTAGACTGGACGTTTGAACCAAAAACTTAGTTTTAAAACCAAAGAAAACAAATATTTACAAAAACTTATTCTCATCCTTATCTCTTTGATTCTTTCATAAAAATTCATGTTCCTCAAAAACTCATGCAAAATACATAAAATTTTGACACACTTGATCACTCTGCTAATCTACTCGTCCTCTATTTTTATAGATGGACGTGAAGTATAGCAAGTTTTACCAACTTGGGAATGGAGGAGACCTTATCTTTGAGAGGGATCTGGATCAGCTTTCGGAACTTCTGGAGTGTCTGCACCCCGAGTTCTTCAGAGCTCAGCTTAATGATTAAGGAGGAGAAGATCTGTAGTGGCTAATTGTTGCAAGTCTCGGAGGAAAGATTGAACCTCCCACTGTGGAGGGAATTCAGTTTACCTTAAGGGAAAACAACTAGCTCGATGGACTTGCCAGAGCAATGCAGGAAGCTCTTTCCTGTCTATGTGGGCAGAGCATCAATCAGATCAAGGGTACTCGCTTTGAGTTTTGCCCAAGGCGTGATGCAAATGGACAACCACTGGAAGCCTCATAGCACCCCGAGCTGAAGACTCAATTGGACCACCTTAGCTTCATGATGTATGATCGTCAGCAGGAGTTGGACAACTACCGTGACTATTGCAACCACAAGTCGGCCATCATCAAGACGAAGGATCAGACCATAGCCATGCTAGCAAAGGATCGCAAGTCTCGCCGCCGTCAGCTCGACAAGAAGGAGCGCATTATTTCCCCTCTTCGCCACCGCATCTCATCTCTGGAGGAGACCATCCACGAGAGAGACATGCAGTTGGAGGAAAGGGAGAATGCCGGAGAGGATCTTCGTGGGGACCCTTACTCCTATCTCAGCGATGACGATGATTTTCTGGAGGATCAGGCCATGGACTTCTTCACCGATGAGGATGATTTCGCCTTCATCGATAATGATGAAGCCACAGACTCCGAGGATTAGTAGCACTGAGCACTAGAGTAGTGAGTAGTAGTCGGTCCCACTGTATCGTAGATTCCAGAATGGTTCTTAAAACCATCTGTTTTTCCTTGCTGTGGTGTGCGTTGTATCGAGTGAATGAATGAATGAAAAAGCAAGTTGCTAGAAAAATCTGAGTCAAACATTTAAAACTTTTCAAAGACCCAAAACCTTAGAAATTTCCCTCTTTTCTCATGATCTATATCAATCTTCAGATGCCACGTGGAGGAAGTGGTTCAGTCCGGACCCGATGTTGCAGATCCCGCAAATGTTGACTGACCGTGAAGTCGAAAGAGCGAACGTCAAGCCAACCTAGCCACTCGCAGCAGATAGCCCAGCTAGCCCACAACAACCAAGGCCACGGAAATCGGGACAACCATGGATCTAAGCTCAAGAATTTCGAATACCAACCCACCTGCTTTCACCAAGTCGGAAGAACCCCTAGACGTTGATGATTGGCTGCAAACCATGGAAAACAACCTAGAAGTCGCGGAGTGGAAGCCAACGAGAAAGTCCTGTTCGCCACCCATTATCTAGCCGAGATGCGGGCATGGTAGAACAGTGTTCGTAAATGACCGGAGGCCGATGATGACCAGGAAGAATTCAAGGTCAAGTTTAGCGTAACCCATGTGCCACCGTGTTTGATAAAGAGAATGAGAGACGAGTTCAGAGTGAAGCAAGGAAGGATGACCGTAGTGGAATACCGTGAATTTTTTTGTCATTAGCTAGGTATGCCCCGGACGAGATAGACACCGAAGCCAAGAAGAAAGAAAGATTCCTGAATGGTCTGCATGACGAGATGCAGACGGTATTAGTCAATATCCCCTTTGCTGATATTGAAGCCCTTGTCGACTCTGCTATCCAGATGGAAGGAAAGATCAACCAAGCCAATGAGAACCGCAAGCGTCATATGATGCATCAACCAGGAACCCATCAGACCCCAAAGTATCGCCCCAACCCATCTCCAGGATTTGCCCCAAGAACCAACAGACCCCCTATGACCCGTCCGACCTACCCCAACCGTGGAAACCCTAGACCCAGAGGAAATCACAACAACCCTGGAAACTCTAGCAATTTCACCCGTGCCCCACCCAAGTTCAACACGAACAATGCTACCGCCAACACCAACACTGCCCCGAGGACTGGAAGCAATGCTGTACCTGTCGCAGCCAAGGACAAGTCGCAAGTGACCTGTTATGACTGTGGAAATAAAGGCCACTATTCCAATGAGTGCCCCAACAAGAAGAATTCTACAGCCCCTAATGCCAATGCCCCAGCTCAGCAGCAGCGTCGTGTCCAGCCAGGGAGAAGATTTGCCCCAGGGAATTCACTCAACCGCAATGGCCGTCTTTTTCTCATGCATGCTGAAGAAGCTCAGGAAGCGCCAGACATCGTGTTGGGTATGTTTTCTGTTAATTCAGTACTTGCAAGAGTGTTGTTTGACTCTGGTGCCTCGCATTAATTTGTCACCGAAGAATTTGCCTGCACTAGTAAAATTCAACCAACCAAACTGAAGCATGTTATGATTGTGCAAATTCCCGGATCAACCACCAAGGCTAGGAAAATTTGCAAAGCCGTCCCTATCCGAATCCATGGCATAGATTTTTATGCTAATCTAATAGTACTCGGAACTAAAGGTTTGGAAGTAGTACTAGTAATGGATTGGATGTCCAAACATAAGGGATTGATTGACTGTGCTAAGAAAGCCATCACCATGACCCGATCACCGAATATCAGTTGAGCATATATCTGAAACCTTACCTCGCCAATTCAAGTGTAACAAGAGTCTAGCCCAACCTACCATTGACCAAGTCCGGATAGTCTGTGAATACCCCGATGTATTTCCAGATGTTTTGCCCGGTATGCCCCATATTGGGATATTGAGTTTATCATCGAACTAATCCCCGGAATAAGACCCATAGCCCAGAGACCCTATAGTATGAACCCGTCAGAGCTAGAAGAACTTAAGAAGCAACTGGATTCCATGCTAGAAATTGGATTGATTCAACCAAGTGCATCACCATGGAGATCACCTGTCTTATTTGTGGACAAGAAAGATGGAGGTAACCGTTTGTGTACGGATTATCGAAAGTTGAATGATGTCACCATCAAGAACAAGTACCCCTTGCCCAAGATAGAAGATTTGTTTGAACAGTTGACCGGTGCCCAGGTGTTTTCTAAGATTGATCTTAGAACTGGCTATCATCAACTCAAAATTCGTGCAGAGGATATTCCAAAGACTGCCTTTACCACCAGATATGGATTGTATGAGTATACAGTCATGTCTTTTGGATTAACCAATGCCCCAGCTTATTTCATGAACCTCATGAATAAGATTTTTATGGACTTCCTGGATAAGTTTGTCGTTGTTTTCATCGATGACATTCTGATTTATTCCGAATTAGAAGAAGAACATGAGCTACACCTAAGGACCATTCTTGGAACCCTTAGAGAGCATCAGCTGTATGAAAAGTTTAGCAAATGTGAATTCTGGTTATAGGAGGTAGGATTCCTCGGTCACATTATATCAGCGGGAGGAATTGCTGTTGATCCTGCCAAAGTGAAAGATGTAGAAGATTGGCAAGCCCCAACCACTCAAACCCAAGTTCGTGCTTTTCTCAGATTGGCGGGATATTACCACAAATTCGTAGAAGGATTCTGGAGTATCGCCAGACCCATGACCCAATTGCTAAAGAAGGACAAGAAGTTTGAATGGACCGACAAATGTGAAGCGAGTTTTCAAGAACTCAAGAGGAGATTGATTTCAGCCCCAATCTTGATCATGCCGGATATCACGAAGCCCTTCGATGTGTATTGTGACGCATCCAAGATTGGTCTCGGATTTGTGCTAATGCAAGAAGGAAAAGTTATATCTTATCTATCTCGACAATTGAAGCAACATGAGCAAAACTACCCAACCCATGACCTCGAACTCGCAGCAGTAATTCTAGCCCTGAAGACATGGAGACATTACCTAATGGGAAACCGTTGTGAGATTTATTCGGATCACAAGAGCCTAAAGTATATATTCACTCAGAAGGAGTTGAATATGAGGCAGATAAGATGGATTGAGCTAATCAAGGATTACGACCTGGACATTCACTATCACCCTGGTAAAGCCAACGTGGTAGCCGATGCCCTTAGCAGATTGCCGTGCCGCTTGAACTCCATGATTTTGAAGGAGCAACCAAGTTTGCACAAGGAGATGGAAGATTTTCGAATGGAATTAGTAAGTGAAGGATTTTTGGCTAGCATAGAACTTCAACCCACTTTGATCAGTCAGATTAAAGAGGCGCAGAAGGGAAATGCCAGTATCGACGGAATCAAGCGTCGTATCAGTACAGGCAAAGTACCTGGATTCCCCGAGGACGAAGAAGGAGTTCCGTGGTACAAAGGACGCCTTTGTGTACCAGCAGATTCGGAGTTGAAAGAAGTTATCTTGAAGGAGGTGTAGGGGTTCGTAGCATGGAAAACAAAATTTTCTATCGCATACAAACAAACAAGCCAAGATCTATCTACTAGATTGTAGCAACGAGTCGATGGAATAACTCACCCTCGAAGATTCCAAAGCGGTTAACGAGAGCAGATTCTCGTGGGTGATGTAGTCGTACACTTCCGATCTCAAGATCGCGTAGACGATCCTTCCGGCGCCACGTTCCAAGGCGCTCCCTTGATCGGTCACGTTCGGTACTCGACGAAGACCTTCCTCTCCTTGTTCCAAAGAAAGCGGAGGTTGTAGCACTCTCCTCGCGATTCCAAAGACGGCCGCGTGGTACCTAAGTAGAGGGAGATCATGCAGGCTTCCTTAAGCCGTGCGAGTATGGTGGAGCTTATGAGAGAGGCTATTAGTGGTCTAGTAATTAGACACACCAATTAGAAGGCTCTAAACCAATTAGAAGGCTCTAAACCTGGCTAAAGCAATTAGAAGCTCTAAACCAAAGCGGCTCTAAAGGAGATCTAGAGTAGAAAGTTATGTGTCTATGGGAGGAGCCCCGCCTCCTTATATGGGAGGGGTCCTTGGCGTGCAGGAGGAGGAGTCCCTCCCCACTCGGCCTAGGGCTTGGCGCCGGCTGGAGGAGTCCAACTCCTCCTCCAGTTGGTTCCAACTCCTCTTGCTTGTTTCCCAGTTTCTTGTTTTGGCGTTTGACTTTCAAAGGACATTTGACTTTTCTGTTTTAGGATTCAATTTAATCCTTTATTTGGGACAGCAAGAACACTTAGTACATGATGCAATCATTCAATGAGCAATGACACATTCATGTACCCTTCCCGAGTCTTGGGACAATCCGGAACCTTCTAGAACATTCCGATGAAAACAGGAATCATTCCCGAACTCAAACGGGACTTTCCTTATATGAATCTTATTCTCCGGACCATTCCGGATCACCTCGTGATATCCCGGATCCCATCCGAGACTCGAACAACATTCTGTCTCTTTCTCATAATACCATAACTACTCAAACAACGTCGAATCCTTAAGTGTGTCTCCCTACGGTTCGTGAATTATGCGGACATGATCGAGACACTTCTCCTAACAATAACCAATAGAGGAATCTGGAAATTCATATGGCTCCCACATATTTCTACGATTACTTTGCGATCGAATGAACCACTTACATACGATACCAATTTCCCTTTGTATCACGATATGTTACTTATCCAGGGTTATGATCGTCGGTATCTCTGCATACCTAGTTCAACCTCGTTCCGATAAGTACTCTTTTCTCGTTCGTGATATGTGATCCCTTGTGACCAAGTCACATGCTTGCAAGCTAATTGGATGACATTCCACCGAGAGGGCCCAGAGTATATCTATCCGTCATGAGGATGGACAAATCCACTCTTGATCCATGTGTTTCAACCAATACTTTCCGAACACTTAATGCCACCTTTATAGCCACCCGATTACGGTGTGGTGTTTGATGTCATCAAAGCATCCATCCGGTAAAGGTGATATGCATGATCTCATGGTCGAAGGAATTAGGTTACTATGTATCAGAAAGCATATAGCAATTGAACTATTGAAATGACTTGATCTTTATGCTACGCTTATCTATAGGAGTATGTCCATCACATCATTCTCCTAATGATATGATAATATTGTTAATAACATCTTGTGTTCATGATCGAAACCATGATCATATATTAACCAACAAGCTAGTTTAACAAGAGGCTATACTAGGGACTCTTATTTTAGTTTACAAATCACACAAGTATTAATGTTTCGGTTAATACAATTATAGCATGGTATGTAAACATTTATCATAAGTGTGAAGATATGATAATAACCACTTTATTATTGCCTCTTGGGCATATCTCCAACAGTCTCCCACTTGCACTAGAGTCAATAATCTAGTTTCAAACCTTTGTGTATATAACACCTATGGCTTTACGGTGTTGTATCTACACGATTGCTAGTGGTCAAGATCTCCGGATCGACACTTCCGTGTCCGTGTGTAATTGCATGTCTTTGCGTCTCTACGCATCACTCATTCTCTAATGAGATGGCTTTGTATAAATTTGGTCTTTCGGTGTGACCTTTAGCTCTTTGGGGTTAAAACATGTTGATAATATTGTCGCACAATATATCTTCATAGTATTATCCCACTGTGAACTACACCTAGTTTGATAACAAACTACTTGACATAAATGCCCTCTTTTCTGCTAAAATAGCAGTTATATACTTGGCCTTTTGTTGTAGTATCTATCACAATGTCTTAACTTTGGAACTCATCCAAAACCATTATGGAACTCACCTTCCATTATATTGTGCCACCCTTAGTTTAGATTGAGATAAACTTTAATTTGTACTTTGTGACAAAGCTAGTATCAATGTAGTACTTTTACAATGAACTAACCATCTATTTGTCACTTCTACAAATATTATACTCTTAGTTCTTCCAAAAGATCATAAGAATATCCTTACTATTGTCCAATGATCATCTTACGAATCATTACGGTATATGCTCACAACATTTAGAGCATAGGACATATCCGGATTTGTACATATCACAAGATGATTGATATAAATACTCTTTGTGATTTCATACATCAAGTATCAATCTATACTTGATTATTTGTTTCACTTTACCAAATGTCAATACACTTGAATATATCATCAACATTGAACTTATTCAATCCTTTCTGTGTGACAAGAACCTCTCTTGTAGTTTCTATATTGAACTCATTCAATATCTTGTCTATGTACTTCTGGCACAACCATATTAGCGTCTATTGATGCCAAATATTTAGGTTTTGCCTAAGTCTTTCATCGGGATGAAATTCTTAATATGTGTTAATAAAAGATACATTATTTCCAATCAACAATATGTCTTCACATAATGTTTTTAGAAATATGTCTTAGCGCTCCCACTTAATTTCTTGCAAATGCAAGCATCTTCATCGTCTCTAATGAACTTT
Organism: Avena longiglumis; assembly: GCA_030063025.1. Taxonomy (NCBI): domain Eukaryota; kingdom Viridiplantae; phylum Streptophyta; class Magnoliopsida; order Poales; family Poaceae; genus Avena; species Avena longiglumis. Next base: position 437,881,126 of record CP125974.1, on the reverse strand, counting down.
TAAACTCCTTTAACAGTTTCATCACAGTGAAGATTCCAACTCCGCGATGCTCACTTTAACCATTGAAGTTTGCATATGCTTTTAGCATCCTTTTGAATTAACAAAACCCTATGGACCATGTTATGCACATGTCCTAGGTAACGATTCTATTAGAAGAACTTGTTTTGTTTATTCAACTACCATATAACAAATTATATGTAGTGGTTGCTACATTAATCCGTCTAGACTAAATATCACTATGAAAGATCAGATCTTGTCATAGTCAACCTTTGAACATTGTTGTGAACTCTTTCCCAACATGTTGACTATTTCATAGATGTAAAACATCCATGTCTATTTCTTTATAGATCCAAACACGACTGTAAGGTCTTACACCTTTCTCGAGGGTCCTTCAAGTTCAAAACTTGATTTCTCGTGTATGGAACTATCACGGATTTTATGGCTTCAAGCCATTTGACGGAGTCAGGGCCCATCATTGCTTCTTTGCATGTAGTCGGTTCATTATTCTCAAATAATGATTCAACCCTCAAATCTTGGTATTTGATTGTTTACCCGATCTATTTGTTTCAATAGGAACTTAGATCTTTGTGACCACAACCTTTTGAGGCACGTGAGCCATGAGCATTGTCGCTGCCTCCGAAACACTTTTCGGTGCTGCGCAACTCTGATCATATAGCTAAGGTTCTTTCAACCTTATCAAAGTTCTATTGTCCTCCCACTTAACTTTTCACGAAAAATTCCTTCTCAAAAAAACTTGACGTTTTAAGTGACAAACACTTTTGTTTGCGATGTTATGGAGGATTACTTATGATTATTCAAAATAACATACAAAGACAGGTTTATCCGACTTTGGTTGCACACATCTTTCTTATGCATAGCATACCAATGTTTAAGAAAGGACAACTTGGGTTTTATCCCAAACCATAACCTTATATGGTGTCATTTCAATGGATTATGATGGAGCTCTTTTCAGTGGAAAAACGGTAATCTCTAAAGCTTTTAATCTTTAAAATATAATGGCAGTTTTATAAATTATACCTTTGATCTTACCATGTCAAACAAGGTTTAATTACATATCTCGAACGCTCCATACTCTTATGGTGTTTCGGGAAAATGCAAATCCATGGAACGATTCCTTAAATCTTAGGTATTATGCTAAACTCTGTAACTCAAATATCTTCCTTTATGATCTTTATCATAAACTGTTTATATTCTTGTTACAATGATTTTGCACTTCATCTTTGAAAGTCTTTGAACTTTTCAAGTGTTTCATACTTTATCCTTATTAAGTAAATATTCATATATTCACTCAACTTCTCGGAGAAAGCATATGAAGTTGAAATCCATCGCTTTTGACTACACGATGGTCTTTGTACAACAATATGTACAATTTCCAATAAGCTAGTCATTCGTTCCTTTTGGCCTATGAACGAAGTTTTAATTATCTCTAGGAAAGTTTCACAAGCGTCATGTGATCAAAATCAAAAGACTCCAAAATTCCATCCACATGGAGTTTCTTCATGTGTTCTTTCCAATATAATTTAAGCGGATGTCACTTCCTAAGTGACCTTTCAATCAATTTGTCTTTCGACATTTTTAGCACTAGTTTTATGGATGCGATTTCTCCAACGAGATTTTGTGAATCATCCATCTTTTATGGATTACGGCAATTATTTGAACAACCCTTTTGTTCTCATAATACCTGATAAAACAAATCTTGAAGGCAAGCTTTGATGTTTAACGAGCAACACAATAACCCTTTATTTTGTTTTTGATGAACATCATCACATATTCTTTTGCTAGTTACTTAGGCCATTGTAGTTCATGAATTGTGTTGTTTCGTATGACGATTCACACCAACAAATTCAGATCAAATACTTAAGAACCACATTGTTTAACAAGCAAAGAATACTGCCATAACACGATATCATCTATATACTTAAACCGAACAATTCTAGTCTTTTCTTTTACGCCATATATTTATGAGATTCTCAAGATTTCCTTTTACATTTGAAAGAATCTATCAACATCAATAGTGGAGTCATACATATGACATATAGTCCAAGGCGTATAATTAAATACCAATGTCTTTGGACTTGCACTTTGAAGTAGATCACCATCATCAAATGTTTGGTGTTATTTCAAATTCCTTTCTTTAGTAATCTCTTGGTGTAGTAAATATTTTACCTACATCAAATATTCACCCTTATCATGGAATCGCCCATGATCAAGCTACTTTAGCTTATAACGATGAATTATGAGTATAATGTTGCTATCCAAAACCTTTTGGAGGATTAGGACAACTAGTGTCTCCAACCTTTTGCAAATTGTCATCAAATATGAGAACATGACTTTTGCCATATTATACTCTATCATGTTGCAACTAAAACTTTGTTTGATATCACAATATCTTCCACACATCATGGTTTCAAATAACTCTTTCGGATCCTAGATAACCTTGATATTAAGAGAATTCTTTGAATATCAAGAATCATGAAGACAAACATGATATTCATATACTAATTCTTGGAATTGTCACTCTTGATTTAATACCAATTATTAAACTTCATGGAGTAACGGAACTTCTTGAAAGTTTGCAATAGGACTTTTAAACTTTAGATTAACACTTCAAAACAATACGATACCAGCCGTAAAGTAACTAACCGAATTCTATAGCTCTATCATCTCAATTATAACTAAGCGCAAGGTGGTAAACGGATGCCAATGACTACAACAACTATGCAAATTCACTTTGATTTAGTTTATGATAAATTGAGTTCTAATTAATAATTAAATTAATCTAGGTGAACTCCCACTCAAAACAATATCCCTCACATTGTTTTAGTGATCACACGAACCAAATCCACCACATCAAAACCGATCATCACGAGAGTTGATATAGCTTCAATGGCGAACAATCAACATGTTCATCATATCTACTATATGACTCATGCTCTACCTTTCGGTAATCCGTGTTCCGAGGCCATGTCCGTACATGCTAGGCTCGTCAAGATCAAACCTTAGTTTCGCATGAGCAAATCTGCTTGCTCACGTTGTATACACTTGCGAATCTTGCACACCCGATCATCACGTGGTGTTTCAAACAACAAGCTTTAGCGGTGCTAACTAAGGGTGAACACTTTATGATTTGAAATTCATGTGCATGAGGGATCATCTTATAATGCTACCGTCGTCTACTAAGCAATACAAGATGCATAAAGGATTAACATCACATGCAATTCATAATATGTGATATGATATGGTTTTCTACTTGTGCTCGATCTCCATCTTCAAGCACGAACATGATCTCCATCATCACCGGCATTGCATCAAGGTCAATGACGCTTCTCCATGGTTGTCGCCCACCGCTTCAACTATTACAACTACTTTGAATAGACACGCTGGTCTTAATAAAATTAAAGACAACCATATGGCTCACGCCGGTTGGACTTACAATAAGGAACATTGCATACATCATATATAATCACAATCATGGCCATATCACATCACAGCACACCCCTGCAAAACAAAGTTAGACGCTTCTACTTTCTTTGCATATTTTACGTGGTTTGGGGCTTTCAATAAGTGTCGTTCTAACTTACGAACAAGAACCACAACATTGATACTAGTATTGTCAATCACCCGTTGTAAATTGGATCTTAACTATGCTAGGAGAAAGCAGGCACCATAAAGCCACTTATGCAATACCAGTTGCATGTCAAGCGTGGAGCAAGTCTCATGAACGATGTCATGTAAGGTTAGCCCGGGCCGCTTCATCCCAACATACCGCAAGATGCAAAGTACACAAAAGGCAATCGACAATAAAAGCATCAACGCCCACAATGACCATTGTGTTCTACTGCGGCAACAGATCTACATATAGACACGGCTCGATACCAATTGTAGGGGTTCGTAGCATGGAAAACAAAATTTTCTATCGCATACAAACAAACAAGCCAAGATCTATCTACTAGATTGTAGCAACGAGTCGATGGAATAACTCACCCTCGAAGATTCCAAAGCGGTTAACGAGAGCAGATTCTCGGGTGATGTAGTCGTACACTTCGATCTCAAGATCGCGTAGACGATCCTTCCGCCACGTTAAGAGCGCCCCGCAGTCGGTCACACGTTCGGTACTCGGAAGACCTTCCTCTCCTTGTTCCAGAAAATGGAGGTTGTAGCACTCTCCTCGCGATTCCTGAAGACAACTGGCGTGGTACCTAGAGGGGAGATCCCGCAGGCTTCGCCTTAAGCCGTGCAGTATGGTGGAGCTTATGAGAGAGTCTATTAGTGGTCTAGTAATTAGACACACCAATTAGAAGGCTCTAAACCAATTAGAAGGCTCTAAACCGTGGCTAAAGCAATTAGAAGCTCTAAACCAAACGGCTCTAAACCGGAGATCTAGAGAAAGTTATGTGTCTATGGGGAGCCCCGCCCTCCTTATATGGGAGGGGTCCTTGGCCAGTGAGGAGGGAGTCCTCCCCAACTCGGCCTAGGGCTTGGGCGCCCTGGAGGAGTCCAACCTCCTCCAGTTGGTTCCAACTCCTCTTGCTTGTTTCCCAGTTTCTTGTTTTGGCGGTTTGACTTTCAAACCGACATTTGACTTTCTGTTTTAGGATTCAATTTAATCCTTTATTTGGGACATCAAGAACACTTAGTACATGATGCAATCATTCAATGAGCAATGACACATTCATGTACCCTTCCCGGAGTTGGGACAATCCGAACCTTCTAGAACATTCGATGAAACACCTAATCATTCCCGAACTCAAACGGACTTTCCTTATATGAATCTTATTCTCGACCATTCGGATCACCTCGTGATATCCGGATCCCATCCGAGACTCAACAACATTCATCTCTTTCTCATAATACCATAACTACTCAAACAACGTCGAATCCTTAAGTGTGTCTCCCTACGGTTCGTGAATTATGCGACATGATCGAGACACTTCTAACAATAACCAATAGAGGAACTGGAAATTCATATGGCTCCCACATATTTCTACGATTACTTTGCGATCGAATGAACCACTTACATACGATACCAATTTCCCTTTGTCTCACGATATGTTACTTATCCGAGGTTATGATCGTCGGTATCTCCGCATACCTAGTTCAACCTCGTTCGATAAGTACTCTTTTCTCGTTCCGTGATATGTGATCCCTTGTGACCAAGTCACATGCTTGCAAGCTAATTGGATGACATTCCACCGAGAGGCCTGAGTATATCTATCCGTCATGAGGATGGACAAATCCCTCTTGATCCATGTGTTTCAACCAATACTTTCCGAACACTTAATGCCACCTTTATAGCCACCCGATTACGGTGTGGTGTTTGATGTCATCAAAGCATCCATCCGAAAGGTGATATGCATGATCTCATGGTCGAAGGAATTAGGTTACTATGTATCAGAAAGCATATAGCAATTGAACTATTGAAATGACTTGATCTTTATGCTACGCTTATCTATAGGAGTATGTCCATCACATCATTCTCCTAATGATATGATCATGTTGTTAATAACATCTCTGTGTTCATGATCAGGAAACCATGATCATATATTAACCAACAAGCTAGTTTAACAAGAGGCTATACTAGGGACTCTTATTTTAGTTTACAAATCACACAAGTATTAATGTTTCCGGTTAATACAATTATAGCATGGTATGTAAACATTTATCATAAGTGTGAAGATATGATAATAACCACTTTATTATTGCCTCTTGGGCATATCTCCAACAGGAGGCTCATGATACTCTTTATTCTATCCATCATGGATGTATCAAGATTTGAAAGAGCAATTTTGGTGGCATAAGATGAAGAGAGAAATCGGAAGCTATATCGCCAAGTGTGATATATGTCAGCGAGTCAAGGCATGACATCAAAGACCCGTTGGATTGTTGCAACCTTTGCAGATTCTGGAATGGAAATGGGATTCTGTAGGAATGGACTTTATCACTGGACTACCTACTTCTAGTAGGGGAAATGACTATTTGGGTCATAGTGGACAGATTGTCCAAAGTCGCCCATTTCTTGCCCGTCAAAACCACATATCAGAGTTCGAAGCTAGCGGAGTTGTACATCGCTAGAATCGTCAGTTTGCACGGAGTCCCCAAGAACATAGTATCGGATCGAGGAACTCAGTTTACCTCGAGATTCTGGAAGAAGGTCCAAGAAGGTTTAGGAACCCGCCTAGATTTTAGTACCGCGTATCACCCTCAGACCGATGGACAAACGGAGCGAGTAAATCAAATACTCGAAGATATGCTTAGAGCATGTGTGCTAGAATATGGATCCAAGTGGGAAGACTGGCTGCCGTTTGCAGAATTTTCATACAACAACAGTTATCAAGCCAGTTTGCAAATGTCCCCATTTGAATTCATGTACGGAAGGAAGTGTCGCACCCCTTTGAACTGGTCGGAAGTAGGAGAGAGTCAGATTTTCGGACCCGACATCCTCCGAGAAGCAGAAGAGAAGGTTCACAAGATTCGTGAGCACCTCAAGACCGCCCAATCCCGACAGAAGAGTTATGCCGACAAGAGACGTAGAGACCTCGCCTTCAATATAGGAGATTTTGTTTATCTGAAAGTGTCGCCATTGAAGGAATGCAGCGTTTCCAACTCAAAGGAAAGTTAGCCCCCAGATATATCGGACCTTTCAAGATCCTGAAACGTCGAGGAGAAGTATCGTATCAATTGGAGCTACCTGAAGAGATGTCAGCCGTGCACAATGTGTTCCATATCTCGCTACTTCGCAAGTGTCTCAAAGTCCCCGAGAAGACCGAAGTGTTCAAGAATATCGATCACCAGACCATAGAGATAAACGATGACCTGACCTATCCCGAAGTACCCATCCGTATTTTGGAAGAAGCTTTTCGAACTACCCGAACCCGAAGCATCAAGTTTATCAAGATTCAGTGGAGCAACCACACAAAAGAGGAAGCTACCTGGGAGCGCGAAGATCACATCAGGACGGAGTTTACCGATCTCTTCAAATCCTAGGTAATCTTTTCGTCCTTTTTCAAATCTCGGGACGAGATTTTGTTTAAGGGGGTAAGGTTTGTAACATCCCAAAAATACTAAGCTTGGATCATCAAACTCTAACCATCAAACTTAGGGTTAACAAAAACTTTTCTAAATAAATTTATGAAAGCATGCATGTGTGTATGCATTGATTTTGAAATTCTTTTAAACCACCTTGTTTGTGTGATCCATTGCTTGTAAAATGTTTCTTAGGTGAAATAAAAATCATCTAAAACATTTCCCAAACTTTTCCTAAAGACAAGTAAATCAAAACACATATATGAAATGAATGGTCATTTTGGCCAATTTTACTCCCATGCCTACTTTGGCTGTCTCAAACTTTCAGAATCTAACAGAAACTTTCCTGGATCTTTGCACCCCTTGAATGTACTCATAACAAGGTATCAAGGCCCACTTTGTGATCATCCAGAAACTTTCAAATGCATAGTTTAAATGACAATTCAAAATTGAATCTTTATCATATGGGAAGATCCCACTTTTTCAAAAACTACTCAAACAAGCTCAACTTTCAAAACCCAAGCATCTGCAGACTCAAAGACCAATCTAGCAAACCCACCAAAAATCTTTTCAAAATTCAAAACTTGAGTTCATGCGGCCATTTCATCAAACAAAGTTGCACAAATCAAACAAACATCAAACACTATAGTGTGCAGTAAAATTGGCCTAACTTGTTCCCTAGTTAGCTCACACACAGTTCAGTAGATCATCTAGGAAGTTTAACTAAGGACTAGCACCCCCGTGAGCTTGCCATTGCCATCAATGGTGAACAGCCGAGCACCCCCTTGTCACCCCATTGTGGACAGCAGGCTAGAGGAAGAACTAGCCGTGCCAACCTTGTCTGGGAGGCAGCCCACCGTCTACCTCCACTACCTGTCCCAGCCGCGAGCATTGCCAAGCCCTGGACCAGGCGCACAAGCCGCGCCCAGACCGCCAGCGACCATGCCAAGCATGCGCCAGAACACTACCCTCGACCAGCACCCACAGACCGCGCGCCGCCCTCGCCGCGTGCATACACAATCCACACCGACCCAGGAGACCGCCAGACATCCCCGTTTGCCGCCCCGTGCCGCACAGCCACCGCCCACCGTCGAAGACGTCGCCTCTGCCGCGCAGAGCACCGCCCATTCCAGACCAAACCACACTGCCCCATGCCTCGAGACCATGTCGTTGAGCATCGCCAGGAGACACCGCACCGTCCCCTACCCTTGCCCATGCCATTAGCCGCCTGTAACCTCGCCCCCGACGAGCTCACCGTGCGCCCCGATGGTCCCCTCGCTCGGCTATAAATAGAGGCCACCCCCGCACGATTTCTTCACACCATCTCACTCCCCTCTCCTCACTGATCGTGCCACACCGTTCTCAGAGCAACGCAAGCACCACCTCGCCGGAATTTCACCGGAGTCCGCCGCCTCTGGAGAAGAAGGGAGCCAGTGATTGGAGCCGCCCCAGGAGAAGCCACCGGTACCAGGAGATTCGCCGTCGACGACTTCGTCGTTCGCTCGCCTCGCCAACCCTCGCCAGTACCCCAGTGAGCCCCCAGCAACCCTCACTGGCCGCGCTAGGTTTCGTTCTCGTCGGAGTTGTCTCGCGTCGACGATGACTCCCAGCCGTTGGATTAGAACTAGATTGAACGATCCACGTCGCCTCATACCGCTTCGCCCAGCCCCGTGTCACTAACGAGTGGGGACACCCACTTAAGCAGCCCGCGGGAGCACTGTGCTTAGCAGGCCGGCCCAGTAACTTTTCCCGTGCATCCCAGTTATTCAAATTAAACCCTTTTCCATTTCAATTCAAACACACTTCTGTATCCAACTTCAAAAATCAACCCAGATCGATTCAGTGCACCAAATTGAATGAAACCAATTTTGTTGGAAAGGTCTGTGAATGCTGAATCCAAGCCCGTTGGATTCAAGTCATTTGGATCTATGGATCACCCATGGTAAAAATAACAAGGCAGAAGCTTTTCCGCATTCAAACATTTTTCAAATTTAAACCATAATAGCTTTTGAGTTGATTCCAACTCTCAAAAATCACATTTAACCATACCTTTCAGAATATATAAAAATATATAGGTTTACTTGCAGAATAATGTTCAAGTAATAAAAGAATGCCACATAAGCATTTCTAGCCACTTTAATTAATTAAAATAAAAGGGTAAAACCTTATTAAATTGTGACACCACTTTAAATCATGTTCCCATGGACTACAATATGTGGTGATGACATGTGTCAACATGATCCCATGTTTGGTTTGGAGAATATTAAATCTTAAGTAGTTTTTCAATGAGTAGAAATTACTTTTCTAAAAATAAAAGGAATTAAATCAAGCCTTAACCTTGTAATGTTAGAGATGATGCTAGATCATCCATAGGACCCTTGTGTGTGATGAGTGCAAGTAGTTAAGTATTGTTTGGTGATTGTGTACCTCGTATTTATTCATAGACGCTAGTACCGACCAAGGATACGAGGAGGAAGGAGGATACTACGAAGAAGAAGCCGAGGAGAACTTCAACCACTGCTCTGCACAAGGCAAGCTTATACTGATATTGATGCAAGCTAATACTATACCTATGCAAGCCTTACTAATCAAGTTGACCTATGCAAGCTAACCCTTGCAAGATACCCTACTGATGCAACAAACCCATACTTGTTCTATGACTACTATATGCCTTAAGCATATGTGATCACACCCACTTGATAAACCAATCCTAGTTTTCCTTACAAGCTTCTTACTTTTTTTTCTTTATCAAAGATTCCTGAGAGTTTACTTAAGTGACTTTTAGATACTAGAAAGATATTTGAAGGTTGCATAAAGAGCATAAAATTTGGCCTAAGTTAGAAACCTGGATATCAGCCTGAGACATAAGGTTATACTTAGTTGAAACTCCACTAGTTACCACCCCTCATCAGTACTACCCCCACCTGTAGATGCTAGTGCTAAGCATAAAACTTGATCAACTCTTAGATGGGAATACTTGGTGGAAAAATGGTTATGAAAATCTTGGAATGATGGATCATTCTATTGAAATGTTTTGGACATGTGTTTCCAAACACTTGATGGTTTTGGTGATGAAATGTTGAGGCATGAGCCTTAGACCTTTATAAAACTGATGGTTGTCTGGATGCGATACCATTCCAATTTTATCGTACAACCACAATACCCGAATATTGGGTAGGTCTTGACTGGAAACTTATATTCCTTAGTATTAGTTCCCTCCCGGCCAAGGTCTGAGCTGAGGCTACCTTGTGAAGATTGTCCACCTGTGCAGTACCCAAGATGATAGTTGGTCATGGTTGGGAGGCCAAACTCACAGGAGAGGTGCTTATACTAGGGCATGTAATTGAAAGGTTAGGATTGATTATCCGCATACTAAGTATGGTGAATTCAGGATTTGTTCCTAACGGATGTATCGAATGTTGTGGTGAAAGTGTACAATCTCTGCAGAGTGTCAAACTATTCGAATTGCCGCGTCCGTGGTTATGGACAGTTGGAGTGGCCATACTGTTCCCCCGTCAGACTTTTCAAAATGACATGTGAAATGAATTAAGATTTTGACATGACCACAACAGAGTTGTGATATGAAATACAAGTTCCCACTTAGGAATTATAAAATTGTGACTAGCTTTGGAACCTAATAGAGATAAATCTGGCTTTTGCAAAACAACCCTAGAGCCTAGTGTCCTATTATCCAAAAACCCCCTTTTACGTGTTAGTATTAGTTTGCGAGTACTTAAAGAGTACTCATGGCTTTGTCCCTGGCTATTCTCATGGCCAGACTATGAAGAGGAGTACCTGGAAGATGGACCCCAGGAAGGTTACAACAACTAGGATCATCTCCCATCGTCAGCATTGCTCGTGACCTCAAGATGGAGCTTCCATGCTACCGTTATTATTACGTATTCACCGCTTGATGTTGTATTAAGAACTGGATCATGAGATCCCTATTTGTGTAAGAACTTATGTATCGTTTGTAATGGATGATGTACTATGGTATCCAATTCTGTTATGTCTCGCAAAAATGGTAATCCTGGGAGTGCGATGTATGGCATAACAGGCATCTAGGATTGAAAAATCCGGGTGTTGACACAAACAAACCAAAGAAATCACACTTCGCCGTGTGTCAAAAGGTAGCAAGGAAATATTTGGAGAGGTGTGCTTGATAAGCGCTTTGGCATTATTCATGGACCTGTCGAGTATTGGAAACCCCATGTTCAATGAAAAATAATGACATATTGAATCATTTTGCATAACATGATTATTGAAGATGATCAAAATATGCCAGAGAACTATCAATACGTCTCAATGGAGACCATGATGTGCTTGGGCATGCTATAAACAGGACTTACCGCTTGCTCGAAATGCACTGAACCATCCAAAACAAGGAGACACATACTCAGCTATAAGACGATCTTGTTGAGCATCACTAGCATATCTACATCAACTCTTTGTTGTGTTTTCATCATTCATTTGATTTCAAACAATTTTATTTATTATATTTATTAATTTGGTTTGTAATATTGAATAATTTGGTTTATTACATTTATTAGTTTGGTTAATATTGAATGTTTGGTTCAAATAATTTGGTTGCAACAAACATAATTTTGCTCATCTAAATATAGCTGCTTTTCTTTAGATGATAAAATATAAGGAGTTAAGAAATAGAGAGGTATTTGATCATCTAAATTATAGAAGTTCGGCTAGAGACGATCTTAACGATTTAAACGGGCCAAAATGCCTTTCTCCACGGACAACTATCATGACTGGTAAGACTTTATGTACATACTTTTATGGTGAAGCCTCCTTGAGCTACTCTACTTAAATCAGTGGTTATCTATGTCTCCATGTTCGACGTGTCTCTGTATCGTGGCAAGATCCCCTTTACTAAGGGAATCTCTAGTAGATCAATGGTAGTTTTCCGGTTTTGGGTATGCTTCTAACAGATCCACTAAAATGGCCCGGCCTAGATAAAATTATCCAGTGCCCTGGATATTGACCAACTCTCCTTCTATATACCCAGGTCGTATGGGATATAGGGTTTCATTCCCCTGAGCCCCTCCGTCGCACCCGCCCTCTCCCTTTGGCGAGCAATTCATGTTGATTCGTAATAGCTCAGGGCTCCGCCAATCACCCTTGTGGTGTTTCAAACATATTCAGCAACCCTCATGGTTTAAACACGGGTTGTGGCTAGGATGCTCCCACCTATCACGTGGAGGCAGGGAGCTCCCGCACCGGAGCCGACAACTGGCACTTCGTATAGGCGCGCTAGCGCGACACCCTCTCCCAGAGCAGTAGCTCAGTCCATCGCTTCGTCGTGGGAACATCCTCGCAACATCATCTTGTCGGTGATGCACCGTGAGCATGGCATCAATCATGCGTTCTTGGACCGCTTACGCGAGGCTTGGCGAACCTTGGCGATCCGGTTGTGGTTTTGGGAGGAAACGGTACCTCGGTTCAGAGGTTTGGGTTCGTGTTAAGTAGGATGGGAAAAGCCCCCATCGTGGCGATTTACAGTAGTGGATTGTAATTACAGAATAAGAAACGAAGAGTTTACAATAATGGGGAAATCAAACGTTCAATACCGATCACGTGCCAATGCATCGAGGAGGCATGGGAGGATCTCGTCCTGGCTATGAATATCAAATACGAATATCGCCACCTCATTCTTCCAAATCCTTTTGTCATACCGGATACGAATATCGAGCTCCCCCCATCCGAGTTTTCCGACTTCGTTTAGGGGGATTTGCTAGAGATGTTATAATGTCCATCTTACTTTTACTCGGTTTTATGACGGTGTGCTAGGATGATGCTACTGGACCACGGAAGAATGAAAAATGCATATATGTTTAGGAGCTAAAATGCTAGTTAGCTAATTGCAAACAAGTAGCAAAAGCACAAATCTTCCATTCACATGGAACATATGAGTACTGTTCGACTCATTTTTGTTGGGTCCAGTCAAATACTTGTGTTGATATGATCTTTAAAATCAATGGCATGTGATATACTTTCAATGAGTATTGTTCCTACTTTGGTTCATGGGGAAGTCAGTCATTTGAGGATAATTTTTTAAGAAAATATCTGATTAATTATTCTTTGAATTCATGGATAGAATTGGAATTTAGGAAAATGCACCTAACATTGCAAAATTACCAAAAGATAAATGCACGTAATACATCAACCTTTAGCTTGTACCCGCATTTTTATTGCACACATAAGATAAACGAAATGGGAGCACCCTCTCATTCCCCAGCGGCCAGCCCCTCCCCTACCCTCTCCCTTCTGCCGCCGTCGGCGCGGGACGCCGGGCAAAGCCCCTGCGACACCGGTGCCGGCAGACATGCCCTTCCGCGCATGCGAGGTGAGGAGATCAGGGCGCCCTCGGTCTCGAGGCGGTGCACCATGGAGGAGTTGGAGCTCGGGCGACGGGGTTCCGGTCCTAGCGGTAGCAAGCATCAACATGCGGCGCGGCGGCGTCGCCTCCCCTCTCGGCTGCGGGGGTCTAGGCGGCACGGGCTCCTGACAAGCTCGGTCCGATCTCCGGTGGCGGACATTGCGGGGTTAGGGTGGCTCAGGTTGTAGGTGGTCAACGGCGACGGTGGCCTGGCAGCAGCAACACGGTGATGGGATGATGAGACCCGATCTAGTCTAGGCCGATGGGTCAGGCCTAATCTGGGCCTGTTCTAGCCCTAATTGGCACTGTTGCTTTGTCCGCACGGCACTCACCGCAGGTGATGGATGGAAGTCCCCCCTGAAGCTATCGGGTGCCTCGATGCCTGCAAGTCCGTGAGACTGAATCGTCCTTCTCGTCTGCCGTGTGATGTGGTGTTGGTCGAAGCTTTGGCTCGGCTTCATGGATGCCGGGGCAACGGCCCAGAAGGTGGACTATGCGGGCGACTCTTCGGCGAGCGACGTGGCGGTGCTGGTGGTTCCTATCCTCGATCATGTGGATGGCGACGAGCAGGCGTCGAGGGCTTTGGTGTTGGCGGCGTTTTGGCTTAGGCAGCTCCTAGATCGCGTGTCGGAGGCCTATTTGTGGGACAACAGGCATGGCAGAATATGAGGAGCGGTATGAAGGTTTCTCTGGACGAAAGCTCGGTGCTTCCACACCAACGGCGGCGATGCCTGCGAGTGTCGTTACCCTCTTGGGGCGCCGCTGCGGCTACCTTCTTCATGATAGGGCTCCAGGTGAAAACCCTTGACCGTTAGTCTCGGCGACGTCACAGTGCGTCGTTACCCTCTTGGGGGCGTCGTCGTGGAGTCCCGGTTCACCCAGGTCTTGGCTCATTGTTTTCAGTGGCAAGTTTAGGATTTTTTGCTTTTTTTTGTTTATTTGATCTTCTTTGTAAAATGGTCTCCATATCATCTTGTATTTGTTTGGTTGATGTGGTTTTGTTTATAAAAAGGGACAAACGCCTATTTCGAGGAGGATAGAAATGGATAAGTGAGACAGAGGTAGCGATCACCGGTCTCGATCGATAAAACTACAATAATATGGCATGTGATTCTCGCCCTTTCCTATTTATCATCTTGCCACATGTAAGGGCATCACCACCGGCACATCCCAAAAGGTCCGAACGCGTCCAAACCGGTCCGTGCGGACTGGCGCATAGCTACGCGCCGATCCAACGGGACGACCCATCCCAGACCGATCCATCCATGTGTCAAATTTGGGTCTTACGTCGCCTCGGACAATACGCTTGTCCTCCCATGTCCTCTCCTAGTTTGCCCGGACCCTCTCGCCAGAGCTGACCAGCGCGACCAGATCGGGCGCGACTGGCCGGATAGCAAAACGCGGAACAGAAAACTGCTTCTACTTTCAGCGCTGGAATTTCGGGTGCAGTCGGCATTAAACTCTTTGATGCTATATACCCCCAGATTCCCAGTTTCCTACCCTACAAGCAACGGCTCACTGAGAACATGGCCCCATATAGCAAGGACCCACCAACCATCGTGTTCATGCTACACGTCTACCGAGGGGGCCTACACCAAGTTGCAGCAGCACCGAACCAGGGTTCCCAATCCCGGTAAAGGTAGGGCCCACGCCCCTGTACGAGGGTGGAGAAGCCAGTCGGCCTCAGGCCCGGGTCCGTACGGATGGGATGCTCCGATGGCGACACGTAGCGTGGAGGACCTCGGCCACAGCATAGGTATCCGGGAGATCCGCACAGAAAGACCTCTTTGTCACGTGAAAACCAGTACGAGCGGGAGTGGCTGACACAAAGCCTTGTCCATTGAAATTGTTAAAAGAAAAAAGAAAACCTTGTCCATTGAAATTGCTCTTCTCTCAGCCCCACTTCATAATAAAGGCTATTAGGCATATTTTTTGGTACATGGTGAAGTCGCTAATTTGAGAACAATTTTGAATGAAAATATCTAATTAATATTCTTCTAATTCGTGAGTACAATTGGCTTTTAGGAAAGTACTCCTAACATTTCAAGATTAAACGCACCTAATACATCAACGGTTGGCTTGTCTGTACATCAAATTTGATTAGGCCCATCACACGTAGATAGAGTGGAGATTTTTGGCTCCCGAGCTCTAGTGCTCTTGCTATGTATTAAAAAAATTAAAATTATATTTGTGAATTTTTAAAAATATATGGATGTAGCCCATGATTTATTGCATAAACATGCAAAATATTAATTGTAAATACTTTGTATGCTGAGCTGTACAAAAATGACAAGAGTATAGATTTGTGCAAGTATGTTTTCAAATCATCAAATTTTACCAGATGCATTATTTTTATGTAGACCAAAATACAAAGAATTTCTTGTGGTATACAATATTGATTCTGCCGGATATTTTTCTAGATATTTTTGAAACATGTAAAACAAGATTTTTAAATTTCTTTTAAACAAAGAGAGCAGCGGTGCTCATGAGGAGAAGAAACTTTTCGGTTTTGATATACAAGTATAAGCTTCTAAGTACCTAACGATCTCCACGAAACCGGTACGTAGCCGTCGTCAGGAAAAGAGCTAGCTAAAACCCATCTAAGGTTTCGTCCCCTCGCCGTCGACGTCGTCGGTCCGCTTCGCCTTCGGTGGCCCTAGGGCCTTGGAGGTGTGGCGGACCATGGCCTCTCGTCGGTGGGAGGTTTTTCGATCTTAGTTTAACCAGTTTTTTACTATATTCTTCGGGATGTTGAGACAACAGCTATGTCCTGAAGTCAGAATAAGGTCCTTCCCACTCTATACTCGCTCCGGTGGTGTTTCTATCACCGACGGAGGGCGCGTGGAGTCGTTTGTCCGACGGATCTCCTGGGATCCGGTTTGTTTTCGTCTTCGTTGATGTGATTTTAGGTTAGTCTCTTCTGATCTACGGTTGTCATCATTGGCGATGGTTGTTGCTCCGGTGTTGTGGTCTATTATAACCTTAGCATGACGATTTCCCGTCAGTCTACTACAACAAGCTCTACTACGATAAGCTTTGCCCAGCTCCGGTGATAGAGGGGAGAGGACGACGACGCGACTTTGGCTCGTGCTAGTGCTTGTAGTCGTTGCTAGGTGGTCAAATAACCTATTTGTAATTTTTATTATTTTTAGGTTTCTTTGTAGATAGGTGGAATTTCATAAAAAAAAGCTTCTAAGTACCTGTACGTTCCGTTGATCCCCCTCTCTCTCATGGCAGATGGTACTACTTTTATTATGCAAATGGTGGGTGTCGTGTCTTGATATACATTTATTTGCTCCCCAAAATGGCAAGCTACAAGACAAAAGCACCTCCCCACGTCATACTTAATTACCTGTCATCATTTGTACTGCATAAAGCAAAATCTCTGAAATTCTCACTTGTTTTTTGCCACTGACCTTTAAAATTCTCTTGGAGGCTGCTACTTGGCCTGTTCTGTTTCCAGGACTTGTCTACTTAGCCTTGCTATCATGTCATTGTGGAACGACCTACTTTAGGTCCTTAGGAAAATAATATGTGAACAAAGAAAGGACCGAAAGCCTATCATTCTTTGCATCTGCCATGGGTTTTCCCACTTTTCATTGTTTGGGTTGCTCACTTCCTCCTTGGTATTGACTTGACTTTTTTGCTACTGCGACTAACTTAGAAATTTACTAAATTCGATTGTTGCGCCTTTTGTAGTTTATATATGTTACGACTTGGGATTCACTTGCATAGAAATGCACAACATCTCTTGTAAGTAT
This sequence comes from Avena longiglumis, assembly GCA_030063025.1. NCBI lineage: Eukaryota > Viridiplantae > Streptophyta > Magnoliopsida > Poales > Poaceae > Avena > Avena longiglumis. The sequence goes on along the minus strand of CP125974.1, from coordinate 437,863,930 downwards.
ACAAGAACTGTAATAACATCTGACGATATCTATAGTATGCTACAATACTAGGATACATAGATCCCGAAAGTTGTAGGATGATAGAGAACATGGACCTTCGCTATTAGAAAAATATATTCCTCGGCTAGATCGCGCACCGGTTATCGCGCATTCCGGGCTCCCGGTTCCAAATTATCACCTAATGTTACAAAAAAGGTTATCCTGCTGGTACTAGTGCGTCCACCATGGCATGTTCCTATTTATGATTGATGTAATATTTTGTATGCACTTGTCAAAAAAAAAATTGTTCCACCACAGAAAAAGTTCAACACATCAAATTTTGAACCTTTTTCCTTGGCAAGTTTGTGGAGCTCGTGCATGAGACTGTGCAAAACCACTGGGAACTTCTTTTGAGATTTGCACACGTACTAGGCAGCTTAAAATAGCAGTTAGTGGATTTGTGGTCCATACAATTATGGTAAGTGTCCAACTAATTAAAGGGTTTTTAGCATGTACCTGACACGGCAGCTCGTGCCTTTTGAAGTCCCGTGCCTGTTAGAAAACGTAGTACATGAGCAGTGATTGGTCTATGAAAATTTGTACGGTGGTGGTAGTGACCTCCCACGTCGGTCCCAAAGTTGGAACCGCTGGCTGGCATTGTGCAGGGAGGTAAAGCCTTCCTCGAGAGAATCCAATCAACTTGGCATTTCATATGTGTAATCTGTAGAGTGTTGAGCACATAGTACGACTGACAGCAGTACCCAGTTGCTTTTTGAAGCAACTTGTATATATGCGTAGTAATTAAGCATCTCAGCAATGTATCGTGTTTTCCTTTTTATCTTAGTTCTTACACAAACTATTCCTTAGGCCTTTCCAAACATTGTGATGTTGCCTTGCAAGAAAAATCATCGTGGTTTCTCCAACATAAAAAAGGTAAGGATTAAGGACACGATTTCATTTCCATAGGCTATGTGTTGGATTATTAGGCAGAATTTTTATAATTAATTTTAGAATATAAATCATGACTACAATAGCTACTATCATGTGAAACTCTAATATACTTTTTTTCGAAAAGGAGGTAAAAAAAACCCGGCCTCTGCATCGAGCGATGCACACATACAGCTTTATTAATTATTCACTAAACCTTACAAGGAGAAATACAAGGATCAAACCGAAATCCACCAATCCTAGCGATCATCGCTATACCTAAACATATGAGGGGGATGCCCATGAACAGGGACATTTGCCCTGACATCACACCGACGCGCCTCATCAAAGAAACCGAGAGCTCAACCTGCCGCCCATTGACGCGCAAGGAACTCAAACGGGTCCGGCAGACCCACAGTAGTCGCCGCCACCATCTTTCGCAATCCCATCTTCAGGAGAGATCAATGCATAGCCCAAGCTAGGCCAACCATCGACGCCACCTCGACGTCAGACAGCTCCATCGACCTGCGCGAGTCCAACAGACCATATCCATCACCGAGACTCTGCGACACCTTGTCGTCGAGACTCGCCGTCTTCAATGCCACCGATGAAAGACCGCTCCACCTTATTCATTTTGCATCCAGCACTTGCTCCAAGAACGAGGCCCTCAAGAGGGAGACGACGTTGAACGCGCCGCCATCGTCTGATCCGGGAAGGCCCAGATCTAGGGTTTCCCCCGGAGCAACTCGAGCAACGAAGAGACGAAGGTTGTAAGGTCAATGCCTCCAACAAGATTACGGCGCAACAACGCCGCCATCGCCCGCCGTCAACGAGTGAGAGCCCGGTTTTCACCGGATCCCCCGCCTATCAACACCCACAGCCGGCTGGATCTCCGCCGATTCGTGCAGATCGGCTCCGCACTAGCCTCCCAACCGCGCCGCAACTGGCCGAGGCCAGAAGCAGCGGATCTAGATGGGAATCGAGATCCACGACCATCCTCCTCCGCCTAAGAGGACGAGCCAACGATGGCAATGGCCGCCGCCTGGTATAGATCGCCGTCCGACCACCGCGCCCGAGCACATCTGTTGCCGCCTCAGACTGTCGAAGTCCTCACCCTCCCTAGCGCTTTCGTCAGGGTTCGCCATCATGCGCGGCAAAGGCGAAAGGGAGACAGAGATGGAGGAGAATTGGCTGGGGCGGGCGGCGCCCTAGGGCACGCCGCAGGAGGGGAGGGAGGGGGGTCCTTCAGGGGCGTCTATCTATGTGCCTGCCCGAGATCTCGGAAACCTCTACAATATCTGTGGTGCAAACTCTACAATAGACATAGTAAAAGAACAAATCATACCATAATGTGCGTACTGATCGTTTGAAGACGGAGAAGCCGTTGGGGCAGAGGCTAGTCGAAGAATACGGCGTTGAAGACGACGTGTACGTGGTCCTGCTTGACGACTAGGAAGATGTGCCGTGTTGAAGAACTTGAGCAGTCACTCAGAGCGCTTTCAAAAAACCTTATTCGCACTCTCCTGTATAGGATCACAAGGACGAGCGGTTCCGGAGACCTGCCCTCCCGTTCGCCGGTGCATGCTGATGCTTAGGATGGAATAGACTACAGTAGTGGCGCAAGCAGAGAAGTAGCAAAAACCTATATTGATTTTAGTGTGTCGCATGGTGAAAGACGCGCGGGCTTATATAGAGCAGCTCAGAAAATCCCGTACAGGACACAATGTCGGCTGAGTCCACATCACGCATGAGTTCGGTCAGTTATAGTAGCCCACGATCTGAGAGCGACCCGAACAGACTAACTGTTGACACGTCTGTCAAAATCATAGTAGTTTTCCTAAGCAACAAAAAGATAAGTTCGCCTTGAGGCTCGATTCGCAAAGCGTGGTGGATGCGCAATGGACGCACATCGTGACGAGACGAGCGGGCGAGCGAAGAGGAGGAGCGCGCGTGTACCGCTCCTATTCACACTCACTTACAAAATGGTGAGACACTCAATCTTATAAGGTGGTGTAACTTCCCTCCAACTTTCCATGTGGGATTAAACTTTAGCTCACACTCCTCTTACTATACACATGTGAGCTACCACCAACTTGGACTACACCACATATGGGCTTTCACACACATGGGCTTTGAGATTTAGAGAAAATCTGAAACATCACATGGCCCGAAGGATTTAGCCCATATTTATAACAAACCCCCCACCAAATCTCAAATACCCATTTGAAGATTTCCCAATCCTCTCTACTTATTTATATACCAGTGTTTTAGAAGAGACAATTAAGTTGAACTTCCGCTTAGAGTAGTGAGCCACGTCTATTAGCAATTTGAACAATGGGGCGAACCTTGAATTGTAAGTTTGATGCAAATAGATTACACTCAAAATCATAACCAGTACATGGATACCAGTAGCATACCCCACGGGTTGGAGCATATGTGTCATACTCCCTGGTTTTTTCATTAGTTTATTAGAGATCATCCAAGTCCCATAGACTGCGACGTTTATATCCTATATAGGTGTGTTCTCTCATGAATGCTATGTAGGACATCATATTTGCTAGGTTATAGGCAATATAAACACATTAAGACATGTCGCCAACCCAACTTATAGATTTTTAAGAGTTATGCATCTTCACTAGAGAGGGTTACAAATACTCTCCTCAGTCAACCACTAGTTTGTTATTCCCGGCCCTAATTCGCAGGATCTCCGATCACATAGGTTGGGTTACCACTATGGTGTGACATCCATGGGTCTCAAACCCATCTATCTTGATGCACTTTCTATCATATTTCGTGATAGTCCCTTTATAAAGGGATCTTTCTGGTTTTTGTATGTTTGAATATATGTAACAGTTATTACTCCGAAGTTTCAATTTCCTGACATATTTCAAATGTCTCTTTCCGTGTCTTGATGACTGATGAGTCCAAAATAGAAGCATATTTATCTTTTGTTTTTGCATAAATAGAGTAGGGATCTTTGTATTTCACTGCATTCGCATGTACCTTTTTGTCTTTATTTCAACAGGATCCAGAATCATTAAGTCTTATATGAACATATCAATTAGAGTTGTCATATTATACTATAATATGATATTTTTAAGTGATAAAGTCATTTTATGGATTTACCTTCGTACCTAGGAGAATACCAAACGAGGGGAAGAAACCACAACATTGGAAGGGAAGTTGATACCACCTACCCCATGCCATGTGTTGATCTGACACTCTGATCCCCTCGTGAGCAAACCAAAAGACCCCAAACACAATCAACAACACAATGAAACCAAAGGTTTAACAAGTCAAGGTTAGCGAAAAAATAGAGCGAAGTGTATAACAAACTTGAATAATACAACTAACAACTAATCCAACACAAATTCAAGAACTTTTGGGGTTTGAAATCAACAATGGTTTTGTTTTCTTTAAAAAACAAAAAAAAATTAATAAATATAAGATAGAAAGTAGAAGTAGTAAACAAAAAAGAAAAATGACAGATGATGATAATGATGTATCAATGATAGAGTCGTCCACGGTTCACTAGAGTGTTCTCCTAAGATTAAGATAACATGGAACAACAAAACAAACAACAACAAATATTATTGAAGCAGAAAGCAACACAACACAATACAGACATCATGATCAGACTTGACTTGATGATTGGGCATTACACAATACATAGGCCGTGAATCCCATCTATGACTAATAATAAATCCACACCTTTATCATCATCGAACCCTTTCAGTATTAAGTTGCAATAACGGGAGGCTCATACCACCCGTTCAGCCGATGCTGAAACCTGACACAAAAGGAGAGAGAAGCAGAACAACATGATAAAAAACAATAAATACAACAATAAGGTCAAAAAGTTTAAGAAAAGAAATGGTTAAGAAATAACTCAAGCAAGGTGTAACTAAAGCAACAAATAACACACACACAAATCACCTGACCCAAATGCCCCAAGATTTTGCAAATCTCAGGCTGAGGTTAACAAACAAAAAATTTTAAGCATTGAAAGATAGTAGTAGTGATTACTTGTACAAAGTATAGGAAGAGTAAGAATATGTATGAAATGAATGAAGATTGGAGACAGTTCAGTCCACAGAGGTGTTCTCCTTAAGATAGATAATAATGAACAAATAACAAACACACAACACAGGATGATTGAAAGCAAGCATAAATGCAACACAAGACATCATGATTCCGTGAGTGATTGATTGGATATTACAACAATATATACATAATAATAAATACAGACTGCATCTAAATAATAAACCACTTTGGTTATCATCCGAACCCCTTCCAGTATTAAGTTGCAAGCAATGGATAATTGCATTAAGCAATGTGTGTAAAGTAAATAATACAATTGTTCCATGAACAAAAGATTGTTGTTTTCTCCCTAGTAGCAACAACACATCTATAATCTTAGAGATTCCTGTCACTTCCCGAGATTACTAGAGGCATGAACCCGCCATCGAGCATAAATACTCCCTCTTGTAGTCACAAGCATCTACTTGGCCAAGATAGCTACTAGCAACGAAGAGCATGCAAGATCACAAATAACACAAACATGATAGAATCAATAATCAATCTGACATAGTATCTCAATATCCATCGTATCCCCACAAACACAACATGTATGATTACAAATAGATGATCTTGATCATAAACGGAGCTCACAAGATCTAAAAATGATAGCACAAAGGAGGAGAAACAACCATCTAGCTACTGTATGGACCCATAGTCCAAGGGTGAACTACTGACGCATCATAATGGAGGCTGGAATGGTGATGAAGAAGGCCCCCGGGATGATCTCTCCCCTCTGGCAGGGTGCCGGGAAGAGCTTCAGATCCCCCCGATCTAGGGACGATGGTGGCGATGGCTACGGACTGTTTCCTGGAGATTTGTTTGGGTGCTTAGGGTTTCTGCATCGGGGAGACTTTATAGGCGAAGAGGCGAGGCAGGAGGGCGGCCAGGGGGGCACACCAGGTGGCAGCGCGCCCCCTGGGCCGCGCGGACCTAGGGTGTGGCTACCCTGTGGCCCCCCTTGGCTTCCCTTTGGTATCTGTGTTCTCTCCGGTAAAATATTGACTTTGTCTTTTGTCCCATCCAATTGTGAGAATATTTCCTTACTAGATTTTATGAAACCAAAAACATCAGAAAATAGGCAACTGGCACTACGACATCTTGTTAATAGGTTAGTCCTAGAAAATGTATAAAAAATACCTCAAAGTGTAGACAAAATATAGCAAAGTTGATACTAAACAAGAATGGAGCATAAAAAATTATAGATACGTTTACGACGTATCATTGGCCTCTTCAAATACTTTCTATTAGCAAAGATGGCAGAGAGATCCGAGATTCACAACCACCGCAAACCACGAAAAAACACATATGAAAGGGATCCGAAGGAGGAACTTGGCTGGAGTAAAATCCCTTCTGATTCACGGATCATTGGAGGACAACGCCATTCATCATTAACCGCTGCATCTACATCACCACCATTACCCCCATCTTTCATCCATTAGATTTTGTTGTAATTCTAGATTCAATTGTGGTTTGCATTAGATCTATTTCAGCATTTTCATTCATCCATTTGATTATGATGATGTGGTTGATTGCCTCCATGTGTGAGTAGTTCCTTTGTTCTTGGGATATGGAGAAACCCTAGCACTATTATGAATTTGCAATAAAGATGATCTATTCTTGTTTCTATATGACTTGCCAGTCTATGATTGATTTATGGTTTGTGTTTGATCCTCTCTTTAGATGGTATGTGAAGTAAACCACATACCATTTTCCCTTGGGACTAAAGAGAGGGAGAAATCCTTTGGACGTGCTTTGGGATCGTACCCAGAATGTCCTTGTGATAGATTGGCACCAGCTCGTTGATACGTCGTAAACATATCTATTATTTTTGATGTTCCATGCTTGTTTAGTATCAACTTTGCTTTGCTTTGTATACACTTTGAGGTATTTTTATACATTTTCTAGGAATAACCTATTAAAAAGATGCTGCAGTGCCAGTTGCCTGTTTTCTGCTGTTTTTGGTTTCAGAAAAGCTAGTAAGGAAATATTCTCGAAATTGGACGGGACAAAAGACAAAGTCAATATTTTACCGAAGAGAACACAAAGACCGAAGGGCAACCGAAGGAGGTCCACGAGGCCGCCACACCATAGGGTGGCGAGGGGCCCCCTAGGGCATGCCGCCACCTGGTGTGGGCACCTCGGGTGCCCCTGCCTTGCCTCTTCACCTATAAAAGCCTCCCGATGCAGAAACCCTAAGCAACCGATCAGACCTCCACGAAACAGTCCATAGCGGCCGCCACCATCGTCCCTAGATCGGGGGGATCTGAAGCTCTTCCCGGCACCCTAACGGGGGGAGAGATCATCCCGGAGGACTTCTTCATCACCATGCTAGCATCCGGTATGATGCGTGAGTAATTCACCCTTGGACTATGGGTTCATACAGTAGCTAGATGGTTGTTTCTCCTCCTTTGTGCTATCATGATCTTGTGAGCTCCGTTCATGATCACGATCATCTATTTGTAATCATACATGTTGTGTTTGTGGGGATCCGATAGATATTTAGATACTATGTCAGATTGATTATTGATTCTATCATGTCATATTGTTTATTGATTCTATCATGTCTGTGTTATTTGTGATCTTGCATGCTCTCTGTTGCTTGTAGCTATCTTGGCCAAGTAGATGCTTGTGACTCCAAGAGAGAGTATTTATGCTCGATAGTGGGTTCATGCCTCTAGTAATCTGGGGAAGTGACAGGAAACTCTAAGATTGTAGATGTGTTGTTACTACTAGGGAGAAAACTGCAATCTTTTGTTCATGGAACAATTGTATTTTTTTACTTTACACACATTGCTTAATGCAATTATCTGTTGCTTGCAACTTAATATTGTAAGGGGTTCGAATGATAACCTGAAGGTGGATTATTAGTGATAGATGCAGTTGGATGGCGGTCTATGTATACTATTGTAATGCCCAATCAAATCTCATAAGAATCATGATGTCTAGTATATGTATTGGTATGCTTGCTCAATCTATCAATTGCCCCACTGTAATTTGTTCACCCAGCTTGTCATTTATCTTAAGGAGAACACCTCTAGTGAACTATGGACCCCGGTCCAATATTTACCATTGATACATCATCTACTGTTACCGTTTACCTTTTAAAAGCAACTACTATCTTCCACACTATACATTTAATCCTTTGTTTTCAGCAAACCAGTGAGATTGACAACCTCACTGTAAGTTGGGGCAAAGTCTTGAGTTTGTGTCGTGCAGGATTCCAAGTTGTTAGCAACAACTTGGAGTTGTTTCCTTGCTTCTACTGGTTCGATAACCTTGGTTTCATCGCTGAGGGAAAACTTGCTGCTATGTTCATCACACCTTGCTCTTGGGGTATCCCAACGAGGCTCTACAATGATCTGAACCCATCACTTGTGAACTACGCGGTCAAAGGAGGAATAAAGAGGGATCCCTAAGCTAATTTGGATATCCACGGGGAAACCCTTAATTGTAGTGGTCTATATGGGTGACTGCTCTCAGACATCGCAGTGGTTATTTAGAGGTGACCTCACTCTTGGCTCAACAAAGTGGCTTCCTAAGAGCCTTTTAGTGAACATCTTATTATGGAGCTCTCTCTACACATTTTGTGACACAAGAAGTATGTCATCTTAAATTATTAATTATGATAATACCATGCTAGAGATGTATCCTACATCCTCGAGAACATTTTAGCCCTATTGTGTTCAACCACACTTTCACATAATCTTGCTACTTGCTTTATTTTAATTGTTTTAATTACTTTTATGCACACAACCAAAAACCTTTCAAACACTCTTTACTTGATATCAAAGGAAACTTACAAGAATCCTTTGGTAGATAGTGACGAGGGGTATAAATAACTTTACCAATAGCTCCCTGTGGGTTCAATATCTTTGCTTTGAAACTAGCTACAATTGATCTATGCACTTGCAGTCATCAAGCTATTTTCTGGCACCGTTGCCGGGGATCTAATCACTTTTGTTCTTTGTTCTTAGTTGATTATTTTACTAATTTTTTTAATAAAGTTTCTTACTAGTTTTAGGTAAGCATCATGACTGCACTCGGACTGATGAATCTGCTCGATGCAATTAAATACCTCGGGAAGTTCAATAGAGGACTTGTCAAAGAATTCCCGAGTGGGAGCGAACCAGAATACGAGGTTAACCCTCGCTTTATCGCTATCATTAAAGAAAAGACTTTTGCAGTAGATGATCCAAATGAGGATCCTTCCATTCATTTAGTGCATTTTACCGAGCTATGTTGGACTCTTAAACTGAGAAGCTATTGTGATGATGAACTAAAACTTAAACTGTTTAGCCAATATCTAATCAACACTGCTTTAGCTTGGTATAGAATTTGCCCTGCATAAAAAATAGATACTTGGGAGAAACTTAAAGGAGAATTTATGATTCGATTCTTTCCCAAGGTAAAGACTACTAAAGTAAGAAGGGAAATTACAAACTTCAAGAACCTCCCAGGTGAAATCTTGGTAAGGGCCTTCAAAAGTTACAATAATCTACTTCATAAATTTCCTCATCATGATTTACCCGAAATGCAGGGGTGCTTCATCATCTGCTTTATCTTGTGCCTCAAGAGTGTTTTTTCTGCTCCTACATCGGTAGAACCTGATGCGAAGCGAATATATTCCTCATCCATGTACCCGATCTCAACTGGGAGATCAGATCCGGATTTTTCTTCCACCACTTGTTCCTCTACAAGAGCGGGTTGGGTGGGTTCAGGTTTTTCCGGTATCTTAAACTCTTCCGCCTCTACGGACAGAGTAGATCTGGATTTTTCTTCTGCCATGGTCATCACCTCAAGGGTGGGTTGGGCGGGTTCAGCGAAACTGAGGTAGATATCTGATCTCGCCAATGGACATGATTGTGTAGGTTGTCACGGGATCCTTAGCCGGAATCCAAGTCTCATCGAGAAGAACGCGAGGGACATCACTAGCTTAGACCACGCGACCCATAGTGATTGTTTTGCCGATTCCTGCACGTGCAGGTTCCGCTTGGATCGAAGCTCCAAAAGTCACCGGCCCCATGGTGGGCGCCAACTGTCGTCAGATTGTCGACAAGTATGCCATAGGGGGTCCTGACGGCCTTGAGAAGATGGGGTGTGAGACGTCAGATGTTCCGGGAATGGTGAGCACAAGTTTACCTAGGTTCAGATCCGACTGCGGTGATCGGATACTACTCCTGCTAGCAACCCAGTAATGTATCGACGAGAGCCGGATGTTACAGCAGATTACAGGAGAGGTTCGCTTGTGCGAGTAGGTTGTGGTTGATCTATGATCTGGTGCCCTAAAGGCTCCCATAGGGCCGGTTTATATAGTCACCGGGACCTAGGGTTACATGAGAGACTTATCCGGCTACGTTACAGAGTCGGTAACTAGATACAACTTGGATTACAAGTAATACTACATGCCTAAGTCGGTAACTCTTCTAGGCCTTGTCGTAGCCGGAAGTGGCTCCTCCTCTTTCTCTGACCGGGCCGCCCATGAAGCAAATCTCTAACCCATTGGTGGGTCACCCTGGTCAGTGAGTCCTGTGGGTATACCCGAAAAGTATATCCCCAACATTATATCTTGTTGTAATTCCAGATTCAATTGTGGTTTGCACTAGATCTATTTAATTACATTCATCCATCCATTTGATTATGATGATGTTGTTGATTGCCTCCATGTGTGAGTAGTTCCTTTGTTTTTGAGGAGATGGAGAAACCCTAGCACTATTATGAATTTGCAATAAAGATGATATATTCTTGTGTCCGTATGACTTGCCAGTGTATGATAGATTTATGATTTGTGTTTGATCTCTCTCTTTAGATGGTATGTGAAAGTCGAGCACATACAATTTTCCTTCGGGACTAAAGGGAGGTAGAAATCCTTTGGACGTGCTTTGGGATCGTACCCGGAATAGCCCCGTGACAGATTGGCGTCGGCTCGTGAACTACATGGGCAAAGGAGGAATAAAGAGGAACCGCTAATTATGATATCCACGGGGAAACCCTTAATTATGGTTGTCTGTATGGGTGACTGCTCTCAGGCATTGCAGTGGTTATTTAGAGGTGACCTCACTCTTGGCTCAACAAAGTGGCATCCTACGAGCCTTGTAGTGAACATCTTATTATGGATCCTCTCCACACATCTCATGGCACAATAAATATATTATATTAAATTATTAATAATGAAAACACCATGCTAGAGGAGTATCCTACATCCCCGAGAACGTTTTATCCATATTGCATTCCACCATGATTTTATATGAACTTGTTACTTTCTTTCTTTTAATCATTTTAATTATATTTCTTCAAACAACCAAAAACCTTTCAAACACTCTTTACTTGAGATCAAAGGAAACTTACAAGTATCCTTTGGTAGATAGTGACGAGGGGCATAAATACCTTTACCAATAGCTCTATCCGGGTTCGATATCTTTACTTAGAAACTAGCTACAATTGATCTGTGCACTTGCAGTCATCAAGTACACATGTGGTCATTATGGACATCCAGGTCCTGATGTTGATCATTGGTCATAGAGGAGTCTTGGCCATGTATGTAGTATTCTCGAACTATTGGGTAGCATGCTTAAGGGCTTGATGAAGCTTGGAGAACGTTAATGGCTAATTTGAATCACTAAGGAAATGATAAGAGAGAGACCACAAAAGTTCTCGGAAGATCTGAAGGTGTTCGGAGAAAGAATAAGGAAAACGATCAAAAAAGGGTTTTCGGATAAATGGTAATTTGAATATGTTTATTATTTATTAATTATGAATTAATATATTATAAAAGAATATTTAAATACAGATTTATGAAAGGCGTCCTAAAAGTTAGGCAAAATCCTGGAGTGATTTTACCTAAAAATAAACAGCCAGAAAACAGACAAAAGAGCTATTTTTGAAACAGCCCACGTGGGCAACGGATAGTCCGCGCCACACGTGGGAAGCAGCGATGGCCAGACGCCGAAAGCTACGCTGGTGGGCCATGCTAAACAGGCCCACCCGGCGTGCCACCGCTTAGCCAAGACGCAGCGCCAGCCTACCAACCCGGACAAAGCCATTGTTGTCGCCACATGCGCTGCAAGGAGGCCCACTGGCCCAAGACCCCACCGCCTCCACCTGCTAGGCCGCGCGTGGGTGGGAATTGGCTCACCCGGCCATCCGGCCGACGGCTATTCTGCCTCCCTTTTTTCTTAATTTTATTAGTCCCACCTTGGGACCTAAAGGTGGAGGGACCCCTCCCTCCGCCTATATAAATAGGTGCCCATGGGAGGATTAATACACACCAATTTCCACCTTGAAATCAATAAAAGGCTTGTGTTGCCTCTCTCTCTCTCTCTCTCGACTGTGGCCTCCTTGTCTGGGTTGTGCGAGCGAGGAGTTCTTCACCGTGGAGCGTTGTCGCTCTGCGGGATTTGGAGCCGGGAGATCTTCTTCCATAATCTCGGCTAGATCGGGGAGAAGCGGAGGTCGTTGTCAAGCACCGTACATATGTAACTCCCTCTGGCGGTACCATGCTTTAGGTACTAGGAGTTGTCATGGAGCCGCAAGGACATCATGGCCTCGAGGTCAGCGTCAGGGCGTCTTCATCATCTATGTTCCTCGCGGTATGTTAACCCCATTTGGTCTTCAAAGTTATGAATATCATCTCTCTCTCCCGTTACTTCATTACTAGTAGATAGATCATAGGCTTTCGGGGGTTGCCGCGTAGTAATTTTTTTGATTTTCTGCATCGAACACAAACAGTGATATCAGAGCTGATCTATGCATAGTAATGCTAGTACGGGTAGAACACACGAGTTGTGACATGTGGGCATCGACTTTATGATTGTTACCCTCCCACGTATACTTGTTTATATCGCGGTATTGATTGATGAAGCATCCCGGACCGACCTTACGCGTACTCCTACGCAAGACTGGTTCCACGCTCAACATACAGCTTGTTCCGTATAAGTGGTTAGCGGGTGTCTGTCTCTCTTTCAATAGTTGATATAGCATTTACAAAGGAGGGCCCCTAGAGGGGGTTAGTAGAGACAATCATTTAATCGGCATTATGGTTGAATTTCATAGGTAAGAAAAGGTTCTTATGCAAAATCCCATACATCCATGTTAAACTTGCAAAAGATAAAGTAGAGGCGTCTAACTTTGTTTTGTAGGGGGCGTTGTGATGTAATATGGTCATAGTCAAGGTAAAGTAGTTTATTTTCTATTGCTAAGTAGTAGTAATGGTCATCATCGTGATATTGTACTATGAATTCGGAGGAACTAGGGCCATGGTACAGGACCCAGAGGCATCAGCACCCAAGCGCCGAACCCTGGAGCGTCGTTCTCCTGGCACCAGATCTGAGGCTCCAAGATGGAGATCACAACGCGAAGACCATATTGCATCGCACTTACATTTGATGTATGATTGTTGTGTGTATCTTATTATGTGCCTAGTATTATATACTCGATGGTAGCATTAATAAGATGATCTTTAAACAACTGAATTCCAATGATAGTGTTCCCCTTGTGTTTGCACCACCAAGAAATTTCTTCGGTAGGAGGCAGTCCGTGACGATCGGGTGTCAAACATACCTATGTTAGCATACAATGGGTGTAAGAAAGGTTACATTGCAACACACACAAGTTAGAGTCGGCAGACCTAGCATGTGCAAACATGGCCTCGAAACATGGATGATCAAAAGATTGAGCACGAGTCATATGGATGATGTGATCGATGTGTAGTGTCCACCTTTGCAACTATGTTGCCATCTGTGACGATCGGTGGTGATGTAGTGAATAATTATCATGTAATCACTAAGACATTTGTTAGGGATAATGTTTTAGTGGAGTTAATTGAACTCATAATTTCATAAAATTAGTCCAAAACCTTTGCAAACTTTCAATGTAGATCATGGCCGACCGCTAAGCCTATTTCAGTGTTGATGAGTGGGTAGTTGTCGAGAAACTTAAGTTAGATGGATCCAACTTCCTAGATTGGCTAGTGTGTCTGAACTCTCTCCTTGTCGAACATGACGTGATAGACAACTACATACACTATGGTATGGATTTGGAGCCACCAAAGGATGGAATGGAGACCCCACAGCAGTGGATTGACCACTATTTTCACCGTGACATATCACTGTTCATCCACTTAGTTATGGTCTACGGGATGGTTGATGAGCTGAAGCCACTCATGGGTGATCTTTATCCAAATGATATGGTGGATATGCTGAGATCACAGTTCAAATACCAAGTGCGTCTGTGGAGGCACGAGTTGGTTGGATATTTCCTTGCCATACAGATAGGGGGAATACTTGCCTAGAAAGCCACCTGATAAGCATGCATGATGCTTATATGAGGATGATTTATTTTGTGGACCATTGGATGGATGATGCTTTTACTAATGGGGTACTTCTATGATCACTAGCCCTCAGCTACCAAGAGCATGCCATGAGGTTCATCAAGAGAGGTGAAGTGTAAACTTACAATTTCCATGACTTCATATCACACTTGAGAAGTGTGAAGGTTGATACCATTGCTGGAGAAGTCATTGACATCGAAGGTATATACGATATACAAAGTTTATAAATATTATAATCTTGCAAATACTTGTTGCAGTGTTGAAGTATCTGATACTTATTCTGTTTTATGAAAATAGGCCCTTCTGCATGAGAGTTGATTGCAAGAGAGGAGGTGACATTGCGTGTTGATGGCAAGCATGATGATGATGGACGATGACACTCTCCCTCAAGATTTATCATCTAGTTTATAATTTTTGAATAATTATTGTTATCGATGGAATATGAACCTTTTATAGTGTGTCTTACATTTCATGAGACAGTTATTCATACAAGTTGGTAACAAATCAGTTCTGCTTTTATGCATGAATGATTTCTATTTATGTTCATATGTTATTTTCGATTATGTTTGAATTATTCGAATTAAATAAACTAATTGATAATACATGAACATTTATAAAATGGCCTAGTCGGCATAATGTGGGAAAGACATATGGCAACAAACCAAATAGTTCATAGTGGCGTTAGTAACAACCCATCGATTGTGAATAGCAAACACTGACCTAGAATAAAATAAACCATCTAGAATTCGTGGAAGCTTTTGGCTTTATGTGATAAAACCAAAGTATTAATGAATTAGTCCTTGGAAAGTTGTAAGCCAAATTTCATGACCAGAACCAAAGGTGGCAAAGATAGTATTGCTAAAACGTTGGTGCATTCTCGAGAAAGTGTGTTTATTGACAATGGAGTTAATGAAATAAAAGTAAGAGCATGATGAAGGTCTGCGACCATGCATCAGAATGATCGAAAAGCACAAGTGGAAAATGTTTTAGGACACGACTCTTCATGTTATAATGAAAAGGATCCAATGATCGGATCATTGTAGTTTTCAATTATGCTTTTACATAAAATAGTAGGATTCACTAATATCCCTTTTACAAGGTGTAAAGATATATGTGAATTGATTGTCGCGTTACTGGAACAAGACATGCCTACGAACTATGAGGAAGGTGATGGTAAACTAAAGATTAGAACTTCAGTTGAGATTAGAAAGTAAAACTGTTACCGAATCTTGACAAGTAAAGGAGTTACTTGATATTTCTAAAGGACTACAAGGTTATAAGAAATAAGTGGGAGTCTTAAAGGACAAAGCGCGATTCATCAAGAAGGGTCTTGAGCAAACTCAAATGAATTTTATTCATAGTGCTGAATGTCTGGTGGATTTAGAATCTTGTAAAATAAAGTCTCGAATTGATAATTGATCAAGAGATTTCGAATTGTTCAAAATGTCGAGAAAGTATATGCAATATGCATAAAGCTGAGTGGGAGCTGGGAGTCTTACTTGATTAATATGTGGATGACATATTCTTGTAAGGAAGTAAGTTAAACTCACATATGTAGTTGACATATTTTAAAGTGGGAGCTTAACATGATCCATTTGTGTATGACACATTATGAATAAAGACAAAAGGCCAATAAATAAATAAATGATGATTTATGGGAACATACGACATTGAGATACGTCCTATGGGATTATGTTGGAATGAATTCCTAAATGATTCTGGAAGGTTCAGGATATGAATTGATTTAGGAAGAGTCCTGAATAATTCAAAGGGGTTTAGGAAAGATCATTAAGTGTGAAAGTCCATGATTTAAAGAATAGGATGTTCAGACATCTACTATGTTGTGACATAGGATTCAGAATTGAAATCATGAAAAACACTCAACATAATTTGATCCATGTTATTTTTTGAAAGAACAAGTTCGGAAAAGGATTAATGAATCATTGAACGGTGAGTTAGGATTGTCCACAATATCTAGAGAGATGTGTAGACATGTTTCTGGATCTATAAAGACAACATACTTAAGTATAAAGTGTTATACTAGAAAGGATATATGTTGACACTACAAGGAATGTGTCAAACTATGACGTTTTGGTAGTGACCCTGAATGAAATCGTCATAAATTTATGACGATTCTACACTAGATGGTCGTAAGCTATTTGGGAGGGCCAAATCCTTATGAAACTATGACGATTTCGTGAAAAACGTCGTAATTTCTATGGACAAAATCGTCATAATTTTTAGACAGGTTGAGATATTAGAGAGGGTCAATATCAGCCGTAGGATGTAAACATAATAAACGGCTAGGATGGTGAAGTGTGGAAACTTGTTGTGGATCGGTGACCTGGCATCTTGGCCTCCACTCCCCAAACGCAGACACCACCGCTGCCGCTCCACGAGGATCCTGACCCAGCCCCTCCAAACCCTAACCATCTCCCTGCACACCTACCTCTACCTCCCGTCCTCCCAGATCCAATCCACGCCGCCTCCTCCCTCCCATGATCAACTCCATCCTCCACCCTTGCATCGCTCCTCTTCTTGCCGCCTCTCCATCTACATGCGCTTTCTCTCTCATCCAACCACCAGCCGCTGCAACCCTCCTCGAATCCTTGCACCATCGTCAATCCTCGCTTCCTCGTGGCGGCTCGTGTAGGTGGGCGTTGACTTCTTTTTCCATCCCGAGGTGGTGATGTAGATGTGAGTCAAGAACAACATCCCGACAAACAACATCGACTCAAACACGCTGGACGAGATCTACCACTACAACAAGAAGGCCAACGCGGAGGTGCTCGGCCGCGGGAGCCCCACTCGTGGTGCTGCATGTCAGCGCGCAGCTGTGAGATCCTGGTTGGATGAATCCACGGGGCCGCCAGATTGGTCATCAGGGTCGCCGGATGTATCAGGAAGGCCGGATCTATGTCCCTTCTCTCCCACTCTCTATCTTGGTTTCTCTCTCAGTACATTTGTATTCTCTCTGCAGGCACTCTCACTGATGTCAGCACAACAACCTCTTCTCCGTGCGAGCTCGCCAGATCTCAGGTTTCTTCTCTGGTCCTAGCTCTAGGTCGTTGGATTCTTTTCCCTGGTCCTATGTTAGTATTGCTTGTGCACAAGTTCTGACTAATACATGGTTTAATTTGGTAGTAGCATGTTTAATTTGGTGATATGCTAATAGGACGATAGGAAATTTAATTTAGTTGCAGATATATGCACAATGTTATAATGCAAATGCTTGTTTATAAAACTTGTATCCTACCATGCAAAAGAGTAATTCTTGACTGCTTGCTGGCAAGGTTTCAATCATAATCTATGCATACCAATTTATGATATTTGTGTGGCTCCATCAATTATATTTTGCATCATCGTATACAATATACCATGTGGTTCCCATCTTGATTATGTTTTGTGATTTCATATATCTAGCATAACTACCATCATAGGATACTACTATATTTGGATCATATTATGATTATTAATTGATTCCATCTCATGATGAACATTTTATACTGATTCAATTCCATGTGAATGATTGCCTATTGTATCCCATACAATGTTAATTACAAGTTGTTAGTCAAGATAATTCCAGCGATATGTATTGGAAACTAGGCCTTTAGTCATACTACAATTTTTTGTGGATAATGACTGGTAATAAACTAATAATCATATTCTTATGCCAAATCTGAATAAAGTCACACAACTACTATTGTTTGATGATGGAAGAAACATAGTTAGTGAACACGGTGAATGTGAATGGCGCCTATAGTAGTTATGTCACATGGCCTCAATGTTGTGGCTTTCGCTTAAGAGTCATGTTAGTGCTGCTTGTTAAGTAATAATTTTTATTCCTTGTCGCTAGAAGGATGGTTAATACATGCTTGTTAGTAACTTGAGATTTTATATCATTTTATATCATCCCGAGTGTATGGTATATCTTTTGGTGCGTGTTCTCGCAGAAGAGGAGGAGGTGGATGGATGGACATGGTCGGCGGAGCTCGCCCCTACTCGAGGGAGACGCCCTCGATTCCGACCTTGATGTCGCCTCGCAAAGGTACTCCTCCCTTCCCCACCCCATGTTTTGCCATGCCATGTGCTATAACCTAGCTTATTTTACCTCTTCTAGATTGTATGCCTCGAGTCAAATTTTCTTTGGACCATCGAGATACTGGTTTTAGTTTGAACATCCAGAACTTTTGATATCCTGGTCTCTGTGAATAAACATTCGAGACCGGTGGTGGACGAGTGGACATGCACCTACCTCATTCAGTTCCGCGAGATCGGTTTCAGATCCGCCGTCTCCATTGCCCATTGAGGTCTCCCTCTCTTTCACCTTTCTCTCAGATCATAAGATTTGTTGTGTAAATGCTACTTTGTAAATGGCTTTCTGATAGAGTTTGTGTGTGCTAACGTGAATTATTACTATTGTTGTTCTTGTGATTGTCCAATGATATGTCAAGAGATTAATCTGTAGCCTTTCACGAATTCAATGCATGATTGTGATAAGAATTATATGATACTTAACTATTTTTGTGACTTTTTCTTGATCACTATCAATAGTTATAGATCTTAAGAGACACCTGTATTTTTTCATCTCATAGTTCATTCTTGGGCACCGCTGATTGCACATATACAAAGATATCGTCTTCACTTGGGCATCTGATGTAGTAGACTTGGATCTAAGCAGCTTTTTACGGGACTTCATTAATATGCTTCTTGATTTACAATTGTACCGTCATTTCTCCTTAACTAATGTACTGTTAATATGCTTCTTGATTTAAAATTGTATATTTGGGCAATCTCATTTTCACAATTAATCACTTATATATGTACTTACATGCCATGGTCACACCGACCTGTTGGGGGCAAGTATATATGGTGAGCTGAACCTGGTAGGGAGCTACTGGCCCGGGACAGCTGGAGAAGAAGACATGGAGCAGAACTCGCCGGCGATACTCTTTCTGCCTCCTCTCCATGAGATAGAACTCGCCTGTAGGTGCTCCTTCTATGCTTCCTCCGGGCTTTATCTACCTTGCCATGTCAAGTGTGTTTTCTGTGATTCCCCATCGTCCTAGATTTCATATCGAACCTAGGGTTCACATCCGGTGAATAAGCGTATGCGGTGGAGATATCTTAGCTCGGTTTGATGCTCAATTGACATGCTTGGTTTACTTGTGATGGTCTCAAGGCTCGGTGAATAATCGTATGCGGTGGAGATATCTTAGCTCGGAATATTCACTAAAATGATTCCTAGGAAAATGGATGATCAATATGATTACTCATCCATATGACAACAATAATCTAAATGATTCCTAGCCAAATGGCTATGAAGATGATTTCATTTAAAGAGCATGTTTTGTGATGTTGCAAATCCCCTATGGCTGTATTTTTGTTCAATTCTCGGAGCTATATGAGTTCTAGTTTCCTTGAATCGAACTGTGAAGATGAGAAGGTGTAAATCGAATCTTTGATTCGATTACCTTGTTTTAAAATATAAAATGATTCTTAGATATTTTGAATATCTAAGAAAAGGATTTATTATCAAACTTGTTGAAGGGCTGATGTTCTAGTTTCTGAGACTAGATTGAGAGTTTGGTGGGAGTGAGTTTGGGATTGTGCCCGAGGTGCAATTCCAATTCTTGATTTGTGCCCAAGAATCCCTCATGCTTGCTGGTTTGTGCAAAGATGATTTGTATGCTTTTATGGCCTTGGTATAATTAGTAGAAGTGTGCTATAGCCCCGCCTAGGATGCAAAGGCGAGGCCAACTCTAAATAAGAACATAGATTATGGTGTATCTTTTATTTCTATGAGGAACATACATAGCATCTCTATGTAAATTTGCTATGAATCCTACCTTGCAACCATGTTGCCTTTTTGTGAATCATGTTGCCTTTCTTTGTGAATCATGTTGAGCGAGATTAGTAGAAGTGTACTCCTACCTTGCAACCATGTTGCCTTTGCTGTGAATCCTCTACTCTAGCTCCTGGATGGCTCCAAGGAGCAACCAGTTAGTTGAGGGTGAGGTATAACACTCGATGGTAACTTTGTGTGGATGTCTGTGGAGTGTGGCGGTAATTGTTAGCTACTACTGTTCCTTCTTATCGGTTTCCTCGGTTCTGTGTGGTGTTGATGACTACTTGCATCTGGATGCGCAAGCTGCTTGCAAGTGGGACCTGCTGGTGTGGATGAGATCAAGTGAAAACTTGATATTTGTGGAATCTTTATCTTATTACCTTAGCTGTCATGGTGAAACTTGCCCCTCTCCAGCCTATGATGTTGTACTGAGGCAAAATATACTGATATGAACAGATGCTACTTTTTTTGGTGAAACTTGCCCCTTTCTAAAGTTTAGCTCAATGATGAACTTTTAACAGTGCAACACACTATTCATTTCTGAGAGCAAACTAACCAACTAACCATTCTTCCTTTGGTAATAGTTTCTTGTTTCTTAAAAAATCTGTGTACAGAACTACATTGGAGAAGTTCCAGGAAGAGGAAGCATGAAGAAGTTCCAGGAAGAGAAAGCGTGAAGAAGTTTGGATTTTATTCTTTCTGTAAAATTTTTATTGTATTTTGGTAGCTCCACTGATGTGAACTATGTAGAACTGTGTATGATTGTAATGTGCCGATCTCTATGTAGAACTGTGTATGATTGTAATGTGTCGATCATAATGTGCTCTGTTTGAATCAAAATGATTTTGTATATTCTGTTGGTCTTGATTAAATTGTTAGATTTTAATTATCGAGAAAATCTATCTTGCAATGGGACCGTATGAATTATGGAACACTGTGTGACCGCCCAAAATAAGAAGGCCCAAAGTAAAAATCTGTCCAAAGAAAAGGCCAATGCAACGAAACAAAAAAATGCTTGAATGATGGGCTTGGCCCATGTAGCTAACAGATTTGATGAGAAAATCAATCCGAATAGTTGGGCTAAGCCCATGTGGAATCCGTAAATGGAGGGCTGATTTTGATTTAAGACGATTTAATTTTGTCACAATTTTGCCACGTAGGATCAGCCACGTAGGATCTGACTTGGCATGCTAGATGGCCCGTGACGATATTGGATCGTCATAGACGTTATGACGATCCAATATCGTCATAGAAGGTTATGACGATTTTATCAAAAACGTCGTTATAGTTCATTTGCGACGCCCAGCTTTCGACGATCTCAAAATCGTCATAAAATCGTCATAAAAAGACTATTATGACGATTCTGTGACGAAAATAGAGGGTCATATATTGCCAGATTTCTTGTAGTGTGAATTTAAGAAGATCAGAAATCTCTGCATTAAAGGATACCTTAGGCACAGTTGAAGCATGGTGGCTGAAACATTCAAAATTGCACATGGTGCATTTTGAATTGGAAATCTACATTTAATAACACAGTATGTGAATACTATCATGTGTTGTATAAATGTTGGAGCTTTAAGAATAAATTTCTCACATAGTGTGTTCCAAATACTTAGTGCCTATGAGAAAGTTCCCAAGACCTATCTAAAGTCACTTCCGGTATCTGGAACTTGAATAACCCCTTTCTGTTGCTAAAACATGGTACATGCACAAGAATTTATAATGGAGATGATAAAAGGTATTAGTGTCATGCAGGATGACATTAATAAGTTGCAAAGGCCTTTGACTCCTGCTGACTTTAGGCCTATTTCCTTGCTAAATAGTGTCCTCAAGATTATCACTAAGATTCTGGCTAATAGACTGCAAAAAATCATTCTTAAACTTGTTCACAAGAATCAATATGGTTTCCTCAAGCAAAGATCAATTCAAGACTGTTTAGGTTGGGCTTTTGAATTTCTTGATCAGTGTCACAAGTCAAAGGAGGAAATTTTAATTCTCAAGTTGGATTTTGAGAAGGCTTTTGACAATTGAGCATTCGCAATCATTGATATCCTTAAAGCCAAAGGTTTTGGAGTTAAATGGATTTCTTGGATTGATTGATTTTGGGTCCGCTTCTTCCTCTGTGCTTTTAAATGGTGTGCCTGGGAAAAATTTTCATTGTAGAAGGGGTGTCGCAAGGTGACCCTTTGTCCCTCTGCTGCTTGTCTTTGCCGATCTTCTTGAGCATCCTCAATAAAGCAATGTACTGGGTCCGCTTTCTGCCCTCCGAGAATGTTTTTGCCCTGATTTCTGTGGTCCAAGATGCAGAGATGACACTTTAGTAATCTCAAGGCTGATTCTAAACAACTATTATGTCTTAAAGCAATCCTGCATACTTTTGCTATTTCCACCGGGCTTAAAGTCAATTATTCCAAGTCCAAAGATGATGCCTATTAATATGGATTACGAAGGCTTGAACACTTTGCTAATACACTTTCTTGCCTCACGGGTCCTTGCCTTTTACCTATCTTGGTCCGCCTCGAGCTTGAATAAACCTGTGGAACACTTCTTGCCTATTGTTCAGAGAATTGAAAGAAGATTGTGGAATTGTTGACTTTCCAATTATGGGGAAATTACAGTTAGTTAAATCTGTTATCTTCCCTCCCATATATTACATGAGTCGCTTTGATCTCCTGTCTCTATCAAAGAGCAGTTGGTTAAATATATGAGGCAATGTTTGTGGAGAAAGAAAACTACGATGTTCAAGCTAGAGGTCGCTCTTGTAGCATGGAAGAAAATTTGTAGACCCAAGAGTCAAGGTGGATTGGGAGTTCTGGACCTTAATGTTCAAAATTCTGCTCTTCTCTTGAAGAATTTGGATAAATTTTATAATCATAGGGATATTCCATGGGTGCACTTGGTGTGGAACACCTACTATTGTAATGATAAGCTCCCTGGAAGAAGAGTTGAGGGATCTTTTTGGTGGAAAGCTCATTTGAAGCTAATTGACACTTTTAAAGGACTTGCAAAGTGCTTGGTTGGAAATGGGGAATCTACACTATTCTGGACTGATATGTGGAATAATAATTGCCTCCAACATAAGCTCCCTCACCTCCTTACATTTGCAAAAAATCCACACATTTCTGTCAGTGAGTTCATGCATACTGCAAATACTCAGGATCTCTTTTATCTGCCTTTGTCTCAACAAGCATATCAGGAATATCAAAGTCTTGAACAAATTCTTGATTATAGCAGGGAAGGGGAATCGGATTGTTGGACTTATATTTGGGGTAGTAATTTTTTAGTAAAAAAGGCTTACTACTCTTTAGTTGGCTACCAACCAGTTCAGCCACATTTTTCTTGGATCTGGAAATCGCCAATGAAGCACAAATTTTCTTCCGCTTCTTCGCTTGATAGACTCAACACAAGGAATCTTCTGAAAAGAAAGTGTTTTTCTCTAGCATCTTATGATTGTGTCTTCCGAATCGCCACAGTGAAGAAACTAGTTTACATTTGTTTTGGGAATGCCCTTTTGCTAGAGCTCTTTGGGCTGAAATCTCACAGTTAATATGGTTGATCAAAGCATCTTTGAAGTTCTAGCCAAGATTAAAAAGACCTCAAGGTCCCTTTTGCAATGGAAATTGATACTTGGAACTTGGAGCATCCGGATTTGCGAAATAATGAAATTTTCAACAATCAAGATATCGGTGGAGACCTGGAAGGCTATTATAGCCCAGGAATTAAGATGGGTCCTTTATAGAATTAAGAAAAAGTATTATCAGGGCCTTAAGGACTGGATTAAAACCAATTTAGACATGAGATAGCTGCTTTAAATGTTATCCCTCTTTTTTGAGGTAGAATATGCTTGTAAATAATCTTTTGTAACTCTACTTGATATATAAAAAGAAAAATTGCAGTGGGGTTTTTTACCCTACTGTTTTACCCTCAAAAAAAATAAGTTGAAAAGGATACACAAGAAATGAAGTGTTCATTTCTTAGACTTAGAACTCTTCCATGAGCGAGCATAATCAAAAGCACCAAGGAGTGTGGTACTAATGATTGGATAACAAATGCAGCTAGTTTATTTGTACTCTAGTGCAAGTGGGATACTGAAGAGAATATGCCCTAGAGTCAAATATTAGATGGCATATTTCATGAAGTTTATGATTAAGTTTTATATCATGCTATAACTGTATTGATAGGGAAACATCAATACATGTGTGATATACAAATAAGCAGTAGTTCCTGGTGAAACTCTAGTCACCGGTTCATTGTTCAACGGATGATCAAAGGTTTTCTAATCATGAAGGTGTCTTGGCCCCTAATTGACAATGGGGTCATTTCATTGGGGAATGAGATGGTGAACATACCCTATATATAGTATTGTATCACGATCATGTCATGAAGTTCAGGTTATGATGTCTAGGAAACATAGTGACTCTTTCCTTAGGCCGTGAGACCATATCAAATCACTGTCACCCGAGGATGCTTTGATGGCACATAACGTCACTCAGTGAAATGGTGACCATAAAGGTGACGTGGGGTATCTAGAGGAAAAAGTTGAGGAGACTGCATCAAGAGCGGGATTTGTCCATCCGCCTGGCGGGAATATACTCTTGGGCCCTCTCGGGTAAGTTATATCCATAAGCTGCACAACATGTGACTAGGTCACGGGGATATCACTTATCAGATCGAGTAAAGAAGGTATTGTCAATAACAAGGTTGAACACTAACATGGGGATGTCACTTGATCAAAGCCTCGGACAATACAGTATCAGAGAGACATAAGTAATAAGACACAATGTTTACGGTTCAACGACAAATATCATTGAGTACACCGATGGCCATTATGGACATCCAGGTCCCGATGTTGATCATTGGGCATAGAGGAGTCTTGGCCATGTCTGTAGTATTATTGAAATGTTGGGTAGCATGCTTAAGGGCTTGACGAAGCTTGGAGATTGTTAATGGCTAGTTTTAATCACTAAATAAATGAGAAGAGAAACACCAGAAAAGTTCTCGGCAGATCCGAAGGGGTTTGGAGAAAGAATAAGGAAAATGACCGAAAAAGGGTTTTCAGATAAATGGTTATTTAAATATGTTTATTATATATTAATTATGAATTAATATATAATAAAAGAATATTTAAATAAAGATTAATGAAAGGCGTCCTAAAAGTTAGGCAAAATCCCGGAGGGATTTTACCTAAAAAGAAACGGACAGAAAATAGACAAAGGAGCTGTTTTTTAAATAGCCCACATGGGCAGCTGCAACATCCCAAAAATACTAATCAAGATTATCAAGTTCTAATCAACCAATTTTAGGGTTAACAAAAACTTTTTTTATTAAAAATTAATTTGAATGTATGATTGTATGTGATGAATGCATGAATGCTTGCCATGACTTGTTTGATTTCTATGAATGGCAAGGATTGGTTTAAAGATGAAAACAACATCATCTAAATCATTTCCAAGCAGAATCAAATCAATAGAAATTCAAATATAAACAATATGAGCTAATGGTCATTTTGACCAAAGTTAACCACAAGACCAGTTTGAGTGTTTCTAGTCCAAGTTTTCTAACAGAAACAAATCCAATTCTTTCCACCCCTTGATAGACCAAATAAAAGTGAACCCAAGCCCACTTTGCAAACCAACAGAAACATATTTCAAATCTATTCAAATGACAATTGAAAATTGAATCAACTGTAGGTACTAAGATCACCATTTCTCAAAAACCACTCAAACCAGTTCACCTTGACAAACCCAAGCAACCAGACACTACCAAGTATGTGGCCAGTACACTCACCAAAATTCATTCAAAAAATTTAAACTTGAATTCTTTCGGTCATTTCATTAAACACCTGGAGACGCAAATCAAACTCTGCCTAACTACACTGTTTTGAACAGTGATCATTCAAAACCTTGTCTCCCTTTGCTCACCTTTGTCCTCCTAGTGAGCACACCTGCATTGAACAGCCTAGCAAGCTACCATTGCACCATGTTGTGCCAACCTGAGATTCCCCTTGCCAGGCGACCATGGCTAGCTAGCAGCAGCCAGCGCCATGCCCATTCACCATGTCTAGGAGGTAGCTGACCGTCCACTTCCACCCCATGTCCAGCCCTCGCATGCAGCCATGCCCTAGACCACCCCAGCGCAGCCGCGCCCAATGTCTCTGCGCCATGCCGAGAGCACACCAGAGCACCACGCCCGACACGCTCGCACACGCCGCGCCTCGCCTTCGCCGCCCGTGCCTGCAATCACCATGACCCCAGGAACATCCCAGACACCCCCGTTCGCCACCGCGCGACCCGTAGCACCCGCGCGTCATCAAAACCACTATCGGTGCCACGCAAAGCGTCGACCATTCCCGACCATCCTGGACCGCCCCTTGCCGCGCCATTAATTCCTTGATCATCACCAGGAGATCGCACATCGTCCTAGCCTCCGAGCCATGCCATTAGGTCACTACACCATCAACCCTGATAACCTATGCCCATCCCGCATTGCTTCTATCGCTTGGCTATAAAAGGAGGCCACCCCAGCCCCAATTCATCACACCATCTCACTCCCCACCTCTCACAGAGCACCACTGACCCTTTCCCGAAGCAAGGCGAGCACCAGGTCGCCGGAATTTCACTGGAGTCTGCTGTGGACGAGGAGAAGAGGAGCCGTTGATTGGAGCCGCCCAGGAGCTGCCGCAGCCACCATTCGAACTGCCGTCGTCAACAACATCGTTCGCCCCAATGCCGACCCTAGCTGGAGCCCCGGTGAGCCTCACACGACCCCCGCCGCCGTATTAGGGTTCAGTCTCGCCGGCGCTGCCCGACGGAGACGAAACACCCTAGCCGTTAGATTAGATGCTAATCGCACGATCCAGATTGCCACTTACCGCTTTGTGTAGCCAGAGTCGCTGACGCATGGGTGAAAGGACTATATCTTTCCATGATGTTTTTGGTGTTAATGATAATCCCAACTTTGTTTTTAATTGTGCGCTTGAGTTTCAGGGGAAACGCTGTTGTTGTCTCCTTCTATTGTGGTGGATGCTCTCTTGGGATCTCTTGAAGACGGTGTCCTTTTAGTCTTCTCCTAGTTTCTCTCTGATTGTTGTTTGTAGGTCACCGTACTATTAAGAGGGATCCACTTTGGAAGGCTGTGGGGAATCACTTGTTCTTGCACAAACCTATATGCACCGCCACAGCCATCCCATTATCCCGTGAGAGAGCGTATTCATGTTCTGTTGGAGCCTTTTGTGTCTCACCGGAACTTCTGGCCTAGGCCGGAAGATCCGCTCAGATTTTTTCTGCGGGCTGTTCTACACTTTGTTCCGACGCTAGTTCCGCCCCAAGTTCCGATGGTGAATCAGTAACCTTCTGTATGAAGTGTTCTATTTGTCGGAACTTGGGCCGGAACTTGCATCGGAACTTGTCCTGCAAAAATATCCTAAGCGGATGAGTCTGAGGAGGAGGTCACTGGTCCGCCTGAGTGGGGTCCTTGGGTCCCTGAGTCTTCTCCTCCTCCCCCCTCTCATGGCTGGGACGAGTAGATTGATCTTTTCTTCCTTTTTGGTGTCTCGATGCCAAAGAGGGAGAAAGATGTCTATTAGGTTGTCTACGGGATTTGCATGGGTTGAGTCGCGAGCCTGTTCTTGCCTTTGATCTTTTCTTGCTCGTGAACTCTCTAGTTTATTTGTGTGCTTGTGGTTTTATGTCCGTGAACTTATGTGATGTGTGCTTGTGGACCTTGTGGTATGTTATGTTTGAGACTATGTGGTATCTTATACATTGCCGTGAGTGTGGTATCTTGTTGTCATCTTATGATCTCATGCATATGGTGGTGGATCCTCATTTCTCTTATTGTTATTATTACTCCTTTTATCTCCACCACATTTGGTTGGTTCTGGTATGATCTCTATCCTTTCTTATACCTTGCACTTGTGCTATCTTTGCAATTGGTAGGGGGAGCCTCCATGTATGTGTGCCCGTCTAGTCTCTTCTTTACCTTGCACACATACAGGGGGAGCATGTCCCGTCCATTGCAAAGATTTCTTTGTTTCTATGCAAATCTTTGGGATTGTCATCTAACACCAAAAAGGGGGAGATTGAAAGGACTATATATTTCCATGATGTTTTTGGTGTTAATGATAATCCCAACTGTGTTTTTAATTGTGCGCTTGAGTTTCAGGGGAAACGCTGTTGTTGTCTCCTTCTATTGTGGTGGATGCTCTCTTGGGATCTCTTGAAGACGGTGGCCTTTTAGTCTTCTCCTAGTTTCTCTCCGGTTATTGTTTGTAGGTCACCGTACTATTAAGAGGGGGTCCACTTTGGAAGGCTGTGGGAAATCACTTGTTCTTTCACAAACCTATATGCACCGCCACAGCCATCCCATTATCCCGTGAGAGAGCGTATTCCTGTTCTGTTGGAGCCTTTTGTGTCTCACCGGAACTTCCGGCCTAGGCCGGAAGTTCCGCTCAGATTTTTTCTGCGGGCTGTTCTACACTTTGTTCCGACGCTAGTTCCGCCCCAAGTTCCGATGGTGAATTAGTAACCTTCTGTAGGAAGTGTTCTATTTGTCGGAACTTAGGCCGGAACTTGCATCGGAACTTGTCCTGCCAAAAGATCCTGAGTGGAACTTCCGCCCAGACGCCGGAACTTCCGGCCAGATTCGGTTCGCGACCCAGAAGTTCCGCCCCTTGTTCCGCTCCAAGTTCCGGTGGTGGCTCAGTAACCTTCTGTTTTGAAGCGTTCTTTTTGCCGGAACTTGGTCGGAACTAGCATTGGAAGTTCACCGGAACTTCCGGTCTGTTTTGACCGGAACTTCCGTTTGCGCTCGAGCGGGCGCCAACGTCCGATGACCGCTGGAGCCAGCTGGCGGAACTTCCGCCTCACCGGAACTTCCGGTGAGGTCGCTGGGGTCAGAATCAGCCATGAGGGGCCTATTTAAGGCACCCCTCTTCTTCCTCCCACTGTCTCTCGAATTTTTCTCTCTCCTCCATTAATGCTTGAGCTTCACCTCACTAGATCTCTCTCTCTAGCCACTCAAATGACTTGACCTTTTCAGAGGTGAGGGAGGTGACCTAGATCTACACTTCCACCAAAGAAGATTTGATTTCCCCCACCCATCCTTTGTGGATCTTGTTGCTCTTGGGTTTCTTGGAACCCTAGATGGTGTAGGGCATCCTCGGAGCTAAGGCGTGCGTTGTAAAGCTTCGAGGTGTCGTTGAGGGCCTCCAATTGAGTTGTGGAGCCTCCCCCTCAACCCTGGTGTAAAGGTTTTGGTTGGCGCCTTCAAGGTCACCGGTTAGTGGATTGTGAGGCCTCCTTTGTGGGGGAGCTCACCGGAGAAGAAGGTGAGGCCTTTGTGGCGCTCGGGTGACCTTGTGTGACCCCGACACCTCTCCAACGTAGACGTAGCTCCTTGGAAGTGAACTACGGGAATTACATCTCCATGTCCCCTCTCCGGTTACTTCGTTCCCCTCCTTTACTCCTTGCTATTTACTGTTTTTTTTTGTTGGTGTTTGTTTTCTTGCATTTAGGTTGTTCACTTAGTTGCATCTCTAGATAAGTTCCTTTCTCGTTGAGCCTAAAAGTGATAAACAAATTAAAATTGGGTAGACGCCTATTCACCCCCCCTATAGTCATATCAAGTCGGTACTTTCAATTGGTATCAGAGCCAAGGCTCTTATTTCGGGCTTTACCGCCTAAGAGACTATGGCCGACGAAGGGGGTAGTGAAACCGAAAAATCCAAGAACTTGGCCACTATGGATGACCTCAAGCAATTGGAGTCATCCATGATGTCCATGTTCGAGGAAATGATGACTCTCTTGCAGTCTCTCAAGCCAAACCCCATGGTTGCTATTGACACGCCCCAACCCAACGAGGTTCCTCCCACCGTTACGGTGTCCGCCCCCGGGGTAACTCCCGCGGCTGCCACCACTCACTTGGGACTTGGTTTTGTTGCTCAAACCTCTACCAAGGTTCCAAGTGAGAACATCGAGGATCCCGAGAACCCAACTTCCAAAGAGGAAAATGGAGGAAAGGACTACTCGGCGGTACCCCCGCCGCCGAAGTACACTCCGGATCCGCCCATCCCCATGCCACACATTATACCTCAAGGAGCACCACCCATGCTAGATACTTCTATTTTCGCCAATTGGCAATATCTAATGCGCTCACATATTTCCAGCTCGTCTATTGAGTTAATGAGGATTGTGGAGGATGGATTCTCTCCATATGACCCAAAGAAGTTGACACGAGGTGAAGTGGTGGACAAGCAACTCAATGCCACAGCTTTGGGAATGATTCAAAAGGCCTTGACTCCAAAGGATTTTGCTCACATTCGCCAATTTGACACCGCCAAGGAAGCTTGGGATCAACTCACCGAGCTGTTTGTTGGGAATGCAAGCATCCAAAGCTCCAAGTTTGATGAGATCAACAACGAGTGCGATGGTTTCGCAATGCAAGATGATGAGACCCCCGAAGACATGTATAGGCGCCTTAAGGTCCTTTGTTCCACTATGAGGGACCTTGGGGCTCACTATGTTGATGACAAGTTTATGAAGAGGAAGTTCATTCAAGCTCTCCTCCCATTTGAAGAACAAAAGCTCAACTCTATCAAGGGAAGAACCAACTTTCACCTAATGACCTCCCAAGAAGTCTTGAGTGAAGTAATTGCCATGACTATTGCCAAGAAGAATGCGGAGTCCGCTCGAGCTAGAGCCATTGGGTCAACCAAAGTGAATCTTGCTTTGAAGGCCAAGGCTATTGAAGTTGATGATGATGATACATCAAGTGAGTGGTCTCAAGAGGACCTCAAATGTGCCTTCAACGAACATCTTGCTCTCGCTTCAAGGGCCTTTTGGAACAAGTCCGAATTCAAGTCAAGATCAAGGGACAACTCAAGATTCAACTCACCCAACAAGGTCGTGCTACAATTGCAACGACAAGAGTCACTTTGTGGCCAAGTGTCCCTTTGAGAACCGTGAAGACAATGGTGGTCGTCTCATTTGCAAGATCAAGTCAAGACCTCCTCATCCCTTGAACAAGAACTACGCCGTCAAGAACGCCACTAACAAGGAACGAGCAATTGTGGTCCATGAAGAATATCTTTCGGGCACGAATGAAGATGATGATGATGAAGTTCATGGTGGAGACATTGTGGGAGTTGCTGCTATTGCCACTACCTCAACTCCATGTCTATCCCTCTTCGACTCGCCAAATGAAAATGTCATCTTCTCCAACCAAAAGTGCTTCATGGCCAAGGCCACCGAGGTAACACCAAAACCCACTCCTCAACCTATCTCTAGTGAGCCTTCCTCTCTTGATCTTGTTGGTCTAGAGGTGAAGAAAGAGATGATTGACATGTGTGAATTTGTTTCTACCTTAGATGAAGAAACTAAAAACTGCTTTGAGTCCTTACTTGCACAACTTGACAATGCTAGAGATGCCTTAGATGAAAAGGAAGAACTTCTTGACTTGCTAAGTAAAAATGAAAGAGATGCCGCCGATGAAATTGCCTCTCTCACTCAAAGTCTTGAGGATGAACAAAATATGAGAATTAATATTGAAGAAAATGTGTCTAAGCTTGTAGATGATCATAACAACACTTTGTGCTCTACAATTAAAGAGCGTGACCATGCTCTTGCTTTGGTTAAGGTTCTCAAGAAAGAAAATGCTGAGTTTGTGGGTGGTCATGATAGGACTCAAAAGGATCTTGAGAAACTCAAAGAGGAACACAAAGCCTTGGAGAGTAAATTCTCAAATCTTTTTGAAGCCCATGAACAGCTTCAAACTCAATTAACCTGTGATCTCTCTAAGTCTTCCATTGTGCAAATTATAGACTTGTCTAGCTCTCCTAACCCTTGTTGCAAGCATGAGCATCTCATAGAGGAAGTCAAGGTGTTGAAGGATCAACTTGCCAAGACTAAGAAGAAGATGAAGAACAAGAAGAAGAAAAAGAACAAGGGCATGGCCCAAGGGGTACCAAATGGCCTAACCCTCTTGCAAAGTGACAACTTTGCCGGAAAGAACAATCCCTCTTATATTCTTTTCAAATCTTATGATGATCATGTATATGCTAGATACGTGGGAACGTCTTACACGCATGATTATCATTGGGCCATTTGGGTGCCAAAGGCTCTTGTCACTAACAAAAGGGGACCCATTGCAAAATGGGTACCAAAAACCAAGGCTTGATTTTCTTGTAGGACTATGCTTCCGGTGGATCAAAATGGGTGCTTGATAGTGGTGCCACGAGTCATATGACCGGAAGCAAGTCTATCATGACCTAATTGAGGCCCAATATTGCCAACACCATGGTCTCCTACGGTGACAAAACAAGCTCTCAGGTTTTGGGTTTTGGCAAAGTGGTGGTAACCCCGGATGTATCCTTGGTTGACGTCATGCTTGTCAAAACTCTTGGTTACAACTTACTCTCAGTTCGTGCTCTTGCTCTTATGGGTCTTTCTTCTTTCTTTAATTCTCATACCGTGGTCCTCATGTGGAGCAAGTCTCTCAAGGTGGCTTTTGTAGGATATGTAGAACATGACTTGTATGTGGTGGACTTTTCAGGGACCACTACTCCTCATGCTCTATGTCTCTATGCTAAAGCCGACAAGGGCTGGTTGTGGCATCGCCTCCTAGCCCATGTTAACATGAGAACTTTACAAAGACTTCACTCCAAGGGCCACATCCTTGGAATTAATGATGTTTCTTTTGCCAAAGATCGTGTTTCAGGGCTTGTATTGAAGGGAAGATGCATGAAACTCCTCACAAAGCACTCAATCAGATCACTACCGAGAGGTGTTTGGAGCTCTTGCATATGGATCTCTTTGGTCCTCCCTCTCATGATAGCCTTGGAGGCAATAAGTATTGCTTGGTTGTTGTGGATGATTTCTCAAGATACACTTGGGTGTTCTTTTTCAAGTTCAAGAATGAGACTCAACAAACCGTCATTGACTTTGCTAATGAGGTTTAACGGAAGCACAATGCAACTATTCTCTCAATTCGAAGTGACAATGGCACCGAGTTCAAAAACTATACCTTGGATGAGTTTCTCAGTGATGAAGGAATCAAGCATTAATACTC
Organism: Avena longiglumis; assembly: GCA_030063025.1. Taxonomy (NCBI): domain Eukaryota; kingdom Viridiplantae; phylum Streptophyta; class Magnoliopsida; order Poales; family Poaceae; genus Avena; species Avena longiglumis. The sequence goes on along the minus strand of CP125974.1, from coordinate 437,830,706 downwards.
CACTCCCTACACCCCTCAACAAAACGGAGTTGCCGAAAGGAAGAATCGCACATTGATGGATGCGGCTCGGTCTATGCTAGCTGAGTTCAAGTCTCCATACAACTTTTAGGCCGAGGCCATCTCCACCGCTTGCCATGCAACCAACCGGCTTTATGTCCGCAAGAAAAAGAACAAGACCCCCTATGAACTTCTCACCGGGAAAAAGCCTAATGTTAGCTACTTTCGGGTGTTTGGTTGCAAGTGCTACATTCTCAAGAAAGGAGTTCGTTTGTCCAAGTTTGAATCCAAGGCTCAAGAAGGAATTTTCGTTGGCTACTCAAATCAGTCCCATGCTTAAAGAGTCTACAATAAAGCCAATGGAAGAGTTGAAGAAACGAGCAACGTGAAGTTTGATGAAAATCATGAGTCTCTTGTTAGGTAAGATGGTGTTTGTGATCCAAGTGATGAAATTCCTCCCAAGGCCATAAGAAGAATGGGTGTGGGTTTCCACCTCCCCATTGAGGATCCCCTTATGGACGAAGGAGAAGGACCAAGCTCTACTCAAGTGGAGCCCTCACTTTCACAAGATCATCTTGCCCCTCAAGGACCTACTTTCTTGGCACAAGCTCCCTCAAGCTCTTCTGAAGCTTCCCATGCTCATGACTCTCCAAGATCCAAAGAACAAGCTCTTCATCAACAACATCAACCTCCCCACGATGGGGCTCCTCCTCAAGGCACCTCCCACGGACAAGCTCTTCATCAACCTCATTAACCTCCCCAAGATGGGGCTCCTCCTCAAGGTCACGGCTCTCCCCAAGGTCAAGCTTGTCGAGATCAAGAGCAAGTCAATGATCCTCAAGGATCCTCTCCAAGTGATGACTCCCCCGAAGTGGAAATTGATGAAGATGACCCTCGTGTTCGTGCTTATAGTCAAGGCGGCGGCTCAATTGGTGGCAATGACCTAGTGGTAGCTCAAGAATCTCGAGTTGAAGCACAAGCCCGTCGTCAAGCCTATCGTCTCGCCAAGCTTGTTCGATATGGCCATATCCTTGATAATGTCTATGGAGATTTCAATAAAGGTTCCACTACTAGGAGGCAACTAGCTTCCTTTAGCTCTCAGCATGCGTTTATCTCTCTTGTGGAACCACAGAAAGTCTTCGAAGCTCTTGAAGATGATGATTGGCTTGATGCTATGAACGAGGAACTTCACAAAATCAAGAGGAACAATGTTTGGACATTGGTTGAGCGGCCCAAAGACTGTCAAAACATCATTGGAACCAAGTGGGTCTTCAAGAAGAAGTGTGATGCGAATGGAATTGTCGTGCGCAACAAGGCAAGGTTAGTTGCCAAGGATACTCACAAGTTGAGGGCATCGAGTACGGTGAGACTTACGTCCCCGTTGCTCGCCTTGAATCCATTCGTATGCTTCTTGCCTTCGCTACCCATCATAACTTTAAGTTGCATCAAATGGATGTTAAGAGTGCTTTTCTTAATGGTCCTTTGAAAGAGTTGGTATACGTCAAGCAACCTCCGGGTTTTGAGGATCCACTTTTTCCGAACCATGTCAACAAGCTCAATAAGGCACTCTATGGCCTCAAGCCCCACGCATGTGGTATGATTGCCTTAGGGAGATCTTGTTAGATCAGTGGCTCAAGTGGGCCTCATTGATCCCACTCTTTTTACTAAGAAAGTTGGAGGCCACTTGTTCGTATGCCAAATCTATGTTGATGACATTATCTTTGGGTCTATTAACAAAACTTTTAATGAGGATTTTGCCAAGCTCATGACCGATCGCTTCAAGATGTCCATGATGGGGGAGTTGAAGTTTTTTCCTTGGGTTTGAAGTCAAGAAATTGAGGAAAGGGACTTTCATCAACCAAGCCAAGTACATCCAAGACATGCTCAAGAAGTTCAAGTTTGATCAAGTCAAAGGTGCCAAGACTCCCATGCCAACTAAGGTTAATCTTGATCTCGATCCCAAGGGTAAGGAGGTGGATCAAAAACTCTATCGATCTATCATTGGTTCTTTGCTCTATCTTTGTGCATCCCGACCGGATATTATGTTGAGTGTGGGTATGTGTGCAAGATTTCAAGCTGCACCAAAGGAAAGTCACATGGTGGCGGTCAAGAGAATCTTTCGATATTTAGTTCATACCCCAAACTTTGGGTTGTGGTACCCCAAGGGAGCCAGCTTTGATCTCATTGGTTACACGGACTCGGACTGGGCTGGCGACAAAGTGGGAAGAAAGTCAACCTCCGGAGCTTGTCAGTTTCTCAGAAGATCTTTGGTTTGTTGGTCCTCGAAGAAGCAGAACTTTGTGTCTATGTCCACTGCCTAAGCTGAGACATCTCTGCCGCAAGCTGCTATGATCAATTGTTATGGATGAAGCAAACTTTGAAGGATCTTGGACTATCTTTTGACAAGGTGCCTCTTCCTGCAACGATGAGAGTGCCATTTCTATTGCTCACAATCCCGTGCAACACAACCGGACCAAGCACATTGAGATTCTTCATCATTTCATTCGGGACCATGTTGCTAGAGGAGACATTTCTTTTGAGTATGTACCAACCAAGGCAAATCTTGCGGATCTTTTCACGAAGCCTCTTGATGAATCAAGGTTCCGGGAGTTAAGGCATGAGCTAAATATCATCGATTCAAGCAATGTTGCTTGAGTACCTTGAACACCTACCCGCGTCTCAATGTGTATCTTGTTTGGATGTAGGCATGGATTTAGGGGGAGTGTAGTTCCTCTTATGAACAAACGCTATCCCTATTATGCGCACATTAAAGTTTTCATACTCTATTGTCTCTAAAGGAGACCATTTGAGCTTCATGATGAGTGTTAGTAATGAACCCAAGATATATCTTCGCGGTGTCAAGCCATTTACTCTTATATAAGGTGGCCTCGGCCACCGACCCGTCTTTATTTGTGTCTTTGACCTTTTTTTGTTTTTCTTGGTTTTTGTTGGCTTTGGTTCTTCAAAGTTTGAGCCCTCTATCCTAAGCCTTTCCTTACCTCAAGCCCTCTCTATTCCCTGCACAAGTTCTTCCTTGTTATGTTCCTAACCTGAGATGGTGTTCTCAAGGCCGTGAACTTCCTGTAGTCCGACCCGAAGTTTTGGTCCACGAACTTCGGTGGTGCTCCCGTCCTATATATAGGGCCTGGGGAAAACGGGATCTTCTTCCCTTTTTCCCCCAAGACCCATCCTCTATTTGGAGCAGCCGCCGGCCAGGACCTCGCCACGAAGGTGCTCCGGCCCCTTCGTCTCCAACCACTCCTCCGCAAATCTGCTCCGTGGGATCCTTCCCCACCTCGATCTCCCGCCATGGACTCCGGTATTTGCCCTCAACTCCCTCCATTAATGGAGATCTTGCTCTCACCATGGCTTGAGTTAGGGCACACCTTGTATAGGCTAGTTCTTTCGCTAGAACTTGTTGGAATATCTTGGTAGGCCTAGGGTATCATGCTAGAGTAGATTGGTCCAATATATTCTTGAAAATCTTTGCACTTGTGGCTTTTAGATCTAGATCTAGTGAACTGCTGTTTGAACTGGTTCAGTGGTCTCACCGGAACATCCGGTGAGCCACGACCGGAACTTCCGGTGTACTATTTTCACCGGAAGTTCCGGCGATTCAGCGGAAGTTCCGGCAACAATGCAATTTGTTTTCCTGATTGTATTTTTCCAATCTATCTCTTTTGTTTCCTCTTCCGAACTTGTGCACTTACCCCACCTTCCCTTCCTACTCTTCTGCTTCCCTCTCAGGGCAAGGAGATACCCGCCAAGGCAAGCGTGCCCGCCGACCATCCTCTGACATTCCTCCTGAGATTGATGAAGAAGATGTTGAGGTTGTGCGTCCGACCACTCAGACTACTCGTCGGTCTTGCAGGAAAAGGCGCTCTTGCTCAAGGCCACCGGCCTGGGCCAGACATGACCAGAGCCAAGATTTCCAAGTGGTCTCAGAAAGCTTACTCTTCATTCAGGGCTACGGATCCCTACCTCGTGCCTCGTGATCGTCTTTGCTTGGACCCTCACTTCCACACCTGCCGTCAGGAACAGATATATGAAGAAATTTATGCATCGAAGAAGAAGTTCGTGGTTTTTCCTCAAAAGTACATCAATATGGCTCACATGGAAGAGAAGCAAGTTTACTTTGGCGAGGCTCTTGATATTTGCCAGAAGTTTGGGCTGGTTCCCCTCATGGAGCACCGTCAGAACTTTGATGTGACTGCTATTGCTCAGTTTTACTCAACTCTCTTTATTCACATGCAGACCTCTACTGAAGGTGTGTTGAAGTGGATGACCAGGGACATGTTTCTTACCGCCACTTGGTCTGAGTTTGCTGAGCTTCTTGGCTATCCCATACAGCCTGGCCGCAGGGCAAATGGTTGGCGTGTTCATGGTCCTGAAGCTGCTGATCCTGAGGTCCTGGAGCCTCTCTACATTGAAGGGTGGGGAACTGTTGGGTTTGTGAATCATCTGCTGCCAGTTTTTGACATCATGTGCAGGGTGTACTTGAACACCATCTCTCCCAAGGCTGGCAACTTTGATCAGTTTCATGGCTATCAGGTTGACCTCATTCATCAAACTTATCTTTGGCGGGACTCTGACAGGTCAATGGATATTATGCACTTCATCTACTCAGATATGTGGGCGGCTCTCATTGAAAAGCGCTCCTGCATCTATGCTCCCTATATACAGACTCTCATCAATCACAAGTGGATTGATACGACTGGCACCCGCTTTCCTCAAGACAACATCACCATTCATGAAGAGAAGAAGCTACGTGTGAGTAAGCACCAAAAGCCTCGTTCTCAAGAAGAAAAGGAAGCTGCTCTCAAGGAGGCTCGAGATGTTGCTGGTGGTCCCTCCTCTGCTCCTGGTGGCTCTCGTGCTGGTGGTCCGTCTCTCTAGAGGAAGCCCTCTTGGGCAAAGAAGCTGCTTGGGAAGGTGAAGAAAACTTTCTGCTTTCTGCAAGACCGCGAGTATCAGGCCTATGTTGATCAGCGTCACAATGTTCAGCGCCAGAAGGCTATCATGACCGCTCTCAACATTCCTAGCTCACCGGTCACTAGCTATGTCACTATTCCCAAGGATGATTGGATTCGCGACAACTGCCACTGGTCCGAGGATGAGTCTGAGGAGGAGGTCACTGGTCCGCCTGAGTGGGGTCCTTGGGTCCCTGAGTCTTCTCCTCCTCCCCCCTCTCATGGCTGGGATGAGTAGATTGATCTTTTCTTCCTTTTTGGTGTATCTATGCCAAAGGGGGAGAAAGATGTCTATTAGGTTGTCTACGGGATTTGCATGGGTTGAGTCGCGAGCCTATTCTTGCCTTTGATCTTTTCTTGCTTGCGAACTCTCTAGTTTATTTGTGTGCTTGTGGTTTTATGTCCGTGAACTTATGTGATGTGTGCTTGTGGACCTTGTGGTATGTTATGTTTGAGACTATGTGGTATCTTATACATTGCCGTGAGTGTGGTATCTTGTTGTCATCTTATGAGCTCATGCATATGGTGGTGGAGCCTCATTGCTCTTATTGTTATTATTACTCCTTTTGTCTCCACCACATTTGGTTGGTTCTGGTATGATCTCTATCCTTTCTTGTACCTTGCACTTGTGCTATCTTTGCAATTGGTAGGGGGAGCCTCCATGTATATATGCCAGTCTAGTCTCTTCTTTACCTTGCACACATACAGGGGGAGCCTGTCCCGTCCATTGCAAAGATTGATTTGTTTCTATGCAAATCTTTGGGATTGTCATCTAACACCAAAAAGGGGGAGATTGAAAGGACTATATCTTTCCATGATGTTTTTGGTGTTAATGATAATCCCAACTGTGTTTTTAATTGTGCGCTTTAGTTTCAGGGGAAACGCTGTTGTTGTCTCCTTATATTGTGGTGGATGCTCTCTTGGGATCTCTTGAAGACGGTGGCCTTTTAGTCTTCTCCTAGTTTCTCTCCGGTTATTGTTTGTAGGTCATCGTACTATTAAGAGGGGGTCCACTTTGGAAGGCTCTCGGAAATCACTTGTTCTTGCACAAACCTATATGCACCGCCACATCCATCCCATTATCCCGTGAGAGAGCGTATTCCTGTTCTGTTGGAGCCTTTTGTGTCTCACCGGAACTTCTAGGCCGGAAGTTCCACTCAGATTTTTTCTGCAGGTTGTTCTACACTTTGTTCCGACGCTAGTTCCGCCCCAAGTTACGATGGTGAATCAGTAACCTTCTGTATGAAGTGTTCTATTTGTCGGAACTCAGGCCGGAACTTGCATCGGAACTTGTCCTGCCAAAAGATCCTGAGTGGAACTTCCGCCCAGACGCCGAAACTTCAGGCCAGATTCGGTTCGCGACCCAGAAGTTCCGCCCCTTGTTCCGCTCCAAGTTCCGGTGGTCGCTCAGTAACCTTCTGTTTTGAAGCGTTCTATTTGCCGGAACTTGGTCGGAACTAGCATCGGAAGTTCACCGGAACTTCCGGTCTGTTTTGACTGGAACTTCCGTTTGCGCTTCTGGAGAGGGCGTCAATGGTCTAATGACCGTTGGAGCCAGGCTGGGCGGAACTTCCGGCCTCTCACCGGAACTTCTGGTGAGGTCGCGGGGGCTGTAACGGTTCAGCGCGAGGGGGCCTATTTAAGGCACCCCTCTTCTTCCTCCCACTGTCTCTCGAATTTTTCTCTCTCCTCCATTAATGCTTGAGCTTCACCTCACTAGATCTCTCTCTAGCCACTCAAATGACTTGATCTTTTGAGAGGTGAGGGAGGTAACCTAGATCTACACTTCCACCAAAGAAGATTTGATTTCCCCCACCCATCCTTTGTGGATCTTGTTCCTCTTGGGTTTCTTGGAACCCTAGACGGTGTAGGGCATCCTCGGAGCTAAGGCGTGCGTTGTAAAGCTTCGAGGTGTCGTTGAGGGCCTCCAATTGAGTTGTGGAGCCTCCCCCTCAACCTTGGTGTAAAGGTTTCGGTTGGCGCCTGCAAGGTCACCGGTTAGTGGATTGTGAGGCCTCCTTTGTGGGGGAGCTCACCGGAGAAGAAGGTGAGGCCTTTGTGGCGCTCGGGTGACCTTGTGTGGCCCCGACACCTCTCCAACGTAGACGTAGCTCCTTGGGAGTGAACTACGGGAATTACATCTCCGTGTCCCCTCTTCGGTTACTTTGTTCCCCTCCTTTACTCCTTGCTATTTACTGCTTTTGTTGTTGGTGTTTGTTTTCTTGCATTTAGGTTGTTCACTTAGTTGCATCTCTAGATAATTTCCTTTCTCGTTGAGCCTAAAAGTGAGAAACAAATTAAAATTGGGTAGACGCCTATTCACCCCCTCTAGTCGTATCAAGTTGGTACTTTCAGTGGGGCCATCACTTGAGTCAGCCCGTGCGCTGCGCTGTGCGAGTGGGCCGGCCCAGTTAGTTCCTACACGACCCAGTTAATTCAAATTTAGATTTTTCCATTTAGTTCAAATCCTTGTTCTGTCTGTAGTTTCAAAATTCTATTCAGAGAGATCCACTAAACCAAATTGCATGAAACCAATTTTGTTAGAAAGGTATTGAAATTTTTAATCCAAGGCCATTGGATTCAAACCATTTGGAATTATAGATCACCTATAGCAAAAATAACAAGGCATAGACTTTTCTGAATTCAACCATAAATGCTTTTGAGTTGATTCCAACTCTCAAAAATCACATTTGATAAGGCCTTTCTGAATATATAAAAATATCTAGGTTTACTTGCAAAAATAGTGGACAAATACTAAAAGAATGCCCCATAGGCATTTCTAGTCACTTTAACTAATTAAAATAATAATGTTAAACCTTATTAAATTGTGACACCACTTTAAATCACATTCCCAAGTATTTAAATATGTGGTGATGACATGTCTCAACATGATCCCATATTTTAAATGAAGAATATTAAATCTTAAGTAGTGTTCAATGAGTAGAAATTACTTTTCCAAAATAAAATAAATAATATTAAAGCCTTAATCCTTGTGATGATTGTGATGATGATAGATCATCTAGTGTGAACCTTTGTGTGCTAAATATAAGTAGTTAAGTATTGTTTGGTGATTGTGTACCTCGTATTTATTTATAGACGCTAGTACCGACCAAGGATACGAAGAGGGAGGAGACTACTACAAAAGGAAGCAGAGGAGAACTTCAACCACTGCACTAATCAAGGAAAGCCTCACAATACAAGTTAACTTAGCAAGCCCACACTTGCAACTTTGCAAGCTATCTAGTGCAAGCTAGAACTTTGAAAGCTAACACTTGCATGATAACTATGCAAACTAGATTCCTTGGGCATATTTGGTTATACCACTTTACTATACCAAATCCCAGTTTTATTTACAAGCCTTATTCTTTCTTTTTCTTTATCAAAGTTCTTTATTACTTCTAGTTAGTATTTAGTGAGTTTTGGAAAGATATTATAGGTAGCATAAAGAGCATAAAACTTGGCCTAAGTTAGTTAGAACTATATGTCATACTGAGGCATGAGATTAGATTTGGATAAGTCACACTTGATTAACACCCCTCATTAGTGCTTACCCCCAATTTAGTGGCTAGTGCTAAGTATAGAACTTGATCACTTTAGATGGGAATACTTGGTGAAAATGATTATGAAAACCTTAGAATGATGAGTCATTCTAATGAAATGTTTTGACATGTGCTATGAACACCAGATGATTTGGTGATGAAAATGTTGAGGCATGAGCCTTAGCCCTTTATAAAACTGATGGTTGGGTTCGGATGCGACACCATTCCAATTTTACCGTACAACCACAATACCCGAATTTGGGTAGGGCTTGACTGGAAGTTTATATATCTTAGTATGGGTTCCCTTGCGGCCGAGGTTTGAGATGAGGCTACCTTGTGATGATTGTCCACCTGTGCAGTTCCCAAGATGACAGATGGTCATGGTTGGGAGGCCAAACTCATAGGGAGGTGCCTATACTAGGGTGTGTAATTGAAAGGTTAGGATTGATTATCTGCATACTGAATATGGTGATTCAGGATTGTTCCTGACGGATGTATCGAATGTTGTGGTGAAAGTGTACTACCTCTGTAGAGTGTTAAACTATTCGAATAGCCGCGTCCGCGGTTATGACAGTTGGAGTGTCCATACTGTTCCATCGTCATATGTTTTCAAAATAACTTGTGAAATGAACTATGACTTTGACTTGACCACAACAAGGTTGTGAAAGTGAAAACTAAGTGCCCACTTAGGTGTGTGAAAACATTAAACTAGTTTTCTTTACTTCTGAACTCAGTTAAGGTAAACCTGCCTTTTTGCAAATAAACTTAGAGCTTAGGATTCCTACTTGAACCACCTTACTTGCTAGTGATAGTTTGTGAGTACTTAAAGAGTAGTCATGGCTTTGTCCCTGGCTATTCCTATGGCCAGACTATGAGGAGGACTACCAGGAATATGGACAGCAGGAAGTCTACAATAACTAGGATCATCTCCCATCGTCAGCATTGCCTGTGACCCTGAAGATGGAGCTTCGACCATGCTACTATTATTATTATTCCGCTGCATTGATTGCATTAAGACTGGATCATGAGATCCTTTCTTTGTAAGACCTTTATTATGGTTTGTAATGGATGATGAACTATGGTACCAATCTGTTACGTCTCACAAAAATGGTAATCATGGGATTGCGATGTATGGAATAACAGGCATCTGGATTAAAAATCCGGGTGCCGACAAGTTGGTATCAGAGCCATCCTGACCATAGGATACCCTAGTTAGAATGGACGCTTGAATAAAAAATTTAGTTTCAAAACAAAAGAAGTAAGTATTTTGAAAAACTATTCTCATTCTTATCACTTAGACTCTTTCATAAAAATTCATGTTCCTCAAAAATTATTGCAATCCTACATAAAATTTGACACACTTGATCACCTCACTAACTTATCATACATTCTTGTAGATGGACGTCAAGTATAGCAAGTTCTACCAGTTGGGCAACGGAGGAGAGCTCATCTTTGAGCATGATTTAGACCAACTCTCGGAACTTCTTGAGCGCCCGGACCCCGAGTTCTTCGGAGCACAACTCAATTATCATCAAGGAGGAGAATTACAATGGATGATTGCTGCAAGTCTCAGAGGCAAGATTGAGGCACCCACCTCAGAAGGGATCCAATTCACAATAAGAGAGAACAAGTGGCTAGACGGACTCGCTAGGGCTATGCAGGAAGCTCTTGCCCGTCTGTGTGGGCAAAGCATCAACCAACTCAAGGGCACTAGCTTTGAGTATTACGCAAGGTGTGATTCTATGGGACAGCCATTGGAGGTACCAGTCCACCCGAAGCTGAAGCATCATGTGGATCATATCGACTTCATGCTATATGATAGGAAGGAGTAGGACAATTCCCGCGCATACGCTAACCATAACTATGCCATTGCAGTCAAGAAGGACCAGACCCTCACCATCCTTGCGAAGGAGCGCAAGTCATTTCGCCGCATGCGTGACAAGAAGGATCGCATCATTGATCGCCTTCATCACAGAGTGTCAGGCTTGGAGGAGACTATCCATGAGCAGGACATGCAGCTTGAGGAGAGGGAGAATGCAGGGGAAGATATCCGTGGAGACTACTACTCCTACCTCAGTGATGATGATGACTTCCTAGAGGACCAAGCTATGTACTTCCACACTGATGATGATGACTCCACCTTCATTGATGATTATGAAGCCACCGATTCTGATGAGTAGTAGCACTTGAGCACGATCATAGGAATGAGTTGTATCCGGTCCCACTGTATCGTAGTTTCATATAATTGTTCTTAAAACCATCTGTAACCTTGTGTGGTGTGTGTTTGTATTGTGTGATATGAATGAATGAATGAAAAGCAAGTTTCTAGTTGGCAAAACCTGAGTCAAACTTAAAATTTTAAAAACTTAAAAAAAACCTGAACCTTAGAAATTTCCCTCTTGTCTCATGATCTATCTCAATCTTCAGATGGAAGCAGTTCACCCACAGACCCAATGCTACAAATCTTGCAAATGTTGGTTTCATACCGTGAAGCTGAAAGAGCCAAACGTCAAGCCAACTTAGCCACTCTTCAACACATAGCTCAGATGGCCAACAACAATCAAGGCCATGGAAACCAGGACAACCATGGATCCAAACTCAAGAATTTTCATAACACCAATCCACCCATTTTTAGTAAGTCGGAAGAGATATTAGATGTTGATGACTGGCTGCAGACTATGGAGAACAACTTAGAAGTCGCAGGAGTAGATGCCAATGAGAAAGTACTATTTGCCACCCATTATCTAGCAGGTGATGCAAGAGCTTGGTGGAATAGCACTCGCACCATGAATGGAGGACAGATGCTGACTTGGGATGAATTCAAACTCAAGTTCAGCAGAACCCATGTGCCACCGGGTTTAATCAAGAGGATGAGAGATGAATTCAGAGAATTGAAGCAAGGGAGGATGACAGTAGTTGAGTATCGTGACAAATTTCTGTCATTAGCTAGGTATGCACCAGATGAGATTGACACTAAAGCCAAGAAAAAGGAGAGATTCTTGAATGGTCTGCATGATGAGATGCAAACGGTATTAGTCAACATTCCTTTCGCTGACATTGAGGCCTTAGTGGATTCTGCAATCCAGATAGAAGGCAAGATCAACCAAGCAAATGAGAATCGCAAGCGTCGAATGATGCATCAACCAGGAACCCACCATACCCGAAGTATTGCCCCAACCTGTCTGCAGGATATGCCCCGAGAAACAATAGACCCCCAATGACCCGTCCGAACTATCCCAACCGTGGAGGAGGAAACCCAAGGACCGAAGGAAACCACCACAACAACCCTGGCAACTCCAACAATTTTAGCCGTGTACCACCCAAGTTCAACAACACCAACAACACCAATACTGCCCCAAGGACTAGAAGCAATGATGTGCCTGTTGCAGGCAAAGACAAGTCTCAGGTTACTTGTTATGAATATGGAACCAAGGGTCACTATTCCAATGAGTGTCCCAAGAAGCTGGTAGCAGCCCCCAATGTGAATGCCCCACCTCAGCAGCAGCGCCGTGTTCAGCCTGGAAGGAGGTTTGCCCTAGGAAACTCTCTCAACCGCAATGGCCGTCCGTTTCACATGAATGATGAAGAAGCCTAGGAAGCACCCGATGTCATGCTGGGTATGTTTTCTGTTAACTCAGTACTTGCAAGAGTGTTGTTTGATTCTGGAGCATCGCACTCATTTGTGACAGAAGAATTTGCATGCACTAGTAAGATTCAACCAACAAAACTGAAGCATGTTATGATAGTTCAAATACCTGGTTCAACCACGAAAGCTAGACAAATTTGCAAGGCCGTACCTATCAAAATCCATGGCATAGATTTTTATGCTAATCTAATAGTACTTGGAACCAAAGGTTTTGAAGTAGTACTAGGAATGGATTGGATGTCGAAACATAAAGGATTAATCGACTATGCCAAGAAATCCATAACCATGACTAGTACCGCTGGAGTATCAGTAGAGCATGTATCCGAGACCTTTCCCCGTCAATTCAAGTGAAACAAGAGTCTAGCCCAACCAACCGTTGACCAAGTCAGAGTAGTCTGTGAATACCCCGACATATTCCCAGAGGTATTGCCCGATATGCCCCCAGATCGGGATATCGAGTTTATCATTGAACTAATCCCTGGAACTAGACCTATATCTCAGAGACCTTATAGTATGAACCTGTATGAATTAGTGGAGCTGAAGAAGCAATTGGATGCTATGATGGAGATAGGATTGATTCAACCAAGTGCGTCGCCATGGAGATCACCTGTTTTGTTTGTGGATAAGAAAGATGGAGGTAACTATTTGTGCACGGATTATCGGAAGCTGAATGATGTCACCATTAAGAACAAGTACTCACTTCCAAAGATAGAATATCTGTTTGACCAGTTGACCAGTGCCAAAGTGTTTTCTAAGATTGATCTTAGAACTGGTTATCATCAACTCAAGATTCGCGCAGAGGATATTCCAAAGTCTGCCTTCACCACTAGTTATGGACTATATGAGTACACTGTCATGTCTTTTGGATTGACCAATGCCCCCACTTATTTCATGAAACTCATGAATAAGATTTTTATGAACTTCCTGGATAAATTTGTCGTTGTTTTCATCGATGATATTCTGATCTATTCCAAATTAGAAGAAGAACATGAGCTACACCTAAGGACCATTCTTGAAACCCTTAGAGAGCATCAGTTGTATGCCAAGTTTAGCAAATGTGAGTTCTGGTTAACGGAAGTAGGATTCCTTAGACATATCGTGTCGGCAGGAGGAATTGCTGTCGACCCTGCCAAGGTCAATGATGTTGAAGAATGGCAAGCCTCAACCACTCAAACCCAAGTTCGTGCATTTTTCGGATTAGCGGGATATTACCACAAGTTCGTAGAAGGATTCTCGAGCATCACAAGACCCATGACCCAATTGTTGAAGAAAGATAAGAAGTTTGAATGGACGGACAAATGTGAAGCAAGTTTTCAAGAGCTTAAGAAGAGATTGATTTCAGCCCCAATTTTGATCATGTGGGATATCACGAAGCCTTTTGATGTGTTTTGTGACGCATCCAAGATTGGTATCGGATGTGTGCTGATGCAAGAAGGAAAAGTCATATCCTATCTGTCCCGACAACTAAAGCAACATGAGCAAAATTACCCTACCCATGTTCTTGAACTAGCAGCCGTAGTTTTAGCCTTGAAGACATGGCAGCATCACCTCATGGGTAACCATTGTGAGATTTATTTAGATCACAAGAGTATGAAGTATATTTTCACCCAGAAGGAGCTGAATATTTGGAAAAGGAGATGGATAGAGCTAATGAAGGACTATGACCTTGACATTCACTATCACCCCGCCAAAGCCAATGTGGTAGCAGATGCTTTTAGCAGATTGCCGTGTCGATTGAACACCATGATTCTGAAGGAGCAACCAAGTTTGAACAAGGAGTTGGAAGATTTCAGAATGGAACTATTAAGTGAAGGATTTTTGGCTAGCATAGAACTTCCACCCACTTTGATCAGTAAAATCAAGGAGGCTCAAAAAAGAAATGCTAGTATCGACGGAATCAAACATCGTATCGGTACAGGGAAGGTACCCGGATTCACCAAAGATGAAGAAGGAGTTTTGTGGTACAAAGGACGTATCTGTGTACTAGGAGATTCAGAGTTTAAACAAGCTATTTTGAAAGAATCCCATGAAACTCTTTATTCTACCCACCCCGGAGGAACCAAGATGTATCAGGATTTGAAGGAGCAATTTTGGTGGCATAAGATGAAGAGAGAAATCGAAAGATATATAGAAAAATGTGATATCTATTAAAGAGTCAAGGCGGGACATCAGATACCCGCAGGACTGTTGCAACCATTGTAGATTCCAGAATGGAAATGGGATTCAGTAGGAATTGATTTTATCACAGGTTTGCCTACATCTATTAGGGGAAATGACTCTATTTGGGTCATAGTGGATATACTGTCCAAAGTATCACATTTCTTACTGGTCAAGACCACTTATCAGAGTTCGAAGCTAGTAGAGTTGTACATTTCTAGGATAGCCAGTTTGCAAATAGCCCCATTTGAGTTCATATATGGAAGAAAGTGATGTACCCCTTTGAATTGGTAGGAAGTAGGAGATGTAGGGGTTCGTAGCATGGAAAACAAAAAAATTCTACCGCATGCAAACAAACAAGCCAAGATCTACCTACTAGATTGTAGCAACAAGTCGATAGAAGAACTCACCCTCGAAGATTCCAAAGCGGTTAATGAGAGCAGATTCTCGTGGGTGATCCAGTCATACTCTTGCCGATCTCAAGATCGCGTAGACGATCCTTCCGGCGCTGCGTTCCGGCAGCGCTTCCGCAGTCATTCACATGTTCGGTACTCGATTAAGACCTTCCTCTCCCTTGTTCCAGCAGGCAGCGGAGGTTGTAGCACTCTCCTCGCGATTCCGGCAGCACGACGGCGTGGTACCGGAAGTAGAGGGGAGATCTCGCAGGACTTCGCCTTAAGCCGGAGCGAGTATGGTGGAGTATGAGAGAGGCCTTGGTGATCTAGGGTTTAGAGGGCACCAAGGGGAGGGCTTGGACGGTGGCTAGGGTTTGGGGAAACCCCAACTCGCCGAGTTGGAGGTGCCCTAGGCGGCGGCAGCGCAAGGAGGTGGTGGCGCCGGCGACTTGGAGGCTATGGTTTGGGTGTGAGGGGTAGGGGGTGCCCTACCCCTCCTTATATAGGTGGAGGGTGGCCGGTTGGGAGGAGGGAGTCCTCCCCCAACTCGGCCTCCTTGTCCGGCGGGTGGAGGGAGGGGAACTCCTCCCCAAGTAGGTTTCCTACTCTCCCTCCACCAAGCAAACTTGTCGTTTGACTTTTTCAAATTGGCGTTTGACTTTCAAACTAGGATTTGATTTATTCTTTTATTTTGCCCAGCCAAGTGACCTAGTACATGATGCAACCATTCCATATTGTCATGAAACATTCATGTACCCTTCCCCTCCGAAGTGCCGGACCTTCCGGACCCTTCTAGAACATTCCCGATGAAAACACCGGAATCATTCCCCAACTCCGAAACAGGACTTTCCTTATATGAATCCTATTCTACGAACCATTCCGGATCTCCTCGTGATATCCAATATCTCATCCGAGACTCCGAACAACATTTGGTCTCTTTCTCATCATTCCATAACTACTCAACAACATCGAATCCTTAAGTGTGTCTCCCTACGGTTCGTGAATTATGCGGACATGATCGAGACACTTCTCCGATCAATAACCAATAGAGGAATCTAGAAATTCATATGGCTCCCACATATTTCTACGATTACTTTGCGATCGAATGAACCACTTACTTATGATACCAATTTCCCTTTGTCTCACGATAGTTTACTTATCCGAGGTTTTGATCGTCGGTATCTCTGCATACCTAATTCAACCTCGTTACCGATAAGTACTCTTTTCTTGTTCCCTTGGTATGTGATCCCTTGTGAGCCAGTCTAATGCTTGCAAGCTAATCGGATGACATTCCACCGAGAGGGCCCAGAGTATATCTATCTGTCATATGGATGGACAAATCCCACTCTTGATCCATGTGTCTCAACCTATACTTTCCGAACACTCAATGCCATCTTTATAGCCACCCAGTTACGGTGTGGTGTTTGATGTCATCAAGGCATCCTTCCGGTGATGGTGATAAGCATGATCTCATGGTCGAAGGAATTAGGTTACTATGTATCAGAAAGCTTATAGCAATTGAACTATTAAAATGACTTGATATTTATGCTACACTTATCTATAGGAGTATGTCCATCATACCATTCTCCTAATGATATGATCTTGTTTGTTAATAACATCTCAATGTTCATGATAGGGAAACCACAATCATCTATTAACCAACAAGCTAGTATTATGAAGAGGATTTACTAGGGACTCTTATTTAGTTTGTGTGGCATCCCGCAAAAACCCCTACTAGAAAATCGCGTTGAATTTGTGCATTGCATCGTCAGCATCATGTGTTGTTTGCCTAAAACTATTTTCGCAAAACCCGTTTCGTTCTCTAATACGCCCCGTCTTAATTCAAACACCAAAACCGGGTCCCCGGAATATTTTGTTTGGCCGCTATCGGTTTGCACACGGCCTGTTTAAATCAAATAAAAAGTTCAATTGTTTTAGTGGGCAATCGAGCAGGCCAACCCGACCCGAACGACCACCCTGTGATTTTAAAATCGGTCCACCCTCAAATCCTACAGCTACCTAAACTCTACCCACCAACCTCCACCTCACTCCCACCTATCACCGTCGCCACGCCACCCCGCCTCCTCTACCAATCCCACCATGCCACATCACCCGCCTCTCTCTCCTCTCAACCTGCCTCCAACCCGCCACACACACAGCCCACCCCACCGCCCGCTTTGCCCACCTGCCTGGCCTGCCTTCCCTTCCTCACCCGTCAACTCAACCGACCCGGCCCCACCACTCCCCATCAACCTCCCACGCGCCTCCCCAGGCCCACCGCCTGGCCCACCCTGCCTGCGTCCCTTCGGCACCCGCTCCCAGGCTCCTCCGCCGTCGCCCGCTCTCACTCCGCCGTCCACGGCGCTCCTCCCCTCCTCCGCCTCGCCCCACTCTTTGCTCGCCGACCTTCTCCCTGTGTCTCCGCCACGCCTCCTCTCGAAAGCCACTGGCGCCTCCCCACTCGCTTGCTCCTCCCCGGTGCTCCCCTCGCTCCCTGTGGCCTCTCGCCAGCCACCTCCGCCACCGCGCTCTGCCTCACCTCCGTCCGCTCCCTGCCTTGGCCTCGAGCCTCCCACCTCCACCGCCTCGCCTCCTCGAAGACCGCTTGGCGCCTGACCTCGCCACGGAGCCGTCATAGCAGCCGCGCCGCTGGAGCCGCCGCCTCGCTCCGCCCGCCCGCTGACACCAGCCCCCGAGCCCGCTAGCTCCGCGCTTAGCCCCAGGCGTGATCCACCGCCTCACCTCGGCCCCTCCTTCCTCCGCTGCTGCGCCGCCCGGGCAGGCTTCGCCCGCCCGCGTGGCCTCCGCCGCCGCCATGCTCTTCGCAGCCCTCTTCGTGCCCGCTGCCTCGAGCATCGCTGCCCGCCGCTTACTCGAGCCCGGCGAAGCTCCCAGCTCGCCGCCAAGCTTGGTCCCGCCTCCGTCCGTGGCGCGTCCGCCGCTCCGGCCATGCGAGTCTGCAGGCGCCTCTTCCTGGCTCTGGCGTGCGCTGGCCGTGGCGTCCTCGTTCGGTTCCGCCCGTTCGGTGTACAGCTGCTAGCGGGCGTTTTCGGGACCCTCAAGATCTTCTTCCAAGACCTGAAGATCGGACCGAAGGCCCCGATCCCGGAGTCCTGCCGTGATGACCAAAGACCCGCAAGTCACCATCGATCCCGGCCGAACCCAAGGCGATGGTATCGAAAACCAAGATCTGCATGGCAGGCCCGTTCCGGAAGTCCGAACGTGAAGACCACCAAGCTCTCCTTCCCGAATTGCGCCGAGACCATCACGAGAAGGCGAACGCCAAGGCCTTCGACACGACCTCGAACCCCGAACCCCCGGACGCCAAGTTCGACTCGATGGCGCGGACCCGACAAGATCCTCGCAACGACAAGATCGGCACCGACAAGTGAAGTCAGAAACACCAAGCCCTTCTTCCCGGAACGCAAGATCTACCCCGTTGCCGAGAACGAGAGAACGATTCCGCCAAGATCGAACCCTAACCCTGGACCCCGAGACCGAACCCTGGACCCTGTCGAACCCCGAACCCCGGAACCCAAGATCGTCGAGCCCCTCTGATGTGTGACCCCTTTTCCTCGAACCCTATCTTATAACATAACAACTTGTTGCATATTTAATCATTCATCTCGCATGCATATCTGTGGTTTGGGGGCCTTATGCCGATTCACCTAATAATTAAATATGGGGCCCATATGCGGCCAAATCTAGTCTCATATCGGCCTCATCTAAACTTGTGTAGCGAACCGGTATCGTATCTTGCCTTGTTATAACAACATTTAAATTGCGGGGGTTCTAAACAACTTGAACCGTTTAATAATTGTCGGGACCCCGGTTCCGCTTAATATGACCTAACTGCACCACCTTGCCATGTCTTGCATCATACATGCATCATGCCGATCTTCTGCCGTTGTATTAAATATTGCATCCGGTGTTCCTTCTAGTGTTTTGCTTCTTCGCGGATTGGGCCGTTGAGTTGATGTGAGCTTCGCCCCCGATCTTCGGCTGACCCTTCGGCAATGTTTTCAGGCGAGCATCTCCCCCTTTCTACCTATCTTACTTTTCTAGTATTTATTCCCTCCTGTTGATCTTTGCTATCTGTGTTGCGATGCTCTAGTTTCCGTACCCGTAATATTCCTTGCAGCCATATATAGCCTTGGACACATCCTATTACCTGTTGTTTGGTAGATAGTTGGACCCGCGTGTCGTAGTCGCTTGCTCAAGTGTTTTTCTTGTCGTCAAGTACCACATGATTGGAGGATTGCCGCATGTTGACGTTGGAGATGAACATGGTTTACTTATTGTTCACTTTAATTCCTGTATAACAACTAAAATTGAATTAAGCAGAGGCATCGGTGGGTGATAGGTAAGATTTGGTTTCCGACCGCCCACTTGTGCCCCGTAGGACCCGAGTTCTTGACACCTGTTCCGAGATCGAGCGCGCTAACCACAGGTGGGGAGATATGGGCCCCCCATTGATTATTACCTGATTTCAAAGTATTGTACTGGGGGCCACAACTAGTTTGAGGTGTTTTTACTATTCTGTACTTATGCCATGCTACTTATGTATTTACGATTGTGTGAGGAGCACTGTTGTCGTTTAGGAATTGTGACCCGTTACGTGGTATCGACAGATCCCGCTTGGGGATCTGGTTGCCGTCACCGGCCCCACAAACCCTAAGTCCGTCTCGGAGACCGGCCGACTTCGTTGCTGGTGTACTTAGTGGGGTGCCCCCCCGTGCTTGCTTTGGGTCTGGGAACTTCGTGACTTAGGCCCCGCCGACATACCGATGGGTGTATGTTAACTGATCTGGCAAAAAGGGTCGAAGTGCCTGTGGATACTTTGGTGCACCCCTGCAGGGTTAAATCTTTTCGAGAAGCCGTGTCCGCGGTTATGGACGACTTGGAGCACAGTGCTTGATCATAGACAACTATAACTAAAGTTTACTGTTATAAAATGACTTGTATCCGATTTGATTAGTAATCAGCTTCACTACAACGGAATGGCTAAATAAAAGTATCAACAACTGCTGGGTTTTTGGGGTTATCTCATGATAATTGTATCTGACTAGTAAGTGTTGCCACTATAACGGAATGATTAACTAAAAGTGCCCACTTCTTACTTTATCAGAATGATTATCTAAACCTGACTAGTAATTGCTGCAACAATAACTGAATAAATAAAACTGCCAACTGTGTGAGTTTCTCGGTTGACTTCCTCGATCGGTGTCGAGGGGGAAACGCCAGGATGGGTTTGTTTGATGGTAGTATCATGTTGGATCCGCATAGGTCCTTCTTACCCCTCTCTGATTTGCCGCCAGTTGTATCGAGTCTCTATAGGTTGTTTAGAGCGTGCTGCCGCTGCCGCTTCAGTCCACCATACCTATGTAGGCGAGGACCGCCGAATTCTAGCCTCGCCGTGTACTGGCCTCAGTACTGACGCTCCTCTTTTTCCTTTGCCCTTTGTCGGCACCCCTTTTGTTTAAGCAGGTTTTGAGATCGACGCCGTTAGTGGTTACCCTTCCGGCTTGGCTCAAGGTGGTTATGGACGCCATTGGTTATTCTTCGTGGCTCTTAGCCCCATTTGCATCTTGTCCGTAGTCGGACGCTCGCTCAATTTCAAGGTGATTTGGATCTTTGTATATTATACTTGTATTCTTGACTCTTTGAGTCATTTGTGTATATATATCTCGTCAGGTCCCATCGAGGACTGTGTAATGTTATTACTTTGTTTTCCACCCTTGCGAAAGTGCTGGTGGGCACCTTGAATCGTTTCTATGCGGGTTTGGCGGGTTTCGCTTAAACTTGCATAGGGCCGATTCCGAGGGTGTCTGAGTGGTATCGAGCCAGTTGCGATACCCACAAGTCCAAATGTAGGATAACCTAGCTAACGGCCGAAGTAGAGTGTCAAAACTATTTTTGCAAGATCGGTTGGATAGTTCTGATTAGGTCTGATTTTACTCCTTACCCCTTTGCTGCTCTCCTCTCACCTCAGCGTGTTTTGAATCCACCTCTTATCTTTTCTGCGAGTCCAGGATTTCTCGTGCTTGGGTTTCCGTCGTACCTTCAGGGCTTCACTTCCTCTTTTGGTAACGGTGTTGCTACATCCGGTCTTCATGCTATCGGAGGAAAATGTCTTCCGTGGTACCATTCTTTATTCCTTGTTTGTGCCTTCCGGTGTTTTCTGACGCGACGACATCCTCTATGCCAGATCCGATGCAGAGTCTGCATCACTCCCTGGATCCGAACCTCGCTTGTCGAGATCTCCAGTCTGAATCCGAGGGTGGTTGCATAATCTGTCTATTCGTGTACATAGTAATGCTTTGAGTGCGGGATGGAGTCGCGACCATACCACTACTCTTATCATTCGCTTATGTACATTGAATGGTGGATCGATGCAATTTTACTCCTTCCACGGAAGCTAGAGGTGGCTTAATTTGCTGATGCCTCTACCTTCGACCTTTTTTTCGTTCCGGAGTGCTCTCTCGACGATCAGGGACAACGACCTCTTGTTAGTGGTGTCGCGGAGATCTACACGAAGCGAGAAGACGCAGATCGCCGACCTTTCCTTCCGGTACCATGAGGCGGATCTCGAGGGCGAGATCCATTGTTAGTGGTGTCGAATTGTGGCATCCCGCAAAAACCCCTACTAGAAAATCGCGTTTAATTTGTGCATTGCATCGTCAGCATCATGTGTTGTTTGCCTAAAACTATTTTCGCAAAACCCGTTTCGTTTTCTAATACGCCCCGTCTTAATTCAAACACCAAAACCGGGTCCCCGGAATATTTTGTTTGGCCGCTATCGGTTTGCACACGGCCTGTTTAAATCAAATAAAAAGTTCAATTGTTTTAGGGGCGTCGAACGGCCAACCCGACCAACGACCCCTGAGTTTTAAAATCGGTCCACCCTCAAATCCTACCTACCTAAAACTCTACCCAGTCCAACCTCCACCTCACTCCCACCTATCACCGCCCGCCACCACCTCTCCCTCTACCAATCCCACCATGCCACATCACCCGCCTCTCTCTCTCTCTCAACCTGCCTCCAACCCGCCACACACACAGCCACCCCTCACTTGACCCTTTGCCTCACATGCCCGCCTGCCAGCCCGCCACTCCCTTCCTCACCAGGCCAACCCACCGACCCACCACTCCCCATCAACCTCCCACGCGCCTCCCACAGCCCCCCGGGCCCACCCCTGCCTTCGCGTGCCTCCCAGGCTCCTCCCGTCGCCCGCCTCCCTCCGCCCGTCATGGCCGCCTCTCCTCCCCTCCTCTCGCGCTCGCCCCACCTCTGCCGACCTTCTCCCAGGTGCTGACGCCCGCCTCCCTCTGAGCTCGCGCCCTCCCTCCCCACCTCGCCTGCCTCCCGCCGGTGCTCCCTCCGCTCCCCGCGGCCAGCGCCCTCGCCACCCCTCCGCCTCGCCTCACCTCCTCCGTCCCGCTCCCGGTCGTCCGCCGCTCCTCGGCTCCCACCTCCGCCCGCCTCGCCTCCTGGCGCCTCTGCCGCCCGGGCCGTCACTGCAAGCCGTGCCTCTGAGCCGTGCCGCCGCTCGCCCGCGCTCCTTGGCCACCGCCCCGAGCTGCCCGCCTCCGCGCTAGCCCAGGCCCCGCATCCACCGCCTCACCTCGCCCCTCCTTCCTCCGCCGGTCGCGCGCCGCCCAGGCTCGCCCGGCCGCGTGGCCTCGTCGCGCCCGCCCTCATGCTCTTCGCAGCCCTCTCGTGCCCGCCTCGGCATCGCTGCCCGCTCTACTGGAGCTCTCGTGAAGCTCCCAGCGTCCTCGCCGCCAAGCTTGGTCCCGCCTCCGTCCGTGGTTGCGTCCGCTCTGCTCGCCCTCCGGCCATGCGAGTCTGCAGGCGCCTCTTCCACAGCGCGGCGCGGCCGTGGCGTCTCGTCGTTCCGCTCGGTGTACTGTTGCTAGCGGGCGTTCGGGACCCTCAAGATCTTCTTCCAAGACCGAAGATCGGACCGCGATCCCCGAGTCTGCCGTGATGACCAAAGACCCCGCGCAAGTCACCATCGATCCCGAAGCCAGAACCCGAAGGCGATGGTATCGGAAACCCAAGATCTGCGCGGACCGCAGGCCCGTTCCCGGAGGCGAAGTCCGAACGTGAAGACCACCAAGCTCTCCTTCCCGAATTCGGCGCCCCGAGACCATCACGAGAAGGCGAAACGCCAAGGCCTTCGACACGGAACCCTGAACCCCGACGAACCCCCGGACGCCAAGTTCGACTCGATGGCGCGGACACGACAAGATCCTCGCAACGACAAGATCGGCACCGACAAGTGAAGTCAGAAACACCAATCCCTTCTTCCCGGAACGCAAGATCTACCCCGTTGCCGAGAACGAGAGAACGATTCCGCCAAGATCGAACCCTAACCCTGGACCCCGAGACCGGACCCTGGACCCTGTCGAACCCCGAACCCCGGAACCCAAGATCGTCGAGCCCCTCTGATGTGTGACCCCTTTTCCTCGAACCCTATCTTATAACATAACAACTTGTTGCATATTTAATCATTCATCTCGCATGCATATCTGTGGTTTGGGGGCCTTATGCCGATTCACCTAATAATTAAATATGGGGCCCATATGCGGCCAAATCTAGTCTCATATCAGCCTCATCTAAACTTGTGTAGCAAACCGGTATCGTATCTTGCCTTGTTATAACAACATTTAAATTGCGGGGGTTCTAAACAACTTGAACCGTTTAATAATTGTCGGGACCCCGGTTCCGCTTAATATGACCTAACTGCACCGCACCTTGCCATGTCTTGCATCATACATGCATCATGCCGATCTTCTGCCGTTGTATTAAATATTGCATCCGGTGTTCCTTCTAGTGTTTTGCTTCTTCGCGGATTGGGCCGTTGAGTTGATGTGAGCTTCGCCCGATCTTGGTGACCCTTGGCAATGTTTTCGTAGCATCTCCCTTTCTACCTATCTTACTTTTCTAGTATTTATTCCCTCCTGTTGATCTTTGCTATACGTGTTGCGATGCTCTAGTTTCGTACCGTAATATTCCTTGCAGCCATATAGAGCGTGGGACACATCTTATTACCTGTTGTTTGGTAGAGAGTTGGACCCGCGTGTCGTAGTCGCTTGCTCAAGTGTTTTTCTTGTCGTCAAGTACCACATGATTGGAGGATTGCCGCATGTTGACGTTGGAGATGAACATGGTTTACTTATTGTTCACTTTAATTCCTGTATAACAACTAAAATTGAATTAAGCAGAGGCATCGGTGGGTGATAGGTAAGATTTGGTTTCCGACCGCCCACTTGTGCCCCGTAGGACCCGCGTTCTTGACACTGTTAGAGATCGAGCGCTAACCACAGGTGGGGAGATATGGGCCCCCCATTGATTATTACCTGATTTCAAAGTATTGTACTGGGGGCCACAACTAGTTTGAGGTGTTTTTACTATTCTGTACTTATGCCATGCTACTTATGTATTTACGATTGTGTGAGGAGCACGCTGTACTGTTTAGGAATTGTGACCCGTTTACGTGGTATCGACAGTCCCCGTTTGGGGATCTGCTGTCGTTTACCGCCGTCCCCACAAACCCTAAGTCCGTCTCGGAGACCGGCCGACTTCGTTGCGGGTGTACTTAGTGGGGTGGCCCCCCGTGCTTGCTTTGGGTCTGGGAACTTCGTGACTTAGGCCCCGCCGACATACCGATGGGTGTATGTTAACCGATCGGCAAAAGGTTCAAGTGCTGTGGATACTTTGGTGCACCCTCAGGTTAAATCTTTTCGAGAAGCCGTGTCCGCGGTTATGGACGACTTGGAGCACAGTGCTTGATCATAGACAACTATAACTAAAGTTTACTGTTATAAAATGACTTGTATCCGATTTGATTAGTAATCAGCTTCACTACAACGGAATGGCTAAATAAAAGTATCAACAACTGCTGGGTTTTTGGGGTTATCTCATGATAATTGTATCTGACTAGTAAGTGTTGCCACTATAACGGAATGATTAACTAAAAGTGCCCACTGCTTACTTTATCAGAATGATTATCTAAACCTGACTTGTAATTGTGGCATCCCGCAAAACCACTACTAGAAAATCGCGTTGAATTTGTGCATTGCATCGTCGTCATCATGCATTGTTTGCCAAACTATATTCGCAAAGCCCGTTTTATTTTTCTAAAAACGCCCCATCTCAATTCAAACGCAAAACCCGGGTCGCCGGAATATTTTGTTTGTTGCTATCGGTTTGCAAATAGCGTTATTAAAACAAATAAAATTTATATTTATTTTAGCGGGGGCAGTCGAACGGGCCGAATCGACCCGAACGACCACCCCCATATTTTTCAGATCGGCCCACCCCTTGTTCCTACAGCTACCCAGAAAACTACCCAACCCAGCCTCCACCTCACTCCCTCCAATCAAGTCCCGCCACATCAGCATACCCCTCTCCCTCACCAACCAGACAACGCCACGTCAATCCCTCTCTCTCAGCTCTCTCTCTCCCTCACACCAGCCCGCGCCTGGGCCCCACACCTTTTCCCGCCCTGGCGCGTTCACACCCCACCAACCCGCCATCCCTCGCCCCGCCTCCCCGACAACCCCATCGGGATCCCCACGCCCGGCCCCGCCTGGTCCCACGTGGCCCCACCAAGATGAGACCCTCCCCGACCCCGTCCTCCTCCTCCTCGTTTTCTCTACTCGCCCCGCCCGTTCTCTCACCGCCTCCACCGCCACTAGCCACGCGGGCCCAGCCCTCCTCACCTCACCTGGGCCCCCTCTCCGCCGCCGCCCGCCCCTCAAGCCCGCACGCCGCCACCGCCTCTCCCACTGCAGACCCCGCCTCACAGGCTCCCAGCCGCGCCTGAGCCTTTCGCCAAGGCGCCCCGCTGCCGCTGCCCCGTCAACCTCCGCAGCCGCTTAAGCTCCGCCGTTCAGCGCCGGCTGCCGCTGCCGCTGTGGTCCCGCCTCGCCACGCCGCCGCCTCGACCTCCTCGCCAACCGCCTCGACGTCCGCCTCAAGCCGCCTCGAAGGCGGGCCTTCTACAAGAGTCCGCGGCTCCGCCTCGCCTCGGTCGTGCCGTGTGTGCGAGGAGGAACACCAAGTTGTGCGAGAACCACGCCTCCCACAAAATTCGGACGAACAAGTACTTCGTCTTGGTACGTCAAGAACCCCGGACGCGGATGCCAAGATCATCGGCATGAGATCGAGTACCCGAACGCCAAGACCTCCGCCGGAAAGGACAAGACCAACGACATGACCCGACGTTCGCGAATGCGACAAGATCGGCTATCGGACGCCAAGTAATTCACCCGGACATCAAGATCTCCCCGGATGATACAAGTACTCCTTCCCGGAGGCGATACTCAAGAACACGAACGGCAAGGACACTGACGCAGAACGACAAGAATGGCACCGACCCAGGGCAAATCCGATGCGCCCCGGACACCGAGACCCGGGATCGCCGAGTTCTCCTTCCGGAAGCATCGACGCCGTGCTACAAGATCTACTTCACGGATTCGAAGACCCCGGTACCCGTCCCACTCAAGTACGCCATCGACCCCGAGAACGCCTACCCGGAACAACAAGACCGCCACACGGACGCGAAACCCAAGACCTGAGGCCCCTAACCGAAGACCGATCCGAAGCGCCAAGACCTCCGACAGGGAACCGACCAGTTCGCCGAGAACCGCACCCGAACCTGAAGCACGCCAAGATCTGCCCCGTTGTTCGAGAACGTTTCCGTCGAGACCGACCCGTCGAACCCTGGACCCTGAGACCGAACCCCGAACCCCGGAACCGAGATCTGCCGAACCCTAATGTGTGCTCCTTTCTCGAAACCCTATTTTATAATATAATACAAATTGTTGCATATTAAATTGTCATACTCGCATGCATATTATCATGTGGTTTGGGGGCCTTATGCCGATTCACCTAATAATTAAATATGGGGCCCATATGCGGGCAAATCTAGTCTCATATTGGCCTCATTTAAACTTGTGTAGCGAACCGGTGCTGTCTGTTGTCTTGATAATGCAACATTTAAATTGCGGGGTAGGTAAATAACTTGAACCGTTAATTAATGTCGGGACCCCGGTTCCGCTTAATATGGCCTAATTGCATCGCACCTTTGCCATGTCATCCATCATACATGCATCATGCCGATCTTCTGCCATTGTGTTAAATATTGCATCCGGTGTTTCTTCTAGTGTTTTGCTTCTTCGCGGATAAGGCCATTGAGTTGATGTGAGCTTCGCCCCGATCTTCGGGGAAAACCTTCGACAATGTTTTCAAAGTAGCATCTCCCTTTCTACCTATCTTACTTTTATAGTCTTTATTCCTCCTCCGATCTATTGCTATCTGAGTTGCGATGCTTTAGATTCCGCACTGTGATATCCCTTGCAGCCATATATTGCCTTGGACACCTCCTATTACTTGTTGATTGGTAGATAGTTGGACTTATGCGGCGTCGTAGTTGCTTGCTCAAGTCTTGATGTGTGTCAATATGCCACGATTGCTGATGTATTGCCGCATGTTGATGTTGGAGATGATTCTAGTTTTACTTATCGTCACTTTAATTTCTGTTTAACAACTAAAATTGAAATAAGCAGAGGCATCGTGGGTGATAGATAATATTTGGTTTCCGAACGCCCACTTGTGTCCCGTAAGACCCCGAGTACTTGATAATTTCCTTGATTTATCGCTATCCACATCCGGGAGGTATATGGGACCCCCAGAGCGAGCTTGATTCATTCTTATTTCTTGGGGCCACAAACTAGTTTGAGGTTTTACTTACTATCCTGTACTTATGCCATGCTACTTTCAGATTTAAATTGTGCGAGGAGCACCTTGATCGTTTGTTAGGATCGGGACACGATTCCGCTGTGTCGACAAGCCCAGCCACACTTTCGGGTTCCCGATGCTCATGACCGTCTACCCAAACCTTGAGCCCGTCTGAGTCACCGCTTCGCTATGGGATCTACTTAAGGTGGCCTGAAATATTTCTGAATCCTGTGATTGTTCACGTGAAAGCCTCGTTGGGTTTTGATTTGGTTTTTCCGAGGTTGATCGGCGTGTGTTGCTATTGGTGCACCCCGCCGGTAAAACTTTCAAAGCCGTGTCCATGGATATGGACGACTTGGAGCACGATCTCGATCATAGACAAGAATAACTAAAGTTTATTGCTATAAATTTGACTTAATAATGACTAGTAATCAGCTTCACTAAAATGGAATGGCTAATAATACTGCCCACAATTGCTTGTTTGAATTGTCGCTTGCGACCATTGAACCTGACTAGTAAATCTTGCAACTACAACGGAATGGCTGAATAAAAGAACCAACAACTGGGTTTTGGGTTTATCTCATGCTATCTGTACCTGATTAGTAATTGTTGCAACTACAACGGAATGGTTAACTAAAAGTACCCACTACTTATTTTATCAGGATGATTATCTAAACCTGACTAGTAAAGTGCCGCAACTATAACTAAATAAATAAAACTGCCAACGGTGTGAGTTCCTCGGTTGACTTCCTCGTATGGTCTCGAGGGGGAAATACCAGGATGGGTTTGCTTGGTGTTAGCTTCGTGTTGATCCGGATAGGTCATTCTCACCCTCTCGATATTCGCTTGTATCGAGTCTCTATAGGTTGTTTAGCGCATCGCCGCCACGCCGCACCACCATACCTATGTAGGCGAGGACCGCGAATTCTAGCCTCGCTGTCTTGGCCTCAAGATCGACGCTCCTTCTTTTTCCTTTGCCCTTTGTCGGCACCCTTTGTTTAAGCAGGTTTGAGATCGACGTCGTTAGCGTGGTTACCCTTCCGCTTGGCTCGGCAGGGTTATGGACGCCATTGGTTATTCTTCGGGCTCTTATCCCCATTTGCTTCTTGTCCGTAGTCGACGCTCTACCGCTTTTCAAGGTGATTTGGATCTTTGTATAATATACTGTATTCTTGACTCTATGAGTCGTTATATATATATATCTTTTGTGGGTCCCATCGAGGACTGTTGTGTAATGTTATTACTTTTTCCACCGCATTTAAAGTGCTGGTGGCACCTTTGAATCGCTTTCTATGCGGGTTTGGTGAATTTTGCCCAAACTTGCATAGGTCCGATTCTGAGGGTGTTACAGAGTGGAGCTCGGCAGCTATGATATTCACAAGTCCAAATCAGAGGATAACCTAGCTAACGGCCGAAGTAGAGTGTCAAAACTATTTTTGCAAAACCGGTTGGATAGTTCTGATTAGGTCTGATTTTATTCCTTATCCCTCTGTTGTTCTCCTCTTATCCCTACGTGTTTTGAATCTGCTCTCTTCTCTTTCTTCGAGTCCAGGATTTCTCGTGGTTGGGTTTCCGTCGTACCTTCAGGGTTTCGAATTCTCCCTTTTGTAACGGAGGTGCTACGATCATCAATCGGCAACTTGTCTGTTGTACCCTTCCTCCAATCTTCTGTCCTTGAGCTCTTTATCCATATGTGTTCCTTGCTGGATATCAGTGTCGTTGAAAAACATATGAGAAGGACGAGCTTTGGTGAAGTTGGGGTTAACCTTGAGCATGTGTTGTTCATGCCAATGGAACCACCGCGAAACCTAATCATTGTGTCTTTCATACGATTTCTGCTGGCAACATTCCTTTGTTCCGGATACCACCTATGAAGATCTTCAGTCTAAATCTCGAGAGTTGAGTTGCCTGATTCTCCTACCCATGTATAGAGTTGATAGTTGGGTCCGGCATGGACTGATCACCCTACCCGACTTCATCGCTCACTGTACATCGAACTGGTGGATCAATATAACTCTTCCCTCTTCTAATGGAAGTTAGAGGTGGCCTTATCGTTTGATACCTCTACCTTCGTCCTTTGTTCTCCGGAGTGTACTCTCGACGATCAGGGACAACGACCCTTTTGTTGGTGGTGTCGCCGATTTCAAGATGGAGAAGGAACCCTCGTTAGTGGTGTCGTGAGGATCTACGCGAAGCGAGAAGACGCAGATCACCGGCCTCCCTTCCGGTACCATGAGGCGGATCTCGAGGGCGAGATCCATTGTTAGTGGTGTCGAATTGTGGCATCCCGCAAAACCACTACTAGAAAATCGCGTTGAATTTGTGCATTGCATCGTCGTCATCATGCATTGTTTGCCAAACTATATTCGCAAAGCCCGTTTTATTTTTCTAAAAACGCCCCATCTCAATTCAAACGCAAAACCCGGGTCGCCGGAATATTTTGTTTGTTGCTATCGGTTTGCAAATGGCGTTATTAAAACAAATAAAATTTATATTTATTTTAGCGGGGGCAGTCGAACGGGCCGAATCGACCCGAACGACCACCCCCATATTTTTCAGATCGGCCCACCCCTTGTTCCTACAGCTACCCAGAAAACTACCCAACCCAGCCTCCACCTCACTCCCTCCAATCAAGTCCCGCCACATCAGCATACCCCTCTCCCTCACCAACCAGACAACGCCACATCAATCCCTCTCTCTCAGCTCTCTCTCTCCCTCACACCAGCCCGCGCCTGGGCCCCACACCTTTTCCCGCCCTGGCGCGTTCACACCCCACCAACCCGCTGCCATCCCCCTGGCCCCGCCCCGCTCCCGACAACCCCATCGGGATCCCCACGCCCGGCCCCGCCTGGTCCCACGTGGCCCCACCAAGATGAGACCCTCCCCGACCCCGTCCTCCCCCTCCTCGTTTTCTCTCCTCGCCCCGCCCGTTCTCTCACCGCCTCCACCGCCACCAGCCACGCGCTCAGCCCTCCTCACCTCACCGCCTGGCCCCTCTCCTCCGCCTCGCTGCCCCTCGCCCCAAGCCCAAGACGCCACCGCCTCCTCCCACCAGATCACTGCCCCGCCTCCAGCGTGCTCCGCCTGGCGCCCAAGGCCATTCGCCTGTCGCGTCCTCGTCAACCTCCGCGGCCGCCGCTTAAGCTCCGCCCCTGCCGGCCGCTGCCGCCGGTCCCGCCAAGCTTCCACGCCGCCGCCTCGACCTCCCGGCCAACCGCCTGACGCTCAAGGCTCGCGCCGTTCCCCGAGCCGCGGTCGGGCCCTTCTACAGCAGTCCGCCGGCTCCCGCCTCGTCTGCCTCCAGTCGTGCCCGTGTGTGCGAGGAGGAACACCAAGTTGTGCGAGAACCACGCCTCCCACAAAATTCGGACGAACAAGTACTTCGTCTTGGTACGTCAAGAACCCCGGACGCGGATGCCAAGATCATCGGCATGAGATCGAGTACCCGAACGCCAAGACCTCCGCCGGAAAGGACAAGACCAACGACATGACCCGACGTTCGCGAATGCGACAAGATCGGCTATCGGACGCCAAGTACTTCACCCGGACATCAAGATCTCCCCGGATGATACAAGTACTCCTTCCCGGAGGCGATACTCAAGAACACGAACGGCAAGGACACTGACGCAGAACGACAAGAACGGCACCGACCCAGGGCAAATCCGATGCGCCCCGGACACCGAGACCCGGGATCGCCGAGTTCTCCTTCCGGAAGCATCGACGCCGTGCTACAAGATCTACTTCACGGATTCGAAGACCCCGGTACCCGTCCCACTCAAGTACGCCATCGACCCCGAGAACGCCTACCCGGAACAACAAGACCGCCACACGGACGCGAAACCCAAGACCTGAGGCCCCGAACCGAAGACCGATCCGAAGCGCCAAGACCTCCGACAGGGAACCGACCAGTTCGCCGAGAACCGCACCCGAACCTGAAGAACGGCAAGATCTGCCCCGTTGTTCGAGAACGTTTCCGCCGAGACCGACCCGTCGAACCCTGGACCCTGAGACCGAACCCCGAACCCCGGAACCAAGATCTGCCGAACCCTAATGTGTGCTCCTTTCTCGAAACCCTATTTTATAATATAATACAAATTGTTGCATATTAAATTGTCATACTCGCATGCATATTATCATGTGGTTTGGGGGCCTTATGCCGATTCACCTAATAATTAAATATGGGGCCCATATGCGGGCAAATCTAGTCTCATATTGGCCTCATTTAAACTTGTGTAGCTTAACCGGTGTCATCTTGTCTTGATAATGCAACATTTAAATTGCGGGGTAGGTAAATAACTTGAACCGTTAATTAATGTCGGGACCCCGGTTCCGCTTAATATGGCCTAATTGCATCGCACCTTTGCCATGTCATCCATCATACATGCATCATGCCGATCTTCTGCCATTGTGTTAAATATTGCATCCGTGTTTCTTCTAGTGTTTTGCTTCTTCATGGATAAGGCCGTTGAGTTGATGTGAGCTCGCCGATCTTCGGGAAAACCTTCGACAATGTTTTTCAAAGAGCATCTCCCTTTCTACCTATCTTACTTTTATAGTCTTTATTCCTCCTGCTGATCTATTGCTATCTCGAGTTGCGATGCTTTAGATTCCAGACTGTGATATCCCTTGCAGCCATATATTGCCTTGGACACCTCCTATTACTTGTTGATTGGTAGATAGTTGGACTTATGCGTCGTAGTTGCTTGCTCAAGTCTTGATGTGTGTCATATATGCCACGATTCGATGTATTGCCGCATGTTGATGTTGGAGATGATTCTAGTTTTACTTATCGTCACTTTAATTTCTTTAACAACTAAAATTGAAATAAGCAGAGGAATCGGTGGGTGATAGATAATATTTGGTTTCAACGCCCACTTGTGTCCCGTAAGACCCCGAGTACTTGATACCTGATCCCCGATTTATCGCGCTATCCACATCCGGTATGTATTTGGGACCCCCCTGTGCCAGAGCTTTATTCTTTCTTATTTCTTGGGGCCACAAACTAGTTTGAGGTTTTACTTACTATCCTGTACTTATGCCATGCTACTTTCAGATTTAAATTGTGCGAGGAGCACATCAGCTGCTTTAGGATCGGGACACGATTCCGGTGTCGACAAGCCCAGCCACACTTTCGGGTTCCCAAATGCTCACCGTCTACCCAAACCTTGAGCCCGTCTCGGAGTCAGCTGGCTTCGTTGCGGGATCTACTTAAGGGGTGGCCCCCTGAAATATTTCTGAATCCTGTGATTGTTCAGTCGTGAAAGCCTCGTTGGGTTTTGATTTGGTTTTTCCGAGGTTGATCGAAAGCGTGTTGCTATTGGTGCACCGCCGGTAAAACTTTACTCAAAGCCGTGTCCATGGATATGGACGACTTGGAGCATGAGATCTCGATCATAGACAAGAATAACTAAAGTTTATTGCTATAAATTTGACTTAATAATGACTAGTAATCAGCTTCACTAAAATGGAATGGCTAATAATACTGCCCACAATTGCTTGTTTGAATTGTCGCTTGCGACCATTGAACCTGACTAGTAAATCTTGCAACTACAACGGAATGGCTGAATAAAAGAACCAACAACTGTTGGGTTTTGGGTTTATCTCATGCTATCTGTACCTGATTAGTAATTGTTGCAACTACAACGGAATGGTTAACTAAAAGTACCCACTACTTATTTTATCAGGATGATTATCTAAACCTGACTAGTAAAGTGCCGCAACTATAACTAAATAAATAAAACTGCCAACGGTGTGAGTTCCTCGGTTGACTTCCTCGTATGGTCTCGAGGGGGAAATACCAGGATGGGTTTGCTTGGTGTTAGCTTCAGGTTGGATCCGGATAGGTCATTCTCACCCCTCTCTGATATTCGCCAGTTGTATCGAGTCTCTATAGGTTGTTTAGCGCATGCTGCCGCTGCCGCTTCAGACCACCATACCTATGTAGGCGAGGACCGCCGAATTCTAGCCTCGCCGTCTTGGCCTTAATCGACGCTCCTTCTTTTCCTTTGCCCTTTGTCGGCACCCCTTTTGTTTAAGCAGTTTGAGATCGACGTTAGTGGTTACCCTTCCGGCTTGGCTCAAGGGTTATGGACGCCATTGGTTATTCTTCAGGGCTCTTATCCCCATTTGCTTCTTGTCCGTAGTCGTACGCTCTACCGTTTTCAAGGTGATTTGGATCTTTGTATAATATACCTGTATTCTTGACTCTATGAGTCGCTGTTATATATATCTGTTTTGTGGGTCCCATCGAGGACTGTTGTGTAATGTTATTACTTCGTTTTCCACCCGCACGAAAGTGCCTGGTGGGCACCTTTGAATCGTTTCTATGCGGGTTTGGTGAATTTTGCCCAAACTTGCATAGGTCCGATTCTGAGGGTGTTACAGTAATTGCTGCAACAATAACTGAATAAATAAAACTGCCAACTGTGTGAGTTTCTCGGTTGACTTCCTCGATCGGTGTCGAGGGGGAAACGCCAGGATGGGTTTGTTTGATGGTAGTATCATGTTGGATCCGCATAGGTCCTTCTTACCCCTCTCTGATTTGCCGCCAGTTGTATCGAGTCTCTATAGGTTGTTTAGTGCATGCTGCCGCTTCAGTCCACCATACCTATGTAGGCGAGGACCGCCGAATTCTAGCCTCGCCGTGTCTTGGCCTCAAGATCGACGCCTCTTTTTCCTTTGCCCTTTGTCGGCACCCCTTTTGTTTAAGCAGGTTTTGAGATCGACGCCGTTAGCAGGGTTACCCTTCCGGCTTGGCCTGGGCAGGGTTATGGACGCCATTGGTTATTCTTCAGGGCTCTTAGCCCCATTTGCATCTTGTCCGTAGTCGGACGCTCGCTCAATTTCAAGGTGATTTGGATCTTTGTATATTATACTTGTATTCTTGACTCTTTGAGTCGCTGTGTATATATATCTGTTCTGTGGGTCCCATCGAGGACTGTTGTGTAATGTTATTACTTTGTTTTCCACCCGCACGAAAGTGCCTGGTGGGCACCTTCGAATCGTTTCTATGCGGGTTTGGCGGGTTTCGCTTAAACTTGCATAGGGCCGATTCTGAGGGTGTCACAGTTTACAAATCACACAAGTATTAATGTTTCCTGGTTAATACTGTTATAGCATGAATGTAAACATTTATCATAAACACAAAGATATAATAATAACTACATTTATTATTGCCTCTAGGGCATATCTCCAACAGTCTCCCACTTGCACTAGAGTCAACTAATCTAGATTACATGGTAATATACCGAACACCCATGGCAGTTTGGTGTTGGTCATGTTTTGCCCTCGGGAGAGGTTTAGTCAACGGATCTGCCACATTTAGGTCTGTGTGTACTTTGCAAATCTTTGTGTCACCATCTTGGACATGTTCTCGAATAGCGTGAAAACGTAGCTTGATGTGCTTCAGCTTCTTGTGTGACCTTGGTTCTTGCGCATTGGCTATGGCGCCCATGTTATCACAGTAGATAGACATTGGGTCCAGCGCACTTGGAACCACACCGAGCTCTGTAATGAACTCCTTCAAACATATCGCTTCTTGTGAAGCCTCCGAAGCAGCTATGTATTCCGATTCAGTTGAAGATCTCACAACGCTTTGCTTTGCATTCCTCCACTAACTGTTGCACCATTCAAAGTAAATACGTATCCAGATTGAGATTTAGAATCATCTGGATCGGTGTTCCAACTAGCATTGGTGTAACCATTAACAACGAGCTATTCATCACCTCCATAAGAAAGAACCATATCCTGAGTTCTTCTCAAGTACTTAAGGATGTTTTTGATCACGTCCAATGATCCACTCGGATCACTTTGATATCTGCTAGTCAAACTAACAAAGATATGCAATGTCGGGTCTAGTACATAGCATGGCATACATTAGAGATCCTATGGCTGAGGCATAGGAGTCTTACTCATCCTTTCTCTATCTTACGCCATTGCAGGACTTTGAGTTTTACTCAAGGTCGATAGCAACATGGGCAAGAACCCTTTCTTGCTATCTTCCATTCCAAACCTCTTTAGAACTTTGTCCAAATATGTACTTTGTGACAATGATATTAGGCGTCTCGATCTATCTCTATAAATCTTTATGCCTAATATGTAAGCTGCTTCGCCAAGATCCTTCATTGAAAAACTATTATTCAAATATTCCTTGACACTATTAAGAAGGTCTACATAATTCCCAATCAACAATATGTCATCTACATACAGTATTAAGAATGCTACAGAGCTCCCACTCACTTTCTTGTAAATACAAGCTTCTCCATAAGTTTGTATAAAACCAAAGCTTTTGATTACCTTATCAAAATGTTGATTCCAACTTCGGGATGCTTGCTTCAATCCATATATGGACCGTTGAAGTTTGCATACCTTGTTAGCATCTTTAGGATCAACAAAACCTTTGGGTTGCATCATATACAACTCTTCATCAATGTCTCCATTGAGGAACGCTGTTTTGACATCCATCTGCCATATCTCATAATCGTAATATGCAGCGATTGCTAACATAATCCTCACAGACTTTAGCTTCGCTACAGGTGAGAAAGTCTCATCGTAGTCAACTCCTTGAATTTGTCGAAACCCTTTTGCGACAAGTCGAACTTTATAGACTGTAACATTACCATCAACATCTGTTTTCTTCTTGAAAATCCATTTGTTCTCGACAGCCTTTCGGCCATCCGGTAAGTCCACCAAAGTCCATACTTGGTTTTCGTACATGTATCCAATCTCGGATTTCATGGCTTCTTGCCATTTTTTGGAATCTGGGATCATCATGGCTTCCTCATATGTCGCAGGGTCATCGGTGTTGTCCACCAACATGACACTCATAACGGGATCATACCAATCAGGAGTGGTACGAGTTCTCGTTGACCGGCGAGGCTCTGTAGCAACTTCAACCGAAGTTTCATGATCATCATCATTACCTTCCTCTCTTATTGGGGTAGGCACCACATGAACTACTTCCGGTGCTGCGCTACTCACAAGTTCGAGAGAAGGTTCAACAACCTCGTCGAGTTCTACTTTCCTTCTAGTCACTTCTTTCGAGAGAAATTCCTTCTCTAGAAAGGATCCATTCTTGGCAACAAAGATTTTGCCCTCGGATCTATGATAGAAGGTATACCCAATAGTTTCCTTCGGGTATCCTATGAAGACGCATTTTTCCGCTTTGGGTTCAAGCTTGTCCGGTTGTAACTTCTTTACATAGGCTTCGCAACCCCAAACTTTAAGGAATGACAATTTAGGTTTCATCCCAAACCATAATTCATACGGTGTCATTTCAACGGATTTAGATGGTGCCCTATTTAAAGTGAATGCGGATGTTTATAATGCATAACCCCAAAATGATAGCGGTAAATCTGTAAGTGACATCATAGAACGAACCATATCTAAGAGAGTTCGATTACGACGTTCGGACACACCATTACGCTGTGGTGTTCCCGGCGGTGTCAATTGTGAAAGTATCCCGCATTTCTTAAAATGCTCGCCAAACTTGTAACTTAGATATTCACCTCCACGATCAGATCGTAGAAATTTAATCTTCTTGTTACGTTGATTCTCTACCTCACTTTGAAATTCCTTAAACTTCTCGAAAGTTTCGGACTTATGTTTCATGAAATAGATATACCCATATCTACTCAAGTCATCCGTGAAGGTAAGAACATAACGATAACCACCGCGCGATGCTACACTCATTGGTCCACACACATCGGTATGTATGATTTCCAATAAGTCCGTAGCTCGCTCCATTATACCAGAAAATGGAGTCTTAGTCATTTTACCCATTAGACATGCTTCGCATCTTTCAAGTGATTCGAAATCAAGTGATTCAAGAAGTCCATCGGAATGGAGTTTCTTCATACGCTTCACTCCAATGTGACCAAGACGACAGTGCCACATACAGGTCGAGTTATCACTCAATTTCAAACGTTTAGCCTCAATGTTATTTATGTGTGTATTACTACAATCAAGATTCAATAAGAATGGACCATATATCAAAGGTGCATTTGCATAAAACATATTACTCATATAAATCGAACAACCATTATTCTCGGACTTAAACAAGTAACCGTCTCGCAATAAACATGATCCGGATATAATGTTCATGCTCAACGCAGGCACCAAATAACAATTATTTAAGTATAAAACTAATCCATATGGTAGATGAAGAGGTATCGTGCCGACCACGATCACATCAACCTTTGATCCATTTCCAACGCGCATCGTCACGTCGTTCTTCGCTAGTTTCCGTTTATTCTGCAGAACCTATTTCGAGTTACAAATATGAGCAACCGAACTAGTATCAAATACCCAGGCACTACTACGAGTACTAGTGAGATACACATCAATAACATGTATATCGGATATACCTTTCTTCTTGATGTTGCCGTTCTTCAAATCCACCAAGTACTTTGGGCAATTCCTCTTCCAGTGACCTTCTCCCTTGCAGTAAAAGCACTCAGTATCAGGCTTAGGTCCAGCCTTGGTCTTCTTCGCTGGTGCGGCAACTTTCTTACCACCCTTCTTGAAGTTTCCCCTTTTCTTAGAATTGCCTTTCTTGAATTTGGTGGTCTTATTGACCAACAACACTTGATGCTCTTTCTTGATCTCCACTTCTGCAGATTTCAACATAGAGAAGAGTTCTGGCAACGTCTTGTCCATGTTTTGCATATTGTAGTTCATCACAAAGTTCTTGTAACTTGGTGGTAGTGATTGGAGGACACGATGAATCCCCAAAGAATTAGGAATCACTATACCCAAACTTTGGAGTTTATTTGCGTGCCCAGACATCTTAAGCACATGCTCACTAACGGAGCTGCCCTCTTCCATCTTGCAGTTAAAGAACTTTTCAGAAGCCTCATAACTCTCAACTGCCGCGTAAGCCTGAAATATCATTTTGAGTTCACAGACAATATCATGTGGGTCATGGTTCTCAAACCTTTTCTAAAGCTCTGATTCCAAACCATACAAGATAGCACACTGAACTGTGGAGTATTGATTCTTCCGAGTGAGCTAAACATTCTTTACTTCATCGATAGCGATGCAGCGGTCACCCATGGTGCATACAAGACATAGGTCAAATTACCAGATTGAGGACAATCCTCATTGGAACCAATCCATGTTGCTTCCATTATTTTTCAACTTTTCTTTCTCTAGGAACGCATTAAAATTGATGGTAGGGGCCGCCATTGATCTACAACATATTTGCAATAGTTTAGACTAATTTTATGACAAATTGAGTTCTAATTAATAGTTAAATTAATCTAGGTGAAATCCCACTCAAAACAATATCCCTCACATTGTTTTAGTGATCACACGAACCAAATCCACCACATCAAAACTGATCATCACGAGAGTTGATGTAACTTCAATGGCGAACAATCAACATGTTCATCATATCTACTATATGACTCATGCTTTACCTTTCGGTGATCCGTGTTCCGAGACCATGTTTGTACATGCTAGGCTCGTCAAGATCAAACCTTAGATTCCGCATGAGCAAATCTGGCTTGCTCACGTTGTATACACTCGCAGAATCTAACACACCCGATCATCACGTGGTGCTTCGAAACAACGAGCTTTAGCAACGGTGCTTACTAAGGATGAACACTTTAAAACTTGAAATTTGTGTGCTTGAGGGATCATCTTATAATGCTACCATCGTTAACTAAGCAATACAAGATGCATAAAGGATTAACATCACATGCAATTCATAATATGTGATATGATATGGCCTTTCTTCTTGTGCTTCCGATCTCCATCTTCTAGCACGAACATGATCTCCATCATCACCGGTATGACGTCAAGGTCAATGGCGCCGTTTCATGGTTATTGTCCACCAGCTTCAACTATTACAACTACTTTGAATAGACACACGGGTCTTAACAGAATTTAAAGACAACCATATGGATCCTGTCGGTTGCCAACTTACAATAAGGAACATTGCATACATCAAATATAATCACAATCATGGACATATCACATCACAGCACACCCCTGCAAAACAAAGTTAGACGCCTCTAATTTTCTTTGCATATTTTACGTGGTTTGGGGCTTTCAATAAGTGTCGTTCTAACTTATGAACAAGAACCACAAAGTTGATGCTTGAACTATCAAGTGCCCGTTGTAAATTGGATCTATACCATGATGGGAGAGACAAGCACCCGCAAAGCCACTTATGCAATACAAGTTGCATGTTAAGCGTGGATCATGTCTCATGAACGATGTCATGTAAGGTTAACCCGGGCCGCTTCATCCCATCATACCGCAAGATGTAAAGTACACAAGAAGCAATTGATAATAAAAGCACCATCGCCAACAATGACCATTGTGTTCTACTCGTGCAACAGATCTACATATAGACACGGCTCTGATACCACTGTAGGGGTTCCTAGCATGGAAAACAAAAAATTTCTACCGCATGCAAACAAACAAGCCAAGATCTATCTACTAGATTGTAGCAACGAGTCGATAGAAGAACTCACCCTCGAAGATTCCAAAGCAGTTAACGAGAGCAGATTCTCGTGGGTGATGTAGTCGTACTCTTGCTGATTTCAAGATCGCGTAGACGATCCTTCCGGCGCTGCGTTCCGGCAGCGCTTCCGCAGTCGCTCACACGTTCGGTACTCGATGAAGACCTTTCTCTCCCTTGTTCCAGCAGGCAGCGGAGGTTGTAGCACTCTCCTCACGAGTTCGGCAGCACGACGACATGGCACCGGAAGTAGAGGGGAGATCTCGCAGGGCTTCGCCTTAAGCCGGCGCGAGTATGGTGGAGTATGAGAGAGGCCTTGGTGATCTAGGGTTTAGAGGGAACCAAGGGGAGGGCTTGGCCGGCGGCTAGGGTTTGGGGAAACCCCAACTCGCCGAGTTGGAGGTGCCCTAGGCGGCGGCAGCGCAAGGAGGTGGTGGCGCCGGCGACTTGGAGGCTATGGTTTGGGTGTGAGGGGTAGGGGGTGCCCTACCCCTCCTTATATAGGTGGAGGGTGGCCAGTTGGGAGGAGGGATTCCTCCCCCAACTCGGCCTCCTTGGCCAGCGGGTGGAGGGAGGGGAACTCCTCCCCAAGTAGGTTTCCTACTCTCCCTCCACCAAGCAAACTTGCCGTTTGACCTTTTCAAATTGGCGTTTGACTTTCAAACTAGGATTTGATTTCTCCTTTTATTTTGCCCAGCCAAGTGACCTAGTACATGATGCAATCATTCCATATTGTCAAGACACATTCATGTACCCTTCCCCTCCGGAGTGCCGAACCTTCCAGACCCTTCTAGAACATTCCCGATGAAAACACAGGAATCATTCCCCAACTCCGACACAGGACTTTCCTTATATGAATCTTATTCTCCGGACCATTCCGGGTCTCCTCGTGATATCCCGGATCCCATCCGAGACTTCTAACAACATTCGGTCTCTTTCTCATCATTCCATAACTACTCAACAACATCGAATCCTTAAGTGTGTCTCCCTATGGTTCGTGAATTATGCGGACATGATCGAGACACTTCTCCGATCAATAACCAATAGAGGAATCTGGAAATTCATATGGCTCCCACATATTTCTACGATTACTTTGCGATCAAATGAACCACTTACATACGATACCAATTTCCATTTGTTTCACGATAGTTTACTTATCGGAGGTTTTGATCGACGGTATCTCTGCATACCTAGTTCAACCTCGTTACCGATAAGTACTCTTTTCTCGTTACCGATAAGTACTCTTTTCTCGTTCCCGTGGTATGTGATCCCTTGTGAGCCAGTCACATTCTTGCAAGCTAATCAGATGACATTCCACCGAGAGGGCCCAGAGTATATCTATCCGTCATATGGATGGACAAATCCCACTCTTGATCCATGTGTCTCAACCCATACTTTCCGAACACTCAATGCCACCTTTATAGCCACCCGGTTACGGTGATGGTGATAAGCATGATCTCATGGTCGAAGGAATTAGGTTACTATGTATCAGAAAGCTTATAGCAATTGAACTATTAAAATGACTTGATATTTATGCTACTCTTATCTATAGGAGTATGTCCATCATACCATTCTCCTAATGATATGATCTTGTTTGTTAATAACATCTCAATGTTCATGATAGGGAAACCACAATCATCTATTAACCAACAAGCTATTATTATGAAGAGGCTTTACTAGGGACTCTTATTTAGTTTACAAATCACACAAGTATTAATGTTTCCTGGTTAATACTGTTATAGCATGAATGTAAACATTTATCATAAACACAAAGATATAATAATAACTACATTTATTATTGCCTCTAGGGCATATCTCCAACAGGAGAGAGTCAGATTTTCGGACCCGACATCCTACGAGAAGCCAAAGAAAAGTTCACAAGATCCGTGAGCACCTTAAGACTGGGCAATCCCGACAGAAGATTTATGCCGACA
This sequence comes from Avena longiglumis, assembly GCA_030063025.1. Taxonomy (NCBI): domain Eukaryota; kingdom Viridiplantae; phylum Streptophyta; class Magnoliopsida; order Poales; family Poaceae; genus Avena; species Avena longiglumis. Next base: position 437,788,851 of record CP125974.1, on the reverse strand, counting down.
AGAGACGTCGAGACCTAGCCTTCAATATCGGAGATTTTGTGTATCTCAAAGTATCACCCTTGAAAGGAATGCAACGTTTTCAACTCAAAGGAAAGTTAGCCCCCAGATATATTGGACCCTTCAAGATTTTGAATCGCCGAGGAGAAGTATCATATCAACACGAACTGCCGGAGGAGATTTCAGCCATGCATAATGTGTTTCATATCTCGTTACTTCGCAAATGCCTAGACATCGCGGAGAAGACCAAAGTTTTTTAAGAATATTGATCACAAGACCATAGAGATCAACGATGACCTAACATATCCTGAAGTACCCATTCATATTTTCGAGGAAGCCTTCAGAACCACCAGAACCCGGATTATTAAGTTTCTCAAGATCTAGTGGAGTAACCACACTGAAGAAGAATCTACCTAGGTGCGAGAAGATTACATTAGGACTGAGTTTCCAGATCTCTTTAAATCCTAGTTTTATTTTTCTCAAATCTCGGGACGATATTTTGTTTAAGGAGGGAAGGTTTGTAACATCCCAAAAATATTAATCAAGATTATCAAGTTCTAATCACCCAAGTTTAGGGTTAACAAAAACTTTTGTTATTAAAAATTAATATGAATGTATGAGTGTATGTGATGAATGCATGAATGCTTGCCATGACTTGTTTGATTGCTATGAATGGCAAGGATTGGTTTAAAGATGAAAACAACATCACCTAAATCATTTCCAACAAGAATCAAATCAATAGAAATTCAAATATAAACAATATGAGCTAATGGTCATTTTGACCAAAGTTAACCACTAGACCACTTTGAGTGTTTCTAGTCCAAGTTTTCTAACAGAAATAAATCCAATTATTTTCACCCATTGCTAGACCAAGTAAAAGTGAACCCAAGCCCACTTTCCAAACCAACAGAAACACATTTAAAATCTATTGAAATGACAATTGAATCAAGTGTGGGTACTAAGATCACCATTTCTCAAAAACCACTCAAACCAGTTCACCTGTCGTGGTATTGCCGACGAGTACGCCATGGAGGGGTCCTCACAGTGCGTGTTTAGAGACGTGGGGTAAGGCAGACGGTTGACGGTTACGAGGTAACACAACTTACCTAGGTTCAGATCCCATGACGGTGGCGGAATCCTACTCCTGCTATAAATCACTATAAGGGCAATACGCCGAGTTACAGAGATTGGTTCGTTGTGCGAGATGTGAGCTAATCACTACTTGATTGTATGAAGTTATGCCCTAAAGGCTCCCATAGGCCCGACTTATATAGTCGCCATGTCCTAGGGTTATAGGGAAAAGTCCTAGCCGGACAGGATACAGAGTCCTACACCGTCTATTACTAGTATTGTGTATCTTGCACTCCAAGGCTCCGGGTACGTCGGTGACTCCAACCGTAGCCTTCCTTTATCCGGCATGGGCCTCCCTTCTGGATCCATCTAACTAGGCCACCCAGCAGGCTATGGGCCATGCTACCAACTGTGGGCCACCCGGGTTAGCCGGATAAGAGACATGCTATGAGGATACCCATATAGCATATCCCCAATAGTAGCCCCCGGAGAACTCCGAGATCTTGCGCCGTCTTGCCTCTTCCCGTGGAATGTTCCGTCTAGATGGATGTTGGCAAATCGTCAAGCAATATCTTGTAGTCCTCCCAAAGAACCCTGCAAGGTTTTCTCCATCTTCTACACGCAAGTCAGAGAAATGCTGAATCTTCCATCGTACTCTTCCGTAGCCGGACTGGATCCGTCCATGCCGGAATATTATGATGTGACTGCTCATCTGCCTATGTCAGCTAAGGCGACGTAGGCTTAGGTCAGCGACGCCTCGTAACTCACATACGCAAAGAACGCAATCATGTCCGATTTTCCCGCGCGAGCGATACAAACCGTTGGCGGCGACGGTTGGAGACGTGGCGAAATTTCCGTGCACGTTCGCAAACACGTTTTCTACGCGGCAACCGTCCGATCAAGCTGCACGAATCTCGACGCTAGAGATGATAAATAGTAACCGTGGTGGAATTTTTAACTTTTACCTCATTCTCTCCGCATCATCTTCTTCCTCCAGCGCGTGCCTCCTTGAGCTCTCCGCGCGAAACTCGCGAAAACCCTAGCCTCAATCTGCACCAGTCACCTCCATACTCACTCCATGGCTAGCAGCAGCACTTCCCCTTCCATGGCAGCGTCGAGCGAAGCTGCGGAGAAGTCGGCGAGCTCTGTCGTTGTGCCTCCAGAGGGCCTGGTCATCCCCATCTCGGCAGTGGTTGAGTCCACCGGCGGCGACCATAATCCAGCGGTGCTGGAGCCGTTGGAGGAGGAGCTTGATTAGCACAAGGGCGACTGGCGCGGCTCAGACATCACCAATCGTGATTCCAGGAGCTAATCGCTGAGGGCTACCTCCCTGCAACGGAGGGGCTCGCCTGGCGGGTGGCGTCGGCCGACGAGGTGACACCTTCTCCCCAAGCCGGAGAAAAGGTGTACCTCAAACCCCAACTGGTACGCGACCTCTCCCTGCCCATCTCCAACTTCTTCCTCTCTGTCTTGAACCACTATATATTCCAGCCCCAAAACCTTTCCCCCAACAGCATCCTAGCGCTCAGCAATTACGCAGCGCTCTGCGAGGGTTACTTAGGGATAAGGCCTAGGCTAGATATCTTCGTGTACTTCTTCACCATCAAGAGTGAAGCCGGAGCTAGCAAGGATGAACTTAGGAACTGTGGCACCATAAGCTTCAAGACCCGTCCTGGCCGGCGGTTCCCCGACATCGTCGGCCACGAGTCCTTCAAGAATTGGCAGTGTACTTACTTCTACGGTCCAGACATATCTCTGGCTGGCTGAGAAGTAACGTACCCAGACTTCATAGATGGAGCCGCCACTGAATCCTCGTCATGGAGATCCCAGGCCTCCCTTCCCTCCGACCTCAACGCTTCTCGTGCCATAAGGCGGATCTAATGGCTCATAGATACAGGTTTGACCGGCTTGGACCTAGCCATGTGCTGGTTCATTAGGCGAATCCAACCTCTGCAGCACCGCGCGAAGCTCATGCACGAGTATACCAGCGATAGAAGGGATAGCCTCCGCATCTCCGTGGACAACTTCTCGAGAGACTCCATCAAGCTCCGTCTTAAGGACATCGTCAAGGTGAAGGACAAGAAGCGTGGCTTCGCCATCACCTACAACATGTCCGTAGACGGAAAGTGCCCAAAGGTAACTGTTTATTTCTCGTGTATGACATATACTCCAGTTCTTCCGTCTAGCAACTGCCATCTCATCTAACACGGTGGTCCTTCACTTAACAGCTTTGCGACATAGATGAGGACAGCATGGCTCCCAAAATCTATGGACCAAAGATGAAGGAAGTCACCGTCGTGTCCGACGATGATGCTCCAGCGGCGTGAAAGCAGAAGAGCTCCACCTCTGACGCTGCCGACGGAGGCAATAAGAAGAAAATGGAGGGTGGAGCCTCCAAAAAGACTACCGCCGACCTGGAGGCGGAGAAAAGAAAAACCATCGGGATCCCTTTTGCCAAAGCACCCCCACTTGTGTAAGCTTATTTTCTTCCGACATTGTCTATTTATCCGTATTCCTCCTATACTTATGCACTTTGCACGTTTCAGGAAGGAAGCCACGACCAGCCTCAAGAAGACCTCCAAAACATCGGGGGCTTCTAAAACCATCAAGGACATGCTTCATCGCGACGCATCTCCCGCCACCCCCTTCCACTCCCTCCGTCAAGCCTTCGTCTGCCTCGACAAGCTTACAAGCTAAGGAGGCATCTGGCCCTTCCGCCATGGAAGTGGACTCAGGTGCTTCTACCGAGGTTGCTGTTGTCGGCGAGCAGGCGACGCAGCAGAGTGTCGCCCACCAAATGGCTGGAGCTCCGGCTAAGGATGCCATCGGTGGCGGTAAGGTGGTGGTGGAAGCAGGTACTTCTGTCGAAGGCGGCAGCCTCGCCCCCCAAAAACCCATAGAGTTCCGGAAGATAGTCTACCCGACACTTACGCTAGGTAGCACTGCTCCGGTTCCTGGTGCGGCGCCGACATCTCCGACGTGCGGTCTTGAGGAGCTCCTCCGACAAGCAGGCATCTTGCGAGGAAAGAGCATATCCTTTGGCAAGATGCTGGCCGAGAGCGCTACAAACCTCAAGATCATTGCACTTGTAAGTTTAATTTGCCTTTTGCATTTCATATGAGTATCCCACTGTAGCCCCCGAGGATGTAGACGAAAAACCATAGGTCTTTGCATCTAGATGCTCTAAGAGTAACTAAAGTAGAAAACTTCTCACTGTAGCCCCCAAGCATTTAGGTAGAATGAATTATTCCGGCTAGATGCTTTAAGAGTAGCATACGTAGTGTTTGTAAATTTCAATACTGTAGCCCCCAAGCCTCTAGTTGTAACTGAATTAGTTCTGACTAGATGCTTAAAGAAAAGCTAAGCATATATCCCAGTTTAAAACTTTATGTTGTAGCCCCTAAGCCTCTAGTTGTAACTGAATTAGTTCCGACTAGATGCTTTCAAGGAAAGCTAAGCATATTGTTAAGTCAAAAAATTCTCGTTGTAGCCCCCGAGCGCCTAGGTGGAAAAAATTTCGGCTAGATGCTCCAAGTAGACCAAACAACGTTTTAATTTTTTCCTTGTTTCCATAGAACGAGAATGCTCGGAGAGGCATGGCTAATAACAAGTACCAGAAGATGCGCGCAGACTTGGAAGCTGAAAAGGGTAAAACTTCCTTCTTGAAGGAACAAATCACCAAGAGAAAGCGTCTGTTTTCTTTTTCTCATTCCGACTTGTTTTTGTGCTCGTATTCTCCGAGTACTCACTGTGTACTTTGATTTCTACGACGTGCAGAATATGTTGCCAAGGCCAAGGATATTGTCGAGCAATCCAAGCATATTCAGCAGCTGGATAGCGAGAACAAAATCCTTAAGGAGGAGAGGAAGGACATGCTGAAAATGCATGAGGAGTAAATGAAGGCCCTGCAGGACTCTGCCACCGAGGAGATCAATCGCTTGAAGGAGGAGATCTCGATCTTAAGAGATCAGAAGCTAGATGCCGATGAGCAGAATCAACGCCATCATGAGGCGTATAAGCTCCTCCAACAAGAGAAAGAATCCTTGGCGGACACCCTCTGGTAGGCTGAGGCCAGCATCTTCAATAAGTTTTCTCCGTCTTGGATTTCTGTAGTCTAGATACTTTGAATTTTTGAACTCATGCGCTCCTTGTCGGAACTTGCAGCTCCTATGGGTTTGACCCATTCGCCTCCTCCGGCCAAGGAATGCATGGTTCTTGCCGGCAACTTCATCAACACCGCCATCACGCAAGCCAAAGAGATCGCCAAGCCCCTTCAAATTAATATCAAGGCGTCGGACTCAGTGGCTAAGTACTCAAAGATTCTACGCCGAGCCCCCAAGCGTATCACAAGCTGGAAAGCTTCATGTGCACGGGCTGGCGCAAGGATGGAGCTGTCAATGGTGAAGGACGAATATGCCGACATTGACACGGTGACCTCTGGCATTCCCGACGTAGACGACGATGGCAAAGCAATTAATCATGAGTCCATTTTGTCGTCACTCGCGGGTTATGACACCTGAGTCGCCAAGTTGGTTGACATCAACGTCTTCGTGCCTAGGAATACCATCGATGACAGCGACCAAAGCTCCTCTGAGTCGCTTCACACTGCCGACTTCGAGGGTGGTTCTCCTGCTGGTGACGATGCTGCTTCCAAGTCACCTGCGCCAAAGGAATGAAGAACAACTTTGTAATATTTGTTTCACCTTTGGTTCATATGCGGAAAAAACTTATTTATGTAATCTTAAGGCGGAAAACAATGGTTGTTATTTCCTGCTACTCAAGAACTAGTTTCCAGCATGTATATATTTTTTAAGCAAGTGCTGGCTTATCCATTACTTTGGTTCTTATGCTTGACTTTTCGTGAGTCGGAAGACTCGTTGTCGGAACCATGCGCCTAGGTGATCATGCCCAATGGCACCGTCAATAACCTAAGCACAAAATCGCCGACAATAAGTGCCGAAAGTCACTACTCCAGAATCCACATAAAAACGACAAAGAATAAGTAGACCAAAAAACTTAAGCTAACGCCCATAGACAGAATTTTCACAAGTGCAATCACAAATCTTGTGCATAAAGGTTTTATATGATCTAAAAATGAACACTAAAGGAGGTAAAAGACTCAGAAATATGAGTGAACCAGAGAGCTTTATTTCATTGATCATATAAGAGGTACACAATTAGATAAAAAATGCTAAGTGTAAAAAGGACGTAGCTGTGCTATGTTCCATGGCCGATCAAGCTCCGGGTAGTCATCATGCGGGTCATGTCGCTTACGCTTATGATCCTCGTTGGGTCTATCCTTCAGTTCACGATTGTCAACGAGGTAGTAAGACCCATTGATTAGCGCCTTGCTTATGATGAATGGTCCTTCCCATGGCGGGGATAATTTGTGTGACTTCTTCTGCTTAAGTCGGAGCACCAAATCCCCCTCTTTAAACGAGTGATGCCGAACGCGGCGACTATGGTAACTGCATAGCTTCTACTGGTAGATGGTGGATCTCTGGCATGCCAAAACACGCTCCTCCTCGAGAAGGTCCACATCTAGGAATCTGGATTCTTCAGCGTCATCTTCGTCGTAGGCGGCGACTCTTGGTGCATCGTGAAGTATGTCGGAAGGTAGGATAGCTTCTGCTCCATATACCATGAAGTAAGGGGTGTAGCCGGTGGATCTGTTGGGTGTAGTTCGTAAACTCCACAGCACAGATGGTAATTTCTCCGCCCAAGCTCCAGCTGCTCTATGTAGCGGTGCCTCAAGACGTGTCTTGATTCCCTGTAGAATTAATCCATTGGCTCGCTCAACCTAATATTGGATTGTGGATGTGCCACAAATGCAAGGTCAAGTCGGATGCCTTTCTCCCAACAATAAGCCTCCACTTCTCCGAGTGACAAGTTGCTTCCATTGTCGGTGATAATGCTATGTGGGAGACCAAATCTCACCACCAAATCCCGGACAAACCTGAGGGCAGTTGCCCCATCAAGCTTTCTAATGGGTTTAGCTTCTATCCATTTAGTGAATTTATCAACTACTACTAGCATATGTGTAAACCCACATGGTGCTGTCTGTAACGGTCCCACCATGTCTAGCCCCAGACTACAAACGACCAAGTCATTGGTATTGTTCGCAATTCTTCAGAAGGAACATGTGGTTGTCGGGCATAATATTGGCATCCCATGCATGTCTCGACCAGCTTGACGGTGTCCGCCTTTGCGGTCAGCCAGTAGAATCCTTGCCGGAAGGCTTTTGCGACCAACGATCGAGGAGCGGCGTGATGCCCACAATCTCCGAGATGGATTTCGCGTAGGATTTCCATACCTTCTAGCTGGGAAACACACTTTAGGTATACACCAGTAGTGCTCCTTTTATAGAGTTGCTCATTGATTATGGTATAACCCTTTGCTCGTCGTACTATTTGCCATCTTTCGACCTCGTTGTTGGGCAAAGTTCCGTGTTTGAGATATTCCATGAACGGTTTTGTCCAAGCCGGAGGGACCTTTGTCACCATGTTGACAAAAGAGTCAGCTATGTCCGGGTTGTCGATGTTGGCTCCCTTCACGGATGGTGTGCGTAGGTGCTCTAGGAAAACTCCTGGCGGGATTCGCTTGCGACCTGATCCAAGCTTCCATAGCATATCAGCCGCCTCGTTTTGCTCCCTAGGTACATACTTGACTTCATAGACCAAGAAGCTCTTGGCTATCTCGTCCACTTTGTCTCGATATGCCGCCATCATAGGGTTCCGCGCATTCCAGGTACCAGCCACCTGCTAGGCAACCAAGTAGGAATCTCCACAGCAAACTATGCGCTTGATGCCAATATCCTTGGCTACACGTAGTCCGTGAATGAGTGCTTCATACTCCGCCATGTTGTTTGTAGCCTCGAAGTGGATCTGCAGAACGTAGTGTAGCTTGTCTCCTCTTGGTTACTGTAGCAATACACCAGCCTCCAATCCGTTGAGCAGCTTTGATCTGTCAAAGTGCATCACCCAGTACTCTGGTTCCGGCAATGGAGTAGCATCTGGCATCTCCGTCCAATCTGCAACAAAATCCGCCAAGGCTTGTGACTTGATAGCGTTGCGTCTCTTGTAAGTGATCTCGAAGGCGGCAAGTTCAATGCCCCACTTCGCGAGCCTTCCTGTAGCGTCGCTGTTGTTGATTATGTCGGACAGTGGAGTCTTGCTCACCACTGTGATTGGGTGCTCCTGAAAGTAATGCCTCAGCTTCCAAGAAGCAAGGAATACTCCATAAGCTATCTTCTGGTAGTGCGGGTAATGTTGCTTGGACTCCGCCAAGACCTCGCTTACATAGTAAACTGGTCGCTGAACTCCGTACTCATAGCTTGGTTCCTTCACTACAAGGAATCTGCTGATACATGACCCTCCATTTTCGTCACAGAATCGTCATTGTCTACAATGTATGACTATCTTATGACGAAAAACAGATCGTCAAAAACTGAGCGTCAGTAATTGCACACAACGACGTTTTTTGCGAAATCGTCATAACGTTCTATGACGATAGTGGATCGTCATAACCATTATGACGATCCAATATCATCATGGGACATCTAGCCAGGCGAGGTCAGATCCTACGTGGCTGATCCGATGTGGCAAGGAATCATCCCAATCCACTTCGTCCATTTATACGGGCCAAGCCCAACAATTCAACTTTTTTTATGTTTTTTCTTTGCTAGTTATTATTAGCTACATGGGCCAAACGAGACATTTCAACCTTTGTATTGTATGGGCCCTAGGCTATTTACAGTCCATTTAAATTCAAATTCAGCCTTTTTTAGGACCTGATCGCACTGGTCAGATAGTTTTGTCGAATTCATTTGAGAGAATGGCCCACACGTCAGAAGTGTCCTGGCATACTTGTTTCATTCATGGGCTTATATTTATATATTCAAGATCACGTACATAATAAATATTTGAGACATATCCAGGAGAACACATGTAACTAGGCTATTATAATTTTTAGTGTCTTCTATGACCCAGATATGCCTAACTATTATAAATCCTGAATTTAGCCTATTACAATTTTTAGAGTCTATTTCAACCAGATATGCCTAAGTATTACAAGAAGTGGCTATCTTTGCTGGTTACACTTCATGACTTCACTAACTTGCAATTTCTTAGCCGGGAGCTCCTGTAAATGAGAAACAGCCAAACTATTAGTCTCAATAAAGACATACCTTAAATACAGCAAATCAACCTAGCAACCAATTGTAAAAATGAGATGCCATTTATAGTTGAATTCATTCAAACCATTTACTTGAGGTCTCAATCATATATGATATATCTAACTTGAGGCCATATATCTTAGATATAAATTTTACACTGATCTACCATAAAGAAATATGATGTTCTGCTAGTATGGAACACTAGCAACCAATTGTAAAAATGATATGCCATAAAGAAGTACTAGCAGTTAACCAATCTCACCAACCGGGTGAGAACTGTGGGTCAAACATGTTCGGGACTAGAACCACTAAAACCCAGAACTGACCATACCCAACTGTTTCCTACATGAAACCAAACTAAACCAACCTGTAGTCAAACTTAGCCCGCTAGTAACCGAACTAACAAGCACAACAGGTGAAACCGACCCAAAATACCCGGTTGAAAAGAACCATTCACAGATTTAAGTGTGAAGGGGGGTTCGATGGCGAAGTACAACTTCTGGTCACAGGAGGCCGTTGACATTGAGCATGACGGTAATAGCAGATAGTAAACCTTGTGAACCAAGTATACCCCCTAGCAAATAAGGAATGCAGTGTTTGAGGTATATAAACAACATAAGAGAAAAAAGGCAGTCATGAACAATCAAGATAGAACAGTGACAGTTGAAATCCTACTTCATCAAGTCCTAGCTTGAGGATATAGCAAGATGAAAAATGGATCGCGCTTTAGAATCATGTGGACACGGATGCATTCTAGTCTACTGGTAATGCTACTAGAGGAAGTGTTGCTATATAATATATCTCCAATGTATACAAACCAAGAATATGAGAATACAACTAATCCAATACATAGTACTACTAGTCAACATAAAATTTCCATTAGCTGCAGGGGAACAAATGACAGATGAATGAGATTAGAATTTGAGCAGCAATCTTCAGGCATATTCAGCACTACTTAAGCTCTGCTATTACCGTTACATGGGTTATTATGTCTCACAAAGTAAATACCAGCAACATCTGAGAAGACACAATCACTTTCTTGCTCATTAATCATTATACAATCATGTTTCTTATGACAAGAACTAGTAGAATTAAGGCACAAATGATATTCTAAGCGTAAAAATTAACAGCAACAGAAAGAGAGTGGGATAGACCAAGGACATCTACAACAAGCTAAAATCTTGACAGCAATAGTGAGCATACATGCAATTATTATCATCAACTTCAATAGTTAAAATCTGGTAGTGAGTATACAGGCAATTATTATCTTAATGTACAGTTCTAATCAATTTATACTTCTAATTTATAGTTCTAATCCAATCTTATGCTATGGAAATTTCTAATACTGCTTTGCTACTAATTAGTCAACTAATCTACAAGTAAATGTATATCTAGTAGTTCAATCGCATGCTACTGATCGACTATTTTGAATCTGGGCAAGTGGAGGGATTAGAGAGAGGGGAGGATGCACTTACTCACTGGTGATGAAGCTGATGAACTCGGAGACGCACTCCAGGATGGACTCACGCAGACTCCCCGACGGCGTGTCCTCACCTCACGTGATCGCCCGGCAAGATCCAGCCATTGGCCTTGGCGCCTCCATCCCAGCGCCACGCACGAGCGGCTCGAGCACCGCAAGCATAGGCGGATCGTGGCGATTAGGACACGGAGGAGGGGAGAGAGTTTGACCACCACCAGACCGCATCGCCGACCACCTCCAGACTTGACAAGGGTGCCCGCCGATGCCACCGCCAGACTTGAAGAGAGGTTGTGGTGCTGGGGGAGTGAGGGGGGCGAGCGGAAATTAGCCAAATGGGATCGGGAGTGATGGGGGTGGGGTGGGGGTGGCGGCAGAGTGCCCGCCGATGCCACCGCCAGACTTGAAGAGAGGTTGTGGTGCTGGGGGAGTGAGGGGGCGAGCGGAAATCAGCCAAATGGGATCGGGAGTGGCCTGTGCGGCGGTGTCGGGGAGACAACACTGTGGTGTCGGGGATCAGGAAGGTTCCGGGGAGGCCGCGAGATGAGTTCTTACTCTGGCGCCACGCCTCGTCGAGGACGATGACCTCGTCGACAAGCTTGACGGATTCCAAGAGGCTGCGCTGCAAGCTGCGGATGAGCTCAGGGTCGCCGCCCTACGGAAGAGATTGATGTCCAACATCTTGGCAGATGGGATCGTCAGTGATGGGGGCGAGCGGAGTTCAGCCGGATGGGATAGGGAGTGATGGGGTGGGGGTAGCGGTGGAGGGAGGAGGGAGTGGTATGTGTGGAGGGAGGAGGGAGACGGGTCTGCGGTGCCCTTGCTAGATCTTGGTAGGTTCGGGTGGGCATGGTGTGGAGAAGAACAGAACAGGGGGGCGGCGGCGGAGGAGGAAATAGTTTAGGGTTTGGGGAGTTGCGATATTTCCTTTGTGTGCGCTCTTTGGAGCTGCGGAATGGGGAGTTGGTGGACGAGCAAGTGTGCTTCTTCGGTGAGCTACGACACCCGTCGGATGTGTTTTTGAACGGTTTCGATTAGGCTGAGATGTATAATCTGTGGGTGGTGGTTTCCTGTAATTTGCTTGGTTGCATATGACCTCACATTTTTTTCATCACCAAAGTGTCCCTCTCTCTAGAGTGCATCCAAAATCGTGGCATAGTTTGTCATAATATGCTCATATTATGCACACATATGTATCTTAAAAAAGCGAACAATGTTACAGTACAAAGGTTTCCCTTTCGTCGTACAAAAAAGTCACTTTCCATTTTCTGATTGCCAAAAAACGGGCCGTTTTGCCAAAAAAAGTCACTTTCCATTTGAACTACAGTTACATGATCCGATTCCCATGATTTTTTGCAAAAATAATTTTTAGACTCACAATATGCTATTTCTTCATAGATCCAATGACAAGTTTATCAAGTCCCATCCCCTAGCTAAGAACATTCATGACCGCCGTTTTGACCATAGTTTGAAACGGGCATAAAAAAATTCAAAAACGGTCTGATCAACGCAAATCCTTCGTGTGGTGTATTATTATGTGACATAGCTGCAAGGAAAAATACCAAACTTGGTAAATTGAGTATGTCTCAAAAAACCTTCACAAAATGACCTATCATGTTCGAGGTTTCATGGCTTTCGGGTCAAATGACCAATGTTATGGCTAGAATCAAGGCATAGTTTGTGATAATGCACCCGTATAGTGAACAAATGTGCATCATGGGATGGTGAACAATGTTGCAGGAGGAAGTTTTCCATTTCGTCGTACGGAAAAACCATTTTCCATTTTCCGAGCGCAAAAAACAGGCCTTTTTGTTAAACAACCACCAAAATTCTCATTCAAAATGCTAGCACCATATTTTGTAAAAATATTATACCACCTTACATGGACAATGTCCCAACCGGGGTATCTCAAACCTTTCCATTCACCCCTGGCGAAAAAGACAAATTCCTACCGAATCGGTAGGAAGTGGTTCGGTTTGAACTACAGGTACATGATCCGATGCTCATGATTTTTGGTAAAAATCATTTTTAGACTCACAATATGTTGTTTCTTCAGAGATCCAATGCAAGTTTAGCGAGGCTCATCCCCTAGCTAAGAACCTCTGTGCCCGCTATTTTGACCATAGTTTAAAACGAGCATAAAAAATTCAAAACGGTCCGATCAATGCAAATCCTTCGCGTTGTCTCTTCTTATGTGACATAGTTGCAAGGAAAAATACCAAACTTGGTATATTGCAAGTGTCTCAAAAAAACCTTCTCAGAAATGACCTATCATGTTCGAGGTTTCATGGCTTTCGGGCCAAACGACGAGTGTTATGGCCAGAATCATGGTATAGTTTGTGATAATGTTCTCATATTATGCACATATATGTATCATGGGATGGCGAACAATGTTGCAGGAGAAAGTTTTCCTTTTCGATGCACGGAAAATCCATTTTCTATTTTCTAAGCGTAAAAAACGGGGCATTTTGTGAAGCAACCACCAAATGACAGTTTTAGAACGGTACCACCATATTTTGTAAAAATATTAGACCACCTTACATAGAAAATGTCCCAACCAGGGTATCTCAAACCTTTCCGTTTACCCCTGTCGAAAAAGACAAATTCCTGCCAAATCGGTAGAAAGTGGGTCCGGTTTGAATTACAGGTACATGATCTGATGCTCATGATTTTTGCCAAAAATCATTTTTAGACTCACAATATGCTGTTTTTCAGAGATACAATGCAAGTTTAGCGAGGATCGGTCCCTAGCTAACAACCTCCTGCCCGCTGTTTTGACCATAGTCGCTACTATGGACTAATATGGGATTAGTAAATCCACTATTTTAAAATAGTCAAAGTATTTCTAGTTAACACTCTAAGTTGATCTACTGAATTTTATAAAAGTTTAGAGACCAAATTCAATTATTTTAGACTTATTATGAAAAAGATAAAAAAAATTAAGAAAACAGAAAAAAATAAAAAATAAAAAAAGAAAAAAATCCTAACTGGCCAGCCGAGCAGCCCAGCTGTAATCTACCACACGGGAAGTTCAACCCGGCCCAACAATACCTTGTCTGCTTATTGGGCCAGATATGATTTTTATCTATGGCTGAGGTCCAATAGTCGATGTATATATTTATAAGACATGGGCGCTATTTTAAACATGAAAGGAACCGTGGTGTGGTGGTTTCCATCGGTAGTGGAGTGAGGTTGGTGACCGGTTCGATTCTCGGCTGATCCTCTCTTTTGCCATTATTTCAGAAAAAAAGAGGCGGGTCTGGTTGCAAAGGACTTGGTGTCCAGCGTCTTCATATTAAGACATGTAGGTATACAAATATTGACACATGTACATGACATATGACTGTAGGTTTAACTTTTGTTGTGTCCAAGCAAGTCATTTTAAAGTAACATATTTTTCAAACTATGACGATTTAAATTGGTCAAAGTTATCTATAAAAAAATGCTCCAAGCTGCATCATGCAGGTTATGACGATTTCGTATGATGAAATTACGACGATTTCTACACAAATCGTCGTAAGTCTATAGGATTTTGACCTCTTCACACGGCCCTATAACCATCTTATGCAAAATTGTCATAGACCTATGCCGATTTCATTTCCCTTCACTATGAGAAGGTCATAAGTGAACATATTTCTTGTAGTGCTTCCACTCTACCTCGACGACGATGTTGATTACCCGGTTGGTTGCCGCCATGTAAATTAATAGGGGCTCGCCAGGCTCGGGCGCTGCAAGGATAGGCATTGAGGAAAGAATCTCCTTGAGCTGCTTCAATGCTGCATGTGCTTCGTCCGTCCACATGAATTTGTCTGCCTTCTTCAAAGAACTTATGCAGTGAGCCTTCTCTCCAAGTCGGTGTGACCGACTAATCGCCGCACAACAACCTGTTAGTCGTTGTATGTCCTTTAGGCATGTCAGATGGTTTATGTTTAAGATGGTATTGATTTTCTCCGGGTTGACCTCGATTCCACGCTGGGAAACGATGAAGCCCAACAATTTGCCGGTTGGCACCCCGAAGACACACTTCTTAGGGTTAAGAATCATGATGTATTTCCGGAGATTATCAAAGGTTTATTTTAAGTCGAACATTAATTCATTTGATTTTTTAGACATCACCGCAATATCGTCCACATAAGTGTGAACGTTCCGACCGATTTAGTAGTGAAGGCAACGTTGCATTGTCCGCTGGTACATAACACCTGTGTTTTTCAGCCCAAAGGGCATCGTAACATAGCAAAACATGTCGTATGGGGTAGTGAACGAAGTGGCCAATTGGTCCGACTTCCTCATCTTGATTTGGTGGTATCCTGAGTATGCATCGAGAAAACACAAAAGTTCCGAGACAGCCGTCGAGTCAATGACTTGGTCAATGCGAGGCAAAGCAAACGGATATTTGGGACATGCTTTGTTAAAGCCTGTGTAATCAACGCACATTCTTAATTCATTGGTTCCCTTTTTGGGGAAAAGTACAGGATTGGCCACCCATTGGGTGTGAAGGACTTCTCGGATGAAACTAGCCTTAAGTAACCTAGCTATCTCTTTGCCGATGGCGCGTCTCTTCTCATCTCCAAAGCATCGTAGAGTTTGTTTCACTGGTTTGGATTTTGGGTCAATGTTTAAGCTGTGCTTGGCGAGTTCCCTAGGTACACCTTTCATGTCGACAGGTTGCCAGGCAAAGATGTCCCTATTCTCACGGAGGAACTCGACGAGCGCGCTTTCCTATTTGGGATCCAGGTTCGTCCCAATGGCGGTGGTCTTGGAGGCATCGCCCACCGCAAGTTCCACCGGCTTGGTCTCGATGGCGGCCTTGAATGCAGGAGCAGAGTCGGAGATCTGCTTCTTCGACGCGGGCATCTCTGAGTCATCGATGCTCTGGATCTCTTTGAATTCTTCACTGTAGAGGACAGCTTCCACAACGGCTGCTTCGTTGATCTCGCAGTCCCTTGCCTTGGTAAAGCTTCCGGATATGGTGATGACACCATTTGGAACGGGTATCTTGAGTTTG
This sequence comes from Avena longiglumis, assembly GCA_030063025.1. NCBI lineage: Eukaryota > Viridiplantae > Streptophyta > Magnoliopsida > Poales > Poaceae > Avena > Avena longiglumis. Next base: position 437,773,128 of record CP125974.1, on the reverse strand, counting down.
TTGTAGACGAAACATGGCTTGGCCATGAACGTGTGGAATATGTCGCGGCCGAATATGACGTGGTACACGCTCTTAAAGGGGACCACCTCGATGGTCATGCGCTCTTGGCGGTAATTATTGACATCGCCAAAGGCAACCTGAAGTGTAATGCACCCAAGGGACCGAGCCTCCCAACCAGGAACTACGCCATGGAAGATGGTGTTAGTCCGCCTTAGGTTTGCCTCCGTCAAGTTCATCTTCTGCAGTGTATCCAGGTACATGATGTTGATGCTGCTTCCACTATCCACCATACACTTGGTGAACTACATGCCGTCAATGAGGGGGTTGATGACCATGGCTTACTGGTTCTCCATAGGGATAAGGTCTGGGTTGTCTGTCATGTCCCAAGTTATTGGAACCTACGACCAGCGCAGGTACTGGGGAACCGGGGGTAGAGTATCCATCAGGATCCTCAGAGAGGTCTTCTGTTGTCGGACGGTGGGGGTGCCAAGGAAAGTGTGGTAGACTGGCGCCTTCTTTGCGAAGGGGTCCTTGCCCTTGTCATCGCTTTTGGCGGCTTGCTTGGGGTCAACGTCCTCATCCATGTCACTTGAATCCTTGGAATCCTCCTCCTTCTTATTTCCCTTGCCCTTGCCTCGTGGTCTGTTCTTCCGACTTTGCTTGTAGCCAGACTCCGGGTCTTCCTTGAGGTCGTTGACGAACTTGCAGTGTCGATTGGTGTGGGTGGCCTTGTCGTTGGCGTCGAGGTGTACGAGGCACGGCATATCGCGGTACTCCTGATAGGTTTGGGGAACGCGGAGCAGTGCCGAGGTAGTTTCACTTCCTCATTGCTGCCATCGCGGTACTCCTCATAGGTTTGGGGACCACGTTGTCCGCCATCACCCCGTCCTGCAAAAGTCATAGCAACCAAGTCGGTAGATTGCTTTTCTTCTGGAGCGGTTTTCCGCTTTGTACTGTTGTTCCTCCGAGCTTGAGTTGGAAGGGCTGTTACCGGCAAGGAACCGTGAGCATCATCGTCGGAAGCTGCGAACTCACTAGAAAACTAAATCATCTGGTTCAATTCAAGCTAGTGATTGTCCTGCAATCGCTTCAGCTTATGTCGGAGCAACGTGCCCCTTTCCAACCCGTTAATGAAGGTGTCCATGGCGGTGTGAGCGTGCATTCCTGCGCAGGAATTCTTCATGTCCAACCAGCGGGAGAGGTAGGCGCGAGATGTCTCATCTTTCTCTTGCACGCACCGCTGTAGATCGACAACAGTGCAGGGATGCTTGTATGTACCCTCAAAGTTCTTGGTGAACGCTTCTTGCATGTCCAACAAATTGTAGATGGATTTCTCCGGCAAGTCGTCGATCCATTGACGAGCCATGCCCGCCAACATTAACGGGAGGTACTTGACGGTGACGTTGGGGTTGCCTCCGGCAATCTCCACCGCGTTGTCGTAGTCCTGCAACCATGTGGCTGGCTTGGCGGTGCCATCATAGGGCTTGATGGTCTTGTCAATCCGGAAACCTTTGGGGTAAGTTGCGGACCGTATTGCAGGTCCAAAGCAACGTGGTCCTAGGTATGGTCCTTCCCGAGCCTCGTGGATCTTATCGATCCGTGAACGTGCATCGTATGACTCCGGGTTCTTTTTATTCTTGTCAACAGGGGATCGGCTGCGTGAACTAAGCGGGCCTCCTCCGCCATGGTGACTCCTTGGTGGTGACGGAGGCGGAGGTGGCGGTGGGTTAGCCTTCTTGCTGTTACCCTCCTGCGACGCCTCACGCCTATCACGGTTGCTTGTTGCATCACCTGCTTGCCTTCACTGTCAATGTATAGCTTGGCTTGTGCCGGCTTCGAGGGAGCCCATCCTAGGTTTCGCCGTACACCAGGATCATTGATGACGCGAGCCGGAGCTTTCTTGGCCTTCTGCTGCTGCAGTAGAGTCTTGTACTCGGCCTCCATTGCTCTAGCTTTTTCTATGGACTTCTGCGTGTTGACCAGATCTTGATCTAGCTTAGCGCCTTGCTCCGCGATGGCATGCGCTTCCTCCAGCAGCTGCTGGCGCTTCTCGTCAAGCTGAGTCACGTTCCGGATATGAGCAACGGTCAGTGGCTCGACTAGGAGGTTGTCGTACATCACTCTATCAGCTGGAGTAACTTGGGCTGCTGAGACGTGAATCTGGAGGCGAAATTTTCTTGATGTTGTTGTTGCTCGGGCGGTGCGAGTTCCTGCGCTATCTTTGGGTTAGGCGGAGGGGGCATGACCTTTGTGCGATTAGTGTCAGCAGAAATAAGTGGCCCCTTCCCCTTGTCCCGCGCTGTAGGAAGATCTCGTCTGGGTTGATCTTCATCCATCGCCGTCCCAATGGTGACGAACACCTCATGAGATACGACGACGTTGTTGGCTTGCTCGTCGCGCGTGTACTCCTCCATCTCCTGCATGGCAGAGTCTAGCTCTTCTGAATGAAATCTATCTCCTCTGAATCTGCACTGAAGTCAGCATAAAGCTCGTCAATAACAGAGTCAGAGGGTGCCAGGACTTCCTCGATGACGGGCGGTGGAGGTGCAACGGCAGCGACGATGACTAGAGGTGGCGGTGCTGCTGCAACGATGGCGTCCGGAGGCGGTGGTGGCGGTGGCTGAATCGGAGGGGCTCCGTCAGCGAGCGAGAGCGTTGTTTGAGCTGCCGCGTCAGCCTCCGCGTAGTCGTTGACGGTGTTCACCATGACTTCGATTGCAAGGCGGCCTGACGCCTGCTGCCGCCTTAGAGAATGTCGGAGAAGCGTGCCACGGTCCAGTCCTTCCACGAAGTGATATATAGCGTTATCATCGGGGTAGTGGGCCAGATAGGCTCATACACGGAGCCACCTGGCCAGGTAATCGCGGGGTTTTCACCTTCTCTCTGAACACAGCACGCCAGGTAAAAGATGGTAACCACGCCAACGAACTTGGGTCTCTGTTGTCTAGACGCACGGGCGCAGCCGACGGACTTGCAGTGATCTTCCACCTTTATATCCTGCACATGGGCGGTTTGGGTGGGCCTTGAATTTTTCCGATCTTTGTCGACAAAATCCAAAGAGAGATCCGACATTGATCCTTCCGTGAACGTATCCTGCCCGTAGGCGGTCCGTGCGGGCCTTGATGCTCCTCCGACTCCTAGGGAACTAGTGCCCGAGTCGGTTTCGCCAATGAAGAGGTGGATATCTCCGACATGAACGATCGAGCACCGCATAGGGTTCGTCTTCGCCGGGATCCAGAACTCATCGGGAGGGACGATCGAAACATTGTCGGAGAAGATAACACGACCGATGGCTATGGTCTTGCCGATTCCCGCGAAGATCTTGGTCCTCGCCCGCTGAAGAGCCTGAAGCGCCTCTTGCCCCACGGTGGGCGCCAACTGTCATGGTATTGACGATGAGTACGCCATGGAGGGGTCCTCATAGTGCGTGTTTAGAGATGTGGGGGAAGGCGGACGGTCGACGGGTACGAGGTAACAACCTTACCTAGGTTCAGATCCCATGACGGTGGCGGAATCCTACTCCTGCTATAAATCACTATAAGGGCAATACGCCGAGTTACAGAGATTGGTTCATTGTGCGAGATGTGAGCTAATCGCTACTTGATTGTCTGAAGTTATGCCCTAAAGGCTCCCATAGGCCCGACTTATATAGTCTCCAGGTCCTAGGGTTACAGGGAAAATTCCTAGCCGGACAGGTTATAGAGTCCTACACCGTCTATTACTAGTCTTGTGTATCTTGCACTCCAAGGCTCCGGGTACGTCGGTGACTCCAACCGTATCCTTCCTTTATCCGGCATGGGCCTCCCTTCTGGATCCATCTAACTGGGCCGCCCAGCAGGCTATGGGCCATGCTACCAACTGTGGGCCACCCGGGTTAGCCGGATAAGAGACATGCTATGAGGATACCCATATAGCATATCCCCAACATCACCTTCACAAACCCAAGCGACCAGAGACTACCAAGTATGGGGCCAGTATACTCACCAAAATTCATTCAAAAATTTCAAACTTGAATTCTTTCGGCCATTTCACCAAACACCTGGAGACACAAATCAAACTATGACTAACTACACTATTTTGAGCAGTGATCATTCAAAACCATGTCTCCCTTTGCTCACCCTTGTCCCCCCAGTGAGCACACCTGCATTGAACAGCCTAGCAAGCTACCATTGCACCATGACGTGCCAACCCGAGCTTCCCCTTGCCAGCCAACCATGGCTAGCTAGCAGCAGCCAACGCCACGCCCGTTCACCATGTCCAGGAGATAGCTGTCCGTCCACCACCACCCCCTGACTAGCCCTCGCACGTAGCCATGCCCTGGACCACCCCAGCACAGCCACGCCCAATGTCTTTGCGCCATGCCGAGAGCACGCCAGAGTGCCACGCCCGACACGCTCGCACATGCCTCGCCTTCGCCGCCCATGCCTGCAATCACCACGACCCCAGGAACATCCCAGACACCCCGTTCTCCACTGCGCGACCAGTAGCACCTCTGCGTCGTTAAAACCACCGTCAGTGTCGCGCAGAGCATCGACCATTCCCGACCATTCTCGACCACCCCTTGTCGCGCCATTACTTCCTTGAGCATCGCCAGGAGACCGCGCACCGTCCAAGCCTTCGAGCCATGCCATTAGCTCACTGCACCGTCGACCCCGACGACCTCTGCCCATCCCGCACTGCCTCTCTCGCTCGGCTATAAAAGGAGGCCACCCCAGCCCCAATTCATCACACCATCTCACTCCCCACCTCTCATAGAGAACCACTGACCCTTTATCGGAGCAAGGCGAGCACCAGGTCACCGGAATTTCACTGGAGTCTGCCGCAGAGGAGGAGAAGAGGACCGTTGATTGGAGCCCCCCAGGAGCTGTCACAACCACCATTCGAACCGCCATCATTGACAACGTCGTTCTCCGCTAACGCCGACCCTAGCTGGAGCCCTGGTGAGCCTCACACGACCCCCACCGCCGCATTAGGGTTCAGTCTCGCCGGTGCTGCCCGACGGAGATGACACACCCTAGCCGTTAGATTATATGCTAATCACACGGTCCATATTGCCACTTACCGCTTCGCGTAGCCAGAGTCGCTGACACATGGGGCCGTCACTTAAGTCAGCCCGTGCGCTGTGCTGTGCATAGTGGGCCGGCCCAGTTAGTTCCCGCGCGACCCAGTTAATTCAAATTTAGATTTTTCCATTTATTTCAAATCCTAGTTATGTCTGTAGTTTCAAAATTCAATTCAGAGAGATTCACTGAACCAAATTGCAAGAAACCAATTTTGTTAGAAAGGTATTGAAATTGTTAATCCAAGCCCATTGGATTCAAACCATTTGGAATTATAGATCACCTATAGTAAAAATAACAAGGCAGAGACTTTTCTGCATTCAAACATTTCTCAAAAATCAACCATAAATGCTTTTGAGTTGATTCCAACTCTCGAAAATCACATTTGATAAGAAATTTCTGAATATATAAAAATATCTAGGTTTACTTGCAGAAATAGTGGACAAGTACTAAAAGAATGCCCATAGGCATTTCTAGTCACTTTAATTAATTAAAATAATAATGTTAAACCTTATTCCCAAGTATTAAAATATGTGGTGATGACATGTGTCAACATGATCCCATATTTTAATTGGAGAATATTAAATTTTAAGTAGTGTTCAATGAGTAGAAATTACTTTTCCAAAACAAAATAAATAAGATTAAAGCCTTAATCCTTATGATGATTGTGGTGATGATAGATCATCTAGTGGGAACCTTTGTGTGCTAAATATAAGTAGTTAAGTATTGTTTGATGATTGTGTACCTCGTATTTATTTATAGACGCTAGTACCGACTAAGGATACGAAGAGGAAGGAGACTACTACGAAGAGGAAGCAAAGGAGAACTTCAACCACTGCACTAATCAAGGCAAGCCTCACAATATAAGTTAACTTAGCAAGCTCACACTTTCAACTTTCCAAGCTATCTAGTGCAAGATAGAACTTTGCAAGCTAACACTTTCATGATAACTATGCAAACTAGATGCCTAAGGCATATTTGGTTATACCGCTTTACTATACCAAATCCCAGTTTTATTGGAAAGCCTTATTCTTTCTTTTTCTTTATCGAAGTTCTTTATTAATTCTAGATAGTATTTAGTGAGTTTTGGAATGATATTATAGGTAGCATAAAGAGCATAAAACTTGGCCTAAGTTAGTTAGAACTAGATGTCATACGGAGGCATGAGATTAGATTTGGATAAGTCACACTTGATTAGCACCCCTCATTAGTGCTTACCCCCAATTTAGTGGCTAGTGCTAAGTATAAAACTTGATCACTTTAGATGGGAATACTTGGTGAAAATGATTATGAAAACCATAGAATGATGAGTCATTCTAATGAAATGTTTTGACATGTGTTATGAACACCAGATGATTTGGTGATGAAAATGTTGAGGCACGAGCCTCAGCCCTTTATAAAACTGATGGTTGGGTTCGGATGCGACACCATTCCAATTTTATCGTACAACCGCAATACCCGAATTTGGGTAGGGCTTGACTGGAAGTGTATATATCTTAGTATGGATTCCCTTGCGGCCGAGGTTTGAGCTGAGGCTACCTCATGATGATTGTCCACCTGTGCAGTTCCCAAGATGACAGAAGGTCGTGGTTGGGAGGCCAAACTCATAGGGGAGGTGCCTATACTAGGGTGTGTAATTGAAAGGTTAGGATTGATTACCGCATTACTAAGTATGGTGATTCAGGATTGTTCCTGATGGATGTATCAAATGTTGTGGTGAAAGTGTACTACCTCTGCAGAGTGTCAAACTATTCGAATAGCCGCGTCCGCGGTTATGGACAGTTGGAGTGGCCATACTATTTTGTCGTCATATGTTTTCAAAATAACTTGTGAAATGAACTATGAATTTTGCTTGACCACAACAGGGTTGTGAAAGTGAAAACTAAGTTCCCACTTAGGTGTGTGAAAACATTAAACTAGTTTTATTTACTTCTAAACTCAGTTAAGGTAAACCTGCCTTTTTGCAAATAAACTTAGAGCTTAGGATTCCTACTTGAACCACCTTAATTGCTAGTGATAGTTTGCGAGTACTTAAAGAGTACTCATGGCTTTGTCCCTGGCTATTTTTATGGCCAGACTATGAGCAGGACTACCAGGAAGATGGACAGCAGGAAGTCTACGATAAATAGGATCATCTCCCATCGTTAGCATTGCCTGTGACCCTGAAGATGGAGCTTCGACCATGCTACTATTATTATTATTCTGCTATATTGATTGTATTAAGATTGGATCATGAGATCCTTATTTGTAAGACCTTTATTATGGTTTGTAATGGATAATGAACTATGGTACCAATCTGTTATGTCTCGCAAAAATGGTGATCCTGGGATTGTGATGTATGGCATAACAGGCATCTGGGATTAAAAATCCGGGTGTTGACAGTAGCGGATAATCCACACCGCACGTGGTTGGTAGGCTGTGTGCGGCGCACGCTGTAGCAGCAGCTGCTGGCGGGCCACGCTGGACCAGCCCTCCCGGGCGTCGCCACTGCTACCCGTCGTGCAGGCTTTCAGGCCGGCCCACTTGGGCCAGGCGCTAGTCGCCGCCTCCACGGTCTGCCGCATGGGAGGCCCGGTCCAAAGACCCCACCACCTCCACTGCCGGGCCTTGGTGGAATTGCCCACCCAGGAAGCTATTACGCGCCTCACTTTTTATTTGTTTTATTAGTCCCACCTTGGGACCTAAAGGTGGAGGGACCCCCTTCCTCCTCCTATATAAATAGGTGTCCATGGGAGGATTAATACACACCAATTAATAAAAGGCATGTGTTGCCTCTCTTTTCTCTCTCTTGCGATCGTGGCCCCCTTGTCTAGGCTGTGCGATCTAGGAGCTATTAACCGTGGAGCGCCATCGTTCCGCAGGATTCGTAGCCGGGAGATTTACTTCCGCAATCTCGGCTGGATAGGGGAGAAGCGGGGGTCGTCGTCAAGCACTGTATGTGTGTGACTCCCTCTGGAGGTACCGTGCTTTCGGTACTAGGAGTTGTCATGGAGCCGCAAGGACATCGTGACCTCAAGGTTAGCGTCAGGGCGTCTTCATCATCTTCGTTCCTTGCGGTACGTTAACCGCGTTCGGTCTTCAAAGGTACGAATACCATCTCTCTCTCCTGTTACTGCATTACTAGTAGCTTGATCTTGGGCTTCCGGGGTTTGCGACGTAGTAATTTTTTTGATTTTCTGCACTGAACCCCAACAAAATCCTCCTCCTCGCTGGCAAAGAATCCAATGCCGCCCAGAGTGTCTTCCGGCGAGAGGACGAGGAGGTGATAGAAGTGCCAGAATAGTGCCACGGAGGGCGCCACGCCAACAAAGGTTTCACACTAGAACGCGAAAGCAGCCAGGAGCATGGAGCCACGGATGAAGGTGAAGCAGGTGGATGTAGTAGTGCTCCAGGATGGCAAGGAGAAAGGTCGAGAAGGGGAGGAACAAGCCTGGAGGCAATAGTGTGGGTGAAGACCGCGGCCATGGTAGGGCGCCACACGTCTCCCCCAACGCCATGACACCAGGCCCACGAAGCGCCCCACTCGTTCGAGCGGGTGTCCATGAGCTTCTCAACCTTCTCCAACCCCTCTGCGTTGAGGACGGTGGCACAAGGTAGGGCCCCCGCGCTCAATGCTGGGAGGCTCGACGTGGAAGCAGCGGAGCAGGCTCTCTTGGGGGCCATCCCGGATACTACTTGGCGGAAGTGGCGAGAATGGTGGCGGCGAGAAGGTCGGTGGCGCGAAAGATGAAGTGTCCCATATTTTCCAAGGTTCGAGGTTTTTATGGGTGGTGCGAACCCCAACACCCTCAAACAGAAGCGACGGTTCCCACATCGAGCGGGTACTACGCCCTTCATGGGCACGTGGAAGACGCGGGCGCATCCACGGGGAACCGCGCACAGACATGACCAATGGTGGGCCTGGCGTCAGAAGGTCCCTTGACTTCCACACCCTTTTGCCAAACGCGTGCAAGACAAGCGACTGGGGGATACCGTCGGACTATTGGCACCGGGGGTACTCCATCCCATCGAGACGCCGGCCCCACCAGTCATGCCCTAGCGGGGCTTGCGAGGAGCGTACCCCTTGTGGGGGCACGCGGAGAACGCGACTCCCTGAGGATTAACCACAACGACCGCCAAGACCCCCGAACGGAGGCCTTGCGAGGGGGAGGCTCCGTGGTTCGGATCCAGCGTGCAATACAATGCGCCAACGGGTAGTCCATGCAAGGATTGGACCGCCTCGGAAAAGCAAGATGCTCCACTCCCCCTTTGGTGCAAAAAAGGGGGGATGACGCGAGGGCCTGGCAAGGTCTGGCGGGCAGCTTTGGCGCAAAGGGGCAGTGGCACAGTACAACGACCGTCCACAACGCCGGTGCCACAGCCGGAAGGCGGCCAGTAGAGGACAAGACGAGGCCCTAGCCCCTAGCACGGGAATGTGGTCACCCTTCCCGCCCAATGTTCAGGGGGAAGAGGCCCGGCGCCGCCCTATATAAAGGCCCCTTATCCTACCTTAGAAAGGATGGATCCCCTTCGATATAAACCCTAGACATTCAACCTCCATTGTACCCTCACGAAGCTGAGCGAGCAATACAACAAAGCAGGAGTAGGGGTTTTACCTCCTCACGAGGGTCCCGAACCTGGGTAAAAAAAACCTGTGCCATCTCTCTGTCATGGTTCTTGCTCCGTCGTCGCCACCGTCGCCGAGGTTCCTTGGGAACGCGTGTTCAGCACCCTCTTGAACCTAGGGATCGTCGAACCCTAGTTCCTTCATGGGACAAATCTCCGACACGCGATGCACGCCGCAAGACGAGATGGGGAAGATCTAGTTAGCGCAGTGCTCTTGAACTGGAGGCGCAAAGGAGTGTGTGATGGTGTGTCTGAGAGGAGGCGCGACCTCTCTCTCTTATTGGCACATAGGGAAGGCAAACAGGCTGCATATGAGATGAAACGAAGAGGCGAAAGCTGAAGCGACAGCAACCAAAAACCGGACAGACTCCACTCAGTTTGCATTCATTTTCACTTGTCTCGTATTAAAAATCTATTCGAGCAAAACATTTCAGCTTCTGTAGAACTATTCGTATATCATTCATGCGTGGCAAAACAAAACTCGGCTCGGCGAGATTTTCACAACCCGCGTGGCGTGTCGTGGCGTGGCGTGGCGAGCGAGGAGCACACGTGTATGTCTTCTCTTCTCAAACTCATAGAAGTGGTGGAAGAGCTCTCCTTATAAGCTGGTTTAGCTTGCACTCAACTAGCAATGTGAGACTAAACTTTTTGTTCCACTTGACTTGCATAAATGGGTCAAGTGGGCCTAGGATTTTAGAAATTTATTGGCATGTAGTAAATGGGCTGGACATATTTAGGCAAAAAATTCAGCATAACTCGTCTTCAACTTTTTATATGAGACTAAAGTTTACTTTTGCTCCTCTTGCTACACACATGTGAGCTGACACCAACTTCAGGGGTGTTTGTTTGGGCTTTTGGTGGCTTTCCACTAGAAAAAGCCAAAAAATCGAACCAAATGGACTAGCTGTGCGGTAGGCTTCGGCCAAAGTGGTTGCGAGAATAGGCTATACCGGGAAGCACATCCCGAGGTGCTTCCCACGGCTTCCCGCTAGGCAACGAACAGGTATTTCCAAAATTACAAAGCAAATGCCACCGGGAGATCATGTACCCATTCAGCAGTAAACTTGAAAAGAAAAGACCACGTCGTACCCCCACGCGAGTCACGACCTGTTCGTGCCCCCCGACCCCTACTGGCGATTGCAGCCGCCTCCGCCAGGTTTCCTGCCGCCGCCGCCCTACCTCCCGCCTCCGCCGAGCTCCTCCTATTCCTCCCCGCCTCCATACCCTCGACGCTGAGCTACTTTCTTCCTGGCGGTTCTCGTTCGAGATCTACCAGAGCAAGGGACAAGGTCGCCGGAGGCCCGGAGGACCCAGCTCGTCCCGTGGCAGACCTCCTCCCTGGCTAACGTCATCACAGGAGGTGAGGCCACATAGTGTATTTTTTGGTATTTTCCCCGGAATATAATCGCTGTATCTATAAACCTAGAGTCCATCGACTGTAGTATAATAACGGTAACTTCTAGACATCAAGACAAACTATAAAAGCAATGATGCACGCCTGATAAGCAATTGGAGTATCCAGTAAAGCTACACAAAGTTTTACCGTAGGTAATTTTTTTCATCACATCACAGTTGAACATGAGGCTCAAACTCCTATTGATGATATTTTTTATCTGACAGCTGTATGCGTCCTTAGTTTTGGCTAGAGAGACATCGCCGTAGTGAGCTTAATGCTGCAATTGACTGTCACACTCTAAATCATTGCCATACGTGTCAGACTCATGGAAGTGCAATGCAGTTTCATAGACAGCGAGAGAAATGGGTCTTGGCACCATATTCTACCTCTTAGCGAGGGAGTACAATTTATGTAAACGCGAATCATGATCGGCTCAACTTTACTTCTCAATGCTCATGACCTTGCTAGGCAGCGCCACTCATTCAGAGTCGTCCAATTGCTAGCAAATGAGCAAGTAGTCACGCTCAGCTCCTGTAGTCTACTACTACTTATAACTCATATTTTGAACCATCAATTTGGCTACTAGACCGATATGATTAAGGGGAAAGAAAAAACTACTCTCGTGCCTCCTACAATCAATGGTAAACATGGCCGCATGCGTTGAGATTCAATGCATGTACCTTATACAGTTTATTTGGTCAATTTATTCATTTTGCAAAACACAAGTACATACTATTCGTCGCTTTCCTGAAGAAGGCAATGCAAATGAGTGTTGCAAACCGTTGGTGGTAACATACTAGCTTAATTTTATTACTTGCTTTGATCGGAGAAAATATATATGATTAGACCATGAACCTCGTAGATGAGATACGTTTCACAATTTTATATGTGACAAGACATGTCCAGTTTATATTTTGGTTCAGGACAGCTATGGTACCGCTTGTATTTTGGTTCATGCTTGATTTGTTGATGTGTTAGAAATTATGTGGCTTGATGTGTTGATGTTGTTCACATGATACTGCTATGGTCAGGATTGATGTGTTGATATGCTAGAAATTATGTGGCTTGCTATGGTATTGCTTGTATTGCTATGTTGTTTGGTGGAAATAAAAAGCTATCTTTCGTAAATTTTTCTGTTATAGCTTGAGATTCATTTGCAATGTCGAAGGCGGTTTGGAATCCATACTACACTAGAGTTTTCTCCGACATTTGTATGGAGGAAGTGAACAACAACAATAGGGAGGGGGGGTGCTTGAGTAGTAAGGGTTACAAGAATCTTAGGGACAAATTTGCTAAGAAAACAGGGGATAGAAGAACGCAGAAGCAATTCAAGAACAAATGGTATTCTGTGAAGAAGGATTACACGAGGTGGATAGAATTACAAAATGCGACTGGGCTAGGTTGGGATCCTATAGCAAAAACTATGGATGCAGATGATGATTGGTGGCGCTCATCGCTCCGGAATGCTATCGAGCGTGTATTCTGTATATTGAAAAACAAGTGGCGCATATTGAACTATATTCCTTCTTACGATCTAGTTACTCAGAAAAGAATTATTCTGGCTTGCATAGCACTTCACAATTTCATTAGAGACTCCAACTTACGCGACAAACAGTTTGATTGGTGTGATGCAGATGAGGACTACCTTCCTAAGGTCCAAAGGCAATCAGTAACATCTTCTGGTGATACTGTTCCGAGTGGACTACACACAGTAGACATGAACTCAACGCGTGATCGCATCGCTACTGGATTATACAATGCTAGAAGAAGATGATCAGTTTGTTCGGTGTGGATGTTTTTATGTTTATTATGCGACTATCTTTATTTGTTAATGGTTGGATATATATTTTGGACAAACCAATATGTGACATATGGTATGTAATAATAACATATGTGTTTATGCATTTTAATAGTAAAGTTTACATGTTATATTAATTACAGGGATATTACAGACCATTCCTTAGCATACAGCTAGACAGCTAGCCAAGTTGCCAAACAGTCAAACTTAGAGACGTAGCTTTTACTGGACAGCAGTTTTCCCTGCACAGCTGCACAGCCAGCCACATCCCAAACAAACGGGCCCGAAGTTTTAGCCCATAGTTCTAACACTATGTAGGTGCATCACAGAGCTCTACACAGATGAGATTTAAGATTTAAAAAAATCTAAAATATCATATGTGCCAAAAGATTTAGCCCATACTTCTAACACTATGTAGGTGCACCACCGGACGGGATTCCGTGGAGAACCGAGACTCTCCACCGAGACTCATTTAGCAATGGACGAATGGTACCCACGAGAGAGCCGAGAGGTCAAGCAAGCTATTCTCGTCCAGAATGACGCAGCGCCGAACCTCGGTGTTGGAACGCAACCGTTGCTATCTTCCACGATGCTGGAAAATATCACCCAATTAATCGCGCATCCATCCATCCACCCATCTTGAATCTTGACTTTGTAGCCGATCGAATAAAGCAGTCGATGGGGGTCCGGGCACACGGCAATTATTTCCGTCGATCAGCCGTGACCGCGATCGCATCTTCATCTCGATCGATCATATCGGCTGCCGGAGGTTGCCAAAACAGGAAAAGAACGTGTGTCTTTTCCAAAGGGGTAAGCGCAGACAAGGTTGGAGACTCCTAGTGGATGTGATCATCGTCGCCGACGTCTCCGTGAGGGCCAGGTAGCTTAGCTAGTATAACTTTTCCCCCGTAGCTAGCCCCATTGCCCCGGTCGACTTGCAGCATGCGTGCCTCTCATAGTGGAAGTCGGGCGTCTCCTGAGATGATCTGCTAGTATTGTTAGGTCGAACTTGTTAGGCCTAAACTATCTGGGCTGGTGTACCAATAAGTAAGAGATCGATCCCATCACTGGCCGGCATTGATGCAAAGCTGATGATGCTTCCCTTGGTATCTTTTGCATGTTCGCGTGTCCAAACTGCATCGCTGCGTAAGTGCGTATGTTTTTCTTCCCTACCATTCTACAGGACGATGCATGCTACCCACACCACACGTTTCGCATAAGCATGACCGGACGACCAGGCATTGTAGTGTATTACTACTTCCCACCCGCCGAAAAACATGGAAAATTCACCGGCTGCACACAACCATTCATTATTCAAACCCGCAAAAAAAAACCTTCATTATTCGAAAAAAATACATAGGCATACTTGTCTTCTCGTGGCGTGGACTTTTTTTGATCCTGTGCCTTTCTCTATAGAGGGAGCATATGCATTGCATGCAATAATTCACAACCTCGTGTTGACATAATCACATAAATTATTAAATCCAAATATTTAGAATTATTTATGTCGTAAACCGTTATTCCAATTTTGTGATCCAATTACACCGCCCAGTTCATATGAACAAGGGCTTCAAAACCAGATCACATATTGTTATGTTTTTTTTGTCACACCAGTGCGTCGTTACTAGATAATTTCAACACGTGTTTAGGTATTTCAATGTTATGACAAGAGCTCCCACAACATTGACATCCCGCGTATACAGATGTTTAATCACTAGTAGAAAAAGGGCCTTTGGTCCCAGTTCGTAAGGGGCTTTAGTCCCGGTTGTCGAACTGGGACGGGGCAATCAGGACTAAAGCTCTCACCCTTTAGTCCTGGTTGGACTACGAACCGAGACAAAAAGGGATCTACGTGGCTACTGCATGGCGCCAGGGAGGCATCCGTCCCGGTTTGTAACACGAACCGAAACAGATCTGTCTCTGCCGTGGTAGCAATTTGGCACATTTCTGTGCCGCGACAGAGAATTCGTTTTGGCCATCTTTTTTTGCCGCGGCGGCATTTTGGCCACTTTTTGTGCCGCGGCAGAGAATTCATTTATATTGTTTTCCTTTTATTGTTTTCCATTTGTTGTTTTCCTTTTTATTTTGTGTTTTGCGCTACTCATCAATGAAGGAACCATTATATTAAACAACATCATCATGAATATAGAGATCGAAGTGTCGAACATATTACATTCGATACACGGGTTTCATGCATATATACATACAAAATAAGCTCTTTTACGGTCCCTATTGCCTTATACATCCAACTCGACATAGACAAATAACGGGTTTCATGCAGATGTTTAATAATGATTGCATCGCGGATCTCGCTCTTAGAGAGATCATGCGTGTGGGAGCTCGCTTCACCTGGACAAATAACAGAGTCGACCCAGTCAGAAGTGTCCTCGACCGTGTATTTGTTTCGGTGGAATGGGAAGTGGCCTTCCCGCTCTGCTCGCTCCACGCCATTACTAGGGTTGGCTCGGATCATGTTCCACTCCTCTTATCGACAGGGGGGAGCTCCCCACCTAGGCTAAACCGCTTCCACTTTGAAAACTTCTGGCTTCACCAGCTGGCTTTTGTGGAAGCAGTCCAAGCTAAATGGAAGCACTCCTCTTATCGGTGGATGTGGACGTGTGGCATCATTGTGCCAAAGTGGACCGCCAATTCATGAGAGGCTGAGGGGCAATTTGGGGGCAGCGATCAAGCTCCGGAAAAGTACCCTACTAGAAGAGATCCAAGCCCTTGACTTAGCGGCAGACACGGTGGGTCTCTCTCTTGACAATTGGACCCATCGCTATGCCTTGGAGACCTCCCTTGTCGAGATCTATAAGGGTGAGGAGCTATTCTGGCGATAGCGGAGCCACCAAAACTGGCTCCTCCAGGGAGATGCGAACATCGCCTACTTCTACGCGGTGGCCAATGGGCGTTGTAGAAAGTGCTCCATTCCCTGTCTATGAGATAACGAGCACCTCATTGAGGAGGCGGGCGAGCTTTTGTCCCATATTTACTCGTTCTACAAGGATCTCTTCTCATCGGGACCTCGGACGGGGGTCGTGTTGGCGGATGACTTTTGGCCACTTAGGGCTAGGGTCACCGCTGATGAGAATGCAGAGTTAACACTCCCATTCCTGATAGAAGAGGTAGAACGGGGAGTGACGTCCATGAAGACCAACTCCGCCCCAGGGTCCGATGGCCTCCCGGTAGCCTTCTTCTAGACTTTCTGGAAGAAGATCCAGGCGGTCATTATGCCTTTGTTTCAGGAGTTCTACATTGGGACTCTAGTGATGGGCCGTCTGAACCTTCGCGTTATCACCTTGGTCCCTAAAGTGGTAGGGGCCTCGGATATTCGTCATTTTCGTCCCATTACGAACATGAACGCCATACAACAGATCTTCGCCAAAGTCTACGCCACTCACCTGGCCCCCGTAATGGAGAGACTCACCCATCAGTATCAATTTGCCTCCCTTAAAGGCAGACGCATACATGATGGGGTCCTCTCCCTTTACAAGATTATCCATGAGGTAAAGTCCAAGAAGTTGAAAGGCGTCTTTCTGAAATTAGACTTTCAGAAGGCCTACGACCGCCTGGACTGGCAGTTCCTTTGTCAAGTCCTCATTAGACGAGGCTTTGATGATCGCTTGATCACATGGATAATGCAATTTATCATGACGGGGAGCAACTCGATCAATATCAATGGTGAGATTGAACCATACTTCTGCCCCTCTTGCGGGGTTAGGCAGGGGACCCCCATTGCCCCCTGCTTTTTAACGCGGCGGTGGACGCTCTCGCGGAGATGCTGGACAAGGCCAAGGCCGCTGGCCACATCTCTGGAGTGGTAGGCCACCTGATCCCGGGGGGTGGGGTCACTCACCTCCAATACGCAGATGACACGATGATCATGATTGAAGGCTCGACGATGGATATTGTGAACCTCAAGTTCCTCCTCCTTTGCTTCCAGGAAATGTCGGGACTTCGGATTAACTTTGACAAGAGCGAAATTATTGCTCTTGGCTTCTCACAGGAGGATCAGCAGAGGATAGACGACAAAATTAACTTTCGGCTAGCCTCCTTCCCTATCACTTATTTGGGGATGCCCATACGGGATACCAGTATCCTTATCAGGGACCTGGAACCACTTGCGGCTAGAGTTCACTCGAGGTTTGAACCTTGGTGTGGCAGATTCACATATAAAGGTAGTGATGACTGCAAGTGCACGGATCGGTTGTATCTAGTTTAGAAATAAAGATATCGATCCCACAGGGAGCAGGAGTCTGAAGTCTAGGAATCCTTGAAATAAATACTGAATATAGAATTGCTAAATAAAGTTCTAAGTAACAAGATAAAATGCGAGTATTGTGTAAAAATGTGTTTTTATGTTTTTGGTATAAGGGAACAATGAGTAAAGTAAATAAAACTGAATACATAAAATAAGTATCGCGTAGGTAAAAGAGATGTGAAACTTCAGTGGGAAAAAGCGCTCTCAGGGCGGATACGCCACTAGCATTATAAAGAGCCAAGGTAAAGATTATTATCATGAACATTCTTAACTACGTATGTGTGGGAGGAACTCCGTATTTGGACAAAGAGGCAACAACCACTGCTCAAATCATTCTCATAACCACAGCAGACAGCAATCAACATCAATTGAATTACTGCGCTATTAAGGGACATAATCCCGCATGGCGTATCCCATGGCATGGATAGTGTTTTATGAGTTTCCTCGATTCTCAAGTTGATACGTAAGGGGTACCAACAACTTTATAGTCACTGTAAGTGCTAACATCCCTCCGTATAACAACAAGTAGTTCCCTACATCAAGTCCCCACAAGAGTCAAATATTAAGAGGTCAACTTCTCCGAACATCAAGATGTAGACAATCTAACACATGGTCACAGTGATGAATATCATAATAAACTTTATCTTATTTCAATCTCATGCTAGGGTTTCTCTATCTCCCCAAGAACTAATGATCTACTCAGACATGGAGGCAAACAACATCATGGCAATGGTAATGGAAATGATTATCGATAAATAGTACTTCTATAAATACACAACTAGTGCAAGAATTACAACAAGATCTAGATGGGATGGATGGATATGATGGTGGTGGTAAAGATGCAGTGGTTGATGAAGATGGAGATCGATGCCTTGGCCTCCCAGATCTTCTTAGGGCGAAGATGGATCCCTAGGGAAAGTTCCCCCTCCAGATGCCTTCCGGAGGTGAGGTTTCGGTGATTTCTAGGTGTTATGTATGTCGTCTCCCTGAACCAGTTACACGGGGTGAAACTATTTGAGGAGGCGCATGCGGCGTCAACTATATGGCCGGAACTATATGGTGGAGGCCCGTATAGTTGGTAGTTAACTCTTCTGCCTCTTTTGCTCGCTTCGAATTTTCTTATGGTATTATTAATATTTCCCAAATAAGCGATTTACGTAGTTTTTGGCTCCTTTTCTCTCCAGTACAACTGCTCCAAGAATTGTGTCCATTGGATCCATCATCTTTTCCGATTCTGGTGAAAATAAACATAAAAAGTGCGTGCGAACGCCGTAAAATACCAAGATCCTACATCTACAGTGCAAAATAATAATATAAAACATGATGCAAATATACACTCATCAGGTAGTAAGACGGTATTGATTGACTATTGTCTGTCCAGCCTACCAATCTATATGATGGGTCTCTACCTCCTCCAAGAGGGCGTTCACGGAGCCTTTGACAAGGAACTATCACGCTTCTTCTGGCAGGATCCCAAGGGACACCAAAAATACCACATGGTAAAGTGGGCAGACATTTGCGCACCTAAGAACTTTGGGGGCATAGAAATTCTTGCTTCACGCCAGTTTAACAAATCCCTGATGCTACGTTGGGTCTGGCATATTCTGAGCGAAGATGGCGGTCTCTGGCTAATCAAGGCCAAATATCTGCGTGGTCGCCCCCTCCTAGATTGTGACCGCCGTGACGGTTCCTAGTTCTAGCATTCCATTCATGAAATTAAGAATGAGATTCGGCTTGGGGCTACCTTCTCTATAGGCAATGGAGAGGCTACTGACATGGTCATACCCTACGGGTACGTGACTTCAGCATACCTGGTCCAGCCCAAGGAAGGCCCACAGCAGATATACGCTGGCCCACGACGATTTTCGGGTGGCCAAGGCCCATGACGCCTTTGGATCCTTGGAGAGCAAGACTAGCATAGATAGGAAATTCAAAGGGGTAAAACCCTAAAACTTGTAACCGACTAGGACTATGCCCGGGACCTACCTAAGTCCATATAAAGGCCAGGAGGGCACGTCCTAGATCCCTTGACTCATACTTTCGCATGCACCTTCACGCCAGATCGAATCTGATCAGAACCTTCCCGGTTCACCGTAATCAAGAGCGCACAAGCAGAGTAGGTTTTCCCTCAGGGGCCTGAACTGGGTAAATCTCGTGTCCACAGTTTGCTTGTCTGTTAACCGTGCCACGATCTCCAGCATCCCCATCTTCTCCAAAACCCAAGTCCATAACAATGGGCATTGATGAGATTAAACCTCGTCAATTAGCGCCGTCTGTGGGAATTGGGGCTGCTGATTGTGCGATCGTGACGGTCCCAACCCGATCGATCTACAACTCCGCGGCGACGGAGAATCACCTCCTCTTCAGGACTTTCATCTTCATCGCCCACTCGCCGGCCACCATGAAAGATTTCGAGCCCGTAGGCGACGGACTCGAGATTTTGTTCGAGCTTACGCTTCCGTGGGACAAAGGCACCTCCGCCTTCCGGCGGGTGCCCGTGCCATCAATCAGGCCCGTCTCGTGGGCTCCACACCCGCGCTACGCCACATCGACAGATGAGTTCTACGGCAGCCACTGCAACTCCGATCTGCGATCCACCTTGGATGAAGGGACCTACGGTTCCGGACACGAAAGCCGCGGCAGCAACCGATCTGGCGCTACCTGCGCTGCGGTCATCCAGGATCAACAAACGCCCAACCCGCCGCCCAACACGAACCCCAACCCGCAGGACGGAAACGACGGGAACAGAAGAAGCCAATCCCCCCCACCCGAAGGGGAGAACAACGGCCACGTCATCCAACTTAGCAAAGAAGGATGGGTACAGGCACGTCGTGCCGTCGCAGGCGACATAGTCCTGCCTGTGGATTCACCACGCGACCTACTGATGGCGTACCACTACCTCCTCATCGAGGAGCACAAGAAGCAAGTCAAGATGCAGGAGACGCTCGATAAATGCAAGCAAGCAGCCTCCGAGTCCAGCGCGCGACGAGCTGCGCTCTCCGCCATGGCACCCGGCTCTAGCACGGACGGAAATCAGGGTAACAAGCACCGCTCGCGGGTGGATAACATGGATCCCAAGGAACGCCGTGATGTGACCCGAACTCTCCACACGTCGTTCATGGATATGGATGCCGATGGCAACATCAACCCGAAGACACCACAAGCTGCGATCCTGGCAGCCACCGCGTATCTCGCGGCCCACCAAACTCCAGAGGGGGACCCTAAAAGAGCCATGCATAAGTCCACACTCACCGGACTCGGACTCGTTGGAGCCGCGCTCCACGAAGACGCTCCTGCGGAGCCGAAGAAGAAAGCTCCGGTCAGGCGTGACCGTAGCCCCACCCCCTTCTTCCGAAGAGGAAGAGTAGCACGACCTTCCTCGAAGGAAGAAGATCTCGCATCGCCAAAAACGCGACTACGACGCCAGAGACGCGCTTACACAGCGCAAAATCGACAAAGCGCGAGCCAAACGCGCATGCTCGTCCGAGTCCGAGATGGATGAAGATGAAGGAGAACTCTGTGGAGCTCGATGCTTCAGCAGATCTGTGCGGCGAACAAAGATGCCACGCAATTTTTTGGATACTCAAGCTTCCTTCGGATACTCCGAAGTTCAACGGCACGCAAGATCCAAAATCTTGGCTCAGCGATCATCTGTCATCCGTCAAGCTGCACGGCGGTAACAAAGAAACCGCCATGCAATGCCTCCATTGCGGTGACAAAGCGGCAGTGGTCCGCTCGGCAGCCTATCATCAGGATCCATCCGAAGTTGGGAGGAGCTAGCTTACAACTTCATCCGAAATTTCAAGGGCACCAGCAAGAGGCCCGCCTCAATCGAAGAATTGCGAGCCTGCACTCAGAGAACGGGGGAATCTATTCGCTCGTACATATTACGCTGGTCTACCACCAAGAACTCCGCCGCGCATATCTCCGAGGAGAGGGCCATCGACGCCTTCAGAGACGGCGTCAAGCGCCAAGATTTCAAGGAAGAACTTGGGCGTGTCAAGCCCAAGACACTCGACCACCTCATGGAAATCGCCAATAGTTGGGCAGACGGCGAAGATTGCATCCAGCGAGCGCAATTAGATGAAGAGGACGACTACGGACGAAGGCGAGAATGCCGCAGCAAGAGGAGATCGCGTGTCTACGAAGACCACGACGGACCCGACATGGTCGCGGCTGGCTACGCCGACCGCCGCAACGACAACAGCCGCAACAGCGGATGTTACCGCGGAGGAAATCTCCGAGACAACGGACCCTCAGCATTCGAAAAACTTTCGGGTCCATGCACCATCCACTTCTACATCGACAAGCAAGATCGCAAAAAGAAATCCAGTCACATGCTCAAGTACTGCCGTGAGTTCCAGAAACTCAGCGAAAGCATGGCGCAGATGAGGCAACAAGCCCCAATCCCTGCGTTTGGAAACGCACCCGCGCAAGGAGAAATAGCACACGGAGCTCCTCCTCCGCCACCTATTGGAGGCCCAAACCAACCAGTCGCACCAGCGCAAAACAACGCCGGGGTCGTATACCCCCCAACAAAGGGAGCACTAAATATGATCCAGAAGGGACGCCCAACAAACAGGGTGCAGAAGAAAATCACCCGACAAATCAACTTGGCCGTGGCAACTCCACCTGCAATCCCTGAGTACCTCAGCGGATCGGAGTCCTGCATCACGTTCACTCGCGCGGATCACCCTTGCGGATCCTCGCCAGGTCATGCTGCCACGGTGCTCGAGGCGCAGATCGAAGGCTTGAGATGAGTCGGCGTCTTCATGGACGGTGGCGGCATCAACCTAATGTTCGCAAGCACCCTATCGCCTATGCGAATCCCGAATGCAGCTGGAACAATCACACAACGCGTTCCACGGCATTGTACCAGAAAGGGCATATTCCCCAGGCAAAATAGGACTCGGCGTCATCTTGAAGCCGGACAACTTCGGCGAGCGACTCGAATTCGAAGTGGTGGACTGGCCGTCACAATACCACGCCATCCTGGGGCGTGTAGCATTCGCAAGGTTCCTGGCCGTCCCACACTACGCATACCTACTACTCAAGATGCCAGGACCAAGGGGCGTCATCACAGTCCATGGGAGCTTCACCCGATCGGACCAATGCGACAGGGATTTCAATAAAATCTCCCAGTCTTTCGGCATGCAAGACGAGCTTGTAAGGCTCCGCAAGGTGACGGACAATGGGTTACCCCCAGTCACAAGGCAGAACGCACCTGACATGTCCTTCGACTCCACCGTCAACACCAAAAAAGTACAGGTCCATCCGACGGATGCCTCCAAGACGACCTTGATAGCCAATGACATCAGCACCGCATAGGAAGGCGCGCTCGTCGAATTCCTTCGTGAGCGCTGGTAAATCTTCGCCTGGTGTCCTGCGGACATGCCAGGAGTTCCCAGGGAATTCGCCGAGCACGCACTCAATGTCTTTCCAGACACCAAGCCAGTCAAGCAGTCCATCCCAAGACTGTCGGAGCCACGAGCCGAAGCTATCGGCAAGGAAATCAATGGACTGCTCGCTGCAGACTTCATCAGGGAAATCAAAGAAAGCGAGTGGCTTGCAAACACGGTGATGGTCCCGAAGAAGGACACGGACATCCTGCGGATGTGTGTGGACTTCACGTCACTAAATAAGCATTGCCCAAAGGACCACTGGTTGGAGATATGCCCTAGAGGCAATAATAAATGTAGTTATTATTATATCTTTGTGTTTATGATAAATGTTTACATTCATGCTATAATAGTATTAACAAGGAAACATTGATACTTGTGTGATTTGTAAACTTAATTTGAAGTCCCTAGTATAGACTCTATACATCACTAGCTTGTTGGTTGATAAATGATTGTGGTTTCCCTATCATGAACATTGAGATGTTATCAACAACAAGATCATATCGTTAGGAGAATGATATGGTGGACATACTCCTATAGATAAGCGTAGCATAAAGATCAAGTCATTTTAATAGTTCAATTGCTATATGCTTTTTGATACATAGTAACCTAATTCCTTCGACCATGAGATCATGCATATCACCTTTACCGGATGGATGCTTTGATGACATCAAACACCACACCGAATCGGGTGGCTATAAAGGTGGCATTGAGTGTTCGGAAAGTATTGGTTGAAACACATGGATCAAGACTGGGATTTGTCCATCCATATGACGGATAGATATACTCTGGGCCCTCTCGGTGGAATGTCATCCAATTAGCTTGCAAGCATGTGACTGGCTCACAAGGGATCACATATCACGGGAACGAGAAAAGAGTACTTATCGGTAATGAGGTTGAACTAGGTATGCAGAGATACCGACGATCATAACCTCGGATAAGTAAACTATGTGAGACAAAGGGAAATTGGTATCGTATGTAAGTGGTTCATTCGATCGCAAAGTAATCGTAGAAATATGTGGGAGCCATATTAATTTCCAGATTCCTCTATTGGTTATTGTTTGGAGAAGTGTCTCGATCATGTCCGCATAATTCACGAACCGTAGGGAGACACACTTAAGGATTCGACGTTGTTTGAGTAGTTATGGTATGATGAGAAAGAGACCGAATGTTGTTCGGAGTCTCGGATGGGATCCGGGATATCACGAGGAGGTCCGGAATGGTCCGGAGAATAAGATTCATATAAGGAAAGTCCCGTTTCAGAGTTCGGGAATGATTCCGGTGTTTTCATCGGGAATGTTCTAGAAGGTTCGGAATGTCCAAGACTCGAGGAGGAAGGGTACATGAATGTGTCATTGCAAGTTGGAATGATTGCATCATGTACTAAGTGTCATTGCTGTTCCAAATAAAGGATTAATTCAAATCCTAGTTTGAAAAGTCAAATAGCTAGTTTGAAAAGTCAAACGGCTAAAATTGGAAAGAGGAAAAGAGGAGGAAGTGGGAAACCGAGTTGGAGGAATCCTCCTCCAACCGTGGCGCCCTCCAAGCCGAGTTGGGGAGGGACTCCCCTCCCTCCCCTTGTCCGCCGGCCCCTCCACCTATATAAGAAGGGGCAGGGCTCCCTCCTAGCACACAACAAGTCCCTCACCTCAAACCCTAGAAGTTGCAGCCCACCATAGCCGCCGCCACCCCCTAGGGTTTTGCCCTAGCCACCGACTTGGGGGTCCCCGGAACCCTAGACGCCGGCTCTAGCATCCCCTACTTGGTGTGTCTAAACCCTAGAACACCGAGGAGCTCTCTCATACTCCACCATACTCGCTCCGGCTTAAGGCGAAGCCCTGCGAGATCTCCCCTCTACTTCCGGTACCACGCCTTTGCCGCGAATCGCGAGGAGAGTGCTACAACCTCCGCTTTTCTTTGGAACAAGGAGAGGAAGGTCTTAAATCAAGTACCGAACGCAGTGACCGATCAGGGGAGCGCTACCGAACTTGGCGCGGAAGGATCGTCTACGCGATCTTGAGATCAGGAAGAGTACGACTACATCACCCACGAGAATCCGCTCTCGTTAAACACTTTGGAATCTTCGAGGGTAAGTTATTCCATCGACTCGTTGCTACAATCTAGTAGATAGATCTTGGCTTGTTTGTTTGTATGCGGTAGAAATTTTTTGTTTTCCATGCTACGAAACCCTACAGTGGTATCAGAGTCGTGTCTATATGTAGATCACAGACGAGTAGAACACAATGGTCATTGTGGGCGTTGATGCTTTTATTGTTGATTACTTATTGTGTACTTTGCATCTTGCGGTATGTTGGGATGAAGCGGCCCGGGCTAACCTTACATGACATCGTTCATGAGACTTGCTCCACGCTTCACATGCAACTTGTATTGCATAAGTGGCTTTGAGGGTGCCTGTTTCTCCTAGCATAGTTAAGATCCAATTTACAACGGGTGATTAACAATACTAGTATCAATGTTTTGGTTCATGTTCGTAAGTTAGAATGACACTTATTGAAAGCCCCAAGCCACGTAAAACATGCAAAGAAAGTAGAGGCGTCTAACTTTGTTTTGCAGGGGTGTGCAGTGATGTGATATGGCCATGATTGTGATTATATTTGATGTATGCAATGTTCCTTATTGTAAGTTGGCAACCGGCAGGAGCCATATGGTTGTCTTTAATTTATGTTAAGACCCACGTGTCTATTCAAAGTAGTTGTAATAGTTGAAGCCGGTGGACGACAACCATGGAGAAGCGTCATTGACCTTGATGCAATGCCGGGGATGATGGAGATCATGTTCGTGCTTAAAGATGGAGATCAGAAGCACAAAGAAGAAAGGTCATATCATATCACATATTATGAATTGCATGTGATGTTAATCCTTTATGCATCTTGTATTGCTTAGTAGACGACGGTAGCATTATAAGATGATCCCTCATGCACATGAATTTCAAGTCATAAAGTGTTCACCCTTAGTTAGCACCGTTGCTAAAGCTTGTTGTTTCGAAGCACCACGTGATGATCGTGTGTGTTAGATTCCGCAAGTGTATACAACGTGAGCAAGCCAGATTTGCTCATGCGGAAACTAAGGTTTGATCTTGACAAGCCTAGCATGTACATACATGGTCTCGGAACACGGATCACCGAAAGGTAAAGCATGAATCATATAGTAGATATGATGAACATGATGATTGTTCGCCATTGAAACTATATCAACTCTCGTGATGATCGGTGTTGATGTAGTGGATTTGGTTCGTGTGATCACTAAAACAATGTGAGGGATGTTGTTTTGAGTGGGAGTTCACCTAGATTAACTTTATTATTAATTTGAACTCAATTTGTCATAAACTTAGTCTAAACTATTGCAAATATGTTGTAGATCAATGGCAGCCCCTACCATCAATTTTAATGCGTTCCTAGAGAAAGAAAAGTTGAAAAACAATGGAAGCAACTTCGCGGATTGGTTCCGCAATTTGAGGATTGTCCTCACAGCTGGTAATTTGACCTATGTGCTAGATGCACCGCTGGGTGACCCACCTGCAGCTGATGCTTCTGATGAAGTAAAGAATGTTTACCTTGCTCGGAAGAATCAGTACTCCATAGTTCAGTGTGCTATCTTGTATGGTTTAGAATCGGAGCTTTAGAAAAGGTTTGAGAATTCAGACCCATATGATATTGTCGAGGATCTCAAATTGATTTTTGAGACTCATGCGGCAATTCAAAGCTATGAGGCTTCTGAAAAGTTCTTTAACTGCAAGATGGAAGAGGGCAGCTCCGTTAGTGAGCATGTGCTTAAGATGTCTAGGCACACAAACAAACTTCAAAGCTTGGGTATAGTGATTCCTAATGCTTTGGGGATTTACCGTGTCCTCCAATCACTACCACCAAGTTACAAGAACTTTGTGATGAACTACAACATGCAGAACATGAACAAGTTGCTGGAACTGTTTTCTATGTTAAAGTCTGCGAAGTGGAGATCAAGAAAGAGCACCAAGTGTTGTTGGTCAATAAGACCACCAAATTCAAGAAAGGCAAGTCTAAGAAGGGACACTTCAAGAAGGGTGGTAAGAAAGTTACCACGCCGAAGAAGACCAAGGCTGGACCTAAGCACGACATCGAGTGCTTTTACCGCAAGGAGAAGGTCCTCGAAGCGGAATTGCCCAAAGTACTTGGCGGATTTGAAGAACGGCAACATCGGGAAGAAAGGTATATCGATATACATGTTATTGATGTGTATCTCACTAGTACTCGTAGTAGTGCACGGTATTTGATAATCGGGTTCGGTTGCTCATATTTGTAACTCAAGCAGTCTTTGCGAATAAACGGAAGCTAGCGAAGAACGAGGTGACGATGCGCGTGGGAAATGGATCAAAGGTTGATGTGATCGAGGTCGGCATGATACCCTTTCATCTACCATCGGGATTAGTTTTATACTTAAATAATTCTTATTTGGTGCCTGCGTTGAGCATGAACATTATATCAGGATCTTGTTTATTGCGAGACGGTTACTTTTTTAAGTCCGAGAATAATGGTTGTTCGATTTATATGAGTAATATGTTTTATGCACATGCACCTTTGATAGATGGTCTATTCTTATTGAATCTCGATAGTGGAAATACACATATCAACAACATTGAGGATAAACGTTTGAAATCAAGCGATAATTCGACCTATATGTGGCACTGTCGTCTTGGTCACATTGGAGTGAAACGTATGAAGAAACTCCATTCCGATGGACTTCTTGAATCACTTTATTTTGAATCACTTGAAAGATGTGAAGCATGTCTGATGGGTAAAATGACTAAGACTCCATTTTCTGGTATGATGGAGCGAGCTACGGCCTTATTGGAAATCATACATACCGATGTGTGTGGTCCAATGAGTGTAGCATCGCGTGGTGGTTATCGTTATGTTCTTACCTTCACGGATGACTTGAGTAGATATGGGTATATCTATTTCATGAAACATAAGATCGAAACTTTCGAGAAGTTTAAGGAGTTTCAAAGTGAGGTAGAGAATCAACGTAACAAGAAGATTAAATTTCTACGTTCTGATCGTGGAGGTGAATATCTAAGTTACGAGTTTGGCGAGCATTTGAAGAAATGCGGAATACTTTCACAATTGACACCGCCGGGAACACCACAGCGAAATGGTGTGTCCGAACGTCGTAATCGAACTCTCTTAGATATGGTTCGTTCTATGATGTCACTTACAGATTTACCGCTATCATTTTGGGGTTATGCATTAGAAACAGCCGCATTCACTTTAAATAGGGCACCGTCTAAATCCATTGAAACGACACCGTATGAATTATGGTTTGGGAAGAAACCTAAATTGTCGTTCCTTAAAGTTTGGGGTTGCGAAGCCTATGTAAAGAAGTTACAGCCGGACAAGCTTGAACCCAAAGCAGAAAAATGCGTCTTCATAGGATACCCAAAGGAAACTATTGGGTATACCTTCTATCACAGATGAGAAGGCAAAATCTTCGTTGCCAAGAATGGATCCTTTCTAGAGAAGGAATTTCTCTCGAAAGAAGTGACTGGAAGGAAAGTAGAACTCGACGAGGTTGTCGAACCTTCTCTCGAAATTGCGAGTAGCGTAGCACCGGAAGAAGTTCCTGTGGTTCCTGCACCAATTAGAGAGGAAGCTAATGATAGTGATCATGAAACTTCGGTTGAAGTTGCTACAGAGCCTCGGAGGTCAACGAGAACTCGTACCACTCCAGATTGGTATGATCCCGTTATGAGTGTCATGTTGGTGGACAACACCGATGACCCTGAGACATATGAGGAAGCGATGATGAGCCCAGATTCCAATAAATGGCAAGAAGCCATGAAATCCGAGATAGGATCCATGTACGAAAACCAAGTATGGACTTTGGTGGACTTACCGGATGGCCGGAAGGCTGTCGAGAACAAATGGATCTTCAAGAAGAAAACATATGCTGATGGTAATGTTACTGTCTATAAAGCTCGACTTGTCGCAAAAGGGTTTCGACAAATTCAAGGAGTTGACTACGATAAGACTTTCTCACCAGTAGCGAAGCTAAAGTCTGTAAGGATTATGTTAGCAATCGCTGCATATTATGATTATGAGATATGGCAGATGGATGTCAAAACAGCATTCCTCAATGGGGATATTGATGAAGAGTTGTATATGATGCAACCCAAAGGTTTTGTCGATCCTAAAGATGCTAACAAGGTATGAAAACTTCAACGGTCCATTTATGGATTGAAGCAAGCATCCCGAAGTTGGAATCAACGTTTTGATAAGGTGATCAAAAGTTTTGGTTTTATACAAACTTATGGAGAATCTTGTATTTACAAGAAAGTGAGTGGGATCTCTGTAGCATTCTTAATACTATATGTGGATGACATATTGTTGATTGGGAATAATGTAGACCTTCTTAATAGTGTCAAGGAATATTTGAATAATAGTTTTTCAATGAAGGATCTTGGCGAAGCATCTTACATATTAGGCATAAAGATTTACAGAGATAGATCGAAACGCCAAATATCATTGTCACAGAGTACATATTTGGACAAAGTTCTAAAGAGGTTTGGAATAGAAGATAGCAAGAAAGGGTTCTTGCCCATGTTTCCCAATACAACCTTGAGTAAAACTCAAAGTCCGACATCGGCAGAAGATAGAGAAAGGATGAGTAAGACTCCCTATGCCTCAACCATAGGATCTCTAATGTATGTCATGCATTGTACTAGACCCGACATTGCATATGCTGTTAGTTTAACTAGCAGATATCAAAGTGATCCAGGAGTGGATCATTGGACAGCGGTCAAAAACATCCTTAAGTACTTGAGAAGAACTAAGGATATGGTTCTTTCTTATGGAGGTGATGAACAACTCGTTGTTAATGGTTACACCGATGCTAGTTGGAACACCGATCCGGATAATTCTAAATCACAATCTGGATACGTATTTATTTTGAATGGTGCAGAAGTAGCTGGAGGAGTGCAATGCAAAGCGTTGTGGCGAGATCTTCAACTGAATTGGAATACATGGCTGCTTCGGAGGCTTCACAAGAAGCGATATGGATGAAAGAGTTCATTACAGAGTGGGTGTGGTTCCTAGTGCTACTGGACCCAATGTCTATCTCATTGTGATAACATGGGCGCCATAGCCAATGCGCAAGAACCAAGGTCACACAAGAAGTCAAGCACATCAAGCTATGTTTTCATGCTATTCGAGAACATATCCAAGATGGGGATATAAAGATTTGCAAAGTACACAGATCTGAATGTGGCGGATCCGTTGACTAAACCTCTCCCGAGGGCAAAACATGACCAACACCAAACTGCCATGGGTGTTCGGTATATTACCATGTAATCTAGATTAGATGACTCTAGTGCAAGTGGGAGACTGTTGGAGATATGCCCTAGAGGCAATAATAAATGTAGTTATTATTATATCTTTGTGTTTATGATAAATGTTTACATTCATGCTATAATAGTATTAACAAGGAAACATTGGTACTTGTGTGATTTGTAAACTTAATTTGAAGTCCCTAGTATAGCCTCTATACATCACTAGCTTGTTGGTTGATAAATGATTGTGGTTTCCCTATCATGAACATTGAGATGTTATCAACAACAAGATCATATCGTTAGGAGAATGATATGGTGGACATACTCCTATAGATAAGCGTAGCATAAAGATCAAGTCATTTTAATAGTTCAATTGATATATGCTTTCTGATACATAGTAACCTAATTCCTTCGACCATGAGATCATGCATATCACCTTTTGGATGGATGCTTTGATGACATCAAACACCACACCGTAATCGGGTGGCTATAAAGGTGGCATTGAGTGTTCGGAAAGTATTGGTTGAAACACATGGATCAAGAGGGATTTGTCCATCCATATGACGGATAGATATACTCTGGGCCCTCTCGGTGGAATGTCATCCAATTAGCTTGCAAGCATGTGAGCTCACAAGGGATCACATATCACGAACGAGAAAGAGTACTTGCAGTAACGAGGTTGAACTAGGTATGCAGAGATACCGACGATCATAACCTCGGATAAGTAAACTATCGTGAGACAAAGGGAAATTGGTATTGTATGTAAGTGGTTCATTCGATCGCAAAGTAATCGAGAAATATGTAGAGCCATATGAATTTCTAGATTCCTCTATTGGTTATTGTTCGAGAAGTGTCTCGATCATGTCCGCATAATTCACAAACCGGGAGACACACTTAAGGATTCGACGTTGTTTGAGTAGTTATGGTATGATGAGAAAGAGACGAATGTTGTTCGAGTCTCGGATGGGATCCGGATATCACGAGGAGATCCGGAATGGTCCGAGAATAAGATTCATATAAGGAAAGTCCCGTTTGGAGTTCGGGAATGATTAGGTGTTTTCATCGGGAATGTTCTAGAAGGTTCCTAATGTCCCAAGACTCGGAGGGAAGGGTACATGAATGTGTCATTGCAAGTTGGAATGATTGCATCATGTACTAAGTGTCATTGCTGTTCCAAATAAAGGATTAATTCAAATCCTAGTTTGAAAAGTCAAATAGCTAGTTTGAAAAGTCAAGCGGCTAAAATTGGAAAGAGGAAAAGAGGAGGTGGGAAACTGAGGGGAGGAATCCTCCTCCAACCGGCTCCCCTCCAAGCCGAGTTGGGAGGATTCCTCCTCCCTGGCCGGCCCCTCCACCTATATAAGGAGGGGCAGGGCTCCCTCCTAGCACACAACAATTCCCTCACCTCAAACCCTAGAAGCTGCAGCCCACCATAGCCGCCGCCACCCCCTAGGGTTTTGCCCTAGCCGCCGACTTGGGGGTCCCCGGAACCCTAGACGCCGGCTCTAGCATCCCCTCCTTGGTGTGTCTAAACCCTAGAACACCTAGGAGCTCTCTCATACTCCACCATACTCGCTCCGGCTTAAGGCGAAGCCCTGCGAGATCTCCCCTCTACTTAGGTACGCCACAGTTGTCTTAGGAATCGCAAGGAGAGTGCTACAACCTCTGCTTTCTTTGGAACAAGGGAGAGGAAGGTCTTCGTCGAGTACCGAACGTGACCGATCAAGGGAGCGCCGAACGCAGCCTTGGGAAGGATCGTCACGCGATCTTGAGATCAGGAAGAGTACGACTACATCACCCACGAGAATCCGCTCTCGTTAAACACTTTGGAATCTTCGAGGGTAAGTTATTCCATCGACTCGTTGCTACAATCTAGTAGATATATCTTGGCTTGTTTGTTTGTATGCGGTAGAAATTTTTTGTTTTCCATGCTACGAAACCCTACAGTGGTATCAGAGCCGTGTCTATATGTAGATCATTGCTGCAGTAGAACACAATGGTCATTATGGGCGTTGATGCTTTTATTGTTGATTACTTCTTGTGTACTTTGCATCTTGCGGTATGTTGGGATGAAGCGGCCCGGGCTAACCTTACATGACATCGTTCATGAGACTTGCTCCACGCTTGACATGCAACTTGTATTGCATAAGTGGCTTTGAGGGTGCCTGTTTCTCCTAGCATAGTTAAGATCCAATTTACAACGGGTGATTAACAATACTAGTATCAATGTTGTGGTTCATGTTCGTAAGTTAGAACGACACTTATTGAAAGCCCCAAGCCACGTAAACATGCAAAGAAAGTAGAGGCGTCTAACTTTGTTTTGCAGGGTGCGATGATGTGATATGGCCATGATTGTGATTATATTTGATGTATGCAATGTTCCTTATTGTAAGTTGGCAACCGTGAGCCATATGGTTGTCTTTAATTTATGTTAAGACCCGCGTGTCTATTCAAAGTAGTTGTAATAGTTGAAGCTGGTGGACGACAACCATGGAGAAGCGTCATTGACCTTGATGCAATGCCGGGATGATGGAGATCATGTTCGTGCTTGAAGATGGAGATCGGAAGCACAAAGAAGAAAGGCCATATCATATCACATATTATGAATTGCATGTGATGTTAATCCTTTATGCATCTTGTATTGCTTAGTAGACGACGGTAGCATTATAAGATGATCCCTCATGCACATGAATTTCAAGTCATAAAGTGTTCACCCTTAGTTAGCACCGTTGCTAAAGCTTGTTGTTTCGAAGCACCACGTGATGATCGGGTGTGTTAGATTCCGCAAGTGTATACAACGTGAGCAAGCCAGATTTGCTCATGCGGAAACTAAGGTTTGATCTTGACGAGCCTAGCATGTACAGACATGGTCTCGGAACACGGATCACCGAAAGGTAAAGCATGAATCATATAGTAGATATGATGAACATGACGATTGTTCGCCATTGAAACTATATCAACTCTCGTAATGATCGATGTTGATGTAGTGGATTTGGTTCGTGTGATCACTAAAACAATGTGAGGGATGTTGTTTTGAGTGGGAGTTCACCTAGAGTAACTTTATTATTAATTTGAACTCAATTTGTCATAAACTTAGTCTAAACTATTGCAAATATGTTGTAGATCAATGGCAGCCCCTACCATCAATTTTAATGCGTTCCTAGAGAAAGAAAAGTTGAAAAACAATGGAAGCAACTTCGCGGATTGGTTCCGCAATTTGAGGATTGTCCTCACTTTGGTAATTTGACCTATGTCTGGATGCACCATGGGTGACCCACGCGGTGATGCTTGATGAAGTAAAGAATGTTTACCTCGCTCGGAAGAATCAGTACTCCATAGTTCAGTGTGCTATCTTGTATGGTTTAGAATCGGAGCTTTAGAAAAGGTTTGAGAATTCAGACCCATATGATATTGTCGAGGATCTCAAATTGATTTTTGAGACTCATGCGGCAATTGAAAGCTATGAGGCTTCTGAAAAGTTCTTTAACTGCGAAGGCCTTGGGATCAACATCACATATGCCTCAGTGGCGCACCCGCAAACGAACGGGCAAGTGGAAAAGGCCAACGGCCTAATCGGAGCCGGCATCAAGAAGCGCCTCATGAGCTCACTCGAACACAAAGCTAGAAATTGGACGAAGGAGCTACCCTCCGTCCTGTGGAGTTTACGAACTACGCCAAACAGCTCCACCGGCTACACACCGTTCTTCATGGTACACGGAGCCGTGCTACCAGTGGCAATCGCCACCAGGGCCCCACGGTCGTCTCCTACAATGCCGAATCCACGGCACTTTCGAAAGACGTTGTCGATACACTCGACGAAGCACGAATATAGCAGCTCGATCGGTGTACCAAGAGTCTCCGCAACTACCACAGCCACGGCTGCGCAAGGTCCTTCGTTGAAGGAGACCTCGTCTTGCGACTCAAGCAAAAGCGTAGAATAAATTCGAGTCGCCATGGGAAGGACCCTACGTCATCACGAAGTCATCCTGTGGCGCCTATCGCCTCAAGCACGGAGTCCGAGTCGCATACTCCAACCCATGAAATATCTCGCACCTGCGACGGTTCTATCCGTAGCAACCTACCCCCTTATTTTACTTTCAATAAGGCTTCCAGCCAAGGCTACTCAGCCGAACAATGTATCTCCTCCATTACGATATAAATAAAGCTAAGTGTCTCGCCCCAAGACTTCGTTTCACTATTTTCTGCAACTATACTATATGCTACAAACGCACTCGGGGGCTCCCCCCACCTCACGATTTCATCGACTGAGGGCCAAACGTGTACACCTGAGTAGCTGACAACGTCAGGCAAACGAAAAGGACACGTATCCAATTAAAGCACCGCGTGCTCACATACAAACAAACCTTTACAACAAAGGGCACAACACGCCCAGCCGAAATATACAAATTTTACATCTCTCTCTTTTTACAGGTACTACCTATGTTGAAGAATAACTTGGGCACGCTGCTCAAACAAATCTACAATCTGTTCGGCATACTGCCTCACAGCCGCGTAATGCGGACGCATGTCCCACTCGCTACCATCAGGGCGAAGAGGTGGCCCAGCAGCCACGACAGCCAAATCCACATCAGGCCGGTGCAGCCTCACAAGAGACAACGCAGCCTTCACCCCTACGACCAGCTGCTGCCGCACCAACTCCTTGACATTGCTTACGTTCCGAAATTTCGATAGAAGACCCGCAAGGTTTATTGGCGCGGCATCCAAAGGGAACATGACGTGCAGCACCGAGGAAAGCGATGTCTGTACTTGGCAAAGCACCCGCGAAACTTGATGAACACGATCCTGCACCGTCGCCAGGGCTATGGCGCGATCACGATCCATCCAGAAGAAGCCGCCGGCCTCCATGTCCTGTTGAGTCAAGCAATTGACCCGAACAGCGACACGCTCTTTTCTTCCTCGAGCAAGATTTTCACCGCAGAATCGTACAAAATAAGAGTACGGCCAGGCTCACCAAGACCAGCTACAGCTCGACCAAAGAACAACTTACATTGCAGCTGCTCGGACAGACGGACCAACTCCGCCATCAAGTACTCCTCTCTGGCTGCGCCACGATCCGCCTTGGACTTCCAAACATCGGCATGACCGCGTAGCCCGAGCAACTCCCTCTCCAGACTGCGCACACGATCCCGAAGGAAAGTAAGCTGTGAGGAATCATCCAAGGATGGGCGCAACGGCGTTGCAGATGGGGCATCAACAGGGTCATCACCCGAAGGAACCTAGAGCGGCAGCAAAAGAAAGGAACACAAACATTCAGCCAAGGATGGAGCACAACTCACAGAAATTCATTGAACATATAAAGCCACTACATGGCACAAGGATGGTGTTCTTCAAGATATTTACAACAAACACAAACTACAAACTAGCCTACATTTACTATGCCTAAGATGCAGGATCCTGAGTCGCCGAGCGATCGGCCTAGCTTTGGCCCCACCATTTGCCGTAGTGCATACTCGACAAAGAAATCAATGAGCTTGGGCCCATATCGCCTGCAGCGAGCAGAATAGGCAGCAAAGGCTACCTCGGATCCATCCGCAGCCGTCGGCATCCGAGAAGTGATCTGGGGCAGATCCAGCTCCGCCCCAGCCGCCA
Source organism: Avena longiglumis (assembly GCA_030063025.1). NCBI lineage: Eukaryota > Viridiplantae > Streptophyta > Magnoliopsida > Poales > Poaceae > Avena > Avena longiglumis. The sequence continues at coordinate 437,737,678 of CP125974.1, read as the reverse complement.
TGGCCATCGCCAGCCCGACGGATGCGCCGATGCCTTTCTGCTTGCGTTTATATGCCGCAGGCGCTTCGGCTAACAGAGCCTCCGCCAACGCATCTACATCGTCAATGGCTGCGCCCTTCGGGACAAGCTCCTTGTAGAAGCGACCAAGGACCTCTTTCGCCTTGGCAAGGGAGTTGACGACGGTGCTGCAGCGGTCTTCGACCGCCGCAGTGGCATCATCTAGAGCACTCCCGTGCTCCAGAGCACCACGGTCGAACTCGATGCCTGCGGCATCTGAGACAAAAAGAAGAAAGACATGAAGAAAAGCGACATAAAAGAAGACCCGAAGGAAAAGAAAAAGTACAAAACTAGTACTCACCCGAAATAGCCTTGGCAGCAGCCATGAGCTTCGCCGCCACCTCTTTTTCGCGAACAGCCGCAACCGTGGCCAGCTGCTCCTCACGATCTGTGACTTCCTGTTGTAGACGCTCTTTCGCTTCGGCTGCCTTAGTCAGCTCTAGCTCAAGGCGTTCTTTTGCACCAACGGCGGCTCCGGCCTTCTGCTCCGATTGACCAAGGATCTTCGTGAGAGCGTCAAACTCACGGAGAGACTTGTTATGCTCCTCTTCATTTCAAAACAAACAAGTGTCAAAGAACTAAACCAGGATACATAAGATAAAAGTCAGATAGATACCTTGAAGATGCCGAAGTTTCGCCTCCAGCACCAGGCGCTCTTTCACAAGCCGCTTGGCCTCTTGCACAAAAGGCTGAAGAAAAAGAAATGTCAGTAAGAAAAGGGCTTGGGGGCTACGCCCAACACAAAGGAGTAAAAACAAGATTCGCACACGAAGACACTCGGGGGCTCCCCCCATGAGGCATTAAACTTACATGCTCTGATGACGACCCGGAAGGACCGCCTGCGAAATTCTGAGGCGCAACCACCTGCACCTCCTGCAACGGAGGATCCGGAGGCGCTTCACCCGAAGTCGCCACCGTTTGAGGCGGAGGAGACGAAATTTTCGACTCCCCCATCATCTCCCATTCACCATCACTGGAGGAATCATGGGAGGATTGCCTACATACAAACCAATCAGCACAAGTGCAAAAATCATGAAGGAACAAGGACAACAGTATAAAAAGAAAACTTACGAGCCCAATGCGCTCAGGTCGAAGATAGGAGAAGCCCTTCGGGCCCTCTTCTCCTCTTTCTTCTCTTACTTCTTCTCCTCCTTCTTTTCTTCCTTCTTCTGCTTTGCTGGCGGGTGCGATGCTACAGCCCGCACAGGAATGGCAGGAATAGGAGAGGAAGAGCCTCCCTGAACATCATCATGACGCTCAAGGCCCAGAGGGTTTCTGGGAGTCGGAGGAGTCGAGGCATCCGAAGACTCGCTGGAGCTCCGTGATCGCTTGCGCATATGATCCTCACTCGACTCGTCGGCATCCTCCGCTGGAGATCGCGCTGACGTTAGCTCGGACACGGAATCAACCACTTCATTATCTGGGGCATTCGGATACCTTTCGGGCAATGGTGGTACCATGCCCGGCACCTTGAAGCTCTGCAAGATGAGAAGGAACCTTGTTAGCAAACAAAGGAAACAAATACACAGCCGACAAAAAAAAGGGGAGCACTACGTGCGCAAATCTACACCTGCGGTACGACCAACGTCGAAGAAAAGGGAGGAGTTAGCGACTTCCCCGAGATTTCTTCTTCGGCCTTGAACTTCAACAGCGCGCGAAGAGCCTTGTCAAGATCCCCCTCGGAGATTTTCTCACTCGAAACCCTCGTCGGATCACGGCGCCCAGAATAAAGAAACATCGGGTGCGCCCTCGCTTGGAGAGGCTGCACCCGACGCTCAAGAAATGTTCGGATGATGTCCACACCGTTCACCTCCTTCTCAGGAATCAGTTGGAGATCCTCCACCCGACGGTACAGGGCCTCTATCTCCGCCACCTCACCGTCTAAGATTTGGTTTTTCCAAGACCTTTTCTTCTCAATAATTTGGGAGGGGTCAAAGGGAACAAGACCAAAATCTTGCCCGGGCACTACGGAGTCGCGGATATAAAACCATCGCCTCCGCCAAGATCTTGGATGATTCGACATAGAAAAGGAAAAAGAGCAGATTGGGGCTAAGAGAGATGATGAAACCCCAATGGGATACACACCATCCGAACAGATTGCCTCTTCACGGAATAGAGCTTAGGAAGAGGCCAAAGTGGCTCAATGCCAAGCCAGCACTCATAAAAGTGATAAAACAAGCAATGTGGAGAAGAGAATTGGGAGATGATGATGCATGAACCCCATAGAATAAGAGCGATCCACGAAGGAAGTCATGGACGGATACGAAACCCACGCAAAACGAAGGCGAAACATAACCCGGTACCCGGATGGGGGCGGGGATTACCTCATTGCGGGAGTTTAACGGCCTTCCTGTCCTCCGGGATCAAGCCCCGCTCGCGCAGCTTGCGGAGATCGCTCTCTCGCGTCTCTGATCGCCGCCAGCCACCATCGGTGACGCGAGCAGCGGCGGCGCCCTTCTTTCCTCCGGCGGCGCTGGTCCCAACCGCAGATGAAGACTTCTTTGGTTTCCCCATCACGCTACGGCGGCGTGGCGGTGAAAACGTACAAAGGACGACGGAAATATGGAAGGAAATCCCAGCGCGAAGCAAGAATCGCTCGAGCGCAAGGAGGCAGTGAAACACAAGAACTGGTGCGGTGAAAACAAACCACGGTTCCCCTCAATGATTATAACAGCGAAGACGACGCATGGCAGCCGTTCATCCAGAAGACCTAACGCCAACGGCAGATCTGGCCGTACACGTGTCAACACCACAACGAACCGTCGTTACCACGCCGTCCACTACGCGCGGAAATCGAGGAGACGCCGTAATTATCTCCACGCCCCGCGTGACCGGTCAATTCAAAGTCAGCAAGTGGGACCCATGTTCGTCCAGTCAAGTCATCTCTGGCGTAGCAGACGCTTGAGGTCATCGATCGTCAGCACTGATGTCATCAAAAGCTATACTAGCACCAATTACGATTCTTCGGCTCCACAGCTAAGAGCTAAGAGTACTCACTCGAATCTTCGATTCGACTAAATACTCGGGGGCTACTCCTATCAGGAGCGCTGACCGCGCACCCGGAAGATGAATAACGACAAAGTATTTCTTCGAGTCCTACGTCGAGTCTGCGACTCCACTACGGACTCGGGGGCTACTCCCATAGGGAGGATGGATTTAATCATCCGAAATTTTTTGAGTCCCACGGACCTAACAACTGAACAAATGCTTGAACTAAAGTCTCTGCTCGAGTCTACGACTCGAACAGACACTCGGGGGCTACTCCCATAGGGAGCGCTGGTCGCGCACCCTATGAATTCTTCGACTGTGATCCTTCGGATCAGCACACAAAAACTTTTTGGCATCTCTGCCCCAACAAAACGCTGAGTGAGCAACGATCTCCTTGGCCACCCGAAACACCTCTGCGGTGACGAACATTCGGATGCTGTGTCTGTGACACAAAGATAAGACCTGCAGATATCATCTAACGGCCTGGCAACGTACATGACTACGCTCTGCTAGTACAAATCCATGTCAACATGCGTGATGAAAAATCCCGACGGACGCGTTGGGTACGTTAATTAAAATCACTGGAATTCCACTCCTATAAGTCCTCCGTGGCCTGAGTCGAATTACCCCAGCATATGTTCCAGGTTCGAGTTGAGGGACTCGAACTTGAAGAAGATCATGTTGTTTCGTCCTAAGATAGTTAACTGACCCTGATCCGTCAGGTGAGTCAGGCACATGCATCAACAATCCCTACACACTTATATTATTAATACATAGTTCCACCCGAAAGATGGAAGAGTCCTCAGCCGAATCTACGATTCGACTGATCACTCGGGGGCTACTGACATGGTCATACCCTACGGGTACGTGACTTCAGCATACCTGGTCCAGCCCAAGGAAGGCCCACGGCAGATATACGCTGGCCCACGACGATTTTCGGGTGGCCAAAGCCCATGATGCCTTCGGATCCTTGGAGAGCAAGACTAGCATAGATAGGAAATTCAAAGGTGTAAGACCCTAGAACTTGTAACCGACTAGGACTATGCCCGGGACCTGCCTAAGTCTATATAAAGTCCAGGAGGGAACGTCCTAGATCCCTTGACTCATACTTTCGCACGCACCTTCACGCCAGATCGAATCTGCGCACCCTGTAACCTTCGGTTCCGCCGTAATCAAGAGCAGACAAGCAGGAGTAGGGTTTTCCCTCCGGGGGCCTGAACCTGGGTAAATCTCGTGTCCCCTGGTTGCTTGTCTGTTAACCGTGCAACGATCTCCAGCATCCCCATCTTCTCCAAAACCCAAGTCCATAACAATGGGCATTGATGAGATTAAACCTCGTCAGCTACCCTGTTCTGGCTCGATACATGGTTGGGGGAACGCCCCCTCAGGGAGGTGTATCTGAACCTGTTCGCCATCTGCTCTGAACCATCGCTCGGGTCTCTGCCGCGTCCCTAGAGGGTTCATGGAACATCTCGTTCCACCGGACCTTCGGCCTGGTAGAAACTGAAGCCTGGAGGGAGTTGAGGGCATCCTTGCCGGAATCACTAACAGATGGTCCCGACTTAGTTGCATGGAAGCTGACCCCGTTTGGGTCTTTTTTAGTAAGTTTGGCTTATCGCGCTCTCTTCGGAGGGCAGAGCCTCCCATGGACTAGACCACTATGGAAGGCGCCCCTCCCCCTTAAAACCAAGATCTTTGTGTAGGGGTTCGTAGCATGGAAAACAAAAAAATTCTACGCATTCACATAAACAAGCCAAGATCTATCTACTAGATTGTACCAACGAGTCGATTAGAGTACTCACCCTTGAAGATTCCAAAGCGGTTAACGATAGCAGATTATCGTGGATGATGTAGTCGTACACTTGCCTATCTCAAGATCACATAGACAATCCTTTCGGTGTTGCGTTCCGGAAGCGCCTCCGCAGTCGGTCACACGTTTGGTACTCGATGAAGGCCTTTCTCTCTCTTGTTCCAGCAGGCAGTGGAGGTTGTAGTTCTCCCCTCGCGATTCCGGCAACATGACGACGTGGTGTCTGAAGTAGAGGGAAGATCCCGCAGGGCTTCACCTAAGCTAGTGCGAGTTATGGTGGATCTAGGGTTTCCGGCGATCTAGGTTTAGTAGGCCGGAGAGGAGGAGGTGGTGTCGGCGGGCGACGGCATGACCGCCGGCTTGAGCGGCCACGTGGCGGCGCCACGGTGGGAAGGGCTTGGTGTTGTGGTCTTTGGGGCAGCCCTCCCCCTCTATTTATGAGAGGGGGCAGCCTTGGGAGAGGGGAGTTTGAATCCATACCCAAACCCAAGTTGGATAGAAGGAAGGACTCTTTCCTTCTTCCACTAGGAAACTATTGTTCCAGTTTGACTTTTCAAACCTCCCTTTTGACTTTCAATTTAGAGCTTTAATTCTCTCTCGCAAATGCCCAACCAAGTGACCTAGGACATGATCCAAACATTCCACTTACCCATCACACATTCATGGACCATTCCCCTTCCGGTCCGGTGAACCTTCTAGAACCTTCTAGAACCTCTCCGATGAAAACATCGAAATCATTCCCGAACTCCGGAATTGGACTTTCCTTATATGAATCTTATTCTCCAGACCATTCTGGATCTCCTCATGATATCCCGGATCCCATCCGAGACTCCGAACAACATTCGTTTTCCCTACTTACATTCCATATCTACTAAACAACATCGAATCCTTAAGTGTGTCTCCCTACGGTTTGTGAATTATGCGGACATGACCGAGACACTTCTCCGATCAATAACTAATAGAGGAATCTGGAAATTCATATGGCTCCCACATATTTCTATGATTACTTTGCGATTGAATGAACCACTTACATACGATACCAATTGCGGTGACCCAGCATACCACTGCATAATGTAGTATACTATAGTCGTTGACATAACACCAATGAAACACCATTCACTAGTATTACATCCCTCATAATGGCACAACAGAAACACAGCGAGTCCAATACATGGCTAAAGGTTACAACTCACTCTTTACACAAGATCCAGAGAACACTCTTGGGTAAGAGAGAGAAAGAACTTATTACAAAGAAGAATCAAAGATAAACAACGCAAGGACTATTATACTATTAAGACTAGTATTTAACTAAGGGGTTGGCATTGCTGCTATTGCAACGTACTACAAAAATAGGTTCTTTGGCTAGAGATTATATTCCTATCTAATCAGTAACTTCGTCTTCACTTGAGCTGAGGTATGTGTTGTCTTCCTTGTCTTTGAAGAACTTTAGCTTTGAATGATGATACCTTGAGCATAACTTGGTGTAGACGTCGTCTTAATGGCTTCAGAATCTAGCAAGGATTAAGAAGATACTTTGAGTAGAGCGTACTCAGCAAGTTCACTAGAAAAGGAGTGTTTGATGCACTATAACTACAGCCACATACCGTAGGTCGTAGGAAATGCAAGTTTTTGTAAACATTTCTTCAAAGGTTGCTTTTATTCTAAAAAGCTATGTCTGTCAGCCTTCATGGGTTTACCAGAACTTTCATGGAGTTCCTTTCCCGCCGCGTTCGCAGCTCCTTCCCGGAACAGGTAGTAACAAGTTACAGTTCTTACACTCTACAGAGGTGCATTACTTTACCCATGAGAGATCAACTCTTTGTTGCACAACCGGGCAGCTTATTCCCGTCCACAGTTCCATGATGTGGGGCCTAGAAGATGATCCAAGCCAATCACTGCCCCCTTCGCGACCTCGCATGCCACCTAGGTGTACACCATGCCCACATATTGAATTACGACAATGGTTTTGTCACATCCCAAGATTTTAGAAATTGGGACTAGAAAAAAATTGCATTTGCATAATATTCATCAGCATTGCATTGCATATTTGCATCAAGAAAAATCCCTAATATAAATAAAGTACTAAAACCCTAAATAGTATGTGCCACTTTGTCCCTAAAGGGAATTAAATTGGTTTTATAAAAACCCACTATTGCTAAGGCAGCGATTATTGCTAAATTATAGCCTAAAAGATCCAATTAATATTACAAAATTTTAGGAACAAAATTGAGCTCATTTGGAGCTATTATGAAAAAGTTATGAAATAAATACAAACACATAAAGATATAAATAAAATGAAATATACAAGGATTTATAAACCCACTACTTCCAAACTAGTAAAAATATTATAAATTTGATCCTATAATGATCTATTCGATTTTAGAAAATTTTAGAAACAAGAATCATGTCATTTGGAGTTTGTATGTGAAAGTTATGAGGAAAACAAATAAATAGAAAATGGAAAAAGAAAAAATCATTGGGACAACCGTTCGGCCCAGCTAGCATACTGAGCAGCTACGCACGGGCACCGATCGTTTTCCAGGTGCTTCAAAAAGCGTGCAAACATCAGTTTTCTAAACCTATCTCTATTCAAACTCCTATATCTTTTTTATCTATAACTCTGAATCGACTTTCGTTTGTTTCTACTTGTTCCCTACTCCAAGGTCTATCTCTACACCATCTTAAATCTCTATATAAACTCGTGGAGCCACAGCTGTATGAGTTTCCCTTCTCGAAATCCCGAATCTACACATGCCCAAATCTTATTTCGTTTATTCACCCATCTAGACTTCGTCGTTTGCCTTCGGCCAAAAAACAAAAGTTGTAGATCTCGTCGAAATCTTTTAACCCTGACAAACCTCACCTCATTTCATCCACCACAGCCAGAGAATTTCGCACCATAATATTTCAGATATGACGGAGTAAATCCAAGATGTACACGCGCTCGTTTCTTCAAATCCAAATTCCTTTGGTGAGAAGGTAGGACTAATGATTCTCCACAACTTTCATGTTGTAAGTTTTTCAATTTGACCTATGGATTTGTCTCTCTAACACAGATCTATTTCTTGTCTATTTTGAGCCAAAAATCGGGTCAATCTCCTCTCCTAACCACTGGATCTCATCCCAACGACCAGGATTAGATCGATACCGCGAAGGGGTATGAGCCAACCATATCTCACCACGTGTCAATGCCAGGTCAGCCCCGCGTCCCAGTCACCATAGAATATTCCCAGGGAATATTCCCTGTAGATTTGAAATTGAATTTAATTTGTAGAAAATTGTGCAAACTTGCAAAAATCATATAAAAAGATTCGTAGATTCAAAAATAGCAAATAATATATTAATGGATTCAGAAAAATGTGTCGAATATTAATATGGCATTAGATTCAACCTTTACAGTATGCGTTTACTGCAGTAACTTAATTAGTTTTAATGGTATTTTAGGTTAATAAATTCATAGGAAATTATCTGTAACTCCAAAAAATATGAAAAATATATCAAATTGAAGCTACTATAATGTAGATTAATAATATCTGGTTGGATCCAGTTTTTTCGGAATATTTACCCCGTAGCAATTTAATTAGTTTTAATGGCTTTATAAATCATTAAATTCATAATAAATTAATTGCTTGTCACAAAAATATAAATGATATACCGATGGAAAGCTGGTTCCATGTAGATCATCAATATTAAAATGGTTCAGGCAAATACTATAAGGTTTCGCAGAAATTAAATAAATAGATTAATGGCTTATTTAGAGTATTAAAATCATAGTAATTCGAATACTGCTCAGAAAATTACAACAATATGTCCCTGAAATCAAAATTCCGTGGAGATTATAGATATAATTTTAGTTTGATATTTAGGCAACAGAAACTATATGAATCATTTAAAACCCATTAAACACTATTTAAATCATACAAAAAGATCTATAACTCCGATTAGGGTGAATCCAACGCCTACTAGTTCGTATTAACATCCTCTATCCAGTGAACCCAAGAAACAAATTTAATTCGACAGTTAGAATAGGCGTTACAACAGAACTATTAAAACCCCTATATTGGCAAGTAATTATTAATAACAAGTACTCCATTGCATTAATTGGTCTCTTTCATGCATCATATACTTCAGTATTGTTTAGAGAACTAAAATAACAACCATTGTGACTTATTAAATTTCCATGCATGCATTTGTTGTATTTGTTTGATCTCTATGTGCTATTATTTATGTTGCATGCAATTGTTTGATCGATAGATTGCGAGGAGTGCAACGTGTGTGATTGCAACTACTATGATTGCAAGTATTGTGGTTATAATGAGTGCAACCATTATATCTATGAGGATTGTGAGGATTATCTAATCGACTACATCTACAACAAAGGCAAGTGGTGCTATCTTGGTCATAAATGTCCTACTGTTTTCCTATGCATTGTAGATGTTTTTGTAGAATTGCATATGTAGGAATTGATGTGTATATGCTATGCTATGTCCCATATTATTCCCTAGAATTCCTTGTTTATGAGCCATCATATTGGTAGATTGCTTAGCTATGCTATTTAGACGAGCAAGGGAATCATACCATGAAAAGTTATATGTTTTGAAAGGATTATATTTTGTTAAATGACAAACCAACATGATTTTAATGAAACACCTGGGCGGAATGACTTTGATTGGGTCATCGAGTGTGGATATTGGTGGGGAATGCCGCCCAGGACATTGAGAAAGGATTGGTTTCTTTGTTTGGTAGCTTTCATGTGCAACCATGTGCTAGTAAGAGTGGGTGGCTGGCTGGACTTAGTAGGTTCTGGCGACCCGAACCCTACGTAGCCAGAGATGTAGAATAGTGTAGCTTGGTACGGTGCGTGGATGGGTTTGGGAAGCTCTTCCCGAATTGTCTCGTCTTGGACTTCTCCCTATCATCACACAATATGAGTGTGATGGTCCGAGCTGGGTTGTCCAAGTCACATGGGTAAAGTGTACTAACCCCTGCAGGGTGTCTAAACTAAGTACTTAGCCGTGTCCCCGACTATGGACAATTTGAGCGACCTGATACTGATGCTATGATATTTCTCACTCATCCTTATTTCTCAATTACTTAAAACTTATTGGGTGAACTTAAAAGGGTAGGAGCACCTGGGAGTGAACCAGAGTGTCCTATTTATCGTATTGGAAAACTATTTTGTTACAAAAGATAGGATAAAACTATTGCTTTATGCAAATGAGCCTGAACTCCACTTGGCCAAATAAGCATGTACTACCTCCGTTTCAGGGCTTAAGGCACACATGCTTCCCAAATCAAAATTTGACCAAAAGAATTGAACAACAAAATCTTGATTATATTGTGTATAATTAGTATCGTTGGATTCGTATTGAAAAATACTTTCCAGTGGTACTTGTTTTATACCAAAACTCTTTACGTATTTAGAGTAATTCTTGGTCAAAAAAAAACACACAAAACGAGGACGCCTTAAGCCCTGAAACGGAGGGAGTAGTTGATAGATCTGTTGTTAACCACTTTAGCCTACTTGCCATATATTCAGTGTATTGACCATTCATGGTTGCAATGTTTCATGTTGCAGGTTATATCATATCTGAGTGATCGTTCATAGGTCGCGAGACTGCACTCAACAATTGTTCGCTTGTGGCGCATTTGAAGGATGGAGATCTACCCTGTATTCGTTTTCCGCTGTGTACTTGAATAAATAATGTAAATTCTGGATCATATTCGTTGTATTTATAATGCACAGTTATATTTGGTATTCATTTTGTACTGTGTGCGCCACTGAACCGATCCAGGGATTGGTACTATACACATGAACTCAGCCTTATCAGGCGAGGGTGTTACAGATTTGTATAGACCGTTAGATGCCAGAACTATCGTGGGAAGTTGAGGGTTCCCATCCATATGCTGCATATCCTCTATGAATTACCAATTAATATGCACGCTACGAGGATAACAACCACGACCTGCACATCCGGCTACATGCAAGAGGAAGAAGATATAGCTGACTTCTCCGCCCCATTCCAAATCTCATGGTTAACGTGTGATATACGGCGCAAGAATCACTGGCGACATTGGTTGTTAAGTCCTAGATAATATGTTCCTTTACCACAGGAACTTTCATAGTAGGTTATTATCTCATGGTAAATAACCTATAATCATATTATTATGAAAATAGTGTTTTCTGACCTTTTTAAATGCAGGTGATGTCCACATTGGATTTGTAAAATACTTTACAGAAAATAACCAAAGGACATGAGCAAGTGTGAACTTGCCTTTTTTGATTGCAAGATTATGCACTCACGGTCTTCAAGATAATATAAGATCCAAAATCTGAAATCAGCATCATTGGTCCGGTAAGGACTAATGTTTAAAGAAGCAATATGCTCTTATGCATAAGTAATGTGATGCACTTTATAAACGCGAATCCCGGGGATAACGATTTTCTAGGGTTTGGATACTAGAAATGATGTTTTTGAAAAGTGTTGTACTTTTAGATGAGTTTTACACTTGTGCTTCTTATTAGGGCTTGTGAGTGTGTGTGAAATAATATGTAGTTACAATATCATAAAATAATGAGACACACATAATTTGTGAAATGCTACTTAAGATTGCTTATATAAGAATTATTGTTTTGAAGTGGCAAAAAGAATAACATTTGAAGAAAATATTCCTTTTCTAAGGTCTAAATAATCTTTGTGGTTAAGTAATGTGATTAAGTTTGTTTGTGCTTACTTGAATGGTTTGGACTTGAGATGTTTTATGTCTTAATTGGGATAGACCAAAGTTAACTATTAAAACATATGTAGTTTATTAGACATAATGTTTATAAGCTTTGAGACTAAAGTTAACTTTAAAAAAAACATAGATGATTTGGAAATGTAGTGCTTTCGATATTTGTACCTTGTATACCTGGTAATGTTTCCTTAAGATTACTTAAGGATGTTTATCCTTTTACTTGGTGTAGTGGTTTCTTGATTTTATAATGAAATAGTATCATTTACCTTTTTATAAATGAGTGGTTATAGTTTATAAACAAAGAAGTAATATTACTTAACTACTTATGGACTTACTATAGTGTGGTGATAGTTTTGTAATCTAGTGGTTGAAGTATATGGAAAAGGTTGGATTTGGTTACAATTATTTTTGGGGTTGTATAATTGTTTAGGACCCTTATTAGAAAATAATTACTCATTTGGTTGAAGGATAATTCAATAAAATTGTAGTTAAAATGTGTTAAACTATTTTGACTTCATATTATTAATGTTGAAGACTCATACTATTTATTAGATTAAATTGGTTAATTTTAGAAATATTAGCAATTTTTATTTACCCTTATATGAATTATCAATTAAGTAAATAAGTTTAAATTTGAGTTATTAAAGTATTTGAATTTTTATTTAACTCAAAAGTGGAATATTATATTTTTAACATGTAGGTATTATTTTTGTAATCATTTTGATATATTACTTTTATTTTTGTGATTCATAAATAATAAGATATGATTTTTATAAGATTTCTTACTTTATAAATACTTAATAAATAATAAATATTTAATTAAGTGAAATAATAATACATGATTATAGTTTTAAAGTATTTTTTTATTTTTCCAAGATTTTTGGTATTATTCTTAACATTTACCATTATTAAAATAGGAATTATCAAGGTTTTATTCCCTTTAAAATCTTTATTAAATAATAATTATTTAAATTGTTATCATAATAAGGTTTAATAATAGTTTTAAGTTATAGATTTTATTTTTCTACAAATTTTCATATATTATACATATTTTTCTGAATTATAAAACAAAAGTTATTAATTAAACAAGATTTAATCATTTATTTGATTTTTAGAATATTAATAATTGAGCTTATAACATTTTATTTATTTCTTAAACAGAAAATAACTTTCTTTACCGCGGCTAACTCTACCCAAAGTCACTGACTGGTGGGCCAGTGACCACCTCATCTCTTAAGTTAAAATAAATGCATTTGTTACCGGCCTGATTGCTACCCCAGACAATGACAGATGGGCCCCAGGGCATGCCACTTGCCATGTGAGACAAAGACCAGGTCAAACAGGGAACTGGGTCCATGGTGGCGTCAGCATGACGTGGCTATGGCGCAGCACCACCACCGCCGTCAGTGGGTGGTCGTCGGCGACGATCCACGGCGCCCCAGCAAGCGAAACTAACCTAGTTCGAATCAGCACAACGCGCTGAACCCTAAAGTGGCGGCACCGCTCGGAAATGGTCATCGGAGCCTCGGCTCCGACGAGCTCTGACGGTGGCCGACGGTGGCATAAGGTGTGACGGTGTTTTACAATGAGAGATGGAGATTTAGGGATACTGGAAGGTTCAGGAAATCACCCTAATGACGATAGAGAGGTCAGCGAGGACAGGCGTGGTCGGAGGCGAGCTCTCCGAAAAGATTTCTAACAAAGTGACACAAATAGGAACGGCAAAATTCGTCTTCTCCAGTTCTCCCTTTGATGCAAGATTTCACTCAGAGGATCTACGGAGGACAGGGCTTCTCCATGGCTACTTGGAAGAGTGTGGGGAGGAGTGGCTCGACAGCGAGGCGAGCTAGGGTTTCGGCACTGATAAAGAAATTGAGAGAGAGAGAGCTGCAGAGGGGGAAATGGGGATGAGGACGAGCAGACGGTGTCGTGGCATTCTTATCCCTTCCATCCAGGAGCGATAGCATGCATCACAGCGCGAGCTGTTCATCGATGGCGGAGCTCCGACCAGCGAGTTGCTTCCAGTAGGCGAGGTAGACGACGAAGACGGTTTTGTGGAAAACCCCCTGGCACTTCTTTTCTCTCAACCCGCAATCCTTCATTGGTCCCACGTCCCACCCGTCAGTCACAAAAGAGAATGAACTGGGCTGGCTGTTGGGCCTTTGTGGGCTGCACATGGGCGACAGGTAAGAAGAGGGAAGTTGGGTTGCGGCCTGTTTGCAGTTTTTTCCTTACAGTTTCATTTTCTCTTTTCTGTTTTTGTTTTAAAATTTGTGTATTACACATTTGTTTCAAATTTCTTTTAGATAATTTATTTGTTAAATAGTTGCAGAGTATAAACATGTATTTCAAATTCTGAAATGAGTTTAGTATTTTGATAGCATACTTTATTTATTATTTTCTAACTTTCTAATTAGATACATATTCTTTTATTAAATAGAATAAGTAAAATTTAGGGTTTTTAGGATTTTTTTAAGATCTTAAAATTTAACTATAACATTAGGTTTACTTTTATTTGGAGTAATGAGGTTTTAAAATGTTTAGGGATAGTCATAGAGTTTATTTTTATGTATTTAATCATACATCATAGTATAGGGTGGTTTATAATTATTGTATCCCTACTTATTCCATGCTCATTTGGAATGAGTAGTTAAAGAATGAATCAAATACTTTGTCTAATGAATATAGATAGAATATTTATGAGATGTTGATTAGAAAACTCATTAATAATTTTAGGGTTCTGAATTATACTTATATTCTTTTGCTGATGTGAATAAAGATTAATGGTTAAACACATTGTATTTATGTTTGAGATTTTTAATGATATCATCATTTAAAATAGGGAGTTACCTCTAAAATGTTTTATGGAGAACAATTGATGAAAATACTTCCTAAACACATATGGTTAAGACAATTGGAAATGATAAAGATGTGCTTAGGTGATTTGCTATGGGAAAATGTTCCTGTAAAGTGGTATGAAGATAAGGTGATGATTTCATCACATGGAATGGATATTATACTTGGTTTAAGATTTAAAGTTGGGTGTTTGCCAAGAATTCCTATCTTCCATAGTTCACAATCCCGGTCTTCTAATTAAGGAATTCCTTTCCTAGATCTACTACCTTTTCCTATCCATCATCATGGTTAACATAATAAGCTTTACTTCATAAAAATATTCTTATCCACCTATTATTCTACTAAACTCATGGATGAATCCAATGGGTTTAATACTAAAGCATTTCATGATCTTGACCTATCAGACTTGGCTATATCAACCACTCTTCTGTAGATAATCTTCAATTCAATAAGTAGTTCCTTCAAACTCCACTCATAATCTTCCTTAATCATCCATCCCTGATATTTTTCTATTAGATGTATGCATCCAACTATCTTTCTCTAAAGCTTACTATCCTTTAAGATGAATAACACTACTTCCATAACTCCATGCTATACTAGCTTTAACTAAATCATAATGTCTTACATTTACTTTCCTCTAATAGCTCACACTCCAACCTCACATTATATTATTGTGGCTTGTAATGACTACTCTAGGATAACTTATCTATACTAGGGTTTCAATCATGTTCTACCCACCAATATCACTTATAATTGATATAAGTATTCAATCTTGGTAAGCAAGGCATGATCATTAAAATATTTTAATCATTTATAGCTTAGGTTTCCAATTGGCTAATCAAGGCTTTATCAATACCACTTTTCAATTGCCTAGAAAGGAAATGACAGCTAATTCGAATTCTGTTGTTTGGGTGGTTTAGAATTTACTGGTAGAATAAGATGGCGCTACCCAATTCCAATTCCTGTTTGGATATTCAAACCATAGAATTTGATTATTTTTTTGTTTTTCTATTTTATACCTGTGTAAATGTATGAATAATCATATGTGTATATATTACAGTGTATACGTATTATTTGCCACACATAGCAATATTAAAATAATCTGAACAAGATAACATGAAGCACATATGTAATTTATGTCTCTTACACATTCTTACACATAGTGCGTGTAACTAGTCGTGTGTCCTGCAGTTCAAAGATGTTGGCAAAAAAGATAAGTTAAGCAACTACTATCTGCATGAGCTCAAGAACGAAATAGAAGGTTTGGAGATTGAACTAGACATAAAAATTGAACAGCTCATTTATCAAAAAAATCAGCTATCAACCAAAAGCTATATCAGGACGTACATCGAGGTTGCTGGAGCAAAATAATCCCACACGATCAGAAATACGAACTAGCTGCAAAAGCTGCATCGACCAATGTTACTAGTACTACTTCTGTTCCTAAAGCAAAACAAAGTACGTATCAACACGATCAGAAACATGGGGAGTTGTTCTTGCATCTACACGATGAGAAACATGGGGTAGTTGTTCTTGCATCTACACGATCAGAAACATGGAGCAGTTGTTCTTGCATCTACACGGTCAGAAACATGGGACAGTTGTTCATCGATCCATCCATATTCTCCAGGTTCGATCCATGGGAGTGTCTCCGTCCTCCAGCGCCGCTAGGCACGCTCTGAACTTATCTACCGCGGATCGCCCGTGGCGATGTCTTTCGTGCCATCGAGCCACGATCTGCGTCTGCCTCCCATCGCTGGTCGACGCGCTAGGTTAGGGCAGAGAATGGGTTAGGGCTGGCGGAGGGATAGGGTGCTAGAGAGAGAGGTAGGCGGGGAGAAGGGAAGGAAGGAGGCGATGAATCTCGCCAGGCGTACTGCGATGCGTCGTGAAGGAGGAGACGCGGGCAAGGACTCCGGCCTGCGCGATCGGGAGATGTGATCTCTCTACCGATTCAGAGGTCTGACCCTCCGAATTGGATAGAGCAGGGGGACACCACGCGCGGGGAGTTGGTGGAATTGAGGCTTCGTTTCTGGGCCCTAATTCTTGGACAAAACAAACGGTGGAATTTGATGCCTAATTCCAATTCCTCAATTCCAGGTGTAATTGAGTGCATCCAAACATAGTGTAAGTATTAATGTTTCCGGTTAATACTATTATAGCATGATTTTAAACATTTATCATAAAGATAAATATATAATAATAATCACTTTTATTATTGTCTCTAGGGCATATCTCCAACAGTCTCCCACTTGCATTAGAGTCAACTAATCTAGATTACATGGTAATATACCGAACACCCATGGCGGTTTGGTGCTGGTCATGTTTTGCCCTCGGGAGAGGTTTAGTCAACGGATCCTCCACATTTAGATCTGTGTGTACTTTGCAAATCTTTATGTCACCATCTTGGACATGCTCTCGAATAGCGTGAAAACGTAGCTTGATGTGCTTTAGCTTCTTGTGTGACCTTGGTTCTTGTGCATTGGCTATGGCTCCCATGTTATCACAATAGATAGACATTGGGTCCAGCGCACTTGGAACCACACCGAGCTCTGTAATGAACTCCTTCATCCATATCGCCTCTTGTGAAACCTCCTAAGTAGCTGTGTATTCCGATTTAGTTGAAGATCTCACCACAACGCTTTGCTTTGCACTCCTCCAGCTAACTGCTGCACCATTCAAAGTAAATACGTATCCAGATTGAGATTTAGAATCATTCGGATCGGTGTTCCAACTAGCATCGGTGTAACCATTAACAACGAGTTGTTCATCACCTCCATAAGAAAGAACCATATCCTTAGTTCTTCTCAAGTACTTAAGGATGTTTTTGACCGCTGTCCAATGATCCACTCCTGGATTACTTTGATATCTGCTAGTCAAACTAACAACATATGCAATGTCGGGTCTAGTATATAGCATGGCATACATAAGAGATCGTATGGCTGAGGCATAGGGAGTCTTACTCATCCTTTCTCTATCTTGTACCGTTGCAGGACTTTGAGTTTACTCAAGGTCGTATTGGGAAACATGGGCAAGAACCCTTTCTTGCTATCTTCCATTCCAAACCTCTTTAGAACTTTTTCCAAATATGTACTCTGTGACAATGATATTAGGCGTCTCGCTCTATATCTATAAATGTTTATGCCTAATATGTAAGTTGCTTCGCCAAGATCTTTCATTGAAAAACTATTATTCAAATAATCCTTGACACTATTAATAAGGTCTACATCATTCACAATTAATAATATTTCATCTACATATAGTATTAAGAATGCCATAGAGCTCCCACTCACTTTCTTGTAAATACAAGCTTCTCCATAAGTTTGTATAAAACCAAAACTTTTGATTACCTTATCAAAACGTTGATTCCAACTCCGGGATGCTTGCTTCAATCCATAAATGGACCGTTGAAGTTTGCATACCTTGTTAGCATCTTTGGGTTGTACCATATACAACTCTTCATCAATGTCTCCATTGAGTAACGCCCTTTTGACATCCATATAGGTCGAGTTATCCCTCGATTTCAAATGTTTAGCTTCAATGTTATTAATGTGTCTATTTCTACAATCGAGATTCAATAATAATAGACCATCTATCAAAGGTGCATGTGCATAAAACATATTACTCACATAAATCGAACAACCATTATTCTCGGATTTAAACAAGTAACCGTCTCGCAATAAACATGATCCGGATATAATGTTCATGCTCAACACAGGCACCAAATAACAATTATTTAAGTATAAAACTAATCCCGATGGTAGGTCAAGAGGTAGCGTGCCGACCGCAATCACATCAACCATTGATCCATTTCCAACGCGCATCGTCACCTCGTTCTTTGCTAGTTTTCTCCTATTCTGCAGCACCTGTTTCGAGTTATAAATATGAGCAACCGAACCAGTATCAAATACTCAGGCACTACTACGAGTAATAGTGAGATACACATCAATAACATGTATATCGGATATACCTTTCTTCTTGATGTTGCCGTTCTTCAAATCCGCCAAGTACTTAGGGAAATTCCGCTTCCAGTGACCCTCTCCCTTGCAGTAAAAGCACTCAATATCAGGCTTAGGCCCAGCCTTGGTCTTCTTCGCCGGCGCGGTAACTTTCTTACCGCCCTTCTTGAAGTTCCCCTTTTTCTTAGACTTGCCTTGCTTCTTTAATTTTGTGGTCTTATTGACCATCAACACTTGGTGCTCTTTCTTGATCTCCACTTTCGTAGACTTTAACATGGAGAAGAGTTCGGGCAACGAATTGTCCATGTTTTGCATATTGTAGTTCATCACAAAGTTCTTGTAACTTGGTGGCAGTGATTGGAGGACACGGTGAATCCCCAAAGAATAAGAAATCACTATACCCAAGATTTGAAGCTTGCTTGCATGCCTAGACATCTTAAGCACGTGCTCACTGACGAAGCTGCCCTCTTCCATCTTGCAGTTAAAGAACTTTTCAGAAATCTCATAACTCTCAACTACCGCGTGAGCCTCAAATATCATTTTGAGTTCACGGACAATATCATGTGGGTCATGGTTCTCAAACCTTTTCTGAATCTCCGATTCTAAACCATACAAGATAGCACACTGAACTGTGGAGTACTGATTCTTCCGAGCGAGTAAAACATTCTTTACCTCATCGGTAGCATCAGCTGCAGGTGGGTCACCCAGTGGTGCATCCAGCACATAGGTCAAATTACCAGCATTGAGGACAATCCTCAAATTGCGGAACCAATCCGCGAAGTTGCTTCCATTGTTTTTCAATTTTTCTTTCTCTAGGAACACATTAAAATTGATGGTAGGGGTCGCCATTGATCTACAACATATTTGCAATAGTTTAGACTAAGTTTATGACAAATTGAGTTCTAATTAATAGTTAAATTAATCTAGGTGAACTCCCACTCAAAACAATATTCCTCACATTGTTTTAGTGATCACACGAACCAAATCCACCACATCAAAACCGATCATCACGAGAGTTGATGTAGCTTTAATGGCAAACAATCAACATGTTCATCATATCTACTATATGACTCATGCTTTACCTTTTGGTGATCCGTGTTCCGAGACCATGTCTGTACATGATAGGCTCGTCAAGATCAAACCTTAGCTTCCGCATGAGCAAATCTGGCTTGCTCCCGTTATATATACTCGCAGAATCTAACACACACCGATCATCACGTGGTGCTTCGAAACAACGAGCTTTAACAACGGTGCTTACTAAGGATGAACACTTTATAACTTAAAATTTTGTGCTAGAGGGATCATCTTATAATGCTACCGTCGCGAACTAAGCAATACAAGATGCATAAAAGGATTAACATCACATGCAATTCAAAATATGTGATATGATATGGCCTTTCTTCTTGTGCTTCTGATCTCCATCTTCAAGCACGAACATGATCTCCATCATCACCGGCATGGCGTCAAGGTTAATGGTGCCGCTTCATGGCTGTCGTCCACCAGCATCAACTATTACAACTACTTTGAATAATAGACACGCATGTCTTAACGGAATTTAAAAAACAACCATATGGCTCTTGCCGGTTGCCAACTTACAATAAGGAACATTGCATACATCATATATAATCACAATCATGGCCATATCACATCACAGCACACCCCTGCAAAAAAAAGTTAGACGCCTCTAATTTTCTTTGCATGTTTTACGTGGTTTGGGGCTTTCAATAAGTGTCGTTCTACCTTACGAACAAGAACCACAACGTTGATACTAGTATTTTCAATTACCCGTTGTAAATTGAATCTTCACTATGTTGGGAGAAACAGGAACCCGCAAAGACACTTATGCAATACAAGTTGCATGTCAAGCATGGAGCAAGTCTCATGAACGATGTCATGTAAAGTTAGCCCGGGCCGCTTCATCGCACCATCCCGCAAGATGCAAAGTAACAAGAAGCAATCGATAACAAAAGCATCAATACCAACAATGACCATTGTGTTCTACTCGTGCAACATATCTACATATAGACACGGCTATGATACCACTGTAGGGGTTCGTAGCATGGAAAACAGAAAATTTCCATCCAATGCACATAAACAAGCCAAGATCTATCTACTAGATTGTAGCAACGAGTCGATTAGAGTACTCACCCTCGAAGATTTCAAAGCGGTTAACGAGAGCAGATTCTCGTGGATGATTTAGTCGTACACTTGCCGATCTCAAGATCGCGTAGACGATCTTTCCGGTGCTGCGTTCCGGCAGTGCTTCCGTAGTCGGTCACACGTTTGGTACTCGACGAAGACCTTCCTCTCCCTTGTTCCAGCAGGCAGCGGAGGTTGTAGTTCTCCCCTCGCGATTCTGGAAGCACGACGGCGTGGTGTCGGAAGTAGAGGGAAGAACCCACAGGGCTTCGCCTAAGCCGGTGCGAGTTATGGTGGATCTAGGGTTTCTAGCGATCTAGGTTTAGAAGGCCAGAGAGGAGGAGGTGGTGTCGGCTAGGCGACAACAGCGAGGCCATGAGGCGGCGGCACGGGCGAATGGCGGCCAAGCCATGGAGGCGGCGGTGCATGGTGGGGAGGGCTTGGTGTTGTGGTCTTTGGGGCAGCCCTCCCCCTCTATTTATGAGAGGGGGCAGCCTTGGGAGAGGGGAGTTTGAATCCATACCCAAACCCAAGTTGGATAGAAGGAAGGACATTTTCCTTCTTCCACTAGGAAACTATTGTTCCAGTTTGACTTTTCAAACCTCTCTTTTGACTTTCAATTTAGAGCTTTAATTCTCTCTCGCAAATACCCAACCAAGTGACCTAGGACATGATCCAATCATTCCACTTACCCATGACACATTCATGGACCATTCCCCTTCCGGTCCGGTGAACCTTCTAGAACCTCTCCGATGAAAACATCGAAATCATTCCCGAACTCCGGAATCGGACTTTCCTTATATGAACCTTATTCTCCGGACCATTTCGGATCTCCTCGTGATATCCCGGATCCCATCCGAACTCTGAACAACATTCGGTTTCCCTACTTACATTCCATATCTACTAAACAACATTGAATCCTTAAGTGTGTCTCCCTACGGTTCGTGAATTATGCGGACATGACCGAGACACTTCTCCAATCAATAACCAATAGAGGAATCTGGAAATTCATATGGCTCCCACATATTTCTACGATTACTTTGCGATCGAATGAACCACTTACATATGATACCAATTTCCTTTTGTCTCGCGATAGTTTACTTATCCGAGGTTTGATCGTCGGTATCTCTGCATACCTAGTTCAACCTCGTTACCCATAAGTACTCTTTTCTTGTTCCCGTGATATGTGATCCCTTGTGAGCCAGTCAAGTGCTTGCATGCTAATTGGATGACATTCCACCGTGAGGGCCCAAATTATATCTATCTGTCATATGGATGGACAAATCCCATTCTTGATCCATGTGCCTCAACACATACTTTCCGAACACTCAATGCCATCTTTATAGCCACCCAGTTACGGTGTGGTGTTTGATATCATCAAAGCATCCTTCCGGTGATGGTGATTAGCATGATCTTATGGTCAAAGGAATTAGGTTACTATGTATCGGAAAGCTTATAGCAAACGAACTATTGAAATGACTTGATCTTTATGCTACGCTTATCTATAGGAGTATGTCCATCATACCATTCTCCTAATGATATGATCTTGTTGTTAATAACATCTTAATGTTCATGATCGAGAAATCACGATCATCTATTAACCAACAAGCTAGTATTATAAAGAGGCTTTACGAGGGACTCTAATTTAGTTTACAAATCACACAAGTATTAATGTTTCCGGTTAATACTACTATAGAATGAATATAAACATTTATCATAAACACAAAGATATAATAATAACCACTTTTATTATTGCCTCTAGGGCATATCTCCAACACTTTGTTTGGCAACTACTTCGAGATAGGCTCCCATCAGAAGTAGAGGCCACCAAGCGACATGGGCCGGGGGACGGGTTATGTCCATTATGTGGGACCCCGAAAATGGGAACCACATAATGTTCACCTGCCCTAGAGCCCTGTTCCTGTGGAACTTCACTCGAGATGCGTTGGGACCGCTCTGGCAGGCCCATGATCTCGGGGAATTCCTAGAAACCCAGGCAAACAGCACCGGAAAGGGCCGCCGCCTATTCTGGCTGGTGTGTTTCCACGATGTCTTGTTCACTGTGGAATATTCGTAATAAGATGGTTATTGAACAGATCCTTCCTCGACGTGCCACTAACTCGGTCTTCAAATTCTTGGCATCTTTGCAGCTCTGGTACCCGCTGTGTAGACAGCGAGACAAGGCGAGGCTGGACGAGATCCTTCGGCGTCTCCTGGAGGCGGCACAGCGGCTCCCCCCTTAGAGCGCCATTTCTCTAGTTGTTTTGTGTTTTCTCGCTTGGCGAGTGTGTCGTTGACTTTCTTTGGATTGTCTTGTGATGTGGTCCTAGCTTTTGTTCTGTCGTCTATTGAACCTATGTAACTTGTGTTAGATGGTTGCTTTATTTATAAAGCGGGCGAAAGCTTGATTCGAGAGAAAATATTATGCCACAAAATTACAATCAGGCAAGTCTTGTGTTGCCCGGTGTAGAATGAGGTTCAGAATCCTGAAAACAAAGTTATGATAATATGTAGCTAAGTACTACATAGTATGGCAAGTAAGTGTCAACGATCTGGCAACTAGTACCGCTGAAACCGGTTGTTAAACATGTCAGCATGAGGATAATTTTAGACATCTTCTCGCGACTAAGACAATGGTGAAAGCTGACTGTCAATCGGGTTAATGGTCCATGATATACGACTTTTTAAACTCAGAGAACCTTTGAAGCCGCACGGATGCATATGAGAGAAGGGGAGGCGGCAAACTGACAACATATGTGCAGAGGCAACTATGTAATCATGTCCTTCATTATTATTACCCCTGTTCCAAACTATAATATTTTGATAGATTATTTTATAACCTAACAAAACGTACTACATTTAGAAACAAAAGTAGTACTTAGTATCATTTGGATCAAGTGTTTTGACAAATAAGTATTAAAAGCTCCGATGGGCTAGACAGTAGACAACCACAATAAAGATTACATATTGCATGGCAGATACTCCCTCGGTTCTAAAATATAAGATGTTTTAGACTTTTTCTGAAACATATGTATGTAGACACCTTTTAGCGTGTAAGCTAACTCATTTTGCTGTGAACATACATATTAAAAGACGTCTAGATATATAAGCTTCAGAAATAGGCTAAGACATCTTATATTTTAGAACAGAGGTAGTATGCAGCACCAATCATATTAATATGTTGCACGCCAGACCGATTGAACATAGCCCATCTGAGAGGGACATGGTGTTTTGTCTTGCATGTCTAAATATACCTACTATAAAAGCAATGCATTTCAAAATGTCAAACAGTTCTGACAATAAATATCTGGTGTACATTTGGACATCCTATGTTCTCACATAAAATTTTGCAGTAAAAAGACATATGTTGTGGCATGTATAAGAAAGGAAAAAAAACTGTCTCATGAAAAGCTATTTTATTTGGAGTACTGAAAATTGTCTTTTTAAGCAAGCCACAAATACTGTATTTCTTCGTGAAAATTTATGTGTGAACATAAAATGTCTATATGTACATTTGGATTTTTTTCGAATTTTCAAACATTTTAAAGTATATTTTTGGCAGTGGTGCATCTACATGAGACAAAGTGGATATCCCGGGAGACATCTCCATTTGGTTGCACCAAAGTCTAGAGGATCTACGCCTCCCACGTTGCAGAAAGAATTTTTTTTGTTTTGTTAAAACAACATCATCGTTATGGTTCCAAGTAGCCTAGCATAATGCTCATAGCCACTGGATATGTGCCTTAACAGTCTTTTGCTAACAATTGTCAACCAATTTCCTATCATATCTGCAGTCAGTGGTTGAGGACGAACAAAATTGGGATAGTGCTAACTCTGATGGATAATTTAAGTATATGCAAAATCAAAATTGTCCATACACACAAGTATCTACATGTTCTAGCTTCCTAAAACGTCAAGGAGTATTTGATCTTGAATATAATCATTAATTACAATGGACGTACAACATACTTACATAGAAATACAAAGCAATGCACCGCTAATCTTGCTGCTTGCCGAGCCGCCTAGGCGTCGTCTTGTTCGAAAATTATTGCATTGGTCTCTTAGTTGATCAGCTACCTTCTTTTCAGAGTGTGTTGATCAGCTACCCTCTTTTTTTTTGAGAACTTGTTGGTCAGCTACCTGGATTAGTGGTTTCTGTCCTGGGTCGACCCCCACCAGCAGCACGACTCGCATATCCTCCATCTTGGGCCGTACGAAGGCCCAGTTACCAGCCCAAACGGCTAGACTAGCGATGGCCCATGTGCCTTTCGCTTTTCTCTTTTCCCTTTCTTCCGAGAGAACAGCTGGACAAGTGGACATACGAACGAACAACAAACGTCGAATGTAACGCTGACTGCAAAGGGCATCCCACCGGAACTACCCAAACACTCGATTCAAATCGTTTTTTTTTCTGTTTAGATTGGGCCATGTTCGTTTTTTTATCGTGGTCTATCCGGCCAACCGCACGAGCGACCTGATCCATCTGTCAATATTCTCCCACTGTCACCGCTAGACACTCTCGCAATGAGACGCTAATGGCGACGCAACGTCGGATATCAGCGCCGGCGGCTTTTCGCCCGACCGGCGTTTCCCGTCATCGAAGATTTCCGTTTCCTGAGCGCGCCTCGCCTACTGCAGCCAGAAAACTTCCCGCTCCTCCCCGGCCATTTCCCGTCTTCGCCGTGGTCTATAAAAGACGGCCACCGACGCGGCGGATACAACAATCCCAAACAAGAGAAAACCAATAGCCGAAAAAGTGCCAGCCTCCATTAGCCATGCCTCGCCGCAAGATCACCTACTAGACCAAGATCTGGAAGATGTGTCGCACCCGCTACCCGAAGGTGGAGATCGACGCCATCGACCCCCAGGCCACGTTGATGTCCCAGCGCATGACCGAGGCGCAGGTGTTGTCCTTCGAGGAGGAAGGTCGTGTGGCTGAGGAGGCACTAGAGCGGGTGGTGGAGGCGGCCGCAAAGGTGGCCGCCCAATGGACGGTGCGCAAGATACACCACGTCACCGCCAAGGAGGCGGTGGCCATGGAGGCCGCTGATGTCTACGCACTTCTATTCTTGTAGACAGTTGTTGGGCCTCCAAGTGCAGAGGTTTGTAGAATGGCAGCAAGTTTCCCTTAAGTGGATTACCCAAGGTTTATCGAACTCAGGGAGGAAATGGTCAAAGGTATCCCTCTCAAGCAACCCTGCAATCAAGATACAAGAAGTCTTTTGTGTCCCCAACACACCCAATACACTTGTTAGGTGTATAGGTGCACTAGTTCGACAAATAGATAGTAAAATACAAGTAGTATGGATGATTATAAGTGATAACGGTGCCAAGAAAGATCTTCTGACAGGGAGGAAAACAATAAAGACAAAAAGATGGAAGCAAGCAAACATGTAACAGATCTAGATGGAAACGGTGTTTCAATGCTTAGAAACAAGGCCTAGGGATCATACTTTCACTAGTGAACACTCTCTCATATAAATATCTTCTCTTCATGATACTACCCTGAACTACTCTCCGGTTGGACACTCTAATCCATGGTAGGGCTATAGCAGCACTCCTCAAAGTCCGCCTTCCCCATCTAGATAACCCCACACTATCACCTTAAGCACTAGATGATTCCAACAAACACCATAATTTTATAGAGACAACCAACTCAAAATATACTCATGATTAATATTTATGAACTCTAGTCTAAGTGCCACCACGGTATGCACGCTATCACTTTCACACACATGGGGAGAGCCGGAGATCTATTAAAGCACTTGAGTAGCAGAGTAGATCTACTTGATTACAAAGCTCATGATCACAATATCATGCATAGAAAGAGAGATAAACACATAGCTATCGGTAGAGCCCTTAGCCTTGAGGAAGAACTTCTCCCTCCTTATCATGGGAATCAGCAACGGCGATGGAGATGGTGGTGGAGATCGATGGAGATGGCTCTGGGGGCAGTTCCCCGTTCCGGCAGGGTGCCGAAATAGACTTTTTGTCCCCTGAATCTCCCCTTCGGTGGCAGCGGCGTTGCAGAACTTTTCATGGATGTATGATTAACGATCTAGGGTTTTCTCCCCGGGGGCTTCTTATAGGCGAAGGGGCAAGGCGAGGAGGCGGCCAGGGGGCCACACCCCTTGTGGCGCAGCCTAGGTGGGCCCGCGCCACCCTAGGGTGTGCCCACCCTGGTGCCCTACGCCATCTCTGCTTCGATTTTACGTATCGCTCCAGGAAAAATAGTAACTTTGGCTTTTGTCCCGTCCAATTCTGAAAATATTCATTTTTTAGCTTTTCTGAAACCAAAAACAGCAGAAAACAGGAACTGGCACTGTGACATCTTGTTAATAGGTTAGTAACAGAAAACATATAAAAATACCTCAAAGTGTAGACAAAACAAAGCAAAGTAGATACTAAACAAGCATGGAACATCAAAAATTATAGATACGTTTACGACGTATCAAGCATCCCCAAGCTTAACTCCTGCTCGTCCTCGAGTAGGTAAGTGATAAAAAGAATAATTTTTAGGTGACATGTACCATCAAAATCAAGATCAAGCCATTTGCAAGCAATGAAAGCTGGGATCAAAGAACTCTAAGCATGAGCATGAAAGATAAAGTTTTAACAATAAGACAAAGCAACTATGTTGCAACATGAAAGGATACAAACAAAGATTCATACATAACATGCATTGAAAAAATGTTTATTTGTTTCACATACAGAAAACATAGCATAGTGGCATTCATCTTGTCCCTCGTGGAGTAGCAAATAGATGCATAGGACACCTTCAAAGTTCATAAGAGTGACTAGATACAAATAGCACAAGAACAAGCAATATCAACAATATGCATCAATCAATAAGTTTTGGGACAATGCACATAGAACTAAGAATGGAAACTATGCTATCTTAATTGGTGCCTAAGGATAGAAGGTGGAGACTCAATATAATGGTGGAAGAAAGGCCCTTCATAAAGGGAAGCAGGGATTTCAAGTTTCAAAAAGAGCTTCTAAAAATTATGGTACTTGTCAGCTTTCATCCCTCATTGCCCCTATGATAAGTATCTTGAAGTGATTAAGATTAAAGTGAACAAACTATGGAGTATATGCTTGACAAAGTATAAGTTGGCAATCTCATGTCCCTTGAGTGCGAGGGACGCTCCTCATGATACTCAACTTTAGTCACCGGTAAGTTCTTGTCATAGTAAGTACATGTGTATCATAGAGAACCGCCAACGAGGTACCCCTTGCACATGATACAGGAGCTATCCCATATCAAAATGACAAGGCAAGCAGACAATGAGCATTTTAGCAATCTTCTTATTTACCATGGGAAAATGTGTTGGAATTATGCCCTAGAGGCAATAATAAAGATATTATTATTATAATTCTTGTTCATGATAATGTTTATATTCCATGCTAGAATTGTATTAAGCGGAAACTTTAATACTTGTGTGGTTTGTGAACAACACCGTGTCCCTAGTACGCCTCTATGGACTAGCTCATTGATTAATGATGGTTAAGGTTTCCTAACCATGGACATGAGTTGTTGATTAATAATGAGATCATATCATTGGGAGAATGATATGATGGACAGACCCAAACTAAGCGAAGCAATTAGATCGTGTCATCGTGTTCATCTTTGCGAAGCTTTTCTTATGTCAAATATTGTATTCCTTAGACCATGAGATAATACAACTCCCTGGTATCGGAAGAAAGCTTTGAGGTCATCAAACGTCATCCTATGAGAGGGTGATCATAAAGGTGTCTCTCAGGTGATCGGAAAGTATCATTGGGTTGTATGTATCGAGATGGGATTTGTCCTCCCAAGTCCGGAGATATACTTGGGCCCACTCGGTAATCGATATTAACAACGCTTGCAAGCATGTGGTTAAGGAGTTAATCACAAAGTGATATCGGATTACGGAACAGTAAAGTACTTCTTGTGAACGAGATTGAACTAGGTATGACTGATGCAAGCGATCAAATCTCGGGCAAGTAAAATATCGCGAGACGAAGGGAATATATATATGGGATTGATTGAATCTGGCATCGTGGTTCATCCGATATGATCATCGATGAATGTGTGAGTCAATATGGGTTTCGGACCGCCGTTGATTATTGATAGAAGATCATGTCCGCATATTCTCGAAACCGAAGGGTCACACACTTAACGTGTCTCGACGCTAGGATAGATTGGATAATTGGTTTATGAGTTTTTGTTCGGAGTCTCGTATGGGATCCAGGACATCACGAGAGGTTCTGGAATGGTTCGGAGAATAAGATTCATATAAAATGCAGTTTTTGGAGTTCTAATTGTTCCGGGTTAATCGGTATTGTACCGGAAGCTTCTAGAACCTTCCGGAAGGGGGCCAACGTGGTCCCACCTGTAGGGAGGGGGCATGGTCCTATGAGGGAGTGCCCTGGCCGCATTGGGCCAGGGGCACAAGGCCCCATAGGTCCTAGCCGGCCAAACAAGGGGAAACCCTAGTTTGGAGCTTCTAGAAGGGGGTTTCTTGCCCACTCCTCCCTCCTTGGCCGCCTAGGCTTGGGAGGGAGGGCTGGCGCCCACCCTCTATATATAGAGGCTGGGCGCACACCCCCACACCTTCCCCTCAAGCCTAGTCGCCCTTCTGCCCTCCTCTCTCTCTCCCTCCCGACTGCGTGTAGGCGAAGCCCTGCTGCAGAAACTCTCCACCACTTGCACCGCGCCGTCATGTTGTAGATCCAATCCATCTCTCCACCATACTTGCTGGACCAAGGAAGGAGGAGACGTCGATGTGCTACACGTGTGCATCTCACGGAGGCATCGCCACTTGCGGTGCTAGATCGGATCGGATCGCGAGGAGGAGAAGCGAGTACGACTACATCACCCACGCTCGATTTAACGCTCCGCTGTCTTGAATCTTCAAGGGTATGAAGATCTAATCCAATCTCTCTCATTGTTTGCATCTCCTAGATTAGATCTTGTCTTCCCTCTATTCGCATCCGTAGAAAATTTTGATTTACTATGTCGCGAAACCCTTCAAAATGGTGCTTTTTCTCTCTTTTCTCTTTTCAATATGTCTCTTTTTTATAAGAAGAGATATTCATAGATTGCTCACTATGGTGATGCTGCAAGTTTCCACCATGATTAGGCATGGCTTAGGCTAGCGCCCCAGGCGTTTCTCTAACACACATACATAACGTCGTGGACTTACAAGCTCCCCTTTTATTTCACACCGACGACATCCATAAACAAAAGAGCATGATATCAACTGGGTAACAATGTATAGGTGCAATGTTGAAAGCGTTCCCCATGACAGCATGGTTCTGCTAATTCCCAACGTATACGTGCAAGCATATATAACATAGATGACACAATGGTTCAAGTTTATTAGGGGCAAGAAAAATAAAGTGTGCCATCAAGTTTGTGAGAGCTTTAATCACTAATTTCACATAACAAGTTTAATTTGGAATACAGATAAAACAAGAATATACTTGGAATGGTGTAACACACCATGCATAGGAATTTATAGTGGACACTTTGGAAAAACTTGGTTTCTTGGGAGTTGGATGCATGAGTAGAGCTTACTCAATACAAGTGGAGGCTAACAAAACACTGGGAGCGACCAACTAAGAGAGCAATAATGGCCATAATCATGCAAAGCGACAAAACATTATTAATCAAAGCATAAAGTGGTACCACAAGTCAAAAACTAAATGATCATAGAGGCTAAGGTGACTAGTTCATAGCCATAACATGGTGTGAGCATGTGCCAAGCCAACCCAAACAAAGCATCAAAGGAGAATACCACAATACTATGCTTTTGTATGCTAAAACAACGCATGATTCCTTCAAGGCACACTAAGCAATCCCAATTGTTTGGAACAAGTCATGCTACATCAATAATAACTAAGCATAAGGTCAAAACAACATCTAGCATGACATGATAAATCCTAAGCCACAGTCAAAACAAGCTCCCTTTTGTATCACTATAAGCATGAAGCTTCCTACTCTTTTTCCAACACCAATCGACTTATTTGAAACAACTCACAAAGATAATGATCAATAAAGATCAGTGAGCTTGTCTCACAAATCCACAAATAAGAACTAAACAGTTCTAAGCTGAAAGCATAAGAAAACTAAGGCTAAACACAGTGCTAGCAAAAGAGAACACTCACAAAACAATAAGAATGAAAACTAGAGTGTTCTAGGCAATGAAAACAGAGTGTGTCTCTCGAAAAGAAGTGTGCTGGGATCCAACCATCTTATTCAAGCAAACCAAACAAAAGAATACCAAAAACGGAAAGTAAGACGCTCCAAGAACAACACAATAGTGCATGAAGCAATAAAAACAAAGTGTCTAGAAAGACCTGAGATTTTTATTAATGAAGAAGGGCATGCCTTGGGCATCCCCAAGCTTTTACGCTTGTGCCTCTTGAATATTTCTTAGGGTGACACGGGGTGGCACCCCCAAGATTGAGATTTTGTCCATTCTTCATCTCATTACATCATTCTTCCCTTACACCTGAAAATTTTCCTTCATACATAACTTCACACAATCTTCATTAGCAACATTAGTGCATTCAAAAGATAATAAACCTTTGGGGTTTAGTTTAAAAACAGCAAAAATTTCATTAAGAACACAAGATAATGAGTCAATTCCTTTTAAAAACCTCAATTTACCAATGAGAACTCAAAAATAAATCGATAGGATGCAAATGCAAATAAAGACAGAAATCTGTCAAAACAGACCAGGAGGTAAAAACCAATTTTTTCAAAGACCTTCTGGTGCTCAAATAAAAAAAGTGTTAAACTAACAAAAGTTAGCTAACAACCTGGGGGGTTTATTCAGAAAATTACAGCTCAAACCGACTTACAGAGATTTTTCACAAAGTTTTACAGTGAAGCCCAAAAATCTGTTTTGGGACAACAGTTCCCAAAATCTTACTTCCCTCTCATTAGAGGTTATTCTTGGCCAAAAAAATCAAACAAAAAGAATAAGGAGAGGTTATTACAGAAGTAATAAATTCCAAGACTCAATAAAACTATTGGGTTATCTCCCAAGAAGTACTTTTCTTTAACGCCTTTAAGTTAGGCTTGATAGTTTGAGAAGATGCTCACATAAGAAATATGAATTGAAATAAAAGAGAGCACCAAGAAGAAAATTCAAAACACATTTAAGTCTAAACCACTTCCTATGCATAGGAATCTTGTAAAGAAACAAGTCATGAAAGCACAAAGCAACAAGCATAGGAAAGCAAAACAAGTGCAACTTCAAGATTTTCAACATAAAGAGGGGAAACTTAATATTGTTGAGATACATAATACCATGTTTCCCTCTCTCATAATAACTTTCAGTAGCATCATTAATAAAATTAACAATATAACTATCACATAAAACATTCTTATCATGAGCCACATGCATATAATAATTATTACTCTCCACATAAGCATAGTCATTCTTATTAATTGTAGTGGGAGCAAATTCAACAAAATAGCTATCATTGTTATTCTCATCACCATACAAATATAGGAGGCATATTGTAATCATAATAGCAAATTTTATCCTATAAAGCAGGTGGACTAAAAATATCATATTCATCATTGTAATCATCATATATTGGAGGTTTTGTATCATCATAAGCAATAGAATAGCTATCTTCCAAAGATGAGGAACCAAAAAGATCATTTTGATAAAAACTAGCTTTCCCAAGCTTAGACGTTTTCATGGCATTAGAAATATTGGTGTTCAAAGAATTCATACTAATAAAATTGCTATTAGCATACAAATGAAATTCCATAGGTTTTTTAATTTTCTCTTCAAACACTTCATGTCCTAACTCAAGATAAATGTTATAAAGCTCTCTAATTTTTTTGTTGTTTTCCATTAAGCCTAACTAGTGAAAACAAGAAAAAAAAGACAAAATTGAAGAATCTAAAGGAAATAACTTCGAGCACTCACACACCAAGAGGATGTGAGTACCTTTTACCTTACCTCCCGGCAACGGCGCCAAAAACGAACTTGATGTCTACGCACTTCTATTCTTGTAGACAGTTGTTAGGCCTCCAAGTGCAGAGGTTTGTAGAACAACAACAAGTTTCCCTTAAGTGGATTACCCAAGGTTTATCGAACTCAGGGAGGAAGTGGTCAAAGGTATCCCTCTCAGGCTACCCTGCAATCAAGATACAAGAATTTTCTTGTGTCCCCAACACACCCAATACACTTGTCAGGTGTATAGGTGCACTAGTTTGGCGAAGAGATAGTAAAATACAAGTAGTATGGATGATTATAAGTGGTAACGGTGCCAAAAAAAGATTCTAACGGGGAGGAAAAGACTAAAGGCAAAAAGATGGAAGCAAGCAAACATGTAACAGATCTAGATAGAAACGGTGTTTCAATGCTTAAAAACAAGGCCTAGGGATCATACTTTAACTAGTGAACACTCTCTCATATAAATATTTTCTCTTCATGATTCTACCTTGAACTACTCTCTGGTTGGACACTCTAATCCATGGTAGGGCTATAACAGCACTCCTCAAAGTCCGCCTTTCCCATCTAGATAACCCCACACTATCACCTTGAGCGCTAGATGGTTCCAACAAACACCACAATTTCATAGAGACAACCAACTCAAAATATACTCATGATAAATATTTATGAACTCTAGCCTAAGTGCCACCACGGTTTGCACGCTGTCACTTTCACACACGTGGGTAGAGCCAGAGATCTATTAAAGCACTTGAGCAGCAGAGTAGATCTACTTGATTACAAAGCTCATGATCACAATATGATCATGCATAGAGAGAGAGAGATGAACACATAATTACCGGTAGAGCCCTTAGCCTCGAGGAAGAACTACTCCCTCCTCATCATGGGAATTAATAACGGCGATGGAGATGGTGGTGGAGATCGATGGAGATGGCTCCGGGGGTACTTCCCCGTCCTGGCATGGTGCCGAAACAGAGACTTTCTGTCCCCCGAATCTCCCCTTTGGTGGCGACGGCGCTGCGGAACTTTTCATGGATGTATGATTGACGATCTAGGGTTTTCTCCCTAGGGGATTATTATAGGCGAAGGGGCAAGGCGAGGAGGCGGCTAGGGGGCCACACCCCCTGGTGGCGTGACCTAGGTGGGCCCGCACCACCCTAGGGTGTGCCCACCCTGGTGCCCTACTCCATCCCTGCTTCGATTTTATGTATCACTCTAGGAAAAATAGTAACTTTGGCTTTTGTCCCGTCCAATTCCGAAAACATTCATTTTTTAGCTTTTCTGAAACCAAAAACAGCAGAAAACAAGAACTGACACTGTGGCATATTTTTAATAGGTTAGTACCATAAAACATATAAAAATACCTCAAAGTGTTGAAAAAACAAAGCAAAGTAGATACTAAACAAGCATGGAACATAAAAAATTATAGATACGTTTACGACGTATCAGCCGCATAAGCGGACCTCCGTGAGATCCGCTACGACGCGGTCATGACCACACTGGAGGAGGCCGCCAAGGTCGCTGTCCACGAGCTTCGCCATGCCTCCGCCATGCACAGGGAGGTGGAAGCGGCGCAACGCAAGCACGCCGCCAACACAACGGAAGAGGAGAAGCGCGTGGCTACGGCCTCCGAGGTGGCGGCCACGTGGGCTCTCATTGACAGCGGCGAGATGAAGGTGGGGGAGGACGACGAGAAGGGGGGGGAGGAGGAAGAGGAGGAGGGCGATCATCGTCCCCCTGCAGATCGCGCATGCGTTGGGCTTTGGTCCCAACGGGGCTCCGGCTCCGGCTGGGGTGACCCCGGCTGAGGCAGAAGCCGCGCGTCGGGCAGAGGCCTTGGCAGCGACGGCCGCGAAGGAGCTCGCCGACCAGGAGGCGAGGGACCACTGGGCCGCCCAGATGGAGAAGGCCCTGACGAACCGGGCGGTGGTGGAGGACCGCAGGAAGGCGGCGGGCAAGACGGTGGTTCGCGGCCATGCGCACGACCGTCACCGCGAATGCCTCTAGTAATGGGTCATCTGGTCCGCTAGGGCGGCGATCGACGGGGATAGCCACAGCGGCAACGTTGGCCACGACAACGGTGGCGAGTAGCTGTTGCGATGGCCTCCTCCAGCAGCAGTAGTAGTACCCCTTTTTTATGGGAAAATTTGCTTCAGGACAATGTTATTTTCAGTCATTTGCTAAACCAAACCATCACATTGTGTCTTTGCTAGCTATCATTACAATTTTGTGGCACATTTTCTAAAACACACCACGTAGCTACTAGAAAGTTTTGGCACTTTTGCCTGGGTGACCATGTTATGGCCGGGTTTGAAGAAAATGTGTCAAACTTTTTATTTTTAGCCGTGTGGTGTGTTCTGGCAAATGTGCCACAAAATTGTAATGGTACATGGTAAAGACACAATTGTGCAGGGCGTTTTGACAAACGCCAGAAAATAACAGTGTCCCATAGAAAATTTTCCATTTTTTAAATATGCCTTTTTTTAATTGGCAGGGCCTAATCAAATGAAAACCTATCTTACATATGGGCCCCAAGTGGCTGACTAACGGACACCTGTGTTGTTCGCGCTGCGTTCGGGCCGACGCAATCTTTGTCCAGATTTGGTACACGGATGGGTCGAGCTCCGTCCGGATGGGTCGTGCCGCTGGGGCACCGCGCACGCCTCGCGGGCAC
This sequence comes from Avena longiglumis, assembly GCA_030063025.1. NCBI lineage: Eukaryota > Viridiplantae > Streptophyta > Magnoliopsida > Poales > Poaceae > Avena > Avena longiglumis. The sequence continues at coordinate 437,702,494 of CP125974.1, read as the reverse complement.
ATTCAGACGCGCTCAGGCAGGTTGGGTTGACCTGTTGGAGATGCCCTAACGTGTCTCCTAAGTGTAAGAGCATCTCCACTTTCTCACCAAATACGGCGTTCGGCGCGGCCTTTTTTCTGCCCGTAGGAGGGTGCGCCAGATGGGTTCGGAAATTAGGGGTGCTGGTTCGAGCCATGCCCCAATACAAAAAAATTCAAACATTCAAAATTGAGTTAAACTTCAAAATTAACATCGATTCCATAGATTGTTCAAACATATTTACACAAAATTGATACAAATTTACATAAAACAGGAAAAGATAAAAACTAACACCTCCGGCGGCCGAGGAGCTACTCTCGCCAGGAGGGCACCGCGGCGGCGGCGGCCCTCTGGCAACACCCTACATGTCAAACAACGAGTTGTATCTCACTAGCTGCGTCTCGGGATCCTCCTTGGCTCGGTCACGGCTGGCATGCAAGTCCATGGCGCCGGGTATCTGCAAGACGCAAGGAGGAGACGCATGTGGACGTCATCAAGTTGTTGCAGACGAATGTGCTTCAGCAGGAAAACATGGTAGAAGATGTCCCACCTGTAAGGCTTGCCAGTGGTCCGGTAAGCCGTCCCGTGGGGTGGTGGCAGCCACGGAAGCGCTCGTTGTCGCTCATCTCGAACACGGAAGTTGATCGCCCGCTGTTTGAGTGGAATCCATGGCGTCTACTTGGACTCGGCGTCAGAACTGCCCCCGCCCAACTCCTCGATATTGGCTATGCCGGAGTCGTCGGAGGCGATCCACTCGTCGTCCTCCGAGTTGGTGTGGTTTGGTCCAGAGAGAGGTGGAAATGGTTGCCATGTCTCTTCTACGGGCGGTGGGCGAGGTGGAGGAGGACGGCGTCCAGGCATGGTTGTGCACCGTCCTACTCGTGAAAGCAGCACCTCCGGACTCCGCCCTAGATATAACGGGAGAGGTGTGAGGCGTAGGCATGGTGTAGATCTGCAATGATGATGGACGCTACACCTACATATAGCGAGAAAAGGACGGGAAGCCAGACTAAAAGCGGTGGAAAAGGCAAAAAGGGCATGGCGGGAGAAAACCCTGGCGAGCAATTTCAATTCCACGTGGTCGTTGACTGAACGCCGATCGGGAGACGAGCCATCTATCTCACTGCCAAGGCTGACTTGCATCATTTTCAACTCCATCCGGTGTCATGGTATTGTCGACGAGTACGCCATGGAGGGGTGCTCACAGAGCATGTTTAGAGACGTGGGGTAAGGCGGAAGGTTGGCGGGTACGAGGTAACACAGCTTACCCAGGTTCAGATCCCACGACGGTGGCGGGATCCTACTCCTATTATAAATCACTATAATAGCAATATGCCGAGTTACAGGGATTAGTTCGCTATGCCGGATATGAGTTGTGCGTGCCCTAAAGGCTCCCATAGGTCCGGCTTATATAGTCGCCAGATCCTAGGGTTACAGGCAAAGTCCTAGCCGGACAGGTTACAGAGTTCTACACGGTACACAACTAGTCTAACGTGTCTTGCACTCCAAGGCTCCGGGTACGTCGGTGACTCCTCCATAGCCTTCCTTTATCCAGCCTGGGCCTCCCTTCTGGATTCATCTAACTGGGCCGCACAACAGGCTATGGGCCTTACTACCAACTGTGGGTCACCCGGGTTATCCGGATTAGAGACATGCTATGATGATACCCATATAGCATATCCCCAACAGTAGCCCCCGGAGAACTCCGAGATCTTGCACCGTCTTGCCTATTCAGGTTGAATGCTCTATCGAGATGAATGTCGGCAAATCGACAAGCAATATCTTGTAGTCCTCCCAAGAACCCTGCAATGCTCTCTGTCTTCAACTTGTAAGTCGGAGAACTGCTGAATCTTCCATCGTACACTTCTTGTAGCCGGACTGGATCCGTCCATGCCGGAATCTTCAGATGGGATGGTTCACCTGCCCATGTCAGCTACAGCAACATAGACCATAGGTCAGCGATGCCTCGTAACTCACACATGCAGAGAACACAATCATGTACATTTTCCTGCGCGAAGGATACGAACCGTTGGCGGCGGTGGTGGGAACGTGGCGAAATTTCTGCACACGTACACGCATGTGCTGTCCATGCAGCAACCACTCGATCACTTTGCACGAATCTTGACGCCGAGGGTTATAAATTACAATCGTGGTAGATTTTACCTTTTCACCTGATTCTCCCTCGTGTCATCTTCTTCCTCCTGCGAACCATCCCCTCTAGCTCTCCGCGCACACAGGAAAAACCCTAGTTCTTCCCCAATCTCCCAGTCACCTCTCCTCCTATTACAATGGCAAGCAGTAGCTCTACCCCATCCATAGCGGCGACAAACGAAAGTGCGGCCAAGCCGGCAGGCTCTGTCCACGTGCCTCCAAAGGGCGTGGTTATGCCGTGGTCCGCGGTGGTGGAAACCACCGACGGTGACCATATTCTAGCGGGGCTGGAACCACTGGAGGAGGAGAATGACTCCCACAAGGGAGAATGGCACGGCTCCGATATCGCCGATGGCGATCTCAAGGAGCTTCTCGCCGAGGGATACCTCCCCGCGACGAAGGGAATGGTCTGGCGAGCGGTGTCGGGCGGCGAGGTCACCCCTTCTCCCCAAGCCAGAGAGAAGGTGTACCTCAAAGCACAGATGGTACACGGCGTCTCCCTCCCAATCTTCGACTTCTTCCTAGCTGTCCTTAGCCATTACTAGGTTCAATCTCAGAACCTTTCGCCGAATAGCATCCTTCCTCTTAGAAACTGCGCGGCGCTTTGTGAGGGCTACCTAGGAATTAGGCCTAGGTTATATCTGTTCATCTATTTTTTCACCGTCAAGAGGGAATCCGGAGCTAGCAAGGATGAGCTTAGAAACTGCGGAATCATTAGCTTCAAGATCCGGCCTGGCCGGCGGTTCCCCGACATCGTAGGCCACGATTCTTGCAAGAATAAGCAGCAGACGTACTTCTACAGCCCAGATATCCCTCTGGCCGGCCGATAAGCAACGTACCCAGACTTTGTTGATGGGGCCGCCGCTAAAGCCCCGACATGGAGATCCTAGGCCACCCTTCCCTTCGACAACGAAGCTTCCCGAGCCATAAGGCGGATCGAGTGGTTTGTAGAGATGGGTTTGACCGGATTGGACCTAGCCATGTGCTGGTTCGTCAGGCGAATCCATCCTCTGCAGCACCGCGCGAAGCTGATGCACCAGTATACCTAGGATACAAAGGATAGCCTTCGCATCTCCATGGAAAACTTTTCGAGTGACTCCATCAAGCTCAGCCTCAAGGACATCGTCAAGGTGAAGGACAAGAAGTGCGGCTTCACCATCACCTATGACATGTTCGTAGACGGCAAGTGCCCAGAGGTACCTGTTTATTTTGCGTGTATGACATATACTCAAGTTCTTCCATATAGCGATTGACATTTCATCTAACACTTCAGGATTTCACATAACAGCTTAAAAGTCTAGAGGAGGATAGCATGGCTGTCTGAATCTATGACCCCAAGATGAAGGAAGTCACCGTCATGTCTGACGACGATGTCCCGTTGGCGCGTAAGCAGAAGAGCTCCACCTCTGACGCTGCCAATAGAGGCAAGAAGAAGAAGACGGAGGGTGGAGCCTCCAAGAAGTCCACCGCCACCCTAGAGGTGGAGAAAATAAGAAACCGGCATCCCTTTCACCAAGGCACCAACCGTTGTGTAAGCTTATTATCTTTCGACATTGTCTCTTGCTCGTCTTATTCCTGTACTTATACGTTTGCACGTTTCAGGAAGAAGGCTAGTTTGAGTTTGAAGAAGACCTCCAAAACATCGGGGGCTTCTAAAAACATCAGAGATAAATTGCACCAAGCGTCTCCCGCCATCGCCCCTACCACTCCTAGCGTCTAGCCTGCTGCCGCACCGACAAGCTCTCCAGCTAAGGTAGCATCTGGCCCTTCCGCCATGGAAGTGGACCTAGGTGTCACCGTGGATCTTGCCGTTGTCGGCGAGCAGGCGACACAAGAAAGTACAACGTCCAAAATGTATGAAGCTTCGGCTAAGGATGCCATCGATAGCGGTAAGGCGATAGTGGAAGGCGGAACGTCTGCCAAAGGCGGCGCCACTGCATCCAAGATGCCAATAGAGTTCCCAAAGATTGTCTACCCGGCGCTTACACCGAGTAGCTCAGCTCTGGCTTCTAGTGCAGCACCAGCTTCTCCGACCTGCGGTCTTGAGGAGCTGCTCAGGCAGGCGGATATCTTGCATGGAAATAGTTTTTCCTTCAGCAAGATATTTGCCGAGAGCGCCACCAATCTCAAGATCATCGCACTTGTAAGTTTTACTTTCCTTTTGCATTTTATATGAGTATCCCACTGTAGCTCCCGAGGATTTAGATGGAAAACCATAGGTTTTTTAATCTGAATGCTCTAAGAGTGACTAAGCTAGAAAACTTCGCACTGTAGCCCCCAAGTATTTAGTTTGAATGAAATATTCTGACTAGATACTTTTAGAGTAGCATACGCAGTGTTTGTAAACTTCAAATACTGTAGCCCCCAAGCCTCTAGTTGAAACAGAATTAGTTTCGACTAGATGCTTAAAGAAAGACTAAGCATATTGCCGAGTTAAAAACTCTCACTGTAGCCCCCAAGACTCTAGGTGGATATTTGTCCGGCTAGATGCTCCAAGTAGACTAAGTAACTTTAACCTTGTTTCCACATAATGAGAATGCTCAGAGAGGCGTCGCCAATGAGAAGTTCCATAAGATGCGCGCTGAGCTGGAAGCTGAAAAGGGAAAAACTGCCTTCTTGAAGCAACAAATCACCAAGAGCAAGAGTCTGTTTTTTTCCTTTCAATTTAGCACTCAAACTTGGTCTTTGTGCCATCCCTCTCCGACTACTCATTATGTGATATTATTTCTCCGACTTGCAAAAACCATCGCCAAGGCCAAGGACATTGTCGAGCAATCCAAGCACATTGAGGTGCTAGATAGCGAGAACAAGATCCTCAAGCAGGAGAGGGATGACACTCTAAAGATGCACGAGGAATCCATGAAGGCCTTGCAAGAGTCCGCCAACACGGAGATGAACCAACTAAAGGAGGAGATTGCAATCCTCAAGGAGCAGAAGAAAGTTGTCGATGAGTAGAATCAGCGCAACCTTGATGCTTACAAGGTTCTCCGACAAGAACGGGACTCCATGGCGGAGACACTCCAACAAGCGGAGTAGAGCATCTTTGGTAAGCGATCTCTGTATTGTACTTTTGTAATCCAGGTAATCTAAACTATTTTGTTTTATTGAACTCATGTATGCCTTTGCCTTGCCGGAAATGCAGCTCCTATTGGTTTGATCAATATGCCTCCTCCACCAAAGGAATGCATGGTTCTCGCCGGCAACTTCATTAGTACCGCCGTCAAGCAAGCCAAAGAGATTGCCAAGCCCCTGAACATCAACATAAAGGCGGTGGATTCCGTCATGAAGTACTTGGAGATTCTGCGCCAAGCCCCCGAGCGTATCGTAAGATGGAAAGCTTCATGTACCCGGGCTGGTGCGAAAATATCGCTGGCAATGGTCAAGGCCCACTACGAGAATGCACACATCGGCACGGTGACCTCGGGCCTGGCAGACGTAGACGATGACGGCCAGAAGATTGATCACAAAGCTATCTGAGCATCGTTCACGGGTTTTGACACCAGGGTTGCCGAGTTGGTCGATCCCAACGCCTTTGTGCCTCTTGAAATTATTGACGGTGACCATCATAGCTCCTCCGAGTCCCTCAAGACCACCGACTTTGAAGATGATCAGGATGGCTCTCCTACTGCCGACGACGCTACCTCAAAGTCTCCTGCGCCATAGGAATGAAAACCACTTTGTAATATTTGTCTCCTCTAGATGTATGCGTGTGGAAAAAACTACTGTATTAATCTTTAGGTGGAAAAACAATAGCTGTATGTTTCCTGCTACTCAAGTACTAGTTCCAACATGTAAATATTTTTTAAGCAAGTGCTGGTTTATCCATTACTATGGTTTTTATAATTGACCTTTCATGAGTCGGAAGACTCTTAGTCAGAACCATGCGCTTAAGTGATGATGCCCAATGGCACCGTCAAATCCTAAGCACAAAATCGCCGACTTCAAGTGCCAAAAGTCACTACTCCAGAATCCACATAAGAACAACAAAGAACGTGTAGACCAGAAAACTTAAGCTAACGCCCTTAGGAGGAATTTTCACAAGTGAAAATGCAAAACTTGTGCATAAAAGTTCTATACGATCCAAAAATGAACACTAAAGGAGGTAAAAGACTCAAGAATATGAGTGAACCAAAGAGCTTTATTTCATTGATCATATAAGAGGTACTCAATAGATAAAAAATATGCTAAGTCTTAAAAGGACGTAGCTGTGCTATGTTCCATGTCGATCAAGCTCCAGGTAGTCATCATCCGGGTCACGTCGCTTACGCTTATGATCATCGCTGGGTCTATCCTCTAGTTCACGATTGTCAATGAGGTAATAAGACCCATTGAGCAGCACCTTGCTTATGATGAACGGTCCTTCCCCTGGCAGGGATAATTTGTGTGACTTCTTCTGCTTAAGTCGGAGCACGAGATCCCCCTCTTTAAACGAGCAATGCCGAACGCAGCGACTATGGTAGCCACGTAGCTTCTGCTGGTATATGGCGGATCTTTGGCATGCCAATACACGCTCTTCCTTAAGAAGGTCGACATCTAGGCGCCTAGATTCTTTAGCGCTGAATCTTCGTCGTAGGCGGTAACTGTTGGTGAGTCGTGGAGGATGTCGGAAGGCAGGATGTCGGAAGGCAGGATGGATTCTGCTCCATATACCATGAAATAAGGGGTGTAGCCGGTAGATCTGTTGGGTGTAGTTCGTAAACTCCACAAAACAGATGGTAACTCCTCCGCCCAGGCTCCAGCTGCACTATGTAGCGGTGCCTCAAGACGTGGCTTGATTCCCTGCATAATTAGTCCATTGGCTCGCTCAACTTGGCCATTGGACTGTGGATGTGCCACAGATGCTAGGTCAAGTCGGATTCCCTTCTCCCAATAATAAGCTTCCACTTCTCCGAGTGATAAGTTGTTGCCATTGTCGGTGATAATGCTATGTGCGAGACCAAATCTCACCACTAGATCCCGGACAAACCTAAGGGCAGTTGCCCCATCAAGCTTTCTAATGGGTTTAGATTCTATCCATTTCGTGAATTTGTTAACTGCTACTAGCAGATGCGTAAACCCACATGGTGCCGTCTATAATGGACCAACCATTTCTAGCACCCAGACTGCAAATGGCCAAGTTATTGGTATTATTCGCAATTCTTCAGCTGGAACATGGGGTTGTCAGACATAATACTGGCATCCCATGCATGTCTCCACCAGCTTGTCGGCGTCCGCCTTCGCGGTCAGCTAGTAGAATCCTTGCCGGAAGGCTTTGGAGACCAATAATCAAGGAGTGGCGTTATGCCCGCAATCTCCGAGATGGATCTCACGAAGGATTTCAATACCTTCTTGCTGGGAAACACACTTGAGGTACACACCAGTGGTGCTTCTTTTGTAGAGCTATCCATTGATTATGGTATAGCCCTTTGCTCGACGTACTATATGCCGACTTTTGAACTTGTCGACTGGCAAAGTTCCGTATACGAGATGTTCCATGAACGGTTTTGTCCAAGACGGAGGGACCTTTGTCACTGTTTGAACAAAAGAGTCAACTCTATATGGGTTCTCGGCATCCGCTCCCTTCACGGATGGTGTCCGTAGATGCTCTACAAAAACTCCATGTGGAATTTGTTTGCGCCCTGATCCAAGCTTTGACGGTAGATCAACCGCCTCGTTTTCCTCCCTCGGGACATACTTGACTTCGTAGCCCAAGAAGCTCTTGTCTATCTTGTCCACTTCGTCTCGATATGCCGCCATCATAGGGTTCCGCGCGTTCTAGGTGCCAGCCACCTACTGGGAAACCAAGTCATAATCTCCACAACAAACTATGCGCTTGATGCCAATATCCTTGGCTACGTGTAGTCCGAGAATGAGTGCTTCATACTCCGCCATGTTGTTCATAGCATCGAAGTGGATCTTCAGAACGTAGTGTAGCTTTTCCCCAATTGGTAACTATAGCATTACACCATCCCCCGAGCCGTTGAGCAGCTTTGATCCGTCAAAATGCATCACCCAGTATTCTGGCTCTTGCATAGGGGTAGCATCTGGCATCTCTGCCCAATCTGCGATAAAATCCGCCAAGACCTGTGATTTGATAGTGTCTCGTCTCTTGTAGGTGATCTCAAAGGCGGAAAGCTCAATTCCCCAACTCGGGACCCTTCCTGTAGCGTCGCTGTTGTTGATGATATCGGACAGTGGAGCTTTGCTCACAACTATGATAGGGTGCTCCTGGAAATAGTGCCTTAGCTTCCGAGAAGTAAGGAACACTGCATAAGCTAGCTGCTGGTAATGCAGGTAACGCTACTTGGACTCCTTCAAGACCTCACTTACATAGTAAACTAGTTGTTGAACTCCGTACTCATGCCCTGGTTCTTTCCGCTCTACCACGACGATGATGTTGATTACCCGGTTGGTGGCTGCCATGTAGATCAACATAGGCTCCATAGGCTCGGGTGCTGCAAGTATAGGTGCCGAGGAGAGTATCTCCTTTAGCTTCTTTAGTGATGCATCTGCCTCGTCCGTCCATGTAAATTTGTCCGCCTTCTTCAACAACTTGTACAGCGGCAGAGCCGATTCCATGTTGGGAAATGATGAAGCCCAACAATTTGCCGGCGGGAACCCCAAAGACGCACTTCTTAGGGTTAAGCATCATGTTGTATTTCTGGAGATTATCAAAGGTTTCTTTTAAATCGGAGATTAAGTCGTTTGACTTTTTAGACATCACCGCTATATCGTGCACATAGGCGTGAATGTTCCGACCAATTTGATCATGTAGGCAATGCTGCATAGTCCACTGGTACGTAGCACCTGCGTTTTTAGCCCAAAGGGCATCGTAACATAGCAAAACGTACCGTAAGGTGTGGTGAACGAAGTGGCCAATTGGTCCGACTCCCTCATTTTTATCTGGTGGTATCCTGAGTATGCATCGAGAAAACACAAAAGTTCCGAGCCAGCCATCGAGTCAATGACTTGGTCAATGTGAGGCAAAGCAAACGGATCTTTGGGACACGCTTTGGTCAAGCCGGTGTAATCAACGCACATTCTTAATTCTTTGGTTACCTTTTTGGGGACAAGTACATGATTGGCCACCCATCGGGTGTGAAGGACTTTCCAGATAAAACTAGCCATAAGTAACCTAGCTATCACTTTACCTATGGCGTGTCTCTTCTCGTCTCCGAAGCATCGTAGAGGTTGTTTCACCGGTTTGCATTTTGGATCAATATTCAAGCTGTGCTCGGCAAGTTCCTTAGGTACACCTTTCATGTCGGCGGGTTGCTAGGCAAAGATGTCCCTATGCTCATAGAGGAAATCGACAAGCGCTCTTTCCTATTTAGGGTCCAGGTTCGTCCCAATGGCGGTGGTCTTGGAGGCATCGCTGATACGTCCAATTTGCATCACCATTATATATCATAATTTGCCTCTATTCATTGATATGTGTCTTATTATGAGGTGTTTCTTATGTCTTTTCCTCTGTTTTTGCATGTTGGATGATTCTTGAAGGATGGACTGCCGGAGTCAGGTTTTTGATGGAAAAAGAGGTGTTTTGATGCAATTTCACGAAGATCGGAAAAATACCAGAAAAATATTGAAAAATTATATTTTCCCAGAAGATGAAGGAAGCCAGAAGGGGAGGCGTAGCTGGGCCATAGGGGCCCCACAACCTCCCCCTAGGCACGGGTCCCCCTAGGCCGCGCCTAGGGCAGGTGTGGCCCACCTGGCTGGCCTCCGACTCTGCCCCCGCGCCTATATCTTCATCTCATAACCCTAATACTAGGGGGGTGACCACAGAAAGATTTCTGCCGCCTTTGCGGGGAGGAAAACACCGAGAGAGAAAGAGCTCTCCGGCAGACAGATTTCTTCTGGGGAAATTCCTTCCCGGAGAGGGGAGATCATCGCCATCAACACCGTCATCAAGCTATACTTCATCGGGATCATCATCATCATCAACACCATCACCTCCACCAGCACCATCATCACCACTCCATCCCGTTGTAACAATTGTGTTGGATCTTGCATTAGTTCTTAGGGGAAACTTTCCCGGTGTTAATTACTATTGTAGTTGATGCTTGTGAGTGGAACCATTGGATTATTGTTTATGTTCAGATTGTTATCCATCACCATATCATCTTTGATCTTGATCCATATGATGTCTTGTGAGTAGTTCGTTTAGTTCTTGAGGACATGGGAGAAGTCATGTTGTTAGTAGTGGATTTGTGTTGAGTTGTTATTCAATGGTTAGTATTTAAGTTGTGGTGCTATTCTTCTAGTGGTTTCATGTGAATGTCGACTACATGATACTTCACCATTTATGGGCCTAGGGGAATGCATTGTGTATTCGGCTACTAATTGTGGGGTTGCTGGAGTGACAGAAACCTAAACCCCCGTCAGGACACCTTTGCACTAGGGAGCGTAGGATCTCAGAGTTTAAGGCTGTGGTTATGTTTATATCTTAATTACTTTCCTATAGTTGCAGATGCTTGCAGGAGGTTTAACCACAAGTATGTATTAGTCCAAGTAAGGTCGGTACATTAGCACAGGTTCACCCACACAACACTTACAACACCAAATAAGGGTACTTAGCTATCTGAAGTGAAAGCACTTGACAAAATTCCCATGTGTCCTCGAGAAGGTTTGGTCCTTATAAGTATTTCCACCGCGTGTACTTTGCTAAGAAAGGATTGGGACACTTGCTGCAGTTGTTCGTTGTCTTTATTACTTGCACTTTGTTTTGTTGCTTTATCAGAAAACCCCTAAAAATTTGTTTCTTAAGTATTTACAGAGATTTCCTACTCCATACCACTATCAACACCTTCTGCTCCTCGTTGGGATCGACACTCCGATTTATAGAAAGTGCTATGATACACCCCCTATACTTGTGGGTCATCAAGATATTTTCTGGTGCCGTTGCCGGGGAGTGAAGCGCTATTGAAGAATGGAACTGGTAAAGGAAACTTCTACTGTGAGTATTTATTTTTGTTTCTGTTTGTTACTTTGTTTCCAATATGATTAACCCACTTGGTTTTCTCTTTGGGAAAACTACTACCACTTCTAGGGTAGTAGATGAATCACCACCTTTTGATATAGATCCTTTTAAGATACCTACAAGTATTGTTGATCGCGTTATGGATAATTATTATTTAGGGGATGGATCTGTCCACCCTGGTGATCACTTGATTTTTATCCATGAATTATGTGGGTTGTTTAAGTGTGCAGGTATCACAAATGAATAGGTGAAGAAGAAGTTACTCTCTATATCCTTGAAGGGGAGAGCTGAAGAATGGTATAAGCTGCTGAAGAATGGGCAATCCATGGAATGGGAGGAAATGGCATCTCTCTTTTATTCTAAATTTTATCCTCCTAGTGAGATTCATAAGGATAGAAATCTGATATATAACTTTTGTCCTCGTGATGGAGAGAGTACGGATCAAGCTTGGGGGATATTGAAGTTAATAATGCTTAAATGTCATATTCATGAACTCCCTAACAATATCATTATCAATAAATTTTATGCTAGGCTTTCTCTTCATGATAGAGATTTACTAGATGCTTCTTGTGCTAGATCATTCACACGTATGAAGGAAGAAGCTAAATGGGATCTCCTAGACCGTATTCAAGAGAACACTGAAGCTTGGGAGAATGATAAAGGAAGAAAGTCAGGTATAAACTATGATTATGAATGCATAAAATATTTTATGGGAACTGATGACTTCCGTGATATTAGTAATGAGTTTTTTCTTGATTCCCAAAGTATTGCCAACTACTTTAAAGCCTTTGCATCTTACATAGAAATTCCCAAAAATAAGTGGAATAAGTACCATGCACCTTATAAAGATGTTATTAGTCATGTTACTGTTAAAAGCACGGAAGTTTGTACTAATAATCATATTGTGCCTGAACTTATGTTGAGAAAATACCTTTCCCAGCTAAGGTAAAGGAGTATTCTATGATGATTAGTGCGAATAATAAAGGTACTAAGAAAACTATGGAACCCGATGAGCAAATTAATATTGATCCTGTGGTAGCTATTGTGAAAGACCTTGTCGCTAGAAATATAGAGGATGAGCATATTGTCTTCTGTGAAGACGCTTCTAATATTATTTATCATCCTAGTAAGGCTAGAAAAGCTAGTGTCCCTATGCTTTCTGTTAAAATTGGTGATCATTGTGTTGGAGATATGCCCAAGAGTCAATAATAAAGTGGTTTTTATCATATCTTCGTACTTATGATAAATGTTTACATACCATGCTATAATTTTATTAACTGGAAACATTAATACTTGTGTGGTTTGTAAACATAAAAGAGTCCCTAGCAAAGCCTCTTGTTAATCTAGCTTGTTGGTTAATATATGATCATGGTTTCCTGTTCATCAACATTGAGATGTTATTAACAATAAGGTCATATCATTAGGAGAATGATGTGATGGACATACTCCTATAGTTAAGTGTAGCATAAGATAAAGTCATTCAAATAGTTCACGTGCTATAAGCTTTCTGATACATAGTAACCTAATTCCTTCGACCATGAGATCATGCTAATCACCACCAATGGAAGGATGCTTTGATGACATCATACACCACACCGTAACTGGGTGGCTATAAATGTGGCATTGAGTGTTCGGAAAGTATGTGTTGAGGCACATGGATCAAGAGTGGGATTTGTCCACCATATGATAGATAGATATATTCTAGGCCCTCTCGGTGGAATGTCATCCAATTAGCTTGCAAGCATGTGAATGGCTCACAAGGGATCGCATATCACGGGAATGAGAAAAGAATACTTATCGGTAACGAGGTTGAACTAGGTATGCAGATATACCGACGATCAAACCTCGGATAAGTAAAATATCGCGAGACAAAGGGAAATTGGTTCCGTATGTAAATGTTTCATTCGATTGCAAAGTAATCATAGAAATATGTGGGAGCCATATGAATTTCCAGATTCCTCTATTGGTTATTGATCGAAGAAGAGTCTCGATCATGTGTGCATAATTCACAAACCGTAGGGAGACACACTTAAGGATTCGATGTTATTTAGTAGATATGGAATGTGAGTAAAGATACTGAATGTTGTTCGGAGTCTCGTATGGGATCCAGGATATCACGAGGAGATCCGAAATGGTCCAGAGAATAAGATTCATATAAGGAAAGTCCAATTTCGGAGTTCGGGAATGATTCCGGTGTTTTCACCGGAATGTTCTAGAAGGATCTAGAAGGTTCACCGATCTGGAAGGGGAAGGGTACATGGATGTGTCATGACAAATTTTATTTGTTGCATCATGTCCTAGGTCACTTGGCTGCACACTTGGAAGATAGAAATCAAACTCTAATTTGAAAGTCAAAAAGGTAGTTTGAAAAAGTCAAATCCCAACATGGTTTCCGAGTTAGGGAGGGTTTCCACCTGGGTTGGGAACACCCTTGGACGCCCCCACCTATATAGGAGGGGTGGGGGCGCACCCCTAGGCGCCCAAGAAACCCTAGGTTGGCCGCCGCCCCCCTCTCTAGTTGCGACCAATCTAGATCTCCTCTAAACTGCTACCGACTAGCTAAACTCTAGTTGCTAGCTACCTCTAAACCTCGGCCCTATAAACCCTAGATCACCGGGGGTCCCTCTACTCCACCATACTCACTCCTGCTTAGGCAAAGCCCTAAGGGATCTCCCCTCTACTTTCGACACCATGCTGTCATGCTGCTGGAATCACGAGGAGAGAGCTACAACCTCCGCTGCCTGCTGGAACAAGGGAGAGGAAGGTCTTCATCGAGTACCGAACGTGTGACCGACTGCGGGAGCGCTGCCGGAACATGGCGCCAGAAGGAACGCCTACGCGAACTTGAGATCGACAAGTGAACGACTACATCACCCACGAGAATCTGCTCTCATTAATCGCTTTGGATCTTCGAGGGTTAGTACTCTATCGACTCATTGCTACAATCTAGTAGATAGATCTTGGCTTGTGTGTGTTCATGCGATAGAAATTTTTTGTTTTCCATGATACGAACCCTTCGAGGTGGTATCAGAGCCGTGTCTATATGTAGATCTATTGCACGAGTAGAACACAATGGTCATTATGGGCGGTGGTGCTTTTATTATCAATTGCTTCTTGTGTACTTTGCATCTTGCAGGATGGTGGGATGAAGTGGCCCGTGCTAACCTTACATGACATCGTTCATGAGACTTGCTCCATGCTTGACATGCAACTTGTATTGCATAAGTGGCTTTGAGGGTGTCTGTCTCTCCCATCATAGTGAAGATTCAATTTACAATGGGCACTTGATAGTTCATGCATCAACATTGTGGTTCTTGTTTGTAAGTTAGAACGATACTTATAGAAATCCCCAAACCACGTAAAATATGCAAAGAAAAACAGAGGCGTCTAACTTTGTTTTGCAGGGGTGTGATGTGATGTGATATGGCCATGATTGTGATTATATATGATGTATGCAATGATCTCATCAGAAAGTCGCAACCGCGGAGCCTTATGGTTGTCTTTTAATTTCGTTAATACCTGCGTGTCTATTATTCAAAGTAGTTGTAATAGTTGATGCTGGTGGATGACAACCATGGAGTGGTGCCATTGACCTTGACGCCACGCCGGTGATGATGTAGTTCATGTTCGTGCTTGAAGATGGAGATCGGAAGCACAAGAAGAAAGGCCATATCATATCACATATTATGAATTGCATGTGATGTTAATCCTTTTATGCATCTTGTATTGCTTAGATTGTGACGGTAGCATTATAAGATGATCCCTCTCACAAAATATCAAGTTATAGAGTGTTCGTCCTTAGTAGGCACCGTTTCCAAAGCTCGTTGTTTCGAAGCACCACGTGATGATCGAGTGTGTTAGATTCTGCGTGTGTATACAACGGGAGCAAGCCAGATTTGCTCATGCGGAAGCTAAGGTTTGATCTTGAGGAGCCTAGCATGTACAGACATGGTCTCGAAACATAGAATACCGAAAGATAAAGCATGAGTCATATAGATGATATGATGAACATGATGATTGTTCGCCTTTGAAACTACATCATGTCACGTGATGATCGGACTTGGTATAGTGGATTTGGTTAATGTAATCACTAAAACAATGTGAGAGATATTGTTTTGAGTGGGAGTTCAACAACAATATGATTAAAAGTTGATCACTATTTATCATAAATTAAATCAATAGGAATTTTCATAGTTGTTGTAGTCATTGGCATTCGTTTACCTCCTTGCGCTTAGTTATAATTGAGATAATAGAACTATAGAATTCTGGTTAGTTACTTTAGGAACTAGTATCGTATTTTTTTAAGTGTTAATCTAAAGTGAAAAGTCCTATTGCAAACTTTTAGTAAGTTCTGGTTACTTCGTGAAGTTTAATAATTAGTATTAAATCAAGAGTAACAATTCCAGTGTTAGCATATAATTATCATGTTTATCTCCATGATTCTTGATATTCAAAAGATTTTTTTAATATCAAGGTTATCTAGGAACATCATATGTGGAAGATATTGCGATATCTGAAACGATGTTTTGATTACAACATGATAGAGTATAATTTGACAAAGTTTATGTTCTCATATTTGATGGGAATTTTCAAAAGGTTGGAGACACTAGTCGTCCTAATCCTCCAAAAGGTATTGGAGAGCAACATTATACTCACGATTCACTGTTATAAGCTAAAGTAGCTTAATCATGAATAGTTCCATGATAAGGATGAATATTTGATGTAGATAAAATGTTTACTACACTAAAAGATTACTAAAGATGGAATTTGAAAGAACACCAAACATCTGATGATGGTGATCTACTTCAAAGTGCAAGTCCAAAGACATTGGTATTTAACTATACACGCTTTGGAGTATGTGTCATGTGTATGGATCCACTATTGATGTTGCTAGATTCTTTCAAACAGAAAAGAAAGGACTATAATTGTTCAGCTTAGGTATATAGAGGATATACGTGTTATGGCTATATTCTTTGCTTGTTAAACAATGTGGTTCTTAAGTATTGGATATTGAATTTGTTGGTGTGAATCGTCATACGAAACAACATAATTCATAAACTGCAATGGCCTAAGTAACTAGCAAAAGAATACTTGATGATGTTCACTGAGAACAAATAAAGGGTTGCTGTGTTGCTCGTTAACATCAAAGCTTGCCTTCAAGATTTATTTTATTAGGTATTATGAGAACAAAAGGGTTGTTCAAATAATTGTCGTAATCCATAAAAGATTGATGATTTACAAATCTCGTTGGATAAATCACATCCATAAAACTATTGCTAAAAATGTCGAAAGACAATTGATAAGAAATATCACTTAGGAAGTGACATCGCCATTTAAATTATATTGGAAATAAAACATGAAGAAACTCCATGTGGATGGAATTTTGGAGTCTTTTGTTTTTGGATCAAATGACGCTTGTGAAACTTTCCTAGAGATAATTAAAACTCTGTTCATAGGCCAAAGGGAACGGATTACTAGCTTATTGGAACTTGTACATATTTTTGTATGAATTCCATTATGTGTAGTCAAGAGCGATGAATTTCAACTTCATATGCCTTCTCCGAAAATTTGAGTGAATATATGAATATTTACTTAATAAGGATGAAGTGTGAAACATTTGAAAATGTTTAAATACTTTCAAGATGAAGTGGAAATCATTGTAACAAGAATATAAATAGTTTATGATAAGATCATAATTGAAGATATTTGAGTTACAAGTTTAGCATAACACCTAAAGATTTGAGGAATCGTTCCATGGATTTGCGTTTCCCGAAAAACCATATGAGTATGGAATAATTGAGATATGAAATGAAACCTTGTTTGACATGGTAAGATCAAAGGTGTAATTCATAAAACTGTCATTATATTTTAAAGATTAAAAGCTTTAGAGACTACCGCTTTTCCACTAAAAAGATCTCCATCATGATCCGTTGAAATGACACCATATAAAGTTATGGTTTGGGATAAAACCCAAGTTGTCCTTTCTTAAACATTGGTATGCTATGCATAAGTGAGATGTTTACAACCAAAGTCGGATGAACATGTCCTTGTATGTTATTTCGAATAACCGTTGAGTATTCCTCCATAATACCAAAGACAAAAATGTTTGTCGCTTGGAACGTCAAGTTTCTATGAGAAGGAATATTCTGTGAAAAGTTAAGTGGGAGGACGATAGAACTTTGATAAGGTTAAAAGAACCTTAGCTATATGTGCAAAGTTGCGCATCGCCGAAAAGTGTTCCGGAGGCAGCAACAATGCTCATGACTCACGTGCCTCAAAGGTTGTGGTTACGGAGGTCTAAGTTCCTATTGAACCAAGTAGGTCGGGTAAACAATCAAATACCAAGATTTGAGGGTTGAATCATTATTTAACAATAATGAATGGACTACATGCAAAGAAGCGATGATGGGCCCTGACTCCGTCAAATGGCTTGAAGCCATAAAATCCGTGGTAGTTCCATACACGAGAAATCAAGCTTTGAACTTGAAAGACCCTCTAGAATGGTGTAAGACCTTACAGTCGTGTTTGGATCTATAAATAAATATACATGGATGTTTCACATCTATGAAATAGTCGACATGTTGGGAAAGAGTTCACAACAATGTTCAAAGGTTGACTATGACAAGATTTGATCTTTCATAGCGATATTTAGTCTATCCGGATTAATGTAGCAACCACTACATATAATTCTGTTATATGGTGGTTGAACAAACAAAACAAAGTTCTTTTAATAGAATTTTTACCTAGGACGTGTACATAACACGATCCAAAGGGTTTTGTTAATTCAAAGGATTCTAATAGCAAATTCAAACTTCAATGGTTGAAATAAGCATCGCGGAGTTGGAATATTCACCATGATGAAACTATTAAAAGAGTTTAATCTCATCAGAGATAATGAAGATGCTTGCATTTGCCAGAAATTAAGTGGGAGCGCAAAGACATATTTCTAATACATTATGTGGAAGACATATTGTTGATTGGAAATGATGTATATTTTGTTAACACAAGTTAAGAATTTCATTTTGATGAAATACTTAGGCAAAACCCGAATATTTGGCATCAATATCTATATATATAGATTGAGCCGCTAATATGGTTGTGCCGAAAGTACATATATGATATATTGAATGATTTCAATATAGAAACTACAAGAAAGGTTCTTGTCGCACAGAAAGGATTGAATCGAAATTCAAGTGTATTGACACTTGGTAAGTGAAACAAAGATTCAAGTATAGATTGATACTTGATGTATGAAATCATAAAGAGTATTTATATCAATCATACTGTGATATGTACAAATCCAGATATGTCCTATGCTCTAAATGTTATGAGCATATACCAGAATGATTCATAAGAAAATCATTGGACGATGGTAAGGATATTCTTACGATCTTTTGGAAACACTAAGAATATATTATTTTCGTAGAGGTGACAAATAGATGGTTAGTTCATTGTAAAAGTACTACATTGATACTAGTTTTGTCACAAAGTACAAATTAAGTTTATCTCAATCTAAACTAAGGGTGGCACAATATAATGGAAAGCAAGTTCCATAATGGATTTGGATGAGTTCCAAAGTTAAGACACTGTGACAGATACTACAACGAAAGCTGAGTATATGACTGCTATTATAGCAGCAAAAGAGGGCATTTGTGTCAAGTAGTTTGTTATCAAACTAGGTGTAGTTCATAGCGGGCTAGTACTATGAAGATATATTGTACGACAATATTATCAACATGTTTTAACCCCAAGGAACTAAAGGTCTCACCAAAGGACCAAATTTATACAATGTCATCTCATTAGAGAATGAGTGATGCATAGAGACACAAATACATGCAATTTCACCCAGACCTGTAAGTGTCGGATCCGAAGATCGATTGACCACTAGCAATCGTGTAAATACAACACCAGAAAGCCATAGGTGTTGAATACACAAATTTTTTAAACTAGATTATTGTCTCTAGTGCAAGTGGGATATTGTTGGAGATATGCCCAAGAGTCAATAATAAAGTGGTTATTATTGTAGGGGTTCGTATCATGGAAAACAAAAAATTTCTACCGCATGAACACACAATCAAGATCTAATCTATGATCAAGCCAAGATCTATCTACTAGATTGTAGCAACGAGTCGATAGAATACTAACCCTCGAAGATCCAAAGCGATTAACGAGAGCAGATTCTCGTGGGTGATGTAGTCGTACACTTCCGATCTCAAGATCGCAGAGCGATCCTTCCCTGCGCTCCTTAAGCGCTTCCGCAATCGGTCACATCGGTACTCGATGAAGACATTCCTCTCCTTGTTCCAAAGAATGGAGGTTGTAGCACTCTCCTCGTGATTCCGGCAGCATGACGGCATGGTACCGGAAGTAGAGGGGAGATCTCGCAGGGCTTCGCCTTAAGCCGGAGCGAGTATGGGGGACTATGAAAGAGGCCTTGGCGATCTAGGGTTTAGAGGCACCAAGGGAGGAAGCTTGGCCGAAGGCTAGGGCTTGGGGAGAGCCCCAACTCGCCTAGTTGGAGGGGAAACCCTAGGCGGCGGCTGCACTTGGAGGTGGAGGCGCCAAAGCTAGGGTTTGAGGTGTGTTGAAGAGGGGCACCCCTGCCCCTTCTTTTATAAGTGGGAGGGAGGCGCCTAGGAGGAGGGAGTCCTCCTCCAACTCCTCCTCCTTGGCCGGCGGGTGGAGGGAGTGGGACTTGCTCCCCAAGTAGGTTTCCTACTCTCCCTCCACCAAGCAAACTTGCCGTTTGACTTTTCAAATTGGCGTTTGACTTTTCAAACTAGGATTTGATTTATCCCTTTATTTTGATCAGCGATGACACCTAGTACATGATGCAACCATTACAAATTGTTATGACACATTCATGCACCCTTCCCCTCCGGAGTGTCGGACATTCCGGAACCTTCTAGAACATTCCCGATGAAAACACCGGAACCATTCTCCAACCCCGAAACAGGACTTTCCTTATATGAATCTTATTCTCTGGACCATTCCGGATCTCCTCGTGATATCCCGGATCCCATCCGAGACTCCGAACAACATTCGGTCTCTTACTCATCATTCCATAACTTCGAATCCTTAAGTGTGTCTCCCTACGGTTCGTGAATTATGCGGACATGATCGAGACACTTTCTCCGATCAATAACCAATAGAGGAATCTGGAAATTCATATATTCCACATATTTCTACGATTACTTTGCGATCGAATGAACCACTTACATACGATAACAATTTCCCTTTGTCTCACGATATTTTACTTATCCGAGGTTTTGATCGTGATCTCGCATACCTAGTTCAACCTCATTACCGATAATTACTCTTTTCGCTCCGTGGTATGTGATCCCTCAGAGCCAGTCACATGCTTGCAAGCTAATTGGATGACATTCCACCGAGAGGCCCAGAGTATATCTATCCGTCATATGGATGGACAAATCCCACTCTTGATCCATGTGCCTCAACACATACTTTCCAACACTCAATGCCACCTTTATAGCCACCCGCCACGGTGTTGTAGGGTCCCAATCTTAGATAAGATAGAGCCTCCTGTGTTTACAATGCTAGTCCACGGATCAATAGCCGCATCCACAGTTAAGATGTAATATCAAGAAACAAAGGTCATAATATAACTTTATAACCAGGAATAACATAATTTTATTACATCTTTCATAGCTCATATGGCTATTACATTTCATTGCATGAATAACTATAAGCATGGGGTCCTTCATCTTCAAAGTGCCACAGTGCATGTTGGTTGTAGACTTTGTAATCCTAATCAATCAATCTTCACTAAAACAATCAAACCTGCAACATACAAGTTACAGCCACAAAGGGTCAATACATTTGAATTGTATTGTCAAGTGATACTATGGTAGTATAGTGGAATCTATCATCTATATGCATTTGGCTAAGTGGAGTTGAGGCTTGCATTGCTCAAAATAGATTTTTCTTATCATTTTGAAAATACTAAGTTTTTGCTTGACAAAATCATTTTTCTCAATCAAAGATGGAAGATCCTTTCCAAGGCATCTACCAATCAAAGATTTAAGATTTCAAACAACCCTTGTTCAATCCACAAGTTTTAATTTAGAAATTTGAATGATGAGATTCTTGATTGCTTCCATGTCTTGATGCTCAAATTGTCCTATACTGTGGACATGGCTAAGTACTTAGATTTTACACTCTGCAGAGGTGGTGCACTTTACCCACAAGACTTGGTTTCCCAAGACAAGATCTTTCAGAAGCCTTCCCTTAGACCAAAATGGACGCGCTCCAACCTATCAAACACTACCACCCACTGTCCATATGGCTAAGTTCTTGCAACCTATATGATCATGGCAGAGCCCATATTGCCAAGTGGTTGCACTTGAAGCTTCTCAACATTTGACATCTCAAATCTCTTTGTTCCCGGGTGGCCATCCACAAGTGAGATACACAAGGTTCACCAGTCCCCTGGCCTTGTGTAACCACTCAAAAAACACCATTCCTTCCATTCCACCCAGGTGATTCATTAACTTAGTTGTTTTATTAAACAAAACATAAGTCCTCAGACTTAGAGATTTTTCCATAGTGTGAATATATTTTTCCACCCATGTTTTCTATTAGCTAGGCTAATCTTGGTAGTAATAGGAAACTTTAACTTAGGAAATCCTACTAAGGAATCATCTACTAGGTTTTCCTATAGCAAGGTTCATACTTAGCAAAATCCATGCAAGTTTTACTTAGCAAAATTCACTAATGCATAGAGAAAATAATGGGACAAAAAGTATGAAGCATCACTTGCCTTTTTGGTAGAGGGTCTAGGTTCACTCCTTGTCTTTGCAACAATCACACTCTTCAAGTCACTACAAATAAATCAAGCAAGGCACAAACTCAATCTACCAATCAAGCAAAACAACACACATTAAATGACAAAGTCAAAGTAGTGCATGCAAGCATGCAAAAGATGGTTCTAATTGCAAAGGTGGTCTCCACTAGGCTTCTAAACTTTGTGGGTTCCAAATTGGTCATTTACCAAGTGGCAAAGTCATTAGTAAGAGGGTTTTATCCAAAAACCATTTTTAAATCCATTCATTATTTTATGTGGTGGAATTTTAGTTTTATCAAGTCTAAAACCTTTAAATCTTCACCAAAAGTTTCTAACTCTTAGTACTTGGTGTTTTGGGGTCAGTGGGTTTGATCAAACCATTTTCTTAAAGTTTTCTTTCCATAAACATTTTCATAACAAAAACCATTCTTTTTATTTGGCTAGAAAATGGCTAAGTCAAGTAATCCAACCTAAATTTTACCAAAATCATTTTTAACACCAAGGGTTGGTTCTTAGGGTCAGTAAGGTCACAACAAACCATTTTGCAAAAGTTTTAACCCTAAATTCAATTTTAAACAATATTTCTACTCTAAATAAGCATACAAATGAATCTGCAAAAATAAGCAAACAAACAGATACTATTTGCTAAACTTATTCCACATTTGGCTAGAGCTTGCTCTCCTGAATCCATTGATATAAAATTTATAATTTTTGGACGTGTGGTTTGAAAGTTACAAAGGTTTGAAGTTTGCAAATAAATCTGATTCAAAAATCTGTTTTAACTCAAACACTGGCCACGCGTCGCTATCTCACTGGCTGATACCGGTTCGTCTGGATTGGCAACGCGGTGCATTGGATCAAGTTAGATCGCATGGTCCCTATTGCGTACCTCTTCGCGACTTAAGTGGATCTATCGCATTCGTTCGATCTGAATCGAACGGTGCCTACTGCTTTGCCAAGAACTGGCGGCGAAGTGTTAACGGCGAGCGGCGGCGCTGGCGAGGCAGGAAGCGAGAAAGGGAAAGAGTAAGCTCACCTGGTTCGCAATATCCTGGAGATGCTCAAGGCGTTGGTTCGACGAGGGGCGCTCTGGAGTGGGCTTGATTTCTCGCCGGAGTGGGGCTGCGCCTCGGGCGTGGTCAGTCGTCGAAGGGGGCGAGGTTGCAGGCCACGCACGAGTGATTGGAGAGCACCTGGAGATGTAGAAGACGCGGACTAATCAAACGGCATGATTCACTGATCAAGGCGCGCACGGAGTCGAGTGCTAGAGCTCACCAGAGTCGCGGGGTCGTCGGTGGCGTACAGGTGGAGACGTTGCCGATGTTCTGGAGTGCTCGGGGGCGAGCTGGCGCTACGGGGATGATCGCCAGGAGGTGGGGATCACGTGAGTATGGTTGAGGAGGCAAAGGGTGGCGAGGGGCTGCCGGAATCGGTCGAGAACCTCGTCGGAGCAGAGGATGCTCGGGGAGAAATTGAGACGGCCTGGGGGCGTGCTACTGCGGGGTGACAGGGGGAAAACGGAGAGGAGGGGCGAGCGCTTTAAGGTGCATGATCAGAGCGAGTAAATGTGGCCGTGTTAAGGCGAATTAATGCCGCGAAATCAAAGTCTGCAACGGCCGGCGAGGGGGAAGAAGAGGTCGTGCGGGTGGGAAAGAAGAATAGGGGGAGTGGGGTCGTCTTGTCAGCGATAGAGAAGGAAAGGGGGTTGGGTCCACCAGTCAGCTGCTTAGCGGGTGCGAGACTGAGTGAGAAAAATGGTTCGGGAAATAAGAGGAGGTGGTCATGAGTGGTCATTAATGGCCTTGTTGGGCTGCTGTTGTTTCTCCCTTTTTTTTGTACAGAAACTTTTTCCTTTTCTATTTCTATTTACTGATTTGAAATTCAAACAAACGATTCATTCAACCAAATCAATTCAAACAACATCTAGACTTCACAATTTTTAACTTGGTTCTGTTTATCAGCATAAACCTAAATTCCAAAATAAAATAATAATTTTTTATTCTTTTTAAGATCCATTCTTTAATTAAATAAAATGTACCTTTAGTTATTTAATTAAATAGGGTTTGATTCAATTAATAAAATCTCCATTTTAAATCCAAATATTTTCAAAACCAAATCAGTAGGTATTAATTGAAAGTAAAGAATACTTGGAAAGCTTGTTTAGAACAAAATAACATTTTTGCTATAGGGTCCATTAATAATTAAATAAATAGGCCAAGGTTTATTAATCAAATAGGGTTTTGTTTTGTTTAAAAACCTCTTTTGAAATATAAATATTTTTAAAACCAAATCTGTAGGTTTTATTTGAGAATAAAAGATATTTGGAAAACTTGTTTAGATAAAAATAACATTTTTATTTTAAGCTCCATTAATAATTAAATAAAATGGACCTTAGTTATTAAATCAAATAAGATTTGTTTTATTTAAAACTTTATTTGAAATCTAAATAAAACCAAAATACTTCAGTAGGTTTTATTTGAGAATATAAATATTTGGAAAACTTATTTAAAATAATTTAACAAGTTTAGATGTTTTTAATTAAAATGGTAAAACTTTTTATTTAAATAAAGTTTGGATATTAATTCCTTATTATTTTATTTAAATAAACCTTTGCTAATTTTAAAAAAATAAAATGTTTTAATTCCCAAAGCTTGGCCAAGGTTTAATTTGGCTTTATAAAATATTCTTAATTTTTGAAACTTCTATTTCATTTGAAAACAAAACTTTTCATTTAAGAGTTTCAAAATAGTATTTCCAAATGTTTTTATTTTTCCTTTTATTAGATGTTTATCTTTTTAAATCCCTTTAGGTTTTATTTAATTCAAATGGGTTTGAAGTTCCAATTGAATTCAAAAAGTTTCTTCTGGCTCTGAAAATCAAACAAAGTTTTTATTTTATTCATTTATTTTCACATTACAAGATTTGGAAAAATCTTGGGATGTGACAGGTGTGGTGTTTGATGTCATCAAAGCATCCTTCCGGTGATGGTGATTAACATGATCTCATGGTCGAAGGAATTAGGTTACTATGTATCAGAAAGCTTATAGCAAATGAACTATATTAAATGACTTGATCTTTATGCTACGCTTAACTATAGGAGTATGTCCATCACATCATTCTCCTAATGATATGACCTTGTTGTTAATAACATCTCTATGTTCATGATCAGGAAACCATGATCATATATTAACCAACAAGCTAGTTTAACAAGAGGCTTTACTAGGGACTCTTTTATGTTTACAAATCACACAAGTATTAATGTTTCCTGTTAATACAATTATAGCATGGTATGTAAACATTTATCATAAGTATGAAGATATGATAATAACCACTTTATTATTGCCTCTTGGGCATATCTCCAACAATTATCGTATCTTCTTACTTATGATAAATGTTTACATACCATGCTATAATTGTATTAACTAGAAACATTAATACTTGTGTGGTTTGTAAACATAAAAGAGTCCCTAGTAAAGCCTCTTGTTAAACTAGCTTGATGGTTTATATATGATCATGGTTTCCTGATCATGAACATTGAGGTGTTATTAACTAAGGTCATATCATTAGGAGAATGATGTGATGGACATACTCCTATAGTTAAGCGTAGCATAAGATCAAGTCATTCAAATAGTTCACTTGCTATAAGCTTTCTGATACATAGTAACCTAATTCCTTCGACCATGAGATCATGCTAATCACCGTCACCGGAAGGATGCTCTGATGAAATCAAACACCACACCGTAACTGGGTGGCTATAAAGGTGGCATTGAGTGTTCGAAAAGTATGTGTTGAGGCACATGGATCAAGAGTGGGATTTGTCCATCCATATGACGGATAAATATATTCTAGGCACTCTCGGTGGAATGTTATCCAATTAGCTTTCAAGCATGTGAATGGCTCACAAGGTAACATATATCACGGGAACAAGAAAAGAATACTTATCGGTAACGACGTTAAACTAGGTATGCAGAGATACCGACGATCGGACCTCGGATAAGTAAAATATCGCGAGACAAAGGGAAATTGGTTGCATATGTAAATGGTTCATTCGACCGCAAAGTAATCGTAGAAATATATGGGAGCCATGTGAATTTCTAGATTCCTCTATTGGTTATTGATCGAAGAAGAGTCTCGATCATGTCTGCATAATTCACGAACCAAAGGGAGACACACTTAAGGATTCGATGTTGTTTAGTAGATATGGAATGTGAGTAAAGATACCGAATGTTGTTAAGTATCGGATGGGATCCGGGATATTACAAGGAGATCTGGAATGGTCCGGAGAATAAGATTCATATAAGGAAAGTCCAATTTCGGAGTTCGGGAATGATTCCGGTGTTTTCACCGGAATGTTCTAGAAGGGTCTAGAAGGTTCACCGATTTGGAAGGGTAAGGGTACATGGATGTGTCATGACAAAGTGTAATGGTTGCATCATGTCCTATGTCACTTGGCTGGAAACTTGGAAGAGATAAATCAAACTCTAATTTGAAAGTCAAAAAGGCAGTTTGAAAAAGTCAAATCCCAACATGGTTTCCGAGTTAGGGAGGGTTTCCACCTGGGTTGGGAACACCCTTGGACGCCCCCACCTATATAAGAAGGGGTGGGGGCTCACCCCAAGGTATCCCCCTTGCCCTAGGCGCCCAAGAAACCCTAGGTTGGCCGCCGCCCCCTCTCTAGTTGCGACCAATCTAGATCTCCTCTAAACCGCTACCGACTAGCTAAACTCTAGTTGCTAGCTACCTCTAAACCTCGGCCCTCTAAACCCTAGATCGCCCGGGATGCCTCTACTCCACCATACTCACTCTGGCTTAGGCGAAGCCCTGCGGGATCTCCCCTCTACTTCCGACACCACGCTGTCATGCTGCCGGAATCACGAGGAGAGAGCTACAACCTCCGCTGCCTGCTGGAACAAGGGAGATGAAGGTCTTCATCGAGTACCGAACATGTGACCGACTGCGGGAGTGCTGCCGAAATGTGGCGCCGGAAGGATCGCGTACTCGATCTTGAGATCGGCAAGTGAACAACTACATCACCCACGAGAATCTGCTCTCATTAACGCTTTGGATCTTTGAGTGTTAGTACTCTATCAACTCGTTGCTACAATCTAGTAGATAGATCTTGTCTTGTGTGTGTTCATGCGATAGATTTTTTTTGTTTTCCATGCTACGAACCCTTAGACATTGCTACTATGGTTTATGTGATATTGGTGCTAGTTCTAGTGTTATTCATTATGAGCTTTACAGGGAAATTATGCATGAGATTGGTCCTTGTGAGCTTGAGGACATTGATGTGGTTATTCACCTTGCTAATAAGGAGACTATTTGCCCTATTGGTATTGTAAGAGACGCGAAGGTTCTCTGTGGTAAGATTAAGTATCATGCTGATTTTCTAGTGCTTAATTCAACAACTAGTAAAACTTGTCCTATCATTTTTGGTAGACCTTTCTTGAACACTTGTGGAGCTATTATATATTGTAAAAATGAAAAAGTTTTAACTAATTTTGATGGAGATTCTTATGAGTTTAACTTTTCTAAATTTGCTAAAGCTCCTTGTGAAAATAGCTTTCCTAATAAAGATTTCAGGATGGAACAACTTGCTTCTATTGATCCAGTTTATGACCTTGGGCCTCTTTTTAATGACTGCAAGTATGCTCATTATGATGATAGAGTTGTTTCCTTTGACAGTTATATTGTCAACTTTACTCAGAGTGCTGCTGAAAGTTATTATGAGAGAGGGAAACATGGTTTTATGCATCAATAATGTTAAGTTTCCCCGTTTTATGTTGAAAGCTTTGAAGTTGCATCTGTTTTGTCTTCCCATGCTGGTGGCTTTTTGTTTCAACAACTTGTTTTCTCATGATACCCCCATGCATAGGAAGTGGGTTAGACTCAAATGTGTTGGTTATTTGCTTCTTGATGCTCTCTTTCACGCCAGATATATATCTCCTATGTGAGCATCTTTGAAACTTCCAAGCCTAACTTAAAGGCATTAAAGAAAAGTACTTGTTAGGAGATAACCCAAGAGTTTGGTTGAGTCTTGGAAGTTATTACCTTAGTAATAACCGCTCCTTATCCTTTTTGTTGGTTTTTGTGTCAAGTTCAACTACTTTTGAGAAGTGTAGGAGTTGTGAAAAGTGGTTGTCCTAGGACAGATTTTTTGTGCTGCATTGTAAAAAATTTTGAGGGAGCTCAGTGCTTCGGATGGAGCTATATTTTTCTGTGCCTATTCTCCAAGTTGTTGCCCAACTTTCATTAGTTTTGTACTTTTTTATTTGAGCAACAGAAGGTTTTCGAAAAAAAATCAATCTTTACATGCTGGTCTGTTTTGACAGATTTCTGTTATCATTTGCATTTGCCTCTTACAGAAACCTTTGTTTTGATGGATTCCAGTTGAAGTGTGAACCTAAAGGTTTATTGTTTTTGCTTACACTAATGTTTCCCTTGAGATTTGTGTAATGCCTTGCATGGAAGAAATTTCCAGGAGAAGGAGAAAAGGAGTCTACAGAGTTCATGTTTGAATAGGTAAAAGTGGTGAAAACTGAAGGTTCGTGAAAGCCCAATCTTTTTATATTTTTGATGTTTTTATTACATACGGGAGGATATGAAACGAAACAGACGAGGCAACGGAGGCCGGGGTGGCCACACACACCCTAGGCGCGGGCCCCAGCTGGCCGCGCCTGGAGGGGGTGTGAGCCCCCGAGCTCCATCTCCGCCTCGTTTTCATACCAGTACCTTCCTGATGCTTTGAAACTTCGTAATATATAACCCCTCAAATCCCCCGAGGTTTGTGCATCATGTTCTCGTCGTGTTCTTGTTTCGATCTGTTTCTGTCAGGAAATCTTCTCAAAGTTTAGAGGCCATGGTCTCCGCTAGCGACAAAGGCAAGAAGCCCACAATCCCAAGGAGAAGGATATTTTGGTAGGGGGTGAGGAAGACATGGAGGATGACAAGCATCCGGACACCCGCGCTACCCTTGCAAGTATTGGAGTGGTGAAACCTATCAAGCTTAAGAGGTCAGCACAGATGTCTACAGGAGGGAAACCTCCACGTCTTGTCTTCATCCCACGGTCATCTCCTCCACGTACCAAGAATCTCTTCCATACTCTTATACATGAGCATCAATACCAATAGGTGCCAAAAGGGAACTTTCCCTCGATGTGGGATTTGCCTTGTTCTAACCATGCAGGGGAGGAACAGACTAAGAAGGAAAAGTGGGGAAAGAATAGCAAGGACTGGGGCTCTTGGTCCGATATGATCATGAATCGCATTGAGCAAAATTCGGAGTTGATTCATACTCTGACCTTTGAGATTGAGGATTTGAGGAAACTGATTGAGGAGATTATAAAGACAACACCACCACTGCCAAAGGAGTAGTTTGTCATCAGGTTTGGCATCCCCTTGGCTTGTTCCAAGCTTGGGGGAGTGTCGCGGTATCACATCATTACCTTCTATATTTTACCTTTTTAGTGGATTCATATCTTTGGTACAGAAGTTATCTTATAGGTTGGTTTGCATGTGGAAGTATCTCTCCTTTAGTTGATTATATGTATCCCTTGGTGTGAGTGCCTTTATGGAATATTAATGAGAAGTTTCATCTTTTACTTTTTGCACTTCTTATTTTAGTTTGCAATCTCTATTATATGATTGTGAAGGGAATATGCCCTGAGAGGCAATAATAAAGTGTTTATTATGTGTATTCCAAGTATATGATAGATGTTTATTTTGCATGCTATAATTGTATTAATACGGAAACATTAATACATGTGTGTTTAATAAACAAACAGAAAGTTCCTAGTTATGCCTCTCTCATAAACTAGCTCGTTGATTAACAAGATGATCAAGGTTTCCTGATCATGGACATTGGATGTTGTTAATAACGGGATCACAACATTAGTGTAATGGTGTGATGAACATTCACCCGAAGTATAGCATTACGATCAAAGTCATTGATTTTATATTGCTATAACAACTTACGAAGTGATCCTGATCCTTAGACCATGAGATCATGTCAATCACTAACACCGGAAGAGTTTCTTGATAACATCAAACATCACACCGTAACAGGGTGATTATAAAGATGGATTCAGAACTAATAAAGTGTTATGTTGAGGCTCATGGATCGAGAGTGGAATTTGTTCATCCCGATGATGGATAGATATACTCTGGGCCCTCTCGGTGATATCACATTGATTAGCTTGCAAGCAAGTGATTTGATCACTAGAAGGTTATATCACGGGAACGAGAAAAGAGTGCATGTTGGTAACGAGATCAAACTAGGTATGGATATACCGATGATCGAATCTCGGACATGTAATATATCGTGAAACAAAGGGTTTAATATACTGGCGTAAAAGGTTCCGACGATCACAAGAAAGTCATCGTTGAATGTGTGGGAGTCAGTATGGGTCTCCAGATACCGCTTCTGATTATTGATCCGAGAGGGGTCTCGATCATGTCCGCATTATTCACGAACCGTAGGGTGACACACTTAAGAGATATCGACATCCAATTGGAGCAAAAGTTTCATGCCGAAAGAATGAACAAGCGCAGGAATTTATTTCACTAGATACCGAAACAGGTTTTCGGGTGAAATTGCATAAAGTGGTTATGCATGTGAAATAGAATTCTAGAAAGGGTTTATTTGTGAATGTTTGTCATTAAAGTAATTGACAAAATTCTGAATAAAATAAAAGAGTTTTATTTAATGAGAGTTTGCATTAAATTTGGTGGAAATTTAATGGGAATTTGAGTGGACTTTTGAGTGGAGAAAATTGAAGGGCCATTTTGTGAGTGGAGTGTCCACCCACATGAATGAAGGAGAGGAGGGGGCAGCCCCCATGGCCAGAGGCCACCCCCTTGGGTGCCCCCCCTCCTCCTATAAAAGGAGCCCATCCTCTCACTTGTCTCTCACACCTCCTCGTGAAGGATCTCTCTCCCCCTCTAGAATTTATCCCCCATGGTCTCGGACTAGCGAGATACATGTTCCCGGTGGCTATTCGGCAAGAAATAGTTGTGCTTCCGCTGCATTGCTGGAGCGAGGAGGCGGAGGTTGCTCGGTGCCTCGAACGTGTGTGCGAGCACGGATGCGCCACGGATTGGCGCTAGGACTTCCTCTCGATCTTGAGATCGGCAAGAGATCGTCTACATCAACCACGAGTTGAACTCGTTAAGCTTTGTCGGTCTTCAAGGGTATGTTCTCTATGGATATACATCCGCCCGTTGTTTGTATCTAATAGATAGATCTTGGTACATAGTTCACATCGTAGGAAAATTTTTGTTTTCTATGCTGCGAACCCTACAGATTGATCTTGTTGATCAGTATTGGCATCACTTTGGGAGCATCAAGTAAATCTAAATTGGTTTTGGCAAACCAATCTCTGGTCAGTAGCAACACTCTTTGAGGTTTGAAAGGAAAAGAGAAAAAGCTTACAAGTATTTTGTATCATTTATTTTCTTTCTTGATTGGCTCATAAGCTTAGTATTCTTTATTTAAGATCTTTTGTGTCCTCAAGTAAGATTGCATGTTTGGCTTTATCACTTGTAGGTTTTCTTGTTTCTTTCAACTCTTTTGCTTGCTACCCAGCCTTGCTAGCCAAAAACCTGTTTTGAGAAGGCATACTTTTCATGTTTCCAATCCCTTTGAACCAAACCTGTGCCATTTGTGTCCACAATATATACCTATTAGCATTTTCTATTACAAGCAAATTCTCAAGCTTCATCTATATTTCGAATTAAAAATTATTTTGCTATGTGAAAACTAGTTAGTAAAGCTCTCAATGTGATGGCACACCTTATTTTCTTGACCCTAATAGACTTGAACCATTGTGTCATCGAAGTTGTATATGCTTGCACCTATACGTTGGGATTAGCAGAATCATGCTGTCACGGGGAACGCTTTCAACACTTATGGATACATATCCAGTTGATATCATGCTCTTTTGTTTGCGGATGTTGTCCGTGTGAAATAAAAATGGAGCTTGTAAGTCCATGGAGTGATGTATGTGTGTTAGAGAAACGCCTGGGCCGCTAGCCTAAGCCATGCCTAATCATGGTGGAAACTTGCATCATCACCATAATGAGCATTCTGTGAAGCATCCTCAATAAAAAGCTATGCACATAGTAAATAAAAAGATCGCTGAGATGCTCATTGTCTGCTTGCCTTGTCATGTTGGTTATGGGATAGCTCATGTACCATGTTCAAGGGGTACCCCGTTGGCGGTTCTTTATGATACACATGTACTTACAATGACAAGAACTTACCGGTAACTAAAGTTGAGTAGCATGAGGAGCGGCCCTCATACTCATGGGACATGAGATTGCCAACTTATATTTCGTTAAGCATATACTCCATCCTTGTTCACTTTAACCTCAATCATCTCAAGATGCTTATGATAGGGGCAATGAGGGATCAAAGCTAGTAAGTACCATAACCTTTTGGAAGCTCTTTATGATTTGAAATCCCTGCTTCCCTCTATGAAGGGACATTTCTCCTATTTTCTGAGTTGAGTCAGTAAACCTTCTTCCTCTCTATCTCCAGCAAGCATTTGAGTTGTTGTATTTCAAGCATTCATATGGTGATTTATTCACTCATGTTCTTTATCTTCCTTGTTTGCACAAGACTCTTATCTATTGAGTATTACTTTGAAAGCCTTCATTGTGAAAAACCTTTTATGTTTAAGTAAAGAGTACTCCTGTTGTAAAACTTCTTCAAAAGATTTTTGTGAAACTTTTTGCCAGCTGTTCTCTGACCAAGAACAAAAGTTTGCCAATTCCAATTATGAGTTATCTTTATGCATCTCTATTGTGACTCCTCTACTTGTTGCAAGATAAGTTATATAATGGTGAGTTGCCTTCTTCTATGAGTTGTGTAATGGTAAGTGTGATGCTTCTTGTCCGTATTATTTTATCGACACTTCACTCCAAAAACCCGTGGACATGTTTACTGAGCTCAATTTTCGCTTGGGGACAAGCGAAGGTCTAAGATTGGGGGGGTTGATACGTCCAATTTGCATCACCATTCTATATCATAATTTGCCTCTATTCATTGATATGTGTCATATTATGAGGTGTTGCTTATGTCTTTTCCTCTGTTTTTGCATGTTGGATGATTCTTGAAGGATGGACTGTCGGAGTCAGGTTTCTGATGAAAAAGAGGTGTTTTGATGCAATTTCGCGAAAATCAGAAAAATACCAGAAAAATATTGGAAAATTATATTTTCCTAGAAGACGATGGAAGCCAGAAGGAGAGGCGTAGCTGGGCCACAGGGGGCCCACCCCTAGGCACGGGTCCCCTTGGGCCGCGCCTAGGGCAGGTGTGGCCCACCTGGCTGGCCTCCGACTCCGCCCTCTCGCCTATATCTTCCTCCCGGAACCCTAATACCAGGGGGCGACCACAGAAAGATTTTTGCCGCCTCTGCGGGGCGAAAAACACAGAGAGAGAAAGAGCTCTCCGGCAGACAGATTTCTGCCCGGGGAAATTCCTTCTCGGAGAGGGGAGATCATCGCCATCAACACCGTCATCAATCTAGGCTTCATTGGTATCATCATCAACACCATCATCTCCACCAGCACCATCATCACCACTCCATCCCGTTGTAACAATTGTGTTGGATCTTGCATTAGTTCTTAGGGGAAACTTTCCCGGTGTTAATTACTATTGTAGTTGATGCTTGTGAGTGGAACCATTGGACTATTGTTTATGTTAAGATTGTTATCCATCACCATATCATCTTTGATCTTGATCCATATGATGTCTTGTGAGTAGTTCGTTTAGTTCTTAAGGACATGGGAGAAGTCATGTTGTTAGTAGTGGATTTGTGTTGAGTTCTTATTCAATGGTTAGTATTTAAGTTGTGGTGCTATTCTTCTAGTGGTGTCATGTGAACGTCGACTACATGATACTTCACCATTTATGGTCCTAGGGGAATGGATTGTGTATTTGTCTACTAATTGTGGGGTTGCCGGAGTGACAGAAACCTAAACCCCCGTTAGGACACCTTTTCACAAGGGAGCGTTGGATCTCAGAGTTTAAGGCTGTGGTTAGGTTTATATCTTAATTACTTTCCTATAGTTGCAGATGCTTGCAGGGGGTTCAACCACAAGTATGTATTAGTCCAAGTAAGGTCGGTACATTAGCACAGGTTCACCCACACAACACTTACAACACCAAAGAAGGGTACTTAGCTATCTGAAGCGAAAGCACTTGACAGAATTCCCATGTGTCCTCGAGAACGTTTGGTCCTTATAAGTATTTCCACCGGCTTGTCCTTTGCTAAGAAAGGATTGGGCCACTTTCTATAGTTGTTTGTTGTCTTTATTACTTGCACTTTGTTTTGTTGCTTTATCAGAAAACCCCTAAAAATCCGTTTGTTAAGTATTTACAGAGATTTCCTGCTCCATACCACTAGTCAACACCTTCTGCTCCTTGTTGGGATCGACACTCCTATTTATCAAAGGTACTACGATACACCCCCTATAGTTGTGGGTCAACAATCGCCTACCACAAGTTCCACCGGCTTGGTTTCGATGGCGGCCTTGAAGGTTGGGGTGGAGTCAGAAATCTGCTTCTTCGAAACCGGCATCTCTGTGGCATCGACCTTGCTCTGGATCTCCTTGAATTCTTCTTTGTAGAGGACAGCTTCTACAAAGGCTGCTTCTTCAATCTCGCATTCCCTTGCCTTGGTAAA
Source organism: Avena longiglumis (assembly GCA_030063025.1). Classification (NCBI taxonomy): domain Eukaryota; kingdom Viridiplantae; phylum Streptophyta; class Magnoliopsida; order Poales; family Poaceae; genus Avena; species Avena longiglumis. The sequence continues at coordinate 437,667,873 of CP125974.1, read as the reverse complement.
GCTTTTGGATATGATGATGATGTTGTTTGGTCCGGGTATCTTGAGTTTGTTGTAGACGAAGCATGGCTTGGCCATGAAGGCGTGGAAGATGTCGCGTCCGAAGATGATGTGGTACACGCTCTTGAAGGGGACCACCTCGAAGGTCATGCGTCTAGGCGGTAATTGTTGACATCGCCAAAAGCGACCTGAAGTGTAATGCACCCAAGGGACCAAGCCTCCCGGCCAGGAACTACGCCTTGGAACACGGTGCTGGTACACCTTAGGTTAGCCTCCGTCAAGTTCATCTTGTGCAGCGTATCCAGGTACATGATGTTGATGCTGCTTCTACTGTCCACCATGCATTTGGTGAACTCATTGCTGTCAATCAGGGGGTTAACGATCATGGCATACTGGTTCTCCGTAGGGATTAGGTCTGGGTGATCCTTCTTGTCCCAAGTGATTGGAATCTCCGACCAGCGCAGGTACTGGGGAACTAGGGGTAGGGTGGCCATCAGTATTCTCATGGAGGTTTTCTGTTGCCGAACAGTAGGGGTGCCAAGGAAAGTGTGGTAGGCGGTAGCCTTCTTCTCAAAGGGGTTGTTGCCCTTTACATCGCTCTTGTTGGTGTGCTTGGGGTCGAAGTCCTCATCCATGTCACTTGAATCCTTGGACTCCTCATCCTTCTTCTTCCCCTTGCCCTTGCCTCGCGGTCTGTTCTTCCGACTTTGCTTGTAGCCGGACTCCGGGTCCTCCTTGAGGTTGTTGACAAACTTGCAATGGCGATTGGTGTGCGTGTCTTTGCCGTTGGTGTCGAGGTGTACAAGGCATGGCATATCACAGTACTCCTCGTATGTTTGGGGAACACGGAACGCTGTCGGGGTAGTTTCACTACCTCATTGCTGCCCACGACCAGCCCCTGTCCTCGGCCACGTTGTCCGCCATCACCTCGTCCTGTGAACGTCATGGCGACCATGTCGGAGGTTTGCTTTTCTTCTGGCGGATTCTTCCGCTTGGTGTTGTTGTTCCTCTTAGCTTGAGTTGGAATGGCCGTTGCCGGCAGGGTTCCGCGAGCATCATCGTCGGCAACCACGAACTCACTGGCCAGCTGGATCATCTAGTTGAGATCGAGCCTGTGATTGTCCTGCAGGTGACATGGTTATACCCTGCGGGTACACGACATTAGCATACCTAGTCCAGCCCAAGGAAGGCCCACAAGAATATACGTGGCCAGTGAATATTTTCGGGTGGCCCAAGCCCATGACATCTTCGGATCCTTGGAGAGCAAGACTAGAACAGATAGAATATTCAAAGGGGAAAACCCTAAGCTTGTAAGCGACTCGATCTGTGCCCGAGACCTGCCTAACTCTATATAAAGGCTAGGAGGGCACGGAGAGGAGGGCCAATCTTTTCCACCGCATACACACCTCCACGTCAGATTGCATCTGTGCACCCCTGTAACCTTCGGTTCCGCCGTAATCAAGAGCAAACAAGGAGTAGGGTTTTCCCTCCGGGGGCCTGAACCTGGGTAACTCTCTTGTCCCCTAGTTGCTTGTCTTTTAACCGTTCTGCGATATCCAGCACCCCCATATTCTCTAAAACCCAAGCTCATAACAATGGGCATTGACGATCGAAACCTCGTCAATTGGCGTCGTTTGTGGGAATCAGGGGTGCTAATTGTGCGATCGTGACGGTCTCAACCAAAGCGATCTACAACTCCTTGGCGATGGAGAGCCATATCCTCTTTGGCGCTTTCGACTTCACCGCCCACTCGCCAGCCACCATGAAGGACTTCGAGCCCATAGGCAACGGGCTCGAGATCCTGTTCGGGAGCTTCTGCTTCCAGGTGGGACAGACCGGCACTCTCCGCCTCCCAGAGCGGGTGGCACTTCCATCAATCAGACCTGCCTCGTGGGCCCCACATCCCAGCGTGCTACACACGTCAACATCGACAGATGAGTCATACAACAGTAGCAGCTCCAACTCAGATCTGTGCGATCCCCCGTCAGATGAAGGGACCTACGGTTTTGGATCTGAAAGCTGCGGCAGCAGCGATCCAATCCGTGGATGCTACCAATGCGTCGTGGTCATCCAAAGCGATGTGGAGCAACAACCACCAGGTTTGGGTGCACACGTACCGCCACCCAACCCACAGGGTAGAAACGGCAAAAACAGGAGGCAACCATCCCCCCCGCCCAACGAGGACAACCCCGATGCCAATCGAATAATCCACCTCAGCAAGGAAGGATGGAACCAGGCGAAGCCGTGGCGGGCAACAAGATCCTGCCTGTGGGTGCCTCACGGGACCTGCTAATGGCATACCACCTACTCCTCATCGAAGAGCACAAAAAGCAGGTGAAGATGCAAGAGGTGCTCGATAAACGCAAGCAAGCGGCCTTGGAGTCTAGCGCACGGCGAGCTGCGCTCTCCGCCACTGGCGGCTCCAGCTCGCACGGCAATCAAGCCAACAAGCATCGCTCTCGCACGGATAACATGAATCCCGCTGCACATCGCGAGGTAACTCGAACCCTCAACACGTCCTTCATGGAGATGGATGCCAACGGCAACGTCATCCCGAAGACGCCGCAAGCTGCGATCATGGCAGCCACCACATATCTTGCGTCCCATCCACCTCCAGTGGGGGACCCGAAGAGATCTACGCACAAGTCCGCACTAGCCGAACTCGGACTCGTTGGAGCTGCGCTCCACAGGGAGGCTCCTGCGGAACCGAAAAAGAAAGTTGCGGTCAGATTCAACCGCAGCCCCACACCCTCATCCAACAAGGATGAGCACGACCTACCTCGACGACGCAAGAGCCCACGACATCGCAGCCACGACTACGACGCTCGAAGCGACCTCGCTCAGCGCAAGGTCGACAAGGCACGCGCCAAACGTGTGTGCTCATCCGAATCCAAAGAGGATGATGACAGAGAACTCTGTGGAGCTCGATGCTTTAGCAGCTCTGTTCGGCGGACATGGATGCCGAGAAACTCCAAGCTTCCTTCGGACACTCGAAGTTCGATGGCACGCAGGACCCTAAGGCGTGGCTCAGCGACCACCTGTCGTTCGTCAAGCTGCACGGCAGAAAAAAAACACCGCTCTGCAGTGCATTTAGCTACAGCTGACAGGCGCAGCCCGGATCTGGCTCAGCAGCCTGTGCTTGGGTTCCATCCGAAGCTGGGAGGAACTGGCATACAGTTTCATCCAAAACTTTAAGGGTACCAGCAAGAGTCCAGCCTCGATTGAAGAGCTACGAGCCTGCACTCAACGAACGGGCGAATCCATTCGCTCGTACATACTATGCTGGTCCAACATCAAGAACTCCGCGGCACACATCTCCGAGGAGAGAACAATCGACGCTTTCAAAGATGGCGTCAAGCGCTAGGACTTCAAGGAAGAACTTGGGCGCGTTAAGCCCAAGACACTCGACCACCTCATGGACATCGCCAACAGGTGGGCAGATGGCGAGGACTCCGTCCATCGAGCACACTCGGATGAGGAAGATGACTACAGCCGCCGACGTGAACGCCATAGCAAGCAAAGATCGCGCATCTACGACGATCGCTATGGACCCGACATGGTCGCGGCTGGCTACGCCGACCGCCGCAATGAAAGCAACCGCAGCAGTGGCGGATACCGTGAAAACAACTTCCGTTATGGAGGACGCCCAACGCAAACGTGGAAACGCCACGACCGCGACGACGAACCCTCGGCATACGACAAGTTGTCGGGCCCATGCACAATCCACTTCTACATTGACAAGAAGGATGGCAAAACGAAGGCCAACCATATGCTCAAGGACTTCCGCGAGTTCCAGAAACTCAGCGAGGGCTTGGCCCAGATGAGACAGCAGATCCCGAACCCTGGGTTCGGACACGCACCTGCACCAGGCGACATCGCCCACGGAGCTCCTCCACCACCACCCGTGGGACCTTAGAATCACCCGATTGCACCCATGCAGAACAACGGCGTAAACGGGTACCCCGTGCCGAAAGGGTCATTGATGATCCAAACGGGGCGCCCAACAAACAGGGTGCAAAAGAAGATCACCCGCCAGGTCATCTTGGCTGTGACCGCTCCACCCGCCATCCCTGAGTACCTCAGTCGTTCGGATCACCCCCGCCAGATCCCTCGTCCAGGTCATGCTGCCCTGGTGCTCGAGGCGCAGATCGGAGGATTTGAGATGAGCCGCGTCTTCATGGACGGCGGCAACGACATCAACCTGATGTTCGCTAGCACCCTAGCAGCAATGCGGATCCCGCTGCTCAGCCTGGAACAATCCGACACAATGTTCCACGGCATAGTCCCAGGGAAGGGCATATTTCCCCTGGGAAAGATATGGCTCGACATCATCTTCGGCAAACCCGACAACTTTCGGTGTGAGCGGATCGAGTTCGAAGTGGTGGACTGGCCATCACAATACCACGCCATCCTCGGGCGCGTGGCATTCACAATGTTCCTAGAAGTACCGCACTATGCGTACCTGCTACTCAAGATGCCAGGACCTAGGGGCGTCATCACGGTCCAGGGGAGCTTCACCCGATCCGACCACTGCGACAGGGACTTCAACAGAATCTCCCAATCATTCGGCATGCAGGAGGAGCTCACAAGGCTTCGAGAGGTGACGGACAATGGGGCACCCCCCAGTTTCAAGGAAAAACACATCTGACATGTCGTTCGACTCAACAGTCAACATGAAGAAGGTGCAGGTCCACCCGACGGACACCTCCAAGATGGCGCTGATCGCCAACGACCTTAGCCCCGCATAGGAAAGCGCGCTCATTGAATTCCTCCGTGAGCGCTAGGAAATCTTCGCCTGGTGTCCTGCGGACATGCCAGGAGTTCTCAGGGAATTCACCGAGCATGCACTCAACGTGTTTCCAGATGCCAAGACCGTCAAACAATCCATCCGACGATTGTCCGAGCCACGGGCCGAAGCCGTCGGAGTCGAAGTCAACAGACTGCTCGACGCTGATTTCATCAGGGAGATCAAGGAAAGCGAGTGGCTGGCCAACACTATGTTGGTCCCTAAAAAGGACATGGACATCCTGCGGATGTGTGTGGACTTCACATCGCTCAACAAGCACTGCCCGAAGGATTACTTCCCTCTCCCTCGGATCGATCAGATTATTGATTTGACTGCAGGATGCGAGAAACTCTCCTTCCTCGATGCCTACTCAGGCTACAATCAGATTCGACTGAAGGTCGAAGACCAGGAAAAAAGGCGTTCATCACGTCGTTCGAAGTATTCTGCTACAACACAATGACCTTTGGGCTGAAGAACGCAGGTGCCATGTACCAGCGGTGCATGCAGGCATGCCTGAAGAGCCAGACCGGCCGCAACATACAGGTCTATGTCGACGACATAGTAGTCAAAACAAGGAAGGCCAAGACATTGATCGACGATATCCACGAGACGTTCCACAACCTTGATCACTACAAGATCAAGCTGAACCCAGAAAAGTGCGCCTTGGGCGTCCCGTCTGGCCAACTGCTTGGCTACTTCATCTCCTAGCGAGGGATTGAGGCGAACCCGAAGAAAATCCAGGCCATACTGGCCATGGAGAAACCGAAGAACCTCAAAGGTGTCCAGCAGCTCGTCGGGCACATCGCGGCGTTGAACAGATTCATCAGCCGCATGGGTGAGAAGGCTCTGCCTTTCTACCAGCTGCTATGCAAAGCAGAAAAATTTGAGTAGACACTTGAAGCAGACGACGCATTCGAAGATCTGAAGCGGCTGCTCACCACCTCGTCCGTCCTGGTTACGCCAAAGGAACGCGAGCCTCTACTGCTATACATAGTAGCCACGCATCAGGTGGTAAGCACCGTGCTCGTGGTCGAACGACCCTGAAGATGGCAAGACTCATGGGGTCCAATGCCCAATCTACTACCTCAGCGAGGTATTGACGCCAACAAAACAGAGGTACCCTCACTACCAGAAACTCGCCTACGACGTGTTCATGGCAGCTCGTCGGCTGAGCCACTATTTCCAGGAGCATCAAGTGATGGTCGTCAACGAGGCGCCACTGAAAAGCATCCTGAACAACCCCGAAGCTATAGGACGCGTAGCCCTGTGGGGCATCGAACTGTCCCCTCTAGACATAGTCTATGAGAAGCGCCATGCGATCAAGTTTCAGGTCCTACCGGACTTCCTCGTCCACTGGATGGAGCTACAACTGCCAGACACCCCGGATATAACACAGTCATGGACGATGCACTTCGATGGCTCCAAGCGCGAGGCTGGAGTAGGAGCCGGGGTCATACTGACATCCCCGCAAGGCGACAAGATGAAGTACATCCTACGGATGAAATTTTGGGCCTCCAACAACGAAGCCGAATATGAAGCCCTCATCCACGGCATGAATATGGCCAAGATCTGCGACGCAACGCGCCTCGTCGTATACGGTGACTCAAAACTCGTCGTCCAGCAGACGATGAATGAGTGTGACGCACACGCCGCTAATATGATCGCGTACCGCATGCTCTACAACTCACTGGAAGGAGACTTTGACGGCTGCAAGCTTCGGCATGTTGGAAGGGAAAGCAACGAGGAAGCCGATAGACTCGCCAACATCGGCTCCACCTGCGCACGGGTGCCACCAGGTGTGTTCCTCGAACAAATCTGCGTGCCTTCCATCAAAAGTAAATTCCCCAAGGGATCACCCGAAGAAGCAGAGCACTCGGGGGCTGCGCTACCCGAAGGACAGGAAGGACCCGAAAAAATCGACACGGAGGTCGCGTTGGTCAACCTGATGCAGTTCATGGCAATGGAGGAAACATGGACGCAACCGTACCTTCGGTACCTGATAAACAGGGAACTGCCTGATGACCTGAAATATGTCCGACGCATATCTCGCTGGTCCAAGGCCTTCACCATCATCAATGGCGAGCTATACAAGCGCAGCATTTCGGGTGTACTCCAAAGGTGCCTCACCATCGGTGACGGCAAAACCATCCTCCAAGACATCCACAAGGGCATTTGCGGCCATCACGCGGGCAGCCGCGCCCTCGTCGCCAAAGCTCTACGAGTTGGGTTCTACTGGCCAACGGCCATGAACGATGCCAAGGACATCGTCCGAAGGTGCAACGGCTGCCAGAGGTTTGCAGATAAACCACACGCACTAGGATCGGAGCTCAGTCCCATACCCCTGGCCTGGCCCTTCGCCCAATGGGGTCTCGACATGATCGGCAAACTGCCCAAGTCCTCGAAAGGAGGCCACTTCTACCTCCTGGTCGCAGTCGACAAGTTCACCAAGTGGATCGAAGCCATGCCCATTACCAACCAAAAGGATCAAATGGCCATGAAGTTCTTCGAATCCATAGTCTACAGGTTCGGCGTGCCGCACTGCATCATCATGGACAATGGGTCGAACTTCGTCTCCAAAGAATTCCAGGACTTCTGCGAAGGCCTCGGGATCAACATATCATATGCCTCTATGGCACACCCGTAAACCAACGGGCAGGCCGAAAAGGCCAACGTCCTCGTAGGAGGCGGCATCAAGAAATGCCTACTCAGCCCACTCGAACGGCTTGCGGGAGCCTGGGCAGAAGAGCTACCCTCCGTCCTCTGGAGCTTGTGCACAACGCCAAACAGCTCAACTGGCTACACGCCGTTCTTCATGGTGCACGGAGCCGAAGCCATATTGCCTGCGGAAGTACGCCATAAGGCCCCACGGGTCGCCGCCTACAGTGAAGCCGAATCGACGGCCGCACTCGAAGACGCCGTCGACACACTCGACGAGGCACGTGACATCACCGTGGCTCGCTCGGCGGTCTACCAGCAGATCCTCCGAAACTATCACAGCCGTCGGCTGCGCCCAAGGTCCTTCGTCAAAGAAGACCTCGTCTTACGACTCAAGCAAGAGCGGACGAAAAATCTCGAGTCGCCCTGGGAAGGACCCTACGTCGTCACCGAAGTCATCCCAGGTGGCGCCTATCGCCTCAAGCACGTGGAGTCTGGAGTCGCATACTCCAATCCATGGAACATCGCACAATTGCGATGCTTCTACCCCTAGCTATCCCCTTTTTACTTTCAATAAGGCTACTCAGCCGAACAATGTACCTCCTCATTACGATATGAATAAATCTAAGTGTCTCGCCTGAAAAATTATCTTTTCCTCACATTTCTTTATGTTACAACACACTCGGGGGCTCCCCTCTCACCTCACGACTTCGTCCACTGAGGATAATGCATGTACACCTGATTAGCTGATCACGTCAGGCTAACAAAAAGGGCATCATACAACCAAGCACCACGTGCTAATACAATTAACCTTTACAACAAAGGGCACAACACGCCCAGTAGAAATACATACAAGTTTTACATCTATCTTTTTTACAAGACCTACCTATTCTAAAGGATCACCTACGCACGATGCTCAAAAATATCTACAACCTCCTCGGCATACTGCCTAACAGCCGCGTAGTGCGGGCGCATGTCCCATACACCACCATCTAGCCGAGGAGGCGGCCCAGCCGCCACAACCGCAAGATTAATATCAGGGCAATGCAGCTGCACGAGGCAAAGGGCGGCCTTCACCCCCGCAACCTACTGGTGTCGCACCAACTCCCTGACGTGACGCACGTCTCGAAACTTCGCTAGCAAACCCCAGAGAGTCGATGCTTCATCAAGGGGAAACATGACGTGCAAAATCGACGCCAGAGAAGTCTTCACTTGCCTTAGCACTCTTGACACCTGATGACCATGATCCTGCACAGTAGCAAGGACCGTAGCACAGTCGCGGTCCATCCTGAAAAAGCATTCGGCTTCCATATCCTACTGGGTCAAGTAGTTGATCTGAACTGCAACGCTCTCCTTCTCCTCCCTCGGAACAAGGTTGGCACCTGCAGCAACTACAGAGTAAGATGACTCGCAAACCAGGCGCATCCGAAAATGAGCAGCACTCGAAGAAACTTACACTGCAACTGCTCGCCCAACTGTCACAGCTCCCCCATCAGATACTCCTCCCTGGTGGTAGCTTGCTCCGCCTTTGATTTCCATACATCCGCATGGCCTCGGATGCCAAGTATCTCCTTCTCAAGACTGCGGACGCGGTCACGAAGAAAAACAAGTTGCGAGGCATCATCCAAAGATGGTCGCGGCTGCGGAGCAGAGGAAGTATCGACGAGGTCCTCACCCAAAGGTCCCTAAAGGAAAACAGACAAGAGTATGAACAACACATGACTGAGCAACAACTCGAAGGATCATTTATATACAACAAAAGGCCACTGCGTGCCACAGGGAAATTGTTCGTCAAATATTACAACAAAAGAAGAAGACAACTATCCTACAACTACAACGACGAAGCCTAAGCAGCCGCATCCTGAGTGGCCTCGGAGCCAGAGTGCCTGCTCTTGACCTCCTCCTGCTGCTTCGCCGCATACTCCGCCAGAAGGTCAATGAGCTTCGGCCGATAGCGCTTACATCGAGAAGCGTAGAGAGAAAAAGCTACCTCGGAACCGTCGGGAGCCGTTGGCATCTGGGAGGTGACCTGATGAAGATCCAGCTCTGCCCCGGATGCCAGGGCCATAGCCAGGCCCATGGAAGCGCCGATGCCCTTCTTCTTGCGCTTGTAGGCCGCGGGCACATCCGCTGACAGCGCATCCACCAAAGAATCCACATCCTCAAGGGCAGCGCCCTTGGGAACGAGCTCCTTGTAGAAGCGCCTGAGGATCTCCTTGGCCTTGCAAGGGAGCCAACCGCAGTATCGTAGCGGTGTTTGACCGCCGCAGCGGCATCATCCAGAGCGCTACCGTGCTCTAGGGCACTACGATCGAATTAAATGCCTGCAGTATCTGGTGCAAAAGAAAGATACAGTAAGAATCAAATAAGGGCATGGAGACACAATAGCCGAAAAAATCAAAGAGAGGCAAAAGCACTCACCGGAGATGGCCTTGGCAGAAGCCATCAGTTTCTCGTCCACCTCCTTCTCGCGCCCAGCCACAACGGTTGCGAGCTGCTCCTCGCGATCCAAAGCCTCTCGCTGCAGGCGCTCCTTGGCCGCTATGGCATCAGCCAGCTCCTACTGCAGGCACTCCTTTGCCCCAACGGCATCCTCGGCCTTCTTCTCCGCTCGCCCAAGGCTCTTTTTGAGAGCATCAAGCTCGCGGAGGGCAGTATTATTCTCATCCACAAGCTAGCAAGGAGACGAAAAAGAATAGGATCAATTCAGCATGTACCTTGAAGCTGCCGCATGCTGGCCTCCAGCACCAGGTGCTGCTGCACAAGCATGTTCGCACCATGCACAAAGGGCCGCGAGAAGAAACAAAGTATCACAAGAAGGGCTCGAGGGTTGCCCCCAAGAAATGAGCAAGACATTAAACACATGGAAAATGCTCGGGGGCTCCCCCCGAGACACGCAGAAAGGAGGCAAAATCAGCAGATCATCCGAAAATAAGGCCCGGGGGCTCCCCCTACAGCAAGAGAGAAAACAACTTACATGCTCAGACAGAGACTCCGAAGGTCTCGGGTTAATCTTCTAGGAGACGATCACTCGAGCCTCCTGTAGAGAGGGCTTCGGAGCATCGCCCCTAAAGGTGGCCACCATCTGAGAGGTAGGAGGCTTCCATTTCGACTCCCCTACTGCCTCCTGAGTGGCCTCACTAAAAGATCCCTCAGAGGAGTGGCTGCAAGGAACATACCAATCAAAAGCAAGAAGACAAGAAAGTAACGAATCGCATCCGAAGATACTTACGAGTCCATGTCGCTCAAGTCAAAAACGGGCAGCGCCCTCTTCCCTTTATTCTCTTCCTTCTTCCTCTTGGCCGGCGGCTGCGGCGCTATAGCCCGCACAGGCACGGCCGGGATAGGCGAGGAAGAAGCACCGTCACCTCCATGGTGGCGGACAAGGAACGACGGGTCCCTAGGCGTTGGCGGAGTCGAGGCATCCGAAGATTCGCTCAAGCTCCGTGCCTGCTTTTGGGTCTGCCCTTCACTCACCTCAGGGGATTCCTCAGTCGGCGATTGCGCCAGCGGAAGCTCAAACTCGGAGTCCACAACTTCGTTGTCCGGCGCATCTGGAAACCTTTCGGGTAATGGAGGAACCATGCCATCCACCTTGATGTCCTACACAATGAAGACATAAACTTTTAGAACAAGTAATCACAAGGAAAAGCACTAGAAAAAATGCTCTACGCGCACTTCATAAATCTACACCTGCGGCACTGGTCTCGTGGCACTGAACGAGGGCGTCAGCGACTTCCCCGGAAGGTCCTCATCGGATTTGTACTTCAGAAGTGGCTGAAGAACTCTGTCGAGGTCCCCCTGGAGCGATCCTCAGCCGAAACTCTCGTCGGGTCGTGGCGGCCAGAGTAAAGGAACATAGGATGCACCCTAGCCTGAAGTGGCTGCACCCGACGTTTGAGGAAGGTGCGGATGATATCCACACCGTTCACCTCCATCTCCGGAACCACCTAGAGGGCCTCCACCCGACGGTAGAGCTCCTCTATCTCCTCCACCTCACCCTCCAGGATGTGATTCTTCCAGAATATCTTCTTCAAGATATCCTGGGTGGAGTCGAAAGGGGCAAGGCCAAAGTTTTGCCCGTCCACTGTGGAGTCGCGGATATAAAACCACTTCCTCCGCCAGTATTGGACGGACTCAGACATAGAGAAAGAGAAGAAAAGAATAGTAGATCGAAGATAAATGATGCAGCCACAGATCGGATAAACTCCGTCAGAGCCGGACTGCCTCTTCATGGAATAGATCTTTCGAAAGAGGCCAAAGTGCGGCTCGATATCGAGGCAACACTCGCAAAAAGCAATGAAGCAGGCGATGTTGAGTTGGATTCCATAGAAGAACAACAATCCACGAAGAAAATCGTGGACTGGGAGCGAGAGGCCACGAAGGACAAAAGCAACAAACATCACCCGAAACCCTACGGGTGGACGGGGAGTTACCTCATCGTCGGGGACCCTGACGGCGTCCTTGTCCTATGGGATCAAACCCGCCTCACGCAACTTGCGTAGGCCGCCCTCGCGTGTCTCCGAGCGCCGCAACCCACCTTCGGTGACACGAGCGGCGGCGGTGCCCTTCTTGCTGCCGGCAGCAGCACTGGTGCCTGCCTCGATGGAGGCCTTCTTCGATTTCCCCATCGCGGCGCGTCGACAGCGGTGGTGTGCACGCAAGAACGAGGAAGTGAACGATCGGAGAACGTCCAGCACGTAAAGGGAAAAGCTCCAGAAAATGGAGGAAATATAAAGGAAATGGCTAAGGTGAAAACAAACTACAGTTTTCCCCACAGTTATAAGGACGAAGACGATGAACAGGGATCGTTCATCTAGAAGCCCTAACGCCAGGATCAGATCCTACCATCCACGTGTCAACACAGCGCAATCGTCCGTCACGCCACCTGCGCCGCACAGATGGTTGAGGTCACCCGTCAAAGATCGACGACGCCATCAAACCACACTAGCAACAGTTACAAATCTTTGGCTAACAGCTAAAAGTACTCACTCGAATCTACGATTCAAGCAACTACTCGGGGGCTATCCTATCAGGAGCGTTGGCCGCGCACCTGAGGCATCATTAAGGTACTACACCAACATTGATTCTTCGAGTCCAACGTCGAGTCTTCGACTCCACTATGGACTCGGGAGCTACTCCCATAGGGAGGATTGATTCAAGCATCCGAAAAAAATGTGTCCTACGGACCTGAAGCTAACAATGGCTGAATTAAAGTCTCTGCTCGAGTCTACAATTCGAACAGACACTCGAGGGCTACTCCCATAGGGAGCGCTGGTCGCGCACCCTATGAATTATTCGACCGTGATCCTTCGTATCAAAATGCAAAAACTTTTTGGCAACTTTGCCCCAACCAACGCTAAGTGAGTAACATCCTCCTTGGCCACCCGAAACACCTCCGCGGTGATAAAATTTTGGATGTTGTGTCTGCGACGCAAAGATAAGACCTACATATACCATCTGATGGCCTGACAACGCACCCGACTGCACTCTGCTAGTAAAAATCCGTGCCAACAAGCGCGATGAAAATCCCGACGGATGCGTTGGGTACATCATTCGAAAACTACTAAGATTCGACTCCTGTAAGACCTCAACGGCCTGAGTCGAATTACACCAGCATTTGTTCCGGGTTCGAGTCTAGGGACTTGAATCTGAAGAAGATCGTGTTGTTTTGTCCTAAGACAGTTAACTGACCATGATCCGTCAGGAGAGTCAGGCACACGCATCAACAATCCCCACACACTAAAATCATTCTTTTCCTGATGAACAAAAGCAGCTGCACCCGAAAGATTGAAGAGTCCTCAGCTGAATCTACGATTCAACTGAACACTCGGGGGCTACTGACATGGTTATACCCTGCGGGTACACGACATTAACATACCTGGTTTAGCCCAAGGAAGGCCAACAAGAATATACGTGGCTAGTGAAGATTTTTGGGTGGCCCAAGCCCATGACATCTTCGGATCCTTGGAGAGCAAGACTACAACAGATAGAATATTCAAAGGGGAAAACACTATGCTTGTAACCGACTCGATCTATGCCCGAGACCTGCCTAACTCTATATAAAGGATAGGAGGGCACGGCGAGGATGGACAATATTTTCCACCGCATACACACCTCCATGCCAGATTGCATCTGCGCACCCCTGTAACCTTCGGTTCCGCCATAATCAAGAGCAGACAAGCAGGAGTAGGGTTTTCCCTCCGGGAGCCTGAACCTGGGTAAATCTCGTGTCCCGTAGTTGCTTGTCTGTTAACCATTCCGCGATCTCCAGCACCCCCATCTTCTCCAAAACCCAAGCTCATAACAATGGGCATTGACGAGTCGAAACCTCGTCAGCAGGCGCTTCAACTTATGTCGGAGCAACATACCTTTCTCCAACCCATCGATGAAGGCGGCCATGGTGGTCTGAGCGTGCACTCCTGTGCAGGAATTCTTCATATCCAACCAGCGAGAGAGGTAGGCGCGAGATGGCTCATCTTTCTCTTGCATGCACCGCTGTAGATCGCCAACAGTGCAGGGACGCTTATACGTATCCTCGAAGTTCTTGGTGAACGCTTCTTGCATGTTCAACTAGTTGCAGATGGATTTCTCCCGCAATTCATCAATCCATTGGTGGGTCGTACCCTCCAGCATCAGTGGGAGGTACTTGACGGCAACATTGGGGTTACCCCTGGTGATCTCCACCGTGTTTCCGTAATCCTGCAACCACGTAGCTGTTTTGGCGGTGCCGTCATAGGGTTTGATGGTCTTGTCAATCCGAAAACCCCTGGGGTAAGTTGCGGTCTGTATTACAGGTCCAAAGCAACATGGTCCCAGGTACTGTCCTTCCCGGGCCTCATGAATCTTGTCCAGGCATGAACGTGCATCGTATGGCTCCGGGCTTGATCTTCTCTTCTTGCTGCCAGGGGATGGGCTGCATGAACAATGTAGTCCTCCTCCGCCATGGTGGCTGCTAGGTGGTGATAGAGGCGGAGGTGGCGGTGGGTTAGCTTTCTTGTTGTTACCCTCCTGTTATGCCTCATGCTTGTCGCGGTTGCTTGTCGGACGCGGAGGGTCATGACGCGACCTGATCTTGTGTCCTTGGTTGTGCTCTCCATCTTGACGGGGTTGCTCCGTGTTGTCGCGGATGACGATGTCGCTTTACCTTGGCGGAGGCATGTCCGTGCGCCTTGGGGTATTCGCAATGTCGGGGGGATCGGGGCGATGGAGATGGGTGACGAGAATGATCCTTGTCTCCATGGTCAAAGGATATAGGGATAGCGTCCTTCGTGTTACATGCATCCCTCCGTCTTCGTTCTGATGAACCCGTCTTAGACCCGACATCATGAGGATATTGGTCCCTTGGCAGCTTAGGATTGCTAGACTAGCAATACGCTGGGTCAGACTCAAGCCTCTGAGAGGTGGCCTTTTCCTGCTATTTCACCGCCTTTGCCACAAGGTCGTAGACCTGTTCCACGGCTTCGGGTGATCTATCCTGCTCTAGAAGGGTTTTGGCGACGGCTAGGTTGAGAATAGGAGTGGGCATGACCTGCATGCCTTCCCTGTCAATGTATGGCTTTGCTTGTGGCAGCTTCGAGGGAGCCCATCCTAGGTTTCTCCATACACCAGGATCGTTGATGATGCGAGCCGGAGCTTTCTTAGCCTTCTGCTGCTTGAGCAGAGTCTTGTACTCGACCTCCATTGCTCTAGTTTTCTCTATTGACTTCTGTGCCTTGGCCAGATCTTGATCCAGCTTTGCACCTTGCTCCGCGATGGCTTGCGCTTCCTCCAGCAGCTGCTGGCGCTTCTCGTCAAGCTGGACTACGTTCTGTATATGAGCCACAATCATGGGATCGACGAGTAGGTTGCCGTACATCACTCTATCAGCTGGAGTGATCTAGGCAGCCGAAGATGTAGATGCCGGAGGTGGCGGGTTTGTGGTGTTGTTGTTACTCGGACCGATGTTGAGTTCCTGTGGCTGCTACACTGGGTTAGGCGGAGGGGGCATGGCCTTTGCACGATCATTTTCGGCAGCAATAGGTGGTCCCTTACCCTTGTCCAGTGCTTTAGGCAGAGCTTGTCTAGGTTGATCTTCTTCCATCACGGTCCCAATGGTGACGAACACCTCTCGGGATGTGATGGCATTGTCGGCCTGCTCGTCGCTTCTGATATCCTCCTCCATCTCCTGCATGGCAGAGTCGAGTTCCTCCAGGCTGAAGTCTATCTCCTCCGAGTCAACGCTGATGTCGGTGTAGAGCACGTCGAGAATGGAGTCGGAGGGTGCCGGGTCTTCCTCGATGATGGGTGGTGGCGGTGCAACATCAACGACGATGATTGGAGGCGGTGGCGCGGCCACATCGACGACGGCTGGGGGCGGTGGTGGCGGTGGCTGAGGTGGAGGTGCTCCGGGTAGGAGCGCAAGCGCTGTTTGAGCTGCTTCCTCAGCTGCCGCATAGTTGTTGACAGTGTGAACCATGCCCTCGAAAGTGAGGAGACCTGCGGCATGTTGCCGTCTTAGCGTATGCTGGAGAAGCGTACCGCGGTCCAGTCCTTCCATAGAGTGATAGATGACATCATCATTGGGGTAATGCTCCAGGTCGGCCCGTGTACGGAGCCACCTGGATAGGTAATCGCGGGGGTTTTTGTTGGAGATATGCCCTAGAGGCAATAATAAATGTATTTATTATTATATCTTTGTGTTTATGATAAATGTTTACATTCATGCTATAATAGTATTAACAAGGAAACATTAATACTTGTGTGATTTGTAAACTTAAATTGAAGTCCCTAGTAAAGCCTCTTTATAATACTAGCTTGTTGGTTAATAAATGATTGTGGTTTCCCTATCATGAATATTGAGATGTTATTAACAACAAGATCATATCGTTAGGAGAATGATATGGTGGACATACTCCTATAGATAAGCGTAGCATAGAGATCAAGTCATTTTAATAGTTCAATTGCTATATGCTTTCTGATACATAGTAACCTAATTCCTTTGACCATGAGATCATGCATATCACCTTTACCGGATGGATGCTTTGATGACATCAAACACCACACCGTAACTGGGTGGCTATAAAGGTGGCATTGAGTGTTCGGAAAGTATTGGTTGAGACACATGGATCAAGAGTGGGATTTGTCCATCCATATGACGGATAAATATACTCTGGGCCCTATCGGTGTAATGTCATCCAATTAGCTTGCAAGCATGTGACTGGCTCACAAGGGATCACATATCACGGGAACGAGAAAAGAGTACTTATCGGTAACGAGGTTGAACTAGGTATGCAGAGATACCGACGATCATAACCTCGGATTAGTAAACTATCGTGAGACAAAGGGAAATTGGTATCGTATGTAAGTGGTTCATTGGATCGCAAAGTAATCGTAGAAATATGTGGGAGCCATATGAATTTCCAGATTCCTCTATTGGTTATTGTTTGGAGAAGTGTCTCGATCATGTCCGCATAATTCACGAACCGTAGGGAGACACACTTAAGGATTCGACGTTGTTTGAGTAGTTATGGAATGATAAGAAAGAGTCCGAATGTTGTTCGGAGTCTCAAATGGGATTCGGGATATCACGAGGAGATCCGGAATGGTCCGGAGAATAAGATTCATATAAGGAAAGTCCTATTTCGGAGTTAGGGAATGGTTCCGGTGTTTTCATCGGGAATGTTCTAGAAGGTTCCGGAATGTCCGGCACTCCAAAGGGGAAGGGTACATGAATGTGTTATATCAAGATGGTATGATTGCATCATGTACTAGGTGTCATCGCTGAACAAAATAAAGGGCTTAATCAAATCCTAGTTTGAAAAAGTCAAACGCCAATTTGAAAGTCAAACGGCTATTTTGGAAAGTGGAGAGGGAGGTGGAAACCAAGTTGGGGAGGAGTTCCTCCCCTCCACCGCCGGCCCACCTCCAAGCCGAGTTGGGGAGGGACTCCCCTCCCCTTGGCCTCGCCTCCCACCTATAAAGGGAGGGGCAGGGCTGCCCCTCCTAGTACACAACTCCTCCACCTCTAAACCCTAGCCGCCGGCGCCGCCACCTCCAGCTGCCGCCACCGCCCTAGGGCAAACCGCCGCCGCCGCCTAGGTCAAACCCTAGCCGCCAGCCTAGCCCCCTCCTCGGCGTGTCTAAACCCTAGATCGTCGAGGGCTCTCTCATAATCCACCATACTCGCTCCGGCTTAAGGCGAAGCCCTGCGAGATCTCCCCTCTACTTCCGGTACCACGCCGTTGTCTTTGGAATAGCGAGAGTGCTACAACCTCCGCCTCTTTGGAACAAGGGAGAGGAAGGTCTTCATCGAGTACAAAACGTGTGATCGACTGCGAGCGCTTAGGAGCCTTGGGGAAGGATCGTCTCACGCGATCTTGAGATCGGGAAATCGACTACATCACCCACGAGAATCCGCTCTCGTTAAACACTTTGGAATCTTCAAGGGTGAGTTATTCCATCGACTCGTTGCTACAATCTAGTAGATAGATCTTGGCTTGTTTGTTTGTATGCGATAGAAATTTTTTGTTTCCCATGCTACGAAACCCTACAGTGGTATCAGAGCCGTGTCTATATGTAGATCTGTTGCACGAGTAGAACACAATGGTCATTGTGGGCGTTGATGCTTTTATTGTCGATTGCTTCTTGTGTACTTTGCATCTTGCGGGATGTTGGGATGAAGCGGCCCGGGCTAACCTTACATGATCGTTCATGAGACTTGCTCCACGCTTGACATGCAACTTGTATTGCATAAGTGGCTTTGTGGGTGCCTGTTTCTCCTAGCATAGTTAAGATCCAATTTACAACGGGTGATTAACAATACTAGTATCAATGTTGTGGTTCATGTTCGTAAGTTAGAACGACACTTATTGAAAGCCCCAAACCACGTAAAACATGCAAAGAAAGTAGAGGCGTCTAACTTTGTTTTGCGGGGTGTCAGATGATGTGATATGGCCATGATTGTGATTATATTTGATGTATGCAATGTTCCTTATTGTAAGTTGGCAACCGGCGAGTCATATGGTTGTCTTTAATTTATGTTAAGACCCGCGTGTCTATTCAAAGTAGTTGTAATAGTTGAAGCCGGTGGACGACAACCATGAAGAAGCGTCATTGACCTTGATGCAATGCCGGTGATGATGGAGATCATGTTCGTGCTTGAAGATGGAGATCGGAAGCACAAAGAAGAAAAGGCCATATCATATCACATATTATGAATTGCATGTGATGTTAATCCTTTATGCATCTTGTATTGCTTAGTAGACGACGGTAGCATTATAAGATGATCCCTCATGCACATGAATTTCAAGTCATAAAGTGTTCACCCTTAGTTAGCACCGTTGCTAAAGCTTGTTGTTTCGAAGCACCACGTGATGATCGGGTGTGTTAGATTCCGCAAGTGTATACAATGTGAGCAAGCCAGATTTGCTCATGCGGAAACTAAGGTTTGATCTTGACGAGCCTATCATGTACAGACATGGTCTCGGAACACGGATCACCGAAAGGTAAAGCATGAATCATATAGTAGATATGATGAACATGTCGATTGTTCTCCATTGAAACTATATCAACTCTCGTGATGATCGGTGTTGATGTGGTGGATTTGGTTCTTGTGATCACTAAAACAATGTGAGGGATATTGTTTTGAGTGGGAGTTCACCTAGATTAATTTAACTATTAATTAGAACTCAATTTGTCATAAACTTAGTCTAAACTATTGCAAATATGTTGTAGATCAATGGCGGCCCCTACCATCAATTTTAATGCGTTCTTAGAGAAAGAAAAGTTGAAAACAATGGAAGCAACTTCGCGCATTGGTTCCGCAATTTGAGGATTGTCCTCACAGCTGGTAATTTGACCTATGTGCTGGATGCACCGCTGGGTGACCCGCTGAATTGATGCCGATGAAGTAAAGAATGTTTACCTCACTCAAGACTCGGTACTCCAGTTCGGTGTGCTATCTTGTATGGTTTAGAATCGAGCTTGAGAAAGGTTTGAGAATTCAGACCCATATGCTATTGTCGAGGATCTCAAATTGATCTTTGAAACTCATGCGGCAATTGAAAGCTATGAGGCTTCCGAAAAGTTCTTTAAGCGCAAGATGGAAGAGGGCACTCGTCGGTGAGCATGTGCTTAAGATGTCGGGAACGCAAACAAACTTCAAAGCTTGGGTATAGTGATTCCTAATGCTTTGGGGATTTACGCGTCCTCCAATCACTACCACCAAGTTACAAGAACTTTGTGATGAACTACAACATGCAAAACATGAACAAGACGTTGCGAACTCTTTGCCATGTTGAAATCTGCGAAGTGGAGATCAAGAAAGAGCACCAAGTGTTGATGGTCAATAAGACCACCAAATTCAAGAAAGGCAAGTCTAAGCAAAGGGACACTTCAAGAAGGGTGGTAAGAAAGTTACTGCCGACGAAGAAGACCAAGGCTGGACCCAAGCACGATCTTGAGTGCTTTTCGCAAGGAGAAGGTCCTTTGGGCGGAATTTCCCAAAGTACTTGGCGGATTTGAAGAATGGCAACATCAAGAAGAAAGGTATATCCGATATACATGTTATTGATGTGTATCTCACTAGTACTCGTAGTAGTGCTCGGTATTTGAATCTTGGTTCGGTTGCTCATATTTGTAACTCGAAACAGGTGCTGCAGAATAAACGGAAGCTAGCGAAGAACGAGGTGACGATGCGCGTGGGAAACGGATCAAAGGTTGATGTGATCGCGGTTGGCACGCTACCCCTTCATCTACCATCGGTATTAGTTTTATACTTAAATAATTGTTATTTGGTGCCTGCGTTAAGCATGAACATTATATCGGGATCTTTATTATTGCGAGACGGTTACTTGTTTAAATCCGAGAATAATGGTTGTTCGATTTATATGAGTAATATGTTTTATGCACATGCACCTTTGATAGATGGTCTATTCTTATTGAATCTCGATAGTGGAAATACACATATTAATAACATTGAGGCTAAACGTTTGAAATCGAGCGATAACTCGACCTATATGTGGCACTGTCATCTTGGTCACATTGGAGTGAAGCGTATGAAGAAACTCCATTCCGATGGACTTCTTGAATCACTTGATTTTGAATCACTTGAAAGATGCGAAGCATGTATGATGGGTAAAATGACTAAGACTCCATTTTCTGGTATGATGGAGCGAGCTACGGACTTATTGGAAATCATACATACCGATGTGTGTGGTCCAATGAGTGTAGCTTCGCGTGGTGGTTATCGTTATGTTCTTACCTTCACAGATGACCTGAGTAGATATGGGTATATCTATTTCATGAAACATAAGTCCGAAACTTTCGAGAAGTTTAAGGAATTTCAAAGTGAGGTAGAGAATCAACGTAACAAGAAGATTAAATCTCTACGTTCTGATCGTGGAGGTGAATATCTAAGTTACGAGTTTGGCGAGCATTTGAAGAAATGCGGAATACTTTCGCAATTGACACCGCCGGGAACACCACATCGTAATGGTGTGTCCGAACGTCGTAATCGAACTCTCTTAGATATGGTTCGTTCTATGATGTCACTTACAGATTTACCGCTATCATTTTGGGGTTATGCATTAGAAACAGCCGCATTCACTTTAAATAGGGCACCATCTAAATCCGTTGAAACGACACCGTGTGAATTATGGTTTGGGAAGAAACCTAGATTGTCGTTCCTTAAAGTTTGGGGTTGCGAAGCCTATGTAAAGAAGTTCTGTAGGACAAGATTGAACCCAAAGCGGAAAAATGCGTCTTCATAGGATACGAAGGAAACTATTGGGTATACCTTCTATCATAGATCCGAAGGCAAAATCTTCGTTGCCAAGAATGGATCCTTTCTAGAAGGAATTTCTCTCGAAAGAAGTGAATGGAAGGAAAGTAGAACTCGACGAGGTTGTCGAACCTTCTCTCGAAATTGCGAGTAGCGCAACACGGAAGAAGTTCTGTGGTGCTGCACCAATAAGAGAGGAAGCTAATGATGATGATCATGAAACTTTGGTTGTAGTTGCTCTGAGCCTCGCAGTCAACGAGAACTCGTACCACTCCAGTTGGTATGATCCCGTTATGAGTGTCATGTTGGTGGACAACACCGATGACCTGCGACATATGAGGAAGCGATGATGAGCCCAGATTCCAACAAATGGCAAGAAGCCATGAAATCCGAGATTGGATCCATGTACGAAAACCAAGTATGGACTTTGGTGGACTTAGGATGGCGAAAGGTCATCGAGAACAAATGGATTTTCAAGAATAAAACAGATCTTGATGGTAATGTTACATCTATAAAGCTCGACTTGTTGCAAAGGGTTTCGACAAATTCAAGGAGTTGACTACGATGAGACTTTCTCACCGATGCGAAGCTAAAATCTGTGAGGATTATGGTAGAAATCGGCATATTATGATTATGAGATATGGCGGATGGATGTCAAACAGCATTCCTCAATGGAGACATTGATGAAGAGTTGTATATGATGCAACCCAAAGGTTTTGTCGATCCTAAAGATGCTAACAAGGTATGCAAACTTCAACGGTCCATCTATGGATTGAAGCAAGCATCCGAAGTTGGAATCAACGTTTTGATAAGGTGATCAAAGTTTTGGTTTTATACAAACTTATGGAGAAGCTTGTATTTACAAGAAAGTGAGTGGGAGCTGTAGCATTCTTAATACTATATGTAGATGACATATTGTTGATTGGGAATGATGTAGACCTTCTTAATAGTGTCAAGGAATATTTGAATAATAGTTTTCAATGAAGGATCTTGGCGAAGCTTACATATTAGGCATAAAGATTTATAGAGATAGATCAAGGCCAAATATCATTGTCACAAAGTACATATTTGGACAAAGTTCTAAAGAGGTTTGGAATGGAAGATAGGAAGAAAGGGTTCTTGCCCATGTTGCTTATCGACCTTGAGTAAAACTCAAAGTCCGACATCGGCAGAAGATAGAGAAAGGATGAGTAAGACTCCCTATGCCTCAGCCATAGGATCTCTAATGTATGCCATGCTATGTACTAGACCCGACATTGCATATGCTGTTAGTTTAACTAGCAGATATCAAAGTGATCCAGGAGTGGATCATTGGACAACGGTCAAAAACATCCTTAAGTACTTGAGAAGAACTAAGGATATGGTTCTTTCTTATGGAGGTGATGAACAGCTCGTTGTTAATGGTTACACTGATCCGGATGATTCTAAATCACAATCTGGATACGTATTTATTTTGAATGGTGCAGCAGTTAGCTGGAGGAGTGCAAAGCAAAGCGTTGTGGCAAGATCTTCAACTGAATCACAATACATGGCTGCTTCGGAGGCTTCACAAGAAGCGATATGGATGAAAGAGTTCATTACAGAGATGGGTGTGGTTCCTAGTGCGCTGGACCCAATGTATATCTACTGTGATAACATGGGTTCCATAGCCAATGCGCAAGAACCAAGGTCACACAAGAAGCTAAAGCATATCAAGCTATGTTTTCACGCTATTCGAGAACATGTCCAAGATGGGGACATAAAGATTTGCAAAGTACACATAGATCTGAATGTGTCGGATCCGTTGACTAAACCTCTCCCGAGGGCAAAACATGACCAGCACCAAACTGCCATGGGTGTTCGGTATATTACCATGTATTATAGATTAGATGACTCTAGTGCAAGTGGGAGACTGTTGGAGATATGCCCTAGAGGCAATAATAAATGTAGTTATTATTATATCTTTGTGTTTATGATAAATGTTTACATTCATGCTATAATAGTATTAACAAGGAAACAGTAATACTTGTGTGATTTGTAAACTTAAATTGAAGTCCCTAGTAAAGCCTCTTTATAATACTAGCTTGTTGGTTAATAAATGATTGTGGTTTCCCTATCATGAACATTGAGATGTTATTAACAACAAGATCATATCGTTAGGAGAATGATATAGTGGACATACTCCTATAGATAAGCGTAGCATATAGATCAAGTCATTTTAATAGTTCAATTGCTATATGCTTTCTGATACATAGTAACCTAATTCCTTCGACCATGAGATCATGCATATCACCTTTACCAGATGGATGCTTTGATGACATCAAACACCACACCGTGGCGGGTGGCTATAAAGGTGGCATTGAGTGTTCGGAAAGTATTGGTTGAGACACATGGATCAAGAGTGGGATTTGTCCATCCATATGACGGATAGATATACTCTGGGCCCTCTCGGTGTAATGTCATCCAATTAGCTTGCAAGCATGTGACTGGCTCACAAGGGATCACATATCACGGAGCGAGAAAAGAGTACTTATCGGTAACGAGGTTGAACTAGGTATGCAGAGATACCGACGATCATAACCTCGGATAAGTAAACTATCGTGAGACAAAGGGAAATTGGTATCGTATGTAAGTGGTTCATTGGATCGCAAAGTAATCGTAGAAATATGTGGGAGCCATATGAATTTCCAGATTCCTCTATTGGTTATTGTTCGGAGAAGTGTCTCGATCATGTCCGCATAATTCACGAACCGTAGGGAGACACACTTAAGGATTCGACGTTGTTTGAGTAGTTATGGAATGATGAGAAAGAGTCTGAATATTGTCCAGAGTCTCAAATGGGATTCGGGATATCACGAGGAGATCCGGAATGGTCCGGAGAATAAGATTCATATAAGGAAAGTCCTATTTCGGAGTTAGGGAATGGTTCCGGTGTTTTCATCGGGAATGTTCTAGAAGGTTCCGGAATGTCCGGCACTCCGAAGGGGAAGGGTACATGAATGTGTTATATCAAGATGGTATGATTGCATCATGTACTAGGTGTCATCGCTGAACAAAATAAAGGGTTTAATCAAATTCCTAGTTTGAAAAAGTCAAACGCCAATTTGAAAGTCAAACGTCTATTTTGGAAAGTGGAGAGGGAAGTGGAAACCGAGTTGGGAGGTTCCTCCCTCGCCGGCCCACCTCCAAGCCGAGTTGGGGAGGGACTCCCCTCCCCTTGGCCGCGCCTCCCACCTATAAAGGGAGGGGCAGGGCTGCCCCTCCTAGTACACAACTCCTCCACCTCTAAACCCTAGCCGCCGGCGCCGCCACCTCCAGCTGTCGCCGCCGCCCTAGGGAAAACCGCCGCCGCCTAGGTCAAACCCTAGCCGCCGGCCTAGCCCCCTCCTCGGCGTGTCTAAACCCTAGATCGTCGAGGGCTCTCTCATAATCCACCATACTCGCTCCGGCTTAAGGCGAAGCCCTGTGAGATCTCCCCTCTATTTCCGGTACCACGCTGTTGTGTTGCCGGAATCGCGAAGAGAGTGCTACAACCTCCGCTGCCTGTTGGAACAAGGGAGAGGAAGGTCTTCGTCGAGTACCGAACGTGTGACCGACTACGGGAGCGCTGCCGGAACGTAGCGCCGGAAGGATCGTCTACGCGATCTTGAGATCGGGAAGAGTACGACTACATCACCCACGAGAATCCACTCTCGTTAAACACTTTGGAGTCTTCGAGGGTGAGTTATTCCATCGACTCGTTGCTACAATCTAGTAGATAGATCTTGGCTTGTTTGTTTTTATGTGATAGAATTTTTTTGTTTTCCATGCTGCGAAACCCTACAGTTTTCACCCTCTCTCTGGACGCAACGCGCCAGATCGAATATAGTCACCACGCCGACGAACTTGGATCTCTGCTGTCTAGACGCACGAGCGAAGCCGGCGGACTTGCAGCGATCTTCCACCATTATATCCTGCATAGGGGAAGTTTAGGTGGGCCTTGGATTTTTCCAATCTATGTTGGTAAACTCCGAAGAGAGATCCGACTTCGATCATTCCGTGAACGTATCCTATCCGTAGGCGGTCCGTGCGGGTCTTGGCGCTTCCCCGACTTCCAGGGAACTAGTGCCTGAGTCGGTTTCGCCGATGAAGAGGTGGATGTCCCTGATTGGGACGATCGATCAGCGGGTAGGGTTCGTCTTTGCCAGGATCCAGAACTCGTCGGGAGGGATGATCGAAACGTTGCCGGAGAAGAGAACATGGCCGATGGCTACGGTTTTGCCGATTCCCGTGAAGAGTTTGGATCTCGCCCGTTGTAGAGCCTGAAGCGCCTCTTGCCCCATGGTGGCGCCAACTGTCGCGGTATTGCCGACGAGTACGCCATGGAGGGGTCCTCACAGAGCGTGTTTAGAGACGTGGGGTAAGGCGGAAGTTTGGCGGGTACGAGGTAACACAGCTTACCCAGGTTCAGATCCCATGACGGTGGCAGGATCCTACTCCTGCTATAAATCACTATAATGGCAATACGCCGAGTTACAGGGATTGGTTCGCTATGCGCGATATGAGTTGTGTGTGCCCTAAAGTCTCCCATAGGTTCGGCTTATATAGTCGCCAGATCCTAGGGTTACAGGCAAAGTCCTAGCCGAACATGTTATAGAGTTCTATACGGTGCACAACTAGTCTAAAATGTCTTGCACTCCAAGGCTCCGGGTACGTCGGTGACTCCTACGTAGGCTTCCTTTATTCGGCATGGGCCTCCCTTCTGGATCCATCTAACTGGGCCCCCCAGCAGGCTATGGGCCTTGCTACCAACTATGGGCCACCAGGGTTATCCGGATTAGAGACATGCTATGATGATACCCATATAGCATATCCCCAACATCCGGCACCCCCGCTAGCCCCCGTCCCGTGTGAGTTGGGTTCGGTCTGGGGCACCAGATAACAAAACGGGCTACACCGGCGCCAAAAAAATTTGGGGAAGGGGTGGGGAGATGGGCTAGGCGTGAATTCGACTACCGGCGCCCCCGATAGCCCTGTAGGAGAGGGGGAGGGGCTTTAGAGCCTCCGAGTGGAGATATTGTAACTTCTATGTCAAATGAATAAAGAAAGGTATGGTTATATAAAAAATATGCATATTGTTGAGCTAGAGTAATTTTTTCTAGCCATGTATCCTCCTAGACGAATGTATTGGAATCATTTCCAACATCGAGAACACCTCTATTAAAGAAGTCATCCCTAACCCTGATTAAGTCTTCCCAAAAGAGAGAGTTAGTTGGTTTCACAATCACTTGTGTGAGCGTTTTGGTATACAAGTATTTGTTTTGGAGTAACTCCTGCCATAATCCATGTCCATTCAAATGTATAAAAACCACTTGCTCGGTAAATATTCATTCTCCTTATACCGAGATCCTCCACCCCACCTTGTTCTTTGGGTCCAGAGATGATACTTCATTTTTGTCAATCGTTTTTTCGTTTATGCTCATCGAATGCCGGAAAAATCTGGATTTGTAGTAATCCATTATTTTTCACACCCCTTTGGTACCTCAAGGAAAGACAACATACACCTCACAAGACTAGTGAGTATCGTGTCAATGTGGACAATCCTTCAATCATAGTACACTAGCTTGCCTTTTCAACAGCTTTTTTTCAAACATATCCTTGATATCGTCCTTACACTCTTTATTCAAGAGTTTACGGTAATGTATCAGGATAAATACTAGGAAAGCGTCTCGGGACGGTCATGACTAACAACCAAAGGGGCACCATCCGAGGCCCCCACCTAAGCACGTTGTCCTCTACACCCTTGCCACCGACCCACTAAAGAGGCCAAGACCACTCCCCTCTTGTCGAGCCACGCCCCTTTCTACTCGCCCTGCTGACCCACCACCGACCACCCTAGCTATCCACTGAACACCACATTGTCGGTTGACCCGACCAAGCTGCGCCACCCCCTCTCTTCCCTCTCTATGGTTTGCTCCAAACCGTTGGAATTAGTATCTCGTGACTAGAGGGTTGTCCCGCCCTCATGCGATGCAACTTAGGGTTGGCTACCCAATCCGGTCAGAGTCCATGCCCTTGTGCTAAAGGTCGCGGCCAAAACCTATTGTTCCCACCAACATGTAGGCTACCCTTGTTTTCCAAGCCATGCTATACCAATAGTAGGTCTAGGCCAGGCCTTGCCCCGCATGCCGTCCGCAGTTTTGTAGGCCTCTCTACTGATCCACCTGCACACACCTCGTGTGATCAACAACCCTCCATTTAGATCTTTGTCGATCCACGCCCTTCCTTCCAGAGTTCGTGTTCCCCCTAAAGATCTACACTCACAATAATACCTCTTCGGAGCATCCCTCTCCTCCAGATGAACTGCATCATAACATTCAAACAAGAGACAAATAAGTAAAGGAGCACTCAAACTCTATTTATAGATATCAGCCGGAGGAGTTCACCTTCCAAACTGTGATACCCTTTACTGTCTTATTCCCATTGCTAACATGAGTTTTCATGGCGTGTGTACACATGTAGGTTGTATTTTGTTTTTGTAACGCACACTCCCGTGTGCAGGCACCTAGAGTGATAAATCTACCATGACTTTTCACATCCGGTGGCTATGGCGTACATACGTGATAGCATGTTCAGATACTCAAAATTGTTACTCATGGCTTACATCTACTAGGTATAAGGTCTAGAAATGCTTTTGGACATGTCATTTTTAGGCAAGTATGGAGCTAGTACATCAATAATATGGGTTAGACGGCGAGGGAAAAGTATAGTGTTCGCTAACCTAACAAACAAATCTTGGCTAACCTAACATAAAAATAGACAAAAACCGGATCAAAAGTTAGATTATCCATTGGCAAAGGCAATTGAGTTCCTAGGAATTTAACTTACTTTACTAGTTCTCCTCATAAAAAGAATAATGTTTTGCCAGAATCATACTATGGATGTATCTGTAGAACAATTTTTTTGTTTTGAAACTTTTTTAAATTTTATTTCTGATTATTTGAAAACACAAAAATGGACAAAAACTGTGTGAAAAGCTAGAGCAACTTAACCATCACTATTTCCCTTTTATAATGAAAAAAATGCCAAATAAAAGGAAAGAGAAAACCAACTCGTCGTCATCTCGAATCTCCGAAACCCAAACCCCAAACTGATAGACAACATCAGCCAGAACAGCTTCCCTCGCCGCCGCCCATGTCGGGAGGAGGGATCGCGCGCGGCCGCCTCGCGGAGGAGCGCAAGGCTTGGCGCAAGAACCATCCCCATGTCCGTACCGTCTCACCTCCTCCCTCTTACCCCCACCTACCTGATCCCGGTGCCGCAGATTCGGGTCTTGATTTGGTCGTAATGATTCGCAGGGATTCGTCGCGAAGCCGGAGACGGTGGCCGACGGATCGGTGAACCTCATGGTCTGGCACTGCACCATCCCCGGCAAGCAGGGGGTAAGTAGTATCCCCCCCCCTCCCCACCCCCAACCACACACACACACATCGATTCGATCTGGTTCGTTTGTGATGGTGCTTTCTTTTTTAGTGCTAGTGCGCAATTCGATCTAGTTCGTCTTGTGAAGGTTCTGACTGTCGACCGTCGTGGTTGTATATCATGGTAGATTACGCCTTCAAAACAAAATCATGTTAGACTACTGCGACTGTTCGATTGGTGCTAGATGTCTGCGCTCTGGTCTATGTCTGGTGGTTTATCTATTGATTATGTTGTCAAACTAATTTTGTTTGCCAGAACATCTTATATTAGGGAACAGAGGAAGGACCTGATTTCCCAACCTAGGAGCTATAGAACTAGTAAGGTACAATTTTTCATACTTCCTTTACAACAAAAGGATGTGCTATGGCGCGGAGAACTCAGCGTGACACCTGCACAGTGGGTTGAGGGTCAGCCCAGACATCATCAAGAGCGGTAGTGGATGGCCATGAGACGCAGTTAGATGACATGGAGCCGTCGCGCTGACTACAGATGTTCCTGGCGTAGATTTCTTATACAACAAAACAGCAGCAACAACAAAATTTTTAGTCCCAAGCAAGTTGGTGTATGCTAGAGATGGTGGTTTACTTCCCTCCTGCTGTTTCCGAGAACCATAGGGAGTGGGAAGGTTTGTCAACAGCAACAGACTTGCAAAGTTATTCCTTCAACAAGGAATGATTGTTGTAGGATGGAGATGCTGGTAGATAGATTGTTTGCTGCCACCACTCTGACACTACTTCATAGTCAGACCAATCTGCCTTGCATCTGGTGGATTTTGCTAACCTGTCACGTCTGTTTTCTTATATGTGATGTTTCTTATCTTTCTCCAGTTCTGTGAAATGACTGTTGTAGTGAATATGTGCTCTTCACTTTGAATTTCTCTTTCATGTTTTGTCTTCCCTGTTAATTTATTGCACACAGTCTGGAATCTATGACAAAGTGGATATTTTAACTACTTCCTTGTCATTTATGCAGACTGATTGGGAAGGTGGATACTACCCTCTTACCCTCCATTTCAGTGAGGACTACCCTAGCAAACCTCCCAAATGCAAGTTTCCACCGGCTTTTTTCCACCCAAATGTCTATCCCTCAGGGACAGTCTGCCTCTCGATTCTTAATGAGGATAGTGTAAGCACACAAGCTATTTCATTGGTTTAATTAAGATGCCACACTATCGAATTTACATTTCCAGTTGCACATTCTCAGGGTTGGAGACCTGCCATCACTGTTAAGCAGATTCTAGTTGGAATACAGGATTTGCTTGATCTGCCAAATCCAGCTGATCCTGCCCAGACTGACGGTTATCACCTTTTTATCCAGGTTAGCAATAAAATCTGAACAAGATTCTTTAGTTCATTAATTCGTCCATATCATCCATTTGAAGTATTTTCTTTTGCTTTGCAGGATCCTGCAGAATATAAGAGACGTGTTCGGCTGCAGGCCAAGCAGTACCCTGCTCTGGTTTGAGGATCCATGTAGTGGTTCTAAAACATAAATTACTGTACCTGAAAATATGAAGTTTGACCAAAATATAACCGAAAGCGGGATCTGTGAGAACTTTCCATTGTCACCATGCACATTTGTGAGGTGTGGCCTGGCACAGGCCAAACAATCGTTTGTTAAGCTTGAATATGGGTGTATGGATATTCTTGAACTTAATCCCTTAGTTGTGTCTTCTCTCTCAAAAAAAAAACGATTGTTCCGTTGATCTTTTTTAAAAAGTAGGGGAGGCAACCAAGTTAAACCAGGATTTGAAGCTCGATGGGTCAGGAGAATCGTTTTGTGCATGGTGTTTTCACATATCAGTATTCTGCTGAATTTTGCCTGATTGCTTGACGTTACCTTAGTATTACTCCGTCCGTATCTGAACTATCAAAATGTCTTGTACTGTATCTAGGAACTGAGGTAGTAGCAACTTAGAATGTTTTCAGCTTGCTTTATCAGGATTGCTGCTGTTTCGAATTGAGATCCTAGATTGCTGTTTGGTTCGGTGCAGAATTGAGGCTTTTATACAGATTGGCAGGAAGGATCATATATGTTAACTCAAATACAGAGAACACAGCAATGGAGTAGATCGTGTCTTTGTTTAAAAAAAAAGACTATCACTTTAAACTAAATATAACCTTGATCTGAACGGGGTAGCAGCAACTTGGTAATCCCAGCTACGATCAAAACACGTTGTTAGTATGCCATGCCCATGATTCACCCTGCCAATCTATATGTGGCTGAGTGAAGTTGTTCTGAACACAGAAGTACATGCAGAAAAATCTTAAAAAGTAAAGTGGATTCGTAAGGCACAATACAATCAGCAAATCTTCTGTTTGCTTTGATCGTGCTAGAGAGTTTAAGTAGTCCGTGCGTGCGTCAAACCCGCAGCTCCACTGGGATGGGGGCAACGCGCGAGCGAGAATGTCCTACTAACTCGACTGAACTGAAAAATCTGGAACAAAACAAAAACAACAATGGCAGCAACGCAGAGCATTTCGAGCGTCGACAGTATCACAGCTCCAGCTACTTGTGCTGTGCTTCAGAGCTTCTCCTGGCCCCCTCTATCTGAAGTTAGCGCGGGCCTGGTACGTGAGCCCGATGCACCAGGTCGGTGGTGCGACGTCGGCGGCGACGATGGTCTGCCCGGTGGTGTAGGAGGTGAGCCTGAAGCTGAGCGCCTGGCCTGCGAGCTGCCCGAACGCCTGGTAGGAGGCGCCCCAGTTGTGGCTCATGCGCGTCCACCCCTCGCCGCCGCCTCCGCTCCCCTTGATGAAGGCCGGCTTGGCGAGGTCGAAGTGGGTGCGCGGCGGGTTGCACCAGCCGCCGTTGTTGGAGTCCTGCGCCCAGTTGGGCGGGCACAGGTTGGTCGCCGTCACCGTGATCACCGGCGAGCCCCTGTAGCAGTCCGGCGTGCCCACGCACCGTATCTGGTAGCATGTGCCGCACCCGTGCCCGTCCAGGAACAGCGTCGTGCTCAGCGCCGCCGTGTCCGTGCCGTACCCCGTCGCGTACAGGTTGCCGTACCCGCACGCCCCGCCTGCAGAAACGCAAAGCTTATATACAATCAGCATACAGTGAAACGAGCGTGCATGGCAGCGTGCTGTGCCGGTTGCCGTGGTACGTGAGCGTACCCATCGTCTCTGCCGCGGTCTCGTCGCCGTAGAACGTGGCGTGGGCGGGAGTCCACGGCATGGCCCTGAACCTGGCGTCCGCAGTGGCCATGGCTGCCAGAGAAACGAGGAGGGCCAAGATGGCCGTGGACGTGCACGCAGCAGAAGCCATTTTCTTTCTTCTCACTTCTTAGCTGAGCTCTGGAGAAGATGGCATGGGGCGAGTGGATTTATAGTGAGCACTACGTAGGATTGGATTAATCAGAGTGGTGGCTAATTAGTCCGTGATCATTGGGTTGGGGAGGAACATCGTTCACATCTTCGCGCGGCGACGTGCCTGCACGCACTCGCCAATCATCGGGATCAGCAGTACGTCGTCGCATACGTGCGGGCGAGGAACCGAGCTGTACTCTGTTATTCTAAACTATTTCGCCGGTACGGCGGATTTCATATGTTGGAAATGTGTCTTCTGAATTCTCATCACGATATCCTTTGCTTTTGAGGGAGAGTTGACGATGTGTTAGCATCTTTACCCCCGACAAATAGCACTTTGTTAAACAGCGTTTTGTACTGTACCTAGGGCCGAGCCGGCAACGCCCTGTGAGAGGAAAACTCTAAGAGCATCTCTAGTAGACCCCTTGAAAAAGCCGAATCCGTAAAACTCTGGCGGATGTAAGGGCTTGACCTCCACTCCTCTGTCGCCCGCCGCCGCACCACTGCTCAAATCCGCCCTCCACTACGAGAAATCAGAGTCGCCGCTTAGCAGATCCGGCACCGCACCGCCGCGATGTATCGTTGGGGGAGCTCGAGCGGAGGGGAGGGGGGGGGGGGGGGAGGGGTGGTGGGCCATTCCGTCGCTTCGCTCCGCCACCACGACACCGGCTCCGACTCGGAGGAGGAGCACCGTCGCCGCGTACGCTCCGACGGCGCACGTACCTCCACTACATCTACCGCCAAGCTCTGGTGCCTCACAAACTCCGCCACTGCGAAGTGGAGGAGGCCAACCGCCGGCTGGGGGGGGGAGCTCGTCCAGAGCACGCGCCCGTCTGCCGCCACCAAAGAAATAGGAAGAGAAGGAGATCGAGGGCTACGACCCGACGGCATACGACATCATCATCGGCGAGGAGGACTGCGTCGACGATGCCTCCTTCAACCACATCACCACCGTGATCATGCAACGCAATGCGACCAAGGAGGAGGACCAGGACCAGCACAGGCGGCAGGAGCGGGACGGAGCTTGGCGACTTGTTCCTCGAGCAGGCGCTCACTAGCGAGTGCCAGCTCCGCCAGAAGCAGCTGGAGTGGGACATCGAGCGCGCGCTACAAGCGGAGCAGTTCGTCGACCTCGTCACCAACGACAGCGAGTGAAGACCGTCGCCGGTATCATCGCTGCCGCACCCTAAGGC
Source organism: Avena longiglumis (assembly GCA_030063025.1). Lineage (NCBI taxonomy): Eukaryota > Viridiplantae > Streptophyta > Magnoliopsida > Poales > Poaceae > Avena > Avena longiglumis. The sequence continues at coordinate 437,634,732 of CP125974.1, read as the reverse complement.
TCCGGTGAGCCTAAATTATGTGTGCAAGGTAGGGTTAGGGCGGCAACGGGTGGCAGATCCTCCGCGTAGTATATTTCCCGCATTTTGTAAGTATGATCGTGATGAATTACACACGAACTATATGAAATTTTTCACGAATGTTTCAAATTCGTATCTATATGATTTTGATTTGTGGTTTCTGTTCTACGTAACGAGTTGTCGAAGCAAAAAATTGACCCTTATCTGCTTTCTTAAGGTTTGGCGGATAAGGGGTCCTCCAGAGATACTCTAAATGGGGCCTATTCCACCAAAAAATGACTATCTAAAAAAGATGGCCAAAATTTATCTAGATTGGCTTATGTGTGGAGGCATTTAATATACGGATACGTGCGAATTTAGACAAATCTGTGAAGAGATAGTACAAAAAAATTAAATAAAAAAAATTAGAGTATGCAACATCTTTATAAGATTAGAGGGTGGACCCCCACAATTCTCACCTTCCTATATGCCGATGACGCTGCTATTTTTATACCCCCGCCTCCCACAAGAGGGATATTGATTTTTTTTTGCTTCAACTTTGGCAAGCTTTGAAGAGGTCATCGATCTTACTACGAATTGTTCAAAGAGCCAAGTGGCTCCCATTAGATGGAAGGTATGGACCTTGAGAGCATCCTCCGAGCCATCCCCGCGGTGTGTGTTAATTTCCCAATGAAGTATATCTTGGATTGCCTTTAACGGTCTCAAGGCTAAAGAGAATCCATTTTCAACCCCTTCAAGATAAAGTTGCCACTAAGCTTTTGCCTTGGCTTGGAAAGCATGTTACCATGACGGGGGATGTTCCATTGTGAAGGCAGTCCTCACTAACATTGTGATATACTATATTAACGTCCTTGACGTCCCTATGGAAGTGCTTACAAAAATCAATAGCATTCACTGCGCCTTTCTTTGGACGGCTCATGACAAAGTCACCGGCGGGAAATGTGAAGTTAATTGGAAAATGGTTTGCAAGCCTAAGGATAAAGCAAAAACTTGTTCACCTCGACCAAGAAACGCCAGACTCAATATCTTGGAAGCTTACAAGCAAAAGTGTTACACGGCCAATTCCGCCTACAACATGCAATTCTTAGGCCACACTAATTCCCTCATGCTGAAGCTAGTTTGGAGGCCTTAGGCTCCACCCAAGTGCAAGTTGTTTGCATGGTTGATTCTACAAAATAGGGCGTGGACGGGCAAATAGGCTTGAGAAGAGAGATTGACAAAATTATAGGCTTTGCAAGCTTTGTAATCAAGCCCAAGAGTCGGCCAAGCATTTAATGTTCTAACGGCGCTTCACCATTAGGTTGTGGTCCAACTTGTTCTCATGGCTTGGGTTTCACCATATTTGACCCTGTGGAGTGGCACAACATTGACAATGTCAAAGGTTGGTGGATGAAGATACACAAGCGTGAAGAAACGAGGAAAGCTATGGCCTCTCTTGTCATGTTGGTTGCTTGGGAGGTGTGGAAAGAGAAATGGCCGGGTCTTCCGCAATCAAACCTCTGCCATGGCCAATTAATTCCTTGTTAAAATTAATTTATTTTTTTAATAAATTAATGTATTATCAAATTGCCAATTCCCAGGATCATCAATCAATAAATTAATGTATTATCAGAATTGCCAATTTGCTCGATTAGACGGACTGCGAAACTGACCTCGTGCCAGTACGGTCGAACCGCTAACACCGGCGAACGACGACGGAGGAGTTGGGGACAAATCCCTGCCGAAGTTAATTGGAGTACCAACTGATAATAATAAACAAAAGATCAGACGGTGCCATATGCCCATATAATGATCGGAGCGCTGCCATGCAAGATACGCACCTAGCTGGGTACGAATTTCGATCCAGATTGGCGATCCGCAAAAGAACGACGAGAAGACGAACTGGTTCCCGCTCGGCGGCCTCGACGCCGAGTCTCTGACGGTCGTTCCTCGGGTTGGAGCAACAGATCCATCGGGAATAAGGGTTCGACTGGAAACTCGCCGACTCAAATACAATCGCATGAAGCAGGAAAGGCCCAGCTATAACCGGCCTGGTAACTTCTCACTTATTCTGAAATTCAGGGCCCAACATTATTGGCAATGTGCGGCCCATGCGGGCCGCATCCTTGCTGGCCCGGCTATACCGTATAGGCACAGTGGTATACTACTCTATACGGTATTGTCTACATACAGTAACACGAAAGATTCTAAAAAAAAAGTAATGCGATGAAACGGGTTGTTCTTACCCATATTAAAATGCAACACGACGAGAGGGTTATCGTTTCCGCCAGTTCTTCCGCATGTATCAGAACATGCCTCTTCCTTGACCTAGGATCTAGAAGAAAACCCAGTGCACAAGTCAAAACCAAGATCAAAATCCTAGCCCCCACTCCCATGGTGTATTCCTCAATATCGAATGCCCTGGTTGTCGCTCTAGGATCCCCTCCCTCCCAAAAATGTCATCGAGGAACTTCCTCTTCTGGAAAATCCTCGTGTTCCCTGCCCTGCGCGGTGCCCAAGTCATCGGCCTGCTTGATGGGACCGATGCCGCCCCGGTAAATACCCTGGAGGTTGAAGACTCCGAGAAAAATAAGACCAACATCATGAACCCCATACACTGGTTGGATCTCTCGGGATCGGACAGTGATGGGGTTTGCATTGATTTTGCGACGGACTATATTATATAGAGCCAGATATTGTTCTCTCATAGTGACATTCTCTAACAAATTATCCTCGCATAACCTAATTTATAATACGTTCTTGATAGTAAACAAAATAAAGAAGAATAAATTCTCTTCTTCGTTGCCACTAGACAGCCAAGAAGTGAGTCCCTTGATTTTCAATAAATCTAGGGCGGCAAAAATTTTAGCCTATATATTTTCCAGAGAAGATATGTATTATATTCATGTTAGATTTTTTATTCTATGTTTTATTGAACAGGATCTCAATACAATGAAAATTCAACACCCCTCCCTCTTCTCTCTCGTTCTTTCTCTTGAGAGTCCTCCTTGTGCACCCGGTGCCCCTCCCCTTCTCCTCTGGCAATGTCGCCGCTTTGAGTCAGGATGGGAGAGGTGGCTCAGGTTGCTATGTAAATAGTAGGTCTAGGGTTTAAGGTGGCCTGCAAGTAGTTTGGAGTAGGGCATTGATCTCCCTTGGCTAGATCTGGTTCTTTGGGTTCCAGCGGTAGGAGGCGACAACGAGCATCACCACCTAAGTGATCTCCGTTAATAAGGTCAAGACCTTCTATCCTATCATCAGGGGTATTCTTATGATGTGGTTACTTTCTCTAGATAGCCGGCCATGGAGGTGAGGGAAGGGAGTGGACAAGGAAAAGCACCGGATGATGGCGAGGTGGGCGAGGGTCTACTACAGCTCCGACGTTTACACGTAGCATTGGGCAGACACTATTGGAGAACTTCATTGCACTTTAAATGAAAAATACAGTGGAGCGAACTCTTGTGGCAAGCCCTCTCTTAAATAAGTTCGTCCTACTCCATCAAAGTGGCCTCGACGCTCCGCTTCTTCTCCCGCCGGCCAAGTTGGTGAGGGAGAGAAGAACCGGGGTGCTGCGACTGCGACGGTGGTAGCCAAGTGCGGGGTGCCTCTAGAATATATGGTGCCGACAGCTGTTTCCAAGTGACGGCAAGTTTCTGCTAGAGCTATCTTCGTCCATGGGGATGGCCCTTCGATGCTTGATCCTGGTTGCTCGAGCTTCTTCCTCCTACTTGAGTGGGGGATTTTCTCCGACCTCACCTCGGTGCGGCACCATGCGCCAACTCTTCGCCAAGTGGTGCAGTGTAGCATCCCAGTTGTCTAACACCTGTAATGCTACTTGTTCTAGTAATAAAAGGGCCACTTCCAACATATAATTTTTGCACCATCATCATGTCATGCTCATGTCATCATGCCACCTTGCATTTGAGCATCATATAAAACCTTTTCTTGTTTGGTTCTTATCTCATGTGCATTATTAATTGTAGTTGCCCCTTGATATTGTATTTGGTTCTTAATATACTGTTAAATGCCCAAGTTGATGTGGGGGCATATCTCTTATTAACTCCACCACCTTTTCTCTTCACCACCTTATAATTCCACCATCCAATTAATATGAGCTTGGCATTTTATTTGAGTTTACCTCTAGCTCATGTTGGTTGGTTGGATTCCACCCATAATCTTTTGCTTGGCCTTTGCCCACCTTTTGGGAATGCAAGGAATAATGCCACATGATTCAATGTTGTTTTCACAATATAATTTCATGGCAATTATTGTTTGCATGGGCCATGCAAGTGCCACCTTTTTCTTGACTTTGGAATGTTATTTTGGCTTTGCTTGCATGGATCACCTCTCCTTTGCTTAAACTTGTTTTGCCTTGTAGAATCCTTCATCACACCATCTACCTCTCTATCCCCCTATGGAAAAACCTAATTCACCATCTCTCTCTCTCCCTCTCTCTCTCCTTGTCTTGTCTTGATCTTGTTTGAACTTGTCTAGAACATGCATGATCAAGTCAAGTACCATTCCATCTTATCCTTCTCTCTCTCTAATCCTCTAATATAGCTCTCCCTAACCCCTACCCCATACCCCATGTCCCATCTTGGTTAAACCCTAAGATGCACCTAATCTATCTAAACCTAGCATGGCCACATGTTCCTCCCTCTCTAGCTAAACCCTAGCTCACCACCCCTCTCTCTCCCTTGGTGGACCCACCTGGCCACCCTGGCCCCACCGATCTACCAACCACCCCAAACCCTAGCCCGAGCCGGCCCCCTCTCCCTCTCACCTCTCCCCCTCTCTTCTCTCCCTGCCCTAGAGCCCCACCTACCTGCCTGGCCACGAGCTCCTCCCCAGACCCACCTGCAGCCCCTCCCTAGCTCTACCTGCCCAGCCCGCGCCTGCCCTGCCCTGGCCGCCCATGCACGTGAGAAGGACAAGGTGGCACCAAGGCCACATTTCCATCAACCCCTCTCCCACGCTAGCCCCACGCCATCTACCTGCCCCCCTGTTGATCTTATCTTTCCCCCTCGCCCTAGCCTCCCCCAGATCCCCCAGGCCTCCCTCCTTCCTCCCCCCAGCGAGCCATCCCTCCACCATGTCCTCTAAACCCTAACGGCCCCTGCCTTCCCTTCTCCAGGCACCCCGAGGCGAGCCAGAGCACCGAGGCGGCGTCGGCTTCCTCTGCCATACAGCCGGCCGGAGCCCGCTGGATCTCGCCGGAGGAGCCCCGCCGCCGCCGTGCCCGTGACCGCCAGGACGCCCCGACCTGCTGCCCCCTCGCCGATCCTCGCCACCTCAACGCCCCCGGCTACGCCGACAGCACCACGGTGAGCTCCTGCAGCCCCTAGACACTCCCTGGTCCTCTAGTTCGCCGTAGCCGCGCCGGACAATCCGTCGAGCGCGCTCCGTGCGTCGCTGCCGCGACGTCCGTCGAGTCTGCAGCGTCGACCCGCAGCAACCGCCCTTTCCTCACCACGCCACCGCGGCCGTCTCCGTGTGGCGTGCTAAGCGAAACTTGTAGCCGTTGACCCTCTTCATCTTTCGTTTTGGCCGCGGCATTTCTCCCGATGGACTCGTCGCCACCGTTGACGGAAACAGCCGGATCCGCCGTCGAGCGTGTTCGTCCAGAGCGGCGGCCGATGACCGTTTAGCGCGTAGCCCCCTCCCCTTTTTCCCTCGTAAACCCGCGGTCCCCGTAGGCCACCTGTCAGCCTCAGTGCGTTTTTGCTTAGAAACCCTCGGAAGATCCGGCCATCACAGATCAGTCCCTCCCCGTGCCTGGGATCGCTCACGTGTCACGCCCGGTGGGCGGCAGCGTCTTGTATTATGTCGGACCCACTTGTCATCGGTGCGTGTAGGCAAGACCCGAGTAAGAAAAACCCATGACCCTCTGCAGCCCCACTATTCTTTGAGTCAGCGTCGACCCCAAATGCGTATGCGTGGCTAGCCTAGAGCTGAGTAACAAAATGTTTTACGTGTTACGTAAAATCAAATCTTTTTCAAATTATGTCAAATTTCAAATTCAAATCTGTTTTAATGTAACTTTTAATTTACAAACCCAAATAATGCAAATAATATGTTTTTTGAGATCAGAAAAATGTGAGGATTTAAAATATGCTATTTAAATTACCTTTTGGACATTTTAAATTCCAAGTTGAGTTAAATTACCACAAATGCCACTAGAATTTAAATAATTAATAACTTTTGATTTATAATTCCAAATTGAACGAATGATATGTCTAAAATGATCAGCTCGACGAGACCTTTCTGTTTATGCTATCCATGACTTCAATTGCAGCATGCATCATATCAATATATAGTAAACAGCAACTGTTATGACAACGAAATGTGATCCAAAACCCCATTAAAATGTTATTACTTGTCTTCCACACCTCACTATGCCATGCTACCTTATTGCCATGTAAATTGTGCATCATTCATCATGGCATGATTGTTTGCTTGACGCATCTTATTCATATGCTTGTGCTCTATATTCATGTTGGCCTTGTTTGTTTGGTTTTTCTCGGATAGAACCGGCGGGGTTATATCAAGAGAACCAGGAGCACTACCCAGATCCGTCCCTCGCTTCAACTGGGTTGCCAGGCAAGCACTTCCACATGCTTGCATACATACAATACCTATTGCCTCTATCTTATTATTGCGTCATTGAGTCGCGATTGCATTAAATTGAATCCCAAGTATGCATAGCCTTTACTTTTAAACCCCCACCAAGCTTGTTCCTCCATCCCATGAGCCATTACTACAGGAGTTGTTTGAGCCATGCGAGTCGTAGAACAGCATGTGTAGGGTATGTGAGAGTCTGTTGGATAACGAGGTACCTAAACAACTTAACCCGAGTAGTAATGGGACAACTAATGAAAGTGGCATCGGTGAGCAACATCTGCTATTTGGTTTTTCCTGCTCACTTGTGTCCCGTAAGACCCCGAGTACTTGATTCCTGTTCCTTGTTTTATCGCGCTATCCACATCCGGGAGGTATATGAGACCCCCCTGAGCCAGAGCTTGATTCCGTCTTATTTCTTGGGGCCACAAACTAGTTTGAGGTTTTCTTTACTATCCTGTACTTATGCCATGCTACTTATGTATTTACAATTGTGCGAGGAGCACCTTTGTCTTGTTAGGATCGGGACACGATTCGCGGTGTCGACAAGCCCAGTTTGGGTTCCCGATCGTTCACGTAGTATACCCAAACCTTGAGTCCGTCTCGGAGCTTGCTTACTTCGTTGCGGGAAGACTCCAAGGGGTGGCCCCCTGAAATAATTCTGAATCCTGTGATTGCTTTGTCGTGAAGGCCTCGTTGGGTTTTGATTTGGTTTTTCCGAGGTTGATCGAGCGTGTGTTGCTATTGGTGCACCCGGGTAAAACTTTCAAAGCCGTGTCATGGTTATGGACGACTTGGAGCACAGTTTCTTGATCATAGACAAGCATAACTAAAGTACCGCTTTAATCTGACTAAGTAATTTGACTAGTAAATAGTGCAACACTCATGGAATGGTTAATAAAATTGCCAACGGATGGGGGGGTTGTTCGTCCGCTTCCTTGTTGGTAAGCGAGGAGGAGGATGGATCTGTTGAAATTACTAATATAACTGTTGTCCTTAATTCACGGACATCCGTCTATCATTGGTTAGGCGGATGGTTAGCGTTTATCTGTAGAACTGCTAGGGTTTATCTTTCGCTGCAATTGCGTCACCCCAGGTTGTGTCCCCTTTAGAGGCATTAAGACTTGCTGAGTACCCTTAGGGTCTCACACGATAAATTATTGGTTCAGATGAGCGGTACCCTCACGGGGCCGGATCTTGGGTGGAAGAAGGCGATGATGTGGGCAACGATCGTTCGGTGTAGAGATTCCGGGAACGGGGATCCGTGAGATCTGTGGGCGGGATGTGCTTATTTCTATGGCATCTTATGCCGATTTGCTTCTTATCCGTACTCGGACTTGTTTGCCGCTTCTGCATGATACTCTGATGTGTGCTGTATGAGGAAGTATCCTAAAATATTAGATCTATCTAGGTCATTTGAATCTTGCCGTATGGCGTTGCTATATTTCCTTTCTTTCTAGATGGTATGGCTCTGATGTACTGTTGTATGGTGGCTTGCATACATACTCATTTGTGTATGTAGTTGATCCCTTCGCCGATTCGCGCCGTCTGAGTCCCGTTGAGATGGTAGTGTTTGGGACGGCCGAAAGGTCTACCCATGAGTGGCTTTGGGGCCCCAGTACTATTTCAACCACTACCGCTCATCCAGGCTTGTATCTAGGGCGTAATTCACCGAGGTAGTTAAAATTGGTATCGAGCCATCCCGACCTTCGAGGTTTCAAGCAGTCGGTTGTCGATCTAGCAAATATTTTGGTAGTTATGTATACTAGGGAAAAACAAAAGCGAGTAGGACTGCTTCCACTTTTCTTATTACCCTCCCACCCACCCTTTTACGGTAAGGAAGTGCAACGCGTTTTCAATCCTCTTCTCAAAATTCAAACTAGGATTCACGTGTTACGGGTTTCCGTAGTACCATAGGGTGTGTGTGTGTGTGTGTGTGTGTGTAATCCCTTGTCTATCTGTTGCATCCAAGTTGTTATCTTATCGCCTTTGGTTATCAGCTTGGTACATTCCATACCGACAGCTTTTGCAAACCAGCGTAATCTATCTTCCTCTTTGTATCCGAGCGTTATCTTGTTTGGGGTGTTCGTTTCGTAGTTACCAATCTTTAGGTTCAACGTGAGAAGAAGGGGTTAGGATATGTGTTCCACTTGTTCATGTGCGGAGTAATGATTTGAGTGCGGGATGGAGTCGCGACCATACCACTACTCTTATCATTCGCTTTTGTATATTGAATCGGTAGAGTCACTAATCTTGATTCGTTAAGTAATTTTGCATCTATTGGTATTTTAATGCGAAATTTGTGGAAATTTTTTCTTTGATATATTTGTGTACCACACTCCTTTTCGATCGTGCGATATGCTTAATATCTTCTAGGTGCTTTGAACTTTGTTGATATTTTAATATCATCTCGATAAATTGTATCCTTTAATCTTGGTTAATTCCATCTTGGTACTATTTTGGATTATTATCATTCTCCATTATAATCTTGACTTGAGTTTTATATCAATGACAGGATGGCTCCACCACGCCGTCGATGAGGACATACCTCGGGCGGGATCCATGTTGTCAAACATCGCTAATGCTTTGGCAATGCAAGAGAACAGCGGCGCTTTGAGGAGAGTGTCGGAAGAAAGCGAGTTTGCTCCACTTCCTCCACCTCCCAAGCGAGGAGACATCAAGAGCTTCCTCAAATTCAACCCTCGTCGGTTTGATGTTTCGACCGACCTCGGGCGCGGATGATTGGCTGCGTGAGATCTCAAGGTTGCTCGAGGCTGCGATGTTAGGAGCGAGTGGGTCAAGTGTGCTACCCACCTTCGAAGGAGATGCGACTCTGGTGGGAGAACTACTTGAAGGCAAGCTGCCTTGGGTTCGAGCCAACTTGGGAGAGGTTCCTGGGCGTTCAAGGAGCAGTTTACATCGGAGATTGTAATGGAAAGGATGAAGGAGGCTTTCCTCAACCTGAAGCAAGGAAATGATAACGTCAACACCTACATCAGGAACTTCATGAATCTCTCTCGTTATGGTGGTGATGAGGTATCTGATGACAAGAAGAAGCAGAAGAGGTTCAGGCAAGGGCTCAATGCATCGATCAAGTATGCAATCACACATGCAAGGCCGACAACTTTCCTGGAACTCCAACACACAGCTCTGCAAGAGGAAAGCGAGCAAATGTTTGAGGAGTCCAAGAAACACAACAGGATGCATCAAGCTCTGCGATTATGGCAGCTCCTTCTAAGCGGCGTGTCGGGTTCCTAACACCCCCGTCGCTCCGGCTCCACCAAGACACGCAAGTTGCGCCAAGGCCACCAAACTTCACCTGCTGGCTCCGGGGCTACAACCACCACTACAGGCGCTGGCTCTGCTCCACGTCCGGTGGTATACGCTTCACGTGTGGAGATCTGGACATCTCATTTGGGCTGTCCGATGAAGAACAAAGCTCTTCCTCCACCCCGCCAAGATCTGCAGCAAGCTCTCCTTGTTCGTGCACCACCACCTCGGGCTCTCAACATCAACACCAAGCACAGGTGCGGTTGTTCGTGCCAAGCGTGTCAACGCCACTCAAGTGAGCATGCACACAGGTTGTGATGGGTATGCTTTCCGTTAACTCGGTCCACCACGAGTTTTGTTTGATTACGGTGCATCGCATTCTTTTGTGTCTCACAAGTTTGCAAATGAGAATGACTTAGCAATGGCTCCTATTCTTAAGCGGTTAATGGTTCTTTACGCTTTGGAGCAAATATTATAGCATCTAAGATCAGTCATGGCAATCAAGTTGAGATTGGTGGTTCTTCATTCTCGGCTTCTTTAATTGTTCTGGGCAATTCCGACATTGATGTCATCTTGGGCATGGATTGGTTAACGGCAAATGCAGCTGTGATTGATTGTGATGAACGCTCAGTTTCTCTGAAGATTCCTGAAGGCCATATAGTCTTTTCTCCAAGTCTGACTCCTGCTGTCCAGCTCTTCTCCTTGGCAGCTCTGAATGATGATGCTATGGAAGCTATTCAGAGTGTACCGGTGGTCTGTGAGTTCCCAGATGTCTTTCCTGAAGAGTTGTCGGGTATGCCTCCGGATCGCGAGGTTGAGTTCGTGATTGAGCTTGAACCTGGAACGGCTCCTATCTCCAAGCGGCCTTACAAAATGGGTCCTTCGATTTGGTGAACTCAAGCGACAACTTGATGAACAAGAGAAGTTGGGTTTCATTCAACACAGTACTTCTTCTTGGGGTAGCCCAACAATCTTTGTGAAGCGTGTGAACCGATAGACTACTGTTGACTACCGGGCTCTCAATGCTAAAACCATCAAGAACAAATATCCCCTCCCGCGGATTAATGATCTGTTCGATCAGCTAGCTGGAGCTGTGGTGTTCTCTAAGATGGACTTGAGAAGTGGTTATCACCAAATCAAGATTCGCAAGGAAGATGTGCCCAAAACAGCTTTCACCACCCTCTATGGCCTGTATGAGTACACGGTCATGTCTTTCGGTCTCACCAATGCACCTGCTACCTTCTCGAGGCTGATGAACTCCGTTTTCATGGAGTACCTTGATAAGTTCGTTGTGGTCTATCTGGATGACATTCTGGTCTATTCTAAGTCCAAGGAAGAGCATGAAGAACACCTGCGGTGTGTCCTAAACAAGCTTCGTGAGAACCGCTTGTATGCAAAGTTCTCAAAGTGTGAGTTTTGGCTGCCTGAAGTAACCTATCTTGGACATGTTATCTCTGCCAAGGGCATTGCAGTCAACCCGGAAACCGTGAAGACAATAGTTGAATGGCTTCCTCCTGTGAATGTCAAGGAAGTGTGTAGTTTTCTTGGTTTGGCTAGTTATTGCCGTCGTTTCGTTCAGAACTTCTCGAAGATAGCGAAGCCTCTTACCGATCTCCTCAAGAAAGGCAAGAAGTACCTGTGGACTCCTGCATGTCAAGAAAGTTTTGAGACACTCAAAGAGAAGCTCACTTCCACACCAGTCTTGGTTCCTCCGGATACATCTAAGCCTTTCCAGATTTTCTGTGACGCCTCTTTGCAAGGATTGGGTGCGGTCCTTATGCAAGAGAAATAGGTGGTTGCTTATGCCTCTCGTCAGTTGAAGACGCATGAGATCAACTATCCCACACATGACCTCGAGCTAGCGTGATTGTCTTTGCTTTGAAGCTATGGAGGCACTACTTGCTTGGTAACGTTGTGAGATCTTCTCGACCACAAGAGTTTGAAGTATATCTTCACAGCTGATCTCAACCTTGGCGGAGGAGATGGATTGAAGCAATCAATGACTTTGATGTGACCATCAACTACACTCCGGCAAAGCAAATGTCATGGCAGATGCGCTTAGCATAAAGCTTATGTCAACAACCTCATGATGGAAGAACAATGCCTCTCTTGTGCGAGGAATTCCGTCACTCAACACGAAATTGTGGAACAAGGGCATCTCCTGAACCTTCGGCTACTCCTCTCTTGGAAGAAAAGATTCGCTCTCGTCGACTTGGTGATCCGCACCAAAAAGCTCATCTCTAAACTTGAGCTTCCAGTATGAGTCCTTCCGTGGATGATCAAGGCACGCTTTTCTTTGAACACGGATGTTTGTTCGAAACTACCCGGTGCGAGAGAGCAAGTTCTCAAGGAGGCGCATGATTCGGTTCTTTCTATCCATCTGGCAGCACAAAGATGTACATGGACTTGAAAACACAATCTTTGGTGGCACAGGTTGAAGCGGTATTGTGCTAAGTATGTCTCGAGAATGTGATGTCTGCATGAGTGAAGGTCATCCATCGAAACCATTCGGTCTTCTACAGCCATTGAAACCTCCGGAATGGAAATGGGAGAAAGTAGAGATGGACTTCATCCTTGGCTTTCCAAGGTCGCGAGAAGGGCAACAATGCAATTTTGTCGTCATCGAGGTTTTCTAAAGTGGCTCATTTCTTCCCGATCAAGGAAACAATTTACGGAATTGATTGGTGAGCTCTATATCAGCAATTGTCTCTCTGTATGGGGTTCCACTTGAAATCAGTTCGCCGTGGAGCATCTTCACCTCAAAGTTCTGGGAAAGTTTCCAAAAAGCTTTGGGAACAAAGTTGAACTTCAGCACTGCTTACCACCCTCAGTCGCAAGGACAGGTTGAAAGGATCAATCAGATTCTGGAGGATATGCTTCGTGCTTGCGTCATCTCCTTTGGCATGAAGTGGGAGGAATGCCTTCCTTATGCTGAATTCTCCTACAACAATGCTTCGGAAGAGTCGAAGTTGGCACCATTCGAGGCTCTCTATGGTCGCAAGTGCAGAACTCCGATTGGTTGGTCGGTGCGGGAGAAAGAATCTGGTTTGGCCCGACATTGTAACTTCGAGCGGAGGAGAAGGTGCATATCATTCGGAGAACACGAAGATTGCTCAGTCGTCGGGAAGAGCAACTATGACAGGAAACACACGGATATGGTATATGCCCCTGGTGATCTCGTCTACCTTCGTGTCACTCCCATGAGAGGTACACACCACTTCGGTATCAAAGGAAAATTGGCTCCTAGATACATCGGTCCTTTCAAGATTCGTGGCAGAAGAGGAGAAGTTGCTTATGCACTTGAGCTTCCTGAAAAACTCAAAGTCCATGATGTTTTCCACATCTCTTAGCTCAAGAAGTGCTTCAAAGATCCCGGCAGGACCGTGGATCATGAGCTAATCGACCTCCAAGAAGATCTGTCTTATCAAGAACACCCCACCAAAATCCTTGAGACCGCAGAAAGAAGGACTCGCAACAAGTCCATCAAGTTCTGCAAGGTGTAGTGGTCACACCATTCTGTTGATGAAGCCACATGGGAGCGAGAAGATGAACTCCGTGCCAACCATCCTTCTCTCTTTGTGTCTTCTTCTTCTTCCTAGAATCTCGGGGCAAGATTCCTGTTTAGTGGGGGAGAGTTGTAGCATCCCAGTTGTCTAACACCTGTAATGCTACTTGTTCTAGTAATAAAAGGGCCACTTCCAACATATAATTGTTGCATCATCATCATGTCATGCTCATGTCATCATGCCACCTTGCATTTGAGCATCATATAAAACCTTTTCTTGTTTGGTTCTTATCTCATGTGCATTATTAATTGTAGTTGCCTCTTGATATTGTATTTGGTTCTTAATATACTGTTAAATGCCCAAGTTGATGTGGGGGCATATCTCTTATTAACTCCACCACCTTTTCTCTTCACCACCTTATAATTCCACCATCCAATTAATATGAGCTTGGCATTTTATTTGAGTTTACCTCTAGCTCATGTTGGTTGGTTGGATTCCACCCATAATCTTTTGCTTGGCCTTTGCCCACCTTTTGGGAATGCAAGGAATAATGCCACATGATTCAATGTTGTTTTCACAATATAATTTCATGGCAATTATTGTTTGCATGGGCCATGCAAGTGCCACCTTTTTCTTGACTTTGGAATGTTATTTTGGCTTTGCTTGCATGGATCACCTCTCCTTTGCTTAAACTTGTTTTGCCTTGTAGAATCCTTCATCACACCATCTACCTCTCTATCCCCCTATGGAAAAACCTAAATCACCATCTCTCTCTCCCTCTCTCTCTCCTTGTCTTGTCTTGATCTTGTTTGAACTTGTCTAGAACATGCATGATCAAGTCAAGTACCATTCCATCTTATCCTTCTCTCTCTCTCTAATCCTCTAATCTAGCTCTCCCTAACCCCTACCCCATACCCCATGTCCCATCTTGGTTAAACCCTAAGATGCACCTAATCTATCTAAACCTAGCATGGCCACATGTTCCTCCCTCTCTAGCTAAACCCTAGCTCACCACCTCTCTCTCCTTGGTGGACCCACACACCACCTGGCCCCACCTATCTACCAACCACCCCAAACCCTAGCCCGGCGGCCCTCTCCCTCTCACCTCTCCTCTCTTCTCTCCCGCCCTAGGGCCCCACCTGCCTGCCACGAGCTCCTCCCAGACCACTGCGGCCTCCCTAGCTCTACACTTGCCCGCCTGCCACCGCCTGGCCGCCCATGCACGTGAGAGAAGGACAAGGTGGCACCAAGGCCACCTTTCCATCAACCCCTCCCACGCTAGCCCCACCATCTACCTGCCCACTGTTGATCTTATCTTTCCCCTCGCCCTAGCCTCCCCCAGATCCCCCAGGCCTCCCTCCTTCCTCCCCCCAGCGAGCCATCCCTCCACCATGTCCTCTAAACCCTAACGGCGGCCCCCTCTGCTTCCCTTCGCTCCAGAGCACCCCGAGGCGAGCCAGGAGCACCAGGAGCGGCGTCGGCTTCCTCTGCTTCGCCCTAACGCGCCGGAGCCCTCTGGATCTCGCTGGAGGAGCCCCGCCGCCGCCGTGCCCGTGACCGCCAGGACGCCCCGACCTGCTGCCCCCTCGCCGATCCTCGCCACCTCAACGCCCCGGCTCGCCAAGCAGCCTGCAGTGAGCTCCTGCAGCCCCTAGACACTCCCTGGTCCTCTAGTTCGCCGTAGCCGCGCCGGACACTCCGTCGAGCGCGCTCCGTGCGTCGCTGCCGCGACGTCCGTCGAGTCTGCAGCGTCAGACCGCAGCAACCGCCCCTGTTCCTCACCCTGCCACGCGCGCTGTGGGCCGTCTCCGTGTGAGCGTGCTAAACGAAACTTGTAGGCCGTTGACCCCTCTTCATCTTTCGTTTTGGCCGCGACGCGTTTCTCCCAGTGGACTCGTCGCCACCGTTGACGGGAAACAGCCGGATCCGCCGCCGTCGAGCGTGTTCGTCGTGAGCGGCGGCGGCGATGACCGTTTAGCGTAGCCCTCCCCTTTTCGCGTAAACCCGCGCGGTCCCGTAAACCACTGTTAGCCTCAGTGCGTTTTTGCTTAGAAACCCTCGGAAGATCCGGCCATCACAGATCAGTCCCTCCCGTGCAGGATCGCTCCGTGTCACGCCCGGTGACGGCGTCTTGTATAGCCGGACCCACTTGTCATCGGTGCGTGTAGGCAAGACCCGAGTAAGAAAAACCCCGCAGCCCTCTGCAGCCCCACTGTTCTTTGAGTCGTCGACCCCACCGTGCGTATGCGTGGCTAGCCTAGAGCTGAGTAACAAAATGTTTTCTGTGTTCTGTGTAAAATCAAATCTTTTTCAAATTATGTCAAATTTCAAATTCAAATCTGTTTTAATGTAACTTTTAATTTACAAACCCAAATAATGCAAATAATATGTGTTTTGAGATCAGAAAAATGTGAGGATTTCAAATATGCTATTTAAATTACCTTTTGGACATTTTAAATTCCAAGTTGAGTTAAATTACCACAAATGCCACTAGAATTTAAATAATTAATAACTTTTGATTTATAATTCCAAATTGAACGAATGATATGTCTAAAATGATCAGCTCGACGAGACCTTTCTGTTTATGCTATCCATGACTTCAATTGCAGCATGCATCATATCAATATATAGTAAACAGCAACTGTTATGACAACGAAATGTGATCCAAAACCCCATTAAAATGTTATTACTTGTCTTCCACACCTCACTATGCCATGCTACCTTATTGCCATGTAAATTGTGCATCATTCATCATGGCATGATTGTTTGCTTGACGCATCTTATTCATATGCTTGTGCTCTATATTCATGTTGGCCTTGTTTGTTTGGTTTTTCTCGGATAGACACTGAGCAGGGGTTATATCAAGAGAACCAGGAGCACTACCCAGATCCGTCCCTCGCTTCAACTGGGTTGCCAGGCAAGAACTTCCACATGCTTGCATACATACAGTACCTATTGCCTCTATCTTATTCTTGCGTCATTGAGTCGCGATTGCATTAAATTGAATCCCAAGTATGCATAGCCTTTACTTTTAAACCCCCACCAAGCTTGTTCCTCCATCCCATGAGCCATTACTACAGGAGTTGTTTGAGCCATGCGAGTCGTAGAACAGCATGTGTAGGTTATGTGAGAGTCTGTTGGATAACGAGGTACCTAAACAACTTAACCCGAGTAGTAATGGGACAACTAATGAAAGTGGCATCGGTGAGCAACATCTGCTATTTGGTTTTTCCTGCTCACTTGTGTCCCGTAAGACCCCGAGTACTTGATTCCTGTTCCTTGTTTTATCGCGCTATCCACATCCGGGAGGTATATGGGACCCCCAGGCGAGCTTGATTCCGTCTTATTTCTTGGGGCCAAACTAGTTTGAGGTTTTCTTTACTATCCTGTACTTATGCCATGCTACTTATGTATTTACAATTGTGCGAGGAGCACCTTTGTCTTGTTAGGATCGGGACACGATTCCGCGGTGTCGACAAGCCCAGTTTTGGGTTCCCAGTCGTTCACAGCCGTATACCCAAACCTTGAGTCCGTCTCGGAGCTTGCTTACTTCGTTGCGGGAAGACTCCAAGGGGTGGCCCCCTGAAATAATTCTGAATCCTGTGATTGCTTTGTCGTGAAGGCCTCGTTGGGTTTTGATTTGGTTTTTCCGAGGTTGATCGAGCGTGTGTTGCTATTGGTGCACCCCGGCCGGGTAAAACTTTCTGAAAGCCGTGTCCGCGGTTATGGACGACTTGGAGCACAGTTTCTTGATCATAGACAAGCATAACTAAAGTACCGCTTTAATCTGACTAAGTAATTTGACTAGTAAATAGTGCAACACTCATGGAATGGTTAATAAAATTGCCAACGGATGGGGGGGTTGTTCGTCCGCTTCCTCGTTGGTAAGCGAGGAGGAGGATGGATCTGATGAAATTACTAATATAACTGTTGTCCTTAATTCACGGACATCCGTCTATCATTGGTTAGGCGGATGGTTAGCGTTTATCTGTAGAACTGCTAGGGTTTATCTTTCGCTGCAATTGCGTCACCCCAGGTTGTGTCCCCTTTAGAGGCATTAAGACTTGCTGAGTACCCTTAGGGTCTCACACGATAAATTATTGGTTCAGATGAGCGGTACCCTCACGGGGCCGGATCTTTGGGTGGAAGAAGGCGATGATGTGGGCAGCGATCGTTCGGTGTAGAGATTAGGGAGCGAGGATCCGTGAGATCTGTGGTTGGGATGTGCTTATTTCTATGGCATCTTATGCCGATTTGCTTCTTTTCGTACTCGGACTTGTTTGCCGCTTCCGCATGATACTCTGATGTGTGTTGTATGAGGAAGTATCCTAAAATATTAGATCTATCTAGGTCATTTGAATCTTGCCGTATGGCGTTGCTATATTTCCTTTCTTTCTAGATGGTATGGCTCTGATGTACTCTTGTATGGTGGCTTGCATACATACCCACTTGTGTATGTAGTTGATCCCTTCGCCTTGGAATTCGCCCGTCTGGTCCCGTTGAGATGGTAGTGGTTGGGACGGCCGAAAGGTCTACCCGTGAGTGGCTTTTGGGGCCCCACCGTACTATTTCAACCACTACCGCTCATCCAGGCTTGTATCTAGGAGCGTAATTCACCGAGGTAGTTACATGCAGCCCCGGTGAGGGTGCAGGCGGCCATGACTAGAGGTCAACGACTATCGGCGACGAAGGACTTGATCGTATTTTCGTGACTTTATTTAGGGTGCTAGATGTAAAAGTGAAGGACCATGCTATAATTGTTATTTTCTTTGAGATTTTTGTAGGGTTCACAGCATGGAAAACCAAAAAATCTATCGCGAGAACATACAAAACCAAGATCTATTCTATGAGATTGTTGCATCAAGATTGTAGAGAACTAACCCTCGAAGATCCAAAGCATTTAACAAGAGTCGGATCTCGTGGTTGATGTAGTCGATCACTTGATGATCTCAAGATCGCGTAGACGATCCTTCCGGAGCCACGTTCCGGCAGCGCTTTCACGGTCGGTTACACGTACGGTAGTCGATGAATAACTTCCTCTCCCTTGTTCCAGCAGGGCAGCGGAAGTTGTAGATCTCCTCGAAATCCCAAAAACACGACAGTGTAGTGGTGGTGGTGGTGGAGGAGGAGAAGAGATTATTGCAGGGCTTCGCCTAAGCCAGAGTAGTGTATGGAGGAGAGAGGTGATGTCTACGCACTTCTATTCTTGTAGATAGTTGTTGGGCCTCCAAGTGAAGAGGTTTGTAAAAAACATCAAGTTTCCCTTAAGTGGATTACCCAAGGTTTATCGAACTCGGGGAGGAAGTGGTCAAAGGTATCCCTCTCAAGCAACCCTGCAATCAAGATATAAAAACTCTCTTGTGTCCCCAACACACCTAATACACTTGTCAGGTGTATAGGTACACTAGTTCAGCGAATAGATAGTGAAATACAAGTGGTAACGGTCCCAGAAAAGAGCTTCTGACTTGTTGTTGACGTGGGAGAAACTAAAGGAAAACTGAAATAAAGATGGAAGCAAGCAATGAAACAGATCTAGATGCAAACAGTGTTTCAATGTTTAGAAACAAAGCCTAGGAATCATACTTTCACTAGTGAACACTCTCTCATATAAATATATTATCTTCATGATACTACTCTTAAATACTCTCCGGTTGGACACTCTAATCCATGGTAGGGATATAACAGCACTCCTTAAAGTCTGCCTTCCCCATCTAGATAACCCCACACTGTCACCTTGAGCGCTAGATGGTTCCAACAAACACAACAATTTTATAAAGACATCCAACTCAAAATATACTCATGATAAATATATATATGTAACCTAACTTAAGTGCCACACACGGCGTGCATGCTATCACTTTCACACACGTGGGAAAAAACATAGATCTATTAAATCACGATGAGTATTTATGTAGATTCTACTTGATTACAAAGCTCATGACCACAACAAGATCATGCATAGAGAGAGAGATGAACACATAGCTACCGGTAGAGCCCTTAGCCTCGAGGAAGAACTACTCCCTCCTCATTAAGGGAATCAACAACGGCGATGGATATGGTGATGGATATCGATGGAGATGGCTCCGGGGGCACTTCCTCGTCCCGGCAGGGTGCCGGAATAGAGACTTTTTGTCCCCCGAATCTCCCCTTCGGTGGCGGCGGCGCTGTGGAACTTTTCATGGCTTTCTGGTTGATCCCCTAGGGTTTTTGGGTCGGAGGCTTCTTATAGGCTAAGGATGCAAGGTCGGTGGAGGGCCAGGGGGCCCACACCCCCTATGTGCGCGGCCAGGGTGGGCCCCGTGCCCACCTAGGGTGTGGCCACCCCGGTGTCCTCCTCCGTCTCATCTTCGATTTTCTGAATCTTTCATGGAAAAATATGAACTTTGGCTTTTGTCCCGTCCAATTCCGAGAATATTCATTTTTTAGCTTTCTGAAACCAAAAACAGCAGAAAACAGGCAACTCGCACTATGGCATCTTGTCAATTGGTTAGTTACAGAAAGTGTATAAAAATACCTAAAAGTGTCGAAAAACCATAAGACAAATGATATAAAACAAGCATGGAACATCAAAAATTATATATACATTTTCAACGTATCAAGCATCCCCAAGCTTAACTCCTGCTCGTCCTCGAGTAGGTAAGTGATAAAAAGAATAATTTTTGAGGTGACATGCACCATCACAATCTTGATCAAACCATTTGCAGGCATTGAAAGCTGGGATCAAAGAACTCTAAATATGAGCGTGAAAGATGGAGTTCTAACAGTAAGACAAAGTAACTATGCATGCAACATGAAAGGTTACAAACAAAGATCATGAATAACATGCATTAAAAAACGTTTGTTTGTTTCACATACAGAGAACATAGCATAGTGGCATTCAGCTTGTCCCTCATGGAGTAGCAAATAGATGCATATGACACCTTCAAAGTTCACAAGAGTGACTAGATACAAATAGTTCATGAACAAGCAATATCAACAATATGAATCAATCAATAAGTTTTGAGACAATGCACATAGAACTAAGAATGGCAACTATTCTCTCTTAACTGGTGCCTAAGGATAGAAGATGGAGACTAATATAATGGTGAAAGAAAGGCCCTTCATAAAGGGAAGCAGGGATTTCAAGTTTCAAAAAGAGCTTCCAAAAATTTGGTACTTGTTAGCTTTCAGCCCTCATTGCCCCTATCATAAGCATCTTGAAGTGATTAAGGTTAAAGTGAACAAACTATGGAGTATATGCTTGCAAAGTATAAGTTGACAATCTCATGTCCCTTGAATACGAGGGACGCTCCTCATGCTACTCAACTTTAGTCACCGGTAAGTTCTTGTCATAGTAAGTACATGTGTATCATAGAGAACCCCCAACGGGGTACCCCTTGCCCCATGACACAGGAGCTATCCCATATCAAAATGACAACGCAAGCAGACAATGAGCATCTCAGCAATCTTCTTATTTACCATGGGAAAATGGTGCCTTTTATCTCTTTCCTCTTTTCAATATGTCTCTTTTTTTATAAGAAGAAAGATTCATAGATTGATCACTATGGTGAAGCTGCAAGTTTCCACCATGATTAGGCATGGCTTAGGCTAGCGGCCCAGGCATTTCTCTAACACACATACATAACTCCATGGACTTACAAGCTCCCCTTTTATTTCACATCGACGACATCCGCAAACAAAAGAGCATGATATCAACTGGGTACAATGTACATGTGCAATGTTGAAAGCGTTCCCCATGACACCACGGTTCTGCTAATTCCAACGTATAAGTGCAAGCATATACAACATAGATGACACAATGGTTCAAGTTTATTAGGGCAAGAAAAATAAAGTGTGCCATCAAGTTTGTGAGAGCTTTAATCACTAATTTTTCACATAACAAAGAGACTTTTTAATTGGAAGATAGATGAAAACAAGAATATACTTGGAATGGTGTAACACACCATGCATAGGAATTTATAGTGGACACTTTGGAATAACTTGGTTTCTTGGGAGTTGGATGCATGAGTAGAGCTTACTCATACAACTGGAGGCTAGCAAAAGACTGGGAGCGACCAACTAAGAGAGCAATAATGGTCATAATCATGCAGAGCGACAAAACATTACTAATCAAAGCATAAAGTGGTACTACAAGTCAAGGAATAAAAGATCATAGAGGCTAAGGTGACTTGTTCATAGTCATAACATGGTGTAAACATGTGTCAAGTCAACCCAAACAAAGCATCAACGGAGAATACCATAATACTATTCTTTTGTATACTAAAACAATGCATGATTCTTTCACGACACATTAAGCAATCCTAATTGTTTGGAACAAGTCATGCTACAACAATAATCACTAAGCATAAAGTCAAAACAACATCTAGCATGACATTATAAAGTCTAAGCCACAGTCAAAGCAAGCTCCTCTTGTACTACTCAAGCAAGCACTTTCTAATCCTTCTCCAACATCCACTTTGAAACAACTCACAAAGATAATAATCAACAAAGATCAGTGAGCTTATCTCACAGATCCACAAAGAATAACTAAAAATTTCTAAGCTGAAAGCACAAGAAAACTAAGGGTAAACACGATGCTAGCAAAAGAGAACACTCACACAACAATAAGAGTGAAAACTAGAGTGTTCTAGGCAATGAAAACAGAGCGTGTCTCTCTCCAAAAGAAGTGTCCTGGGATCCAACCGACTTACTCAAGAAAACTAAGCAAACAAAAACCAAAACTAAAACTAAGACGCTCCAAGAACAACACAACAGCGAATGAAACAATAAAAACGAAGTGTCTAGAAAGACCTGATATTTTTATTGATGAAGAAGGGGATGCCTTGGGCATCCCCAAGCTTTAACGCTTGTACCTCTTGAATATTTCTTGGGGTGACACGGGGTGGCATCCATAAGCTTGACCTTTTGTCCATTCTTCATATCATTACATCGTTCTTTCTCTACACCTGAAAATTTTCCTTCATACAAAACTTCACACAATCTTCATTAGCAACATTAGTGTATTCAAAAGATAATAGACCATTGGGTTTAGTTTTAAAACATAAAAATTTCACTAAAAACACAAGCTACTGTAGCAATTCCCTCAAAAATCTCAATTTTCCAAAAATAACCCAAAAAGGAATCAATAAGAAGCAAATGCAAATAATGGCAGAAATCTGTCAAAACAGACTAGCAGGTAGAAACCGATTTTTTCGAAGACCTTATGTTGCTCAAGTAAAAAAGTGTTATACTAACGAAAGTTATCTAACATGATGGGGGATTTATTCGCAAACTATCAGCTCAATCCGACTTATAGAGATTCCTCACGAAGTTTTATGGTGGAGCACAAAAATCTATTTTGGGACAGCAACTCCCCAAATCTTACTTCCCTCTCATTAGAGGTTATTCTTGGCACAAAAAGCAAACAAAAAAAGATAATAAGAGGTCATTACTGAATTAATAACTTCCAAGACTCAAGAAAACTCTTGGGTTATCTCCCAACAAGTACTTTTTTAACGCCTTTAAGTTAGGCTTGATAGTTTGAGAAGATGCTCACATAAGAAATTTGAATTGAAGTAAAAGAGAGCATCAAGAAGAAAATTCAAACCACATTTAAGTCTAGCCCACTTCCTATGCGTAGGAATCTTGTAAAGAAACAAGTTATGAAAGCACAAAGCAACAAGCATAGGAAAGCAAAACAAATGCAACTTCAAGATTTTCAACATAAAGAGGGGAAACTTAATATTGTTGAGATACATAAGACCATGTTTCCCTCTCTCATAATAACTTTCAGTAGCATCATGAATAAAATTAACAATATAACTATCACATAAAATATTCTTATCATGAGCCACATGCATAAAATAATTATTACTCTCCACATAAGCATAGTCATTCTTATTAATTGTAGTGGGAGAAAATTCAACAAAATAGCTATCATTATTATTCTCATCACCATAATCATAAAATATAGGAGGCAGATTGTAATCACAATTAACTTTATCCTCAATAGCAAGTGGACTCAAAATATCATATTCATCATTGTAATACTCATATATTGGAGGTTTGGTATCATCATAAGCAATAGAATAGCTATCTTCCAAAGCTGGGGAACTAAAAAGATCATTTTCATAAGAACTAGCTTCCCCGAGCTTAGACGTTTCCATAGCATTAGCAATAATGGTTTCCAAATAATTCATACTAATAACATTGCTATTAGCATGCAAATAAAGTTCCATAGGTTTTTTAATTTTCTCTTCAAACACTTCATGTCCTAACTCAAGATAAACACTATAAAGCTCTCTATTTTTTTGTTGCTTTCCATTAAGCCTAACTAGTGAAAACAAGAAACAAATAGACAAAATTGCAGAATCTAAAGGAAATAACTTTGAGCACTCACACCGGAGGATGTGAGTACCTTTTACCTTACCTCCCCGGCAACGGCGCCAGAAAATAGCTTTCCGGCTTGCTGTTGCCATGGGGTAACGTGTGTGAGTGCCTTTTACCTTTCGTCCCCGGCAACGACGCCAAAAAATAGCTTTGACGGAGCTTGACGTGGAAGCTTCTTCTTTTTCAGGCCCCGGCAATAGCTCTAGAAAATAGCTTTCTATGCTATTGCCATGGGGTAACGTGTGTGAGTGCCTTTTACCTTTCCTCCCCGGCAACAGCGCCAGAAAAGAGCTTGATGTCTATGCACTTCTATTCTTGTAGACAGTTGTTGGGCCTCCAAGTGTAGAGGTTTGCAAAAAAGCTACTGGGGATATGCTATATGGGTATCCTCATAGCATGTCTCTTATATGGATAACCCGGGTGCCCCTGTAAAACCACGGTTCTGAAAAGACCATAGCTTCTATGTGACATGCCAATCCCTGGATCGGTTCATTGGCCCACAATAGAATAAGATGAATAACATAGCAAAATATCCGTGTATCATAAATAACGAAGATCCAGAGTACCATTATTACAATAAAAGCTTAGCTCAAGGCTAGCTCAAATTATTCAGGTAGCAACATAAATAAAGCAAATCCTCCATTCTTCAAATTGCCCACAAGTGAACAAGTGCCGAGTGGAGTACCATGGCCTATATCGATTACTCGGAATCGGAATATCCTGCAACATGAAACGTAGCAGCCCCGAAGGGTCAATATATGGAATGTATGGCAAGTAAAGCTAGTAAAGGAGACAATAATGCTAACATCTACATGCATATTTGGCAATTGGAGCTGTGTCTGGATTGCATTTGCAAATACATTTGTCCTACTTTCATAAACAGTTTTTGATTTTCTTTGAAAAGATCCCAATTAAGTTAAACCAACAACATTAAAACAATTATGAAATTTGAATGAGCGAGAAACATGTCATGAAATCAATATCAAGCAACTCAGTTGTCCATAACCAGGGACACGGCTAATCGATTAGATTATACACCCTGCAGGGGTTAGTACACTTTACCCATGTGACTTGGCCAGACCAGCTCGTACCATCACTCTCATTTTAGGTGATGATAGGGAGAAGTCCAAGAAGAGACTGTTCGGGAAGTAGCTCCCCAATCCCGACGCGCACCGGTCCAACCTACCAAAATTCTACATCTCTGGATATGCGGGTTCGAGTTACCACAACCTACTAAGTCCAACCAACCGCCCATTTCATTATTGGCACATGGTTGTACACGTAAGCTACAGAATAAAGAAGCCAATCATTTTCTCTTGATACCTGGGTGCCTTTCATAATGAAACCACCAAAAATTATCAATCCCATCACACCCAGGAGATTCATTGATTAAGTTGTTTTAGTTTTCACAAACCAACACATTTAGAAACAACTTTCAGTGATGTAACCCAGCCCTCGTTCATCATAGCATGGCTAAGCACATCTACCAACGGTGGTTCATCTACAAGGAAAGCCCTACCACATAATAGGACATAGCATAGCGATAGTATCATCCTACACATGCATCTACAAAATACACGACAATGCATTGAAAATAGTAGGAAAATATCATGAACAAAGTAGCATCTACTTGCCTTGGTTGTAGCGGTCGGAAGAACAATCCACACATGAGCAAGCGTTGCACTCGTCACAATCTACACGATACAATTGCAATCATAAACAAACAATCCACAAGCATATGCAACAAAGATGATGCATGAATGTATGCATGACAAGTGAATTGGTGCTACAGCTGCACCACATAATCCTATTCAATAAAGCTACTGAATGCATGCATGGAAAATATTTTTAGCGCAAGGAAAACTATTATGCAAAATATAATGCTCAAAACTAGAGCTAGAACCCAAATAATTCACTACCGATAGTATACTGTTTGTAAAATCTTAGGAAAATTCTACTGTATGGGCATTGCTATTTAGGAACAGTACCAATTGGAATTACTCAAAAAGGAATTATAAAACTCCCTGAATAATTATAACACCGCAGAAAGCAACTAAATAGTTTCTGCAGAAGTTTTTACTGTAAGCCTATATTTTAATTCACTTTGAGATTCCCCTTGTTCTACTGAATCCAGGGACATATCATAAGAAATTTTTGGAGTTACAGATCTTTTTCTACGAATTAATTACTCCAAAAAGGCCATTAACTCATTTAATGAATCTGGACCAAACCTTGCTGCAAAAGTGTGAAACAAAGGTACAGCAAGATTCTACACGACTTACTGAATCTACAGATATTTTATTTGCAATTTTTGGCCCAGTAGATTAATTTCTACGCAATTTACAAGTTTCTACGAAAATCTGCCAATTAAATCGATTTAAAGAAAATACCCAGTCAACCTTGATCGTTGGTATCGCCCACTGTTGGCGATGATTGGGTGTTTGACTATTCAGCGCTGGCTGACGGTCAATAGCGATCTGGGCGTTGGCATGATCGTCTTGCGAGAGGAGGCGGCGGCGGCGGCTTCACCGGTGGCGGCGACTTCGAAGCGGCCTCGGCCTTCGGGGTGGCGGCCGTCGGCGCGGTGAGCGGCGGGTCGGCGGGGTCCGCACGGAGGAGGCGGCGTGGTGGATCGGCGTCGGCGGTGGTCGTCGGCGTCGGCGTCAGCGGAGAAGGCGGCGGTTCTGCTGGAGAGGCGGTCGGCGGCTGAGGTCGGCGCGAGAAGAGAGGCGGGCAGCGCTTCCGTGGCGGCGGCGGGCGGCGACATGCGGCGGCTCGTGAGGGTCTGGCGCGGTAGGGGGGGGTCACGCGGGTGGCGGTTAAGTGGGCCCACGCGGTGTTCTAAGCGGACACGGCGGGCGTTGTGGGCGGCGGGTCGGCGATGTCGGCGCGACAGGTGAAACCCACCTGTCGGTGGCTTGACAGCGGGCGGTGGATTCTATCCGCCATGGCGGTAATGGCAGCCTTGTGGCCGGCGCAACCCAGCAGGCTGGCGGCGGCGCTCTCTTTTTTTTCGATCTTTTCTTTTTCCCTTTTTCCAATTTAGTAAACCCTCCGTAACTTCTTCACACGAACTCCGAATTGGGCGATTCTTGTTCCTAAATTTTTGTAAAATCAAGGGGATCAACCTAGGGTCAAGGGGTGAGTGAATCCACTTGTATACAAGGGTGGAAAACACAATTCCTAGTAAAACCTCCCGCAGGAGCATTGTAGTAAAATAAAATAGGGTTTAGTAAATAGCGTTTTGCCGAGTCTTTTCAATCAATGGTTTTGCATGGAAGAGTATGATGCAATGATATGAATGATATGCAGAAACAAATCTAAAATTTGGGATGTGACAGGCCCATAGTTGGTAGCATGTCCCATGGCCTGCTGGGCGGCCCAGTTAGATGGATCCATAAGGGAGGCCCATGCCGGATAAAGGAAGGCTACGGAGGAGTCACCGACATACCCGAAGCCTTGGAGTGCAAGACACGTTAGACTGATTGTATAATGTGTAGGACTCTGTAACCTGTCCGGCTAGGACTTTCCCTATAACCCTAGGACCTAGCGACTATATAAGTCGGGCCTATGAGAGCCTTTAGGGCACCAATTAACTCATACATCGCACAACGAACCGATCCTTGTAACTCAGCGTATTGCCATTATAGTGATTTATAGCAGGAGTAGGATTCCACCACTATTTTGGGATCTGAACCTGGGTAAGCTGTGTTACCTCGTACCCGTCAACCGTCCGCCTTACCCCACGTCTCTAAAAACGCATTGTGAGGACCCCTCCATGGTGTACTCGTCGGCAATACCACGACGGTTGGCGCCCACCGTGGGGCAAGAGGCGCTTCAGGCTCTATAGTGGGCGAGGTCCAAGATCTTCACAGGAATCGGCGAAACCATAGACATCGGCCGTGTTCTCTTCTCCGGCAACGTTCTGATCATCCCTCTTGCCGAGTTCTGGATCCCGGCAAAGACGAACCCTACCAGATGCTCGATCGTCCCCATCGGAGACATCCACCTCTTCATCGGTGAAACCGACTCGGGCGCTAGTTCCCTGGAAGTCGGAGGAACGTCAAGACCCGCACGGACCACCTACAGGCAAGATACATTCGTGGAAGGATTGATGTCGGATCTCTCTTCGGAGTTTGCCGACAAAGATCGGAAAAATTCAAGGCCCATCCAAACCGCCCCTATGCAGGATATAATAGTGGAAGATCACTGCAAGTCCGCCGGCTTCGCCCATGAGTCTGGACAACAGAGATCCAAGTTCGTCGGAGTGGTGACCATCTTCGATCTGGCGCACTGCATGCAGAGAGAGGGTGAAAACCCCCGCGATTACCTTGCCAGGTGGCTCTGTATACGGGCCGATCTGGCACATTACCCTAATGATGATGCCATGTATCACTTTGCGGAAGGATTGGACCAAGGTACACTTCTCCGACATACGCTAAGGCGGCAGCAGGCCTCAGGACACCTTACCTTTGAAGCCATGGTGAACACTTTCAACAACTACACGGAGCCTGAGGAGGCAGCCTAGATAGCTCTCGCGCTCCTTGACGGAGCGCCTCCGCCTCAGCCTCCACCACCACCGCCTCCGGTCATCGTCGCTGCAGCTGCACCACCGCCTCCGATCGTCATGGTAGTAGCTGCACCACCACCTCCAGTCATCGTCGCTGTTGTCACACCACCACCGCCCATCATCGAGGAAGCTCCAACACCCTATGACTCCATGCTTGACGTGCTCTACACCGACATCAACGCTGACTCGAAGGAGATAGACTTCAGCCTGGAGGATCTAGACTCTGCTATGCAGGAGATGGAGGAGGATTACAAGCACGACGAGCAAGCCAACAACGCCGTCACGTCACGAGAGGTGTTTGTCGCCATTGGGACGGCGATGGATGAAGATCAACCTAGACAAGCTTCGCCTACAACGCTGGACAAGGGGAAAGGACCACCTGTTGCTGCCGACAATGATCGCGCAAAGGTCATGCCCCTCCGCCTAACCCAGTGTAGCAGCCACATGAACTTGGCACCGGTCCGAGCAACAACAACACTGAAAACCTACCGCCTCCGGCATCTACGTCTGTTGCTTCCCAAATCACTCCAGCTGATAGAGTGATGTACGGCAACCTACAGGTCGAGCCCATGACCGTGGCCCATATACGGAACGTAGTCCAGCTTGATGAGAAGCACCAGAAGTTGCTGGAGGAAGCACATGCCATCGCGGATCAAGGCGCCAAGCTAGATCGAGATCTGGCCAACGCGCAGAAGTCAATAGAGAAAGCTAGAGCCATGGAGGCCGAGTACAAGACGCTGCTGCAGCAGCAGAAGGCTAAGAAAGCTCCGGATCGCGTCATCAACTATCCCGGTGTACGGCGAAACCTAGGATGGGATCCCTCGAAGCTGCCACAATCAAAGCCATACATTGACAGCGAAGGCAGGCAGGTGATGCCCACCCCTCTTCTCAACCTCACCATCGCCAAGACCCTTCTGGAGCAGGATAGATCACCCGTAGCTGTGGAACATGTCTATGACCTCGTGGCCAAGGCGGTGAAACAGCAGGAAAAGGCCAACTCTCAGAGGCTCGAGTCTGACACAGAGTTTTGCCAGTCTAGCCAGCCTAAGCCACCAAGGGACATATCTCCTCATGATGTCGGGTCCCAAACGGGTTCATCAGAATGAAGACGAAGGGATGTGCGCAACAGGAAGGACGCTATCCCCATATCCTCCGACCATGGAGGTAAGGCTCAACCTCGTCAACCATCTCCACCGCCCTCTCTCCCCGACATCGCGAAGACCCCAAGACTCACCATCATACGGATATGCCTCCGCCAAGGCAGAGCGGCATCTTCATCCGTGACAACATGGAGCAGACCTGTCGTGATGGAGAGCGCAACGAAGGACACAAGAGCAGGTCGTGCCATGACCCTCCACGTCCGACAAGCAACCGCAACAAGCGTGAGGCATCGCATGAGGGTAACAGCAAGAAGGCTAACCCACCGCCACCTCCGCCTCCGTCGCCACCTAGCAGCCACCATGGAAAAGGAGGCCCACGTTGTTCACGCAGCCCATCCCCTGATGGCAAGAAGAATAAAAGAAGCCCGGAGCCATACGATGCACGTTCACGACTGGACAAGATCCACGAGGCCCGGGAAGGACCATACCTAGGACCACGTTGCTTTGGACCTATGGTACGGTCCACAACTTACCCCAAAGGCTTCCGGATTGACAAGACCATCAAGCCCTATGACGGCACCGCCAAGCCAGCTACATGGTTGCAGGATTATGGCAACGCGGTAGAAATCTCCGTGGGTAATCCCAACGTCGCCGTCAAGTACCTCCCATTGATTTTGGCGGGCACTACCCAACAATGTATTGATGACTTGCCGGAGAAATCCATCTGCAACTGGTTGGACATGTAAGAAGCGTTCACCAAGAACTTCGAGGGTACGTATAAACGTCCATGTACCGTTGTCGATCTACAACGGTGCGTGCAAGAGAAAGACGAGACATCTCGCGCCTACCTCTCTTGCTGGATGGATATGAAGAATTCCTGTGCAGGAGTGCATGCTCAGACTGCCATGGCCGCCTTCATTGATGGGTTGGAAAGGGGCATGTTGCTCCGACATAAGTTGAAGCGCCTGCAGGACAACCACCATCTAGATCTCAACCAGATGATTCAGCTGGCTAGTGAGTTCACGGCTGCCGACGACGATGCTCGCGGCTCCCTGCTGGCAACGGCCGTTCCAACTCAAGCTCGGAGGAACATCAACACCAAGCGGAAGAGCCCGCCAGAAGAAAAGCAAACCTCCGACATGGTCGCAATGATATTTGCAGGATGAGGTGATGGCGGACAGCGTGGTCGAGGACGGGGAGCTGGTCGTGGGCAGCAGCGAGGCAGTGAAAATACCTTGACAGCTCTCCGCATTCCCCAAACTTACGAGGAGTACCATGATATGCCATGCCTCGTACACCTCGACTCCAACGGCAAATCCACTCACAACAGTCGCCATTGCAAGTTCGTCAACAATCTCAAGGAGGACCCAGAGTCCGGCTACAAACAAAGTCGGAAGAATAGACCGCGAGGCAAGGGCAAGGGGAAGAAGATTCCAAGGATTCAAGTGATATGGACGAGGATGTTGACCCCAAGCACGCCGCCAAGAGCGATGGCAAGGGCAAGAACCCCTTCGAGAAGAAGGCGGCTATTTTCCACACTTTCCTCGGCACCCCTACTGTCCGACAACAGAAGACCTCTATGAGGATACTGATGTCCACTCTACCCCCAGTTCCCCAGTACCTGCGCTGGTCGGAGATTCCAATTACTTAGGACAGGAAGGATCACCCAGACCTCATCCCTACGGAGAACCATTATGCCATGGTCATCAACCCCCTGATTGACGGCAATGAGTTCACCAAATGTATGGTGGATAGTGGAAGCAACATCAACATCATGTACCTGGATACACTGCACAAGATGAACTTGACAGAGGCTAACCTAAGGCGGACCAGCACCATCTTCCACGACGTAGTTCCTGGTCGGGAGGCTCGGTCCCTTGGGTGCATCACACTTCAGGTTGCTTTTGGCGATGTTAATAATTGCCGCAAAAAACGCATGACCTTCGAGGTGGTCCCCTTCAAGAGCATGTACCACATCATATTCAACCGCGACATCTTCCACGCCTTCATGGCCAAGCTATGCTTCGTCTACAACAAGCTCAAGATACCCGGACCAAACGGTGTCATCACTGTATCCGGAAGCTTTACCAAGGCAAGGGACTGCAATATTGGAGAAGCAGCCTTTGCGGAAGCTGTCCTCTACAGTGAAGAATTCAAGGAGATCCAGAGCAAGGTCGATGCCTCGGAGATGCTGGCGTTGAAGAAGCAGATTTCTGACTCCGCCCCAGCTTTCAGGGCCGCCATCGAAACCAAGCCAATGGAACTTGTGGTAGGCGATGCCTCCAAGACCACCGCCATTGGGACGGACCTGGATCCCAAATAGGAAAGCGCGCTCGTCAAGTTCCTCCGTGATAATGGGGACATATTTGCCTAGCAACCTGCCGACCTGAAAGGTGTACCTAGGGAACTTGCCGAGCACATATTGAATATTGATCCATAATGTAAAATGGTGAAACAACCTCTACGACGCTTCGGAGACGAGAAGAGACACACCATAGGCAAGGAGATAGCTAGGTTACTTAAGGCTAGTTTTATCCGAGAAGTCCTTCACACCTGATGGGTGGCCAATCCTATACTTGTCCCCAAAAAGGGAACCAAAGATTTAATAATGTGCGTTGATTACACCGGCTTGAACAAAGCGTGTCCCAAAGATCCATTTGCTTTGCCTCGCATTGACCAAGTCAATGAATCGACGACTGGCTCGAAACTTTTGTGTTTTCTCGATGCATACGCAGGATACCACCAAATTAAGATGAGTAAGTTGGACCAATTGGCCACTTCGTTCACCACACCTTACGACACGTTTTGCTATGTCACAATGTCCTTTGGGCTGAAAAACGCAGGTGCTATGTACCAGTGGACAATGCAACATTGCCTACACGATCAAATTGGTTGGAACATTCACGCCTATGTGGACGATATAGCAGTGATGTCTAAAAAGTCAAATGACTTAATCTCCGACTTAAAAGAAACCTTTGATAATCTCCGGAAATACAACATGATGCTTAACCCTAAGAAGTGCGTCTTCGGGGTTCTAGCCGGCAAATTGTTGGGCTTCATCGTTTCTCAGCGTGGAATCGAGGTAAACCTGGAGAAGATCAAGGCCATCCTAAACATAAATCGTCCAACATGCCTGAAAGACATACAATGACTGATAGGTTGCGCTACAGCAGTTAGTCGGTTCATCAGCCGACTTGGATAGAAGGCTCTGCCGCTATACAAGTTGCTGAAGAAGGCGGACAAATTTACATGGACGGACAAGGCAGATGCATCACTGAAGCAGCTAAAGGAAACACTATCCTCGGTGCCTATCCTTGAAGCACCCGAGCCTGGGGAGCCTATGTTAATCTACATGGCGGCCACCAATCGGGTAATCAACATCGTCATCGTGGTAGAGCGGAAAGAACCAGGGCATGAGTACGGAGTTCAACGACCAGTTTACTACGTAAGCGAGGTCTTGACGGAGTCCAAGCAGCATTACCCGCACTACCAAAAGATAGCTTATGGAGTGTTCCTTGCTTCTCGAAAGCTAAGGCACTACTTCCAGGATCACCCTATCACAGTTGTGAGCAAGGCTCCACTGTCCGACATCATCAACAGCGACACTATAGGAAGGGTTGTGAAGTGGGGCATTGAACTTGCCGCCTTCGAAATCACCTACAAGAGACGCGGTGCTATCAAGTCACATACAAGAGACGTGATGCTATCAAGTCCGAAATCACCTACAAGAGCCTTGGTGGATTTTATCGCAGATTGGACGGAGATTCCAGATGCTACCCTATGCCGGAGCCAGAATACTGGGTGATGCACTTTGACGGATCAAATCTACTCAATGGCTCGGGGGCTGGTGTACTGCTACAGTCACCAACTGGGGAGAAGCTACACTATGTTCTGCAGATCCACTTCGAGGCTACAAACAACATGGCGGAGTATGAAGCACTCATTCATGGACTACGCATAGCCAATGATATTGGCATCAAGCGCATAGTTTGCTATGGAGATTCTGACTTGGTTTCCCAGTAGGTGGCTGGCACCTGGAACGCGCGGAACCCTATGATGGCGGCATATCGAGACAAAGTGGACGAGATAGCCAAGAGCTTCTTGGGCTACAAAGTCAAGTATGTACCTAGGGAGCAAAACGAGGCAGCTGATCTACTGTTTAAGCTTGGATCAGGGCACAAACAAATTCCGCTTGGCGTTTTCCTAGAGCATCTACGAACACCATCCATGAAGGGAGCGGACATCGACAACCCAGATAGAGTTGACTCTTTCGTTCACACAGTGACAAAGGTCCCTCTGACTTGGACACAACCGTTCATGGAATATCTCGTACACGAAACTTTGCCCGACGACATAGTCGAAATACGACAAATAGTACATCGAGCAAAGGGCTATACCATAATCAATGGACAACTCTACAAAAGAAGCACCACTGGTGTATACCTTAAGTGTGTTTCCCAGCAAGAAGGTATTGAAATCCTACGTGAGATCCATCTTGGAGATTGCGGGCATCACGCCGCTCCTCGATCATTGGTCTCCAAAGCCTTCCGGCAAGGATTCTACTGGCTGACCGCGAAGGTGGACGCCGACAAGCTGGTTGAGACATGCATGGGATGCCAGTATTACGCCCGACAACCCTATGTTCCAGCTGAAGAATTGCGAACAATACCAAGAACTTGTCCGTTTGTAGTCTGGGGGCTAGACATGGTTGGTCCATTATAGACGACACCATGTGGATTTACGCATCTGCTAGTAGCAGTTGATAAATTCACCAAATGGATAGAAGCTAAACCCATTAGAAAGCTTGATGTGGCAACTGCCCTTAGGTTTGTCCGAGATCTAGTGGTGAGATTTGGTCTCCCACATAGCATTATCACCGACAACGGCAGCAACTTATCACTCGAAGAAGTGGAAGCTTATTATTGGCACAAGGGCATCCGACTTGACCTAGAGTCTGTGGCACACCCACAGTCCAACGGCCAATTTGAGCGAGCCAATGGATTAATTCTGCAGGGAATCAAGCCACGTCTAGAAGCACCGCTACATAGAGAAGTTGGAGCCTGGGCGGAAGAATTGCCATCTGTGCTATGGAGTTTACGAACTACACCCAATAGATCCACCGGCTACACCCCTTACTTCATGGTATATGGAGCAGAAGCCATCCTGCCTTCCGACATCCTTCACGATTCACCAAGAATTGCCGCCTACGACAAAGATGACGCTGAAGAATCCAGACGCCTAGATGTGGTCCTTCTCGAGGAAGAGCGTGTTTTGTCATGCCAAAGATCCGCCATCTACCAGCAGAAGCTACGTAGCTACCATAGTCGCCGCGTTTGACATCACTCGTTTAAAGAGAGGGATCTAGTGCTCTGACTTAAGCAGAAGAAGTCACACAAATTATCCCCGCCATGGGAAGGACCGTTCATCATAAGAAAGGCGCTGCCCAATGGGTCTTACTACCTCGTTGAAAATTGTGAACTTGAGGATAGACCCAGCGAAGATCATAAGAATAAGTGACGTGACCCGGATAATGACTACCCGGAGCTTGATCGGCCATGTAACATAGCACAGCTACGTCCTTTTTACACCTAGCATATTTTTTATCTACTGTGTACCTCTTATATGATCAATGAAATAAAGATCTCTGGTTCACTCATATTTCTGAGTCTTTTACCTCCTTTAGTGTTCATTTTTTGATTGTATAAAACCTTTATGCGCAAGCTTTGCATTTTCACGTGTGAAAATTCCGCCTACGGGCGTTCGCTTAAGTTTTCTGGTCTACACGTTCTTTGTTGTTTTTATGTGGATTCTGGAGTAGTGACTTTCGGCACTTGTTATCGGCGATTTTGTGCCTAGGTTTTTGACGGTGTCATTGGGCATCATCACCTAAGCACATGGTTCCGACTACGAGTCTTCCGACTCACGAAAAGTTAAGCATAAAAAACAGAGTAACGGATAAGCCAACACTTGCTTAAAAAATAATTACATGCTGGAACCAGTTCTTGAGTAGCAGGAAATTACAACTATTGTTTTTTCCACCTTAAGTTAACAGAGTAGTTTTTCCGTATACACAAATTCCAGAGGAAACAAATATTACATAGTGTTTTTTCATTCCTCTGGCGCAGGAGACTTGGAAGCAGCGTCGTCGGTAGAAGGAGAGCCATCCTTTTTGAAGTCGGTAGTCTTAAGGGACTCGAAGGAGCTCTAATGATCGCCGTCAATGATCTCGAGCGACACGAACACGTTGTGGTCGACCAACTCGGCAACCCTTTTGTCATAGCGCGCGAGTGATGCCCAGATATCCTTATGATCAATCTTCTGGCCTTCACCGTCTACATCGGGAAGACCTGAGGTTACCACATTGATGTCGACATTTCATAGTGCGCCTTGACCATCGCCAGCAACATACTTGTACCAGCCCATGTACATGAAGCTTTCCAACTTACAATACACTCGGGGGCTTGGCGCAAGATCTCCGAGTACTTCATCATGGAGTCCACTGCTTTAATATTTATCTGGAGGGGCTTGGCTATCTCCTTGGCATGCCTGATGGCGGTGCTGATGAAGTTGCCGACAAGGACCATGCATTCCTTTGGCATAGGAGGCGACTTGGTCAAACCAATAGGAGTTGCATTTCCGACAAAGGAGCGCGTGAGTTCAATAACACAAAAATTCAAAGTACCTGACTTACAGTAGTATAAGATGGAGAATTACTTACCAAATATGCTCGCCTCGGCTTGCTGGAGCGTCTCCGCCATGGAATCCCGCTCCTATCGGAGGATCTTGTATGCTTCAAGATTGCGTTGATTCTGCTCATCGACAGCTTTCTTCTGCTCTTTCAGCATCGCAATCTCCTTCTTCAAGCGATTGATCTCAGTATTGGCAGACACCTGCAACGCCGCCATGGACTCCTCGTGTATCTTCAAGGTATCGGTTCTCTCCTACTTAAGGATTTTTTCTCTATCCAGCAACTGAATGTGCTTGGATTGATCAACAATGTCCTTGGCCTTGGCGATGGTTACTGCAAGTCGGAGAAGGAAAAGTACACAGTGAGTAGTCGAGAGTGACGACACAAGACCAAGCCGGAGTACAAAAACTAAAATAAAACAGACTCTTGCTCTTGGTGATTTGTTCCTTCAAGAAGGCAGTTTTACCCTTTTTGGCTTCCAGCTCTGCGCGCATCTTGTGGAACTTCTCGTTGGCGACGCCTCTCCGAGCATTTTCATTCTATGGAAAGAAGATCAGAACCACTTAGTCTACTTGGAGCATCTAGCCGGATAACTATCCACCTAGAGTCTTGGGGGCTACAGTGAGAGTTTTTTAACTCGGAAGTTGCTTAGTCTTTCTTTAAGCATCTAGTCGGAACTAATTCAGTTTTCAACTAGAAGCTTAGGGGACAGTACGAGTTTTTAATTCAGCATGTATGCTTAGTCTTTCTTTAAGCATCTAGTTGGAACTAATTCTGTTTCAACTAGAGGCTTGGGGGCTACAATATTGAAATTTACAAACACTGCATATGCTACTCTGAAAGTATCTAGTCAGAATAACTCATTCAAACTAAATACTTGGGGGCTACGGTGCGAAGTTTTCTAGCTTAGTCACTCTTAGAGCATTCAGATGCAAAGACCTAAGGTTTTCCATCTAAATCCTCGGGGGATACAGTGGGATACTCATATGAAATGCAAAAGGCAAATAAAACTTACAAGTGCTAGGCGCTCTCGGCAAATATCTTAAAAAGGAAAGGCTATTTCCTTACAAGATATCAGCTTGCCGGAGGATCTCCTCAAGACCGCAAGTCCGAGAGGTTGGCGCTGCACCAGGAGTCAGAGTTGAGCTACTCGGCGTAAGCGCCGGGTAGACTATCTTCGGGAGATCTGTGGTTGTCCTGGGTGCAGAAGTGCCGCCTTCGAGTGATGTTTCGCCTACCACCATCGCCTTACTGCTACCGATGGCATCCTTAGCCGGAGCTTCAGCCATTTTGGAAGCAGTACTTTCTTATGTCGCCAGTTCGCCGGCAACGACAAACTCTGCGGAGGCAGCTGGGTCCACTTCCATGGCAGAAGGGCCAGAGGCATTGTCACATCCCAAAATTTTCCAAATTTTGTAGTGTGAAAAATAAATAAACAAAATAAATAATTTTTGAAATTTAGGGTGAAAAGAAACTTTTGTTTTAAAATGGAAACATCAAAACCCATCTCTAACAAACTTTGAATAAAATTTTGAATCCAACTAAATTCAAATCAAGTGAAATGCATTCTTCATAAATGCATCTTGAAATTTAAACACTTGGAGAATAAACCAAAACCCTAAAACCCTAATGGAATAAATCATTTCCAAGATCTCTCTAAGACTATGGATTTGATACATATAAAAATTTGTCAACAAAACATTTATAAGTGATCAAAATGACAAATAAAAATATTATAAAACCATAGAAATTGGTTTCACTTAATTTTGAACCATAGATGAAAACTTATGAATTTAATAAGTTAAAAGGAATTTATTCCCAAAGCTAATAAAGCTCCTATCTAAAATACATACCGAATTGTGAGCAAAATAATCCTAAAGAGATTTAAAAGGATAAACAAATATTAAATAAAATCCCACAAATTGGAATCACCAATTTTGGATCTTTAAATAAAAAGATATGGATTTTATAAGATAAAGAAAGAAAGAAATAAGGAATATTTAAAAGCCAAATTAAAACTTGTCCTAATCCATAAGCAAATGGAATAAATATAATCCAAATCCAAATGAAATAAAGGGATAAAGAATATTAAAAATAAAAGTATATGGAATTAAACCCTATTCCAATTATATTATAATAAAGACAAAATCCCTAAAGTAAACGATTTATTAAATCATGGGAAAATAATAAATGGAATTTGCCCAAGTAGAATAAAAGTTATTTATATGGAATCAAAGAATTATTTGAAATAAAATCAAGTGAAATGCATTCTTCATAAATGCATCTTGAAATTTAAACACTTGGAGAATAAACCAAAACTCTAAAACCCTAATGGAATAAATCATTTCCAAGATCTCTCTAAGACTATGGATTTGATCCATATAAAAATTTGTCAACAAAACATTTATAAGTGATCAAAATGACAAATAAAAATATTATAAAACCATAGAAATTGGTTTCACTTAATTTTGAACCATAGATGAAAACTTATGAATTTAATAAGTTAAAAGGAATTTATTCCCAAAGCTAATAAAGCTCCTATTTAAAATACATACCAAATTGTGAGCAAAATAATCCTAAAGAGATTTAAAAGGATAAACAAATATTAAATAAAATCCCACAAATTGGAATCACCAATTTTGGATTTTATAAGATAAAGAAAGAAAGAAATAAATAAGGAATATTTAAAAGCCAAATTAAAACTTGTCCTAATCCATAAGCAAATGGAATAAATATAATCCAAATCCAAATGAAATAAAGGGATAAAGAATATTAAAAATAAAAGTATATGTAATTAAACCCTATTCCAATTATATTCTAATAAAGACAAAATCCCTAAAGTAAATGATTTATTAAATCATGGGAAAATAATAAATGGAATTTGCCCAAGTAGAATAAAAGTTATTTAAATGGAATCAAAGAATTATTTGAAATAAAATTTATATGGGAATAAAACCATATTGGATTTTATTTGAATGAAGACAAATCCTCAATTTAAATTATTAATAAATCATATTAAAATATTTCAAATAATTCAAAGTGAATTATTTGGCACCATAATAAATAAATGAAACCTAAAGAAAAGGATTTGGTAAAATTTGGAATTTAAATAGGAGTTGGAAAACATATTTAAAATCCTATTTAAATAAAGACAAAAGTCCATTTTAAATAAAATATAAAAACCATAAAAGAATTATTCCTAAAATGGTATTTAAAATACATGTTTAAACATCATTAAAACTTACTGAAACTTTGGGAAAGATTTGAATTCAAATAGTTGTTTGAATTGTTTGAACAAATTCAAAACAGAAAAAGAAAACAGAAAAAGAAAAATGAAACATAACAAAAAAAGGGAAAGAAATCAACCCAGCCCAACCAGCCCATCTAGCCCAGCAAGCCCATTTTCCCTCTCCCCCGCAAAAAACGGTTCACACCGCAGCAGGAACCCGCGCAGTTAACGACGGTTGGAACCCACCTGAAACACCTCTCTCTCGCTGACAGAATGACCCCACATGTCAGTCATCGTTTTCACCCACACGAGTAGTTATTCCCCTCCCTCTCTCCTGTTTCTTCTTGATTCTCGCAACCTTAATTCGCCTTAATGCGGAGGCCCTTACCCACCATGTTCACGCCCTCTTAATCGCCAAGTCTTCTTCCCCATTTCCCATCATCCGCCCACACCAAAACGCCACAGGGCTGCCCGAATTACAACCTCGAACTCCTCTGACCGACGACACTCCGACAACGATTCCGGCGACACCAGACCCCCCCACTGTCCTTGACTCACCCAAGCGTATTCCCCATCGACAGGCGTGTTTGCCAGTTATTTCCTCTCGCTCACGCGTGCCTTGTAGCCTCGACAACAACCACGACAGAGCACCGCCGCCATTGACAGCAACTCCGTCGACCTCTCCCCGGTAATCCCGACCTCCCCTTCCTCTCTGGACGATACCCTTGCAACCTCCTCTCTCTCACACGTCTAATGGACCCTTTCCCTCACTCTCCCGTTCCTTGTTGCTTCGTCATTGACGACACCAGAGCGAACCCGTCGTTAGTAACCACTCCGGTGAGGAATCGCCAGTGACTCAGTGCGCCCCTCGACAAACGGCTCCCACCTTGAGCTTCACTAAGACCCCGCGAACTCGGTGAGATATTCCTCCCTCTCCCCACTTGCTAAATCGTTGGCAACCTCACCACCAGAGCCGCGCCGCCGCCAGCCACCATCGCTCGCACCGCCAGTTCATGACCAATTGCTTAGGGCCGTTAGATCCAGATCGTAGAGTCAGGATAGAATCATTAATCGAAGAGGTATCGTTCAATCAGATCCATGCGATGCCCTTTAAATCCCGTGGTCCATATTGCTTGATCCGAACGAAACGGTATGGACCAATCAGAACACACCACGTGGCCAGTTTGTTGATTTTAAAACAGATTTGTTTATA
The DNA here is from genome assembly GCA_030063025.1 of Avena longiglumis. Taxonomy (NCBI): domain Eukaryota; kingdom Viridiplantae; phylum Streptophyta; class Magnoliopsida; order Poales; family Poaceae; genus Avena; species Avena longiglumis. The sequence continues at coordinate 437,594,173 of CP125974.1, read as the reverse complement.
TTAGATATATGATTTTGTAAAATTCATAACTTTAAATCTACACATCCAAATTTTATATCAATGGAATCAGCAAAAAGAATCCTATCCAACCATGGACTTTATATAATGTTTTGCTTCTGTAAAATTAGTTGTTTTTGCAGAAACTTGTGTAGGCATAATTTGAATATAAAAATTATTCTAGAAATGTTTTTAGGTTAAAATCTTTGGTAAATGGATTGATTTGAACCTACTGACCATAGAAACCAACTTTTGGATTTAAAAACATATTTTGTGATGCTAAGGAATAAATCTTTGAATTAAAGCATTTCTAGTTAAATAAAAATATTGATTATGTTTTAAAAATGCTGTTTGAGTAAAACCTTTTGAAAATGGCTGGAATTAAACTCTCTGGCCCTAAACACCAAGTTTTATGATTTAAAAATATATTTGGTGAACCTTAGAAAAAATATTAATTTGCTTAAAGGCATTTCTAACAAATAAAATATTGCTTTGGTATAAAAATGGTTTATAAGTAAAACCTTTTGCAAATGGTTTTAATAATAAACACTTGACCTTAAAACACTAACATTTGTGTTTAAAAATATATTTGTCAAACACTATAAAATATTCCTTTGATTTAAATAATTTCTAACAAAAAACAAAAATGATTTAAATGGCCATTTTCACTAACTTAACATCAAATGGTTTTGCCACTTTTATAAATGAACAATAGGTGTTTATAACCTATTAGAAACAACTTTTCCAAAATAAAACAATCTTTGGCATGCTTGCATGCATTGCTTTGTTTTTATTATTCTATGTGATGAATTGCTTGAATGGTAGATTGAATTTGTGCCTTGATTGAATTGTAGTGAAATTTGAAGAGTGTGACTATTGCAAGATCAAGGAGTGAACTTATATTCTCTACCAAAATGGCAAGTGGTGCTTCATACTTTTGTCCTATTATTTTCACTATGCATTAGTGATATTTCTAAGTAGGACTTGCATGGAATTTTCTAAGTGTTAACTATGCCATGGGAAATCCTAGTAGATGAAACCTTAGTAGAATTTTTCCCTAAGTTAATATTCCTACTACCATCATGCTTAGCTTAGCTAGTAGAAAACAAGGGTGGATTATATTCATGCTATGGAATATTTCTAAGTCAAGGACTTGTGTTTTGTTTAATAAAACAACTAAGTGAATGAATCACCTGGGTGGAATGGTATTGCTTGGATGGATTTTTGTCGAATGGTTACACAAGGCCAGGGGAATGGTGAACCTTGTGTATCTCACTTGTGGAATGCCACCTAGGAACAAAGAGATTTGAGATGTCAAATGTTGAGAAGCTTCAAATGCAGCCACTTGGCATTATGGACTCTGCCTGGATCATACAGGTTGCAATAACTTAGCCAAATGGACAGTTGGTGGTAGGGGATGATAGGTGTGGTACGCGTCCATTCTGGTCTAAGGGAAGGCTTATGAAAGATCTTGTCTCGATGCATGTCGAGTCTTGTGGGGAAAGTGCACCACCTCTCGAGAGAGTAAAATCTAAGTACTTAGCCGTGTCCCCGGAAATGGACAATTTGAGCATAAAGACATGGAAGCTATCAATAATCTCCTCATCCCAATTTCTAAGTTAAAAACTTGTGGTTGAACAAGGGTTAAAGGATCTTCAATCTTTGATTAGTAGATGCCTTGGGTGACTTTGACAAACAAAAACTTAGTATTTTCAAATGATAAGGAAAATCTATTTTGAGCAAAGCAAGCCTAAGCTCCACTTAGCCAAATGCATATAGATGATAGTTACCACTATACTACCATAGTATCACTTGCCAATACAATTCAAATGTATTAACCCTTGTGGCTGTAACTTATTATGTTGTAGGTTTGTTTGATGTTAGTGAAGTATGTTGATTAGGATTACAAGTCTACAACCAACATGATTGCCTGTGGCACTTTGAAGATGAAGGACTCCATGCTATATAGTTATTTCTGCTGCATTGTAATGAGATAGCCAAATGAGCTATGTAAGATGTAATGAATTATTTTATTCCTGGTTATAAAGTTGTATTATGACCTTTGTTTCTTAATATTACATCTTAACTGTGGATGCTAGCTGTTGATCCAGGGACTAGCATTGTAAACACAGGGATCTCTACCTTATTAAAGGTTGGGATCTCTATAGGCATCCCTAACTGGAGAGCTTGTTAGAGCGGTGGCAGGCTGGACGCTGTGAGTGGTAGGGGCGATGGTAGGAGATGCGCGGTGCGACACGTCCCAATGCAACATATCTTTAATATTTTTAGAAGCCCCCAAAGTTTTGGAGGTCTTCTTCAAACTAATACTGGCCTTCTTCCTGAAACATGGAAAAAGTATAAGTACAGGAATAAGACGAGTAATGGACAATGTCGGAGGATGAGAGACTTACACAATAGTGGGTGCTTTGGTGAAAGGGATCCCGGTGATCTTTCTCTTCTCCGCCTCCATGGCGGCGGTAGTCTTCTTGGAGGATCCACCCTCCATCTTCTTCTTCTTGCCTCCGTCGGCAGCGTCAGAGGTGGAGCTCTTTCGCTTACGCACCAACGGAGCATCATCGTCGGACACAACGATGACTTCCTTCATCTTGGGGTCGTAGATTTGGACAGCCATGTCGTCCTCCTCTAGAATTTTAAGCTGTTAAGTGAAATCCCAAAGTGTTAGATGTGATGATAAAAGCTAGAAGGAAGAACTGGATCATATTTCATACACGGAAAGTAAACAGGTACCTCTAGGCACTTGCCCTCCTCGAACATGTAGTAGGTGATGGTGAAGCCACGCTTCCTATCCTTCACCTTGACTATGTCCTTGAGGCGGAGCTTGACGGAGTCGCTAGAGAAGTTGTCCTCGGAGATGCGGAGGCTATCCTTCCTCTCCTTGGTATATTCATGCATCAACTTCGAGCGGTGTTGTAGAGGCTGGATCCGCCTCACGAACTAGCACATGGCCATGTCCAATCTGGTCAGACCCGTCTCTACGAACCACTCTATCCGCCTTATAGCGCGGGAAGCGTCGTTGTCGGAGAGGAGGGAGGCCTGGGATCTCTATGTCGAGGCTTCGGCGGTGGCTCCATCGATGAAGTCCGGATACGTTCCTTCTCGGCCAGCCTTAGGGATATCTGGGCCGCAGAAGTATGTCCGTTGCCAGTTCTTGTAGGACTCGTGGCCGACGATGTCGGGGAACCACCGGTGTAACACCCCCGGTCACTCCGGATCGACGGCTGTCACTTCTGGCAGCTCAATAGGATCTCTAGACTAACCCCACAGACCAACACTAGTCTTTTTTGCGCACTTTGTCCTCACTCGTGCGCACCCGGTACCCACTTCCCGGTCGGTCACCCATCCTAGAATTGCTCTAGGCCAAGCATGCTTAACCTTAGAGTTATTTTCGAATGAGCTTCTGGAAAAGAAGTTGCAACTTGTTGGTATGGGTTTCCTATCAATCCTATTGAGCCATGTGCCAAGATCTCACATACATCCACCCTTAGAAGATCGACGTCCTCGTCGATCAACCACAAGCCAGGAACGCCCCCTCTTGGCATACGTCTGTGCGTCCAGTGTCGGCACATGTGCCATGCCGTGTCCACTCCGGGCCACACACGCCATGCGCCACATGTCCGCCACTGGCCCGCACACGCCCGTGTAACCGCGAGGGTCGGCTCTGATACCAACTTGTAACACCCCCGGTCACTCCGGACCGACGGCTGTCACTTCTGGCAGCTCAATAGGATCTCTAGACTAACCCCACAGACCAACACTAGTATTTTCTGCGCACTTTGTCCTCACTCGTGCGCACCTGGTACCCACTTCCCAGTCGGTCACCCATCCTAGAATTGCTCTAGGCCAAGCATGCTTAACCTTAGAGTTCTTTTCGAATGAGCTTCCGGAAAATAAGTTGCAACTTGTTGGTATGGGTTTCCTATCAATCCTATTGAGCCATGTGCCAGGATCTCACAGCCGGCCAGGCCAGATCTTAAAAATAATTGTCCCACATTTCCTGAGCTCGTCCTTGCTCGCTCCGGATTCCCTCTTGATGGTAAAGAAGTATATAAACAAGTCTAACCTAGGCCTAATCCCTAGGTAACCCTCGCAAAGCTCCACGTAGTTTCTAAGCGCGAGAATACTATTGGGGGAAAGGTTCTGAGGTTGAAATCGGTAATGATTGATGACAGAAAGGAAGAAGTTGGATATGGGCAGGGAAACAGGGCGTACCAACTGAGCTTTGAGGTACACCTTCTCTCCATCTTGGAGATAAGGGTTGACCTCGCCGGCCGGCACCGCCCGCCAGACAAGCCCCTCCGTCGCGGGAAGGTAGCCTTCGACGAGCAGCTCCCTGATATCACTGTTAGTGATATCAGAGCCACGCCAATCCCCTTGTGGGAATCACTTTCTTCTTCCAGCAGCTCCAGTGCCGCTGGGTTATGGTCGCCGCCGGTGGATTGGACCACCGCGGACTTGGGCAGCAACAAGCCCTCTGGGGGCATGTGGATGGCGCTCGCCGGCTTCACCGCAGCATCAGCCGCTGCCGCCATGGATGGGTTAGTGCTGCTGCTCGCCATTGGGATGGAAGAGGAGATGGCTGCAGAGATTGGAAAGCTAGGTTTTTTCGCGTGCGCGCGGAGGGCTTGAGGAGATGCTCGCGGGAGAAACACGATGACGCAGGAGGAGAATGAGGTGAAAAGTAAAAAATCCACCGCAGATGTAATTTATAACCTCTGGCATCAAGATTCGTGCAAAGTGATCGAATTGTCGGCGCGTGGACGGCGTGTGTGGGCGTGTGCGTGGAAATTTCGCCATGTTCCCAACCGCCGCCGCCAACAGTTCGCATTCTTCACGTGGGAAAAATGGACATGATTGTGTTCTCTGCATGTGTGAGTTACGAGGCGCGGCTGACCTATGTCTACGTCGTTCTAGCTGACACGAGCAGGTGAACCATCACATCATAATATTCTGGCATGGACGGATCCAGTCCGGCTACGAGAAGATTACAATGGAAGATTCAACATTTCTCCGACTTACAAGTTGAAGACGGAGAATATTGCAGGGTTCTTGGGAGGACTAAAAAATATTGCTTGACGATTTGCCGACATCCATCTAGACGGAGCATTCAACCTGTAGAGGGAAGTCGGCGCAATATCTCGGAGTTCTCCGGGGGCTACTATTGGGGATATGCTATATGAGTATCCTTATAGCATGTCTCTTATCCGGATAACCCGGGTGGCCCACAGTTGGTAGCACGGCCAATGGCCTGCTGGGCGGCCCAGTTAGATGGATCCAGAAGGGAGGCCCATGCCGGATAAAGGAAGGCTACGGAGGAGTCACCGACATACCCTGAGCCTTAGAGTGCAAGCCATGTTAGACTGATTGTATACTGTGTAGGACTCTGTAACTTGTCCGGCTAGGACTTTCCCTGTAGCCCTAGGACCTGGCGACTATATAAGGCAGGCCTATGGGAGCTTTAGGTCACCAATTAACTCATACCTCGCACAGCGAACCGATCCCTATAACTCGGAATATTGCCATTATAGTGATTTATAGCAGGAGTAGGATTTCGCCACTGTTGTGGTATTTGAACCTGGGTAAGCTGTGTTACCTCGTACCCGTCAACCGTCCCCCTTACCCCACGTCTCTAAACACGCACTGAGGACCCCTCCATGGTGTACTCGTCGGCAATACCACGACAACAGCAGCAAGTTTCCCTTAAGTGGATTACCCAAGGTTTATCGAACTCAGGGAGGAAGTAGTCAAAGGTATCCCTCTCAAGCAGCCCTGCAATCAAGATACAAGAAGTCTCTTGTGTCCGCAACACACCTAATACACTTTTCAGGTGTATAGGTGCACTAGTTCGACGAAGAGATAGTGAAATACAAGTGGTAACTGTGCCAGAAAAGAGCTTCTGACTTGTTGACGTGGGAGAAACTAAAGGCAAACTGAAATAAAGATGGAAGCAAGCAAACATGCAACAGATCTAGATGCAAATGGTGTTTTAATGTTTAGAAACAAGGCCTAGGGATCATAATTTCACTAGTGAACACTCTCTCATATAAATATATTCTCTTCATGATACTACTCTTAACTACTCTCCGGTTGGACACTCTAATCCATGGTAGGGCTATAACAGCACTCCTCAAAGTCCGCCTTTCCCATCTAGATAACCCCACACTATCATGTTGAGCGCTAGATGGTTCCAACAAACACCACAATTGCATAAAGACAAATAACTCAAAATATACTCATGATAAATATATATATAACCTAGCTTAAGTGCCACACACGACGTGCACGCTGTCACTTTCACACACATGGGAAAAAACATAGATCTATTAAAGAACGATGAGTATTTATGTAGACTCTACTTGATTACAAAGCTCATGACCACAACAAGATCATGCATAGAGAGAGATATGAACACATAGCTACCGATAGAGCCCTTAGCCTCGAGGAAGAACTACTCCCTCCTCATCATGGGAATCAGCAACAGCGATGAAGATGGTGGTGGAGATCGATTGATATGGCTCCGGGGGCACTTCCCCATCCCGGCAGGGTGCCAAAACAGAGACTTCCTATCCCCCGAATCTCCCCTTGGTGGCGGTGGCGCTGCAGAACTTTTTGTGGCTTTCTGGTCGATCCTTAGGGTTTTTGGGTCGGAGGCTTCTTATAGGCGAAGGAGGCAAGGTCGATGGAGGGTCAGGAGGCCCTGTCAACACCTGGATTTTTAAACATAGATGCCTGTTATGCCATACATCGCAATCCCAGGATTACCATTTTTGCGAGACATAACAGAATTGGATACCATAGTACATCATCCATTACAAACCATACATAAGGTCTTACACAAATAAGGATCTCATGATCCAGTTCTTAATACAACTCAAGCAGTGGAATATGTAATAATAAAGGTAGCGTAGGCGAAGCTCCATCTTCGAGTCACATGCAATGCTGACGATGGGAGATGATCCTAGTTGCCGTAACCTTCCTGGGGTCCTTCGTCCTGGTACTCCTCTTCATAGTCTGGCCACAGGAATAGCCAGGGACAAAGCCATGAGTACTCTTTAAGTACTCGCAAACTAATACTAACAGTTAATGGGGTTTTTGTAGTAGGAAACTAAGCTTTAGGGTTGCTTTGCAAAAAGCCAGATTTACCTCTACTAAGTTCAGAAGCAAAGAATGCTAGTTGAAGTTTTATAACACCTAAGTGGGAACTTGTATTTCATATCACAACTCTGTTGTGGTCAAGTCAAGATCTCAATTCATTTCACAAGTCATTTTGAAAACATCTGACGGGGGAACAGTATGGACACTCCAACTGTCCATAACCGCGGACGCGGCTATTCGAATATTTTGACACTCTGAAGAGATTGTACACTTTCACCACAACATTCAATACAACCGTCAGGAACAAATCCTGAATTCACCATACTCAGTATGCGGATAATCAATCCTAACCTTTCAATTACACGCCCTAGTATAAGCACCTCTCCTGTGAGTTTGGCCTCCCAACCATGACCAACTGCCATCTTGGGTACTGCACAGGTAAACAATCTTCACAAGGTAGCCTCAGCTCAGACCTTGGCCGTTAGGAACCAATACTAAGGTATATAAGTTTCCAGTCAAGCCCTACACAATTTTCGGGTATTATGGTTGTACGGTAAAATTGGAATGGTATGGCATCCAGACAACCATCAGTTTTATAAAGGGCTAAGGCTCATGCCTCAACATTTTCATCATCAAAATCATCTGGTGTTCGGAAACACATGTCAAAACATCTCAATAGAATGATCCATCATTCCAAGGTTTTCATAACCATTTTCCACCAAGTATTCCCATCTAAAGTTGATCAAGTTTTATGCTTAGCACTAGCATCTACAAGTGGGGATAAGTACTAATGAGGGGTGGTAAACTAGTGGGGTTTAACTAAGTTCAATCTCATGCCTTAGGATGACATCAAGATTATCTAGCTTAGGCCAAATTTAATGCTCTTTATGCAACCTTCAATTATCTTTCTAGTATCTACAATTTACTTAAGTAAACTCTAATAGAAAGCTTTGAGAAAGAAATAAAATATAAAGCTTGCAAGTAAAACTAGGATTGGGTTATCAAGTGAGTATGATCACATATGCTTAAGGCATATAGTGGGCATGGTAACAAGCAAGTATTAGCTTGCATAGGTCAACTTGATTAGTAAGGCTTGCTAAAGTAGAGTATATTGCAAGTGTTAGCTTGCATAGGTCAACTTGATTAGTAAGGGCTTGCTAAAGTAGAGTATCTTGCAAGTGTTAGCTTGCCTTGTGCAGAGCAGTGGTTGAAGTTCTCCTCGGCTTCTTCTTCGTAGTATCCTCCTTCCTCCTTGTATCCTTGGTCGGTACTAGCGTTTATGAATAAATACGAGGTACACAATCACCAAACAATACTTAACTACTTTCAATCATCACACAAAGGTGTTCTATAGATGATTTAGCATCATCACTAATATCACAAGAATAGAGCATTTGTATTATTTATTTATTTTTAGAAAAGTAATTTCTACTCATTGAAAAACTACTTAAGATTTAATATTCTTCAAACCAAACATGGGATCATGTTGACACATGTCATCACCACATATTTCAGTACATGGGAATGTGATTTAAAATGGTGTCACAATTTAATAAGATTTAACCTTTTATTTTAAATAAAAATAAATGACTAGAAATGCCTATGTGGCATTCTTTTATTACTTGAACATTATTTCTGTAAGTAAACCCATATGTTTTTATATATTCTGAAAGGTATGATCAAATATGATTTTTGAGAGTTGGAATCAACTCAAAAGCTAGTATGGTTTAAATTTGAAAAATGTTTGAATGCAGAAAAGCTTCTGACTTGTTATTTTTACCAATGTTGATCTACAGATCCAAATGATTTGAATCCAACGGGCTTTGATTAAGCATTTCGATACCTTTTTAACAAAATTGGTTTCATTCCATTTGGTTCACTGAATTGAGCTGGTTTGATTTTTGAAACTAGGTACAGAACTAAGTTTGAATATAAATAGAAAAAGCTAAATTCAAACGAGTGGGCTACGCGGGAAGGGGTAATGGGCTGGCCCATGTCAACACCCGGATTTTTAATCCCAGATGCCTGTTATGCCATACATCGCAATCCCAGGATTACCAGTTTTGCGAGACATAACAGAATTGGATACCACAGTACATCATCCATTACAAACCATATATAAGGTCTTACACAAATAGGGATCTCATGATCCAGTTCTTAATACAACTTCAAGCAGCGGAATACGTAATAATAACGTGGCGTAGTAAGCTCCATCTTCGGGGTCAATGGCAATGCTGACGATGGGAGATGATCCTAGTTGTCGTAACCTTCCTGGGGTCCATCCTCCAGGTACTCCTCTTCATAGTCTGGCCATGGGAATATCCAGGGACAAAGCCATGAGTACTCTTTAAGTACTCGCAAACTAATACTAACAAGAAAAAGGGGGGTTTGATAATAGGACACTATGTTCTAGGGTTGTTTTGCAAAATCCAGATTTATCTCTAGTAAGTTTAGAAGCAACGAATGCTAGTTGAAGTTTTATAACACCTAAGTGGGAACTTGTATTTCATATCACAAACCTGTTGTGGTCAAGTCAAAGTCTCAGTTCATTTCACAAGTCTTTTGAAAACATCTGACGGGGGAACAATGGCCACTCCAACAGTCCATAACCATGGACGCGGCTATTCGAATAGTTTGACACTCTGCAGAGATTGTACACTTTCACCACAACATTCGATACATCCGTCAGGAACAAATCCTAAATTCACCATACTCAGTATGCGGATAATCAATCCTAACCTTTCCATTACACGCCCTAGTATAAGCACCTCTCCTGTGAGTTTGGCCTCCCAACCATGACCAACTGTCATCTTGGTACTACTACAGTGGACAATCTTCACAAGGTAGCCTCGGCTCAGACCTTGGGCGTGAGGAACTAATACTAAGGTATATAAGTTTCCAGTCAAGCCCTACCCAATCTTCGGGTATTGTGGTTGTAAGATAATATTGGAATGGTATCGCATCCAGACAACCATCAGTTTTAAAAAGGGCTAAGGCTCATGCCTCAACTCTTCATCACCAAAATCATCAGGTGTTCGCAACACATGTCCAAAACATCTCAGTAGAATGATCCATCATTCTAAGGTTTTCATAACCATTTTCACCAAGTATTCCCATCTAATGTTGATCAAGTTTTATGCTTAGCACTAGCACCTACAAGTGGGGATAAGCACTAATGAGGGGTGGTAACTAAGTGGAGTTTAAACTAAGTGCAATCTCATGCCTTAGGGTGACATACAGATTATCTAGCTTAGGCCAAATTTTATGCTCTTTATGCAACCTTCAATTATCTTTCTAATATCTACAATTCACTTAAGTAAGCTCTAAGTACTAGCTTTGATAAAGAAATAAAGTATAAAGCTTGTAAGTAAAACTAGGATTGGTTTATCAAGGGGGTAGGATCATCTATGCTTAAGGCATATAGTTGGCATGGTGACAAACAAGTATTGGCTTGCATTAGCATCCGTCTAAGCTTGCTAAATTGCAAGTGTTAGCTTGCAAGGTTAATAACTTGCCTTGTGCAGAGCAGTGGTTGAAGTTCTCCTCGTCTTCTTCTTCGTAGTATCCTCCTTCCTCCTCGTATCCTTGGTCGGTACTAGCGTCTATGAATAAATACGAGGTACACAATCACCAAACAATACTTAACTACTGGAATTCATCACACACAAGGGTCCTATAGATGATCTAGCATCATCACTAACCATTACAAGATTAAAGCTTGGTTTAATTCCTTTTATTTTTTTAGAAAAGTAATTTCTACTCATTGAAAAACTACTTAAGATTTAATATTCTCCAAACTAAACATGGGATCATGTTGACACATGTCATCACCACATATTTCAGTACATGGGAATGTGATTTAAAGTGGTGTCACAATTTAATAAGGTTTTTCTCTTTTATTTTAATTAATTAAAGTGGCTAGAAATGCCTATGTGGCATTCTTTTATTACTTGAACATTATTTCTGTAACTAAACCTATATATTTTTATATATTTTGAAAGGTATGGTTAAATGTGATTTTTGAGAGTTGGAATCAACTCAAAAGCTATTATGGTTTAAATTTGAAAAATGTTTGAATGCAGAAAAGCTTATGCCTTGTTATTTTTAGCATGGATGATCTATAGATCCAAATGACTTGAATCCAACGGGCTTGGATTCAGCATTCCCAGACCTTCCTAAACAAATTGGTTTCATTCAATTTGGTTCACTGAATCGACCTGGGTTGATTTTTGAAACCGGGTACAGAAGTGTGTTTGAAATAAAATGGAAAAGGTTTAATTCAAATGGCTGGGCCGCGCGGGAAGCGATACTGGGCTGGCCTGCTAAGCACAGCGCTTACGCGGGCTGGTTAAGTTGTTGTCCCCACGCGTCAGTGAGACAGGGGGTGCGAAGTGGTATGGGGAGATGTGGTGCGTTCGATCTGGTTCTAATCCAACGGCGGAGGGTCATCGTCGATGTTGGGCAACGCCGGCGAGACAGAAACCTAGCGCGGCAGGTGAGGGTCGTTGGGGGCTCACCGGGGTTCAGCGGTCGGCGAGGCGAGCAGCGAAGTCAACAACGGCGAACCTCCTGGTACCGGCAGCTTCTCCTGGGGCGGCTCCAATCGCTGGCCCCCTTCTTCTCCAGCAGCGTCAGGCTCTGGTGAAATTCCGGCGAAGTGTTGCTCGCCTTTCTTCGGGAACGGGGTGGGACGATCAGTGAGGAGAGGGGAGTGAGATGGTGTGCTCAATTTGGCTAGGGGTGGCCTCTATTTATAGTCGCGACGATGAGACCGAACGGGATGGGCAGACGACGGTGGTGACACGGCTACGGGCGGCTAGAGGCATGGCCGGCGGTGGCGATCGCTTGGTGGTCTCCTGGCGATGCTCTACGGCTTTAATGCGCGCGTAGGGGCGGTGCGGTTTAACCTGGAACGCGCGATGCTCTGCACGGCAGAGGCGGCGTCTTTGACGGCGAGCGGTGGCTGTGCGGCATCGGGTGGAGAACGGGGATGTCTGGCGGTCTCCTAGGTTGGTGGCGATCATGTATGCACGTGGCGAGGGCGGCGCGCGGTCTGTGGGCGTCGGTCGAGCGTGGCACTCTGGCGCATGCTCGGCATGGTTGCTGGCGAGCTGGGCGCGGTCCGTGCGTGTGTTCCAGGGTTTGGCAACGCTCGCGGCTGGGACAGGGAGTGGCGGTGGACAGTGGGCTGCCTTCCAGACATGTTTTCTAGGCTTGTTTCTTCTCCTAGCTTGATGTCTCCACTGGGGTGGCATGGTGAGCTTCGGCTGTTCACCATTGATGTCATTGCCCAGCTTACAGTGAGGCTAGTGCTTGGTTTAACTTGCTAGATGATCTACTGAGATGGTTGTGAGCTAGAGAGGGGACAAGTTAGGCTTCAATTACTGCTCACAATAGTGTTTAAGATTTTGAGGATTTGTGTCTGCAAAGTGTTTGATGAAATGGCCACAAGAATTCAAGTTTTGAATTTGGAAAAGATTTTTGGTGGGTGTGCTAGGTTGGTGCCGGTGAGTCTGCAGATGCTTGGGTTTTGAAAGTTGAGCTTGTTTGAGTGGTTTTTGAAAAAGTGGTATCTTCCATATGATAAAGATTCAATTTTGAACTGTCATTTAAACTATGCATTTGAAGGTTTATGGATGATCACAAAGTGGGCCTTGATACCTTGTTATGAGTATAATCAAGGGGTGCAAAGATCCAGAAAAGTTTCTGTTAAGTTCTGAAAGTTTGGGACAACCAAAGTAGGCATGGGAGTTAAATTGGTCAAAATGACCATTCCCTTATTTTATTTGTTTTGATTTACTTGTCTTTGAGAAAAGTTTGGGAATTGTGTAGATGATGTTTATTTCACCTAAGAATCCATTTACAAGCAAAGGAACACACAAACAAGGTGGTTCAAAAGAATTCCAAATTAAATGCATACACCATGCATGCTTTCATATTTTTATTTTAGAATTTTTTTTGTTAACCCTAATTTTGATGATTAGAGTTTGATGATCCAAGTTTAGTATTTTTGGGATGTTACAAACCTCCCCCCTTAAACAAAATCTCGTCCCGAGATTTGAAAAAGGACGAAAAAGATTACCTAGGATTTGAAGAGATCGGGAAACTCTGTCCTGATGTGATCTTCGCGCTCCCAGGTAGCTTCCTCTTCTGTATGGTTGCTCCACTAAATCTTGAGAAACTTGATGCTTCGGGTACAGGTAGTTCTAAAAGCTTCTTCCAAAATACGGATGGGTACTTCGGGATAGGTCAGGTCATCGTTGATCTCTATGGTCCGGTGATCGATATTCTTGAACACTTCGGTCTTCTCTGGGACTTCGAGACACTTGCGAAGTAACGATATATGGAACACATTGTGCACGGCTGACATCTCTTCAGGTAGTTCCAATTGATATGACACTTCTCCTCGACGGTTCAGAATCTTGAAAGGTCCGATATATCTGGGGGCTAACTTTCCTTTGAGTTGGAAACGTTGCATTCCCTTCAATGGTGACACTTTCAGATAAACAAGTTCTCCTATGTTGAAGGCAAGGTCTCTACATCTCTTGTCGGTGTAACTCTTCTGTCTGGACTGGGCTGTCTTGAGGTGCTCACGAATCTTGTGAACCTTCTCTTCTGCTTCTCGTAGGATGTCGGGTCCAAAAATCTGACTCTCTCCTACTTCCGACCAGTTCAAAGGGGTGCGACACTTTCTTCCGTACATAAATTCAAATGGGGCCATTTGCAAACTAGCTTGATAATTGTTGTTGTATGAAAATTCTGAGAATGGAAGACAATCTTCCCACTTAGATCCATATTCTAACACACATGCTCTCAGCATATCTTCGAGTATTTGATTTACTCGCTCCGTTTGTCCATCGGTCTGAGGGTGATATGCGGTGCTGAAATCTAGGCGGGTTCCTAAACCTTCTTGGACTTTCTTCCAGAATCTCTAGGTAAACTGAGTTCCTCGATCCGATACGATGTTCTTGGGGACTCCATGCAAACTAACTATTCTAGCGATGTATAACTCCGTTAGCTTTGAACTCTGATAGGTGGTCTTGACGGGTAAGAAATGGGCGACTTTGGACAATCGGTCCACTATGACCCAGATAGAGTCGTTTCCCCTACTAGAAGTAGGCAGTCCATTGATAAAGTCCATTCCAACGGAATCCCATTTCCATTCCAGAATCTGCAATGGTTGCAACAATCCAGCGGGTCTTTGATGTCCTGCCTTGACTCGCTGACATATATCACACTTGGCGATATAGCTTCCGATTTCTCTCTTCATCTTATGCCACCAAAATTGCTCTTTTAAATCTTGATACATCTTAGTTCCTCCAGGATGGATAGAATAAAGAGTATCATGAGCCTCCTTCAAAATAACTTCTTTCAACTCAGAATCTGATGTTACACAAAGGCGTCCTTTGTACCACAGAACTCCTTCTTCGTCTTTGGTGAATCCGGGTACTTTGCATGTACCGATACGACGCTTGATTCCGTTGATACTATCATTTCCCTTCTGCGCCTCTTTAATCTGACTGATCAAAGTGGGCTGGAGTTCTATGCTAGCCAAAAATCCTTCACTTACTAATTCCATTCGAAAATCTTCCATCTCTTTGTGCAAACTTGGTTGCTCCTTCAAAATCATGGAGTTCAAGCGGCACGGCAATCTGCTAAGGGCATCTGCTACCACATTGGCTTTACCAGGGTGATAGTGAATGTCCAGATCGTAATCCTTGATTAGCTCAATACATCTTCTCTGTCTCATATTCAGCTCCTTCTGAGTGAATATATACTTCAGGCTCTTGTGATCCGAATAAATCTCACAACGATTTCCCATCAGGTAATGCCTCCATGTCTTCAGGGCTAGAACTACGGCTGCAAGTTCGAGGTCATGGGTTGGGTAATTTTGCTCATGTTGCTTCAGTTATCGAGATAGATAAGATATAACTTTGCCTTCTTGCATTATCACACATCCGAGACCGATCTTGGATGCGTCACAATACACATCGAAGGGCTTCGTGATATCCGGCATGATTAAGAATGGGGCTGAAATTAATCTCCTCTTGAGTTCTTGAAAACTCACTTCACATTTGTCGGTCCATTCAAACTTCTTGTCCTTCTTCTGCAATTGGGTCATGGGTCTGGAGATACTCGAGAATCCTTCTACGAACTTGCGGTAATATCCCGCCAATCCGAGAAATGCACGAACTTGGGTTTGAGTGGTTTGGGCTTGCCAATCTTCGACATCTTTCACTTTGGCAGGGTCAACGGCAATTCCTCGGGCTGACACAATGTGACCGAGGAATCCTACCTCCTGTAACCAGAATTCACATTTGCTAAACTTTGCATACAGCTGATGCTCTCTAAGGGTTACAAGAATGGTCCTTAGGTGTAGCTCATGTTCTTCTTCTGATTTGGAATAAATCAGAATGTCATCGATGAAACAACGACAAACTTATCCAGGAAGTCCATAAAAATCTTATTCATGAGATTCATGAAATAAGCGGGGGCATTGGTTAATCCAAAAGACATAACGGTATACTTGTATAATCCATATCTGATGGTAAAGGCAGTCTTTGGAATATCCTCTGCACGAATCTTGAGTTGATTATAGCCAGTCCTAAGATCAATCTTAGGACTGCTTTGGCACTGGTCAACTGATCAAACAAATCTTCTATCTTGGGCAAGGGGTACTTGTTCTTGATGGTGACATCATTCAACTTCCGATAATCCGTACACAAATGGTTACCTCCATCTTTATTGTCCACAAACAAGACAGGTGACCTCCAAGGTGACGCACTTGGTTGAATCAATCCAATTTCCAACATGGAATCCAGTTGCTTCTTCAGTTCCTCTAGTTCCAACGGGTTCATACTATATGGTCTCTGGGCTATGGGTCCAGTTCCGGGGATTAGTTCAATGATAAACTCGATATCCCGATCTGGGGGCATACCGGGCAAAACATCTGGAAATACATCGGGGTATTCACAGACTATCCGGACTTGGTCAATGGTAGGTTGGGCTATACTCTTGTTGCACTTGAATTGGCGAGGTAAGGTTTGGATATATGCTCGTGATATTCAATTTGTCTTGGTCATGGTTATGGCTTTCTTGGCACAGTCAATCAATCCTTTATGTTTGGACATCCAATCCATTCCTAGTACTACTTACAAACCTTTAGTTCCGAGTACTATCAGATTATCATAAAAATCTATGTCATGGGTTCGGATAGGGACGGCTTTGCAAATTTTCCTAGCCTTGGTGGTTGATCCGGGAATTTGAACAATCATGACATGCTTCAGTTTGGTTGGTTGAATTTTACTAGTGCATGCAAATTCTTCGGTGACAAATGAGTGCGATGCACCAGAATCAAACAACACTCTTGCAAGTACTGAATTAACAGAAAACATACCCAGCACGACGTCTGGCGCTTCCTGAGCTTCTTCAGCATGCATGAGAAAAAGACGGCCATTGCGGTTGAGCAAATTCCCTGGGGCAAACCTTCTTTCGGGCTGAACACGACGCTGATGCTGAGCTGGGGCATTGGCATTGGGTGCTGCGGCATTCTTCTTGTTGGGGCACTCGTTGGAGTATTGACCCTTATTTCCACATTCATAACAAGTCACTTGCGACTTTTCCTTTGCTGCTACAGGCACAACATTGCTTCCAGTCCCCGGGGCAGTGTTGGTGTTGGTGGCAGCATTGTTGGTGTTGAACTTGGGTGGGGCACGGTTGAAATTTCTAGAGTTGTCGGGGTTGTTGTGATTTCCTCCGGTCCTAGGGTTTCCACGGTTGGGATAGGTCGGATGGTTCATCGGGGGTCTGTGGGTTCTTGGGGCAAATCCTGGAGATGGGTTAGGGCAATACTTTGGGGTCTGATGGGTTCCTGGCTGGTGCATCATGCGACGCTTGCGGTTCTCATTGGCTTGGTTGATCTTTCCTTCCATCTGAATGGCTGAGTCGACAAGAGCTTCAATATCCGCAAAGGGGATATTGACTAACACAGTCTGCATCTCATCGTGCAGACCATTCAGGAATCTTTCTTTCTTCTTGGCTTCATTGTCGATTTCATCCGGGTCATACCTATCTAATGACAAAAATTTGTCACGGTATTCTACTATGGTCATCCTTCCTTGCTTCAGTTCTCTGAACTCGTCTCTCATTCTCTTGATCAAACCCGGTGGCACATGGGTTCTGCTAAACTTGACCTTGAATTCCTCCCAGGTCATTATCTGGCCTCCGGTCATTGCACGAACACTGTTCCACCATGCCCTGGCATCTCCGGCTAGATAGTGGGTGGCGAACAGAACTTTCTCGTTGGCCTCCACTCCGGCGACTTCTAGGTTATTTTCCATGGTTTGCAGCCAATCATCGGCATCTAGGGGCTCTTCAGACTTAGTGAAAATAGGTGGGTTGGTATTCTGGAAATTCTTGAGCTTAGATCCATGGTTGTCCTGGTTTCCGTGGCCTTGGTTGTTGTGGGCTAGCTGAGCTATCTGTTGCAGAGTGGCTAGGTTGGCTTGACGTTCCGCTCTTTCAGCTTCACGGTCAGAAGTCAACATTTGCAGAATCTGCAACATCGGGTCCGGGGATGAACCACTTCCTCCGCGTGGCATCTAAAGATTGAGATAGATCATGAGAAAAGAGGGAAATTTCTAAGGTTCAGGTTCTTTGAAAAGTTTTTAAAGTTTGACTCGGATTTTCTAGCAACTTGATTTTCATTCATTCATTCATTCATAGCACACGATACAAACACACACCACAAAACAAGAAAAACAGATGGTTTTAAGAACCATTCTGGAAACTACGATACAGTGGGACCGAATACTACTCAATACGCTAGTGCTCAAGTGCTACTACTCCTCGGAATAGGTGGCTTTGTCATCTTCATCGTCATCAATGAAGGCGAAATCATCCTCATCGGTGAAGAAGTCCATAGCCTGATCCTCCAGAAAATCATCATCATCACTGAGATAGGAGTAGGGGTCTCCACGAAGATCCTCTCCGGCATTCTCCCTTTCCTCCAACTGCATGTCTCTCTCGTGGATGGTCTCCTCCAAAGATGAGATACGGTGGCGAAGACGGGCAATGATGCGCTCCTTCTGGTCGAGCTGACAGCAGTGAGACTTGCGATCCTCTGCTAGCATGGCAATGGTCTGATCCTTCTTCTTGATGATGGCGGACTTGTGGTTGGAGTAGTCATGACATTTATCCAACTCCTGTTGTCGATCGTAATCATGAAGCTAAGGTGGTCCAATTGAGTCTTCAGTTCAGGGTGGTATGGGGCTTCCAGGGGTTGTCCATTAGCATCACGCCTTGGGCAAAAATCAAAGCGAGTACCCTTGATCTGGTTGATACTCTGCCCACACAGATGGGAAAGAGCTTCCTGCATGGCCCTGGCAAGTCCATCGAGCCAGTTGTTCTCTCTTAAGGTAAACTGAATTCCTTCCGCAGTGGGAGGTTCAATCTTTCCTCGGAGACTTGCAACAATTAGCCACTGCAGATCTTCTCCTCCTTGATCATTGAGCTGAGCTCCGAAGAACTCGGGGTGCGGACGCTCCAGAAGTTCCGAAATCTAGTCCAAAACCCTCTCAAATATAAGGTCTCCTCCATTCCCCAACTGATAAAACTTGCTATACTTCACGTCCATCTAAAAAAATATAGTATGAGTAAGTTAGTAGAGTGATCAAGTGTGTCAAAATTTTATGTATTTTGCAAGAGTTTTTGAGGAACATGAATTTTCATGAAAGAATCAAAGGGATAAGAATGAGAATAAGTTTCTGTAAGTATTTGCTTTCTTTGGTTTTTGGAAACTAAGTTTTTGATTCAAACGTCCAATCCAACTAGGGTCTCCTATGGTCAGGATGGCTCTGATACCAACTTGTCAACACCCGGATTTTTAATCCCAGATGCCTGTTATGCCATACATCGCAATCCCAGGATTACCATTTTTGCGAGACATAACAGAATTGGATACCACAGTACATCATCCATTACAAACCATATATAAGGTCTTACACAAATAGGGATCTCATGATCCAGTTCTTAATACAACTTCAAGCAGCGGAATACGTAATAATAACGGTAGCGTAGGCGAAGCTCCATCTTGAGGTCACGGTGTCTTGACGATGGGAGATGATCCTAGTTGTCGTAACCTTCCTGGGGTCCATCCTCTAGGTACTCCTCTTCATAGTCTGGCCATGGGAATAGCCAGGGACAAAGCCATGAGTACTCTTTAAGTACTCGCAAACTAATACTAACAATAAAAGGGGGGTTTTGATAATAGGACACTATGCTCTAGGGTTGTTTTGCAAAATCCAGATTTATCTCTAGTAAGTTTAGAAGCAACGAATGCTAGTTGAAGTTTTATAACACCTAAGTGGGAACTTGTATTTCATATCACAACCCTGTTGTGGTCAAGTCAAAGTCTCAGTTCATTTCACAAGTCTTTTGAAAACATCTGACGGGGGAACAATGGCCACTCCAACAGTCCATAACCATGGACGCGGCTATTCTAATAGTTTGACACTCTGCAGAGATTGTACACTTTCACCACAACATTCGATACATCCGTCAGGAACAAATCCTAAATTCACCATACTCAGTATGCGGATAATCAATCCTAACCTTTCCATTACACGCCCTAGTATAAGCACCTCTCCTGTGAGTTTGGCCTCCCAACCATGACCAACTGTCATCTTGGGTACTACACAGGTGGACAATCTTCACAAGGTAGCCTCAGCTCAGACCTTGGACGTGAGGGAACTAATACTAAGGTATATAAGTTTCCAGTCAAGCCCTACCCAATCTTCGGGTATTGTGGTTGTAAGATAATATTGGAATGGTATCGCATCCAGACAACCATCAGTTTTAAAAAGGGCTAAGGCTCATGCCTGAACTCTTCATCACCAAAATCATCAGGTGTTCGCAACACATGTCCAAAACATCTCAGTAGAATGATCCATCATTCTAAGGTTTTCATAACCATTTTCACCAAGTATTCCCATCTAATGTTGATCAAGTTTTATGCTTAGCACTAGCACCTACAAGTGGGGATAAGCACTAATGAGGGGTGGTAACTAAGTGGAGTTTAAACTAAGTGCAATCTCATGCCTTAGGGTGACATACAGATTATCTAGCTTAGGCCAAATTTTATGCTCTTTATGCAACCTTCAATTATCTTTCTAATATCTACAATTCACTTAAGTAAGCTCTAAGTACTAGCTTTGATAAAGAAATAAAGTATAAAGCTTGTAAGTAAAACTAGGATTGGTTTATCAAGGGGGTAGGATCATCTATGCTTAAGGCATATAGTTGGCATGGTGACAAACAGGTATTGGCATGCATTAGCATCCGTCTAAGCTTGCTAAATTGCAAGTGTTAGCTTGCAAGGTTAATAACTTGCCTTGTGCAGAGCAGTGGTTGAAGTTCTCCTCGGCTTCTTCTTCGTAGTATCCTCCTTCCTCCTCGTATCCTTGGTCGGTACTAGCGTCTATGAATAAATACGAGGTACACAATCACCAAACAATACTTAACTACTGGAATTCATCACACACAAGGGTCCTATAGATGATCTAGCATCATCACTAACCATTACAAGATTAAAGCTTGGTTTAATTCCTTTTATTTTTTTAGAAAAGCAATTTCTACTCATTGAAAAACTACTTAAGATTTAATATTCTCCAAACTAAACATGGGATCATGTTGACACATGTCATCACCACATATTTCAGTACATGGGAATGTGATTTAAAGTGGTGTCACAATTTAATAAGGTTTTTCTCTTTTATTTTAATTAATTAAAGTGGCTAGAAATGCCTATGTGGCATTCTTTTATTACTTGAACATTATTTTTGTAAGTAAACCTATATATTTTTATATATTTTGAAAGGTATGGTTAAATGTGATTTTTGAGAGTTGGAATCAACTCAAAAGCTATTATGGTTTAAATTTGAAAAATGTTTGAATGCAGAAAATCTTCTGCCTTGTTATTTTTACCATGGATGATCTATAGATCCAAATGACTTGAATCCAACAGGCTTGGATTCAGCATTCCCAGACCTTTCTAACGAAATTGGTTTCATTCAATTCGGTTCACTGAATCGACCTGGGTTGATTTTTGAAACTGGGTACAGAAGTGTGTTTGAAATAAAATGGAAAAGGTTTAATTCAAATGACTGGGCCGCGCGGGAAGCGATACTGGGCCGGCCTGCTAAACATAGAGCTTACGCGGGCTGGTTAAGTTGTTGTCCCCACGCGTCAGTGAGACAGGGGGTGCGAAGCGGTATGGGGAGATGTGGTGCGTTCGATCTGGTTCTAATCCAACGGCTGAGGGTCATCATCGACGTTGGGCAACGCCGGCGAGACAGAAACCTAGCGCGGTAGGTGAGGGTCGTTGGGGGCTCACCGGGGTTCAAGCGAGGGTCGGCGAGGCGGGGAAACGACAAAGTCGACAACGGCGAACCTCCTGGTACCAGCAGCTTCTCCTAGGGCGGCTCTAATCGCTGGACCCCTTCTTCTCCAGCAGCGGCAGGCTCCGGTGAAATTCTGGCGAAGTGCTGCTCGCCTTGCTTCGGGAACAGGGTGGGACGATCAGTGAGGAGAGGGGAGTGAGATGGTGTGCTCAATTCGGCTGGGGGTCGCCTCTATTTATAGTCGCGACGACGAGACCGAACAGGATGGGCAGACGACGATGGCGACATGGCTACGGGTGGCTAGAGGCATGGCCGGCGGTGGCGATCGCTTGGTGGTCTCCTGGCGATGCTCTATGGCTTTAATGCGCGTGTAGGGGCAGTGCGGTTTGGTCTGGAACGCGCGATGCTCTGCGGGGCAGAGGCGGCGTCTTTGACGGTGAGCGGTGGCTGTGCGGCATAGGGCGGCGAACGGGGATGTCTAGCGGTCTCCTGGGTTGGCGGCGATCATGTATGCATGGGGCGAGGGTGGCGCGTGGTCTGTGGGCGTCGGTCGAGCGTGGCGCTCTGGCGAATGCTCGACATGGTTGCTGGCGAGCTGGGCGCGGTCCGTGCGTGTGGTCCAGGGTTTGGCAACGCTCGCGGCTGGGACAGAGAGTGGCGGTGGACGGTGGGCTACCTCCCAGACATGTTTGCTAGGCTTGTTTCTTCTCCTAGCTTGCTGTCTCCACTGGGGTGGCATGGTGAGCTTTGGCTGTTCACCATTGATGTCATTGCCCAGCTTACAGTGAGGCTAGTGCTTGGTTTAACTTGCTAGATGATCTACTGAGATGGTTGTGAGCTTGAGAGGGGACAAGTTAGGATTCAATCACTGCTCACAATAGTGTTTAAGATTTTGCAGATTTGTGTTGCAAAGTGTTTGATGAAATGGCCGCAAGAATTCAAGTTTTGAATTTGGAAATGATTTTTGGTGGGTGTGCTAGGTTGGTGTTGTTGAGTCTGCAGATGCTTGGGTTTTGAAAGTTGAGATTGTTTGAGTGGTTTTTGAAAAAGTGGGATCTTCCCATATGATAAAGATTGAATTTTGAACTGTCATTTAAACTATGCATTTGAAAGTTTCTGGATGATCACAAAGTGTGCCTTGATACCTTGTTATGAGTACAATCAAGGGGTGCAAAGATCCAGAAAAGTTTTTGTTAAGTTCTGAAAGTTTGGGACAGCTAAAGTAGGAATGGGAGTTAAATTGGTAAAAATGACCATTCCCTTATTTTATTTGTTTTGATTTACTTGTCTTTGAGAAAAGTTTGGGAATTGTTTAGATGATGTTTATTTCACCTAAGAATCCATTTACAAGCAAAGGAACACACAAACAAGGTGGTTCAAAAGAATTCCAAATGAAATGCATACACCATGCATGCTTTCATATTTTTATTTTATAATTTTTTTTGTTAACCCTAATTTTGATGATTAGAGTTTGATGATCCAAGTTTAGTATTTTTGGGATGTTACAGCCCAGTGTCACTCCGCAGCACGGGACACAACTGACATGGGGGGTCTACTGGTCAGTGGGTCTTTAAACGCGAAGCGGTACGGGGCGATGTGGTGCGTTGGATTAGAATGAAGATCAACGGCTGAGGGTCTTCGTCGACGATGAACATGTCACCGGTGAGATCGAACCCTAGCGGCTCGGTGGGGGTGCATGGGGGGCATACCGGGGCTCCAGTGACGACGGCGAGGCGGGCAAACGATGAAGTCGACGACGGCGAACTCAGGGGTGGTCGCGGCAACTCCTGGGGTGGTCGAAATCAATGGCTCCCTTCTTCTCTAGAGGCGGCCTGCTCCGGCGTAATTTCAGTGATGCGTTGCTCGCCTTGCTCCGACTAAGGGGTGGAACGACCAGTGAGGTGAGGGGAGTGAGATGGTGTGAAGAAATCGAGCTGGGATCATCTCCTTTTATAGGCTCGACGGCGAGACCGCGAGGGATGGGCAGACGACGGTGGCGACACGGCTACGGGCGGCTAGAGGCATGGCCGAGGTTGGCGATCGATGAGAGGTCTCCTGGCGATGCTCTAGAGCTTAAATGCGCGTGTAGGGGTGGTGGCAAACGGTCGGGAACGTGCGATGCTCTACGCGGCAGAGGCGGCATCTTCGACGGCGAGCGGTGGCTATGAGGCATGGGGCGGCGAACGGGGGTGTCTGCGAGGTTGCTGGGGCGGTGGTGGTCACGCGTGCACGCGGCAAGGGCGGCGCGTGGTTAGTGGGCGTGTGTCGAGGGTGGCACTCTGGAGCGCTCTCGGCATGGTCGTAGAGAAAGTTGGCATGGCCTGGGCATGTGGTCCAGTGGCTGGCATTGCTCGCGGCTGGGACAGGGAGTGGCGGTGGGGTGCTAGCTAGCTCCCAAACAAGGTTGGCGAGGCTAGTGTGGCCTCTAGCTCACCGACGACCACGGGGCGGCAAGTTTGCTCTCGGCATGCTCACCATTGATGGCTAGGCTTGCTTACAGTGCTGCTAAGGTTAGTTAAATGAGCTAGATGATCTACTAAGGACTAGTTGTAACCAGAGAGGGAACAAGGTTGGCTCAAAACACTGCTCAAAATAGTGTTTGTGATTTTGTTTGATTTGCATCTGCAACCTGTTTGATGAAATGGCCGCATGAACTTAAGTTTTGAATTTTGAAAAGATTTTTGGTGGGTGTGCTAGGCATGTGCTGGTGATACTGTGGATGCTTGGGTTTTGAAAATTGAGCTTGTTTGAGCGGTTTCTGAAATAGTGGGATCTTCCCATATGAAATAGATTCAATTTTAAACTATCATTTAAACTATGCATTCAAATGTTTTTGGATGATCACAAGGTGGGCCTCGGTACCTTTTTATGAGTACTATCAAGGGGTGCAAAGATCCATACATGTTTCTGTTAAGTTCTGAAAGTTAGGGATAGCCAAAGTAGGCATGGGAGTTAAATTGGCCAAAGTGGCCATTCACTTAATTTGTTTGTTTTGATTTGTTTGTCTTTGGGAAAAGTTTGGGGATTGTTTAGATGATGTTTATTTCACCTAAGAATCATTCTACAAGCAAAGAAACACAAAATCATGGCAATTCAAAAGAATCCAAATTTTGATACATACACATATGAATGCTTTCATAGTTTTAATTTGAAAAGTTTTTGTTAACCCTAAATTTGAAGCTTAGAGTTTGATGATTTAAGTTTAATATTTTTGGGATGTGACAGGCCCACACCCCTATGGGCGTGGCTAGGGTGGGCCCCGCGCCCACCTAGGGTGTGGCCACCCTGGTGTCCTCCTCCGTTTCGTCTTAGATTTTCCGTATCGTTCAGGAAAAAAATATGAACTTTGGATTTTGTCCCGTCCAATTCCGAGAATATTCATTTTTTAGCTTTCTGAAACCAAAAATAGTAGAAAACAGCAGAAAACAGGCAACTGGCACTATGACATCTTGTCAATAGGTTAGTTCCAGAAAGTGTATAAAAATACCTCAAAGTGTAGACAAACCATAAGACAAATGATATAAAACAAGCATGGAACATCAAAAAATTTAGATACATTTTCAACTTATCAAGAGGGGAGGCACCGGTGGCTAGGGTTTAGGGTCAGGGTCTATGGGGCGCCCTCACCCCTGCTTATATGGGTGGGGGGATGCGGCCAGGGTTCCCACCCCTGGCCGAGTCCTTCCCTAACTCCTCTAGGCCGGCGACAAGGAAGGGGAGAGGGAGAACTTGTCCCTCAAGGTTTCCCTTTCTTTCCCTAACTAGGATTTGACTTTTCAAACTAGGATTTGACTTTTCAAACTAGAGTTTGTTTCTCTCTTCCTAGTCCTTGGCCGAGTTGGCCTAGGGTATGATGCTCCCATCCCATCAGGGTATGGTGCATTCCAAGTACCCCCTCCCGGGGTGGTGGACCTTCTAGAACATTCTAGAAGCTTCCAGTCAATACACCGAAATCATTTCCGAACCCCAGAAATTGACTTTCCTTATATGAATATTATTATCCAAACCATTCTGGATCTCCTCGTGATGTCCTAGATCCAATCCGAGACCCCGAACAACATTCGATATCCAACTCACATTCCATATCTACTCAAACAACATCGAATCCTTAAGTGCGTCTCCCTACGGTTCATCAAAGCATCCATCTAGTGATGGTCATTACCATGATCTCATGGTCAAAGGATTAGGTTACTATGTATTTGAAAGCTTGTAGCAAACAAACTTTAAATGAATTTGATCTTATGCTACGCTAACTATAGGAGTGTGTCCATCACATCATTCTCCTAATGACATCATCTTGTTATTAATAGCATCTAATGCCCATGATCAGGAAACCACGATCATCTATTAATCAAAAAGCTAGTTCAACAAGAGGCTTCCTAGGGACTCTTTTATGTTTACAAACCACACAAGTATTAATGTTTCTAGTTAATACAATTATAGCATGGGATGTAAACATTTATCATAAACACAAATATATAATAATAACCATTTTATTATTGCCTCTTGGGCATATCTCCAACAGTATCCCACTTGCACTAGATTCAATAATCTAGATTACATTGTGATGTACCTAACACCCATGGAGTTCTGGTGTTGGTCATATTTTTCCCTAGGGAGAGGTTTAGTCAACAGATCTGCCAAATTCAGATCTGTGTGTACTTTGCAAATCTTTATGTCTCCATCTTGGACATGCTCGCGAATAGCATGAAAACATAGCTTGATATGCTTCAGCTTCTTGTGTGACCTTTGCTCCTGTGCATTGGCTATGGCACCCATGTTGTCACAGTAGATGGCCATCGGGTCCAACTCACTAGGAACCACACCAAGCTCTATAATAAACTCCTTCATCGATATCGCCTCTTGTGAAGCCTCCGAAGTAGCTATGTATTCCGATTTAGTTGAAGATCTCGCCACAACGCTTTTCTTAGCACTCCCCCAGCTCACTGCTGCACCATTCAAAGTAAATATGTATCCCGATTGCGACTTAGAGTCATACGAACCGGTGTTCCAACTAGCATCAGTGTAGCCATTTACAACGAGCTCTTCGTAACCTCCATAAGAAAGAACCATATCATCAGTCCATCTCAAGTTCTTTAGGATATTTTTGACCACTATCTAGTGATCTACTCCTGGATCACTTTGATATCTTCTAGTCAAACTAACATCATATGCAATATCTCGTCTTGTACATAGCATGGCATACATGATAGAATCTATGGCTAAGGCATAGGGAGCTTTGCTCATCCTCTCTATATCTTGTATCGTAGCTGGACTTTGAGTTTTACTCAAGGTTGTAGTGGGAAACATGGGCAAGAAACCTTTCTTTCTTCCATTCCAAACTTCTTTAGAACCTTTTCCAAATATGTACTTTGTGAAAGCGCTATTAAGCGTCTTGATCTATCTCTATAAATCTTGATGCCTAAAATGTATGTAGCTTCGCCAAGATCCTTCATTGAAAAACTATTAATCAAATAGTATTTGACACTTTTAAGAAGTTATATATCATTCCCAATCAACAATATGCCATCTACATATAATACTAGGAATGCTACAGAGATTCCACTCACTTTCTTGTAAATACAAGCTTCTCCATAAGTTTTAATAAATCCAAAGCTTTTGATCATCTTATCAAAACGTTGATTCTAGCTTCGGGATGCTTGCTTTAATCCATAAATGGACCTTTGAAGTTTGCATACCTTGTTAGCATCTTTAGGATCGACAAAACCTTTGGGTTGTACCATATACAACTCTTCTTCAATGTCACCATTGAAGAATGATGTTTTGACATCCATCGGACATATCTCATAATCGTAATATGCAACGATTGCTAACAAAATCCTCACAGGCTTTAGCTTTGCTACTGGCGAGAAAGTATCATCGTAGTCAACTCCTTGAATTTGTCCCTTTCGCGACAAGTCGAGCTTTATAGACGGTTACATTACCATCAACATCTGTTTTATTCTTGAAAATCCATTTGTTCTTGACAGCCTTGTAGCCATTCGGTAACTCCACCAAAGTCCACACTTGGTTTTTGTACATGGATCCAATCTCGGATTTCATGGCTTCATGCCATTTTTTGGAATCTGGGCTCATCATTGCTTCCTCATACATTGCAGGGTCGTCGGTGTTGTCCACCAACATGACATTTCATAACAGGTTCATTCCAATCTGGAGTGGTACGACCCTCTCCGACCTGCGAGGTTCCGTAGTAACTTTGTTCAAAGTTTCATGATCATTATCATTAGCTTCCTCTCTTATTGGTGCGTGTGGTACATGAACTTCTTTTGGCGCTGCGCTACTCTCAAATATGAGAGAAGGTTCAACAACCTCATCGAGTTCTACTTTCCTCTAGTCACTTCTTTCGAGAGAAACTCCTTCTCAAGAAAGGATCCATTCTTGGCAACACGAATTTTGCCTTCGGATCTATGATAGAAGGTATACCCAATTGTTTCTTTAGGGTATCCTATGAAGACGCATTTCTCCATTTTGGGTTCAAGATTGTCGGGCTGTAACTTCTTTACATAAGTTTCACAACCCCAAACTTTAACGAACGACAACTTAGGTTTCTTCCCAAACCACAATTCATACGATGTCGTTTCAACGGATTTTTATGGTGCCCTATTTAAAGTGAATGCGGCTATTTCTAATGCATAACCCCAAAATGATACTGGTAAATCTGTAAGAGACATCATAGAACGAACCATATCTAAAAGAGTTCGATTACGACATTCAGACACACCATTACGCTATGGTCTCCCCGACGGTGTCAATTGTGAAAGTATTCCACATTTCTTCAAATGCCTTCCAAACTCGTAACTTAGATACTCACCTCCATGATCAGATCGTAGAAACTTGATCTTCTTGTTATGTTGATTTTCTACTTCACTTTGGAATTCCTTAAAATTCTCGAAAGTTTTGGACTTATGTTTCATAAAGTAGATATACCTATCTACTAAAGTCATCCGTGAAACTAAGAAAACATAACGATATCCACTGCGTGATGCCTCACTCATTGGACCGCACACATTGGTATGTATGATCTCCAATAAGTCCGTAGCTCGCTCCATTATTCTAGAGAATGGTGTCTTAGTCATTTTTTCCATCAGACATGCTTCGCATCTGTCAAGTGATTCAAAATCAAGTGATTCAAGAAGTCCATAGGAATGGAGTTTCTTCATGCGCTTCACTCCAATATGACCAAGACGACGGTGCCACATATATGTGGAATTATCATTCAATTTCATTCGTTTAGCATCTATATTATGAACATGTGTATCACTACTATTGAGATTCAATAAGAATGGACCATCTATCAAAGGCGCATGACCATAAAAGATATTACTCATATAAATCGAACAACCATTATTCTCAAACTTAAACGAGTAACTATCTCGCAATAAACAAGATCCATATATAATGTTCATGCTTAACGCAGGCACCAAATAACAATTATTTAGACTTAAAACTAATCCCGATGGTAGATGAAGAGGGAGCGTGCTGACAATGATCACATCAACCTTGGAGCCATTTCCAACGCGCATCGTCACCTCGTCTCTCTCTAGTCTTTGGTTATTCTGCAGCACCTGTTTCGAGTTACAAATATGAGAAACCGAAATAGTATCAAATACCCAGGAACTAGTATGACTACTAGTAAGATACACATCAATAACATGTATATCGAATATACCTTTATTCTTGATGTTGTCGTTCTTCAGATCTGCCAGGTACTTGTGGCAATTCCGCTTCCAGTGACCACACTTTTTGCAACAAAAGCATTCTGCATCCAGGATAGGGTCTTCTTCTCATGTGTAGAAACAGTTTTTCCGCCCTTCTCAAAGTTACCCTTGAGCTTATCCTTTTCCTTCATGTATACTTCGGCAGCCACCAAAGTGGCAGCGAGTTCAGTGAGCGATCCAATTGCACCACTTATCTTGTAATTCAACACAAAATCTTTGTAACTGGGTGAGAGCAACTGAAGAACTCTACTCGTCACAAGATCAACTGGGATGACATATCCTAGTGTCTTGAGACGTTGAACATAGTGCATCATCATCATGACGTGATTGTTCATAGAGCTGTGTTCCTTCGTCTTAACACTAAAGAACTCACTAGAGATCATATATCTCTCAGCACGAATCTGGCTCTCAAACATAGTTTTGAGTTCCTTAACCATGGAAGCAGCGCTACTAAGTTCAAAGTGTTCTTGGAGATCAGGCTCCATTGATATAAGGATCGCACATTTCACAAGATTGTAGTCATCTCGCTTTGTTTCATACACATTTATCTCATCCCGAGATGCAGTATTTGAAGTTGGGTCACCTAGCGGTGCATCCAACACATAGGTCAAATTTCCAGCATCGAGGACAATCCTCATGTTATAGAAACATTCTATGAAGTTTCTTCCATTGTATTTCAACTTTTCTTTCTCTAGGAACACATTAAAAATGATTGTAGGGGTCACCATGATCTACAACATATTTGCAAAGAGTTTAGACTAAGTTTATGATAAATTGAGTTAAATTTTAATTCTTAAATTAACTAGGTGAACTCCCACTCAAAACAACATCCCTCACATTGTTTTAGTGATCACACGAACCAAATCCACTACACCAAGTCCGATCATCACGAGAGATGATGTAGCTTCAAAGGCGAACAATCAACATGTTCATCATATCAATCATATGACTCATGCTTTACCTTTCGGTACTCCGTGTTCCAAGACCATGTCTATACATGCTAGGATTGTCAAGGTTAACCTTAGTATTCCCATGTGCAAATCTGGCTTGCACCCGTTGTATGCACACGTAGAATCTATCACACCCGATCAACACGTGTTGCTTTGAAACGATGAGTCTTAACAACGATGCCTACTAAGAATGAACACTTTATTACTTGATATTTAGTGAGAGGGATCATCTTATAATGCTACCGTCTCAATCTAAGCAATACAAGATGCATAAAAAGGATTAACATCACATGAAATTCATAATATGTGATATGATATGACCTTTATTTTTGTGCCTTTGATCTTCATCTCCTTAGCACGAACATGATCTCCATCATCACCGGCGTGGCGTCAAGGTCAATGGCGCCGCTTCATGCTTGTCCTCCACCAGCAACAACTATTACAACTACTTTGATGAATAGACACGCATGTCTTAAACGAAATTTAAAGATAACCATAAGGCTTCTGCCGGTTGCCAACTTACAATAAGGATCATTCCATACATCATATATAATCACAATCACATCATGGCCATATCACATCACAGCACAAGCCCTGCAAAAACAAGTTAGACACCTCTAATTTTCTTTGCATGAGACTGTCTCTTGAAGATTTCCAGTTACACGTTGAGCATGGAGCAAGTCTCATGTACGATGACATGTAATGTTAGCCAGGGCCGATTCATCCCACCAACAGGATGCAAAGTACACAAAAATCAAGCGACAACAAAAGCATCAACGCCCATAAAACCATTGTGTTCTACTCGTGCAATAGATCTACGCATAGAGTCGGCTCTGATACCACTATAGGGTTCGCAGCATGGAAAACAAAAAATTTCTATCACAGGAACACACAAAACCAAGATCTATTCTACGAGATTGTAGAGAACTAACACTCGAAGATCCAAACTATTTAACGAGATTCATATCTCGTGGTTGATGTAGTCGATCACTTGCCGATCTCAAGATCGCGTAGATGATCCTTCCGGCGCCACGTTCCGGCAGTGCTTCCGCAGTCGGTCACACATACAGTAGTCGATGAAGACCTTACTCTCCCTGCTCCAGCATGGCAGCGGAGGTTGTAGATCTCCTCGAAATCCCAACAACATGATGGTGTGGTGATGGTGGTGGAGGAGAAGAGATTACTGCAGGGCTTCGCCTAAGCCAGAGCAATGTATGGAGGAGAGAGGGGAGGCGCCGGTGGCTAGGGTTTGGGGTGAGGGTCTATGGGGCTCCCTCACCTCTCCTTATATGGGTGGGGGCTGCGGCTAGGGTTCCCACCCCTGGCCGAGTCCTTCCCCAACTCCTCTAGGCCGGCGACAAGGAAGGGGAGAGGGAGAACTTCTCCCTCAAGGTTTTCCCTTTCCTTCCCTAACTAGGATTTGACTTTTCAAACTAGAGTTTGTTTCTCTCTTCCTAGTACTTGCCCGAGTTGACCTAGGGTATGATGCGCCCAGCCCATCAGGGTATGCTGCATTCGAAGTACCCCCTCCTAGGGTGGTGAACCTTCCAGAATATTCTAGAAGCTTTCGGTCAAAACACCGAAAACATTTCTGAACCTTGGAAATTGACTTTCCTTATATGAATCTTATCTTGGACCATTTGGGATCTCCTCGTGATGTCCTGGATCCAATCCGAGACTCTGAACAACATTCGGTCTCCAACTCACATTCCATATCTACTCAAACAACATCGAATCCTTAAGTGTGTCTCCCTACGGTTCGTGAACTATGCAGACATGATCGAGACACCTCTCTGATCAATAACCATTAGTGGGATCTGGAAATCCATAATGGCTCCCACATATTTCTACGATGACTTTGTGATCGAATGAACCATTTACATACTATACCGATTCCCTTTGTCGCGTGATACTTTACTTATCCGAGGTTTGATCGTCGGTATATCTATACTCAGTTCAACCTCGTTACCGATAAGTACTCTTTACTCGTTCCGTGATATGACATCCCTTGTAACCTAGTCACATGCTTGGAATCCAATTAGATGACATTCCACCAAGAGGGCCCAGAGTATGTCTATCCATTATATGGATGGACAAATCCCACTCTTGATCCATGTGCTTCAACACATACTTTCAGAATACCTAATGCCACCTTTATAACCACCCAGTTACAAGTGGTGTTTGATGTCATCAAAGTATCCATCCAGTGATTACTATGTATTTGAAAGCTTGTAGCAAACAAACTCTAAATGACTTTGATCTTATGCTACGTTAACTATAGGAGTATGTCCATCAAATCATTCTCCTAATGACATGATCTTGTTGTTAATAACATCTAATATCCATGATCAGCAAACCATGATCATCTATTAATCAACAAGCTAGTTCAACAAGAGGCTTCCTAGGGACTCTTTTATGTTTACAAACCATTTTATTATTGTCTCTTGAGCATATCTCCAACATTTTTTTATAATTGTACACCCATCACCGATCTAATACAGATTCCTTCGGACCTTTCACGTTAAGAAAACATACAATGAAAATGCATGCCTGCCGACTAGGTCTTAAACAAATTTGCTTGGGTTTTGTTTATGTATAGTGTTGATAAATTACCAATTGTGGTTGTGATATCGAGCCTCGTCTTATGAAGGAATGAAGAAGTACTCCCTCCATTCACAATTACCTCACATCCTAGGTTTAGTCAAAGTTAAATTTTCTCAAATTTAATCATATATTAGAAATAAATATCAATATCAATAATGTAAAACCTATTGTATTAGAATTGTCATGAACTATACTTTATCTATAGGCATAAGTCTGGTCACATGCAAGCATTCTGAGGCCATCTATACCATGACACTGCAATGTAGCCCCATTTTCCTACTCTTCACATTGACGTGTGAGCCCATATGGCGCTCCTTCACACGTGAGTGGTGGAGGCATGCAGGTGTTTGCTTTACGCGTTATTGTTTTCACTGCATCCCCTTTTACTCCCATCATGGCATCGTCAGCCCAATCTCCGCCTCCAATCACGGTGGTTATAAGATTAAATTGATCAAATATATGATAACTACTAAGCATAAGACACAACATTAGTTCCGAACATGTGCGGTCACCACCGACCGGCACACCCACACCCCTTTTGCATATATAGAACCGCTATATTCTTACATCTACACATGTCAGTAGGACACATCAACAAAATATGGAGGTGGTGTTTTGGCGCATGAGTGCAAATAAATATATTATGAAAAATATATAAAAACTAACTGTAAAATGTAAAAAAATAAGAAAGAAAATCATGTATATCTTGTGTTCTTACACCACTCTTCGGAAAAAAGACCATTTTTATGTGACTTGTATAAAAAGAAAAGAAAATGTCCAAAAACAATCATGTTGGAGCCTCTGAATTTGTGTTCTTTGCACATGACACAAATAATGTTATTTTTATCCAAGAAAGGTGTGTATGAATATAAAATGTCCAAATATACATGCGAATATTTCTTTAATACTTTTTTGACATCTCAAAATAAAATTTTTGAACAATGGATTCATTTGCACTCATAAGCGGAATCGGATTTCCCAATAGTAGTTTCATAGAAAAAATAGCTACGAGTGTACCGTGTCATAGAACAAACCACAGTGAGTGTACCGCACATGCCACGTATTGCCAAAATGCCATGCAGACGGCGCGGCGAAACACGCCTATTCTTCTAGTTCATATTATATTTATTTGAAATTATAGATGTACCTTTTCTTATATTTTTGATCAAACTTTATAAAGTTTGATTTTAAATAAATCCAGAATCGCGATGTAATTATAAACCGAGGGAGTACTAGTTCTGGATGAGCGACGAGATAATCGTGACATAACAATTTATTCCCATTGTATATGAAGAATGTCTCTGGAAGTGGGATCGGCGAGGTCAAACTCGCCGGCCCCATAGAAAAATTTGCAAGTTCACAAAAAAATCGCTCGCCAAATGGAACATGAAACAGTTTACATGTTCACAATGGTGTACACACAACATATTCATCCGTATTCCAGAAAAGGCAACATGTTCATCCAGCTAGATGATCTCCATCCATTCCTCCAACATCCACCCCGGCTACCTGTAGTATGCCGGCTTCGGCGCGTACCCGAACTGAGGCGGCACCTACTGGTACATGCGCGACATCTGCTGTGTTGGAGGAAACGCCATGGCGGTGACGTTCAGCGTGCCGTCCCTCTTGTCCATCTCCACCTTGTGCTGCGTCTGAAGTTCCACCGCAGCAGATTCAGTGTCAACGAACGAGAAAACTTCAGTTATTGAGTGAAGTAACCTAGTAAGTGTTCCATTACCTGCATACAGGAGCAGACCCTGCGCAAATTCAGAGAGACCAGTTAGACCTCGTGGCTGTTTCAGTTCAGACTTCAGAGAGAACATTTTGCAAAAATGGTCCGGGGAAGTGAGAGTGTCTTACGTCCAGTAGACCATGTCGGATAAGCAGGAGATCGCCCGCGATGCCTCGGACAGTTGCTGGTTGCCGACGATGCAAGCTACCAGGGAGCAGATGCAGGCCAGCTGCCGGAGAAGGAACATGAAACTCTGCACGCAGTAGCCAAAACCAGTTGCAGAGTTCTGAAACAACAGCGGTGGTGAAATTTTGTGGTGGACGGAAAAGAGGTAGGGGCAGTGAGTACGATGATGCAGTTGTCGCACTGGGTGGTCTGGATGTTGAACTCGTCCTGGAGCAGGAACCTGGTCGAAGCAACTGAGGTGC
This sequence comes from Avena longiglumis, assembly GCA_030063025.1. Classification (NCBI taxonomy): domain Eukaryota; kingdom Viridiplantae; phylum Streptophyta; class Magnoliopsida; order Poales; family Poaceae; genus Avena; species Avena longiglumis. The sequence continues at coordinate 437,559,211 of CP125974.1, read as the reverse complement.
CGAAGCAGCAGAACACCTGGAAATTAATCGGTGGAGTATCTGTTGATCAGAGCTGTAAATTAAGAGAGAACCGAGAGCAAAACGGTGTGGATCACGCACGCACCTCTGTGGCGAGGCATACTTCTGGGCATTTGCTCTCGCCGCACCTCCCGCTGCATGGCATGTACCCGGCGCAGCACACATATCTGAAACACGCGGAGGGACATGGATGGAACCGAAGGTCAGAGAACTGTTTTGCTAATCCTGGGTAAGAAGAAGAAGAAAGTTTAAGGGAACTTTACTTTGACATGTCGTTGTAGAGTGCGCGCCTGCGGAGCATGTAGGAGACGCATGGGCCACTGCAGCGAAAGGAAGAGCAGTGTTACAGTTAGGATTTGGCAAAAGAGAGCTTGAACATCACGGGTTCAGAACTTCAGATAATGAGAAGAGCGCCCACTCACCACCACAGCGACAGACAGCAGTCTGCAGGAAACAAAAAATTGCATCAAGTCCAGACCTATCTGAAGAAATTAACAGCGGAGAATCGACAGAAAAGTTGGCAGGATACGCACATGGGAAATCAGACTGGGTGGCGCTGGTGAGGTCCGTGTGCCAGACGTTGCGGTAGCTCTGCCGGAGCTGCGCCTTGTCCAGGTACTCCTGCGACGCCGCCATCTCGATCGATGCCGCGCACAGTACACTCGCTCCCTCGATCCGTCTAACGCGGCCTCAAGATAATCGTGAAATCGTGTTCACGCTAGCTGGGTAGCTAGGTAAGGTAGCAACGGCGAATTGGCGATTGATGGTCGCTTAATATAGGCGCGCTTTGGTGGCAGTCCTCGTCGTCGACTGGTCGGCCACCAGGAAGAATGGTCGACAGTCAATGCCAGAGTCGTCGTCGTTTCCAAAGTTGGAAGCTACTTCGAACTTACGCGTTTCTAGTGCTTGCGAGCATGCGATCAAGGCGAGGAGTGAGTGGATCAGGAAGTGTCCGCGACAAGAATCCGCCCGGTGTGTCCAGTAAGAATCCGTATGCAGTAAAATCCACACGAGAAATGATTGGTGAGGATGCTTAACCCTGAAGAAAATTGGGGAGGCTTTGCAGGCCAAATCTTGTTTTTTCTGTAGGAACCGGATCTAGTATTGTTTCTTACTTTCTTGTCTTTCGTTAGTTTTGTTTTGTCAAGTAGCCCGATCGAAGATTTGGTTCGGCCCATGCGTGCACATAGTTCCAAGTGGCGGCTACGTGTGCTCCCACCCCATGGATGGTGAGAATGAGAGCCGAGGTGGGTGCTTTGGCAGCTTGGTTGCATGCTAGGCCAAACCTTCAACTGCCGGCCGGCGTTTTGTTCAGTGAAGCATAATGTAAGGCACGTTTGGCGTTTTTTATAGTTTAAAGAACTGCAGTAATAAAACATTGTTATATGTGTACGCAGCCTCTTCAAATCATGGTTGACTGCTTACATTTCGGATCATAGAGTTATAGCATGAACACCCACATGTGCAGAGCAATTGTGTACAGGTACAGCTACTAGTTATACTCAGGTCTCTACTTTAGTAACTAGCCTTCCTTTGTACAGGTAAATTGTTTTCTCTTTCTTGATAAACAGACTGATGGATATCCAATTTTGCGTGCCTTGTCACATCATCATGTATTTAGATGGCGATTTACTTGAACCTGCTGTAGCGGCTTTATCTTGATTTGATCGGCTAATAAGCACCCGGATGCTCTGTTCTAGGGTAGCAAGTTCGAGGTGAACACAATATTGCTTTGTGTCTTGTTAATTGTTGCATTGTGTTCGTTCTTATTTACTAGATCAGCACGCACGCTTCGCCGCGCCGGCTGCTCAGCGTTGTCGCACGGCACGGTTATTTGTATCATGGTTGTTGGTGGTAGTCAAATCCTTAATTCTGGTAAACCAGCTGGTATGTAGAACTGTGGACCAAATTTTTTGGAGCCAGGCATAAAAATTTCGCATCGTGAAGAATTTTCTTCTCTTTGTCCTCAAATTCTTGTAACCTCTCGTCTTGGTGCAATAAAAAGTTGCTCCAACGACTATTTCATAAAAAAAGGCAGGAGCGAACTGAATTCAATTTCTCACAACTGAAAACCAGAAGTGAAATTCGACCGAATGCTTCCTGTAGTTCTGATTTCTATGGGAAGAACACATGGCCATTATATTCAGTTTGTTACAACTGAAAATCAAAATTCAGATAACACGTAACATAGATCAGATTTATTGCATGGGCTGGGTGTAGAGCTCCCGAGGAGGTGCAACATTCTATATTTTCTAAGTTAAGGGGGAATAAATTAACATATTTAACCAGTCACTTTTAATAGTGTCAGGTAGCCTTTTAAAGATTTCTTGACACGCCCTCGATAGCACCGGCAGGTTCTTTATCTTACAATGGAGCAGATCTTTTGCTTGAGGTACCAACACGATGCATTGTACTAAACAAAAGAGTAAAATTTACGTACGATAACTGAACTTGTTTAAACTGAACGATCTGGTCACTGAACTCAGAAAATAAATTTTTGGGTACACAAACTTGCTCGGACCGTTCTCATACGGTCACTGCTACAGTTTGGAAATGTACTGGGCTGATGTGGCATGGTGGAGTCTAGTATCTGGTTGTTTCAAGGACGTAGAAGCCAGTATGTAGAGATGCAGGGGCATTTTGATAAAATAAACATCCCTCCACGTATCGAACAACAACCATCAGCGGCATTTGCGCCATCACCGGCGTGGCAATTGAGCTGTGAAAGGAAAAGGAAGAGGGAGGCGATCGTGGAGGCGAATAGGGTTTCTTCCTCGCCGCCTCTGCGTGTAGGAGAAGGTCGCTGCAACGCCGCTGAAATTTTTCGAGCTATGGCACCTCGACGTCGCGAGGATGGGCAGCCGCCGCCTGTGTACGGTGAGTCCATGACCACCTCCTTATCTAGCGCTGCTGCCGCCACTCATGTGTGTTCATGCCTATTTAGGGTTAGGCTTTCTCTATGGACACCGTGAGCATGATCAATCTGTCTCTATTTTATTGATTTTCAGTGTATTTGTTTGGTGATAACTGAACCCGAAGTAAAGAAAGCATGGTTTTTGAGGTTTTTAGGAGCAGAATATGTAGAGGTGCTTGTATGTAGGGAATACACAGATATGTAGTTAGCGTATTGACGCTAGTTTACTCTGAATTCAATGTGATGCCACTATCTATTGGCCTGAACATTCAGCATACTTGCCACTGTCTATTGGCCTGAATATTCAGCATACTTGCCTAGGTTTATATGCAGCATACTGTCTAGTTATTTTGCTTGTCATTGCCACTGTATATGTCTAGATTCAGTATATGTTAATATAAACTGCTTATCTCTGCTTGTTATCACTTTGTGTAGATGATCATGGGCAGTACTTCACTGTTGCGATCAACTATGGTGGAGTTTTCCTTGGTTCTGGGATAAACAGGTCATACCTAGGTGGAGTGATTGATTGGTATGATTTCTGTGAGAGTGACAAGTGGAATATAAGAGCTTTGGACAAGGTTTTGGAAGATACTGGCATTGTCATGAGTGAGGTTTCCAGAGTTCTTTGGTGTTTGCCAGGGCAATCTGTGAAGAATTTTGGTTTGGCGGATATAATTAATGATGATGATTGTAGTAATATGGCAGCAGCTGTTGTTGTTGGGCACAAGGAGTTTTCTATGTATGTAGACCATGATAATAGTCTAAGAGGGAACACTAATGATGATGTATTTCAGTTTCCATCCCCACAACAGGCTGGTGTTGTCAGTCCCACTGAGGATTTTGTGAGGAAATCTAGAGAGAAGAGGAAGCTCAACTTTGATACTGATTTTGAGTTTGATTCAGATGGGTCAGACTTTGAGGAGGAAATAGTCGATAGTGACTATGATTTATATGAAGGAGATGATGACCTTTATGATGACTGCATTGAAAAAGTTGAAGATAGGAAAGAAAAGGGAGTAGCGGAGGAAACTGAACTGTCACAATCTGATGATGAATTAGAACTGCCTTAGTCTGACGATGAACAAGTGAAGTTTAAGTTCAAAAACTTTGCACTTGTTGACATGGCAAACCCAAAGTTTAAAGTTGGACAAGTATTTTCTTCTGTGGAACTATTGAGGAAAGCTATCAGGGAATACAGTTGCAAAGAGAGAGTGGACATTTCAATGCCAACAAATGATAGGAACAGAGTTGCAGCCAAATGTGTAGAAAAATGTTCTTGGTACTTGTGGGCCTCATATGATAGCAGAGCAAAGTGTTTCATGATCAAAAGGTATGTAGATGAGCACACTTGTGAAAGGAAATGGCAAGTTAGGGGATTTACATACAAATTCTTAGTAGAGAAATACATCGAGAATTTTAGAGCAGATGAGAACATGAACTTGAAAAACTTTGCTAGAATTGTTCAGAAGGACTGGAATATGACCCCTTCAAGGCCTAAGCTTAGCAGAGCTAGAAGATTGGCAATGAATATTATCTATGGAGATGAGATAGAGCAATATAATTTGTTGTGGAAGTATGCTGCTGAACTAAGGAAAACAAATCCAGGGAGCACTTTTTTTTCTAAACCTAGACAATGAGAATAGATTCAACAAGTGCTACTAGAGCTTGATGCAATTAAGAGGGGATTTTTAGAAGGGTGCAGACCTGTTATTTGTCTTGATGGGTGTCATTTGAAGACTAAGTTTGGAGGACAGTTGCTAGTTGCTGTTGGAATGGACCCTAATGACTGCATCTACCCAGTTGTGTTTAGCATTGTTGAGGTGGAGGACACTGCAAATTGGAGATGGTTTCTATACACTGTCAAAAAGGATCTGGGTATTCACAACACAAGTGCATGGACAATAATGTCTGACAAACAGAAAGTAAATTGCTGAATCTTCAATGAATCTTACTTATCTCTTATTTGGTACTGAATCTTCTATAAATATTTTGCAGGGATTAATTAAGGCAGTATCTGAGGCATTCCCGGATTCAGAACATAGGTTCTGTGTTAGGCATTTGTGGCAAAATTTCAACCAACTTTTTAGAGGTGAAGTCCTAAAAAATCAGTTGTGGAAGATTGCTAGAAGCACAACTATTCAAAGGTGGTAAGAAGCTATGGAAGAGATGAAGGTATTGCACAAAGAAGCATATGATTGGCTAGAGAAGCTACCACCTAACACTTGGGTGAGGGCATTTCAGAGTGATTGGCCAAAGTGTGATATATTGCTCAACAACAACTGTGAAGTATTCAACAAGTAAGTTTGACATGGTCGCTTGTGCATTTCCTTTTCTATGCTTCATTTTACTTGATGTTTTGACTTCTAAAAATTAATGTAAAAATATGAGTAAGTTCTTCAAGCATTCTCTGAACTAATCATATTTTTTCATGATTTTTAGGTACATATTGGAAGCTCGAGAGTATCCAATACTCACCATGATTGACAGGATCAATCAACAACTAATGACAAGAGTTGTGAAGAAGCAAGATGGAGGAGAAAAGTTTCCAAGACCAATCTGCCCCAAAATATCAAGTAAACTTACCAAGTTTGTTGATTTGTCAGCTGAATGCTATGTACTGCCAGCGGGATCAGGGGTTTTTGATGTAAAATTCAGAGATAAGGATTACATTGTAGAGCTTCTTAACAGGAGTTGCACATGCAGGAGATGGGACATGAGTGGGATCCCATGTCACCATGCTATCGCATGCATGAGACATGAGAGGATCATACCAACTAATCATGTGCACCCTGCTTATTCTGTGCAAAGATTTAGAAGAGCTTATGATTATAACATTATGCCCTGCAGAGATAAGTCGGAATGGGCTGAAGTTTATAACTGCCCTAAGGTTGCTCCTCCACACTATGAAAAAAAGGTTGGAAGGCCTAAGAAGAATAGAAGGAAACAACCAGAAGAAAAACAGAGTAAAAGAGGTGGTACAATAATGTCTAAACATGGTGTGGTAATTCACTGCAGCCATTGTGGAAATCCTGGGCACAACAAAGGTGGGTGTGAATGGGCCAAAGCTGGCATGCCACCTAAAAATCAAACGAGGAAGAAACACAGAGCATTGCATGATGATTTAGAGGAAGATGATGTCCCCGTGATTACACAAGTAAAGTTTATTGAATATGACTAAGTTTTATTATTCTTAACTGAACATTGCATTGCTAAATAGTAGTGAATGATTCTGTTGTTAACTGAATATTCATGTTGTATAGGACAATGTCTTACATTGGGGGAATTTCACTTTCTCTAACCTCAATGAAGGAAATCCAACTGTTGAGAATGTTGAAGATACTATGTTGGAGGAAATGGTGCAGCAGGTAACTGTATAACATTGCTCATTTTTCCTGCATATATCATTATTCATTTTAACTACAAATTTTCACTAATTTGCTCTATAGGTACCACCTCCAAAGAAAAAGAATTTTACAAGGCCATTGCCAGATTCTAGCTTCATTATTGAAGAACAAAGTCAAAATGTGGCTCCTAGTGGCTTTGTTGCTGGTGTCGAGCAAAACATTGCTTTGAAGGCTGAAGCAATGAAGTTGGCAAAGATGAGAGCATATGAAGAAAAGAAAGCAGATGCACTTGCTGAAAAATTGAAGAAAATGGTTGATGCAAAAAAAACTTAAGTCCGAGCTGACGCAACAGAGAAGGTTACATACACAACAAAAGAAAGAAGCAGCTGCAGAGTTGAAGAAGCTGGTAGCAGCTGAGAAGAAAGAAGCTCAACTTGCAGCCAAGGACAAAAAGCTGAGGAGAAGAAGAATTTGGCTGCAGCAAGGCAGCAACAAGCTGCTCAGAAGAGGGCTGCCAAATCTTTCACCATCCAGCCAAAGAAAGTTTCAATGTTTGACGAGTTGAGGGGTTGATTATATGCTGGGAATTATAATGCTATTGAGCCACAATATTTTGCCACTTTGATATTTCTTCACATTATGTATTGCTATATGTCAAACCTGTGTTATTTTTATGACTACCCATATGACAATTCTAGAATTTGATTTATTTTGTTAGCACAAAATGATGTACTGCAATCTTGTATGCATTTTCTCTGAATTTATCTATGGTATCAGCTGTCGACATCTTCTCTATGTTTTCTTTGGTTTTTCTGTGATATTTTCCAAGTATCTCCATCTATGCTGTATTTTACTAACATTTCCTACACAAATTTATACAAGTTGCATTTTGTGTAGATGCCATATGTTCATCCAAAATTTAGATAATTTAGTTCTTTCAATATTATCAACACTGGCAATGGTTTCAGTATTCAGAAAAAATACTTCATTAATACCAACACAAACCAAGTACTTGTTTCTTACATTGCCACACATCAGGAAAAACAGATAGTTTCTTACATTGCCACACATCAGAAAATTCAGATTGGCTTGCTAACTAGTACACTCTCAGTCAGCAAAATCATTCTCACAATAGCTAATTTGAAGAGACTAACTAGTTCTTTCTCCTATTTTAGCAGTGATATCAACAATACAGTGATCAGCGGTAGCACTAACCGTTTCAGTTTCTATTTCACTACATCTCCATCTTTTGTCTTGGGTTCTTCTTCTTGCACATCTGCTGCTAGTGCTTCCTTGTCCTTCAAATATCCTTTGCAAACGAAGTACTCTACATACTTCAACTGCCATGCCAAAAATCATACCCTTTCTGCTAGTGTCAAGATGAATATAGCAAGACCATATGAGTACACAAGAACAACCAACAAAACCATGAGCTTGGACTACATTGGTGCTACTAAAGGTACTGCGAAATTCTAGGTACTTGCACATAACTAATAATCAAATCATGTTCTTATTGACTGAAACGTAACTAGACTGAATCGACTACTCTGAAGAACCCAATCAGATAGCTTTTCCATGGAAGTGACCTTACGAGCCTGCAGGCACCCAACGCACTCAGCTGTTGTACGGTCCCTGGCGCACTATGCCAGTACGTGCACCGTACTCATCACGGCGGCCGCATCCGTGGTAGCCAGCGCGATCTTGGCGGCCGTGCCCATGGTGGTCGTGCGCCCTTGGAGGCCGCACTCTGCGCAACGCGTTGTGCCATGGTGACGAGCCAAGTATGCTGGTAGTGGGAGGAGTTTCTCCGCGTCGGTGTCGGCGCGCTGGAGGACATGGGAGTGGAAGGCGTCCTCAGCGGGCGACGAAGCATGGGTGTCAGCGTAGGTGACGATCAGTCCAGATGTTGATGCGATTGGAGTGGAGACATTGGGGAATTTTTTTCAGTTTGGTGCCTCGTACTGATCTTTTTATTTTACAAAACGCTCTTGCAATTCTATTGAAAAACCCCTCCAACTCTACAGTTTTGCTGCGTCACATCAGCCCATACGCTGCCAAACGTACCAGTGACCGTATGAGAGCGGTCGGTACGAGTTTATCTGCCCGAAAAATTTGTTTACTGAGTTCGATGACCAAATCGTTCATTTCAGACAAGTTACCCTATATGAATTTTACTCTAAACAAAATATCAAACATAACACGTCAAAGCACCTGCCATGGAGAAGTACCTTATGGGACACTCGAGGGATATTCTTAATGGTCCTTCAAGTACATCTGAATCTTCATGAAATTAAAGAGTTATCACAATGAAAACTCCCAATCATACACAAAAAATCTCCAACCGGGGGACCACCAACACCATCAAATCCACCAAGACCTGCTCATCCATCGAGTCTACTGCGAACTGCTCTTGGCAATCCATACAAACAAACCCGACTCAAGATTGTTGGTGAACCAATTCGAGTAATTTCCAAAGCAAGACAGATGAACAACTGAATTCCTTACTACTACTGCAGAGAAAGATAAATGGGAAGAACGTTCAGTTAAGTAATATTGTTGTGCAAGTAATTAAAGACAAAAAAAGATGGTAATACCAAAAATTATGATCTAATGATCAAAATAATCAATACCCAGAAGTTCCAGATGCATTGTGAATTATGTCTATCCGCAAACAATTGTTCGAATCTTCTTCACAAATAAACATTAGACATGCATTATGGAATAATCATTGTGTAAAAAACTGTCATTCCAAATAGCATTTACTTCAGTATTTTTTGTATCGCATCCATCAAAAAGATTTTAGATATTCTACTATACAGTTCTTACCATATAGAAATGATATTTACATCTACGTTCCTTCCTTGAATTAAATGTATGGTTGAAATCTCAGCTGACAGAGACCTAAAATTACACAGAGTAATGCAATGTGATTGAATTCCTATTGCACCCGGAGACACCAAATATGCCTATAAGTTCAAGATCCTTAGCATAATAAGTTAATGCTAATGAATAAGAAATTTTGTTTGCCTAATCCACTTCTATTTTCCATGACACGAGTATTAGGCTACAAATTTATGGCAGCCTAGTCAACCATAAGCATTTGAATCTGCAAGTTCTCTAAATGATTTTTTGACCCAGAAAACAATACTGCCAATGTAAAGTGATGTACGCCATAAATCTTATAACAAAAACTTAAATTACCAGATAAATTTTTAGGCATCAGCCAAAAGCATTTGTTGGCACATTAATTGCATCCTTCTTTCTTTCACTTTCACCATGGAATTAGGTTGTCATACATGGAAGTTTACCTAAAATTTTACTGCAAAATATTCCGTACCAGAAATGTCAGCAAAATAATGATTATTTATTTAATACCTATAAACATCAGCAGTAGCATACTAATGAAATTGCCATTAAATTTTTTCCCAAGTTAACTGGATCAGTACCATTACTTCTAAATTACTTCTCATTTTAGATCTGCATGTTTTCCCGGTACAAATTACACATAACCAATATTCAGGTTCGTGAGAAACATGCTCCCAGAAGAGGTTATACAAATACACAAAAGCAATTAGTACGCAAATTATTGTTATAGATCACCTCCTACATTGAAAATTTGTTGTTTCTACCCATCTCATACATATGATAAAACGGTCATGTTCTTTACCATGTCAGACCCAATGTAATCGTGCACTTGTAAAATTTCCAATCATGTTTTTATGCTACTTAGATCAAGATCATAAGTCATACATTATGTTTTTGGATCTGTTCTCATAATTTGTTTTGGATCTAGAAGCAAATCGTCAAACAAATTTAACACATGGTAAACTTATCAGAAAAAAGAGAAAAGTGGATTACGCGCGGTCGAGCGAGTACTAAACCACACAAATGCAACATGAAAGCTTCGTCAGTCGTTGGTGGTGTAGATTCCATGTTTCAGACTTGTCATTCTGCGCCTGCAATTGAAAGCAAGAAGTCTGAAAGAAAAATATGCCAATTGAACTACTATGAACAAATCACAAAGAAGTTACATGCATGAAGGAAGAGAATGAGCAGCAGCGTCAGTTTGGCATGTAAGGGAAGATAGCTTAATTCTTCTTCTGTGCTTCATTAAGATGGTGAAAAGGCAAAAGCACATATGCATAGAGGCTGTATACGGAAGAGATCTGGAGGGGAGTATGTTGCTTAAGGAAAACTGTTCCAGGGAAAACTCTTCACGGGTATGGAAGAAGGGAAAGATGACCAGACCGAGGGGATGGAGGCAAGGTGGGAAATAATGTGTCACCTGGATATTGGAGTCCCCGCGTCGGTGGCTGCTGGAATAGCCACCTCACTCGAGCACAACGTGCTCATCGCCTTGTATTCGTCGAGAAGCTCTTCTGACTGGCCTTCGCCGGGTTGGAGCGCAGCAACAATCATCCCTATACCCTGCATCGGCAAGTAATTGCACGCATCCATCAGAAGAGATAAAAAAAATAGAATGGTAGAAGACACCCATCAGAGAAGAAAGGCAGATTTGGCGTATGCCTAACCTGTCTTGGCGGGCGAATGAGGCAGCAAAGTAGGGCACCTTGCCCTATCAAATCGACGACGGTGTGGCCTTTTTAGTCGTTGTCGAGCGTCGGTGTCCTGCCGCTATACCCCGTTGAACGGAATCAACGCTTTTGGGCACGTAACACCGCAAGCATATGACCGCGACGACAACAGTCGGCGGTGGGTGGGGGATCAAGAGAGGAGTAAAGGAGGAAGTATGACCGCTCACCTTGCCTATGTTGTCGCTCCATATTGTGCCTATGCCACGGACCCCTCACGCACTGAAGGAAGGTATCCTAAGAGCATGGATCCATGGCGGTTAGGGCGTGGGAGGTGCCTAGCGTTTCCAGAACTCGGTCGGTGAGGATTTTTAGGCGCTTCTCCGAAGTTTGGTCAAACATTCAAAGCGGTGTGCCAATGAACAAAGGAGGGGAGGAGCACGATAAACATGGACTCCTCTAGGCGCGGTGCACCCACCGAAACCACAACGTCAATGATAGATCGGGCCCCGAAATAGAGGGCCACCCGTCAGATGTAAAAAAACAAACGCCCACGCACACGAATTGTTGGAGGACGCGTGTCGAAACATACCATGGACAGCAACGAGAGGCAAGACAGCAGTGCAACGACACGTTCACATGACCACACCCAGCATCAGACAGAAAGAAAGGCCCACAAGCAGACAGAGAAGATCGCATGGCGCACCACAAGACCCCTCAAAGGTGCTCACGCTTAAGTAATTAGTTAATACACTTGTTGTAACATTTCAGGATTTTAGAAATTGAGACTGGATTTTTTTATATTTGTATGTCATTCATACGCATTGCATTGCATTACCCATGCAAAGTATTCAAAATTTGAATTCAAACCCTTATTTTCAAATGCTATTTTGAATTACCAAAATGTTCTTATAAAGTAGTATAAAATAATTTGTAAATACATTATTTCAAAATAGGAAAATTATTTCTAAAAATAATCCTACAATGATCTAATTTTTTAAAAAAAAAAATAGAAACAAAAAATATGTCATTTGAAGTTTATATAAAAAAATACGAAGGATAAACAAAAATAGCCCGGCCCATTAGCCAGCATACTTGTGCAGCCATGCACGCACGGGATCGATGCTTTAAAATGTGTGTTAAAAATCTTTTTCCAACCTACCTCTTTAAACTCTAATATTTTTTAATCTATAACTTTGAATTAAATTTCGTTTGTCTTTACATGTTTCCTATTCTAAGAGATATCTTTTCACTGTCCTAAATTTTTACATAAACCCCTGGAGCCACAACTATCTTTTTTTTTGTTTCGAAATCCTGAATCTACAATGTGTCCAAATCTTATTTTGTTTCTTATCCATTTAAACTTCGTCGTTTACCTCCGGCTCCAACATAAAAGTTATAGATATCATCAAAAAATTTCAATCCTAACAAACGTCATCTCTTTTCATCTAGCACACATTTATTTCTAATCTATTTTAAAGCTGAAACCCGACTTAAACTAGTGTTGGGCCGAATCAAGTCGAACCAAAGTTGGAGGAAAAGCTAGAGGAGCCGAGCTGCATCTTCCTATCTTGATCCAACAGGCACCGACGCTTCACTTAACCGAAGAGGTACCGGCCAACCAGACGTTGCCACGTCGCAGGAAATATTCCCGGCATATTCATATTAATTTTATAAATTGATTAAATAGCCAGAAATTATAGCAATCTTGTAAAATCCAAAATAAAAAATTTATAAGACCAAATTAGCAAATAATATAATGTTGGAAAGCTAATGTAGGTAGAACACTATTATGAGAATAGATCTAGTATTAATAGTACTCCCTCCGATCCATATTACTTGTCGTTGAAATGGATGTATCTAGCACTAAAACATGTCTAGGTACATTTATTTTAGTGACAAGTATTAGCGATTTATTCTTGTTGTAATCAGTTTGGACTCTTAGGTCGGTTTGGCTCTAAACCCTAACTGGTTTTGGCCCTCATATGTACCTCTGTAATCTCTACACAATATATAAGTTATTATTCTTCCCAAATATCATGGTATCAGACGCCTAGGTTTTTCCGCACCTGGCATGGCTCCGCCCACCCCACCTCCGCCGCCGTCGGGCTCTCTCTTCTCCCTGGCGGAATTCCGCGCCGCCGGCGCTCCCTCCTCCTCTTCTTCCTCTCAAACCCTAGTACCCCTTCACATCGCCGGCGCACCCTCTCCTCCTGTCGCCGTCGTCACCACCACCCAAACCCTAGCCACCATTTCGTTCACTGACACGATCACATATATATCTCCCTTCATCACCATTACCCATGATCTCTCAGCCCACAACTACTATCATTGGCGCCATCTGTTCGAAGTTCACCTGGGGCGCTGCAATCTTCTTCATCACGTTGCCACGGATTGCGTCCCTCGCCCCGACGACCCTCGCTGGGTCAAGGATGATCTAGCGATCATCCAATGGATCTACACGCGCGTCTCCACCGAGATCTTCCATCTCGTCTACCGCACCGCCTCGTTCGCCGCCGCTCTTTGGGCGGCCCTTTGTCAGCTCTTTCGGGATAACATCGACTCCCGCGTCAACGCCCTCAACATCGAGCTTCGCAACATCGTCCAAGGCACCTCTCCTGTATGCGTCATCGCCGTCTCTCCTCCATCGCTGACGAACTCCGCGAACTCGGTGATCCCATTGAAGATCGGCCACTCATCAACATCCTCCTCATTGGCCTTAGCGAGGACTTCGACAAGCAGGCCTCGTTCATACCTCTGATGCAGCCCCGCCCCACTTTTGCCGAGTTTCGGTCGATCCTTCAAAGTGCATATCGCACTCGTCAGAACCGGGAGTCGCGCCACCCCACGGTCGCCCGCGTCCGCGCCTGCCGTGGCAGCTCCTCCCATGCAGCCTCCTGCTGCGACAGCAAATTCAGGGCAAACCCCTGCCGCAGCAGCTCCTGCCGGCTGGAACCCTAGCCCCAACTACCGCGGCAAGAATCCCATCTACTGGCCCTCGCCGCCGCCGCGCCCCCCTCCGATAGCCCCCCTGCACCAGCACCGACGGTGCCCCCTGCTGCACCAACTTGGCGCCACCAGCACGATCCCTGGACCGGTATGGTCCAGGCCTGGTCCATGTCGTGGACGGCTCCTGCATCATATAGTGCTCCACCGACTTGGAACTCCGGCCTCCGTCCGCCCACCAGCTCCCCTGGACTTCTCGACCCTCGACCCCCTGCACAGGTGTACAGCGCTCAGGCTTCGTACCCCGGCTACACGGCACCACCTTACATATATGGCCCTCCTTCGGCTACGCCGTACATGTACGACATCTTCGTCAATAGCGCCTGGGCCATCGTCATCGCCTTCTACACCAAGCTGGGACCAGTCCGCCTTCATAGCTGCCATGAACAATTTTACCCTCAATAATACCGAAGGTACGGATTGGATTTTTGATTCTTGTGCTTCCTCGCACATGTCTTCGAATTTGGATTTTCTGTCAGCTTGTTCTTCTTCTCCCTTTTCTTCCATTACCATTGGTGACGGATCTTCTATTCCCATCTCCGGCACCGGTGATTCCTATATATCGCATCCACATGTTCAATTTCTTCTTCGTCAAATTCTTTTAGCACCTTCTTTAATTAAAAATATCATATCTGTTCGCAAATTTACCATTGATAATCGTGTCTCTCTTGAATTTGATCCCTTTGGTTTATCTGTGAAGGATCTTCAAACGGGGAAGCTTCTTGCCCGGTACAATAGCTCTGGGGATCTCTATCCTCTACATGGCACGCCCACCTCTACACCCCTTGCCATGATTGCTTCCGTTGGACTTTCACATCGTTGCCTAGGGCATCCAAATAAAGCCACGTTGTCTTCGTTACTTCAGGAATTTTGTATCCCTAGTATTAGTTCTCCTCATGATTCCTCTTTTTGTAATGCATGTAAGTGTGGCAAACATGTTCGATTACCGTTTAGCACTTCATCCACTCATATCTCTTTTCCTTTCGAATTATTACACTGTGATTTATGGACATCTCCTGTGCCTAGTGTTTTTGTTTTTAAATATTATCTCGTTATTATTGATGATTATTCTCATTACATATGGAATTTTCCTCTCTGTGCAAAATCTGACGTCCACACCGTCTTTCAAAATTTCCAAAATTATGTCCATACTCACTTTAGTCTTCCTATCCGTTTCATCCAATGTGACAATAGAAGTGAATTTGATAACACCAAAAATCACAACTTCTTTCTCTCTCACGGCATTCTTCTTCGTTTTTCCTGTCCTTACACCTCCCAACAAAATGGCAAAGCTGAACGCTCTCTTTGATCCATCAATGATATTCTCCGCACGCTCCTAATTCAGGCCTATCTTCCTCCACCCTTTTGGGTAGAAGCTTTCAATGTCGCCACCTTTCTCATCAACGTTCGTCCAACCAAAACATGCCCTCTATACACTCCTTACCAATCTCTTTTTCTCACCTCTCCGGACTACTCCATGTTACGTGTCTTTGGCTGTTTATGCTTTCCCAACACCACCTCTACTTCTCCCCATAAACTCGCACCTCGCTCTCTACCGTGCATTCACATTGGTCTCTCTAGTGATCACAAGGGATATCGATGTTTTGATCCCACTTCTAGTCGGGTTCTCACCTCCCGTCATGTCATCTTCGACGAACACACCTTTCCCTACACCATCGGCAATGCTGCCACCCACCAAACCACCCCCCAAACTACCCCCACCCATAACACCAACCCTCCCGTCATCATCGCTGCTGCACGCTCTGCCGCGGCAGAGACCCCTTTTATTTTTCCTGCAGCTCTCGTACTGCTCCTCCTGCGGCAAGACGCGCCCTCTTCCTCTGCCGCGGCAGCCACGCTACCTCTCTCTTCCGCCGCGGCAGCGCTCACACCCTCCTCTGCCACGACAGCATCTCTCCCCGTCTCCTCTGCCGTGACAGAGTTCTCCCCTCCACCGTTCGACAGCTCTCTCATCTCCTCCACACCATCTTCTCCCTCGCCTACACCACCTCCGATTCCTCCCAATGCTGTTCCCACAACCATTACCGAGAACGATCACGTTATGTGTACTCGAGGCAAACGAGGTTTTGACATTCCTCGTCGCCTTCTAAATCTTTCTGCGACCACCACTGCCACAACTATTTCCCCAATTCCAACAACCTACAAACGTGCTCTTCTCGACCCTCTCTGGCATTCTGCTATGCGTGAGGAATTTGATGCTCTCCTCCAAAACAACACATGGTCTCTCGTTCCCAAACCCTCCGGCGCCAATGTTGTTTCTGGTAAATGGGTCTTCCGTCATAAATTTCACTCGGATGGCACTCTCGCTCGTTATAAAGCTCCAACGATATGCCGTGGTTTCTCCCAGTAGCATGGAATTGACTTCGATGAAACCTTTTCTCCTGTCGTCAAACCCAGCACCATTCGTATAGTTCTTAGTCTCGCTGTTTCTTCTTCCTGGCCCATTTACCAGCTTGATGTCAAAAATACTTTTCTTAATGGCACTCTCAACGAAACTGTCTACTGTCAACAACCCTCCGGTTTTGAGAACTCCTCCACTCCTGATTTTGTCTGTCTCCTTCACAAGTCTCTTTATGGTCTCAAACAGGCTCCTCGCGCCTGGTTTCATTGCTTTTCCTCTTTTATTCAAACCATCGGCTTCACTCCTTCAAAATCTGACTCTTCTCTATTTCTCTTTCATTCCCACGAACACACGGCTTATCTTCTCCTTTATGTTGACGACATTGTTTGCACTGCCTCCTCCGACTCCTTCTTACAATAAATCATCTTGTCTCTTCATACTGAATTTTCTATGACTGATCTCGGACCTCTACATCATTTTTTGGGTGTCACCGCCTCTCGTACCCCCACCTCTCTTTTTCTTTCTCAATGTCAGTATATTCTTGATTTACTCTATCGCGCCGGGATGACTGATTGCCAGCCTTCCCGTACACCTGCTGATGTTGGTTCTAAACTTTCTGCTGACGGTGAACCTGTCTCTGATCCTACTTTCTATCGCAGTCTCACTGGTGATCTCCAGTATGCTACTTTAACACGTCCAGAAATATCGTACTATGTTTAACAAGCCTGTCTTTTCATGCATGATCCTCGTGTTCCTCGTATCTATCATGTCAAACGCATTCTTCGTTATCTCAAAGGAACTCTTGACCATGGTCTTATCATCAATTCTTCCTCTCCAACAAGCTTGACAGTTTATTCTGATGCAGACTGGGCTGGTTGCCCCGACACTCGACGATCCACATCCGGTTTTTGTGTTTATTTGGGGGATAAACTTGTTTCTTTGTCATCTAAAAGGCAGGTCACGGTCTCTAGGTCCTCTGTTGAAGCCGAATAAAGAGCTGTTGCACACTCTGTCGTCGAAGCCGTCTGGATTCGTCAACTTCTTGCCGAGCTTCATTGACCACTTAAGCGCGCCACCATTTTCTACTGTGACAATATCTCTGCCGTCTACATGGCCAGCAACCCAGTTCAGCATCGTCGAACCAAGCACATTGAGATATATATTCATTTTGTCCGCGAGAAGGTGACTCTCGGCGAGGTTCGCGTTCTTCACGTACCGACCAGTGCTCAGTTTGCTGACATCTTCACAAAGGGGCTTCCTATTGCACCCTTCTGCGATATTCGGTCCAGTCTCAACGTCGTCGAGCCAGACGTTGCCACTGCGGGGGGTATTAGCGATTTATTCTTGTTGTAATCAGTTTGGACTCTTAGGTCGGTTTGTCTCTAAACCCTAGCTGGTTTTGGCCCTCATATATACCTCTGTAATCTCTACACAATATACAAGTTATTATTCTTCCCAAATATCAACAATTAATATGAACCGGAGGGAGTATAGTTTTTCCTTAATTATTTAATTGATTAAATAGTATTTAATTCATAGAAAATAAATAAATATACATATAAAAATACAAAACATATATTCTTGGTTTTATAATTTCGTGCAGAATACAAATATGTAATTAGATCTAACCTTTGCCAAAGTTAAACGTTTAAAAAGTTTAAATACCTCTAATTATTATTTAAATAATATAAAAATATCTACAACTCCAAATTGAGTGAGTCCAATTGATGCTGGTTAGCTTTGATCATACATATTCGTAGAAAACATATACAAAATTATTTGATAATATTTTAATAGATGATCTTGTAGATAACTATAAATGAATTGCAATAGTAATTAAATCAAAGAAAAATATTTACAAATCCTTTTTAGTTGATTCCAATTTCTACTAGTTCTAAATTACATTACATATCCAGTGGTACTCATTTCAAAATTTAATACAACAGAAACATCAGAAGTTGAATTAAAGTGAGTTAAACCCTATTTAAATCAATACTCCCACCATCCCAAGCCTTAAGGCATATAGTTTTTTGAAAAGTCAAGCCATGTAAAGTTTGACCAAACATTTAGAAAAAACTACCAAGAACTATTATATTATATAAATACCATGTAAAAATATGTTTCATGATGTATGAAAAGGTATGAATTAAGTATTGTAAATATTAATATTTTTTCTAAAAACTTGGTCAAACTTTAGATAGTTTGACTTTTGAAAAAAGTTATATGCCTTAAGCCTTGGGACGGAGGTAGTATAGCTTTAGTAATAAATTGTTTTATGCAATAAATTATTTTCCATATGCATCATATGATATATCGCTCTATAGAGAAGTAAATACAACCTCGTGACTTATTAAATCATCATACATCCATTTTATCATCATTGTTTTATTGTATTATTGCATACTTACATGTTTGCAATATTGGTAAGGATTGTTTATGGTGCTTTATTTCGAATGTTGGATTGTCAGGAGTGCAACCTGTATAAGAAGATCAAGCCATGAAAAAATTCGTGAAGAGGGAGAGAAAGGCCTAGAAGGACGAAGGCAAGGAACATCACTCGGAATACGGTGGGAGGATCGGGGATTACCTCTGCGCCCATATTGCGGTTGTTTTCCTCCTTCGTAATCAGGTCGGCTTGGCAGAGCTACTGCAACTTAGTAATCTTGACCGTCGATCGCCGCCAGCCACCACTGGTGACGCGGCCCCTGGTGTTTTTCTTCTTGGAGGCGGCGACAGTGCTTGATCCAACACCCGTGGATTTCTTGTCCTTCACCATATTTTTGGCGCGCCTTTTCCGCTGCAAGCGCAGAAAGGAATTGGGGAACACGCGAAGCATGTCCAGCGCAGAAGTGAAGTGTATGTGGCAATGGAGCGGAGCAGGAAGAAAGATGGTGCGAGGAAGAAAAAGATGGAAGAAGGGGAAAATCACATGTGCATCTTAATACTTAACGCGTAAAGGAAGTAATCCCTGCCCTCAGTTTCCCGCTGCCAGCACATGGCGTGCATCGATGCAGGCACGTGGCAGGGTGAACCCGGACCATCACCGCACTATCCCCACTTCACACGGAAATCAAGGTGACACGGTTAAAATATCCCAATTTATGTGTGACTGGTCAAATCCTGGTTAATCTTTGGGGCCCGCAACATCCATTCCCATCAACGCTACTCACACTAACGGTCGAGCTCACCCATCGTCATCACTGAAGTCATCGGCGTTCACACTCTTAGCAGAAGGCAGAGTCATCAACGACTATTTCTTTGACTCACTTAGTTTTTTCTCAAATCTATGACTCAACTAAACACTCGGGGGCTACTCCTAATAGTAGTGATGGTTGCACACCCGAAAAACTTCCGGGTCCAGTGTAGAGCCTAACAGCTGCAATACTCTATGGAGGCATGGCTCACCTTCTTTGAATCAACAATTGAATTACGTACTCGGGGGCTACTCCCATAGGGAGCGCTGGCTCATTAGCAATGTTCGGCTGCCAACGACATTTGAAAATTTTCCAACTTGAAGCAAAAGACAAGAATAAGTCCATGCTCGAGTCTAACACTCGAACAAACACTCGTAGGATACTCCCATACGCAGCGCTGGTCGCGCACCCTATGGAAAATATTTCTATTATCCTTTGGATCATTTGTGCCGACTGCATCCACAGTGCATGGTCTAAGTAATGCCAATTGAACACTATAGCGACTCCGCCCACATGACATATTTCTAAGTAAAGAGACGACGTCTCCTTGTCCACCAGAATCGTCTCCACGACGGTAAATATTCGGATGTTGTGTCTATGATGCAAAGATAAGACCTACAGATCCAATCAGATGGCCTGGCAATGCACATGTTGTGCTATACCAGATACATATCGTGCCTACATGCGCGATGAAAAATCCCGACGGACGCGTCGGGGACATACTTAAAACACTAGAATTCGACTCTGTAAGGCCTCCGCGACATGAGTCGAATTACACTAGCAATTTTTCGAATTCGACTCTGAGGACTCGGGTTTGAGCAAATAACGTTGTTTTTTTCAAGAGCAGTTAATTAATCCCGATCCGTCGGATAAGTAAGGCATGCATATCGACTATCCCTATGAGCCGAATATAGTGACCCGATAAACCTTCGGATGACAAGAAAATGCCTCTGATGGTCAAGGACTTCTAAGTCTCCATCCAAATCTACGATTCGAATGGACACTCAGGGGGCTACTGTTGTCTACGCACTTATATTCTTGTAGACAGTTGTTGGGCCTCCAAGTGCAGAGGTTTGTAGAACATCAGCAAGTTTCCCTTAAGTGGATTACCCAAGATTTATCGAACTCAGGAAGGAAGTGGTCAAAGGTATCCCTCTCAAGCAACCCTGCAATAAAGATAGAAGAAGTCTCTTGTGTCCCCAACACACACACAATACACTTGTCGGGTGTGTAGGTGCACTAGTTCAGCGAAGAGATAGTAAAATACAAGTGGTAACGGTGCCAGCAAATAGCTTGACGGTGAGATAAAGACTAAAGGCAAAAATATGAAAGCAAGCAAACATGCAACAGATCTAGTTTAAACGGTGTTTCAATGTTTCAAAATAAGGCCTAGGGATAATAATTTCACTAGTGAACACTCTCTCATATAAATATCTTCTCTTTATGATACTACTCTTAACTACTCTCCAGTTGGATAATCTAATCCACGGTAGGGCCTTCCCCAATCTAGATAACCCCACACTGTCACCTTGAGCGTTAGATGGTTCCAACAAACACCAAAATTTCATAAAGATATCCAACTCCAAATATAACTCATAACAAATATATATGTAGTCTAGATTAAGTGCCACACACGGCGTGCACGCTGTCACTTTCACACACGTGGGAAAAACATAGATCTATTAAAGCATGATGAGTATTTATGTAGACTCTAGCTTAAGTGCCACCATGGCGTGCACGCTGTCACTTTCACACACATGGGGAAAGCCAGAGATATGTTGAAGCACTTGAGTAGCAAGGTATATATACTTGATTACAAAGATCATGACCACAACAAGATCATGCATAGAGAGAGATGAACACATAGCTACCTGTAGAGCCCTTATCCTCGAGGAAGAACTACTCCCTCCTCATCATGGGAATCAGCAACGATGATGAAGATGGTGGTGGAGATCGATGGAGATGGCTCCGGGGGCACTTCCCCGTCCCGGCAAGCTGCCAGAATAGAGACTTTCTGTAATCTGAATTTCCCCTACGGTGGCGGATGATGACCCACAAGTATAGGGGGTGTATCGTAGTACTTTTGATAAATAGGAGTGTCGATCCCAACGAGGAGCAGAAGGTGCTGAACAGTGGTATGGAGCAGGAAATCCCTGTGATACTTAGCAAACGGATATTTAGTGGTTTTCTAACAAGGCAACAAAACAAGGAGCAAGTAACAAAGGTAACAAACAAACAAACGGAGCAAGTGGCCCAATCCTTTCTTAGCAAAGGACAAGCCGGTGGAAATACTTATAAGGACCAAATGTTCTCGAGGACACATGGGAATTCTGTCAAATACTTTCGCTTCAAATAGCTAAGTACTCTTCTCTGGTGTTATAAGTGTTGTGTGGGTGAACCTGTGCTAATGTACCGACCATACTTGGACTAATACATACTTGTGATAAAATCCCCTGCAAACATCTGTAACTAGAGGAAAGTAATTAAGGTGTAAATCTAACCACTGCCTTAAACTCTGAGACCCTACACTCCCTTGTGCAAAGGTGTCCTAAAGGAGGTTCAGGTTTCTGTCACTCCGGCAACCCCACAATTAGTAGCCAAATACACAATGCATCCCCCTAGGACCATAAATGGTGAAGTGTCATGTAGTCGATGTTCACATGACACCACTAGAAGAATAGCACCACAACTTAAATACTAAACCATTGAATAATAACTCATCATAGATTCACTACTAACAACATGACTTCTCCCATGTCCTCAAGAACTAAACAAACTACTCACAAGACATAATCTGGATCAAGATCAAATATAATATGATAATGGATAAAAATCTGAACATAAACAATAATCCAATGGTTCCACTCACAAGCATCAACTACAATAGTAATTAACATCGGGAAAGATTCCCCTAAGAACTAAAGCAATATCCAACACAATTGTTACAGCCGGACGGAATGGTGATGATGGTGCTGGTGGAGATGATGGTGTGGATGATGATGATGATCCCGATGAATCCTAGCTTGATGACGGTGTTGATGGCGATGGTCTCCCCTCTCCGAGAAGGAATTCCCCTGGGAGAAATCTGTCTGCCGGGGAGATCTTTCTCTCTTGGTGTTTTCCACCGCCAGAGGTGGCGGAAATATATCTATGGTCGCTCCCCCAGGCTTAGGGTTCCGTAGGGAATATATAGGCGAAGGGGCGGAGTCGGAGGCCAGGCAGGTGGGCCACACCTGCCCTAGGCGTGGGGTCAGGTGGGCCCGCGCCTAAGGGGGTGTGGGCCCCCTGAGGCCCTTCTTCGTCCCTCCTTCTGGCTCCCTCATTCTTCTAGAGAAATAATACGTTTCCATATTTTTCTGGTATTTTTCTGATCTTTGCGAAATTGCATCAAAACGCCTTCTTTTCCATCAGAATCCAGACTTCGGCGGTCCATCCTCCAAGAATCATCCAACATGCATAAACAGATGAAAAAGCCATAAGTAATACCTCATAATAATACAAATATCAATGAATAGAGGTAAATTATGATATAGAATGGTGATGCAAATTGGGCATATCAACTCCCCCAAGCTTATACTTTGCTTGTCCCCAAGCGAATGCTGAGCTCGGTAAACATGTCCACATGTTTATGGAGTAAAGTGTCGATAAAAGAATACGAACAAGAAGCATCACACTTACCATTGCTCAACTCATAGAAGAAAGCGACTCACCATTATATAACTTAGCTTGCAACCAAGTATAGCAATCACAATAGAGATGCATAAAGATAGATCATAATTGGAATTGGCAAACTTGTTCTTGGTCAGAGAACACCTGGCAAACAGTTTCACAAAAGCTTTTTGTAGAAGTTTCAAAACAAGAGCACTCTTTGCTCAAAAGGTTTTTTACAAGTGAAGGCTTTCAAAGTAATACTCAATAGATAAGAGTTTTGTGCAAACAAGGAAGATAAAGAACATAATTGAATAAATCACCATATGAATGCTTGAAACACAACAACTCAAATGCTTGCTGGAGATAGAGAGGAAGTAGGTTTACTAACTCAACTGGTAACTAGGAGAGAGGTCCCTTCTTAGAGGGTAGCAGGGATTACAAGTCATAAAGAGCTTCCAAAAGATTATGGTACTTACTAGCTTTGAGCCCTCATTGACCCTATCATAGGCATCTTGAGATGATTAAGGTTAAAGTGAACAAATATGGAGTATATGCTTGACGAAATATAAGTTGGAAATCTCATGTCCCTTGAATACGAGGGACACACCTCATGGATACTCAACTTTGGTCACAGGTAAGTTCTTGTCATTGTAAGTATTTGCATATCATTGAGAACCGCCAATGGGGTACCCCTTGCACATGGTACAGGAGCTTTCCCATAACCAAAATGATAAGGCAAGCAGACAATGAGCATCTCAGCGATCCTTTTTATTTACTATGTGCATAGCTTTTTATTGAGGATGCTTCATAGATGACTCACTATGGTGATGCTGCAAGTTTCCACCATGATTATGTAGGGGTTCGTAGCATGGAAAACAAAAAATTTCTACCGCATGCAAACAAACAAGCCAAGATCTATCTACTAGATTGTAGCAACGAGTCGATAGAGGAACTCACCCTCGAAGATTCCAAAGCGGTTAACGAGAGCAGATTCTCGTGGGTGATGTAGTCGTACACTTGCCGATCTCAAGAGCGCGTAGACGATCCTTCCGGCGCTGCGTTCCGGCAGCGCTTCCATAGTCGGTCACACGTTCGGTACTCGACGAAGACCTTCCTCTCCCTTGTTCCAGCAGGTAGCGGAGGTTGTAGCACTCTCCTAGCGATTCCGGCAGCACGACGACGTGGTACCGGAAGTAGAGGGGAGATCTCGCAGGGCTTCGCCTTAAGCCGGAGCGAGTATGGTGGACTATGAGATAGCCTTGGTGATCTAGGGTTTAGACACACCAATTAGAAGGGGCTAAACCAGCGGCTAGGGCAATTAGAAGCTCTAACTCGGCGGCTTGGGAGAAATCCCTAGGCTGTGGCTAGGGTTTAGGTTTAGAGGGAGGCAACTTGTGTGTCTAGGAGGGGAGCCCTGCCCCTCCTCTTATAGGTGGAGGGAGGCGCCCGGGAGGAGTCCCTCCCAACTCGGACCCAAGGTGGGCCGGCGGTGGGAGGAGGAATTCCTCCCCCAAGTCGGTTTCAAACCTCCTTCTCCTCTTTCCCAAAACTAGCCGTTTGACTTTCAAACTAGCCGTTTGACTTTTCAAACTAGGATTTGAATAAACCCTCTATTTGGTACAGCGATGATACCAAGTACATAATGCAATCATACCAACTTGATATAACACATTCATGTACCCTTCCCCTCCGGAGTGCCGGACATTCCGGAACCTTCTAGAACATTCCCGATGAAAACACCGGAATCATTCCCCAACTCCGAAACAGGACTTTCCTTATATGAATCTTATTCTCCGGATCTCCTCGTGATATCCCGGATCCCATCCGAGACTCCGAACAACATTCGGTCTCTTTCTCATCATACCATAACTACTCAAACAACGTCGAATCCTTAAGTGTGTCTCCCTACGGTTCGTGAATTATGCGGACATGATCGAGACACTTCTCCGATCAATAACCAATAGAGGAATCTGGAAATTCATATGACTCCCACATATTTCTACGATTACTTTGCGATCGAATGAACCACTTACATACGATACCAATTTCCCTTTGTCTCACGATAGTTTACTTATCCGAGGTTATGATCGTCGGTATCTCTGCATACCTAGTTCAACCTCGTTAATGATAAGTACTCTTTTCTCGTTCCCGTGGTATGTGATCCCTTGTGAGCCAGTCACATGCTTGCAAGCTAATTGGATGACATTCCACCAAGAGGGCCCAGAGTATATCTATCCGTCATATGGATGGACAAATCCCACTCTTGATCCATGTGTCTCAACCAATACTTTCCGAACACTCAATGCCACCTTTATAGCCACCCTGTTACGGTGTGGTGTTTGATGTCATCAAAGCATCCTTTCGGTAAAGGTGATATGCATGATCTCATGGTCGAAGGATTTAGGTTACTATGTATCAGAAAGCTTATAGCAAATGAACTATATTAAATGACTTGATCTTTATGCTATGCTTAACTATAGGAGTATGTCCATCACATCATTCTCCTAATGATATGACCACATTGTCAATAACATCTTCGTGTTCATGATCGAAACCATGATCATATATTAACCAACAAGCTAGTTTAACAAGAGGCTTTACTAGGGACTCTTTTATGTTTACAAATCACACAAGTATTAATGTTTCTGTTAATACAATTATAGCATGGTATGTAAACATTTATCATAAGTATGAAGATATGATAATAACCACTTTATTATTGCCTCTTGGGCATATCTCCAACAGTCTCCCACTTGCACTAGAGTCAATAATCTAGTTTCAAACCTTGTGTATTCAATTCAACACCTATGGCTTTCCTGTTGTATGTACACGATTGCTAGTAGTCAACTGATCTCGGATCGACACTTCCGTCCGTGTGTAATTGCATGTCTTTGCGTCTCTCGCATCACTCATTCTCTAATGAGATGGCTTTGTACAATTTTGGTCCTTTGGTGAGACCTTTAGTTCTTTGGGGTTAAAACATGTTGATAATATTGTCGCACAATATATCTTCATAGTATTATCCCTGTAAACTACACCTAGTTTGATAACAAACTACTTGACACAAATGCCCTCTTTAGCTGCTATAATAGCGTCATACACTCACCTTCGTTGTAGTATCTCACAATGTCTTAACTTTGGAACTCATCCAAATCCATTATGGAACCTACTTTCCATTACATTGTGCCACCCTTAGTTCAGATTGAGATAAACTTAATTTGTACTTTGTGACAAAACTAGTATCAATGTAGTACTTTTACAATGAACTAACCATCTATTTTTCACTTCTACAAATAATATACTCTTAGTTCTTCCAAAAGATCATAAGAATATCCTTACTATTGTCCAATGATCATCTTATGAATCATTCTGGTATACGCTCATAACATTTAGAGCATAGGACATATCTGGATTTGTACATATCACAATATGATTGATATAAATACTCTTTGTGATTTCATACATCAAGTATCAATCTATACTTGAATCTTTGTTTCACTTACCAAGTGTCAATACACTTGAATATATCATCAATATTGAACTCATTCAATCCTTTCTGTGCGACAAGAACCTTTCTTGTAGTTTCTATATTGAACTCATTCAATATCTCATCTATGTACTTCTGGCACAACCATATTGGCGTCTATTGATGCCAAATATTTGGGTTTTGCCTAAGTCTTTCATCAGGATGAAATTCTTAATATGTGTTAATAAAATATACATCTTTTCCAATCAACAATATGTCCTCCACATAATGTATTAGAAATATGTCTTAGCGCTCCCACTTAATTTCTTGCAAATGCAAGCATCTTCATTGTCTCTGATGAAATTAAACTCTTTTAACAGTTTCATCATAGTGAAGATTCTAACTCCGCAATGCTTACTTCAACCATTGAAGTTTGCATATGCATTTAGCATCCCTTGAATTAACAAAACCCTTTGGACCGTGTCATGCACACGTCCTAGGTAACAATTCTATTAGAAGAACTTGTTTTGTTTATTCAACTACCATATAACAAAATTATATGTAGTGGTTGCTATATTAATACGTCTAGACTAAATATCGCTATGAAAGATCAAATCTTGTCATATACAACCTTTGAACATTGTTGTGAATACTTTCCCAACATGTCGACTATTTCATAGATGTGAAACATCCATGTCTTATTTCTTTTATAGATCCGAATACGACTGTAAGGTCTTGTACCTTTTCAGAGGGTCTTTCAAGTTCAAATCTTGATCTCTCGTATATGGAACTATCACGGATTTTATGGCTTCAAGCCATTTGACGGAGTCAGAGCCCATCATCGCTTATTTGTATGTAGTCAGATCATTATTGTCAAATAATGATTTAACTTTCAAATCTTGGTATTTGATTGTTTACCCGACCTACTTGTT
Source organism: Avena longiglumis (assembly GCA_030063025.1). Lineage (NCBI taxonomy): Eukaryota > Viridiplantae > Streptophyta > Magnoliopsida > Poales > Poaceae > Avena > Avena longiglumis. The sequence continues at coordinate 437,531,789 of CP125974.1, read as the reverse complement.
TCAATAGAAACTTTGACCTTCGTAACCACAACCTTTGAGGCATGTGAGCCATGAGCATTGTTGCTGCCTCCGGAACACTTTTCGGCGCTGCGCAACTTTGCACATATAGCTAAGGTTCCTTTAACCTTATCAAAGTTCTATTGTCCTCCCACTTATCTTTTCACGAAAAATTCCTTCTCAAAGAAACTTGACGTTCTAAGCGACAAACACTTTTGTCTCCGGTGTTTATGGAGGAATACTTAACAGTTATTCGAAACAACATACAAAGACAGGTTCATCCGACTTTGGTTGCAAACATCCTTTTTATGCATAGCATGCCAATGTTTAAGAAAGGACAACTTGGGTTTTATCCCAAACCATAACTTTATATGGTGTCATTTCAACGGATTATGATGGAGCTCTTTTCGGTGGAAAAACGGTAGTCTCTAAAGCTTTTAATCTTTAAAATATAATGACAGTTCTATGAATTACACCTTTGATCTTACCATGTCAAACAAGGTTTAATTACATATCTCAAACGCTCCATACTCTTATGGTGTTTTGGGAAATGCAAATCCACGGAACAATTCCTTAAATCTTAGGTATTATGCTAAACTTGTAACTCAAATATCTTCCTTTATGATCTTATCATAAACTATTTATATTCTTGTTACAATGATTTTGCACTTCATCTTGAAAATCTTTGAACTTTTCAAATATTTCACACTTCATCCTTATTAAGTAAATATTCATATATTCACTCAAATTTTCGGAGAAAGCATATGAAGTCGAAATCCATCGCTCTTGACTATACATAATGGACTTCGTACAACAATATGTATAAGTTCCAATAAGCTAGTCCTTCGTTCCTTTTTGGCCTATGAACGAAGTTTTAATTATCTCTAGGAAAGTTTCATAAGCGTCATTTGATCAAAAATCAAAAGACTCCAAAATTCCGTCCACATGGAGTTTCTTCATGTTTTCTTTCCAATATAATTTAAACGGCGATGTCACTTCCGAAGTGATCTTTCAATCAATTTGTCTTTCGACATTTTTAGCACTAGTTTTATGGATGTGATTTCTCCAATGAGATTTGTGAATCATCCATCTTTTATGGATTACGGAAATTATTTGAACAACCCTTTTGTTCTCATAATACCTGATAAAACAAATCCTGAAGGCAAGCTTTGATGTTTAACGAGCAACACAATAACCCTTTATTTGTTCTCGATGAACATCATCACATATTCTTTTGCTAGTTACTTAGGCCATTGTAGTTCATGAATTGTGTTGTTTCGTATGACGATTCATACCAACAAATTCAGTATCAAATACTTAGGAACCACATTGTTTAATAAGCAAAGAATATAGCCATAACACGTATATCATCTATATACTTAAGCTGAACAATTCTAGTCTTTTCTTTTTTGCCACATACTTATGAGATTCTCTTTCAGTATTTCCTTTTCAGTTTGAAAGAATCTATCAACATCAATAGTGGAGTCATACATATGACACATAGTCCAAAGCGTGTATAGTTAAATACCAATGTCTTTGGACTTGCACTTTGAAGTAGATCACCATTATCAAATGTTTGGTGTTCTTTCAAATTCCTTTCTTTAGTAATCTCTTGGTGTAGTAAACATTTTACCTACATCAAATATTCACCCTTATCATGGAATCGTCCATGACCAAGCTACTTTTAGCTTATAACGATGAATTACGAGTATAATGTTGCTATCCAAAACCTTTTGGTGGATTAGGACAACTAGTGTCTCCAACCTTTTTGAAAATTCTCATCAAATATGAGAACATGTCTTTTACCATATTATACTCTATCATGTTGCAACCAAAATTTCGTTTCAGATATCACAATATCTTCCACACATCATGGTTTCTGAAACAACTCTTTCAAATCCTAGATAACCTTGATATTAAGACAATCCTTTGAATATCAAGAATCATGGAGACAAACATGATAATCATACACTAACTCTTGGAATTGTCACTTTTGTTTTAATACCAATTATTAAACTTCATGGAGTAACGGGAACTTACTGAAAGTTTGCAATAGGACTTTTAAAACTTTAGATTAACACTTCAAAACAATACGATACCAGTTCGTAAAGTAACTAACCAGAATTCTATAGTTCTATCATCTCAATTATAACTAAGCGCAAGGTGGTAAACGGATGTCAATGACTACAACAACTATGCAATTCACTTTGATTTAATTTATGATAAATAGTGTTCAACTTTTAATTATATTGTTGTTGAACTCCCACTCAAAACAATATCCCTCACATTGTTTTAGTGATCACACGAACCAAATCCACCACATCAAAACCGATCATCACGAGAGTTGATGTAGCTTAAATGGCGAATAATCAACATGTTCATCATATCTACTATATGACTCATGCTTTACCTTTCGGTGATCCGTGTTCCGAGACCATGTCTGTACATGCTAGGCTCGTCAAGATCAACCTTAGCTTCCGCATGAGTAAATCTGGCTTGCTCACGTTGTATACACTCGCAGAATCTAACACACCCGATCATCACGTGGTGCTTCAAAACAACGAGCTTTAGCAACGGTGCTTACTAAGGATGAACACTTTAAAACTTGAAATTGTGTGCTTGAGGGATCATCTTATAATGCTACCATCGTGAACTAAGCAATACAAGATGCATAAAAGGATTAACATCACATGCAATTCATAATATGTGATATGATATGGCCTTTCTTCTTGTGCTTCCGATCTCCATCTTCAAGCACGAACATGATCTCCATCATCACCGGCATTGCATCAAGGTCAATGACGCCGCTCCATGGTTGTCGTCCACCAGCTTCAACTATTACAACCTATTTGAACAGACAAGTGGGTCTTAACAGAATTTAAAGACAACCATGTGGCTCCTGCCGGTTGCCAACTTACAATAAGGAACATTGCATACATCATATATAATCACAATAATGGCCATATCACATCACTGCACACCCCTGCAAAACAAAGTTAGACGCCTCTACTTTCTTTGCATATTTTACGTGGTTTGGGGCTTTCAATAAGTGTCGTTCTAACTTACGACCAAGAACCACAACATTGATACTAGTATTGTTAATCACCCGTTGTAAATTGGATCTTAACCATCCTAGGAGAAACAGGCACCCGCAAAGCCACTTATGCAATACAAGTTGCATGTCAAGCGTGGAGCAAGTCTCATGAACGATGTCATGTAAGTTTAGCCCGGGCCGTTTCATCCCAACATACCGCAAGATGCAAAGTACACAAGAAGCAATCGACAATAAAAGCATCAACGCCCACAATGACCATTGTGTTCTACTCGTGCAAATAGATCTACAAATAGACACGGCTCTGATACCACTGTAGGGGTTCGTAGCATGGAAAACAAAAAATTTCTACCGCATGCAAACAAACAAGCCAAGATCTATCTACTAGATTGTAGCAACGAGTCGATAGAGGAACTCACCCTTGAAGATTCCAAAGCGGTTAACGAGAGCAGATTCTCGTGGGTGATGTAGTCGTACACTTGTCGATCTCAAGATCGCGTAGACGATCCTTCCCAAGGCTGCGTTAAAGCGCTTCCATAATCGGTCACATGTTCGGATTTTCGTGAAGACCTTCCTCTCCCTTGTTCCAGCGGTGGAGGTTGTAGCACTCTCCTCGCGATTCCGGCCTGACGGCGTGGTACCGAAGTAGAGGGAGATCTCGCAGGGCTTCGCCTTAAGCCGGAGCGAGTATGGTGGACTATGAGAGAGCCTTGGTGATCTAGGGTTTAGACACACCAATTAGAAGGGGCTAAACCAGCGGCTAGGGCAATTAGAAGCTCTAACTCGGCGGCTTGGGAGAAATCCCTAGGCTGTGGCTAGGGTTTAGGTTTAGAGGGAGGCAACTTGTGTGTCTAGGAGGGGAGCCCTGCCCCTCCTCTTATAGGTGGAGGGAGGCGCGCCTGGGGAGGGGAGTCCCTCCCCAAATCGGACCCAAGGTGGGCCGGCGGTCCTCCTCCCCCAAGTCGGTTTCAAACCTCCTTCTCCTCTTTCCCAAAACTAGCCGTTTGACTTTTCAAACTAGGATTTGAATAAACCCTCTATTTGGTACAGCGATGATACCAAGTACATAATGCAATCATACCAACTTGATATAACACATTCATGTACCCTTCCCCTCCGGAGTGCCGGACATTCCGGAACCTTCTAGAACATTCCCGATGAAAACACCGGAATCATACCCCAACTCCGAAATAGGACTTTCCTTATATGAATCTTATTCTCCGGATCTCCTCGTGATATCCCGGATCCCATCCGAGACTCCGAACAACATTCGGTCTCTTTCTCATCATACCATAACTACTCAAACAACGTCGAATCCTTAAGTGTGTCTCCCTACGGTTCGTGAATTATGCAGACATGATCGAGACACTTCTCCGATCAATAACCAATAGAGGAATCTGGAAATTCAGATGGCTCCCACATATTTCTACGATTACTTTGCGATCGAATGAACCACTTACATACGATACCAATTTACCTTTGTCTCACGATAGTTTACTTATCCGAGGTTATGATCGTCGGTATCTCTGCATACCTAGTTCAACCTCGTTACTGATAAGTACTCTTTTCTCGTTCCCGTGGTATGTGATCCCTTGTGAGCCAGTCACATGCTTGCAAGCTAATTGGATGACATTCCACCGAGAGGGCCCAGAGTATATCTATCCGTCATATGGATGGACAAATCCCACTCTTGATCCATGTGTCTCAACCAATACTTTCCGAACACTCAATGCCACCTTTATAGCCACCCTGTTACGGTGTGGTGTTTGATGTCATCAAAGCATCCTTTCGGTAAAGGTGATATGCATGATCTCATGGTCGAAGGATTTAGGTTACTATGTATCAGAAAGCTTATAGCAAATGAACTATATTAAATGACTTGATCTTTATGCTACGCTTAACTATAGGAGTATGTCCATCACATCATTCTCCTAATGATATGACCCTGTTGTCAATAACATCTCTATGTTCATGATCAGGAAACCATGATCATATATTAACCAACAAGCTAGTTTAACAAGAGGCTTTACTAGGGACTCTTTTATGTTTACAAATCACACAAGTATTAATGTTTCCTGTTAATACAATTATAGCATGGTATGTAAACATTTATCATAAGTATGAAGATATGATAATAACCACTTTATTATTGCCTCTTGGGCATATCTCCAACAGATTAAGCATGGCTTAGGATATCGGCCCAGGCGTTTCTCTAACACAGGAAACAAACTCCATGGACTTACAAGTTCCCTCTTTATTTTACACCGTTGACATCCATAGACAAAAGAACACGATATCAACTATGTACAGAGTACAAGTGCAATGTTGAAAACGTTTCCCGTGACAGCACGGTTCTGCTAATTCCAACGTATAGATGCAAGCATATACAACTTCGATGTTCACAATGGTTCAAGTCTATTAGGGGCAAAGAAATAAAGTGTGCCATCAAGTTCGTGAGAGCTTTACTAACTAGTTTTCACATAAAAAAAATACTTTTTAATTCAAAAGGTAGATGAATCTTGAGAATTTTCTTGGAATAGCAAAATCTACTAGGTAGATATGGTGGACACAAATGGCAAAAGTTTTTGGTTCAAAGGAATTTGGAAAAATGAGAAGTATGCCTTCTCAAAACAGGTTTTTGGCTAGCAAGGCTGGGTAGCAAGCAAGAGAGTTGAAAGAAACAAGCAAACATACAAGTAATAAAGCCAAACATGCAATCTTCCTTGAAGACACAAAAGAATCTTAAATAAAGAATACTAAGCTTATGAGCCAACAAGAAAGGAAACAAATGATACAAAATACCTGTAAGCTTTTTTCTTTCTTTCTTTCTTTTTATCTTTCATAGTAATGCTACTGACCAGAACTCGGTTTGCCAAAACCAATTTAGATCCACTTGATGATCCCCAAGTGGTGCCAATGCTGATCAACAAGATCCATCATATAATAGAGATTGCAAACTAAAATAAGAAGTGCAAAAAGTAAAAGATGAGACTTCTCATTAATATTCCAATAAAGGCACTCACACCAAGGGATACATAGATAATCAACTAAAGTAGAGATATTTCCACATGCAAACCAAACTATAAGATAACCCCTCTACCACAGATATGAATCCACTAAAAAGGTAAAATATAAAAGATAATGGTGGTGATACCACGACACTTCCCCAAGCTTGGAACAAGCCAAGGGGATGCCAAACCTGATGACAAATTACTCCTTTGGTGGTGGTGGTGTTGCCCCCTTGTTTAGAATAAGAAAACCCTCCAGCATCTTATGAAGCTTGTTGTTCTCCTCTTGAAGTTCATCCACCTTTATCCTCAAAGCACAATATCTTTCACAAAAATCATCAGTGGTTCGAAGGGCTTCCGCTGCCTCGGGGCAGTATCTGAAGTCTGGACCAAAGGATATGAGTCCCTGCATGTGACGAGAAAAAGCATCCGCAGTGTTAATTGCTCCTACAAAAGTAGGTTTCCTTCCCCTTGTTCCTGCGGTGGTTTGTTTTTCCAACTCTATTTCCACGGGCTTCTTGCCTTTATCGTTGGTGGAGGCCATGGTGCTCTAAACTTGAGAAGATTTCCTGACAAAAACATATTGAAACGAAAACACGACGAGAACACGATGCACGAACCTCGGGGAACCCGGGGGGGGGGGGTTATATATTACGAAGTTTCAATGCATAAGGAAGGTTTTGACACGGAAACGAGGCGGGGACAAAGTTCGAGGGGGGAACACCCCCTCAGGCGCGTCCAGACTGGGCCTGCGCCTAGGGTGGGTCTGTCCACCCCGGACTCTGTTTCCTCTTCAGTTCCGTCTCGTAGTCTTCCTTATGTATTAAAAACATCAAAAATATAAAAAGATTGGAGTTTCACGAACCTTCTGTTTTCACCACTTTTACCTATTCAAAGACAAACTCTGCAGATTCCTTTTCTCTTTCTCCTGGAAATTTCCTTCATACAAAACTCTTACACAAATTCAATGACAACATTAGTGTAAGCAAAAACAATAAACCTTTGGTAAACACTTCAACTGAAAACCCACCAAAACAAAAGCTTCTGTAAGAGGCAAATGCAAATGATGGCAGAAATCGGTCAAAACAGACCAACAGGTAAATATTGACTTTTTCGAAAACCTTCTGTTGCTCAAATAAAAAAGTTCAGAACTGATGAAAGTTTGGTAACAACTTGGACAACAAGCTCAGAAAAATGCAGCTCCATCCGACATACTGAGCTTCCTCACGATTTTTTACAATGCAAAACAAAAAATCTGTCCCAGGACAGCCACGTTTCACAACTCCTCTACTTCACAAAATTAGTTGAACTTGACACAAAAACCAAAACAAAAAGGATAAGGAGCGGTTATTACAGAGGTAATAACTTCCAAGACTCTACAAAACTCTTGGGTTATCTCCCAACAAGTACTTTTCTTTAATGCATTTAAGTTAGGCCTGAAACTTCTAAAGATGCTCACAAGGGATAAATATATCTGGAGTGAAAATGAGCATCAAGAAGCAAATAACCAACACACTTGAGTATAACCCACTTCCTATGCATGGGGGGTATCATGGGAAAACGAATTATTGAAACAAAAAGCCACCAGCATAGGACGACAAAACAGATGCAACTTCAAAGCTTTCAACATAAAACGGGGAAACTTAACATCATTGAGATGCATAAAACCATGTTTACCTCTCTCATAATAACTTTCAGTAGCACTTTGAATAAAGTTGACGATATAACTATCACTGGAAACAACTTTATCATCAGAATAAGCATACTTACAGTCATCAAAAAGAGGTCCAAGGTCATAAACCGGATCAATAGAAGCAAGTTGTTCCATCCTGAAATCTTTATTAGGCAAGCTATTTTCACAAGGAGCTTTAGCAAATTTGGAAAAGTTAAACTCATAAGAATATCCATCAAACTTAGTTAAAACGTTTTCCTTCTTACAATCAATAATAGCTCCACAAGTGTTCAACAAAGGTCTACCAAAAATGATAGGACAAGTTTTGCTAGCTGCTGAATTAAGCACTAGAAAATCAGTAGGATACTTAATCTTACCACAGAGAACCTCCATATCTCTTATAATGCCAATGGGGCAAATGGTTTCCTTATTAGAAAGGTGAATAACCACATCAATATCCTCAAGCTCACAAGGACCAATATCATGCATAATTTCCCTATAAATCTCATAAGGAATAGCACTAGAGCTAGCACCAATATCACATAAACCATAGTAGCAATGATCACCAATTTTAACAGAAAGCACAGGAACACTAGCTTTTCTAGCCTTACTAGGATGAGAAATAATATTAGAAGCGTCTTCACAGAAGACAATGTGCTCATCCTCTCTATTTCTAGTGACAAGGTCTTTCACAATAGCTACCAGCAGTTCAACATTCAATTGCTTACCAGGCTCCACAGTTTTCATGGTACCTTTGTTATTTGCACTAATAATCATAGAATACTCCTTTACCTTAGCTGGAAAAGGCATTTTCTCAACATGAGGTTCAGGCACAATATGATTAGTAGTACAAACTTGAGTACTTCTAACTGGAACATGGCTAACAACATCTTTATAAGGAGCATGGTACTTATTCCACTTCTTCTTGGGAATTTCTATGTAAAAGGCAAAGGCCTTAAAACAGTTGGCAATACTTTGGGAATCAAGACCAAAATCATTGCTAATATCACGGAAGTTATCAGTTCCCATAAAAGATTTAATACATTCATAATCATTGTTTATACCTGACTTTCTTCCTTTGTCATTCTCCCAAGCTTCGGTGTTATCTTGAATACGGTCTAAGAGATCCCATTTAGCTTCTTGCTTCATATGTGTGAATGATCCAACACAAGAAGCATCTAGTAAATCTTTATCATGAAGAGGAAGCCTAGCATAAAAGTTATTGAGAATAATATTGTTAGAGAGTTCATGAATAGGACATTTAAGCATTAGTAACTTCAATCTCCCCCAAGCTTGAGTTGCACTCTCTCCATCAAGAGGCCAACATTTATATATAAGATTTCTATCCTTATGAATCTCACTGGGAGGATAAAATTGAGAGTAAAAGAGAGATGCCATCTCCTCCCATTCCATGGATTGTCCATTCTTCAGCAGCTTATACCATTCTTCAGCTCTCCCTTTCAAGGATATGGAGAGTAACTTCTTCTTAACCTGTTTAGTTGTGATACCTGCACACTTAAACAACCCGCATAATTCATGGATAAAAATCAAATGATCAATAGGATGGACAGTTCCATCCCCAAAATAATAATTATCCATAACACGATTAAAAATACTTGTAGGTATCTTAAAAGGATCTATCTCAACAGGAGGTGGTTAATCTACTACCCTAGCAGTGGTAGTAGTTTTCCCAAACAGAAAACCAAGTGGGTTATCCATATTGGAAACAAAGTAACAAGCAGTAACAAAAGCAATACTCATAGTAAAAGTTTCCCTTACCAGTTCCACTCTTCAATAGCGCTTCACTCCCCGGCAACGGCGCCAGAAAATAGTCTTGATGACCATCAAGTATAGGGGTTGTATCGTAGTAGTTTTGATAAATAGGAGTGTCGATCCCAACGAGGAGCAGAAGGTGCTGAACAGTGGTATGGAGCAGGAAATCCATATAAATACTTAGCAAAGGGATTTTTAGTGGTTTTCTGACAAGGCAACAAAACAAGGAGCAAGTAACAAAGGTAACAAACAAATGGAGCAAGTGGCCCAATCCTTTCTTAACAAAGGACAAGCCGGTGGAAATACTTATAAGGACCAAACGTTCTCGAGGACACATGGGAATTATGTCAAGTGCTTTCGCTTCAAATAGCTGAGTACTCTTCTTTAGTGTTGTAAGTGTTGTGTGGATGAACCTGTGCTAATGTACCGAACGTACTTGGACTAATACATACATGTGATTAAACCCCCTGCAAACATCCGTAACTACAGGAAAGTAATTAAAATATAAATCTAACCACAACCTTAAACTCTAAGACCCTACGCTCCCTTGTGCAAAGGTGTCCTAAAGGGGGTTCAGGTTTCTGTCACTCCGGCAACCCCACAATTAGTATTCAAATACACAATGCATCCCCCTAGGCCCATAAATGGTGAAGTGTCTTGTAGTCGACGTTCACATGACACCACTAGAAGAATAGCACCACAACTTAAATAGTAAACCATTGAATAATAACTCATCATAGATTCACTACTAACAACATGACTTCTCCCATGTCCTCAAGAACTAAACGAACTACTCACAATACATCATATGTATCAAGATCAAAGATGATATGATAATGGATAACAATCTGAAAATAAACAATAATCCAATGGTTCCACTCACAAGCATCAACTACAATAGTAATTAACACCGGGAAAGTTTCCCCTAAGAACTAAAGCAATATCCAACACAATTGTTACAGCTGGACGGAGTGGTGATGATAGTGCTGGTGGTGATGATGGTGTGGATGATGATGATGATCCCGATAAAGCCTAGCTTGATGACGGTGTTGATGGCGACGGTCTCCCCTCTCCGGGAAGGAATTCCCCCGGTAGAAATCTATCTTCCGGAGAGATCTTTCTCTCTCGGCGTTTTCCGCCCCCTAGAGGCGGAGGAAATCTATCTGTGGTCGCTCCACCAGGCTTAGGGTTCCATAGGGAAGATATAGAAGAAGGGGTGGAGTCGGAGGCTGCGCGGGTGGGCCACACCTGCCCTAGGCACGGGGTTAGGTGGGCCCGTGCCTAGGGGTGTGGGCCCCTTGAGGCCCTTCTTCGTCCCTCCTTCTGGCTCCCTCATTCTTCTGGAGAAATAATACGTTTCCATATTTTTCTGGTATTTTTCTGATCTTTGTGAAATTGCACCGAAACGCCTTCTTTTTCCATCAGAATCTAGACTCCGACAGTCCATCCTCGAAGAATCATCCAACATGCATAAACAGATGAAAAAGCCATAAGTAATACCTCATAATAAGACAAATATCAATGAATAGAGGTAAATTATGATATAGAATGGTGATGCATATTGGGCGTATCAGCGGCGACGCTATGGAGGTTTTCGTGTATTTCCGCCAGATGATTTAGGGTTTTCTCCTCGGGATCTTTTTAAAGGCGAAGGAGGCAAGGTCGGTGGAGGGCCAGGGGGCCCACACCTCCTATGGGTGCCACCAGGGGTGGCTCGCGCCTAGGGGTGTGGCCACCCTGGTGCCCTACCCCGTCTCTACTTCGTGGTTCCGTGTTGCTCTAGGAAAATAATGACTTTGGTTTTTGTCCCGTCCAATTCCGAGAATATTGATTTTCTGCCTTTTCTGGAACCAAAAACAGTAGAAAACAGGCAACTGGCACTGTGGCATCTTGTCAATAGGTTAGTTCCAGAAAGTGTATAAAAATACCTCAAAGTGTGGACAAAGCAACACAAAGTAGATACTAAACAAGCATATAACATCAAAAATTATAGATACGTTTCCGACGTATCAAGCATCCCCAAGCTTAACTCCTGCTTGTCCTCAAGTAGGTAAGTGATAAAAAGAATAATTTTTGAGGTGACATGCACCATCAAAATCAAGATCAAACCATTTGCAAGCATTGAAAGCTGGGATCAAAGAACTCTAAACACGAGCATGAAAGATGGAGTTGTAACAGTAACACAAAGTAACTATGCATGCAACATGAAAGGTTACAAACAAAGATCTGGAATAACATGCATTAAAAGACGTTTGTTTGTTTCACATATTGAAAACACAGCATAGTGGCATTTAGCTTGTCCCTCATGGAGTAGCAAATAGATGCATATGGCACCTTCTAAGTTCATAAGAGTGACTAGATACAAATAGTTAAAGAACAAGCAATATCAACAATATGAATCAATCAATAAGTTTTGGGATAATGCACATAGAACTAAGAATGTAAACTATGCTCTCTTAATTGGTGCCTAAGGATAAAATATGGAGACTCAATATAATAGTGGAAGAAAGGCCCTTCATAAGGGAAGCAGGGATTTCAAGATTCAAAAGGATCTTGCAAAATTATGGTACTTGTTAGCTTTCAGCTCTCATTGCCCCTATCATAAGCATCTTGAAGTTATTAAGGTTAAAGTGAGCAAACTATGGAGTATATGTTTGACAAAGTATAAGTTGGCAATATCATGTCCCTTGAATACGAGGGTCGCACCTCATGCTACTCAACTTTAGTCACCTGTAAGTTCTTGTCATAGTAAGTACATGTGTATCATAGAGAACCGCCAACGGGATACCCCTTGCACATGATACAGGAGCTATCCCATAATCAAAATGACAAGGCAAGCAGACAATGAGCATCTCAGCAATCTTCTTATTTACCATGGGAATATGGTGCTTTTTCTCTCTTTCCTCTTTTCAATATGTCTCTTTTTTATATAAGAAGAAATCTTCATAGATGTCATTATGGTGATGCTGCAAGTTTCCACCATGATTAGGCATGGCTTAGGCTAGCGGCCCAAGCGTTTCTCTAACAGACATACATAACTCCATGGACTTATAAGCTCCCCTTTTATTTCACACCGACGGCATCCGCAAACAAAAGAGCATGATATCAACTGGGCACAATGTACAGGTGCAATGTTGAAAGCGTTCCCCATGACAACATGGTTCTACTAATTCCCAACATATTAGTTCAAACATATACAACATAGATGACACAATGGTTCAAGTTTATTAGGGGCAAGAAAAATAAAGTGTTTCATCAAGTTCGTGAGAGCTTTAATCACTAAGTTTTCACATAACAAAGAGACTTTTTAAATGGAAGATAGATGAAAACAAGAATATACTTGGAATGGTGTAACACACCATGCATAGGAATTTATAGTGGACACTTTGGAATAACTTGGTTTATTGAGAGTTGGATACATGAGTAGAGCTTACTCATACAAGTGGAGGCTAGCAAAAGACTGGGAGCGACCAACTAAGAGAGCAATAATGGTCGTAATCATGTAGAGCGACGAAACATTACTAATCAAAGCATAAAGTGGTACTACAAGTCAAGGACTAAATGATCATAGAGTCTATGGTGACTTGTTTATAGTCATAACATGGTGTGAGCACGCGTCAAGTCAACCCAAACAAAGCATCAAAGGAGAATACCACAATACTATGCTTTTGTATGCTAAAACAACGCATGATTCTTGCAAGGCACATTAAGCAATCTCAATTGTTTGGAACAAGTCATGCTACAGCAATAATCACTAAGCATAAGGTCAAAACAACACCTAGCATGACATGATAAAATCTAAGCCACTGTCAAAACAAGCTCCCTTTTGTACCGCTATAAGCATGAAACTTTCTACTCTTTTCCAACACCAATCAACTTATTTGAAACAACTCATAAGGATAATAATCAATAAAGATAAGTGAGCTTGTCTCACAAATCCACAAAGAACTAAAAAAGTTCTAAGCTAAAAGCACAAGAAAACTAAGGCTAAACACAGTGCTAGCAAAAGAGAACACTCACAAAACAATAAGAATGAAAACTAGAGTGTTCTAGGCAATGAAAACAGAGTGTGTGTCTCTCCAAAAGAAGTGTGTTGTAATCAACCAACTTTATTCAATAAAACTAAGAAACCAAAAAACAAAAATGAAAACTAAGATGCTCCAAGAACAACACAACTATGCATGAAACAATAAAAACGAAGTGTCTAGGAAGACCTGAGCTTTTTATTGATGAAGAAGGGGATGCCTTGGGCATCCCCAAACTTTGACGCTTGTACCTCTTGAATATTTCTTGGGGTGACACGGGCTGGCATCCCCAATCTTGAGCTTTTGTTTATTCTTCATCTCATTACATCATTCTTCCTTTACACCTAAAATTTTTCCTTCATACAAAACTTCACACAATCTTCATTAGCAACATTAGTGTATTCAAAAGAAAATAGACCCTTGGGTTTAGCTTTAGAACAGCAAAAATTTCACTAAAAACACAATCTACTGTAGCAATTCCCTAAAAAAGCTTAATTTCCCAAAAAGAACCCCAAAAGGAATCAATAAGAAGCAAATGCAAATAATGGCAGAAATCTGTAAAAACATACCAGCGGGTAGAAACCTATTTTTAGAAGACCTTTTGTTGCTCAAATCAAAAAGTGTAGAACTAACAAAAGTTAGCTAACAACCTGTGAGATTTATTCAGAAAATATAATCTCAATCCTACTTATAGAGGTTTTACATGAATTTTTATGGTGGAGCACAAAAATATGTTCCGGGACAACAACTCCCCAAATCTTACTTCCCTCTTATTAGAGGTTATTCTTGGCACAAAAAGCAAATAAAAAGTATAAGGAGAGGTCATTACAGAGGTAATAACTTCCAAGACTCAACAAAAACTTTTGGGTTATCTCCCAAGAAGTAATTTTTAACGCCTTTAAGTTAGGCTTGATAGTTTGAGAAGATGCTCACATAAGAAATATGAATTGAAATAAAAGAGAGCATCAAGAAGCAAATTCAAAACACATTTAAGTCTAACCCACTTCCTATGCATAGGAATCTTGTAAATAAACAAGTTATGAAATCACAAAGCAACAAGCATAGGAAAGCAAAACAAGTGCAACTTCAAAATTTTCAACATAAAGAGGGGAAACTTAATATTGTTGAGATACATAAGACCATGTTTCCCTTTCTCATAATAAATTTCAGTAGCATCATGCATAAAATTAACAATATAACTATCACATAAAACATTCTTATCATGAGCCACATGCATAAATGATTATTACTCTCCACATAAGCATAGTCACTCTTATTAATTGTAGTGGGAGCAAATTCAACAAAAAAGCTATCACTATCATTCTCATCACCATAATCATCAAATACAGGAGGCATATTGTAATCACAATTAATTTCTTCCTCAATAGTAGGTGGAATGAAAATATCATATTCATCATTGTAATCATCATATATTGGAGGTTTGGTATCATCATAAGCAATAGAATAACTATCTTCCAAAGCTGGGGAACTAAAAAGATCATTCTCATAAAAAATAGCTTCCCCAAGCTTAGACGTTTCCATAGCATTAGCAATAATGGTGTTCAAAGAATTCATACTAATAACATTGCTATTAGCATGCAAATAAAGCTCCATAGGTTTTTAAATTTTCTCTTCAAACACTTCATGTCCTAACTCAAGATAAATGCTATAAATCTCTCTAATTTTGTTGTTTTTTTCCATTAAGCCTAACAAGTGAAAACAAGAAAAAAAAGACACAATTGCAGAATCTAAATGAAGTAACTTCGAGCACTCACACCGAAGGATGTGAGTACCTTTTAACATACCTCCCCAGCAATGGCGCCAGAAAATAGCTTGATGTCTATGCACTTCTATTCTTGTAGAAAATTGTTGGGCCTCCAAGTGTAGAGGTTTGTAGAACAGCATCAAGTTTCCCTTAAGTGGATTACCCAAGGTTTATCGAACTCAGGGAGGAAGTGGTCAAAGGTATCCCTCTCAAGTAACCCTGCAATCAAGATACAAGAAGTCTCTTGTGTCCCCAACACACCCAATACACTTGTCACGTGTATAGGTGCACTAGTTCGGCGAAGAGATAGTAAAATACAAGTGGTAACGGTGCCAGAAAATATCTTGACGGTGAGGTAAAGACTAAAGGAAAAAAGATGGAAGCAAGCAAACATGCAACATATCTAGTTGTAAATGGTGTTTAAATGTTTAGAAACAAGGCCTAGGGATCATACTTTCACTAGTGAACACTCTCTCATATAAATAGCTTCTCTTTATGATACTACTCTTAACTACTCTCCGGTTGGATACTCTAATCCACGGTAGGGCCTTCCCCAATCTAGATAACCCCACACTGTCACCTTGAGCGCTAGATGGTTTCAACAAACAACACAATTTCATAAAGACATCTAACTCCAAATATAACTCATAACAAATATATATGTAGTGTAGCTTAAGTGTCACACACGGCGTGCATACTGTCACTTTAACACACCTGGGAAAAAACATAGATCTATTAAAGCATGATGAGTATTTATGTAGACTCTGTTGGGCCACGCAGAGATAAAACAAAAACTTTTCCTCTAACGTGGTGATCCCAAGACCTAGCTGAGGTAGAAGGCCACGAGGTTTACCACTAGACGCGCGGTTGCGGATTACTGATGAAGCGCGTCAGTTGATGCGGCGATCCTCACGATCCGATCGTCCCGGTGCCGATCGCGACACCTCTGCTGGTATCCACACGCATTACAAGGAGCGCCGCATGAATCGCTAGGTTCGTTACGGGCTGGACTGTGGAGCTAGGGTTTCCAACATATGGAATGACCTAACCGAACAACGATTAACCTTTCGGGTTCGTGCTCCACTATATATAGGAGTGAACGTGGGCTCGCCGCGGCCCATTCACTAAAGCCCATATAAAACTAGTCACCGTGAGTCCAACTCACTAACTCGATCCTAATCCGGTTTAGGTCCAACCCGACCAGATTATATGTTCAGATCCAATCCGAACTTGCTCCCGCTCTTAAGTGTGTGACCTCGAGCTCATGGTTACTTGGACACGATTAGAGTCCGACTCACAATCGATCGGCATCGGCTCCTAGCGAGCGTCGACTCCCAAGTACCAAAGAGTCATGACGACTTGCCTTTCCATTGCGACTTACACGCGAGTCCCTTTTGCCTCACGATATACCTTGTCAGACTATAGGCGAATATATGCCATCCCTTAAATAGTCCGACTCTCTTCTCGATCCGAGATAAGTGATTCACCTGACTAACTCTTAGTCGATCGCCTCGGTTAACACTTAACCGAGTCGTGCATGGCCATGCTTTCGAATCATATCTCACGAGAGGGCCTGGAGAATATCTCTCCGAGTGGAGGGCAAAATCCCATCTTGGTTATTCACATCACGCAGCTTGATTCTCGATCGACCGAACCCTTCCTTTATAAGCGCGATTCACGGATCAGCGTTTGTAGAACCTAAGTCGGTGATCCTCAACTCGGACTATGCAACAACCTCAGGTCTAAGGATTACATTGATTGAGATATACAAATGACAACTTAGTTCGTTGTACCTCAATATGGGTCAATCCGACTCGCTAAACTCTTTAGCCTAGTCTGTGTAAGTTGGAATAGCATCTCCATGCCCATGACAAGTGGAACCGAGTCATCAAGCCAACTTTCACATTGGTCTAAGTTGTGTGTCCAGCACAACCTCAATGACCAAGGATATTTAGTAAAAACAACATGAATGCATAGTTCCACAACTGAATCACATATTCAATGATACACATCAGATGTTTATACAAGGACTACTCAATAACTTTATGAATACAATGGGACATATCATCATACATGATTGCTTCTAGGGCATATTCCCAACAGTCTCCCACTTGCACTAGAGTCAATCTTCCGACATCACATGTCTAAGCATCTAATGCCCATGGCTCTCAGGTGCGCCTCATGCTTCGGCTGGGGTAACGGCTTTGTCAACGGATCCGCAATATTTGCATCCGTGTGTACCTTGCATAACTTGATATCACCCTGATCCACGAACTGGCGAATTAGGTTGTACCGCATGAGTATGTGCTTGTTCTTCTGGTGTTGTCTAGGTTCCTTGGCTTGTGAAATAGCACCATTGTTGTCACAATACACGTCCAACGGATTGGACGAGCCCTGAACCACACCAAGATCCATGAGGAAATTCCTCATCCAAACAGCTTCCTTTGCTGCCTCCGAGGCAGCAATATACTCACCTCTGTTGTGACGCGAACATCTCTTGCTTGGAACTTTTCCAGCTCACGGCACCTCCGTTTATAATAAACACGTATCCGTATTGCGAACGAGAATCATCGTCGGTGAGATAACTGCATCCGTGTAACCCTTTACTGAGTTCATCTTCACCACCATAAACCAAGAACATATCCTTAGTCCTTCTCAAGTACTTTAGGATATTTTTAGCCGTCCGATGGATCTCTCCAGGATCCTGGTATCGCTCACAACACTTAGAGCATAGGAAACATCCGGCCTAGTACAAATCATGGCGTACATGATGGATCCAACTGAAGCATATGGAATCGCACTCATCCGACTTCGCTCATCGGTTGTCGAAGGACCGAGTCTTGCTAAGTTTACACCATGGGACATCGGTAAGAACCCCTTCTTAGACGATTCCATGTTGAACTTTTCAACACTTTGTCCAAATAAGTACTCGACTCAATCCAATGAGCCTCCTTGATCTATCTCTATAGATCCGGATTCGAGGATGTATGTTGCCTCACCCAAGTCTTTCATTGAGAAACTCCTTTCCAATGATTCCTTGGTTTCTTGCAACATCTGGACATCATTTCCAAGTAATATGTCATCCACATATAAGATTAGAAAATTTACTTTGTTCCCACTAAACTTCTTGTACAAACAAGAATCATGATCACTCTTGATGAAGCCAAACGATTTGACTACCTCATCAAAGCGAATATTCCAACTCCGAGATGCTTGCTTCAACCCATAAATGGATTTGAAGTTTGCATACCTTGTCGATTAGCCGGATCGACAAAACCCTCGGCTGTATCATATACACGTCCTCGGTTAAATTTCCGTTAAGGAAAGCCGTTTTGACATCCATCCGCCATATCTCATAGTCGAAATAGGCGCTATAGCTAACATGATCCGAACTGATTTAAGCATCGCTACGGGAGAAAGTCTCGTCGTAATCAACTCCTTGAACTTGTCGGAACCCCTTCGCGACAAGGCGTGCTATAGATTGAAACATTTCCACCCATATCAGTTTTCTTCTTAAAGACCCATTTGCACTCGACGGTCTTGCACCGTCTGCAGATCAACCAAGTTCCAAACTTGATTTTCATCCATGGACTTTATCTCGGATCTCATGGCTCCAAGCCATGACTCGAATCAGATCCCACCATCGCTTAGAATAATTTGCCGGCTCATCAACATCGCGTAACACATCACGAACACTTCGTAATCTTGCCGATCTTCGTAGTACAGTCTTGCTGCTCGGCTACCACGATCGGCTCAACCTCCAAGGTTTTGCCGATTCGCTATTAGCCGATTCGCTATTAGCCGATTCCTCTCGAATTTCTTCGAGTTGCACCGTGCTCCCACTTACTCCCCCGAGAAACTCTTTCTCAAGGAAGACACCGTTCGAGCGACAAACACTTTGCCCTCTTCTCGGTTGTAGAAGTAGTAACCCAAGGTTTCCCTCGGATACCCCGAAAATACATTTATCCGACTTGGCGTAAGCTTGTCTCGAAGTCGCTTGACAAAAGCTTCACAACCCCAAATCTTAAGAAAAGACAAACTCGGCTTTTGCTGTCCACATCTCATGCGGTGTCTTCTCTACCGATTTTGATGGTACTTTGTTTAGTGTGAACGCCATTGTTTCTAGACAATAACCCCAAAATGATAAAGGCAGATCTGTCTGACTCATCATTGATCGTACCATGTCCAAGAAGGTCCGATTCCGCCTTTCAAAACACCATTCCTTTGTGGCGTTCTGGCGGAGTAAGTTGAGGAACTATTCCACAACTTTTCAGATGGTCATCAAACTCATGGCTCATGTACTCGCCTCCTCGGTCCGACCGAAGAAACTTTATTTTCTTGCCGAGTTGATTCTGTGCTTCATTCTGGAATTCTTTGAACTTTTCAAAGGCTTCCGACTTATGTTTCATTAAGTAGATATATCCATACCTGCTCAAATCATCAGTGAAGGTAATGAAGTACTCATAACCACCCCTGGCTGTCGTGCTCATTGGTCCACATACATCACTATGTACTAGTCCCAACAAGTCGGACGCCCTTTCGCAACTCTTTGCAAAAGGTGTCTTGGTCATTTTGCCGAGTAGGCAAGATTCGCATGTCTCGAACGACTCTAAGTCGAACGAAGTTAGGAGTCCATCATCATGGAGCTTCTTCATGCGTTTCCAACTTATATGACCAAGCCGATAGTGCCAAAAGTAAGTCATATTCAGATCATTTGGTTTCAACCTTTTAACATTTATGTTATAAACCGACTCACCATCAAGATTCAAAATAAATAACCCGTCCTGGACGGGTGCAAAGCCGTGAAACATATCATTCAAATACAAAGAACAACCATTATTCTTGATATTCGACTCATAGCCTTGCCTCATCAAACATGAAGCAGAAATAATGTTTCGACTGAGCACTGGAACATAATAACAATTATTTAGTTCCATAATGAATCCGGAAGGTAAATGAAGTTGCATCGTGCCGACTTCCAACGCAGCAACTCTTGCTTTGTTGCCGACTCGAATATCAACCTCGCCTCTTGCTACGCTCCTAGTTCTTACCAGTCCCTGCAACGAGTTGCAGATGTGAATAACTGATCCGGTATCATATACCCAAGAACTATTAGGTGCATCAGCAAGATATATGTCTATAACATTGCAAACAAGTGTACCTGAGTCGGAAGTCATACCTCCACTCTTGGCTTTGTCGGCCAAGTACTTGCTGCAGTTCCTCTTCCAATGGCCATCCGCCTTGCAGTAGAAGCAAGTGGATCCGGCTGAAGGAGATGGCTTAGTCCCTGAGGAAGCGCTTGGGACAGGGTCCTGAGCCTGCTTTCCTCCTGACTTAGCCTTCTTCTTAGTCCAAGAACTCTTCTTGAACTTAGCCTTATTCTGCACCATCAACACTTGATTGGTGCCCTTCTTGAGATCCGCCTCTGCCTGCTTGAGCATCCCATGCAATTCAGTGAGCTTCTTATCCATACCATGCATGTGGTAGTTCGAAATGAACTGCCCATATGCACTAGGAAGAGAGTTCAGAATTATATCCGTAGCGAACTCTTCGCTTATGGGGTAGCCAAGCCTCTCCAGAGACCTGCGTAACCAACCATTTTGATCACATGCGGACTCATTGGATCACCATCCTTAAGCTTGCAACTCAGTGAGCACGAGAGACTTGATACCTCTCGGTCTTCGCTGAGCTCGAACATACTTTTGAGGCTTTCGATCATATCGTAGGCCTCAACATGCTCGAACTGCTTTTGCAAGTCCGGTTCCATGTGAGCAAGCATAAGACAACTAATATCCGTGGACTCATCTTTAGCCCGACGGTAGGCATTGGTGGGCTACGATCGCATTCTCATTCGCTCATCCGAAGTGGGTTGTCTAGGACATGGTCCTTCTTTTCTTGTTTGAGAACAATTCTCGATTTCGATACCAGTTGGTAAAATTAGTGTCGTTCAGTTTATCTTTCTCAAGAATGGTTCTCAACGCAAAACCAGATATCCGAGAGTGACGCTACTTGGTGCCATGATCTACAATGTAAAATATGCAAAACACTTAAGACATGTATTCATAAAAGAGCAAGCATATTAAACATTTTAATATTTTATGCTCCCACTAGAACCAACACCCCTCGATGGTTACTTAGTGATTCAGGATCCTAAATAAGCAAGTCGGCTAGTGAGCTTTAGCATCACCGCTAGCCGCCAAGTGATCTAGGTAGACAACTCCTTGTCAATCGCATCCCATGCGACTCCTGTTGGACGGGTGGCATCACATGCCCCGGCTCCCATCCGACTTTTCCCGAGTCCCACAACCGTTGTGATAGACCCGTCTAGCTTACCAAGTGTTTCTGCAGAAGAGTCCGACTCGAACCCACCTAGTCGGAAAGAATTGGCAGCACCTCAATTTTATGAGCCCACTACCAAAATGTCCGACTTGTGATGGTGCAAACAATGGAAAACCGACTAGACCTTCTTTGAAGGATTAAATTTTACCGACTATCTAATAGAGGTAAAAGCGAGACATAACAATAACACAAAATAAAGCAATTATAATGTGAAATGGCATGGCTCCCTTCATGGCGATCTCAATATCCACAAAGCCTGTAATCCGACTCGTGCCAACTCTTGTCACTTGCCGTCTTACTCCATGTCGTCGACCTGTACAACGCCTGCATGCCTTCCGGGTTCTCAAACAGCTACACTAGCTTAGTAAAGTAAATTACATAGAGAATACGACACGCAGTCGTTATACAATAAAATGACAGCACCTAGGCTCCGGCGGTCGACAAAAACCGTGATTCGCAGATCACGTATGGATTACACACATACATCACATGCACATGAACCATACCATTCACAACTTCCTGCAAAAACAAGTTATGCATAGATACAATATCTACCGGCGTTGTGAAACTCGCAACGACATCTAAGGCGCTACGACAGGGCGAAGCCGGCGGTCCCGCTAGCCGGATAGCGGGCGGGGATCGCAGTATGATCACGGATATCAGATCTACCATTCCCCGAGTATAGTTGATCCAATCGACTTCATACAAAACCGATCTATCTCATAGATCGACCACCAAAACAGCACATAGATCTCATCTATAGCCTGCCGCATATCACATAGGCGAGATCTCGAGCCTAAAACCAGAAGCTATCGCTCTGATACCACTGTTGGGCCACGCAGAGATAAAACAAAAACTTTTCCTCTAACGTGGTGATCCCAAGACCTAGCTGAGGTAGAAGGCCACGAGGTTTACCACTAGACGCGCGGTTGCGGATTACTGATAAAGCGCGTCAGTTGATGCAGTGCATTCCTCACGATCCGATCGTCCTGGTGCTGATAGCACAGCACCTCTGCTGGTATCCACACGTACAAGGAGGAGCGCCGGCGGCTCGCTAGGTTCAATTACGGGCTGGACTTGTGGAGCTAGGGTTTCCAACATATGGAATGACCTAACCGAACAACGATTAACCTTTCGGTTCTTTGCTCCACTATATATAGGGAGTGAACGTGGGCTCTGCTTGCGCGGCCCATTCACTAAAGCCCATATAAAACTAGTCACCGTGAGTCCAACTCACTAACTCAGCCCTAATCCGGTTTAGGTCCAACCCGACCAGATTATATGTTCAGATCCAATCCGAACTTGCTCCCGCTCTTAAGTGTGTGACCCCGCAGGCTCATGGTTACTTGGACATGATTAGAGTCCGACTCACAATCGATCAGTCGGCATCGGCTCCTAGCAGAACGTGCCGACTCCCAAGTACCAAAGAGTCATGACGACTTGCCTTTCCATTGCGACTTACGTCTGAGTCCCTTTTGCCTCACGATATACCTTGTCAGACTATAGGCGAATATATGTCATCCCTTAAATAGTCCGACTCTCTTCTCGATCCGAGATAAGTGATTCACCCGACTAACTCTTAGTCGATCGCCTCGGTTAACACTTAACCGAGTCGTGCATGGCCATGCTTTCCAAATCATATCTCACGAGAGGGCCCAGAGAATATCTCTCTCCGGTGGAGGGCAAAATCCCATCTTGGTTATTCACATCACAGCTTGATTCTCGATCGACCCGAACCACCGCCTTTATAAGCGCGATTCACGGATCAGCGTTTGTAACCTAAGTCGGTGATCCTCAACTCGGACTATGCAACAACCTCAGGTCTAAGGATTACATTGATTGAGATATACAAATGACAACTTAGTTCGTTGTACCTCAATATGGGTCAATCCGACTCGCTAAACTCTTTAGCCTAGTCTGTGTAAGTTGGAATAGCATCTCCATGCCCATGACAAGTGGAACCGAGTCATCAAGCCAACTTTCACATTGGTCTAAGTTGTGTGTCCAGCACAACCTCAATGACCAAGGATATTTAGTAAAAACAACATGAATGCATAGTTCCACAACTGAATCACATATTCAATGATACACATCAGATGTTTATACAAGGACTACTCAATAACTTTATGAATACAATGGGACATATCATCATACATGATTGCCTCTAGGGCATATTCCCAACAGACTCTACCCTAAGTGCCACCATGGCGTGCACACTGTCACTTTCACACATATGGGGAGAGCCAGAGATCTATTGAAGCACTTGAGTAGAAAGGTAGATCTACTTGATTACAAATCTCATGACCACAACAAGATCATGCATAGAGAGAGAGATGAACACATAGCTACCGGTAGAGCCCTTAGCCTCGAGGAAGAACTACTCCCTCCTCATCATGGGAATAAAGAACGGTGATGAATATGGTGGTGGAGATCGATGGAGATGGCTCCGGGGGCACTTCCCAACCCCGGCAAGGTGCCGGAACAGAGACTTTATGTCCCCCGAATCTCCCCTTCGGTGGCGGCGACACTATGGTGGTTTTCGTTTTTTTCCGCTAGATGATTTAGGGTTTACTCCTCGGGATATTTTTATAGGCGAAGGAGGCAAGGTCGGTGGAGGGCTAGGGGGCCCACACCCCCTATGGGCGCCACCAGGGCTGGCCCGTGCCTATGGGGGGTGTCCACCCTGGTACCCTACTCCGTATCTGCTTCGTGGTTCCATGTTGCTCCAGGAAAAATAGTGACTTTGGCTTTTGTCCCCTCCAATTTCAAGAATATTGATTTTCTGACTTTTCTGGAACCAAAAACAGAAAAAACAGGCAACTGATACTGTGGCATCTTGTCAATAGGTTAGTTTCAGAAAGTGTATAAAAATACCTCAAAGTATGGACAAAGCAAAGCAAAGTAGATACTAAATAAGCATGGAACATAAAAAATTATAGATGCGTTCCCGACGTATTAGCTACTGACATGGGTACGCCCTACGGGTATCTAAGATTGTCCTATCCGGTTTGGATTGGTGAAGGCCCACATGACGATCCGTATCCAGTGGCGAAGCCCGTGAAGATTCGGGTGGCCTAGACCCATGAAGGACACGACTCCTTGGAGGATACAAATAGCTTTAGATAGAAGTTTAAAGGGAAAAACCCTAATTTGTAACCGACTTGGCTGGTATCCTGAGATCTAGCCTTCCCATATAAGGGCCAGGAGGAAGCATCGAGGAGGGCATCACAAACCCTAGCTCATACACACGCTAGAGCACATTTGCGCACCATTACAACCTTTGGTTCCATCATCAATCAAGAACAGACAACCAGAAATAGGATTTTCCCTCTGGGTGGCTGAACCTGGGTAAACTTCGTGTCCCCTTGCTACTTGTGTGTTAGCTGACGAAGTCTCCAGCCCCCGTTCTTACTCAAACCCAAGTCCATAACCATGGACATTGACGTGTTAACACCACATCAATTACTGTAGGTGTGTTCATACCAAGGGTTACTCTAGAGTTTTATTCATAGCAAGAGTTACTCTTTGTGTGACCATACGTTTTGGTTATTGTAATGTCTCTGTTTTGGCTATTGTGATTGTTATGCGTACCACTCTGATTTTGATTATGGTTGTTCTATTTAGGTTTTCATAATTCTGTTTAGATTGTGTAGTTCATGTGGTTTATTAAAGTTAGATTCTATAAAATTAAGTGGTCTTATCGCTAAGTCAGAAGTCATTTGAAAATAGGAGTCCATTTATTGTGAGTGTTGTGTTTACATAATTGTATTTATTTTTGTTGCAATGTGTCTGCTTAGGTTATTTGAAATAATTTTGTTTAGATTAAGTGGACTTGTGACTAAGTCAGATCTCATGTATAAATATGAGTCTATGTCAATCACACATAATATATATAGCTGGACATGTATTCAACAAGTATAGAGGTGCCTAACTAATATGCTTCCTACCTTTAGTTGTTTCTCAACTAATAGACTTTGGTGAGAAAACTTTTCTTATACAACTAATTTTTTATGGTGTTAACATGTTCTTGTATTAAGGTCAATAAACTAATGTCATTCATTAATTTCATGGAAAGATTTCGACGATACTGCATAAAAAGATTGACGCTTGTGTTGGCTTCCATTACAAGAAATGTTGAAGTCCGCTGACCCATGACGGATCTGGCTTAATAATATCTTGGTGTCAAGACGTGGACCACCTGTAGCCGTTCCTCAACCAAAGCCACCTCAAACTGTAGGTAAGTTATTATTTCAATCAGTTTGTTTATATTCTACGGTGTTTCGTACGTGTCTACATCCTTCTCTCAAGAAGTTGATGAGACAAGACAGATAAACTAATGCTTGAGGATTGATCAAAAGGATAGAGAGAATAAATTGTTAATTCTTTCCACTCTTTTACCAAGATAAAGATACATTTTTTTAGCATTTTCATTCTCTTAAAGATGTGATTTTCTTACTATTTACATGATTAACGATTTTCTTTCTCACAAAAAGATGTGATGTTCTTACTATTGAATGACATTGTAATATGTGATATTATTGAATGAATGTAATGATGATGAATGAGATCTGATGCAGTTTTTTGCGCTTCTGATGTCAACATTTTAATGTGAAGTGAAATTTATATTACTTCTATGGACACATGAAAAAATCCCAGTGCAAACGAGTGAAAAAATTAATAATACAGGTAACGTGTTTTGGCTCTGTTGCCATACAGATCTTTACATCAGTGGCCGATCCCTGACAACATATCATGTTTCCATTGCCGATGGGTTGCAACCTATGTCCATAACTTTTCTCTACGCTAGTGATTTTTAGATATCCTTATAGACAAATGAAAGGAAACAAATACCTGAAACCCTTCATGGCCACGTCTGTTACGTCAAACATTGAAAAAAAGTGTGTCATTGCTTACAACATTTTGAACATACGCATATAGCAAAAACCAACAACTTGTGCAAAAAAATCCCAATTTGGTTGTAGCGTAACTTGACAAGCGTCGGGTTTGCGACATGTAGCAAAAATGTTGTACACTTTGAACACATCCATGTAGCACAAAACCAATAATGTATGCAACAAATCCTAGTTTGGTTTTAGCAGAACGTGGATGAGTATGTCACCATTTGCTACATTTTTGACACACTCATGTAGCAAAAAACCATATTTGTTTGTAGCATGTTGAAACATGGTAAGTAACTTCTGCAAAACTCAATCTTCACTAGCCTCGAACCATCAACACTAGAGGTTGGAGGCGGCTGCCATTCGTTGACTTAGGCTCACCAACCATGATTTTATCCCCCTAGAGGTCTGTCACAAGGGTGAACCCCGATGAAATATATCTCATGGTCATCCCTGGAACCCTTCCTGGCTATGCCATCTTATCGAGTTTAGATCATGGAGGGGACTTGAGGGTAGATCTACCTCCTAGAGCACCCATAGAAGTGGGTGCTCGGTCCATGAGACTCGTGAGGGCTAGAGCGAAGGCACTCTAGGCAATATGTCAAACCAGCGCGGGGGGGGAGGGGGGCGATCGTGCGGCGGCGGCGATGTGCTGCGAGGTGAGCAACAACAGTGGGTAGGGGTAGCTGGCGGCGGTAGGAGCCAGCGAGGAGGCTGAAGGTACTCCTGATGGTAGGGACGCAAGTGGATGCCTGAAAGCTTGCATTGAGTGCACGTGTGACTACTGATGGTGGCGGCAGGTAGGTGTGAGGGAGAGATGTGGTAAACGTTTGTGAAGGAGCGCGGCACAACCGCCTGTACATAGATACATCGGGTTGAGACGCATATTTTTCCCAAAAATATAAATGGGCTTTCTCAAAAAATAATGAAACAAAAATAAATGGGCTTTCTCAGAAAATATAACAAGTTGTTGAAATTGGACAAAATTATCATGCCTCCACTAGGCCTATCATGATTGTGTAGACCAGATCAAAAAGTTGTCCCGGACATTTGTAATGGGCTGTTGAAATTGGATAAAATATAGCTGGCTGTTGAAATTGCCAATTGTGTGGACCTTGGCTGGGGCGATTTTTTTTTTGGGCAATTTTTTCAGTCCCGCAATTCTTATAGGACATGTGACACATGTCTCGGATACATGTTCCAATACTTTTTCTTAATCAATGCAAAATATCAAATATTTTGTCTTAAAAAAATCCTAAGAGCATCCACTCTAGGTCCCTAAAGGCCCTTAAAGGGCTATGGGGGTGCCGATGCTCAAAATCGCGCCCAGCCCCTCTCCCCCCTCCAATCTTTTTCGTGCCGGAGAGACCCGTTTTCTCATCTGGCGCCCTAGGACGAACCCAACCCACGGGAGGGCAAGAGGGGGCGCCGGATGGAGCTGAAAATGACGCAAGTTAGACCTTGCAGTGAGATAAACGGCTCATCTCCCGAGCTTCTTCCCGTCGCCGGCCATGTGGCAGCGAAATTGCTCACCAGCGCGTTCCCCCGTCCGACCTTCCCGTCTTTTCCACCGCTTCCCGTCCGACCTTCTCGCCCTTTTCTCTCTATATGTAGGTGTGCCGCCCATCGCCATTGCAGATCCACATCTACACCACGATCACATCCCTCTCCCTCTACATCTAGGGCGGGGGGGGGGGGGGGTAAAATGGCCTCGTCGGTGCCATTCTTCACACAAACACCCGCATCAAAGTCGTAGTTGATTCCCCGCCGTCGATGGAGCCTTTTGTAGAAGATGGGTCCGCCGTCCACAGTTATGCGCGGTGGTGCCTACGCGTCCAGGAAGCGTGAGCACTCTGGGAGGCCCGGTACCTAGTCCCTCGGACACTCGGTTGCCGAGGGGATGGGAGCTCAGCAATGGTGGTCTGCCGGTACCTCGGTGCCGGTCGGCGAGGCCCTATCAGCGGCCATCTTCGTCCACTTCTGGACCGGCCTCACGCCGGAGGAGAGGGACGACCCCCAATGGCATCCCGACAACCACGACGTGTGGACGCTCTTCTTTGAACAACAACGCATGGGCCGCATCATTGCCTACAACGACGCCGACCCACTGCTGCCGATCAACAATTTAGACGGCGGGAGGTAATGGTGGAGCATATCAGGGCACACGCTTGACGGGGTGTTCGATTACATCACCGTCGGGAACAACCCGCGTCTGGATTAAAAGTTTCTAGGCTTGCACTCGGCGCCGGAATCGACCTCCTCCTCGCCCATCTAGTAGTTCCGTCTTTTTCTTTTGTTTGTTTAAATATGTGTAAACTTGTTCAAACTATCTTTAAATTCATTGTTAATTTTGTATTTAGCAATTATTTTAAATGTTCAAACTTTTTGTATGGGGGGCTGGCTCCCCCTCCCCTCCCCTCCCAGGCTAAAAAACGGCCGCGCCGAACGAGTGGAGATGCTTTAAGCTGGTCTTGAAAAAGAGTTGTATCTGTGATATCGAAGCTTAGTATATTTTTGCAGACAGCAGGCTAATATCCAAGATTGTCTAACTTGTCCTTGTGGCGTGAAAGTACATGCTACCTCTCTACCGTACGTGGCTAAGCAAGACTGGAATGGCCAAAACGGCGTCTACATCGTCCGTACGGGTGCCAGCTCTGTCCACCTAGCGACCTTCAGCTGCCCTAATCTGGCCACCAGAATATAAGTCCTCCCGCAAATAAGTGACGCCCACAAGAAGATGCGCTTGTTCTAGTAGGAGTATTTGTTTTTGGATTGTTACACTATCAACAAAAAGATTGCGGGTCTATTAAAAGGATTTTTTTAGTTAGTTAGCAGTCTTTCCACGACAAAACCCCAAGTATCCAAACGCGACTCCAGCTCCGACGCCAACTCCAAAGTTCACATCGTCACGTACTAGAAGAGAGCTGATTTAAGAACCTCACGACTAACAGTTGTCATCACAGAGCAAGGGATGAGCTTGTCAGGTTCTTCTCTTCCTTCCTTCCTTCTTTATTATTTCTCCCGTCAATTCTTGGGCCATGGAGGGGGTCCTAAACGAAACACAATCATTCATGGGTGGACAGCTGGACATGATAGTCGCCATGATAGTAGTAGTATTAAACTGGCGACTGTTAGCGGTTACTATGGTGCTTCCACATGGGCGCTGACGATACTATGGCAGGAGCGGATGATGACTAGACCTGGACGGCGCCGTGGCAGTTTTTAGCTCCTGCCTCCCGGCTGGCCGGCGCGTGTGTGATCGGTATCTTGTTTGCGTGTTTCGCCCATGCGAAATGTACGTGACACACGGCCGCCATGTGTTGTCCCGCGATTGCACCGGCCTGCACATCAGCTTGCGATTTTGTCGGGATATCGGAAGAAGAAGAAACTGCATACGTACTACGTGCACACAAACGGGCCGGGGGTGGATGCATCTGTTGGAACACCCCGGCCAGTCGGCCGGTGCTGAGGCTGTTCCACACCGGAGGAAAAGATTATTAGAAGACACATAGAGATCACAAGTAGATGACACAGGGAACAAAAGAGAACTTTATTAAAACTCTCTCGGTAAACTCGCATACTGATTATTCCTATATTAAAGGTGACACGATACGATCTGGCCAATTTCAGCTGGTATAGGCCACACCGAGTGGGCCTCTACCGGCCCAGTTTCCCAACACTCCCCTGGTTATCTTATCTATATAACCATGGCTTAAAACTCCGAAAAACCCAGTGGAAAAAATATGGAGAAATGCACACGGTATACTTCTTCCTATGTTGCACGAATTGCCTCATTAAAAACCTCATGTGAGAAACTTCATAAAACTCACTAAGGAAAAAAAGTACAATTCACCTAACTACAAAGTTAAGTACTCAATCATCGGGATCAAGATTTTAGCGATGAGTTTGTGAAGATTCTCCCCCTGAATCTTGCATCTCCCTAAGTCTCATCATGCCGATCCCTCGGACACATCTCTCGAAAGAAGACGCTGGCAATGATTTAGTGAACAAATCAGCGAGATTTTCACACGACTTAGTATGCAAGACTTTCACTTCGTTCATCTTTTGCAACTCATATGCATAGAAGAACTTGGGGTTTATATGCTTTGTGAGATTGCTCTTCACGTAACCCGTCTGGACTTGTGCAACACAAGCGGCATTATCTTCATAGATAATTGTTGGGGTTTGTACGGTGTTCAGTCCACATGACATCTGGATGTGACTGACTACTCGTCGAAGCCATACACATTCTCGTGATGCTTCATATAATGCTATGATTTCCGAGTGGTTCGTCGAAGTTGACACAAGAGTTTGCTTAGACGATTTCCAGGAAATAGCTGTTCCACCATAAAGGAAAACATATCCAATCTGCGACTTGGATGTGTGCGGGTCCGAAAGGTACCCAACATCTGCATAGCCTACAACAGATAGGTATTGGTTCTTTTGGTAAAACAAGCCAAGGTCCTTTGTCCCTTGTATGTAGCTAAAGATGTCCTTAACGCCTTTCCAATGCCTCTTGGTAGGCTCAGAACTGTACCTTGCAAGCAAATTGACGGCGAATGCAATATCCGTCTGTGTACAATTTGCGAGGTACATAAGTCATAATCGCACTTAAGTAGGGAATTCGGTCCTAATTTCCTCCCCCTCTTCTTTAGGCCTGAACGGGTCCTTGTCTTGCTGCAAAGATCTTCCGACCATCGGGGTCTTAGAAGGATATGCCTTTTCAAACCCAAATCGCTTTCAACACCTTACGAGTGTAGGCCGGTGAACTAGAATCCCGAGGGAATGCTCAAGTTGCAGACCGAGGCAAAACTTGGTTTTGCCTAAGTCTTTCATCTCGAATTCCGACATCAGGTAGGAACTCGCTTCCTCAATATCGTCAGGTGTACCGATTATATTCAAATCGTCCACGTACACCGAGATAATACAGAAACCATCCTAGGATCTCCGTATAAAAACACATGGGCAATCTTCATTGCTCGCGTAGCCTTCTGATGAAGGAAATCGCTTAAACGATTATACCACATCCTACCTGACTGTTTTAGTCCATACAATGACTTCTTAAGCTGAACACTGTATAAGCTCCTGTTTGCTCTATCCTGGTTTGGGACAGGGATACCTTCTGGTACTTTCATGTATATGTCCGAATCCAAGTTACCATATAGGTAAGCGGTGACAACATCCATTAGTTTCATTTTAAGTCCATGTTTACTGCCATTGAGATCAAGTATCTAAAGGTAATTCCATCCATGACTGGGGAGTAAGTTTCCTCAAAGTCGACACCTGGTCGCTGAGTGAAACCTTGAGAAACGAGCCTTGCTTTGTACCTTACTACTTAATTATTCTCGTTTCTCTTTCGAACAAAAACCCACTTATGGCCAACAGGGCGAATGTGGGGAGGAGTTAGACAAACAGGTCAAAATACCTCTCTTTTGTTTAACGATATTAATTCAGCGGTAATTGCCTGCTTCCAATCTTTCCAATCCGACCTTTTCTTGCAATCAGCGAGCGTGTTAGGCTCAGGGTCAAGATCTATGATTGAGGAAATTTTCTTGGCAAAATTAACGTCGACATTTGCCATGGCTCGGTTGTATGACTCGCCCGAATTAACATAGTTAATGGCCATTTCTTCATGGAGTGCATCAGGCACATCCTCTTGCTCCACCGGATTTCCCAATCCAGGAGCTAGGTCCTTTAGCTTTTCCGCTCTGATGTGTGCGCACACAACTTCGCTGGGTATTTCCGATATAGGAAAGTTCAAGTCCAGAATTTCGTGCCTTTGAAATATCCGTCGTGTCGTGTCGTCTCAACTGGCTCCCTCAACAAGGTGTAATAAATCTCTCTTATCCTTTTTCTTCGGGCGTCCCCGGATACTTGGGATTTGAGAAACCGGAATCCGCTTCCTCTTAGGCCTTGGAGCAGGAGCGGGTGTACCATCATTTTTCTTTGGTATTTCAACCCTTTCCGGTGCATTGCGTGCATGCACATGCGACTTTGTCACAGTCTTTAAATCGGTAAAATGATCGGACAGTTGATTCGCTAGGGAGTGCAAATCTAGTATCTTTTGGACTTCTCTATTAGTCTCAACAGTGCGCGGGTCATGAGCGTGGATCCCCGTGGCTTTCCACGTGATTTCTCGACTTTTGTCATCCAGGGGTTGATTACCTCCCCCCAAAGTCGGGAAAAGATCCTCGTCAAAAATGCAGTCAGCAAAACGGGCCGTGTGACAGTCACCTGTCAAGGTATCCAAGAACCTGATTATAGACACAGTCTCATAACCAACGTATATCCCCGACTTATAGAGCGGTCCCATTGCTGATCGCTGGGGTGGTGGTATAGGTACATATACCTGGCAGTCGAACCTACGTAGGTGGGAAATTTTTGGTGCCGACCCTTGCGCAAGTTGGATGGGAGAGTGGATGTTGTAGGCCGATGGTCGAAAGTTGATGAGATTAGCGGCGTGTAACACCGCGTGTCCCCAACATGTAGTTGGTAAATTACAACCCTGAAGGAGTGGTCTGGCAATGAATTTAATTCTTTTAATCAATGCCTCCGCAAGTCCATTTGAGTGTGGACATGCAGTATAGAGTGCTCAAGTTTGATTCCAGTTGCCATGCAATAATCATCGAATGCCTTTGAAGTAAATTCTCCGGCATTTTCCATTCGATTAGACTTTAAACGATAATCAGGGAATTTATTCCTTATTTGTATGATCTGGGAGATCAACTTTGCAAAAGCATGGTTCCTTGTTGACAGCAGGCAAACATTGGACCATTTAGAGGAAGCATCGATGAGCACCATGAAGTACAGAAACGGCCCTGAGAGGGGCTGAATTGGACCACATATATCCCCTTGAATGCGTTCCAAGAACGCGGGGATTTCATCCTTCACCTTTAGGGGGGACGGTCTAATGATCAATTTCCCCGTAGCGCATGCGGAGCACACGAAATCATCGGGATTTGGGAAATTTTTCACATTAACATTATGACCGTTCGAGTTGTTAATTATATTTCTCATCATCCTAAGACCGGGGTGGCCTAACCTATCATGCCAAAGGCAGAATAGTTCAGAGCTTCTAAAGGCAGTCTTAAGGGTAGTGTAAATAGGTGGTGCTACTATCTTAGTGTAGTACAGCCCAGTAGCTAATGAAGGGAGTCTTTCGACAACATGTTTACCATTTTCGTCGCGCTTGGTAATGAGTAGGAACTCCTTTCCATTCTCATCATCGGTTTCGACATGGAAACCATTTGCGCGGATGTCTCTAAAACTTAAGAGAGTACGAGTCGACTCCGGATACAACAATGCCTCTTCAATGATCAGAGTTGTTCCATTTGGGAGTATGATAGTTGCTCTTCCGGAGCCAACTACATTCGGATCGCAGCCGACGATCGTCATTATGTTACCAGGGTTTTTGGTAATGGATTCAAAATACTTTGTTTCTCTCAAGATGGTATTGGTGGTGCCGCTATCAGCAAGGCACGTTTCCTCCATTTGGGCGCCACACGTGTTCTAAAATATAGTGCCTAATTAATATAATGGAGCGAGGAAGTTGCTACATCAAGTAAGTAAAACACATAGACATTTCAGAACATCACATAATCAAATAATGGAATAAATGAATGAAATAAATGTCATCCAATCGCCGAAAATAAGTGTTATGCTCTCATAGAGCTTAAAACCATATCGAAAAAAATTGTATCTGATTATTGCGGAAAAAGGAATCATCTCAACAAAAAGGAGCTCAGGTGGATTCTGCAAAGAAACCACCAAGCTCAGCCAGTATCTCAAGGTCAGTGGGCTTCTCTTCGTTGGCCATCATCATGGACAAGGGCCTAGCCGAGGCGGCACAACGCGTGCTCAACCTCCATAAGGGCACGGCGTCCGTGGGGACCGCCGAGGTGCGCCACTTGTGCACGTCCTGCGCCACTACGTGCGCGGCGTTACTGACAGGCGCGCCGGGCGCCAGTGGTGCCTCAACCTGGACAAGATGCGCCTCGCGCGCCTTCTTGTTGGCCTTGAACGCGTCCACGACGTGTTTAGGGGCCAAACACTGCCTGGAGAAGTGAGTCTTGGAGCCACAGCGGAAGAATTCCTGGGGCCTCGCCTCCCCCTTGCCCGCCTTGCGTTGCTTGGCCGGGTTGGAGGAGTTGTGGCCCTTCTTGCCCTTCTTGCCTCTCTTCTTGTGGATGGGCTTGCACACCTTGTAGGCACCAGCATTGGCCTCATGATTTGGGCCCCCTGCGAAGGGTTGCGCGGAGAAGTTCTTTTTCAGAACATTATCCTGCGCCTCTGCCACCTGGATAGCATCAATAAGCGCTGCATATTTCATGAATCCTTCCTGGCGAAAGTTTCGCGAGGACTGGATGTTGTCCGGATGGAATGTGGAGAGGGTTTTGTCTATCTTCTGCTGATCGGTGGTACTGGTCCCACACAGCTGAAGAATAGTACAAATCCGGTGCAACCTGGAGTTGTACTCTCCTCCGTCTTGAAGTCCGCAAACCTCAGACGAATCCAATCTGCCTCCGCCTGTGACTGAATGGTGTACTTCAGCCTAGAGAACCGCTTGTTCAGGGCGGTCCAAAGGGCAGAAGCACTCCGTTCCGCCATGTACTCATTCTTGAGAGTCTCACACATGTGGTGGCGGAGGAAGTGCAGTGCTTTGGCGTTGTCCGCCGGGATGGTTTTGCTGGGGGGCGTCGGGGTCCCCTCAATCAACGCATCCTTGATGCATCGGCCCTCGAGGACGATCTCAACGTCCGAGGCCCAAGTCAGGTAGTTAAGCCCATCCTGGGTCAACTCCGGGAACTCGCGGCTGACGATTCCGGTCATCTGCAATTTATGCAAAATGTGTAAGATTACAGCAGGTAATCGGTTGCATAAATGCGATAATCGATGCAATAATTCAAATATGACGGCGTTCCAAAATTTAATATAAAAATGGTGCAAGCTATCTATGAGAAACAAAGTATTAAAAACATGCGGTAATTAATAACTGTAGTAAAACATAGTTCAAACACTTGTGTAAAATCGGACCAAAAACAGAGCCGAAACGGTCCAACAGCCCCGCAAACGCGTGTTCCCACGTCCAAAAACAGCGGAAAAACGCGCGGTCTCCCGTGGACCGGTCCACCCTACACCGTCCCTGCCCGAGAACAGGGGAACAGAGCACTGGTGTGCTCTCGAGTGGGGCGGCGGCAGCGCACGGTGGAGGACGAGGGCGAGCGGGGGAGGCGTCTTGGCGGCGTCTGTGGCGGCTAACGCTGGACGCGAAGAACGGGCAGACGTCTGAAGCGTGGCGGCGCCAGCAACCACCGCAATGGCGGCGGCTCACTCGGACGCAGTGGCGGGACCAGCAAGGCAGGCGTGGGCAGGCTTGCCAAGCATGCGCGGAGCGGACGGCGGTGGCCGACGCGGTGAAGGCGGCGGCGGCTGTGAGAAGGGCGCCGCGAGCGGCGACAGTAGCGGCCGGGCGGCAAGGGCGGCCGACGCTGGCGGGCGCTGGCGAAGGCGGGGCGGCCATGGCGGGCGATGGCCAGCCGTGGCCGGCGGCGGCGCGCCAGCGGCGAGGCTGGGCGTCTGAAGCTCGATCCTCGCTGCCATGGCATCTTCATCTTACAGCGTCACGTGTCACGGTTGCAAACAAAAAATTACATGAAAAAAAGCGTAGATCCGATCCGATCTACTTAATAAAATTAGACATGATCAGTCCGATCTACTAAATGAAATTTAGATCGGCACAACAGTGCAATGCAGTCAACAAGTTCTCGATCCGGGAGTGATTAAATCGACATTGTCGATTGACGCAGTCATTTCGACTCCGGAAAGAAAAATCCGTACCAGATGGGATCGATCTAAGATCGAACGCAAATCTTGAAAGAAAAAGCGAGGCGAATCCATTTTTTCGGATTTGTGTTACCTTCAACGAAGCTGCGTGATGCAGCTCGGTGGCTTGACGGAGGCTCGACGGAGAGACACGTCTTGATAACGTGTTGGAACACCCTGCCACGGCCGGTCATTTGTTACACCGGAGGAGAAGACTACTAGAAGGCACATACAGTACACAAGTAGATGACACAAGAAACAGAAGAAAACTTTATTAAAACTCTTTCGGTAAACTCCCTTATATAGATTGTTCGTCTATTTATAGGCTAAAAGGGAATACGATATCCACATGGATCAACCCTAGCCTGGTATAGGCTACACCGAGTGGGCCTTTACCGGCTCAATTTTCCAACAGTTTCATCGTGTACATATCGATCGAACTGGGAAACGGGAGTAGTAGTACCGTTTTTGACGGGGCAGAGTTTTTTCTCACCTGTCACGATTCTCCGAAGACCCGCGACCACGATCGAGTCCAAGTAGGATGAAATCATCAGGTCATGGCTCCAGACACGGTGGTGAAAACCCTCGAAATCGTGGTCTCCGCAAGCAGTTACCTCCCTGTCCACCCTCGCCGTAAATGGGCCGAGCCGCGAGCATCTGCCTACGTACCCGCGCGCTCCTACAGTATTTCGGCAGTTGCTACCGAGTCAAACTCGCGAGTCACCACGCCTCGTCCCCATCAACCGTCGGACTCCACGCGGCGAAGCAAACTAAACCATCCCATCGATCGCAGCTGCCTGCCTCCGGCTCCATCCGCTTCCCTTCTTCGCCTTGCCGTCCCGGCCGGCCTTAAAACAATCCCACCACCCAACCCAACTTGCCCGATCACCACCACAGCTCGATCGCAACCCAACGCCCTGCCCGCCGCACCATCGCCGTCATCGTCCATCCCTCATCTGCTGTCTATATACGCGCGTTCCACTGGCCGGCGGCAAGGCAGGTACTGGTGGCGGCCCGGCGAGGGGGAGATGGAGAAGAAGCTGCCGCTGGCGCTGGCACAGAAGCAGCACGGCGCCGGCGAGCCCATGTGGGCGCGGCCGTGGCGGTGGGCCAAGACGGCATTCTTCCTCGTCGCCATGCTCGCCTCGCTCCTGCTCGTCTGCGCGCCGCCGCTGCTCGTCGTGCTGCTCGACCTCGCCCTCCCGCCCGCGCTGCTCTCCGCGCACCTCCGCGCCGGCGCCGACCCACCGTACCGGTCCTTCGCCCCTGTCGTGCTCGACCAGGCGCGGGCGTTCGACTTCCGGTCCTCCCTCGTCGACCTACCCGCGGTCTCGGCCGCGCGCGCCTTGCTCATCCTCTGTGAGTTTCCTAAACTGTTCCCTCGGCATTGCCGCTCCGATTTCTTCTCGGCATATCTGAGCTGACCGATGGAGG
The DNA here is from genome assembly GCA_030063025.1 of Avena longiglumis. Taxonomy (NCBI): domain Eukaryota; kingdom Viridiplantae; phylum Streptophyta; class Magnoliopsida; order Poales; family Poaceae; genus Avena; species Avena longiglumis. The sequence continues at coordinate 437,494,004 of CP125974.1, read as the reverse complement.
TGTTTTGCTTGTTGTGGCCGTAGGCGCGTACGCGGTGTGCGGGGGAGGCGGCGCGTACTTGTGGGTGGTGGTGGCGAGCGTCGCGGCGTCTGTGTCTTACGTGCTAGCCAAGGCCGCGGCCATGCCCGTCGCGCTGCAGGGGAAGGGCGCGGACGGACCGGAGCCCATGCTATTGCTGTCCCTGTCGCTCGCGGCTGCGCACCTCGCCGCGGCCTACCGGACCAGCTGCCGCGAGCGACGCCGTCTGCTCGTCTACAGGATCGACGTCGAGGCCGTGAGTACTCGCCCTCTTTCCCTCGACTTTCTTCCCTGCAAATTCCACTCATCTCTCTTCCTAAAAAATTCACCTTCGGGGCGACCCAAAAAAAAAAGAGGCACCAAGGCTTATTCCTGAGAATAATCCAGGCATTACGTGGGGTTTATCGTATCATACCGAGTTGTCGTGTGTGCTTTCGGTGAGAAAGAGGCGCCCAGGAACCTAACAGGATTCCCTCGCCAAGCCATTAACGCGTTGCTGCCCAGCTGTTAAGGCAAAAGGGAATGGATAAGACACTTTTTGGCACTCTTTTTTTACGGAAACACCATCTGAAAAATAATCTTTTGTGCAGGTACGTCTGAAAGGAGGCCACCAAACACCCAAAGGGCTGAAGCAGTGTAGCGTCTGACATGATGTTCTGAACTTCTGTTCGGCACCAGTAGTACTAGGTCTAGGTGTGGCTTAAACCTAGCGATATGTAGGCGTAGAAGATTTATTTTTTCCTTCGTAGCCAAATTTTTGTCAAGGTCTGCTTTGTGAGGAAGGTACGTACATTTGGACGGTTACATGTATCCCTCCGTTCCAAAATATAAGACGTTTTGGCTTTGTGAAGCAAATGTATCTAGACTAGTTTTAGTATATAGGTTCACTCATGTTTTGAATGAATCTACACACTAAAACAAGTCTAGATACATTTTCTTCACAAACCTAAAACATCATATATTTTGAAACGGAGCGATTAAGTGTGAAGATACTGTAAATATGGAACAAGTGTGCTTAGTTCGGCCTCCTGCAATGCAATGCTAGGAAATGCTGGACGAGCCGTGTGGAGTGGCCACACTAGTTGTTTCTGATCTTACTTTTCCTGCGATTGAAGAATTACCTACATCGGTCCTATTTTCTTCTAGGAACCGAAGTGCTTCTCCGGTGTCACACACGAAGAAAATTCAGTGATGTGCCTAACAGGTTGGTACGCAATTTCGTTTTCAGCACAGAAGTTTCAGAAACACGGCGCAGACCTGGTTAAGTCTCGCCGGCGCCGGGTCAACATACGGCGGCAGTGATTTTTCCACTGCCGGATCCTAACGTTTCATACAGAACTGGTCGAATAGTCGATGGAGAAAACCTGGAAGAGACACATGCGTTGCGTTTCTGAAGCCAGGAACACGTCGTTGTCGTTGCCATAGATCTGAACTTTTGATCTTTCCTCTGGCTTGCCATTTGTGGCGATACAGTTCAGAGACAAGCTAGTTTGTTCAAGCCGGCCAGACCGATTTGATGGCGTCACATCGGGCCACCCTGATTAGCTGAGGCCAAATGTATATGTCATCCGTCGTGGGATGGTTTGGGTACGGCGTTTTCATCGGTAGCGTTGGCCAGGACGTGGTGCCTACCTTCGGAGCTACATCGAGAAGTGGCGTTCGTTTGCTAAGCACGTCTCTCTCTACCAGTTGCACTCTTCAATATTAGTACTGACACTCTTCAATACAAGTACTGACAGATCAAGTTTGAAATATTGATTCAAAAAATATTACTGTACTACTAAAGCGACAACTAATTTTCAGTCTAAAAAAAGGTGACAGCTAATATTATGAAACGGGGGGAGTAACAAACAGGATTTCACAAAATATTCATTTGGTTAAAAAAAATGTTTTCCAAGATAAAAAAATGTTATCAGGTTCACAAAAATGTTCATAGGGTGGAAAATATATTTCTTACATCATTAAACTGACTTTATACTATAAATGAAACTTGATAATTTATTTGGGATTTATTAAAAAATACCTTCCTATTGGACAGGATTTGTTGCAGCATGAAACCGCCTCTAAGGCTTTGTATGATGGGAGATGCTTAGGGCAGTGCTTATAAATATAAATCGACCATTTTATTAAGCATTGGTGCTTATTTCTATAAAAGAGGTGCCTACCTAGTATAAATAAGCATCAATGTTTAAAGAAAACCAATTTATTCTTCTAAGCAATGTCGTAAGCATCTTGCATTGTACATTATAACCAAATTTGGAGCATACACATGCTTGAATATTCTACAGCATATGTCCCATGTTTAACGTCGTTTGCAATGTACGACGCATTTATATATGCCTATATGTTGCCTTCTTTTAGATCAACCTATATGTTGTGGCATTAAGAAGCGGCTCTTTTGCATGCCACCAATCACGATGCCAACATGTGCTGGCATGGACTCATTCATGATGCATAATTATCCGCACCCCTACTAGGAGCCGAGAAATCTCATCCGTCGGGTAAAAAACCTTTATAGGTACTTATCTCTTTTGACATAGAAAATGTGCCGGCTATGGGGTAGAGGTATTTTTGTAGTGTAACTAGAACTATTAATATTTGGAAAGAACAATTTTATGCATATATTGAAACATATATGATATCTATTTTTTAAGTAATATAGTTAGAGAATTATAAAAAAAGTTTGGGAGGTTAAAAATGCGCATAGGTGGAATATGCTCACGAGGTTTCCAACAATGTTTTCGGAATTTAAAAAAATCATATGAGGAAAAGAGTTTGTATGGCTCAAAAATAATTGTATGCGAGCCCCAAAAATATACTAGGTAAGAGAGAAAAGGTGTTTGTGTGGTTCAAGATAATTGTTCACGATGCTCAGAAACATGCTTGATTTTTACATAATATAAATTCATATGATTTTGAAAAACAAAAAAGTAACAAAAAGGAAAAACAAGAAAATGTTCATATGGGAGAAAGACATGGTCCCACATTACAAAATAGTTGGTCACGTGATTCATTTTTTTAATGTACTCCCCTCATTCCATACTAGTTATCGCTGATTCATTCAACTTTCTACTAAATCAGCAACAACTAATATGAAAGTGATAGAGTATTACACAAAAAATCATATTTCAAAAGGAAAAAAGGAAATCATAAACCCAACAAAGAAAAATGAAAACATGAACAAAACATAAAAGGAAGAAATAAGAAATTACTCCCTCTGATTTTAGTTTAAATCAAAGTAAAGCTATGCGGAGAATTATGGATCGTAGAGAGTACAAAAAATAGAAAAGAAAATATAACAGCAGAATAATAAATAAGATGAAATAAAAAATAAACAGAAAACATAAACGAAAAAAAGAAAAATGTAAAGAACCTCACTTAGTTTGGGCCGGCCCAGCAGCGATGAGCGCCTGGGCGTCAGTCCAATGGCCGCCATATATATTTAGGTTTTACCCGCAGCGAGCGGCGAAGAAGAGTTTCCATATTCAGCGTAGGTAAGAGATCGTCTTTTAAGAATAGCCCAGCACGTTTTCAAAAGCTCGAGTTCAGATGTGCTGCACTATAAGCTGATTAGCCCCCTAAGGCCTTAAGCGCCCTTAATGCTGATGGGCCAGTACTCCTGTACGTGTTACGTTTGTAGTCACATGAGTACACCACATCTTTTATACTATCTCCATTCCGGTTTATAAGGTAAATATGTAATTTGAAAAAATAGTTTAAGTACAAACTATATTTAATAAAAATTATATCATTAGATTCATATTTAAAATATAATTTCGATGGTATAATTTTTGTGACATATGAATCATATATTATTAACTAAATTGATGGTTAAACTATTTTCTAAAAATACGTATTTGCTCTATAATCCGGAATGAAGAGAGTACCAACTCCCCCCTCCCACACACACATATACACATGTTCTTTCATGGCACAAGAAGCTGAAGAGCGGTCATGGTCTACCGCTTGGCTCATCGTGTAAAGCAGTTGATAGCAGCCAGTAAGTTAGTAAGCCGTGGATGATTCTTCTGCATGTATATATGTCTGTTTCAGAGGCCCCACCCTACCTCGATATTTGGCGACCTCCAGTTCGAGCTTATATTCTATCGCGGCACATGGCAAGGACAGTGCTGCGTCATCCGGGTTTCCAGTCGTCCGATATGTCCAGATCAACGGTCAGATCTGTTTTACGTTCTTTCGTCCTATTTTTGTTATAAACGTCCCGTTTTTGCTACATATAGTCCCGTTTTTATTACATGTATCAAAAAATGGTTCGGTTTAGAAAATAGAAAAACAGACAAGACCTCGCCAGAGATTTCACTGAAGACCTCGCCGGCGACCGCGTAGCAAAAATGTTGTGCTATGTAGCATATCTGACCTCGCCGGAGGCTTTCGCCAGTAGACCTCATCGAAGACCATGTAGCAATAAATTTGCGCTATTATAGCAAAACCACTAAACGAGTGTAGTGATGGCGCTGCGTCAACGTGGAAGCGCTTCATCGGGAAACCCCAAAAGCAAGGTGTGATGCACCACAACAACATGTCTTCCCTCAGTAAGAAACCGAGGTTATCGAACCAGTAGGAGGAAGGAAACGTCTCAAAGGCGTTGCAAGCAACATGGAAACCTGTACAACACAAACTCAAGACTTTGCCCCAACTAACAGTGGGGTTGTCAATCTCACTGGTTGCTGTAACAAAGGATTAACTGTATGGTGTGGAAGGTGATGGTGGTTTGCAGAAAGTAAACAGTAACAGTGGAAGATATATCAATGGGAATGATTGGACTGGGATCCATAATTCACTAGAGGCGTTATCCTTAGATAAACAAACATGGCATGCAGGGTAAACAAATTACAGCAGGGCAATTGACAGGACTGAGCAAGGCATAACAATGCAATACTAGACATCATGATACTATGAGATTCGATTGGGCAATACAAAAAGATACATAGACCGCCATCCAACTGCATCTATGACTACACCTTGGGGTTATCATCCGAACCCCCTCCAGTATTAAGTTACAAAAAATAGACAACTGCTTTAAGCAAAGTGTGTAAAGTAAACAATCCACTTGTTCCATGAACAAGAGACCGTTGTTTTCTCCCTAGTGGCAACAACACATCTACAACCTTAGAGATTTCTGTCACTTCCCTTGATTAAATAGAGGCATGAACCCACTATCGAGCATAAATACCCCCTCTTGAAGTCACTAGCAACTACTTGTCCAAGATAGCTACTAGCAACGGAGAGCATGCAAGATCACAAACAACACAGACATGATAGAATCAATAAGACAAACACTAATCAATCTAACATAGTAATATCAATATCCATCGGATCCCCGCAAACAAAACATGCATGATTACAAATAGATGAGATCTTGATCATGAATGGAGCTCACAAGATCTAGACATGAAAGCACAAAGGAGGAGATACAACCATCTAGCTACTACATGGACCCGTACTCCAAGGTGGAACTAATCACGCTTCATACCGGAGGATAGCATGATGAAGAAGAAGGCCTCCGGGACGATCTCCCCTCTGCCAGGGTGCCGGGAAGAGCTTCAGATCCCCCGATCTAGGGACGATGGTGGCGGCGGCTACAGACAGTTTCGTGGAATATTGATCGGGTTCTTAGAGTTTAGGCATCGAGGGCTTATTATAGGCAAAGAGGCGAGGCAGGGAGGCGGCCAGGGGCCCATACCCTGCCCAGGCGTGGCCTAGGGTGGGCCCGTGCCTAGGAGGGTGCAGCCGTCCTATGGCTCCCCTCCGTCTCTCCTCTAGACTCCGTGTTCTCCTCTATGAAATATTGACTTTGGCTTTTGTCCCGTCCAATTCCGAGAATATTTCTTTACTAGCTTTTCTGGAATCAAAAATAGCAGAAAACAGACAACTGGCACTGTGGCAACTTGTTAATAGGTTAGTACCAGAAAACATATAAAAATCACCTCAAAGTGTGGACAAAGCAAAGCAAAGTAGATACTAAAAAAGCATGGAACATCAAAAATTATAGATACGCTTCCGACGTATTAAGCATCCCCAAGCTTAACTCCTGCTCGTCCTCGAGTAGGTAAGTGATAAAAGAATAATTTTTCAGGTGACATGCACCATCAAAACCAAGATCAAACCATTTGCAAGCATTGAAAGCTAGGAATGAAGAACTCTAAACATGTGCATGAAAGATGGAGTTCTAAAAGTAAGACAAAGTAACTATGAATGCAACATGAAAAGCTACAAACAAAGATCATGAATAACATGCATTGAAAAACGTTTGTTCGTTTCTCATAAAGAAAACATGGCATAGTGGCATTCAGCTTGTCTCTCACGGAGTAGCAAATAGATGCATAGGACACCTTAAAAGTTCATAAGAGTGACTAGATACAAAAAGTACAAGAACAAGTAATATCAATAATATGCATCAATCAATAAGTTTTGGGACAATGCACATAGAACTAAGAATGGAAACTATGCTCTCTTAACTAGTGCCTAAAGGTAGAAGGCGGAGACTCAATATAAAAGTGGAAGAAAGGCCCTTCATAAAGGGAAGCAGGGATTTCAAGTCTCAAATAGGAGCTTCCAAAAATTATGATACCTGTTAGCTTTCAGCCCTCATTGCCCCTATCTTAAGCATCTTGAAGTGATTAAGGTTAAAGTGAAAAAACTATGGAGTATATGCTTGACAAAGTATAATTTGGCAATCTCATGTCCCTTGAATATGAGGGCCGCACCGCATGCTACTCAACTTTAGTCACGTGTAAGTTCTTGTCATAGTAAGTACATGTGTATCATAGAGAACCGCCAACGGGGTATCCCTTGCACATCGTACATGAGCTATCCCATAACCAAAATGACAAGGCAAGCAGACAATGAGCATCTCAGCGATCTTTTTATTTGCTATTTGCATAGGTTTTTATTGAGGATGCTTCACAGATTGCTCATTATGGTGATGCTTCAAGTTTCCACCATGATTAGGCATGGCTTAGGCTAGCGGCCCAGGCGTTTCTCTAACACAAAATACATAACTCCATGGACTTACAAGCTCCCTTTTAATTTTACACTGGCGACATCCATAGAAAAAAGAGCATGATATCAACTGTGTACAAAGTACAAGTGCAATGTTGAAAACGTTCCCCATGACCGCATGGTTCTGCTAATTCCAATGTATAAGTGCAAGCATATACAACATAGATGACACAATGGTTCAAGTTTATTAGGGGCATGAAATATAAAGTGCGCCGTCAAGTTCGTGAGAGCTTTAATCACTAAGTTTTCACATAAAAAATACTTTTTAATTGGAAGATAGCTGAAAACAAGAATATACTTGGAATGGTGTAACACACCATGCATAGGAATTTATAGTGGACACTTTGGAATACCTTGGTTTATGGGGAGTTGGATGCATGAGTAGAACTTACTCATACAAGTGGGCTAGCAAAAGACTGGGAGCAACCAACTAAGAGAGCAATAATGTTCATAATCATACAGAGCGACAAAACAGTACTAATCAAAGCATAGAGTGGTACTACAAGTCAAGGACTAGATGATCATAGAGGCTATGGTGACTTGTTCATAGTCATAACATGGTGTGAGAATGTGCCAAGTCAACCCAAACAAAGCATCAAAGGAGAATACCACAATCCTATGCTTTTGCATGCTAAAACAACGCATGATTCCTTCAAGACACACTAAGCAATCCCAATTATTTAGAACAAGTCATGCTATAGCAATAATCACTAAGAATAAGATCAAAACAACACCTAGCATGACATGATAAAGTCTAAGTCACAGTCAAAGCAAGATCATCTTGCACTATTCAAGCAAGAACTTTCTACTCATTTCCAACACCAATCAACTTATTTGAAACAACACTGCGAGAGCGGGGGTACAAACTACTTTATTCAAGCAAACTAAACAAACTTAGCAAAGCAAACGAAAACTAAGATGCTCCAAGAACAAAACAACAGTGCATGAAACAATAAAAACGAAGTGTCTAGAAAGACCTGAGTTTTTTATTGATGAAGAGGGGGATGCCTTGGGAATCCCAAGCTTTGACGCTTGTACATCTTGGATATTTCTTGGGGTGACACCGGGGTGGCATACCCAAGCTTGAGCTTTTGTCCATTCTTCATCTTATTACATCATTCTCTCTCTACACCTGAATTTTTTCCTTCATACAAAACTTCACACAATCTTCATTAGCAACATTAGTGTATTCAAAAGATAATAGACCCTTGGGTTTAGCTTTAGAACAGCAAAACTTTCACTAAAAACACAAGATACTGTATCAATTCCCTCAAAAATCTCAATTTCCCAAAAAGAACCCAAAAAGAATCAATAAGAAGCAAATGCAAATAAGGGCAGAAATCTGTCAAAATAGACCAGCAGGTAGAAACTGATTTGTTCGAAGACCTTATGTTGCTCAAATAAAAAAGTGTTGAACTAACGAAAGTTATCTAACATACTGGGAGATTTATTCGTAAAATATCAGCTCAATCCTACTTACAGAGATTCCTCACTAATGTTTATGGTGGAGCACAAAAATCTGTTTTTGGGACAACAACTCCCCAAATCTTACTTCCCTCTCATTAGAGGTCATTATTGGCACAAAAATGAAACAAAAAGGATAAGGAGAGGTCATTACTGAAGTAATAACTTCCAAGACTCAAGAAAACTCATGGGTTTTCTCCTAACAAGTACTTTTCTTTAACGCCTTTAAGTTAGGCATAAGAATTTGAGAAGATGCTCACATAAGAAATATCAATTGAAGTAAAAGAGAGCATCAAGAAGCAAATTCAAAATACATTTAAGTCTAACCCACTTCCTATGCATAGGAATATTGTAAAGAAACAAGTCATGAAAACACAAAGCAATAGGCATAGGAAAGCAAAACAGGTGCAACTTCAAGTTTTTCAACATAAAGAGGGGAAACTTAATATTGTTGAGATACATAAGACCATGTTTACCTGTCTCAAAATAATTTTTAGTTGACTCATGAATAAACTCAACAATATAACTATCACATAAAGCATGATTTTCATGATCTATAAACACATAATTTCTATTAAGCTCAAAAATAGTGGGATTAAAACCTTCACAGGTTTTACCCAAAGTAGATATTTCAAAAGGATCCACGGGAACATAACATTCATCCTCCTTTGGCAGGCATGGGGGACAATCAAATAATATAATATATAAAGAGCTACTCTCATTAGAAGGTAGGCATGGGTAGATAATCCATTCTTCCTCATTTTGTTCATCACTCTCCTCCTCTTTTTCATCTAATGAGCTGTCAGTTTCAACAATTTCTTCTTCCAAAGCCTCCTGCAAGGCATTAGTCTCTTCCATTTGTGGAAAGCATCTATTAAAATATTCAATAATATAGCCATTTTCTTCCTTGTAATTATCAAAGAAAAATTTAAGTGTCGTCGGATTGTCGACAAGTACGCCATAGGGGGTCCTAGTGGCGTTGGAAAGATGGGGTGTGAGACGTCGGATGTTTCAGGGGCAGTGAGCACAAGTTTACCCAAGTTCAGACTGGACTGCGGTGATCGGATCCTACTCCTGCTAGCAACCCAATAATACATCGGTGTAAGCCGGATGTTACAGCGGATTACAAAAGAGGTTCGCCTATGCGAGTTGATTGTGGTTATGTGTTATGCCCTAAAGGCTCCCATAGGGCCGGTTTATATAGTCACCGGGGCCTAGGGTTACAGGAGAGACCTATCCGGCTACGTTACAGAGTCGGTAACTAGATACAGCTTGGACTACAAGTAATACTACAAGCCTAAGTCGGTAACTCTTCTGGGCCTTGTCGTAGCCGGAACTGGCTCCTCCTATTTCTCTGACTGCGCCGCCCGTGAAGCAAAGCTCTAACACATTGGTGGGTCACCTTGTTCAGCGAGTCCTGTGGGTATACTGGGAAAATATATTCCCAACAGTAGCCCCCGGAAGTCTCCAAGGTCCAAAGTCGGATAAATCGTCTAGCTTGATGGTTTCTTCGTCTTGAGAATCTTCAAGGGTTCCCTAAAACTTCTTTTAGTAATGTGGGATTCCGAGTCAATTGAGTCGGATATGTTTTGTTATGACTTTAGTCTTCTCCTTGCTCAGTTTGAAACATCAGCCGGATTTTTCAGCGGCGTGCGGACTGACAACTTTTTAGACCAGGTCATGTCACTGACAGGAGTCCTATCAGCACGACCGTTGGTGGGTCCGCTCCTTATGGAACATAATGTCATTTCAATGCCTACATGAAAATCGTGGGGGCGGAAGAGTCGTGAGGAAGCTAACTCCCCCTTTCCTATACGCATGGCGCTAATCGCGCGTGTTAACGCACTAATCTTGACACAGAGACAAATAAAAGAGGGGAGAAAACCCTTTCTCTCAGATTTATATCTCCATCGATTCATTCATTGCCTCCTCGTACTCCTCGAGCACTCCGCACCAATTTCCATCTACGCACCGTGAGAAAAAATCTCTCTCCCCCACCAGTCCTTTTCCTCCAAGATCCATGGCGCCTGCCTCGACCTTAGGAGCAGCGGCGGGTTCGTCGACTGCGGAAGATAAGAAGATGCGTAGCCTCTGGATCCCTAGCACCATGGACAACGCGGAACTCCAAGTCATGGAGGACGAAGGATTCATCGTCGCTAGTGCGTGGAGGATCGCCTCAGGGCATGTCGTTCCCGCCCCGCGCGACGGCGAGAGGGTGCTGTTCGGCACGCATGTCGACCGCGGCCTTAGCTTGCCACCGTCGGACTTCCTCGTCGAGGTCCTCAACTACTACGGTGTGCAACTTCATAATCTTCCTCCAAACTCTCTGCTCGAACTTAGCACTCATGCAGCTTTGTGCGAGGGGTTTCTTGGCATTAGGCCAAGTCTCACCCTTTTCCGGTACTACTACGGTACTCGGAAGAATTCCATTAGCGCCGGTGTACCTTACATCATCGGCACTCTTAGATTAGTCCTTAGGATAAACCGAGCCTATCCTAGGATTAATGCTAGTGAATCCGTCAAACGCTAGGCTGGAACTTTCTTTTATCACAAGGATATTCCGGATCCTGGAAAGGCGGAAGGTCTTCCGGCGTTTCCCGATGGCACCTCTCCCCACCAGAATTCATGGGACACGGATGCACCAGAGCTGTCGGATATATTAATCCTCGCCAAGAGGCGGATTGAGTTTTTGATGAAGCGTGAGGGCCTCCGTGGATCCGACTTGATCCACTGCTGGCTGGAGCGCCGAATTCAGACTCTCCAGCACCATGGAGATCGCCTCATTCCCTAGATCACGAGCGACAAGAAGGACAAGATGCGGGTCAGTTTGAGCCGGATTCCGGCGAAGGACTACAAGACCCTTATGCAATATTTGATCAAGGAAAGAGTGGAATGAAAAGTTCCAAAAGTCTCCATGAAGATGTATACGACCAACCGTCCTTTGACTCCGGTAAATATTTCGACTCTGCTTTTGTGTTTCATCGTTCTTTTCTGTTATTTCTCCGACTCTATTTTTATCGATGCTTTTTGACTTTGTTAGCTCGAAAAACTCTCCGAGTCTGAGCTAGCTCCACTAGAGGGCTATCATTCAGACGATCCGGAGGCGACGGAGGATAATGTGGTGCAAGAATTTTCCGCCCCCGCCTCCAAGAAGCGCAAGGCGAAATAAGTTGTTGTTATTGCTGGTAGCCAAGTGCTGCCAGTAGTTAAAAAGTAAGCACCCTATATTTTATTTTCAGTACTTTTGTACCTTTATTTCTTTCCAGAGCATAGCTGATACTTAGGATTTTCGTGTTCTAGAGATAAATCAGCTTTGAAGAGTAAGATCAAGCCGGGAAACAAGCCGGGCAAGCAGATGCATCAGCAAAAGCTTGTTATCTCCCCTCCCGTGCCGCCACCAACTCCATCCAGTACTCCATCAGCACAAGAAGATTCTGCCTCTCCTGATGCTGGCAACGTCTCGAAAGCCCTGGTCACCATTGATGATCAGGCAACTAACAAGGGTGAACCCGTCAAGGGTAATGATCCCATGGTAATATCTACAGGAACGATGGATAAAGTGGACGGCTTCGCTGTCTCTGGCCTGAAGAGGAAAGAAAAGGAAGAGATCCTCAGACTGGCTCAATCCAGTCTTGAGAAGCAAACCTTGACCCCAGAGGCAGCGAGCCGGGAGTAGGAGGACGTCAAGCTGGTTAGCCTCCAGGACCAAATTTTGGTCTGGGATGCTAAAGTCGAATATGGCGAACTCCCAGCGATGGATGTTCCTTCCCTCACTCTTACCGAGAAGGTGTTTCACAACACCAAGCTCGGATTTGAAAAGTTGCACCTGGAACACATTATAAGTTTCCGATTCTTATTTGCATTTATTATCATATCCTCTAGCCCCCAAGCATAAAGTCGGATAAACATCATTAGATCCGAGTTGACGCTTTTAGGTTGCAAAAGAACGATGTAGTGTAGCCCCCAAGGCTCGTGCTGTAATTTTACTTAGTTAAATTTGCAGCTCGAGTCTTAGTAGCCGTCTGACGGTATTCCGTCTCTAAACTTACAGAAAATTGCATCTTCCAACCAGGAATTTCTCAAGAACATTTGCAATAAACGCAAAGAAATCAAAGCTTTGTGCCTTGAGAATTCAAAGTTGAAAATTGAGAAAGATGAAGAAGAAGGTAAACTTTTCCGACTTCCTCTTTGTCCGTTAACTTTTTGTCATAGTCAAACTTGTTTTGTCCGACTGATATTTTTTCCTTTGCAAAACTGTTGTGCCATTCCAGCAAGATGGTGGATCAATCCGAGAACTTCAAGGTCTTGGAAACAGAGAATGCTTAGCTCCGGGACAAGCTTGAGAAGCTAACTTCAGAAATCCGTAGTTGCTGTCCTGGAGTCAAGCCACCATGAGACCGTGAGGCTCGAGAAGCTCATAGCCCTCCGAGATAAAGAACTGGCTGATCTCAAGAAGGACTTTGATATTCAGAAGGATCTTGCCCAGGCCACAGCCAGTGAACTAAATAGCCTCCGCAAGGAGCATGCTCAATGGAATCACTCTATGCTAGGTAAGATTTCCAAATCTTTTCCTTTGTTGATTTTTCGACTTTCTGTTCAGTCGAATTTTGACTTTTTGTTTCTTTCCCAGCCCTCCTGAATCTTTCCAATTCTTCTACCTCCGAACCTTTCCTCGAGCGTATTAAGCTCGTCGGAGATATCTTGTACGACTTTCGCCAAACTCTTGAAGAGGCTGGTGAGTCCGTCAAGCTTTCCGACTTGCACACAAGTTAGTGCATGAGGTGAGGGACAAGGTTAAGGAGATTCCGAAGCTTATCAAAGACTGGAAGATCTCCTACGCTCGGACTGCTGCCCAGAATGCTCTTACCATGGTGATGAGCCACCATAGCGAGATGGAAATCTCGCATGTCACCAAGGGTATTGCCGAGGCGGATGATGAGGGTAACCCACAAGACATCAAGGCCATCCAAGAATCATGTGCAGGTTATGCTTGTCGTGTGGCTGAGATGACCAATTATTCGACGCCGTTAATCGGATCCGTCGTCGCGCCTCCCTCGCCCCAAGAGCTAGAAGCCAACATTGCTTCCGAGTCTGAGATCGAGGGCGACAATGCTGCCGACTCCAGCGCTCCACCTGCTTCATCACCACCTGAATCTGCAGCATAAGCAGTTTTTATGCATTATTATGAACTTATGGCAATGTAATGATGGAAACAATGTTTTATTTTGTGCTGGTCTTGTAAAAAATACTGCTTTTACCATCGTAGCACTCTATGCTTATATATTTTTTATGCATGTGCTTGAAAATTTCTGAAGCACCTTGTGTTTTTATGCCTATACTTGTCATTTTATCTGGCTCTCTGCCTCGTCCCTTTCATGGGCCGGCCAACCTTTAGCACGAAAACTTTACCGAGCAACGGCGCGCAAATTGCTAAACCAGTTTAAACTCGTAAACAAAGCCGGCTTCCAGTACCAACAACTCATTACTCGGAAAATGCCCGCGTATAAGCAATCAGATAAAAAACCAAAGTATAGACAATAAATTAAGTTCTGTACCCTAAGGTAACACTTTTAGATATTCAAAAATTATAACCAGAACGGACATGAGCATAAAGTACTTTCAAGCATTCTGGGATTTTAAAAAAAATGACATGCTCTTTTGGAAATAAGATGGCAAAAACTTCTGAAAGATAACATATGAGGAAACCAACACTTTATTTCACTTTTAACATGTACATATATGATTACAAGAAAATATAACTAAGAATAGAAGGGACGTAGTTGTGCAATATTCCATGGACGGTCTATTTCATCCGGGTATGTGCTACTACCAACTCTCTTTCTCTTCTGAGTATCAGGTCTTTCCTTGATTGTTCTCATATCGGTTAAATAATATGACCCATTATGCAGAACTCTGCTAACCATAAAAGGTCCTTCCCAAATCGGGGAAAGTTTGTGCTTTCTCTTTTGCACAAGTCAGAGAACCAAATCGCCTTTTCTGAAAGAACGGTTTTGCACTCTCTGATTATGATACTTGCGTAACTTCTGCTGATAGGCTGTATATCTCTGCTCAGCAACGACGCGTACTTCTTCGATTATATCAAGATCATCTTGTCGAGAAACTTCTGCATCTTATTCGATATACGCTTTGACTCGTGGAGACTGATGAATTAGATCACTTGGAAGAACTGCTTCTGTACCGTAGATCAAGAAGAAAGGAGTATAGCCGGTTGATCTGTTAGGATTGGTACGTAAGCTCCACGGTAATTCTTTCGCCCAAGCCCCCACGGACTGACGAAGCGGTGCCTCGAGGCGAGGTCGGATTCCTTGTAAAATAAGGCTATTAGTTCTTTCGACTTGTCCATTAGCTTCTGGATGTGCGAATGATGCAATATCGAGTCGGATCCCTTGTTTTTCGCAGAATTCAGCAAGTTCGCCCATGGAAAAATTGCTCACATTGTCAGTAATTATACTGTGCGGATATCCGAATCAGATGATTACATCCTCGACGAACTTTCTGGCTGTGGCTCCATCGCAACTTGTTACGTGTTTAGCCTCAATCCATTTTGTAAATTTATCCACCATCATTAGTAGGTGAGTAAATCCACATTTTGTCATGCGAAACGGCCCTATCATATCAAGCCCCTATACCGCGAATAACCATGTAATAGGGATTGTTCGCAGCTGTTCAGCCGAAACATGTGCCTGATGAGCGTACTTTTGGCAGCCTCTGCACGTTTTGACCAGTTTATCGGCTTCTGCCTTAGTTGTAAGCCAAAACAATCCATGTCAAAAAGCTTTTGCCAATAAGGATCTGGACGCAGCATGATGACCACACTCGCCTTCGCGGATTTCTCTTAAGATTTCCACTCCTTCTTCCAAAGAAATACATCGATAAAACACGCCAGAAACACTCAGTTTATAAAAATCACCATTTATTATAGTGTAGGCTTTTGCTCGTCGGACAATCTGCTGGCTCAAGACTTCGTCTTCGGGTAGTTTTCCGTCTATCAGGAAATCCAGATAGGGTTTTGTCCAACTTGGAATTATAGCCAGAACTGCTATTAAAGGTGAGTCGAATTTCGGTGGATAGTCCTCATCAGCTCCGACTATGGAGGGGACCCTTAAATGCTCTAAAAAAGCGCCATCCGGTACTTGTTTCCGCGCAGAGCCTATACTTGATAGAGCATCTGCTTCCTCATTTTCTGCTCGAGGGATGTGTTGAACCTCAAAACCCTCGAACGATTTAGATAGTTCATCCACAACAGCTTTGTATGCTACCATGTGCTTGTTTGCGTTGCAGATATCGGATACTTGCTGAGAAACTAAATCCGAGTCTCCGTAACACATGAGTCTTGATATGCCAATGTTTTGGCCATGCGTATTCCATGTAGCAGTGCTTCATACTCGGCAATATTATTGGTTTCCATGAAGTGTATTTGCAACACATAGAACAACTTATCTCCTTGGGGTGATTTGAGCACCACGCCAACCCCTGAGCCTTCTCGTGCTTTTGATCCGTCAAAGTGAAGGGTCCAAAATTCCGAGTCTAGAGGGCCTGTTTTTTCTGCCATCTCTGTCCAATCAACAACAAAGTCGACAAGTATTTGGGACTTGATTGTTGTACGTGGTTTGTACTCAATGTCGAAAGCTGCAAGCTCTATTCCCCACTTTGCGACACGTCTTGTGGCATCGCGGTTATTGATTATATCTCGCAGGGGAGTGGTTCTCACTACTGTGATCCTATGCTATTGAAAATAGTGGCGTGGCTTTCTGGATGCAAAGAACACTCCATAAGTGCGGTGACCCAGCATACCACTGCATGATATAGTATACTATAGTCGTTGACATAACACCAATGAAACACCATTCACTAGTATTACATCCCTCAGAATGACACAACAGAAACACAACGGGTCCAATACATGGATAAAGGTTACAACTCACTCTTTACACAAGATCCAGAGAACACTCTAGGTTAAAGAGAGAGAAAGAACTTCTTACAGATAAGAATCAAAGATAAACAACGCAAGAACTATTATACTATTAAGACTAGTATTCTAGCTAATAGGTTGGCATTGCTGCTATTGCAATGCACTACAAAAATAGGTTCTTTGGCTAGAAATTATATTCCTATCTAATCAGTAACTTCGTCTTCACTTGAGTTGAGGTATTTGTTGACTTCCTTGTCTTTGTTGAAGAGCTTTAGCTTTGGATGATGCTTCCTGGAGCATAACTTGGTGTAGACATCGTCTCAATGGCTTCAGAATCTAGCAAGGGTTAAGAAGATACTTTGAGTACGAGCGTACTCAACAAGTTCACTAGAAAAGGAGTGTTTGATGCACTATAACTATAGCCACAGACCGTAGGTCATAGGCCAATGCAAGTTTTCATAAACATTTCTTCAAAGGTTGCTTTTATTCTGAAAAGCTTTGTCCGTCAGCCTTCACGGGTTTACCAGAACTTTCATGGAGTTCCTTTCCCACAGCGTTCGCAGCTCCTTCCCGTAATAGGGAGTAAAAAGTTATAGTTCTTACACTCTGCAGAGGTGCGTTACTTTTCCCATGAGAGATCAACTCCTTGTTGCACAACCGGGCAACTTACCCGTCCACAATTCCATGTTGTGGGGCCCAGTAGTTGGTCTAAGCCAATCACTGCCCTCTCTACGACCTCATATGTCTGCATGATCCTTCGGCTAGCTCACCTTTGTTAAGCCCCCTTTCGGGCAGGCTAAAACCCTGATGAGTTTCCGAAGACTCTATGACTTAGTGATGCCCGGATTAGTACCATTTACATGGACTATCTCCCTAAACACCATTCATAGATAATCTAGACACCAAAAGTGTGCGGCGTAAGGGTGCCCACCCATATGTTGGATCCACGCTAGGAATCACAACGTCACGTTAAGGTCGTCTTGCCTCCATACAAGAGGAAAAGGATACACCTGACTTCTCCATCCCATTCCAAATCTCATGGTTAACGCGTAATATAGGGCGCAAGAATCACTGGCGACATTGGTTGTTAAGTCCTAGATATTATGTTCCTTTACCACCGAAACTTTTACAGTAAGTCATTACCTCATGGTAATAACCTATAATCATTTTATTATGAAAATAGTAGTTTCTGACCTTTTCAAATGCAAGTGATGACAACACTGGATTTGCAAAATACTTTGCAAAAAATAATCAAAGGACATGAGCAAGTGTGAACTGGCCTTTTGTGATTGCAAGATTATGCACTCACGGTCTTCGAGTGAGTATAAGATCCAAAATCTGAAATCAGCATCATTGGTCCGGTAAGGACTAATGTTTAAAGAGGCAATATGATTTTATGCATAAGTAATGTGATGAACTTTATAAACGCGAATCCCGGGGATAACGTTGTTCTAGGGTTTGGATTCCAGAAATGGTTACTTTTAGAATGTGTTGTCCTTTTAGATAAGCTTCACACTTGTGCTTCTTATTAAGGCTTGTGAATATGTATGGAACAATCATATGATTACAATATCATAAGCAATGGGGCAAATACAAAAGGTGAAATGCTACTTAAGATTGTTTATATAAGAGTTCTTATTTGAAGTGGCAAAAAGAATAACCTTCGAAGAAAAGATTTCTCTTCTAAGGTCTAAACAATCTTTGTGGTTAATAAAGTTTGGTTGATGTTATTTATGCTTGCTAGAATGGTTTGAGTTTGAGATGTTTTATAACTTAACTACTTCAGACTAAAGTTAACTATAAAATATATAACAATGTTTATAGTTTTATATTTATATTCTTATAGACTAAAGTTAACTTTAAAACAAAGATAGTTTAAAAGTATAATGTTTATAATATTTGTATCTTGTGTACCTGAGAATGTTTCCTTAAGGTTACTTAAAAATGGTTATACTTTTACTTGGTGTGGTGGTTTCTTGATTTTATAATGGAGTAGTATCATTTACCTTTTATAAATGAGGGGTTATAGTTTATAAACCAAGATATAATATTACTTCACTACTTATGGACTTACTATAATGTTGTGGTAGTTTTTGTAATCTAGTGGGTAAAGTAGATAGAAAGGATTTGATTTATTCACAAGTTGTTCTTTAAGGTTTTTATTATGAATAGGAATCTTTTTAGAATATAATCTTCACTTAAGGTTGAAGATAATTTAATAATAAGGTATTTGTATTAATTTAAACCATTATGGCTTATATTATTAATACTCAAGACTAATAATATTTATTAAACTTAATTGACTAATTTAGAAATATTAATAATTGTTATTTACCCTTATATGAATTTTTAAACTAAGTAAATAAGTTTAAATTTGAGTTATTAAAATATTTGAATTTTTAATTAACCCAAAGTGGAATATTATATTTTTAACATGTAGATATTCTTTTTGTGATCATTTTGGTATATTATATTTATTTTTGCGATTTATAAATAATAAGATATGTTTTTAATAAGATTTAGTACTTTTAAAATACTTAATAAATAATAAATATTTAAGTTAGTGAAATAATAATGCATGTATAGTTTTAAATTATAATCTTTTTTTTTTCTAAAAAAATTGGTATTTTATTCATATTTTAATAATTACAATTATTGGAATATGAATTATCAAAGTTTTATTACTTATAAAACCTTTATTAAATAATATTTTTTAAATAATTATCATAATAATAGTTGATAATAATTTTAAGTTGTAGATTTTATTTTTCTACAAATTTTCATATATTATATACTTTTTTCTGAATTATAAATCAAAAGTTATTAATTAAACAAGATTTAATTATTTATTTGATTTCTGGAATATTAATAATTGAGTTTATAACATTTTATTTATTTCTTAAATAGGAAATAATTTTTACACCGCACCCATAGCTAGCCTAAGTCACTGATCAGTGGGCCAGTGGCCACCTCAGCGCACAGGTTAAAGTAAATGCATTTCTTATCGACTAGTTGGCTACCCTAGTCAATGACATATGGGCCCTATGCCATGTCACATGCCACGTTAGACAAAGACCGGTCAAACTCGTTGACATGGCCAGGGTGATCTCATACTGACATCACCTCGCCGATGGCATGGTAGACGACGGCGAGGAGAGTAGTAGTGTGCGAGCTAGCGGGTGTGCAAGGGCTTGTTCGAACCAGAACAACGAGGCAAGTAGGATAGTGGTGGCACCGCTGGTTTTTGGTCATCGGAGAGCAACCATCGATGAGCTTATGCGGCGGTGCTAGCGATTGATTACGGTGGCGTGGATTTAGGAAGCAAACAAAGCATCGACGCATGCTAGGAGACTCAGTGACTCACTAGGAACGCGATAGTGTGCTTGGTTTGGCGAGCCACGGTCGGAGACGACGGCGAGGTCGACGAACAGCGTCAGGAACCAAGGGTGCGATTAGGTCGATTCACGTCTCCTCCGTAGTCGCAAGTTGGGGTAATCGAACGAGAAGAGCACGACGGTCTCTACCATGGTCTTATCTGGCCGAGACGAGCACGGAATCGCCGACTCCGAATCACCTCCGAGCTAGGGTTCTCGGCATGGTTGGGGAAAAGAGGTAGATAAGGTTTCAGAGGGGGAAATTGAGGATGAGGACGAGCAGGGGCGTCGCGGTGGCCTCCTTATGCTCTCCTGGAGACAGCGGCGTTGATATTGGTGCAAGGACGACGATAACGGCATCGGGCGGCGGCGAGCTCCTCCAGCGAGCTGTCTGTGTGCGTGAGGATGACGACGACGTGCTGTTTTGTGGATAACCCCTGACGTTTCTTTCCTCTCAACCCGCAGTCCTTCCCTGGCCCCACTCATCAGTCACAGATGATAAAGAGATGGGATGGCTGTTGGGCTTTTGTGGGCTACACATGGGCGTCAGATAAGCAGGTAGGAGTTGGGCCGCGGCCAGGTTTGGTTTTTTATTTGTTTTCCCTTTTTCTATTTTCTGTTTTGTTTTTCAGATTTGAATTTAATTTATATTTTGAACTTTTATTTGTAGAATTTATTTGCTGGATAATTGTAGTAATACTAAAATATATTTAGTATCTTTTGTGAACTTTTATTATATAATCTTTTTATATTTCTTTTATTTTCTCTATATGAACCTTTTATAATATTTAGTAGAAGCTTTTCCTTATTATTTTCTTTCTTCTTTTAATCATGGTTTTATTAAATGATATATTCTTATTTGTTATAAAACTTAACTCTAGTTGGCTCATAATTTGAATAGAAATTTTTATATGTATGATGATCTTATATCATTATTTGATGCATAAAATACAAAAGAATTTAATATGTCTAATATTACTTTCATTAATTGAGAACATGGTATTATATATATTTTGTTATGGTAATCATAGAAGTTTAAAAGTTTGAATTATAAATGTTTACCCATGGGTTTAGGGTTCTTAATTTACTTAGATTCCTTTATGGATGTGAGGACAGATTTAATAACTAAACATGTTGACTTCTTTTTGTGATATTTGATGACATCACCTTTTATAATAGAAAGTTATATCTTGAATGTTTTATAGAAAGGGATTGATAAAAATACTCTTGATCACATAAAATTATGATGATTGGAATTAACAAAGATGTGTTTATTTGATTTGCTATAGGAAAATCTTCTTATAGAGTGATGTAGACATAAGATGATGAATCAATTCCCTGAAATGGATATTATACTTGGTTTAATATTTAGAGTTGATTGTTTTAACAAGAATGTCTATTTTACCATTCTTCACCATCCTGGACCTTTAATTAAGGAATTCCTTTCCTAGATATAATACTTCTTCCTATCCATCATCCTAGTTAGTATGATGAGCTTTCTTCACAAAATGTTCTTATTCACCCTTTACTCTTCTAATAAAATCATGGATGAATCCAATGAGTTTGATATTAAAGCATTTCCTAGTTTTCTCATATCCTTGCTTGGTTATACCCAATATTCTACTATTGAAAATCTTCAATCCAACAAGTAGTTCTTTCAGACTCCACTCATAATCTTCCTTAATCATCTATTATCAATATCTCTTCAATAGATGTCTAGATCAAACTACTTCACATCAAGTGTTGGTATTTACCAAGAGGAAAATACTACTTCTATGATCCCATGTTGCTCTAGCATCATCTTAATCATACTATCTTGTCTATACTTAACTCCAGTATCTCATCCTCCAACCTCACATTATATTAATGTGACTAGTCATGGCTAAACTAGGATAATATATTTAGACTGGTTTTTAATCATGTTCTACCCACCAATGTCACTTATACTAAATATAAGCATTCAATACTAGTGGTTAAAGCATCACCATTGTAATCCTTTAATCATTTATTGCTTAATTCCTTAGTTAGCTAAGCAAGGCTTTATCAATACTGCTTTTCAATTGTATTGAAATTATCTCCTTAGTATCTCATATTGGTTTAAGGTTATTCATGGACTATGCCCTCTTTAAAAGATTTAAGTAGATGTTATGATAAGATCAAGAAATAGTAGTTCAAGTATTGATAGTTAAAGAATTTTTGAATCAATGGTTGATTACTCAACATTGATGAACAACAGATTTTGAGATAGGTTCCATAAAGATTGCTATAGAAAAAAGATATATGGTGAGTGATCTTGACTTAATCTCTTTCCAACTCAAACTCATTAAAGAGTTAAAGTTAGGTATTACTATGATACTCGTAGTAATAATAGATAAGAATAAGATAGGTCAGGATTAGTCATTACATTTATATTACTTTAGTTGTATTCTTAACTGGTTATTCATAAGTGGTTATGATGAGTAGTATGATATGATCCCTTAAGGATCAGATATTAATGATTTAAGCAATGTATTATGAATATCATTTATTCTTTCCTACTCAATCTTACTTAAGAAGTAGGGTTAGGTTTTACCATGATACTCATGGTATATGCAGATGAGATTAAGATATAGTTGTTACTTTCTTATTATTGGTGTTATATCCTTAACCTAATACTCATGAGTGATTATAATGAATACTATGAGATGATAACCTAAGGATCAAATATAATGTATTAGAATTTAACTTTTATTACATTTGATCCACCCTTAGATCAAATCTCCCTTTTCCCAAAAATAGGGTTTTAGCAAAGGTCATATTAAAACTTCTCGCAGTCAACTTGATGATCTACTTCATTTCCATCAAGTTAAGAGAAGCTTTAATCACTTTGTCAAGTTTTATTCAAAAGCGCAAAAAATATTCAGATTTTCTATGCATGAATGAAATGCACACATTTGGGTTCAGCTTATTTCTAGGCTCTAATGCTGGGATGTTACAATAAGATAGCTTTTGATGATGTGGATATCGTTGTTTTGATTCTGTCAGTACCTCAATTTGATAATAAGTTGGCCGCTGCACCTTATGCTCATGGCCTTCTTCCTCGCATTCGACTATTGTTACCATACTTATGACCTTATTGGTCGCTGCAATGTAGAGTAACATAGGTTCCTGAGGTTCTGGCGCTGCGAGAACTGGTGGGTTTGAAAGTAGATCTTTCAAACTTTGCAGGGCAGTTTCGGCTTCCTAAGTCTAGACAAATTTGTCGGTTTTCTACAAGAGTTTGTACAAAGGTGCGGCTCTTTCTCCGAACCGGCTGATGAACCGACTCACTACTACAATGCAACCAGTGAGACACTGTACGTCCTTCAGGCGATTCGGCCTGGTAATGTTTAGGATAGCCTTGATTTTGTCTCGGTTCACCTCTATGCCTCGCTCAGAGACGATGAAACCTAACAATTTTCCGGCTGGAATTCCAAAGAAACACTTCTTCGGATTTAGCATCATATTGAATTTTCGTAGACTAGCAAATGTTTCATCCAAGTCGGAAATTAAAGTTTCCTTCTTTTTGGACATAACTGCTATGTCATATACAGATACATGGACGTTGCGTCCGATTTGGTCGTTGAGACAACGTTGCATAGTACGTTGATATGTTGCTCCTACGTTCTTTAAGCCAGAAGGCATAGTTTTGTAGCAAAAGGTTCCAAAAGGAGTAAGGAAAGACGTCTTAATTTGATCCGACTTTTTCATCGGTATTTGGTGATATCCGGAATATGCGTCGAGAAAATAGAGTAGTTCCGATCCTGCCGTTGAGTCGATAACTTGATCGATTCTTGGCAAAGGAAATAGATCTTTTGGGCATTCCTTGTTTAAAGCGGTATAATCAACACACATCCTTAAATCAATGGTGTCATTTTTATGGACGAGTATAGGATTTTCCACCCAATCTGTATGGATGACCTCTGTTATAAATCCGTTAATTCTAGTCGGGCTAATTTCTTGGATATTGCTTTGCGCTTTTCATCACCAAACCGTCGTAAGGACTGTTTGACGGGTTTAGCGTCATGGTACACATTAAGAGAGTGCTCAGCAAGTTCCCTAGGTACTCCGGTCATGTCAGAAGGCTGCCATGCAAAATATCACTATTAGCTTTGAGGAACTCGACGAGCGTGCTTTCCTATGTGTAGCCTAAGCCTACCCCTATGTTCGTCGTCTTGGAGGGATCATCTTCCTTCAGCGACGTTTTATTTGTCTCCTTCGACGCCTTGAACTACAAACTTGGCTTCAGCACCTCGTTCTTTATAGCGGGCATCTCGGACGGATTAATGGTCTTCTTGATCTCCTGGTACTCCTGGGCGTGCAGCACGGCTTCGGCGAAGGCAGCAGATCCTTCGTCGCACTCTCACGCCTTCCTCGGATTTCCTCGTACAATGATTATGCCCTTTGCACCTGGAAGTTTAATCATGTTGTAGATGTAGCAGGGACGAGCCATGACCGCCCAGTAAGCCGGACGTCCGAAGATGGCATGGTAGGAACTTTTGAACGGTACCACCTCAAAAGAGAGTGGCTCGGTCCGGTAACTGTATCGGGTTCCGAATGTCACGTCCAGAGTAATCTCACCCAAAGAATCTGCCTGTCTCCCTGGTACAATGCCATGGAAAGTTACACTGTTGTAACTCAATTGGCTCTCGTGTAGCTTCATGCGGCAGAGATTCTCGATGGAGACGATGTTGATGCTGCTTCCATCGTCCATGAGTGTTTTAGAGAACTCATAGCCATCAATAAGAGGATTGACAACCAAAGGATACTTTCCCTAATGATGTGTTTTCCTCGGATGATTTGAGCGATCAAAGGTGATGGTTACCTCCGACCAGTCCAGGAACCGTGGAACAGCCAGAACCGTGGGACTGAGCTCACGAAGAACCGCCTTCTTGTCTTTAGCAGGTTGGGATCAAAGGAAGCAGACGTATGCGTCTTTCTTAGTTGGAAAAGTTTTCTTTCCATCCGACTTGGGCTCTACAATGGCTTCCGCTTCTTCCATGTAGGAATATTCCTTGGGCTCCTTTCCTTTCTTGGAATTTTTCTTTCCTTTTCGTCACTTGGCTCTGTAGCCAGCGGATTCGTCTTTCTTGATATCGTCATTGAAATGACACTCGACATTTGTGTGGGTATATCCTCCGTTACTATCCAAGTGGTGGACACAGGGATTATTGGCAATATCGGCCTGGGTATTGGTTCTTCCATGTTGCTGGTATCCTCTACCCCGGCCGCCTCCGCGCCATCCTCGTCCTCCAGATCTGAACGTTGCGTTGACAGCTGTATTGTCCGGAGCTGGTTTTTTGTCCGAGGCGTTCTTGCGCTTCTGAGTTTGTTTTGGCTGTTTGGCCGCATTGGGATTGGCCAGAATATTTAGTAGCCCTTCTGAATCATCATCGGCATTAGCATATTTGCTTGCCATCTCTATCATTTCTCCCAAATCTATGACGTGGTCACGCTTCAGTCTGTGATGTAAAAGTCCGACTGGAAGTCCTGCGATAAAAGCTTCTATCGCAGTTTGTTCGTTTACTCCTTCTCAGGAGTTCTTCGTGTCAATCCAGCATCCGAGGTAATCTCGGCAGGTTTCTCCGGGTCTTTGTGTGCAACGCAGCAAGTCTCCGACTGTGCAAGGCCTCCTGTATGTTCCCTCGAAGTTTGAAAACAACGCGCTTTGCATATCATACCAGTTGTGAATTGAATTATCTGATAGTTCATTAAGCCATGATCGAGCCGTCTTCCTCAGCATGAGCGGGAGATATCAGACTGCAACCAGGATGTTTCCTCCTTTGGCGATGCAGCAGGCCTGGAAGAAATCCTAGAGCCAGGTATCTGGCCGAGCTGCACCGTCGTAGGGTTGAATGTGTTTGGCAATACCAAATTCAACCGGAAATTTTGTCTGACGTATGCGTGGTCCAAAACACTTGGGTCCCACATACACGTCTTCTTCCTCGTACCGCCACGCTTCTATGTTTGATTCAATGCGATAGCGAGCGTTGTTTGGCGAGAGAGATCTACGCCTTGGAGGCTCACTACTTATGCGCGGCGGAGTCGGATTTCTTCTTCTCCTTTCACCATTGCCGCCTCCGCCCCTGCGGCTTCCATGGCTATGTCTGGATCCTTCATGGTCGCTGCTAGGTGGCGATGGTGGCCCTGGTGGATTATTTTCAGCTGGATTACGTGGTGGTGATGGATCCTCATTATGCTGACTCCGATGCCTGTTTCTTTGGGCACCGTCCCTACTTGATTCAGGATGATCCGGATCATCTCTTTTTCCGGCATTGCCAGCCGGACGGCTTAGTGGTGGCATCCTTAGCCGATCTTGCTCCTCTCGCTGGCAGCGTGTTTCCAGGTCTTCTCTATAGCGGTTGTTTTGCCGACGATGGTCATGATGAGGAACCATTGCCCTGATGGCGTCTTCGGACGCAGCCGGAATAATTTTTGCAGTCACGTGCCGGCCGGTGAGAGTGGCCATTTGAGTCGGTTCTTGAATTTTCTTCTTCTCCACGGGGACGATAGCGTTGAGTCATATCCCTGTGAAGCCTTACGTTGGCGCTTTGGTTAGCGCCAGTGTGGAAAAAATCGGATTTTGAGGCCAGTTTGCCACTAAATGACGCGGCCGTTTTCTGCTATTTTAATCATTTGTCCAACAACGTGATGCACTACTGGACTGGCTGCGGAGACGGATTGTTCGCGAGGATGGCTCGGGATGCAGCAGCTTTTTCCAATGGTGTGCTGTAGACTCAGATCTTCTCTCTATCTTTTCCATCGAATAAATCTTTGTGGATATCCGGGTTCTTGTTAGCAAGAAATGGACCTCCCCTTGTCTTTTTTGGGTGTCGCTTGAAATCTGACTGATACTTTGCAGGATCACTGTCTAACTGCTGTCTCATCTCAACGATGCGTGCGGCTTCTTTGAGTATAAATAGACGGTGTTTTCCAGGTCCTTAGCCCTTTTCTCCAGTGCCTTCAGTGTAAGATCTGAAGCCGTTGGAATTGGAATCGTGAGAGCATCTCCATAAATTTCACGCGCACCCTTGGTGACGACGTGTCCATCCATAGGAGGGTCGATCGGGGTGGTATTAATCGGATCTCTGTCTTGATTCTCCATCTCGATCTCTTCATCAAATTTTTCTTCATTGGTTTCCTCGACGTCCGGCTCAGCCGTTGTCGGATTTTTATTCTTCTTATTCTTCTTCTTTGACCGCCCAGTGGCCTTAACATGCGTACCAGTGACAAAGACAACTTTCGTACCGGTACCGGGGATAAACTTCCGTTGGTACTTTCCGTCGTGGTTGGCTTGTGGACCTCGGAGGAATCTCCGGTATCCATATCATCCGGAGAGGTGTAGCTTTCATCCATGCTATCATATGGACTAGGAGATTTTTTTGGCTCACCTTGCATTTGCTTGGAGATGTGCTCTTGTTCATACTCCTCCATCTCTTTGTCGAAGTCTCGAAGTTCCTGCGACGTGATTGAGTCCTGAGGGGAGCCAGGTGAGTCGGTGTTTTCTTTGATTGCGTCTAGGACCGAATCGCTACCAGCTCCAGCATTGACAGAGTCGGATCCAGTGCTTATGTGGTATACGAAATAGTGCTTCTTCTTGTTCATGTTCTTGAAGTAGTGGCACAGCTGGGTTTCCGCCTCCTCCATCTCAAAGTTCTTCGTGATGTTGGAGATTGCTTTGTAATCGATGTAGGGGCGTTTCATCATATCCTTTATCCTGTGCTTCAAGGGTAGTTTTTCTCCTACCACATCCGGTAGGACGGAGCCGTAGATGATATATTCCTCGTCCGTGTATCCGATCTCATCAGGGAGATCAGATCCGTATTTTTCTTCCACCTCTTATTCCACTACAGGAGTGGGCTGGGTGGGTTCGATATTCTCCGGGACCTTGAACTCTTCCGCTTCTGCGGAAAAAGTAGATCCAGATTTTTCTTCCGCCATGGTCATCACCTCAAGGGTGTGTTGGGCGGGTTCAGCGAAACCGAGATAGATATTGATCTCGCCTATGGACAAGATCGTGTAGGTTGTCACGGGTTTTGAAGCCGGAATCCAGGTCTCGTTGAGAAGGACGAGAGGGACATCACTGGCATAGGCCACGCGACCCATGGCGATTGTTTTGCTGATTCCTGCATGCGCATATTCCGCCTGGAACGATGCTCCAAAGGTCACCTACCCCACGGTGGGCGCCAACTATCGTAGGATTGTCGACAAGTACGCCATAGGGGGTCCTAGTAGCGTTGGAAAGATGAGGTGTGAGACGTCGGATGTTCCAGGAGCGGTGAACACAAGTTTACCCAGGTTTTAGATCCGACTACGGTGATCGGATCCTACTCCTTCTAGCAACCCAGTAATATATCGGTGTAAGCCGGATGTTATAGCGGATTACAAGAGAGGTTCGCATGTGCCAGTTGATTGTGGTTACGTGTTATTCCCTAAAGGCTCCCATAGGGCCGGTTTATATAGTCACCGGGGCCTAGGGTTACAGGAGAGACCTATCCGGCTATGTTATAGAGTCGGTAACTAGATACAACTTATACTACAAGTAATACTACATGCCTAAGTCGGTAACTCTTCTAGGCCTTGTCGTAGCCGGAACTGGCTCCTCCTCTTTCTCTGACTGGGCCACCCGTGAAGCAAAGCTCTAACATGTTGGTGGGCCACCCTGGTCAGCGAGTCCTATGGGTATACTCGGAAAGTATATCCCCAACATTAAGTATCTCATAAACCTCATATTCATAAGGTGCACCATCAGTATTTTCAAGCAAACTGGCAAGTTCAAATGCACCCTTCAAGGCAATAAATTCTTCAATTTGTTCCACATCATAAAAGTCATAATTTCCTTTAACATAAGAGGTTATGGTAACATTATCATTATACTCACATTGAAAAGGGAGGTGTTTATACCTTCTACAACAACAAGCTTTATCAAAGAAATAAGTAACATTATAAGTAGAGCACACCTCTCTAGCAATAGTATTCAATTTATCAATTTGTTCCCATAGGTGTTTCCCTTTTTGTGACAAACGTTGTTCCTTATAATAATTCTTTTGTTCTTCCGTGAACCCACCTTGCCAATAAGAACTAGTTTCAAAGAAACCATCCATTGATAGAAAGCATGACCAAGCAAGGCAAAGACAGACCAACAACTAGAGCAGGAACTAATTTTTTTGTGTTTTTGATAAGAGAAAGAAAACCAAACTAAACTAATTTTTTTTGGAGTTTTTGATAAAAAGAGTCAAACAAAACCAAGCAAAAGAAACTAAGCAAAACAAAAACAAATTAAAGAGAAAGGTTGAGGAGGACTCCGCTTGTGAAGACGTCCTTAGCCTCCCCGGCAATGGTGCCATAAAATCTTGATGGCGCTGCATCAACGTGGGAGCGCTTCATCGGGAAACCCCAAGAGCAAGGTGTGATGCAGCACAACATCAAGTCTTCCCTCAGTAATAAATCGAGGTTATCGAACCAGTAGGAGCAAGGAAACATCTCAAAGGTGTTGCAAGCAACGTGGAAACCTGCACAACACAAACTCAAGACTTTGCCCCAATTAACAGTGAGGTTGTCAATCTCACCGGTTGCTGTAACAAAGGATTAACTGTATGGTGTGGAAGGTGATGGTGGTTTGCAGAAAGTAAACAGTAACAATGGAAGATGTATTAATGGTAAAGATTGGACCGGGGTCCATAGTTCACTAGAGGTGTTCTCCTTAGATAAACAAACATGGCATGCAGGGTAAACAAATTACAGCAGGGCAATTGATAGGACTGAGCAAGGCATAAAAATGCAATACTAGACATCATGATCCTATGAGCTTAGATTGGGCAATACAACAAGATACATAGAATGCCATCCAACTTCATCTATGAATAGAAGTCCACCTTTTTTGTTATCATCCGAGCCCCCTCCAGTATTAAGTTGCAAGAAACAGACAACTGCTTTAAGCAAAGTGGGTAAAGTAAACAATCCACTTGTTCCATGAACAAGAGACCATTGTTTTATCCCTAGTGGCAACAACACGTCTACAACCTTAGAGATTTTTGTCACTTCCCTTGATTAAATAGAGGCATGAACCCACTATCGAGCATAAATAACCCCTCTTAGAGTCACTAGCAACTACTTGGCCAAGATAGCTACTAGCATCAGAGAGCATGCAATATCACAAACAACACATACATGATAGAATCAATAAGACAAAACCACTAATCAACCTGACATAGTAATCTCAATATCCATCGGATCCCCGCAAACACAACATGCATGATTACAAATAGATGATATCTTGATCATGAATGGAGCTCACGAGATCTAGACATGAAAGCACAAAGGAGGAGATACAACCATCTAGATATTACATGGACCCATAGTCCATGGTGGAACTACTCACGCTTCATACCGGAGGCTGGCATGATGAAGAAGAAGACCTCCGGGATGATCTCCCCTCCGGTAGGGTGCCGGTAAGAGATTTAGATCCCCCCGATCTAGGGACGATGATGGTGGCGGATATAGACGGTTTTGTGGAATATTGATCGGGTTCTTAGGGTTTAGGCATCGGGGGCTTCTTATAGGCGAAGAGGCGAGGCAGGGAGGCAGCCAGGGGGCCCACACCCTGCCCAGGCACGACCTAGGGTGGGCCCGTGCCTGTCGGGGGTGCGGCCGGCCTGTGGCTCCCCTCCTTCTCTCTTCTGGACTCCGTGTTCTCCTTGATGAAATATTGCCTTTGGCTTTTGTCCCATCCAATTCTGAGTATATTTCCTTACTAGCTTTTCTGGAACCAAAAACGGCAGAAAACAGGCAACTGGCACTGTGGCAACTTTTTAATAGGATAGTACCAGAAAACATATAAAAATCACCTCAAAGTGTGGACAAAGCAAAGCAAAATAGGTACTAAACAAGCATGGAACATCAAAAATTATAGATACGTTTCCGACGTATCATGTATCAAAAACTGTCCTATTATAGCAAATTTAACTTCGCCGCAGACATTGCCATCAGAGATCTCGTAGCAAAATGTTTATACTATTGTATCACCATCGTCGGCCGCATGTCGCAAAACACGACACCACTTGTAGAACCACCACCATCGCACGTAGCACCGCTGACGACCCCATGTTGCAAACTTCATCGATGTACGTAGCAGCGCTGGTGATCTTTGGTAGCAACGCCGGTGCCCTTGGGTAGCAACACCTCCGCACGACTGAGCAACTTCTCCGGAGAGAGGCCATGGAGGGAAGGCGCCACGACCTCCTCAACATCTGCACACGCAGCACGCGACAACCGCTACGGGAAGACGGCGGATGCCTTCTAAAGAGAGGAGGAAGCAGCGAGCTCCGGCGGACTTCGTCGTGGCCACTATCTCCGGCTAGCAGAGGCAGACAGTAGGGAGGTGGGAGGAGTTACTCTGGCCAGTGGCGGCTCGCAGCAGGGAGATGGGGGGAAGCTTCTCCGGCCAACGGCGACGCACAACAGGGAGGTGGGGGAGGAGTTGCTGCTGACGAGGTTTAATCTCGTCAACGCCCATTGTTATGAGCTTGGGTTTTGGAGAAGATGGGGATGCTGGAGATCGCGGAACGGTTAGAAAACAAGCAACACGGGGACACGGGGTTTACCTAGGTTCATGACTCCGGAAGGAAAACCCTACTCCTGCTTGTCTGCTCTTGATTACGGCGAAACCGAAAAGTACAGGGGTGCGCAAATGCAATATGGCGTGGAGGTGTGTATCTGGTGGTATGCGAAGTACGAGATCTAGATCTGTAGATCTGTGGCGTTGCCTATTGTGGAGGTGGAGATCATATATCTGTCTATCGGAGGTGTAGGTCGTGCCCTCCTCGTTGGACCCTCCTAGCCTTTATATATGGGGAGGCTAGGTCTCAGGTACCGATACGAGTAGGTTACAAGTTAGATTCGAACTCTAGTATTGAGGTTTCCTTGTCTTGTGCGCTTGGGAGTCCGTGTCCATATGGGCATCATCGCAGTCGAAACGTCATAGGCATCATGGACCCTGGTAGGTCGTCGAGTGGGCCTTTCGTCAGACTGGACCAGGTAGGTTAACATCAGGTACCCGTAGGGTATAACCATGTCAGTAGCCCCCGAGTGTTCAGTCGAATCGTAGATTTGGCTGAGGACTCTTCAATCTTTCGGCTGCAGATGTTTAGTAGTAGAATCCCAGTAGTTTTCGAATGATGTACCCAACGCGTCCGTCAGGATTTTCCTCGCGCCTGTTAGCACGGATTTTCACTAGCAGAGCGCAGTCGTGTGCGTTGCCAGGCCATCAGATGGTATCTGTAGGTCTTATCTTTGCGTCGCAGACGCAGCATCCAAAATTTTATCACCGCGGAGGTGTTTCGGGTGGCCAAGGAGAATGTTACTCACTTAGCGTTGGTTGGGGCAAAGTTGCCGAAAAGTTTTTGCATTCTGATCCGAAGGATCGCAGTCGAAGAATTCATAGGGTGCGCAACCAACGCTCCCTATGGGAGTAGCCCCCGAGTGTCTGTTCGAGTCGTAGACTCGATCAAAGACTTTGATTCAGCCGTCGTTAGCTTCAGGTCCGTAAGACACAATTTTTCGGATGCTTGAATCAATCCTCCCTATGAGAGTAGCAACCGAGTCTGTAGTGGAGTCGTAGACTCGACGCAGGACTCGAAGAATAGTTTAGTGGTGTAGTACACTATTTATGCTTCGGGTGTGCAGCCAGCGCTCCAGTTTGAGTAGCCCCCGAGTGTCTGGCGGAGTCGTAGACACAAGAAGAGACTCGAGTATTGTATCATGTAGTTGTAGCCGAAAATCTCGTGGGCGTACCGCTGACCCGGAAGTACATCGGGTGCGCTACCTGCGCTTCTGATAGGAGTAGCCTCCGAGTGTCTAGTCGAGTCGCAGACTCGAGTAAAGACTCATGCGAGGACAAACCACTGACCCGGAAGTGCATCGAGTCAGCGTCTCACACATAAGGAGCCCAAAGTTGACGTAGCGGAGTCGATGGTCCGGATGAAGTCGATGTCGTTGCTTCTGTCGGATGCGCGGCCAGCGTCGTGTCTGTGTAGCATCAAGAGATGCAACCATCTGAGGAGTGACTCGACTCAAGTCTTCGGTGTATGGCGTAGCCAGCTGTTTTGTCGACTCCTATTGGAGGACCTAATAGAATAGCTCGACGCAGTTGTCGTCCTTGTAAGCTGCAAAAAATATAAAGAATTATGAAGTACTTGTATCTTGGAAAGAATATTTGCCTGCCGGCTTTTATAGTAAGATTATGGTTCCGATCGAGTTGACACTGTTGCACTGTATGCTATACCTTTTCGTTAGCCTGATTACCCTTAGTATTAGTACCTTGCCGAGGCACTCGGAGTTCAAGGATTCGACGATCAAGCAGAATCAGCTACTCGGGCTATAGCGTTCGAGGTGCTCGAGTGCGTGGAGTCAATGGCACATTAGGTTACTTGAAGAGGGCGCAACCCCCGAGTGTTTCGAGTGCGAGTTAAAAAAGAAATCAGCTCTAAGTAGAGGGAAAACTTAGCTTTGTTGGTTGTCGTGGTGAAGTTGATGAAGGGAATATGCCCTGAGAGGCAATAATAAATTGTTTATTATGTGTATTCCAAGTATATGATAGATGTTTATTTTGCATGCTATAATTGTATTAATACGGAAACGTTAATACATGTGTGTTTAATAAACAAACAGAAAGTTCCTAGTTAAGCCTCTCTCATAAACTAGCTCGTTGATTAACAAGATGATCAAGGTTTCCTGATCATGGACATTGGATGTTGTTAATAACGGGATCACAACATTAGTGTAATGATGTGATGAACATTCATCCGAAGTATAGCATTACGATCAAAGTCATTGAGTTTATATTGCTATAACAACTTACGAAGTGATCCTAATCCTTAGACCATGAGATCATGTCAATCACTAACACCGGAAGAGTTTCTTGATAACATCAAACGTCACACCGTAACTGGGTGATTATAAAGATGGGTTCAGAACTAATAAAGTGTTATGTTGAGGCTCATGGATCAAGAGTGGAATTTGTTCATCCCGATGACGGATAGATATACTCTGGGCCCTCTCGGTGATATCACATTGATTAGCTTGCAAGCAAGTGATTTGATCACTAGAATGTTATATCACGAGAACGAGAAAAGAGTGCATGTCGATGCGAGATCAAACTAGGTATGGAGATACCGATGATCGAATCTCGGACATGTAATATATCGTGAGACAAAGGGATTAAGATACTAGCGTAAAAGGTTTCGACGATCACGAGAAAGTCATCGTTGAATGTGTGGGAGTCAGTATGGGTCTCGGATCCCGCTTCGATTATTGATCCGAGAGGGTCTCGATCATGTCCGCATTATTCACGAACCGTAGGGTGACACACTTAAGAGACACCGACATCCAATTGGAGCAAAAGTTTCATGCCGAAAAGAATAAACAAGCGCAGAATTTATTTCACTAGATATCAAAAAGGTTTTGGTGAAATTGCATAAAGTGGTTATGCATGTGAAATAGAATTCTAGCAAGGGGTTATTTGTGAATGTTTGTCATTAAAGTAATTGACAAAATTCTGAATAAAATAAAAGAGTTTTATTTAATGAGAGATTGCATTAAATTTGGTGGAAATTTAATGGGATTTTTGAGTGGACTTTTGAGTGGAGGGAATTTGGAGGAGTTTTGTGAGTGGAGTGTCCACCCACATGAAGAGGGGAGGGCAAGGGGGCAGCCCCATGCGCCGGCCACCCCCTTGGGGTTCCCCCCCTCCTCCTATAAAAGGAGCCCCTCCTCTCACTTCTCACACACACCTCCTCGTGAAGGATCTCTCTCCCCCTCTAGAATTTATCCCCCATGGTCTCGGACTAGCGAGATACATGTTCCCGGTGGCTATTCGGCAAGAAAGAGTTGTGCTTCCGCTGCATCGCTGGAGCGAGGAGGCGGAGGTTGCTCGGTGCCTCGAACGTGTGTGCGAGCACGGATGCGCTGCTGATTTGCGGCGCTAGGACTTCCTCTCGATCTTGAGATCGGCAAGAGATCGTCTACATCAACCACGAGTTTGGACTCGTTAAGCTTTGTCGGTCTTCAAGGGTATGTTCTCTACGGATATACATCCGCCCGTTGTTTGTATCTAGTATAAATAGATCTTGGTATATAGTTCACATCGTAGGAAAATTTTTGTTTTCTATGTTGCGAACCCTTCAGTGGTATCAGAGCCGGATCTATGCGTAGATACTTTACATGGGTAGTACACATATGAGTATGTGGGCGATGATGATCATGTTGTTGCTCCTTTGTTGTGATTTTGGATATTGGTGGCATAGTGGGATGAAGCGGCCCGGACAAACTTTACATGTCCTCGCACATGAGACCTGTTCCACGCTTGACATGCAACTAGTTTGCATAAGTGGCTAGCGGGTGTCTGTCTCTCCTACTATAGTCAATATCTATTTTGCAAGCGAGTTGTCAACAATTTGATTATCCTCGTTGTGGTTCATGTTCGTAGGTAAGAACGGTTCTATCTCGAAAGCCCTAAGCCACGTAAAACTTGCAATGGATAAATTAGAGGCGTCTAGTTTAGATTGTTGCTGGCCTAGTGTTATGATATGGTAGTGTTGTAAGTAAAAGTATGAGATGATACTCTTACACACATAGCGTGTAAAATCCATAGGCGTGGATTTACACATATAGGTATGATAGTGATCATACCACGATGCACATGATGGAGATCATCTGCGGGAACCATATAATTTCACTAATAAACATATGATGTTTGATTGCATCTTATATTGCTTGTTTAGCGCTTTGTTAAGCATAATAAGATGATCCCTCATTTAAATATCAAGATAAGAATGTGTTCTTCCTTTAGTATGCACCGATTATGTTTTCGCTCCAAGACATCACGTGATGATCGGGTGTTCTTGGATCCTCGACCATACTTGGTGTAAAAGCATTACACCGCAAATACTAAGGTTCTAACTTGGCGAGCCTAGCATGTACAGACATGGCCTCGGAACACAGAAAGGTTAAGCATGAGTCATATAGTTGATATGATGCCCATTTGATGCTCGCCTTTGAAGCTATACCGACTCACGTGATGATCGGACTTGGTGTAGTGGATTTGGTTCATGTAATCACCAAAAGGACACGAGGATGTCGCTTTTGAGTGGGAGTTCATTCGTAATATAGATTAGTTGAACTCAATCTATCATACACTTAGTCTAAACTTTACAAATTCTGTTGTAGATGGCACCACCGCTTTTAATTTCAATGTTCATGGAGAAAGAGAAACTAGCAACGAACGGTAGCAACTTTCTTGAATGGGCCATGAATTTGAGGATTCTCCTCTCTGCACAAAAGCAATATGTGCTAGAAGCGCCGTTAGGCCCCCCACCTTTGATGATGCCCCGAGGAGAAGAATGTCTATCGACTCGTCGGAGGACCACAACTTAGTTCATTGCGGCATATTGTATGGGCTAGAGCGGAACTTCAAAGCGTTTCAACGGCAATGCTTTTGATACAATGGGTGAGTTGAAAATGATTTTCGACACACATGCTGCGTAGAGAGCTACAATGCTTGAAAAGTTCTTTAGCGCATGATGGAAGAGAACTCCGTTAGTGAGCATGTACTCAAGATGTCGATTCTGCCGATAAGCTTGTGTCCTTGGGAATAACGATTCCCATTGACTTAGGCATCCATCGTGTTCTGCGGTCCACGCCACCTAGCTATAAGAGCTTCGTGATGAACTATAATATGCAAGGCATGAAGAAGTCTCTCCCGAGCTTACATCAATGCTTAAAACTGCGAAGTGGAGATTAAAAGGAACATCAAGTGTTGATGATCAATAGGAACACTGGTTTCAAGAAAGACAAGAAGGAAAAGCGGAAGGAAGTAAGGCGGCAAGGCATTGCACGCTGAAAATAAATTCCGAGTTGGACCTAAGTCTGATACCGAGTGCTACTACTGTAAGGGGACTGGCCACTGGAAGCGCAACTGCCCCAAGTATTTGGCAGACAAGAAAGCCGGCAAGGCAAACAAAGTTATATATGATATACATGTTACTGATGTGTACTTGACTAGTGCTCGCAGAGCACCGGGTATTTGATACCGGTTGATTGCTAATATTTGTAACTCGAATCGTGGGTCTGGAACAGTGACCGCTAGCAAGGGGTGAGGTCAAGATGCGTGTCGGCAATGGATCAAACGTTGATGTGATCGCCGTTTAACGCTACCTCTCCACTTACCGTCGGGATTAGTCATAAACTTAAATAAATGTTATCGGTGCACGACCGAGCATGAACATTGTATCCGGATCATGTTTGATGCAAAGTGGTTATTCATTTAAATCGAGAACAATGGTTGTTCCATTTATATGAATGAAATCTTTTATGGTCATGCACCGATGATGAATGGTTTATTTCTGTTAGATCTCGATGATAATGTTACACATATTCATAATGTTGATGCTAAAAGGATTAAACTTAATGATGATATATCCGCATATATGTGGCAATCGCCGTCTAGGTCATATTGGCATTAAGCATGAAGAAACTCCATTCGGATGGACTTTTGGAATCACTTGATTATGAATCATTTGATACATGTGAGCCATGCCTCATGGGCAAGATGACTAGAACGCCGTTTTCGGTTCAATGGAGCAGGCGATGATTTATTGGAAATCATACATTCGATGTATGTGGTCCAATGAGTGTGTCGTGAGGTGGATATCGTTATTTTGTTACTTTCACGAATGATTTGAGTAGATATGGTTATATCTACTTGATGAAACACAAGTCGAAACCTTTGAAAAGTTCAAGGAATTTCAGAATGAAGTTGAAAATCATCGTAATAGAAAGATCAAATTTCTACTGTCCGACCGTGGAGGTGAGTATCTAAGTTACGAGTTTAGCACTCACATGAAAGAGTGTGGAATTGTTTCACAACTCACACCTGCCGGAACACCAATGAAATGGTGTGTCGGAACGTAATGTCGTACTTTATTAGATATGGTTCGATCCATGATGTCTCCGACGGACTTGCCGTTGTCATTTTGGGGTTATGCACTAGAAAGCTGCTGCATTCACTTTAAATCGGGCACCATCTAAATCCGTTGAAACGACAGTATGAATTGTGGTTTGGAAACAAACCTAAGCTGTCATTCTTAAAGTTTGGGGTTGCGATGTTTATGTGAAGAAACTTCAACCGGATAAACTCGAACCCAAAGCGGAAAAATGCGTCTTCATAGGATACCCTAAAGAAACTATTGGGTATTCCTTCTATCAGATCCGAGGGCAAGGTTTTTGTTGCCAGAATGGATCCTTTCTAGAGAAAGAGTTTCTCGCGAAAGGTGTGAGTAGTCGGAAGGTAGAACTCAAGAGGTTGTGGAACCTTCTCTTCAAAGTATGGCGAGTAGCAGCGGAAGTTGTTCGGAGTTGGCTCCACACATTGAAGAGGGAACTAATGATAATGATCATGAAACTCCGAAGAGAGTACTACGAACCTCGCAGTCAAGCAGACGCGTCGACTCCGAGTCAGACGGAAATCTGTCACAAATTTCATGGTTGATGAAAATAATGACCTGCGACGTATGAAGAAGCGATGATGAGCCCGGATTCCAACAAATGGTTAGAAGCCATGAAATCCGAGATGGAATCCATGTATGAAAATCAAGTTTGGAACTTGGTGGAATTACCTCACGACCGAAAGGCCGTGGAGAACAAATGGATTTTCAAAAGGAAAACTGATCGATGGTAATGTGACCATCTATAAAGCTCGACTTGTCGCAAAGGGTTTCGACAAATTCAAGGAGTTGACTACGATGAGACTTTCTCTCCGTAGCGATGCTAAAGTCAGTTAGGATTATGTTAGCAATTGTTGCATATTTCGATTATGAAATATGGCAGATGGATGTCAACACCGCGTTTCTCAATGGTAATATTGAAGAAGAGTTGTATATGATACAACCAAAGGGTTTTGTCGATCCTAAGGATGCTAACAAAGTGTGCAAGCTTCAATGATCCATCTATGGATTGAAGCAAGCATCGAAGTTGGAATCTCCGCTTTGATGAGGTGATCAAAGAGTTTGGATTTGTCCAAACTTATGGAGAAGCTTGTATTTACAAGAAAGTGAGTGGGAGCAATGTGGCATTTCGATATTATATGTGGATGACATATTATTGATCGGAAATGATATAGAACTTTAAACAGTGTTAAAAGTTATCTAAACAACAAATTTTCAATGAAGGACCTAGGTGAGCGTCATACATATTAGGCATAAAGATCTATAGAGATAGATCTAGGCGCCTAATAGGGCTATCGCAAAGTACATACCTTGATAAGATTTTAAAGAAGTTTAAAATGGACGGAGTAAGAAGGGTTCTTACCTATGTTGCAAGGCAAGACATTGAGTAAGACTCAAAGTCCGGCTTCAGGAAGAAAGAAAGATAATGGACAAAGTCCCTATGCTTGACCATAGGCTCTATAATGTACGCCATGCTATGTACAAGACCGGATGTGGCACACGCTATTAGTTTGACTAGTAGGTACCAATCGGATCCGTGTTGAACACTGGATAGCGGTCAAGAATATCCTTAAGTACTTGAGAAGAACTAAGGATATGTTTCTTGTATCTGAGGTGAAGAAGAGCTCGTCGCTAAGTGTTATGTCGACGCTAGTTTGACACCGATCCGGATGACTCTAAGTCTCAATCCGGATACGTATTTCTCATGAATGGCGGGCGGTTAGTTGGAGGAGCTCCAAACAACCTGTGGTAGCGGGATCAACAACGGAGGCGAATATGTTCTTTGCTTGAGCGGCTCGAAGCGATTTGGATGAAGGAGTTCATATCCGAACTAGGAGTTGTGGCAAGCGTTGGACCCAATGGTGATCTATTGTGACAACAATGGTGCCATTGCCAATGCCAAAGAGCCAAGGTCTCACAAGCATTCCAAGCATATTAAGCGCGGTTTCACTCCATCCATGAGCATGTCAAGGATGGAGATATAAAGATTTGTAAAAGTACATACGGATCTCAATGTAGCAGATCCGTTGACTAAAACTCTCCTAGAGCAAAACATGATCAACACCGAACTCAATGGGTGTTAGATTTATCACTATGTAACTAGATTATTGTCTCTAGTGCAAGTGGGAGATGAAGGAATATGCCACGAGAGGCAATAATAAATTGTTTGTTATGTGTATTCCAGGTATATGATAGATGTATATTTTGCATGCTGTAATGGTATTAATACGGAAGCGTTAATACATGTGTGTTTAATAAACAAACAGAAAGTTCCTAGTTAAGCCTCTCTCATAAACTAGCTCGTTGATTAACAAGATGATCAAGGTTTCCTGATCATGGACATTGGATGTTGTTAATAACGGGATCACAACATTAGTGTAATGATGTGATGAACATTCATACCAAGTATAGCATTACGATCAAAGTCATTGAGTTTATATTGCTATAACAACTTACGAAGTGATCCTAATCCTTAGACCATGAGATCATGTCAATCACTAACACCGGAAGAGTTTCTTGATAACATCAAACGTCACACCGTAACAGGGTGATTATAAAGATGGGTTCAAAACTAATAAAGTGTTATGTTGAGGCTCATGGATCAAGAGTGGAATTTGTTCATCCCGATGACGGATAGATATGCTCTGGGCCCTCTCGGTGATATCACATTGATTAGCTTGCAAGCAAGTGATTTGATCACTAGAATGTTATATCACGGGAACGAGAAAAGAGTGCATGTCGAACGAGATCAAACTAGGTATGGAGATACCGATGATCGAATCTCGGACATGTAATATATCGTGAGACAAAGGGATTAAGATACTAGCGTAAAAGGTTTGACGATCACGAAAGTCATCGTTGAATGTGTGGGAGTCGATATGGGTCTCCAGATCCCGCTTCGATTATTGATCCGAGAGGGTCTCGATCATGTCCGCATTATTCACGAACCGTAGGGTGACACACTTAAGAGACACCGACATCCAATTGGAGCAAAAGTTTCATGCGAAAGAATAAACAAGCGCGAATTTATTTCACTAGATACCGAAACAGGTTTTCGGGTGAAATTGCATAAAGTGGTTATGCATGTGAAATAGAATTCTAGCAAGGGGTTATTTGTGAATGTTTGTCATTAAAGTAATTGACAAAATTCTGAATAAAATAAAAGAGTTTTATTTAATGAGATATTGCATTAAATTTGGTGGAAATTTAATGGGATTTTTGAGTGGACTTTTGAGTGGAGGGAATTTGGAGGAGTTTTGTGAGTGGAGTGTCCACCCACATGAAGAGGGGAGGGCAAGGGGGCAGCCCCCATGCGCCGGCCACCCCCTTGGGGTTCCCCCCTCCTCCTATAAAAGGAGCCCCTCCTCTCACTTCTCACACACACCTCCTCGTGAAGGATCTCTCTCCCCCTCTAGAATTTATTCCCCATGGTCTCGGACTAGCGAGATACATGTTCCCGGTGGCTTTTCGGCAAGAAAGAGTTGTGCTTCCGCTGCATCGCTGGAGCGAGGAGGCGGAGGTTGCTCGGTGCCTCGAACGTGTGTGCGAGCTCGGATGCGCTGCTGATTTGCGGCGCTAGGACTTCCTCTCGATCTTGAGATCGGCAAGATATCGTCTACATCAACCACGAGTTTGGACTCGTTAAGCTTTGTCGGTCTTCAAGGGTATGTTCTCTACGGATATACATCCGCCCGTTGTTTGTATCTAGTATAAATAGATCTTGGTATATAGTTCACATCGTAGGAAAATTTTTGTTTTCTATGTTGCGAACCCTTCAGTTGACGCGGTAGCGAGTCACACGGTGGATGTAATCGACGCGGCGGACCACAGCCATAGCAGCGACAAGTTCCTGGGGTCGATGGCGGCAGCGAGTTCCGCATCCGAAGATTGTCGCAATCGAAGACCACACTGGGTCTTCGCATCCGAAGGATGTATCGGGTCATTAGGCGAAGTCGCATCAGGCTGATGCCTTTGAGAACCCAGTCACTTGATTTGAAGATCGTAGCGGCGTGGCGGTGTCGGCGCAGCCCCCGGGCGTATAGTTAACGCGACCGTTGTGGCGGATGTGGTCGTGCGGCGTGATGCTTGTCTCACGACCTTTGTATCACTTTGCACTGGTCTCTTGAGCCGTATGGAGTGGTCCACTTCCTTGGTTCCCTTTGATCCGATATAGACAATAATTTACCAGCGACCTCATGCATGAGTGACTTTTCTTGGGGCTTGAATTCGGTGGCCTGATTCTCGTGACCTCACTGTCTATTGAAGCAGCGAGTTTGCTAGTCTTTTTTTATGCATGTAGAAAGAGCTGATCTAGCGCTTTTGACCTTTTCTTTTCCTCTCTTTTTTAGAGTAGTACGACTCGTGCCCCGCCTGGGCTTGTGTGATCCGTACGTGGAGCTCTTCGATTCTTGTTTTTCACCGCCGAGCACTCCAATATGGTTTTGAAGGAACTCGTCGAGTAGACGGAGTTAACCACACCCGAGCAGATGAATCAATCATATCTGATCTGATCGTTGTTTGATGATGAAGAAACCGAAACAGATCTGCTCCGCAGGAGCTGACAAATGGTAGATTGCTTTAGATGGAACCGTCACGATCGCACAATCAGCGTCTCTAATTCCCACAGACGGCACCAATTGACGAAGTTTAATCTCGTCAATATCCATTGTTATGAGCTTGGGTTTGGAGAAGATGGGGATGCTGGAGATCGCGGAATGGTTAGCAAACAAGCAACACGCGGACACGAGATTTACCCAGGTTCAGGCCCCCAGAGGGAAAATCCTACTCCTGCTTGTCTGCTCTTGATTACGGCGGAACCAAAAAGTACAGGGGTGCGCAGATGCAATCTGGCGTGGAGGTGTGTATGTGGTGGTATGCGAAGTACAAGATCTAGATCTGTAGATCTGTGGTGTAGCCTATTGTGGAGGTAGAGATCGTAGATCTGTCTATTGGGGGTTAGGATGTGTGTAGATCGTGCCCTCCTCGTTGGACCCTCCTAGCCTTTATATATGGGAGGCTAGGTCTCAGGTACCGATACGAGTAGGTTACAAGTTAGATTCGAACTCTAGTCTTAAGGTTTTCTTGTCTTGTGCGCTTAGGAGTCCGTGTCCATATGGGCTTCGTCGCAGTTGAAACGTCATAGGCGTCATGGACCCTGGTAGGTCGTTGAGTGGGCTTTCCGTTAGACCGGACCAGGTAGGCTAACATCGGGTACCCGTAGGGTATAACCATGTCAGCTGCGGCTAGCTGTGCGCAGTAGGGAGGCGGCGGCGCATAGCAGGGGAGCGGGGGAGGAGGCGCTTCGGCCGACGGCGTGCAGCAGGGAGGCAAGGTAGGAGGTGCTCTAGCCGCTGCGAGGTAGCACAACATCGGCACTGTGAGGCAACGGTGGTGTCGAGAGACGAGTTCAGAAGGAGAAGATAATGCAAAGAAAAGAGATGAATCGGTGTGGGTCCACACAGGACGTGCGACCGGGCGTTGCGGAGCTAGCGATCCGGGGACCGATTAGACTAGTATCCTTTTCCATATGGCAATGGCGCGAAACAGCATGGTGTGGTGGGTCGGTGCAGCTACAAAGCTCTCTTGAAACCGGAAAAAAAAACATTTAGAATTTTCTTATGGTATTTTTGAAACTTAGGATTTCAAAAGCACAATAATAGAAAAAATGTAGACCGTAATGTAATTATACTATAGCTTAAACTTGAGAAAAAGCGAGCCATTTAAGGCCATCTGCCTCCACGTGCATTACTGACCGTTTGATCTATACTTTGTGTCATCTCAACCATGCAGTTTTAGGTGTTGATCGAAGTCTTATGAGTTGGTCCCTGCCGTCCCCGCCCCCATCCCTACCCCCATCTCGATCCCGTTCCCCTCCACCCGAGCTCCTGAGTCCCGAACTCCCGCCCATCCCAGCCCCTCCTCCGTCTCCCCCAGCAACCTGCGTCATCCCCTTCGCTCCCGAGCTCTTCCTCTCACCTTCTCTCCCTTCGCCCCCTCCACTCATGAGGCAACCGCCTCCCATCTAGTTCCCGCATCCAGCGTCGGCCGCCTCTGCTTCCCCACCTCAAACCTGCCCAATACTGATTCAACATCGTCCCCGACCACGTGCGCCCGTCCGCCGCCACGCATTGTCGGTGGTGAGGAAGATAAGGAGGAGGTGATCACGTGGGAAGACAAGGGTGAGAGAGAGGGGCGACACGGGTAGAGACGCTCCTATACCGGACTACACGAACATGCCGCATCATCCTCACCGCTATAACTAGAAAAATCAGGGACGGATGACAGAAAAAAGAATTGAAAAGGAGAAGGCCCCTTTGCTCCCGAGCTCTCCCTCTCACCTCCGGT
The DNA here is from genome assembly GCA_030063025.1 of Avena longiglumis. Lineage (NCBI taxonomy): Eukaryota > Viridiplantae > Streptophyta > Magnoliopsida > Poales > Poaceae > Avena > Avena longiglumis. The sequence continues at coordinate 437,449,830 of CP125974.1, read as the reverse complement.
CTATCCGCCCCTTCCACTCACGTGGCCACCGCCTCCCTTCTAGAGTCGGCCGCCTCTGCTTCCCCGCCTCGAACCTGCCCAGTACCGATTCAACATCGCCCTCAACATCACGCACCCATACGTCGCCACGCTTTACCGGTGGTGAGGAAGATAAGGAGGAGGTGAGCGGTTGGGACGGTGTGGATGAGAGAGAGGGGGTGGTGTGGATAGAGACACTCCTATGCGGGACTACGCGAAGATGTCTCATCATCCTCACCGCTTTGACTGGAAAATCAGGGACGGATGACGGGAAAAAGGAATTGAAAGGGAGAAGGCTTGCGAGGCATGCGATGACGCGACGCAGAGCCATTGGCCAGGACCCGGAATCTACAGTAACTGGACATTGAACGGAAAGCATGGAGCACTAACAGGGTGAGAAATGGTCGCGCTTTGCAAGAAATGGTCGCGTTTTATGTCTCTTCAATAATTAACATGTATATGTATTCTGAAACAAAGCAGAATAAGCTGATTTTTGTCTCTCTTTAGGCTCTGCAACTGAATTTTCTTTTAAATATATTAGCATATCTCGAGAATAGATGTTTGTGTAAATTGATACATGTTCTACGTTGTTCTACAATTTTCACACGAGTTAACAAAATTTTCACTACCCTTGACTTGGAGCATGCTTTATGGTTACTATTTTCATCGACTAAGTGGGTCCAAAAAAAAAATACCACAACTTCCATATTTCATTTTGATATATAGAAATTATCAAACTTGATTACATATTAGATCTTGCTTTTATATAAAGATTCGTGGAAACTTCCAGCCATCCTTCTCTTTTAAATTTTATTGAACCAGTGAATAATTTGGAATATATCAAGTATAACTCCTCCATAGAATTAGTATATATGTAATCTGGTTGTCTATATTGACTAAACTAATCATTTAATAATTCAGCCATTTATAAGTGTTGAATACAAAGTTGTGTCTTTCCTTTTAGCTCTACAATCCAAATAGTTGCAAGCATCGATTTTGAGACAGTCGAACAAGGTTATGGTGTGATCTTTATAAATTAGCTTGTTTTGACAACATTAGTTTCTTACCTTGATCATGTAACATGCCAGTTTCTTGTGGTATTGAACTTGGTCTATTGCTCATTGTATTTTTGTTTGAAGTTTGCTTGATATACCTTTTTTTTATTTAAAGAAACACGGGTACCCCCTATGTTGATTATGAGCTTCGATTTAAAATAATGGCCCACTTCTTGCGTCTAAGGCCAGATCACTCAGTTTCAGACATATCTAACATGTAAACGACACATTTAGCTATCTATTAAAACACTCAAGCCGCACGTGCTCATACATTTAATTTATGGTAACACAAACAAAACAAAATGTGTTATTGGCAATGAGTACAACACACCCATCACACTAGACGACGCGGCGAAGCACGCACATCCATCTAGTGTAATGTAATGCCAACTTGAATTCTAAATTGTTTTGTTTGATTTGACTGCACAGCATAAAATAACAGGATGGTTCTATGCAAGAGGTTTTTGAGTTGATAAACAATTATTACCCCTTCTATACTGAATTATTTGTCGCATTTTTGTTTAGATGCACAAGTTTTAGTATTCAGATACATAAATATATAGATAAATCTGTACAGAGGGAAATGTTCCTACATGAAACGATCCTATGAATCAAACAACCTAAATAGAAAAAATCCTTATGATTTTAATCATGTGTAAAAGACCTCCATCCGAGAAAATCCATTGAATAAAAGAGACCCCTTTCACAGGTAAAACACCCCTCTGAGAGCGATCAAACGCGGGAGCCGAGATCCACTAACTATTTGTGTCCCACATCGACTTGAGAGATAGTATTGCATTAAGATAAGATCCATAATCAAGCAGAGCTTGATCCTCCCGTTGATTAACATGGTTGATAAGGGAAGGCAAAGTTGACCGGACGCAGCATAGGAAGGAAAATACGTTTTTTTTACGGGGAGGAAGGAAAATACGTTGAGGACGAGAACATATTTGAATGATACAATTAAGAACGAAAGTAGATTTTTTTTGCGAAAATTTCATTGATTGATCATCACCTTGCTAAAAAAAATCCTAAAGTAATAAAATTTATAAATAGGTCCTTGAACCACATAGCGACGACTAAAAGACATTAGCGTGAGCTTAAGATGCGCCGCCGTCCTCGTCCCTCCATCACCGGAGTCGAGCAAACCTTGTCATAGTAGAAATTGTTGTATTAGACAGATGAAAGTCGTCATGTGAATGTCCCGAAAAACCGCGTACCATAGCAGCAACCATCGCCGATGATGATAATTGTATATCGAAAGAGATTGACCTAAAATCATACAGATAAACACAAAAACCGATCGAATCCATGAGATCAGCAAGACACATGACTCTATGTGTCCTTGCCTGCGTTACATGCACCAACGAAGCGAGAATTGTAGGGTTCTCAGCATAGAAAACAAAAAAAATTCTACGATGGGAACAACTATGTACCAAGATCTGTCTACTAGATACAATCAACGGGTGGATATACATCCATAGAATACATACCCTCGAAGACCGAATAGCGTTAACGAGGTTGTACTCGTGGATGATGTAGACGAACGCTTGCTGATCTCAAGATCGTGATGAAGTCCATCTGGTCCAGCCGGTCTAGCACCATCAAGTCCAGCACCGTAAAGCAGTGGTACATCCGTGATCGCACACATGTCCGGGTACCCCGACAACCTCCGCGCCCTCGCTCCAGCGAAGCAGCAGAAGCAACAAATCCTTCCGGAAAAAACCACCGGGAACATGTATCTCGCTGATCCGAGACTATGGGGAAATTCTAAAAGGGGGAGAGAGATCCTTCGCGAGGAGGTGTGCTTTGAGAGGATGGGAGGGGGGCCTTTTATAGGGAGAGGGGGGCATCCCAAGGGGCATGGCGCCAGCCATGGTGGCTGCCCCCACCTCTTCCACATTCATGTGGGTGGAGCTCCCACTCAAAATGAAAAGCCTCCACTTCCATAAAAGAGCCTCCACTCAAAAATCCACTCACATGCATTAAATTTTCACCAAATTTAATGCAAGCTCTCATTTAAATAAAACTCTTTTATTTATTTATTCAAAATTTTGTTAATTACTTTAATTATTAAACATTCATATAAAACCCCTTGCTAGTATTCAATTTCACATGCAGAACCAGTTTCAGCAATTTCAACTGAAACAGTTTCGGTGTCTAGTGAAATAAATTTCTGCGCTTTCCTTTTTCTTTCTCTGGCATATTATTTGCTCCAAATGGTGTCGGTATCCCTTAAGTGTGTCACCCTACGGTTCGCGAATAATGTGGACATGATCGATACCCCTCTCCGATCAATAATCAGCAGCGGGACCTGGAGATCCGTACTGACTCCCACATATTCAACGATGACTTCTGTGATCGTGAACCTTATACACATGTAACTCAATCCCTTTGTCTCGCGATATATTACATGTCCGAGATTTGATTATTGGTATCTCCATACCTAGTTTGATCTCGTTACCGACATGTACTCTTTTCTCGTTCCCGTGATATAACATTCTAGTGATCAAATCACTTGGTTGCAAGCTAACCAATGTGATATCACCGAGAGGGCCCAGAGTATATCTCTCCATCATCGGGATGGACAAATTTTACTCTTGATCCATGAGCCTCAACAGACCTTCGTAGCACTGAACCCATCTTTATAATCACCCTGTTATAGTGTGACGTTTGATGTTACCAAGATACTCTTCCGGTGTTAGTGATTGACATGATCTCATGGTCTAAGGACTAAGATTACTTCATATGATGTTATAGCAATATAAACACAATGACCTTGATCGTAATGCTATACTTCAGATGAATGTTCATCACATCATTACACTAATGTTGTGACCTCGTTACTAACAACATCCAATGTCCATGATCAGGAAACCATTGATCATCTTGTTAATCAACGAGCTAGTTTATAAGAGAGGCATAACTAGGAACTTCCTTTTTGTTTATTAAACACATATGTATTAATGTTTCCGTATTAATACAATTATAGCATGCAAAATAAACATTTATCATAAATAAGGAATACGATAATGACCACTTTATTATTGCCTCTCGGGCATATTCCCTTTAGTCTCCCACTTGCACTAGAGACAATAATCTAGTTTGAAAACTTTGCGTATTGAACACATATGGCTTTCTGGTGTTACATATACACAATTGCAAGTGGTTAACATAATCTACGGATCTGACGCTTCAGGTCCTTGTGTATTTGCATGTCTTTACGTCTCCACGCATCACTCATTCTCCAATGAGATGGCATTGTATAAATTTGGTCTTTTGGTGAGACCTTTAGTTCCTTGGGTTTAAATCATGTCGATACTATTGTCGTACAATATATCTTTATTGTTAGCCTGTTGCGAACCACACCTTAGTTTGATAACAAACTACTTGACACAAATTCCCTCCTTTGTTGCTACTATAGCAGTCATATACTTAGCCTTTTGTTGTAGTATTCGTCACAATGTCTTAACTTTGGAACTCTTCCAAATCCATCATGAAAACTTTCTTTCCATTTCATTATGCCACCCATAGTTTAAATTGAGATAAACTTAATTTGTATCTTGTGACAAAACTAATATCAATGTAACACTTTATATTGAACTATTTGTAATTGTTTGTCACCTCTATACAAATATATTCTTAGTTCTTCCAAAAGATCATAAGAATTTCCTTACTATTGTCCAATGATCATTTTATGATTCATTCTGGTATATGCTCATAACACTTAGAGCATAGGACATATCTGGATATGTACATATCATGGTATGATTGATCAAATCACATTATTATGATTACACTCATCAAGTGTCAATACACTTGAATATTGATTCAATTCCTTTCCATGCGACAAGAACCATTTCTTGTCTTTTCTATATTAAACTCCTTCAATATCTCATATATATACGTTTGGAACAACCATATTAGCGTCATAGTCTATCCACTATAGACATTCATGCTAAATATTCGTGTTTTGCCTAAGTCTTTAATCGAAATGAAATTCTTAACCTTTTGTCAATAAAAGATACATCATTTCCAATCAACAAGATGTCCTCCACATAATGTATTAGAAATATGTCTCAGTGCTCCCACTTAATTTCTTGCAAATGCAAGCATCTTCATCGTCTCTAGATGAAAACTCCTTTTTCATCACGGTGAAGATTCCAACTCCGCGATGCTTACTTCAACCAGTGAAGTTTGCATGCCCTTTTAGCATCCTTTGAATTTAACAAAACCCTTTGGACCTTGTCATGTACACGTCCTAGGTAACCATTCTATTATAATTTAACAAAACCCTTTGGACCTTATTCATCTAGCATATACCAAATTATATGTAGTGGTTGCTACTTTAATCCGTCCAGACTAAATATCGCTATGAAAGATCAAATCTTGTCATATTCAACTCCTTGAACATTGTCGTAAAATACTTTACCGACATGTCGACTATTTCATAGATGTGAAACATCCATGTCTGTTTCTTTATAGATCCAAATACGACCGATAGGTTTTTACATCTTTCCGGAGGGTCTTCCAAGTTCAAAACTTGATTTCTCGTGTATGGAACTATCACGGATTTTATGGCTTCAAGCCATTTGACAGAGTCAGGGCCCATCATCGCTTCTTCGCATGTAGTCGGTTCATCATTATCATATAATGATTTACTCTCAAATCTCAACATTTGATTGTTTATCCGACCGACTTGGTTCAATAAGAACTTAGATCCCCGTGACCACAACCTTTGAGGCACATAAGGTATGAGCATTATGGCAGCCTCCAGAACGATTTCCAAGTACTGCGCAGCACATTTAGCTAAGGTTCGTTAACCTTATCAAAGTTCTATTGTCCTCCCACTTAACTTTTGCAAAAAATTCCTTTTTCAAGAAACTTCACATTTCAAGCGACAAACCCTTTTGTCCTCGGTGTTATGGAGGAATAACAAATTGTTATTCGAAATAACCTACAAATACATGCTTATCCGACTTTGGTTGTAAACATCTTACTTATGTTTAGCATACCAAAATTTAAGAAATGATAACTTGGGTTTTACCCAAAACCATAACTCATATGGTGTCATTTCAACGAATCAAGATGGAGCTCTTTTCAGTGTAAAAGCGGTAGTCGCTAAAGCTTTAATCTTTTTAAAACATAATGGCAGTATTATAAATAACACCTTTGATCCAACCATGTCACACAAGGTTTCATTACAAATCTCAAACACTCCATATTCCTATGGTGTTTCGGGAGATGCAAATCTAGGTGTTTTTGCTAAACTTGTAACTCAAATAAATCCCTTTATGATAAAATCATAAATCATTTATTTTATTGTTACACTTGCAACTCAAATAAATCCCTTATGATAAAATCATAAACCATTTATTTTCTTGTTACAATGATTTTGCACTTCATCTTGAAAGTCTTTGAACATTTTCAAATATTTCATACTTCTTTCTCATTGAGTGAATATTCACTCAAATTTCCGGAGAAAGCATATGAAGTTGAAGTCCATCGCTTATGACTACACATAATGGACTACATACATCGATATGTATAAATTCCAATAATTTTAGTCGATCGTTCTTCTTTGGCCTTTGAACGAAGTTTTAATTATCCCGAGGAAAGTCTCACAAGCGTCACTTGATCAAATCAAAGACTCCAAAAATCCATGCATATGGAGTTTCTTCATGTTTTATTTCCAATATAATTTAAACGGCGATGTCACTTCATAAGTGATCTTCCAATCATTTGTCTTGCGACATTTTAGCATTAGCTTTATGGATGTGATTTCTCGAACTAGATTTATAAATCATCCATCTTATATGGAATACGGTAATTATTTGAACAACCTTTGTTCTCATAATACCCGATTTAAATAACAATTATTAAAACAAATCTTGAAGTCAAGCTTTGATGTCAATGAGAAATACAAACAACGGTTTATTTGTTTTCGATGAACATCATCACATATTCTCTTGCTAGTTACTTAGGCCATTGTGGTTTATGAATTGCGTCGTTCCGTATGAAATTTCATACCAACCAATTCGGTATCCAATACCCAAGAACCACATTGTCTAACAAGCAAAGAATACAACCATAACATGTATATCATCCATATACCTAAATTGGATATTTCCAATATTTTATTTTCTACCAAATATATTTTATAGATTCTCTTTCAGCATTTCCTTTTCCTTTTGAAAGAATCTATCAACATCAAAATTGGCGCCATATACATAACACATAGTCCAAAGCGTGTATATTCAAATAATAATACCTTTGGACTTGCACTTTGAAGTAGATCACCATCATCAAAATGATCGGTATTCTTTCAAAATCCATTCTTTAGTAATATTTTTAGTGTAGTAAACACTTTACATACATCTTCTATTCATCCTTATCATGATGACTTTCATGATCAAGCTAATGTAGCTTATAAAGATGAATCATAAGTATAACGTTACTTTACAAAACCCTTTTGAATGATTAGGATGTCTAGCATCTCCAACCTTTGTAAATTCTCATCCAATATGAGAAAAAACATTTTACTCTATCATATTGCAACCAAAAAATTGTTTCAGATATTGTTAGATCTGTCACACATGATGGTTTTTGAAACAATTCTTTTAGCTCCTAGATAAACATGCTATTTAAATAAAGAATCATGGAGGCAAACATGATACTTAAGATACTAACACTGGAATTGTTACTCTCGATTTAATACCAATTATTAAATTTCACGGAGTAAACAGAGTGTGCTGAAAGTTTGCAATAGGACTTTAAACTTTAGATTGACACTCAACGCAATACGATACTAGTTCGTAAAGTAAATATCCATAATTCTATAGTTCTATTATCTCAATTACAACTATGCATAAGGTGGTGAACGAATGCCAATGAATACAACAAATTATGCAAATTCACTTTGATTTAATTTATGATAAATTGAGTTCTTCTAATCCAAATTAGAAATGAACTCCCACTCAAAAACGACATCCCTCGTGTCTTTTTGGTGATTACATGAATCAAATCCACTACACCAAGTATGATCATCACGTGAGTCGATGTAGCTTCAAAGGCGAGCATCCATATGGTCATCATATCAAAACATATGACTCATGCTTAACCTTTCGGTCCATGTTCCGAGGCCATGTCTGTACATGATAGGCTCGCCAAGTAAGAACCTTAGTATTCGCGTGTGTAACTGTCTTACACCCGAGATATGCTCGTGGATTCAAGTACACCCGATCATCCCGTGATGTCTTGAAGCGACGAAACATTGTCGGTGCATACTTAAGGAAGAACACATTTTTATCTTGATATCTAAATGAGGGATCATCTTATTATGCTAATAAAACGCCAAACAAGCAATGTAAGATGCAATAAACATCTCATGTTAATAAGTGAAATGATATGGTTTGCACTTGATCTCCATCATGTGCATCATGGTATGATCGCCATCATAACTCTATGTGTAAGGCCAAGGTCTATGTAACTTACATGTTATGTGTGTTGTAAGAGTATCGACTTATACTTCTACTTACAACATCACCATATCTTGACACTAGCCCAGCAACAATCTAAACTAGACGCCTCTAATTTATCCATTGCAAGTTTTACGTGGCTTAGGGATTTCGAAGATAGAACCGTTCTTACCTACGAACATGAACCACAATGAGGATAATCAAATTGTTGACAACTCGTTGCAAATTAGATATTGACTATAGTAGGAGAGACAGACACCCGCTAGCCACTTATGCAAAACTAGTTGCATGTCAAGTGTGGAACAGGTCTCATGTGCAAGGACATGTAAAGTTTGTCTGGGCCGCTTCATCCCACTATGCCACCAATATCCAAAGCACAACTAAGAAGCAATAAAATTATCATCATTGCCCACATACTCATATGTGTATTACCCATGCAAAGCATCTACGCATAGATCCGACTCTGATACCACTATAGGGTTCGCAGCATAGAAAACAAAAAATTTCCTACGATGGGAACAACTATGTACCAAGATCTGTCTACTAGATACAAGCAACGGGTGGATATACATCCATAGAATACATACCGTCGAAGACCGAATAGCGTTAACGAGGTCGTACTCGTGGATGATGTAGACAAACGCTTGCCGATCTCAAGATCGTGATGATGTCCATCTGGTCAAGCCGGTCCAGCACCATCAAGTCTAGCACCGCAAAGCAGTGGTGCATCCGTGATTGCACACACGTCCGGGTACCCCGACAACCTCCGCGCCCTCGCTCGGAAGCTGGAAGCAAAAATTCTCGAAAAAAGCCACCGGGAACATGTATCTCGCTGATCCGAGACCATGGGGAAATTCTAAAAGGGGGAGAGAGATCCTTCGCGAGGAGGTGTGCTTTGAGAGGATGAGAGGGGGGCCTATTATAGGGAGAGGGGGGCACCCCAAGGGGAATGGCGCCAGCCATGGTGGCTGCCCCCACCTCTTCCACATTCATGTGGGTGGAGCTCCCACTCAAAATGAAAAGCCTCCACTCCCCTAAAAGAGCCTCCACTCAAAAATCCACTCACATGCATTAAATTTCCACCAAATTTAATGCAAGCTCTCATTTAAATAAAACTATTTTATTTATTTATTCATAATTTTGTTAATTACTTTAATTAACAAACATTCACATAAAACCCCTTGCTAGTATTCAATTTCACATGCAGAAGCAGTTTTAGCAATTTCAACCAAAACAGTTTCGGTATCTAGTGAAATAAATTCTTGCGCTTTTCTTTTTATTTCTCTGGCATATTATTTGCTCCAAATGGTGTCGGTTTCCCTTAAGTGTGTCACCCTACGGTTCGCGAATAATGTAGACATGATCGAGACCCCTCTCCGATCAATAATCAGCAGCGGGACCTGGAGATCCGTACTGACTCCCACATATTCAACAATGACTTCTGTGATCGTGAACCTTATACGCATGTAACGCAATCCCTTTGTCTCATGATATATTACATGTCCGAGATTCTATCATCGGTATATCCATACCTAGTTTGATCTCGTTACCGACATGTACTCTTTTCTCGTTCCCGTGATATAACATTCTAGTGACCAAATCACTTGCTTGCAAGCTAACCAATGTGATATCACCGAGAGGGCCCAGAGTATATCTCTCCGTCATCGGGATGGACAAATTTCACTCTTGATCCATGAGCCTCAACATAACACCTTCGTAGCACTGAACCCATCTTTATAATCACCCTGTTATAGTGTGACGTTTGATGTTACCAAGATACTCTTCCGGTGTTAGTGATTGACATGATCTCATGGTCTAAGGACTAAGATTACTTCATATGATGTTATAGCAATATAAACACAATGACCTTGATCGTAATGCTATACTTTAGATGAATGTTCATCACATCATTACACTAATGTTGTGACCTCGTTATTAACAACATCCAATGTCCATGATCAGGAAACCTTTGATCATCTTGTTAATCAACGAGCTAGTTTATAAGAGAGGCATAACTAGGAACTTACTTTTTGTTTATTAAACACACATGTATTAACGTTTCCGTATTAATACAATTATAGCATGCAAAATAAAAATTTATCATAAATAAGGAATACGATAATAACCACTTTATTATTGCCTCTCGGGCATATTCCCTTCAAGAATAGGGTAGGGAGGGTCTTATTCTGACTTTGTGATAACCTAAACAACTTTAAGAAAAGTGTGGGGAGCGTCTCATCATCCCAAATAAAACACTGAAAATAACCTAAACAAAGAAGGAGAACCCTCCCACTGGCAAGGGACCGTGATCTTGAAGGGAATATGCCCGACAGACAATAATAAAGTGGTCATTAACTTATTCCTTATTTATGATAAATGTTTATTTCTTATGCTATAATTGTGTTAATTGGAAAAGTTAATACATATGTGTTTAATAAAAAAAATAAGAGTTTCTAGTTATGCCTCTCATATAAACTAGCTCGTTGATTAATATGATGATCAAAGGTTTCCTAATCATGGACAATGGATGTTGTTAATAACAAGGTCACAACATTGGTGGAATGATGTGATGAACACTCACCCAAAGTATAGTAATACAATAAAAGTCATTATGTTTACATTGCTACTATAAGTCGTACTAAGTAACAGTAATCCGTAGACCATGAGATCATGTTAATTGCTAACACCGAAAGACTAACATGAAACGTCACACCATAACAGGGTGACAATAAAGGTGGGTTTGGGTACTCTAAAAGTGTTATGTTGAGGCACATGTATCAAGAGTGGGATTTGTCCATCCCGATGGCGGAGAGATATACTCTGGGCCCTCTCGGTGATATCACATTGACAACAGCTTGCAAGTAGGTGATTTGATCATAAGAAATGTTATATCATGGGAACAAAAAAAGAGTACTTGTCAGTAACAAGATTAAACTAGGTATGGGGATACCGATGACCAAATCTCGGACATGTAATATATCATGAGACAAAGGGATTTAGTTACAGCCAAAGGTTCTCACGATCACTAAGTCATCGTTGAAGTGTGGGAGTCAGTATGGGAGAGAATCTCGACACCATTTGGAGCAAATAAGATGCCAGAGAAATAAAATGAAAGTGGTGGAATTATTTTAATGGATATCGGAATTGTTTCGGGTAAAATTGCTAAAATTAGTTCTGCATGTGATATTGAAATGTTGCAAGGGGTTTTATATGAAAGTTTGTTAATTAAAGTAATTAAAAAAATTCTTAATAAAATAAATAAAATGGTTTAATTAATTGAGAGATGCAATGATTTTTGTGGAAAATTAATGCATATGTGAGTGGAATTTTGAGTGGAGGGTTTTTATGTGAGTGGGTGCTCCACCCACATGAATGAGGAAGAGGTGGAGGCACCCACCATGGCCACTACGCCATGGCCTTGGGGCTTTCCTCCTCACCTATAAAAGGAACCCCTCCCTCTATCTCACTCACACCTCCTCGTGAAGGATCTCTCTCCCCCTATAGAATATTTGCCATGGCCTCGGACTAGCGAGGTACGTGTTCCTGGTCGCTTTTTTTTGGAGCGATTTGCTTCTTCTGCTGCTTCACTGGAGCGAGTATTTGGAGGCTGTCGGGGTACCGGACATGTGTGCAATCATGGATGCACCACTGTTTTGTGGTGCTAGACTTGTTGGTGCTGGACCTGCTGGACTTCATCACGATCTTGAGAACCAATCTCGTAACGCTTTGTCGGTCTTTGAGTGTAAGTTCTCTGTGGATGTATATTCACCCGTTGCTTGTATCTAGATAGATAGATCTTGGTGCTTAGTTGTTCATATCATAGATTTTTTTTTTGTTTTCTATACTGCGAACCCAACAATGGTATCAAAGATGGATCTATGTGTAGGTACTTGTACAGGTAGAACACATAGTAGTATGTTGGCGCTGATGATAATGTTATTGCATCCTCTTGTGTACTTTGTATATTAGTGGCATAGTGGGATGAAGCGTCCCAGACTAACTTTACATGTCTTCGCATATGAGACTTGTTCTATGCTTGACATGCTGAAAGAACATTTTATAATCCATAGTGTTTTGTGTGTTAGGTAACAATATCAAGGATTATTTAATGTGTGTTGAAGTGTTGCAGCTCTCTCTGAGAAAAAGGGAAAATGGTTCTGCCTTTAGGGGGCGGATAATCCGCCCCCACCAGGGGCAGATAATCCGCCCCTCCCTCTTCCCAAGCAGGCGCAAGCCCTAGAAGGGGGGCGGAGTTTTGGCCGGATTTTCCGGCCTGGCCGGATAACCTGCCCCTTAAGGGGGCCAGATAGTCCGCCCCCCTTGCTCACCGCTAAGGCACAAGCCCCAGAGAGGGGGCGAAGTGTTGGCCGGACTTTCCGGCCTGACCGGATAATCCGCCCCAGGAGGGGGCCGGATGATCTTCACCAAGTCACACAGGCGCCAGCCCCAGATAGGGGGCGGAGTTTCTCCCAGAAAATCCGCCCTTGGGGCGGAGTTTACCCTGGGGGCGGATAATCCGCCCCTAGTTGGGGGCGGATAATTCGCCCCCAAAGTTGCTCAACATCCAGATCTGGGGAGGGGGTATTTAAGCCAGCCTTCCCCCTCCTGCTAGATCTCTTGATTCATTCGAAAAAGACAAGATCAGATCTTCCATATCCAACCAAGAGAGCTCCACCTAGATCCACCCAAAGGCCTCGTCCCTTGGGGAATCGAAGGAGGAGAACTCGATCTTCATCATCAGCAATCAAGCGCTTCATCTCCTCTCCATTCATTTGGAGAACCACCGATCTAGTATTTCTTGCAAATACCTAGATCCTTGTTTTTGGTTATATTGATAAACCTTGTTCTTGTGGCAGCTTGTTGTCATCTCGGGAGCCCCCAATTCGGTTGTGGGTGTGTGCCCTGATAGTGTTGTAAAAGGCACCGGTTCCCGCCTCGAAGGGATCCAATAGTGGAGAAGGTGGATCAGGCCTCTCGTGGCGAGATCCATCGGAGAATAGGGTGAGGCCTATTGTGGCATGGTGGTCTTAGAACCGCCCACCCCTCCAACGCAGATGTACTTCCCTTAAAAAGGAAGGAACTGCGGAAAAACAAATCCCTGTGTCTCCGCGTGCTCCACTACGGTTTCTTCGCTCTACTCTTTATGTGCTTAGTAGTTAGGGTTGCATTTAGGGAAATTCTCATAGTTGCATATCTAGAGAATTTACTTTGTGTCAAGCCTAAAATTGAAAAAGTATTAAAAAATTGGTTAGCACCTATTCACCCCCCTCTAGGTGCCCATATGATCCATTTCAATTGGTATCAGAGCCCCGAATCTTATTTCAGGCTTAACCGCCTAAGAGAAGTATGGGTTCCAAGGTAGATGGGAGTGATGCTCCGGAGGTAGTCACCATGAACGATCTCAAGACGCTGGAAACAACCTTGGTGAGTTCAATGGAGGCTAAGATGGAAGATATGCGTCAATTGATAATGCGTCTCTCCACATCCGCAACATCACCTCCATCTAACTCTGAGGATACCACTCCGCAATCCAAGGAAACGGGTAAAACTGTTTCCAAAGATAACAAAGTGGTTGGTGATGACACTAGCAAAAGCTCCTCCTCGAAAAGGGATAGCGGTAAGGATGGATACAATGAGGTTTCTCATGTCTATTCCCCTGATCCACCTATTCCTCACCCACATATACATAATAGGGGTGATCCACCCAAACTTTCAGCATATACTTTTACTCAATGGCAATTTTTGATGAAATCTCATGTGTGCAGTTCCTCCATAGAGTTGTGGAAGATCATCGAAAATGGTCTTCATGTTGGAAACCCCAACAATCTTACAAGAAGAGAAGTTGTCGATAGCCAACTCAACGCTACAACTCTACACATGATACAACTTGGTGTGGGTGACAAAGATATGCCACACATTCAGCATCTTAGTACATCTAAGGAAGCTTGGGATGCTCTCACCGAGCTCTTCATCGGAGATGAAAGTATGAAAAGGAATAGATATGATGCATTGAGCAACGAAGCTGAAGGATTATATATGTTGGATGGAGAAGACCATGAAGACATGTATAGGAGTCTTAAGGCTATAGCCACAAATTTCAGAAATCATGGTGCCGCTCATGTTGATGATGCATGGATCAAGCGCAAGTATGTCAGTGCTCTTATGCCATTTGAGACCACAGATTTGAAAAGTCTCCAAGGTAGGCATAACTATCACCTCATGACATCCAATGAGGTAATGCAAGAAATGGCCGCTTTCAAAGTGGCTGCCAAAAATGCCAAAGATGCTCGTGCTCGAGCTATGGGGATGAAAAAGGGGGTCAACGTGGCCTTGAATACTAGTGTGATTGATTATGATGAATATGTCCTAGAAGGTCTGGTCTGTCCTGAGGATATAAAAAGGATTCATGGACAATACGTGGCTCTTTATGCTAGAAATTTTTGGAAAGATCCAGCCAAGGCTAAAGCTGAACTAGAATGCAAGAGTGGAGCCTATGGAAGAAAAGAAAATGGTCCCAAGCTGAGAACATGTTTCAACTGTGGTGACCGGCTGCACTTCGTAGCTGAGTGTCCATATCAAAGTAGGGAAGATAATGGAGGAAGACTCATTTTCAAGGACAAGTCAAAGGCTCCATGCAATAAACAGTTTGGAAAGAAGAATGCTCCTTTCAAGAAGCAACCAAAGATTGTTCTAGTGGCTCAAGAAGAATATTCATCGGTAAGTGAAAATGAGGACGAGGACGATAGCTCTCAAGAGGTGGCTGCTATAGCCACCACATCTACATCAACATCTCTCTTCGACTCTCCGAACGAAAACATCATCAACAAGAATTCTACTTGTCTCATGGCAAGAAGCTCCGAGGTAACTTCCTCTAACTCTTATTTTCCTAAGGCTATGATTGACATGGATGATCCTACTAGTCTTAAGGTTAAATAAGAGATTATTTCTTTGGATTATTTCTATACTAACTTGCAAGGTGAGCACAAAGTTCGTTTTTAAGCTCTTATGGATCAGTTGGCCCAAAACGAAGGTCTCCTCGAATAAAAGAGCAGAATTGAAAGGGAGGATGCAATGGAAATTACATCCTTAAAAAATGCTCTTGAAGAAGAGGAAGAGGCTCGGGTCTCTCTTGAAGAGAGGCTTGAGTCTATTGAAGAGTCACATGAATAAATTGTGACTAAACTTGTTAAGGAACGTGACAATGCTGTCACCAAAGCAAAGAAGTTAAAGAAGGAAAAGATTGACTTTGGGGCTGCTCATGATAGACTCTCCGAGGAATTGGAGAAACTTGACAATGCTCACAAGGCGTTGAAAAACGAGTTCTCTATTCTGAATGAGTCACATGATCAGCTTCAAAGTCGATTGGCCAAATATGATGCTCCTAGCTCATCCAACTCAACATATAGTCACAAGAAAAATGCTAGTGTGGAAAAAGAAGTGATCAAGGACATCACTCCCAAGGATAAAGGTGTGCTTGATGAAGTCCTTGGCAAGCAAAGGTCAAATCATGGTAAAGAGGGACTTGGTTATGTCACCAAGTCCAATAAAAATAAAAACAAGAAGAACAAGACCAAGAATGTGCAATCAAAGGCAAGCACCGCTGAGAAGATTGTCACAAAAGACGAAACTAACAATATTGGTTTTGCAGGGTCTCACAATCCAAATTATGAACTCTTTTGTGATGATTATGGCGATGTTTATGCTTATTATGTCGGTCCCTTTGATGAATATATTGCTTGGTCTATTTGGGTCCCAAAGACCCTTGTTACTAACATGAAAGGACCCATTGAAAAATGGGTACCTAAAACCAAAAAGTAATTCTCTTGTAGGGCTATGCTTTCGGTGGGTCGAAATGGGTGCTGGATAGTGGATGCACTAGTCATATGACCGCAAGCAAGGAGATCATCACGGAGATGCGTCCAAATCATGATAATATCACAGTCTCCTATGGTGATAAGTCTAAATCTCAGGTATTGGGTCTTGGCAAGGTTGTGGTTGCCCACGATATCTCTCTCGTGGACGTCATGCTTGTTGAGACCCTCGGTTACAACCTTCTTTCTGTTCGTTCCCTTGGCAAGATGGGTTTTGCTGTTTTTATCGATGATGATTTGGTGGTACTCTTGTGGAGCAAGTCTCTAAAGGTCGCTTTTGTTGGATACGTCGAAAATGACCTATATGTGGTGGACTTCTCAGGGAAAACCACTTCGGGTCCGATGTGTCTATTCGGAAAGGCCGACGTGGGATGGCTATGGCATCGCTGTTTAGCCCATGTCAACATGAGAACTTTGCAAAGTCTCCACAAGGGTGGCCACATCCTTGGACTAAAAGACAATGTCTCTTTTACCAAAGATCGTGTTTGCAGGGCTTGTGTTGAAGGAAAAATGCATGACTCTCCCCACAAGAGGAAGACTATTGTATCTTCAAAGAGGATCTTGGAATTACTTCATGTGGATTTATTTGGTCCTCCTTCTCATGCAAGTCTTGGTAGGAAGAAATATTGCTTGGTCATTGTCGATGATTACTCAAGATATACATGGGTCTATTTCTTCAAGCTAAAGAGTGAGACTCAAAAAACTGTCATTGACTTTGCCAATGAAGTTCAACGTCAACACAATGTTCCTATCTTGGCAATAAGAAGTGACAACGGCTCCGAATTCAAGAACTACACTTTGAATGAGTTTCTTAGCGAAGAGGGGATTAGACTTCAATATTCCGCTGCGTACACCCCTCAACAAAATGGTGTTGCCAAGAGGAAGAACCGAACTTTGATGGATATGGCAAGATCAATGTTAGCTGAATTCAAGTCTCCTTCTAATTTTTGGGCTGAAGCCATATCCACTGCTTGTCACTCATCGAACCGGCTCTACCTCCGAAAGATTTTGGACAAGACTCCATATGAAATACTTACCAGTAACAAGCCCAACATCTCATACTTCAGGGTATTCGGGTGTAAGTGTTTCTTTCTTAATAAAGGTGTCCGTTTGTCAAAATTTGAGTCCAAGGCTTTAGAAGGTATTTTTGTTGGTTACGATGCCGAATCCCACACTTATAGAGTCTACAACAAGCTCACTGGGATTGTTGTAGAATCTTGTAGTGTGGAGTTCGATGAAAATAACGGCTCCTTTGTAGGGCAAGTTGATGTTTGTGATGCAGATGTTGAAATACCCCAAGATGCCATAAGAAGAATGGGCGTGGGATTTTTCCGCCCCATTGAGGAACCCCTTGTGGCGGATCGAGAAGGACAATGTTCCACTCAAGTGGATCCGTCATCTACACAAGATCAACAAGCTCCTACTGTTGGAGAAAACTCTGCACCAACACCGCAACCTGCTGAAGATCATCTATCTCCTGGAAAAGTTGGTAGTCCCAGGGCGGACAATCCACCACTAGCACTCCAACTCGTTTCAGGGGATCCAAAGGAGAAGACAACATCCAAGAAACTCCCAGGACGGATTCTCCGGCCCCCGAGGGCGGATTATCCGGCTCTGTTTCTCCAAGTCCCGTCAGGCATGCTCAGGAAGAAGTCACTGGTGTTTCATCTCCCAGGCCGGATAGTCCGGCCCCTCCAAGTGGCGGATTATCCGGCCCTGAGAACAAGCTCTGGAGCACCCTCCTGGTGTTAACTCAGATCAAGATCAAGGGCAAGGCAGTGATCAAGACAAGGATACAAATACTGAATCAACTCCTTCTAGAAACAATAAGGACATTGAGGCTCGTCGCAAGGCTCGTGCTGATCAGAACCTTGAAATAAGGGGTCACACTCTTAACAAGGTTGTCGGTGATCTACGAATAATGGTATCTACTATAAGAGAACTTGCAAGCTTTTGTGATCATCAAGCTCACATTTCCATGGTTGAACCAAAGAAGGTCTTTGATGCTCTTGAAGACCCCGATTGGGTTGTTGCAATGCATGATGTAAGATCCCTCCTTTATAAAGGAAAAGGATCCCTGTGATTGCAATGCTAGTCCCTGGATCAATGCTAGCATCCACAGTTTAAGATGAAGTACAAAGAAACAAAGGTCATTATTACAGTCATTCTAGAGACAAATATAGTCTTTATAACTCCAAGGCCACAGGCCTAGTAGAAGAGTTTAAATAAGTAAATAGATAAAAGTCTTCATCTTCATGTGCCACAGGCAAACATGTTGAGTGTAGACTCATGACTCCTAATCCTCATCAGAGTAACCTGCAACATCACAAGTTACAGCCACAGTGGGTCAATACATTGGAATAGTATTGGCAAGTGATACCTTAGTATAATTTTGGTGGACTAGATACTATATGCAATTTGGCTAAGTGTAGCTTAGGCTTGCTTTGCTCAAAATAGGTTTTGCCTATTAGTTGAAATCACTAAGTTTTTCTTTGTCAAAAACTTTTCCCAAGGAACCACCAATAGACATTGAGGTCCTTCACCCTTGTTCACCCACAAGTTTTACTTAGAAATTGGGATGAGGAGATTCTTGATAGCTTCCATGTCTTGATGCTCAAGTTGTCCTTTTCCAGGGACATGGCTAAGTACTTAGATTCTTCCATATGTAGTGGTTGTGCACTTTCCCCACAAGCCTTGATTTTCACCAAGACAGGACCTTTCATAAGCCTTCCCTTAGACCAAATGGACGCTATCCAACCTATCATCCCACTACCACCAACTGTCCAAATGGCTAAGTTCTAGCAACCTATGTGATCCAGGCAGAGCCCATATTGCCAAGTGGTTGCACTAGAAGCTTCTTAACATTTGGCCTTTAAAATCTCTTTGTTCCTGGGTGGCTTTCCACAAGTGAGATACACAAGGTAAACCATAGAAATGGGCCTTGTGTAACCACTCAACATAAACCATTCCTTCCATTCCACCCAGGTGTTTCATTCATTTAGTTGTTTTATTAGGCAAAACACAAGTTCAAGACTTAGAAACATTTTTATCATAGCTTGTATATTTCACCACCCTTGGTTACTACTAGCTAGGCTAAGCATGGCATAGATAAGTATCTTAACTTAGAAATTTCTAGCAATTCTACAACTACTAGGATTTCCCAAGCATAGCATAAGTAAAATATAACATGCAAGACTAGCAAAATATTTCTAATGCTTAGTAGAAAACATAGGGACAAAAATATCATGAAGTACCACTTGCCTTTGTAGTTTGGAGAGTAGCTACACTCCTCACAATCTCAATCATATTGGCACCAAAATCTACACATAGAATCATAGCAACAAATCACACACAAATAGATACAAGAAAAAAATATATGGATGCATGCAACATGATATGTGATGATTTTCTAAACTCAACAAGACAAGTGTACATCACTGGTTCGTAAACAAGTTCAAAACTTGCCAAACAACATTTATTTAAACCTTAAAACATTTCTCAAATAATTTATATACACAAAATAGGCATACACATGTTTCTGTAAATAAAACCATTTTAACAGAAACTAAACATTAAACACATTGCATATTTGGAAAGGACTTGTTCTCCTGATTCCATTGATATAAAGTTTGTCAAATTTGAACGTGGGAATCAAAAGTTATGGCTAAAACAATTTCAAACAACTAATAGATTCAAATCCTGATTTTAAATCTAATTCACAGCCACGTCACGTTACGATTGGCGGCGGTTCGCTCAGGATCACGCACACAGGCCGTTAGATCTACTTAATCTGCACGGCCCAGATCTACTCATACCGATTCGTTAAGTGATCTGTTTATACGCGCTGGATCTAGATCCAACGGTCCACGATCAAGCGACCATGGATGGGCGGCGCCAACGGTGGCATCTGGCGGTCACGACTCTGTCTACGGCGGCGCGGCGGCTACAGGAGGTTCTAGGTCGACGAAGGTGCTTACCGGGCTCGTGGCGATGCACTGATGCTCAACGTGGCGACGACTTGGCAAGGGGCGAACGGACACGGCTGTATGGGCTCGTCGGAGTTGTTGGCGGCGTCAGATGCTTGCTGTCGAAGATGTTTCCGAGGTTCTGCATCGACCTAGCACGAGCCAGATGGTTTAGGAGATGCGCAAGGGCCTGGCGATCAAGACAGTATCAAAGGGAAGGCAAGGGGTGCACTCGTTTTACCTAAATTGCACGTCGGAGTCGAGCGGCGGCTCAGGTGCTCGCGGGTGTGAACGAAGACGTCGCTCTGGGTCACGAGAAAGCAAACAGAGGGCATCAATGAACGCACAAAGACATGCTGGTCATGATGGTTTGAACCAGAGACAGGGGGCGGCCAATACTCACCGAGATTGGTCGCCGGAGTTGCTCTGTCTGCGGCGGCGCAAGGGCGATTGCGGGAAGCCTAGGGGCGTTTCTGTCTGGCTTTGTTGGGGGAAATGGCCGCGAGGGGAGGTGGTCTTATAGCCAGAGCGGGGGCGAGGATCGCGCGCGGTATCAATGGCAATTAATCCCGCAGTGACTGCTGCGAGGTAATGGCAGAGCGAGCGTCACGGCTGCGCGTGATTGACGACGACGACGACGTGGTCACAGGGTCCACTCGTCAGCGAGTGAATCAGAGAGGAGGTGGGGTCGGGTGGTCAGCGACTTGGTGGGTTCGTCTGCGAGTGAGAGAGAGAGGGAACCCGGGTGGGCTTAGTGGGTTGAATCCGTCGCTGGGCTAGATAGGTGGCGTAGGACCTTTTCTAATTCTTTTCTCCTTTTCTTTTTCTGTTTTCAATTTCAGGAATCAAATTCAAATGATTTCCAAATCTATTTGAATTCAAATATTTTCAGGATTTTTGTAGTGTGCAATAATCACATTTCTGGGCATAAAACCAAGTGGTCACTTTGAATTGGCCTGGTCACTTGGAATAAAATAAAACAAGCAGTGACATAACACTAGTTTGAATTAGTTTTGAAATTGGTTTTCAAATCATATTTGTTTTGAAACTTTGGTTTAAATCTTGGCAATCTAGCAATACTACCTGTGAGCAATGAGACAAAAAAGTTTGGTTCAATGGACAACAATATCTCATTGGAGAGTAGCATTTGTTTCAAATGCTGATCACATAAAATAATGAGTTCATATGCTCCTGTTTTTGAATTGATTTGTTTAAAATGAACTCTATATGATCATGGATGCATGGATGATATGCATGAGTTTGAAACATGATTTTAGGGATGTTACAAACCTAACCCCCTTAAGGTTTATCTCACCCTCGAGATTCGGATTGGCTAGCAAATAGGTGAGGGTGGTCTTTCCGAAGATCATCTTCTCTTTCCCATGTTGCTTCTTCTTCAGAATGGTGGTTCCATTGAACCTTGCAGAACTTGATAGTCTTAGTTCGTGACTCTTTCTGCAGTCTCGAGAATCTTGATAGGTTTCTCCTCATAAGTGAGATCACTTTCCAATTGAACCTCTTCCAAAGGTATAGTATCCTTCAAAGAAGTTTCTTCCATTTCTGGATGACATTTCTTAAGCTAACTCACATGAAACACATTATGAACAACTGACAAAGATTCTGGCAATTCAATTTCATAAGCAACTTCTCCTTTACGACTCAGAATCTTGAATGGTCCAACATATCTTGGGGCCAACTTCCCTTTGACTCCAAACCTATTTACTCCACGAAGTGGTGACACTCTAAGATAAGCTCTATCACCAACTTCATAGGTGACTTCTCTACGCTTAGGATCTGCATAGCTTTTCTGTCTGGACTGTACTATCTTTAATCTATCCTGAACCAGCTTGACTTTCTCTTCAGCTTCTTTGATAAGTTCTGGTCCGAACAAACTTCTTTCCCCCACACCATTCCATAACAATGGGGTGGTACATTTTCTCCCGTAGAGAAACTCAAATGGTGCCATCTCAATGATGGCTTGATAGCTGTTGTTATAATAAAATTCTACGTAAGGCAGACTTTCATCCCAACTGGCTCCATAGTCTAGGGCACATGCCCTCAACATGTCTTCAAGAATCTGATTAGTCCTTTCTGTCTGCCCATCAGTTTGAGGATGAAAAGCAGTGCTGAATTCCAACCTCGTTCCCAATGACTCATGTAATTGCCTCCAAAAATGAGAAGTGAATTGGGTTCCTCTATCTGACACAATACTCTTGGGTACTCCATGTAGACATACAATCCTACTCATATAGATCTTGGCCAACTTAGCACTTGTATAGGCTGTCTTCACGGGTATGAAATGAGCCACTTTAGTTAGGCGATCCACTACTATCCAAATGGAATCATATCCTGACCGGGTCCTTGGCAATCTGGTAATGAAATCCATGCCAATCTTGTCCCACTTCCAATCAGGAATAGGTAGTGGTTGAAGCAAACCTGCTGGTTTCTGATGCTCCGCTTTCACTCTACTACACACATCACACAAAGCAATATGTTCGGCGATGTCCTTCTTGAGATTATTCCACCAAAATCTTTCCTTCATATCCATGTACATTTTGGTGTTACCCGGATGAATGGAATACGGTGAGTTGTGTGCTTCTTGAAAAATCAGTTTCCGAAGCTCCGGATCTTGTGGAACACAGATACGTTTTCCATGCCATAAAGTACCCTGTTCGTCTTCATGGAATCCTTTGGCTTTTCCTTTACCAATCTTTTCCTTAATCTCTTCAAATTCTTTATCAGTCTTCTGGGCTTCTTTGATCTTGTCCAACAAAGTGGGTTGAACATCCAAAGACATAAGATGTCCTTCAGGCACAATCTCCAATCGGAGGTCTCTAAATTGGGCACACAGATCATCTGGCAGTTCTCCCTTAGTGAGGCCATTCACAAAAACCTTACGGCTTAGAGCATCTGCTACAACATTTGCTTTACCGGGGTGGTATTGCAAACTCAAGTCATAGTCTTTGATGAGTTCTAGCCATCTTCTTTGTCTCATATTAATTTCTTTCTAGGTGAAGATATACTTCAAACTCTTGTGATCTGTGAACACTTCACATCGCTTTCCCAAAAGATAGTGTCTCCATGTTTTGAGTGCATGGACAACAGAGGCTAACTCCAAATCATTAGTAGGATAGTTCACTTCATGAGTTTTGAGTTGTCTCGAGGCATAAGCCACAACTTTCCCTTCTTGCATAAGTACTGCACCTAATCCATGATGAGATGCATCACAATACACTTGGAAATCTTTTTCCAAATCTGGCAAACACAAGATTGGTGCTATCACAAGTCTCTTCTTCAATTCATGAAAGCTGAGTTCACATCCCTCAGACCAAGCAAATTTCTTGTCTTTCTTTAGCAATTCTGTCATGGGTTTTGCTACCTTGGAGAAATTCTCAATGAACCTTCTGTAGTAACCTGCTAAGACAAGGAAACTACGAACTTCTTTCACTGACTTGGGAGATTCCCATTCAGTTACAGCCGAAACTTTAGCAGGATCAACAGCAACACCATCTCCTGACACAACGTGTCCAATAAATCCAACTTCATTCAACCAGAATTCACACTTTGCTGAATTTGGCATAAAGTTTATGCTCCTAAGCTTCTCAAGTATCAAACGCAAATGTCCTTCATGCTCTTCTTTGCTCATGGAGTAGATCAAAATGTCATCGATGAAAACGACAACAAACTTATCAAGAAATTCCATGAACACCTTGTTCATCATATTCATGAAGTATGCTGGTGCATTGGTCAAACCAAATGGCATCACGGTATACTCGTACAATTCATACCTTGTGGTGAAAGATGTTTTAGGTATGTCTTGTTCTCTTATCTTGAGTTGGAAATAACCTGACCGAAGGTCAATCTTTGAGAATACACAAGCTCCTTCAAGCTGATCAAACAAATCATTGATTCTTGGCAAAGGGTATTTGTTCTTAATAGTCACTTCATTGAGTGAACGGTAATCTATGCATAACCTTTGACTTCTATCTTTCTTCTCCACAAACAAAACTGGGGCTTCCCAAGATGAAGAACTTGGTTGAATAAATCCTTTCTGCAACTGCTCTCCAAGTTGTTTCTTGAGTTCTTTCAGTTCATCAACTGACATTTTGTACGGTCTCTTTGCTATTGGTCCAGATGTAACACCCCAGATTTCTACCTAGATGGCGGTGTAATCACACTTCTTAAATTATGATCAAAACTAACTAGAATTCAAAATTTCGTTAGCACCTCCTTTGTTTCAAAGGACATCCACGACAGGCAAAACACAATATAATGGATAAAGACAGTAAAGACCATATAGCTAAGCAATCCACGTAGTTCATGTAGCATCCCATTTGTCTAACAACTGTAATGCTACTTGGTTTAGTAATATAATGGCTACTTCCTACATATAATTGTTGCATCATCATTCTATCATGCTCATGTCATCATGCCACCTTGCATTTGAACATCATACAAAAACCCTTTTTGTTTTGGTTCTTATCTCATATGCATTATTAATTGTATTTGCCTCTTGATATTGTATTTGGTTCTTGATATATTGTTTAAATGCCCAAGTTGAGTTGGGGGCATATCTTTTATTCCACTCCACCACCTTTCTTTGTCACCACCTATAATTCTACCACCCTAATTACCCATGAGCTTTTATTTTAGTTTGGCATTTACTCTAGCTCATGTGGTTTGGGATGGATCTAAATCTAAATTCTTTTGCTTGGCCTTTTTCCACTTCTTGGGGATGCATAAGAATAATGCCATGCTATTATTTTTGTTTTCACAAGAATTTAACCAAGGCATTTATTAATTTGCATGGGCCATGCAAGAGTACCATCACCTATTCTTGTTTGGTCTTTGCTTGACCTTGCTTGAGCTTGAAAAAACCATATACCTCACCCTCTCATCTCTCTCTTTTCCTCATCTTCCCCTTCCTTTTCCACCTCCATATAAGCATGATCAAGTGTGATCATGATCTACCCCACCCCATCTAACCCTAACCCGAGCACCCCCCTCTAGCTAACCCTAGTTCACCTCTCCCTCTCTCTTGGCTTCCCTCCCTCTCCCTGCCAGCAGGCCCCACCTGACCCCCCTGGTTCCCCCTCTCTCTTCAAACCCTAACCTAACCCGAGCCACCTCCTCTCTTTAGCATAAAGGTGGCCACCACCTCCCATGTGCCTCTCCCCTCTCCCTTATCTCCCCAACCACCCCAGCTTTCCCCACCTCAGATCGAGATCTGGAGGCTCCCAGGTCCTCTCCATCCTCCCCTCTTCTTCCTCCCTCCCCACCATGATCACCACCCATGCTCAAAACCCTAGCCTCGGCCACCTCGCCCTCTAGGAGTTCCCGAGCACGCCAAGGCTATCCAGGAGCACCAGGACCTCCCTCTGCTTCCTCTGCTTCGCCCTGAACCGTTGGGAGCCCTTTGGACCTCATGAGGAGCATCGCCGCCGCCGTGTCCGTGAGCACCAGGAGCACTCCGGCCGCCAGCCTCGTCGACGATCGCCGGCTCCTCTGCCCGAACCAACCCCACCGACGAGCTCCTGGTGAGCCCCTCTACCTCCCAGACATTGTTCCCTCCTCTCTAGTGCACCGTAGCGTCGCCGCCGTCCGTCGAACACCCCGCGTGCGCCGCCGCGCGCCGCGCTCTGGCGACAGCTGACTCTGCAGCTTTGCCTCTGTTCCTCGTCGAAGCCCGCGCTACAGCCCTCCTCCGAGCTAGCCACCTGAGCGAAACTTGTAGCCGGTAGCGCCCTCTTCATCTTTGGTTTTTGCGGCTTGGCCAGAATCGCCGTGGTTCGCTCGCCATCGTCGGAAGGCGACGGATCCGTCGCCCGGTGTCGCGTCTGTCGTGTAGCGTCGATTCAAACGGCTGCGCATTTTGCCTGAAGACCCTGCCATTTTCCGCCTAAACCCGGTCCTGGATCCACCACGTGTCGGCGCCGGATAATTTGTCGCGTCTTTGTAGCCTGTTGCTCCTCGGCCCTTTGTCATCTGCTGGGGCTAAATTAGCTGCGGTGCAAAAAGTCTGATCTGCCACTGTGTCATCCAGTCAGCACGCTGGCCCATTTGTCAGTGACAGTGGCTAGCTCCCTCTGAGTAATAAAAGTTTTTCCTGAGATCTGTTTTAAATTCAAACCTTTCAAATTTAATTCAAATTCAAAATTTCAAATCTGTTTACATATGATTTAATCCAAAACTTTCAAATGGTTTAGAATTTGAATTCAAACTTAATATGAAAAATGTTTTATTTTTGAATGTTAATTCAAATCTTTAATCAAATATTTTCAGAATTAATTTAAATAGTCAACCTTTGACTTTGACCCTATTTAATAATTTTGACTTTTAAATAAATTTAAATTCACAATTCCAAATAATACAAATAATATATGTGTTCAAATCAGAAAAATGTGAGGTTTTCAAATATGCCATACAAAATATATTTTGAACACTTAAATTTTCAAGTTGACTAAAATTACAAGAAAATGCCCTTCACCTTAATTAATTAATAACTTTTGATTTATAACTCCAAATTTAACAAATGATATGTCTAAAATGATCAGCTCGACGAGACCTTTCTGTTTATGCATTACATGTTCTGTTTTGCAGCATGCATCATATAAATATAAAGTATACAGCAACATAATTGAGTATAAAACAGGATTAAAACTCAATAAAATGTTTATTTCTTGTATTCTACACCTCACCCATGCCATGCTACATTATTGCCATGCAACTTGTGCATCATTCATCATGGCATGATTGTTTGCTTGTCGCATTTTACTCATATGCTTGCCTTTGTATTTATATTGGCCCTTGTTTGTTTGGTTCTTCTTGAATAGGCTGACGGGGGATATACCAAGAGACCTAGGAGCACTACCAGATCCTTCTCTCGCTTCAAGCTGCCAGCAAGCAAGCACTACATGCTTTCATACATATAGTACCTATTGCCTCTATCTTATTCTTGCATCATTGAGTCGCGATTGCATTAAACTGAATCCCAAGTATTGCATAGCCTTTACTTTTAAACCCACCAAGCTTGTTCCTCCATCCCATGAGCCATTACTACAGAGTTGTTTGAGCCATGCGAGTCGTAGAAACGACATGTGTAGGGTATGTGAGAGTCGATGGATAACGAGGTACCTAAACAACTTAACTTTGAGTAGTAATGGGATAACTAATGAAAGTGGCACGGTGGGCAATATCTGCTATTTAGTTTTTCCTGCTCACTTGTGTCCCGTGGGACCCAGTACTTGATTCCTGTTCCTTGAATATTCGCGCTATCCACATCCGGGAGGCTTATGGGACCCCCGAGGCGAGCTTGATTCATTCTTATTTCTTGGGGCCACAAACTAGTTTGAGGTTTTATTTACTATCTGTACTTATGCCATGCTTTCTTGCTTTATTTACGATTGTGCGAGGAGCACCTGTCTTGTTAGGTAAGGAGTGTTTTCGTGATGTCGAAAAGCCAGATCATTTTGGGTTCCCGATCGTTTCTGACCGATGGCGCAAACCTTGAGTCCGTCTCGGTCATTAACCGTTCTTGGGTGTACTCAATGGGGTGGCCCCCTGAAATATTTCTGAATCCTGTGATTGCTTTGTCGTGAAGGCCTCGTTGGGTTTTGATTTGGTTTTTCCGAGGTTTATCGAGTGTGTGTTGCTATTTGTGCACCCTTGCAGGGTAAAACTTTCTGAAAGCCGTGTCCGCGGTTATGGACGACTTGGAGCACAATTTCTCGATCATAGACAAGCATAACCAAAGTACTGCTTTAAATTTGACTAAGTAACTGACTAGTAAATAGTACAACACTCATGGAATGGATAATAAAACTGCCAACGGATGGGGTTGTTAAATCGACTTCCTCGTTGGTAAGCGAGAAGGAGGATGGATCTGTTGATATTACTGTTATAACTGTTGTCACTAATTCACGGGCATCCGTCTATCTTTGGTTGGGCGGATGGTTAGCGAGTATCTATAGAACCGTTAGGGTTTATCTTTTGCTGCAATTGCGTCACCCCAGGTTGTGTCCCCTTTAGAGGCATAAAGACTTCTTTGCCGAGTACCCTAGGGTCTCACACGATAAATTGTTTGATTGATGAGCAGTACACTCTCGAGATGGATCTTGGGTGGAGGAGGCAGACGATGTGGGCAGCGATCATTCGGTGTAGAGATTAGGGAGCGATCCGTGAGATCTATGGGCGGGATGTGTTTATTTATGGGGCATCTTATGCCGATTTGCTTCTTATCCGTACTCGGATCTTGTTTGCCGCTTCCGCCTGATACTCTCATGTTTGATGTATGAGGAGATATCCTAAAATATTATATCTATCTAGGACATTTGAATCTTGCCGTATGGCGTTGCTATATTTCCTTTCTTTTTAGATGGAATGGCTCTGATGTACTGTTGTATGGTGGCTTGCATACATACTCATTTGTGTATGTAGTTGATCCCTTCGCCTGCCAATGACGCCGCCCGTTCTT
The DNA here is from genome assembly GCA_030063025.1 of Avena longiglumis. NCBI lineage: Eukaryota > Viridiplantae > Streptophyta > Magnoliopsida > Poales > Poaceae > Avena > Avena longiglumis. Next base: position 437,420,970 of record CP125974.1, on the reverse strand, counting down.
GTCCCGATGATTGGAAATGGTTGGGACGGCCGAAAGGTCTACCTGTGAGTGGCATTTGGGCCCCACCGTACTATTTCAACCATTTCCGCTCATCCAGACTTGAAACTAGGAGCGTAATTCACCAAGGTAGTTACAGTTCACATAGTGCATAATCATTCCACGACACAGTACTAACGGTGGAGCGACCAAAGGCTCACAAGAACATGCAAACGACTCCACGAATTATGACAAAGGAATAATGGTAAACTAAGTATTTTGTGTGTGATCGATATTCTATGATATGTAGAATGGATGTGTGGGCCCAAGTGGTGGCGATCTACTCCCTCCCATGCATGTCGCTACGCTGAGTACCTGAAATCCAAATAAAAAAATCAAAGAAAACACAAGGGTGAGTAAAAATATACTCAGCAAGCACAAGTCCAGAACCAAATCAATATCATACAAACTCCAATACTCATTCCAAATGATATCTAGAAACACCATTAAACTTATTTTGTTTCACGGTACGGGCATTTTGGAATATTCATTGTTAACTTCCTCACCGACCTCGCGGAATAGTTAATCACGTGAATTGTCACCGACCTAGCCCAAACTCACCGGAGTAGTTACATAATAACTTAATTCACCGTCCGCTCCGGACTAGTCACTTGTAACTTATTCACCGTCCTGGCTTAAAATAATCTTTTTGACAACATCTCAAGGCAAGAAAACCAAAGAAAGAACCAAGATCACACAGCCAACAATTTTAAGATGGCAAACATAACACAAAGGGTTCGTCATGCACTTGCCTTAAAACGGCGTTTAAACTGAAGAACCACTCCTGGCACCCGAAACTCCAAACCCTGTAAGTAAAACATGGTTTTAGAAACAGTCCTTATTCTAATTCTATACTGTAGCTAGAACCGAACATTCTTCAGCTCAAACATTCTTATTATTCGTCCAGCATGAGGATTCAATCTAGAGAAGCAACAACAGTACGTTTCCTAAGATGAATAATTCAGTTTAATCTGTAACTCCCATTATTGCAAAATTTGCGGCGATAGACAAAAACTTGACCTAGAAAGCCTATTAGTGCTGAAATCTGTAGTACAAAATCTGATACGGTGAAGGAACTACAAAGTTTATTTAATTAAATAAATGAATCCACCGGTTTCCGGCCGATCGGCTACATACAAATTCAATGTCAGACCGACTGATCGGCTACATACAAATTCAATGTCAGACTTAGCAATTAGACCCTACGCGCGTAGGTACAGGCAAACCAAATTACTTGGTCGCTCCTGCCCAAATAGCTGATACAACAAATGTTCTCCTATCAGCGTATCGACGGGAAGCAACTGGATAGCTCCGAACCTAGATAAAATAACTGCAAAGGAACAAAGGGCATGGAGATTTACCACATACCTAAAAGCTGCAGCTCGGAATACGCCTCCGGGCGACCGTAGAAGACACGGACCAGTACATCTAGGGTGCTCGCACTGGAATAGGAACAGACGGACTAGGAAGGAACCCAAACTATGACAGCGGCGACGACGTAGTCTACGAGTTGAGAAGCGTTTTGGTTTTGGCTAAGGCTAGGTCTGGATCGGGGGTTTTCTTTTCTTATGTCTATTTATTTTTTTCCTACTCGAAAACGTAGTCCAGGTTCCATCAAAAATATTAATAGCCAAAAAAATTAACATATCTCCAATAATTTATTTGATCTCCAATTTGCATAAATTTATAACCTTTTTCTATCAGCTCGACGAGATAGAACCGACCAGGTATTTGATGATCCATTGGACAAAAAGTTAAATTTTGGTCAACTATAAAGAGATATTAAAATTAACGTGTATAGATTTACGGGATATTACATTCTCCACCCGTTTAACAGAATTCGTCCCCGAATTCTCTTTTACTACTCATCCCAAGAATAACTTAAGCTTATAAAAACATATTTACTCATCAGGTGTAAATAACCCAGGATATTTCTCTCGCATCAGTGACTCAAGCTCCCATGTTGCTTCACGCTCCGTCTGATTTGTCAATAGAACCTTGAAAAACTTGAGAGTCCGACGCCTCATTACTCTATCAGCCACCTCCAAAATTCTTACTCGGCGAGCCTCAAAACTCAAATCTTGCTCGATCGTAATTGGCTCCAATGTCATTTGTCGTTCTGGATCTCGAAAGTACTTCCTCAACATCGAGACATAAAATACATTGTGTATACCCTTCATTGACTCAGGCAACTCCAGTCGATACGCCAACTTCCCGACTCGTGCCACTATCTTGAAAGGCCCTATGTATCGTGGGCTAAGTTTCCCTTTGATATTAAATCTCACAACACCCTTAGTAGGTGATACTCTAAGAAGCACCTCATCACCTACTTGAAATTCCACATTCCGTCTTTTCGGATCAGCATAACTCTTTTGCCTACTCTGTGCTGCCAACATGTGCTCTCTAATCTCAGTAACCCTCTCAGTGGTCTGCTGAACCCAGTCTGGCCCCAATACTGATTTCTCACCTACGACAGTCCAACAAAGCGGAGATCGGCACTTACGTCCATATAAAGCCTCGTAAGGCGCCTTGCGAATGCTAGCTTGGTAACTATTATTATATGAGAACTCCACGAGCGGCAAATGGTCCTCCCAACTCCCTTGCCAAGATAAAACACAACATCTCAACATATCTTCCAAAGTCTGGATCGTACGCTCTGACTGGCCATCCGTCTGGGGGTAAAACGCCGTACTAAGCCTCAATTCTGTATCCAATGCACTCTGCAAACTCTCCCAGAACTTTGATACAAATTTAGCATCTCTGTCAGAAACAATTGTTTTTGGAACACCATGCAACCGTACTATCTCCCGCACATATATCGGTGCCAGGTCACTTGCTGAGTTAGTGGTGCGTATGGGAATAAAATGAGCAACCTTGCTTAGTCGATCCACGACCACCCAAATAGCATCCTTCCCTTTTTGAGTACGAGGTAGCCCAACAACAAAATCCATAGCAATGTCATCCCATGGCCACTCTGGAATCTCTAGGGGCTGCAACAATCCTGATGACCTCTTATGCTCAGCCTTCACTTGCCGACAAACACTACAACAAGACACATACTTGGCCACATCGACCTTCATTCGTTTCCACCAATAGTTTTCCTTCAAATCTTGGTACATCTTGTTCTCACCTGGGTGCACCGTATATGGAGTATGGTGTGCCTCTCTCAAAATATCTTATTTTACTTGTGATTTCTGTGGAACACAGAGACGACCACGAAATCGAACAGCTCCCATGGTATCCAAGGTAAAATTTCCAATCCTCCCTTCTCGAACACGCTTTTTAACTTGCTGCAATAATCGATCTTGCTGTTGTGCTTCCAAAACCTGCCTAGGTATGGCCAACTCAAGAATAAATCGTGACTCTGATTCTACAACTCCGGCATAGCAATATGAAATATCCATCCGCTCAAAATCAGCTATCAAGGAATTTACCGTGGAAGGAACTGGCTTACGACTAAGAGCATCCGCAACCACATTTCCTTTACCCGGTGTATACTGGATATTAAGATCATAATCTTTAATCAACTCTAGCCACCTCCTCTGCCTTAAGTTCAAATCCTTCTGTGTGAAGATATACTTGAGACTCTTATGATCCGTGAATATGTCACAAGTTGCTCCATAAAGATAATGTCTCCAAAGCTTGAGTGCAAACACAACTGCTGCAAGCTCTAAATCATGGATAGGATAATTCTCCTCGTGATTTTTCAACTGCCTCGACGCATAAGAAATCACCTTGCCATTCTGCATGAGAACACATCCAAGGCCCACCAAAGAAGCATCAGAATATACCATAAAATGCTCTCCAAAATCTGGAAGTGTAAGAATAGGTGCTGAAACCAATCGGTCCTTCAATAAACAAAATCTATGCTCACACTCCTCTGTCCACTGAAACTTTACCCCTTTATGCGTAAGCATGGTCATTGGCTTGGCAATGATAGAAAAATCCTTCAAAAAACGCCTATAGTAGCCAGCCATTCCCAAGAAACTTCACACCTCCTTTACATTAGATGGTCTTTCCCAGCCAACGACAGTGGAAACCTTGCTAGGGTCAACAGAAATACCTTCACCATTAATAACATGACCCAAATAGGCCACTTCCGAAAGCCAGAACTCACACTTCTTCAACTTAGCATAGAACTTATTCTTCCGCAATGTCTCGAGAACCATGCTCAAATGACGTTCATGTTCTTCCTCCGTCTTGGAGAAAATGAGAATGTCATCGATAAATACCACGACAAAATCATCATACTTATGGAACATGCTATTCATCGCCTCCATGAAATAAGCAGGTGCATTCGTTAAACCAAAGGACATAACCTTGAACTCATAATGTCCATACTTCGTAGAGAACGATGTCTTCTCAATATCCTCTTCACGCACTCTTATTTGATTATAGCTTGACTGCAAATCGATCTTTGAAAATACCTTGGCACCCTTCAATTGATCACATAAGTCCTCAATGCGTGGCATCGGATATTTGTTCTTGATAGTAACGGCATTAAGATCCCGATAATCAATACACATCCGCAATGTCAAATCTCTCTTCTCAGTGAACAAAACAGGAGCTCCCCAAGGTGAAACACTACGCCGTATCAACTCCTTGGCTAGCTCATCAATTTGCTTCTTCAACTCATCTTGAAAAGGACGAGCTAAACGATATGGAGAGATTGAAATTGGGCGTGCACCAGGAACAAGGTCAATACGAAAGACCACGTCCCGCTCTGGTGGCATACCTGGTAGTTCACTAGGGAAAACATCAGGATAATTTCTAACCACATGAATGTTCTCAATCTTCAACTCTTTACTCAAATTCCCCACCAAAGCCCAAAGAAATCCGTTCTTTAGTACTCTCTGATCTGGAAACAGGCTAGCAAACACTGATATAGAATGTTTAGGTGCACTCAACTGAAAGATTAACTGTTTACCAGATGGAGCCTCCAAAGTGATGGGTCTTCAAGAAACAAGATATAATGGCCCGATAGCGGTGTAGCCAATCCATACCAAGAATAACATCAAAGGCCGGTAAAGGAATTACCATCAAATTTACCACAAAATCTTCATCGTCTATGGATATCACACATCCCGGAAATACTACGGAACTAGTGATCAAGCCTCTCGAGGAACTAATTCGAACAAATTCAGAAATCTCTTGGTTAGATAGACCAAATTTCTTGACAAAGTCAAGTGATACAAACGAATAGGTAGCACCAGAATCAAAGAGAATTAAAGCATCATGCGAATCCACTAGAAGTATACCTGTAACAACGTCTGGACGACCCAGAGAGGAGATAGTAGGCATGGCATAGATCCCAGGAGGTGCTGAAGAAGAAATCCCAGTATTCTGATGTGGTGGTGGTGGAGCAGTAGGTGGTGCAGGTAACTGGAGTGGGGCATGCGGTGTAGGAAGTGGAGTAGCTGACCAGTAATAACCTGGCGGTGGAGGTGGGAATTGTTGAGGCGGATATTGCGGTGATGAATACGCCTGATAGTGTGGCTGAAACTGCCGAGAAGATGCCATCATATGCACTGAACCCTGGGAAGATTTGGCTGCTGATGCTGAACCACGAGAGGCTCCATCTCCGGATGACCCTGTTTTAGAAGATGTGGCCACCTCCCACTTGATGACAGAATTTGGGTTCTCCCTGCAGACCCTACTCATGTGAACATGTCTGCCGCACTGGCGACAAGACCCAGAAAATTCACATTCAGCAGCATGGTGACCCTCCCTGCACTTGAAACAAAGCATACCCTGTCCTGGAACCGGTCGTAGTAAGGTAGGTGATGCAGAGTGTGACCCTGAATAAGATTGAGCTCCTGACCGCCTTGGCGTGAATGACTGCTGAGTCCGTTGCTCTGGCTTGAACTTCTTGAAGTCGGATCGCTGAGTAGACCCACTCCCATCCTGGTAGTTCCTCTTATTTCCTCCACCATTGTTGTTGGCACCATTTGCACGAGTTTTCTCTGCCTCTGTGAGCTGATATTGTAACTCCAAACCCCTAGCCTGCTCAACCACGACGAAATAGCTGGATGGGCGATTCACTCCCATCACATGTCGATATCGCGAATTAAGTCCCTCGAAGAACCTCCTTGCTTTCTCGGGCTCATTCTGATTAATATGGTCCACAAAATGAACCATCTTACTAAACTCAGCATCATACTCATCCACCGTCTTGTTTCCTTGCTTGATATTCCTGAGGGCAACATCCATCTTCTCCTTGAATGAAGCCGGGTAGTACTTAGCAGTGAATTGTGTAACAAAAACATCCCATGTGGGCGGTCCATGAGCCGGTGTCCAAGATGCACGAACTCCATCCCACCAAACACCAGCCAAACCCTTTAGCTGAAAAGCCACATACACAACTCTGTCCTCTGGCGTCATCACTGATGCATCCATATATTTCTCCATGGTGCGGAGCCAACTTGCAGCATCCATTGGTGTCCCTGATCCATCAAACTTGTCTAATTTCATATCCGGCCACTTGGTGAGCGTCATGTTCGCCCCATGATGTCCATCACTATTCCCAGATTGGCTCACTTCCTCATCTGAACCCCCTGCACGACCACGAGCCCGACCTCTATGATTCGGCGCCATAACTATACAACACATTATCAATAATCAGTAAACCAAAAACAATTTAGATCAAATAATTTCTATCTTCCCTCAAATGGATAAGATAAACAAGCAAAATTAAATCAAAAGAACGCAAATGAGATTCATGTCCCATAAACCCCATCCTATAGTGCAGTGTGTCATTTTTTTGGTTGGTACTAACTCAAGTTTTATATTTTTTATCTTATCCTAACTTATTACGCCAGAGATCTAAAGCCTAGGCTCTGATACCAACTGTAACACCCCAGATTTCTACATAGATGGCGGTGTAACCACACTTCTTAAATTATGATCAAAACTAACTAGAATTCAAAATTTCGGCAGCACCTCTTTTGTTTCAAAGGACATCCACGACAGGCAAAACACAATATAATGGATAAAGACAGTAAGGACCATATAGGTAAGCAGTCCACGTAGTTCACATAGTGAATAATCATTACATGACACAAGTACTAACGGTGGAGCGACCAAAGGCTCACAAGAACATGCAAACGACTCCACGAATTATGACACAGGAATAATGGTAAACTAAGTATTATGTGTGATCGATATTCTATGATATGTAGAATGAATGTGTGGGCCCAAGTGGTGGCGATCTACTCCCTCCCATGCATGTCGGTACGCTGAGTACCTGAAATCCAAATAAAAAAACAAAGAAAACACAAGGGTGAGTAAAAATATACTCAGCAAGCACAAGTCCAGAACCAAATCAATATCATACAAACTCCAATACTCATTCCAAATGATATCTAGAAACACCATTAAATTTATTTTGTTTTATGGTACGGGCGTTCCGGAATATTCACTGTTAACTTCCTCACCGACCTCGCGGAATAGTTAATCACGTGAATTGTCACCGACCTAGCCCAAGCTCACCGGAGTAGTTACATAATAACTCAATTCACCGTCCGCTCCGGACTAGTCACTTGTAACTTATTCACCGCCCTGGCTTAAAATAATTTTTTTGACAACATCTCAAGGCAAGAAAACCAAAGAAAGAACCAAGATCACACGACCAACAATTTTAAGATGGCAAACATAACACAAAGGATTCGTCATGCACTTGCCTTAAAACGGCGTTTAAACTGAAGAACCACTCCTGGCACCCAAAACTCCAAACCCTGTAGGTAAAACATGGTTTTAGAAACAGTCCTTATTCTAATTCTATATTGTAGCTAGAACCGAACATTCTTCAGCTCAAACATTCTTATTATTCGTCCAACATGAGGATTCAATCTAGAGAAGCAACAACAGTACGTTTCCTAAGATTAATAATTCAGTTTAATCTATAACTCCCATTATTGCAAAACTTGCGGCGATAGACAAAAACTTGACCCAGGAAGCCTATTAGTGCTGAAATCTGTAGTACAAAATCTGATACGGTGAAGCAACTACAAAGTTTATTTAATTAAATAAATGAATCCACCGGTTTCCGGCCGATCGGCTACATACAAATTCAATGTCAAACTTAGCAATTAGACCCTACGCGCGTAGGTACAGTCAAACCAAATTACTTGGTCGCTCCTACCCAAATAGCTGATACAACAAATCTTTTCCTACCAGCGTATCGACGGGAAGCAGCTGGATAGCGCCGAACCTAGATAAAACAACTGCAAAGGAACAAAGGGCATGAAGATTTACCACATACCTAAAAGCTGCAACTCGGAATACGCCTCCGGGCGACCGTAGAAGACATGGACCAGAACGTCTAGGGTGCTCGCACTGGAACAGGAACGGGTAGGAAGGAACCCAAACTATGGCGGCGGCAGCGACGTAGTCTACGAGTTGGGAAGCGTTTTGGTTCTGGCTAAGGCTAGGTATGGATCGGGGGTTTTCTTTTCTTATGTCTATTTATTTTTTTCCTACTTGAAAACGTATTCCAGGTTCCATAAAAAATATTAATAGCCAAAAAAATTAACATATCTCCAATAATTTATTTGATCTCCAATTTGCATAAATTCATAACCTTTTTATATCAGCTCGACGAGACGCAACCGACCATGGTATTTGATTATCCATTGGACAAAAAGTTAAATTTTGGTCAACTGTAAAGAGATATTAAAATTAACGTGTATAGATTTACGGGATATTACACCAGATCCTGGTATTAAATCAATAAGGAACTCCACATCTCTATCTGGTGGCATTCCCGGCAATTCTTCCGGAAACACATCCGTATATTCACTCACAATTGGCACACTGTCTATGCTAACCCCCGTAAGAGAATTTAGCTTAGTCCGTTTTGATTCAAAGTTAGACTTGAATTTAATCCGTTTTCTTTCCGGGGTTGTGAGTGCAACAGTACGATTAGCACAATCTAGTACTCCCTCATATTTAGCCATCCAATCCATTCCCAAAATTACATCCATTCCTTGGGAATCTAGGATTATCAGACTCACTGGAAACTTATGCTTTCCAAACTCTATTACTAGATCCCGGCATCCAAGACTTACTATCATATCTCCACCTAGAGAACTAACTTTTATTGGACACCCAATGTTTTCATTGGAAACCCATTTCTTTCCACAAATGATTTTGATATGAATGAATGCGATGCTCCAGTATCAAAAAGAACAAGTGCTGGAATAGAATTGAGTTTGAACTTACCAGCAACAGCATCTGGCTCTTCATATATTTCCTCCACATTGATGTGATTCACTTGTCCCTTCTGAAAAGGGTTGGGCTTGTTGGGTCCTTCAACTTTCTTTTCTGGGCATTCATTTGCATAATGCCCCATCTTCTTGCACTTGAAACACTCAACCTGACTGATATCTTTCTTGACAGGCTGGCTTCCACTGCCACTTCCACTACCACTGTGGTGGCTCTTATATCCACCCTTGTGGTTCTTGTACTTGTCATTGTCATAACTACGGTGATGCTTTTTGTCATGATGACGGTTGTGGTTGTGGTGCTTGTTGAATTTCCCATGCTTGTGGGATCCTGAGCTTCCACTATCATCATAATGGGAACGCTTGTGAGACGATCCCGAGCTGTGCTTGTCCGAGTGCTTTCTCTTTCTACTCTCAACTTGCTTCATTTTGTTCTCCAAAATACCAGCCTTATCACAAAGAGACTGGTATGTGGGAACATAGGCCACTGATAGCTGCAGGTTCAGTTCATCATTCAGTCCTTCAAGGAACTTTTCCTTCCTCTTAGCATCAGTGTCAACTTCATCCGGTGCATAACGTGCCAGATTGTTGAACTCCTCAATATATTAGCCACGCTGTGTTGGCGCTGCTTCAAATTATGGAACTTTTTCTTCTTCAAACTCATCACTCCGGATGATACGTGAGCAGTACGAAAGCAATCTTCAAAGATAGCCCATGTCACATCTGTAATGGGAGTGGTGATTTGGAAGTTATCCCACCAAGTGGCTGCTGGTCCTTCCAACAAGTGAGCTGCAAATCTGACTTTCTCTTCATCGATACAATAGCTACCAAGTCCTTGTTCACAGAGCGTAGCCAATCATTGGCCACCATAGGATCAGTTGTTCTTGAGAACTTTGCTGGCCTGAATCTCAAGAACCTGGTAAGCATGTCAAAACCTGGTGGGTTGTTGTTGTTGTTGTTATTATTGTTATTGTTGTTGTCGTTGTTCTGGTTCTGGATGAACGTAGTCATCATTTGCATCAGCTGAGTCTGAGCTGTCATCATTTGCTGCATCTCAGGAGTGATGTTGTTGTTATTGGGGTTGGGATTGGCACGACGGGGAGGCATCTGTGGTTTGTTCAATAGAGATGAGAATGAGATACCCATAGATGCTATCATGCACAATACATCACATAAACAATCATCAAGCATGTATCATAATAATAATAGTTCAACAACAAAAACGACAAGTTTGCAAAGTAAACACACCAATAACAAGCCATCCACATGTTGGATGGTCATTGTGACTCAAATAAAGTATGATAAATAAATGATAAATGAGTAGTCGTCACTACTCCTCGGCATCAACCTCCTCCTCAACAAAGGTAAGACCTGCATTCTCCATAGCGGTCTTGTATTCCTCGACATTGGTGGTCAAGGTCTCTACTTTGGCTTTGAGAGCCCTCTTACGAGCAAGCCTCTCAATCATAGTCTGCTGATGCTCGAGCTCGAAGTCCTTGGCCTGCAGTTCTTCAGTCATGTCCCGAATCCTCTTGTTCCTATCTTGGACTTGCTTCTCCTGACTCTTGAACTTTCTGTCCTGGCTCTCTAACTTTGCCTCCATCTCCTTGACTATCTCATCTTGCTCCGCGAAGAGCTTGTCCTTCTCACGAAGCTGCACCTGGAGTTCGTCATTTCTAAGCATGACGTTGGTCCTATCAGTGTCCACGTGTCTAAGAAGAACCTCTAAGTCCTGGAGGTATAGGCGAATCGGCTCATCTGTATCCCTCGAAGTGTCCTCGAAGTCGATGGCCTTTCCATCCTCATCACGTCTACCGAAGATGTGGAAGTGAGTACCTCTAACCTGCCGAGAGTGTCTCCCTAACAGACGTCCAATCAAGTCCTGCATGACTACCTCTAGGCCTCTCTCCTTGTCATCATGCATGAGCTTGAAGATGATAGCCTCCGTGGTAGGCTCAGTCTGGCGTCTGGGCTGGTTTACCTTGAAACCCCAAAGGTCTTTCCTCTCAAACTTGGTGAGGGGAAGCACCATGATGGTAGGAAGAGGGAGATTGAGCAAAGTAGTGAGCTCAATAATACGAGGGCCAAAGCGAGTTCCCTGGAACTCCTCAACAGTGTTGATGGTAACATTAGGCATCTATATATAAGATAGAAAAAGTTAGAAACAACACAATTTAAGATAAAACACAAGGCAAAGCATCACATACATATCCTTGGAAATCAAAACACACAAGTCATGGCATACATGGATCCATTACAACAACCAAGGTTCAACTTATTCTAAGCAACATTTGGAAAATAAGGTGATAAGTGGTGGTCCAACTAACGAAGTAAGTTACAATCCCAACTCAATAGATATGTTGGCTAACACAATATTTCTAGAAGCAATCACTCTATCTTGAGCACATGACTCCATTACTAAGTCTATAATGTCTCCTCTTAAGGTTTGGTTGGTAGCCTCCAACTCTTCGGTGTGTTTCTTCTCTTCTTTTAGGCTATTTTGGATGTTGAACATTCTGCACTTGACTCTATCACCAAGTTCTTTGATGGTCTTCCAAGCTGCATCCCTTGCTGAGTCAAAGAATGTAGGGTGCATCACTGAATTGGTGAACATGCAGAATCCTGATTCCTTGTGGTTGTCTTCCTTGTTTTTTATACAAGTGAAGTTGCACCCACCAGTACTCAACTCCTTCATCCATCACATGAAAGCCTTTGTACACAGCTGCTCCATGTATTTCCATTTCAACCATGAGGTCCTTGAGAGCCTTGGGGAATTCTGTCTCACACTCCAAAGTCATTGTCATGAGTGGTCCTTTCCTTACGGCTTCGTTGATGGAGTTCATCTACAAATAGAGATGAGAAAGAAGATTAGAAAAGTTTACGAGAAGAATAGACAAGTGTAGAAGTTGTTGAAAATTCTTCCTTAGTGGTTTCCAATCCTAGGGTCATAATCCTACAGATAACACGGTGCTCTGATACCATCTGTAAGATCCCTCCTTTATAAAGGAAAAGGATCCCTGTGATTGCAATGCTAGTCCCTGGATCAATGCTAGCATCCACAGTTTAAGATGAAGTACACAGAAACAAAGGTCATTATTACAGTCATTCCAGAGACAAATATAGTCTTTACAACTCCAAGGCCACAGGCCTAGTACAAGAGTTTAAATAAGTAAATAGATAAAAGTCTTCATCTTCATGTGCCACAGGCAAACATGTTGAGTGTAGACTCATGACTCCTAATCCTCATCAGAGTAACCTGCAACATCACAAGTTACAACCACAGTGGGTCAATACATTGGAATAGTATTGGCAAGTGGTACGTTAGTATAATTTTGGTGGACTAGATACTATATGCAATTTGGCTAAGTGTAGCTTAGGCTTGCTTTGCTCAAAATAGGTTTTGCCTATTAGTTGAAATCACTAAGTTTTTCTTTGTCAAAAACTTTTCCCAAGGAACCACCAATAGACATTGTGGTCCTTCACCCTTGTTCACCCCAAGTTTTACTTAGAAATTGGGATGAGGAGATTCTTGATAGCTTCCATGTCTTGATGCTCAAGTTGTCCTTTTCCAGGGACATGGCTAAGTACTTAGATTCTTCCATATGTAGTGGTTGTGCACTTTCCCCACAAGCCTTGATTTTCACCAAGACAAGACCTTTCAGAAGCCTTCCCTTAGACCAAATGGACGCGCTCCAACCTATCATCCCACTACCACCAACTGTCCAAATGGCTAAGTTCTAGCAACCTATGTGATCCAAGCAGAGCCCATATTGCCAAGTGGCTGCACTAGAAGCTTCTTAACATTTGGCCTCTAAAATCTCTTTGTTCCTGGGTGGCTTTCCACAAGTGAGATACACAAGGTAAACCATAGAAATGGACCTTGTGTAACCACTCAACATAAACCATTCCTTCCATTCCACCCAGGTGTTTCATTCATTTAGTTGTTTTATTAGGCAAAACACAAGTTCAAGACTTAGAAACATTTTTTATCATAGCTTGTATATTTCACCACCCTTGGTTACTACTAGCTAGGCTAAGCATGGCATAGATAAGTATCTTAACTTAGAAATTTCTAGCAATTCTACAACTACTAGGATTTCCCAAGCATAGCATAAGTAAAATATAACATGCAAGACTAGCAAAATATTTCTAATGCTTAGTAGAAAACATAGGGACAAAAATATCATGAAGTACCACTTGCCTTGGTAGTTTGGAGAGTAGCTACACTCCTCACAATCACAATCACTATTGGCACCAAAATCTACACATAGAATCATAGCAACAAATCACACACAAATAGATACAAGCAAAAATATATGGATGCATGCAACATGATATGTGATGATTTTCTAAACTCAACAAGACAAGTGTACAGCACTGGTTCATAAACAAGTTCAAAACTTGCCAAACAACATTTATTTAAACCTTAAAACATTTCTCAAATAATTTATATACACAAAATAGGCCTACACATGTTTCTGTAAATAAAACCATTTTAACAGAAACTAAACATTAAACACATTGCATATTTGGAAAGGGCTTGTTCTCCTGATTCCATTGATATAAAATTTGTCAAATTTGAACGTGGGAATCAAAAGTTATGGCTAAAACAATTTCAAACAACTAATAGATTCAAATCCTGATTTTAAATCTAATTCATGGCCACGCGTCACGTTCTGATTGGCGCGTACCGGTTCGCTCAGGATCACGCACACAGGCCGTTAGATCTACTTAATCTGCATGGCCCAGATCTACTCATACCGATTCGTTAATTGATCTGTTTATACGCGCTGGATCTAGATCCAACGGTCCACGATCAAGCGACCATGGATGGGCGGCGCCAGCGGTGGCATCTGGACGCGGCGGCTCTGTCTACGGCGGCGCGGCGGCTACAGGAGGTTCTAGGTCGACGGAGGTTCTTACCGGGCTCGTGGCGATGCACTGATGCTCAACGTGGCGACGGCTTGGCAAGGGGCGCACAGACACGGCTGTACGGGCTCGTCGGAGTTGTTGGCGGCGTCAGATGCTTGCTGTCAAAGACGTTGCCGAGGTTCTACGTCGACCTAGCACGAGCCAGATGGTTTAGGAGATGCGCAAGGGCCTGGCGATCAAGACAGTATCAAAGGGAAGGAAAGGGGCGCACTCGTTTTACCTAAATTGCATGTCGGAGTCGAGCGGCGGCTCAGGTGCTCGCGGGTGTGAACGAAGACGTCGCTTTGGGTCACGAGAAAGCAAACAGAGGGCATCAGTGAACGCGCAAAGACATGCTGGTCACGATGGTTTGAACCAGAGACAGGGAGGCGGCCAGTACTCACCGAGATTGGTCGCTGGAGTTGCTCTGTCTACGGCGGCGCAAGGGCGATTGCGGGCAGCCTGGGGGCGTTTCTGTCTGGCTTTGTTGGGGGAAATGGCCGCGAGGGAGAGGTGGTCTTATAGCCAGAGCGGGGGCGAGGATCGCGCGCGATATCAATGGCAATTAAGCCCGCAGTGACTGCGGCGAGGTAATAGCGAAGAGAGCGTCGCAGCCGCGCGTGATTGACGACGACGACGACATGGTCGCAGGGTCCACTCGTCAGCGAGTGAATCAGAGAGGAGGTGGGGTCGGGTGGTCAGCGACTTGGTGGGTTCGTCTACGAGTGAGTGAGAGAGAGGGAACCCGGGTGGGCTTAGTGGGCTGAATCCGTCGCTGGGCTAGATAGGTGGCGCAGGCCCTTTTCTAATTCTTTTATCCTTTCCTTTTTCTGTTTTCAATTTCAGGAATCAAATTCAAATGATTTCCAAATCTATTTGAATTCAAATCTTTTCAGGATTTATGCAGTGTGCAATAATCACATTTCTGGGCATAAAACCAAGTGGTCACTTTGAATTGGCCTGGTCACTTGGAATAAAATAAAACAAGCAGTGACATAGCACTAGTTTGAATTAGTTTTGAAATTGGTTTTCAAATCATATTTGTTTTGAAACTTTGGTTTAAATCTTGGAAATCTAGCAATAGTACCTATGAGCAATGAGACAACAAATTTTGGTTCAATGGACAACAATCTCTCATTGGGGAGTAGCATTTGTTTCAAATGCTGATCACATAAAATAATGAGTTCATATGCTCCTGTTTTTGAATTGATTTGTTTGAAATGAACTCTATATGATCATGGATGCATGGATGATATGCATGAGTTTGAAACATGATTTTAGGGATGTTACACATGAAGAATTAAATAACTTCAAATGCAACAAAGTTTGGAAGCTCGTAGAGAAACCCAAGGATTGCCGCAATGTTATCGGCACCAAGTGGATCTTAAAGAACTAACAAGATGAAAATGGCATTGTTGTGAGGAATAAAGCAAGACTCGTGGCTCAAGGATTCTCTCAAGTGGAAGGAATTGATTTTGGCGAGAGTTATTATGCTCATGTGGCTCGTCTTGAGTCCATCTGTATCCTTCTTGCATATGCAGCCCATCATAATTTTAAATTACAACAAATGGATGTTAAGAGTGCATTCCTTAATGGTCCTCTACATGAGTTAGTATACGTCAAGCAGCCCCCGGGTTTTGTGGACCCCAAATTTCCGAACCATGTCTACAAACTCGATAAGGCGCTCTATGGCCTTAAACAAGCCCCACATGCGTGGTATGAGCACCTTAAAGAGCTTTTGTTAGACCGTGGATTCGAAGTTGGGCAAATCGATCCCACTCTTTTTACTAAGAAGGTTAATGGGGAGCTTTTTGTATGCCAGCTTTATGTAGATGACATTATTTTTGGCTCTACTAACCAAGCTTTTAACGATGAATTTTCAAAGCTTATGACTGACAGGTTTGAGATGTCAATGATGGGTGAGTTGAGGTTCTTTCTTGGATTCGAGATCAAACAACTTAGGGAGGGAACCTTTATTAATCAAGCTAAGTACATCCAAGACATGCTCAAAAGGTTCAAGATGACGGATCTCAATGGCGTTGCTACTCCAATGCAAACAAAGTGTCATCTTGAGCTCAATCCCAAGGGTAAAGACGTGGATCAAAAGGTATACCGATCCATGATCGGCTCTCTCCTTTACCTTTGCGCATCTAGGCCCGATATCGTGTTAAGTGTAGGAGTGTGTGCAAGGTACCAAGCCGCTCCTAAATAAAGCCACTTAGTGGCGGTCAAACAAATCTTCTGATATTTGGTTCATTCCCCAAATTTTGGGTTATGGTATCCCAAGGGTTCAAGTTTCTCTCTATGTGGTTACACTGATTCAGATTGGGCTGGTGACAAATATGATAGGAAATCAACCTCTGGTGCATGTCAATTCTTGGCAGGTCTCTAGTGTGTTGGTCTCCAAAGAAACAAAATTGTATTTCACTCTCAACCGCCGAAGCTGAATATGTTGCTGCTGCACATGCTTATACACAATTGTTATGGATGAGGAAAACTTTAAAGGAATATGGTGTCAATTGTGACAAAGTGCCTCTATTATGTGACAATGAAAGTGTTATCAAAATTGCCTACAATCCCGTGCAGCATACAAGAACAAAACATATAGAGATTCGCAACCACTTCATTCGGGATCATGTTGCTCGTGGTGATATTGCCCTATCCTTCGTGAGCACGAAGAACCAACTTACTGATATTTTCACGAAGCCTCTTGATGAAGCAAGATTTTGTTATTTGAGAAATGAGCTAAATATCATAGATTCAAGGAGCTTGGCTTGACTACCCTTGCGCACTCACTTGCTCTTATTCATGTATTTGGTTTAGATGCGGGCATAGACATAGGGGGAGTGTGGTTCTAATTGATTGGGCCAACCCTCCACCATAATGCCAAAAGCAAGTAAAATCATTTCCCTTAATATCATTTTGTGATATGTGGGTCATCGATGAGCATTGGATTTGAACTCAAGATACATCTTCGCGGTGTCATGCCATGCGCTCCAACATGGTGGCTTCGGCCACCGCCCTCTTCCTAGAGAAGAGTTGGTTTCTAATGGGTCTCTTTGGACTTTCTTGCATATCTCTTATTCTTATGGAAAACACACTCAATTTTGGCTTTTGTTTGATTTGATTCTTGCAAATTTGGGTGTGTAGTACCATCTCAGTTTGATGATCTCAACCCAAGCCTTTCTTTCCCTCCTTGAACCATCTATTCTTGCACACAAGTCCTCTAAAACACCATCGAGGGGTTTTGCTAGGTTGCTCCGGCATGAATCTGTAATTAACAGAATTTTCAGAGGGGGCGGACTTTCCGTCCTAAGTGGGGGGCGGATTATCCGCCCCGGGCGAAATCTGTCTGTTAAAGGCAGGGTCGGGGAGGGCAGGCTCAAACAGAGCAGCCAGTCCTCCCCCAACCCTCCCTCAGCCCCCAGCTGCCGTCGGAGCATCCACCCCTCCCGGAGTCGATTTTGACCATCGGATTCTCCGGGCTCTCCCCGGATCTTCTTCACCTCGCCTCCGGTTATCTTCTCCTCCGCGATTTTCCTCCAATGAGTGAGGGTAACTCCCTCATCTCTCTCCTTTTGTATGGGATGCATTTTATTTGGTGGAAATCTCGTTGTAGAAGATCCTTGGTGTTGTTCCTTACATGTTAGAATCAGTAGAATTGCAACCCTAGTGCCCGATCTGTTTTGCCATGGTATATCTGGGCCAATCCAGAAAATTTCTGGGAAGTATCCGCCAGGCCGGATAATCCGGCCTGGAGATTGAACTCTGGTCTGGTTTGGTCCTGCTCCTGCAATGCACATCATTGGTTATGGGTTGCCTTGCTACTCTTTCTATTTTCTTTCTCCTGGACTTGTGTGTATGCTTATCTCCATTCTATCCCTCTAATACTTTTCACAGGTGGTTCCAAGCCGACCAAGACCTTCGCCCGTCGTTCCCGTGCCCGTTATATCAAGCCTATTACAGCAGGGAAGTTCATTGACGAAACAGAGGTCAGCAGAGCAGCAAGAGAGGCTGAACGGATGGCAGAGGCAGGTAAGAAAACTAAGAGGACCGCATATCGCAAGGGCAAACAGTCTAGGCCCAATTACAAGGCTATGGATAGTATTCAGTATGCCACCATTCGCCAGACTGATTACTATGATGAGGCTGACAGTGATGGTCCCCCCCCCCCCGAGAATTCTATGTTTTGGAATGCCCACTTTTGGGCTATTCATGATGATGTGTATGCCACCCTCCGGATTCGCCCCATGCACCCAATAAACTTGACTGAAGCCATCCAAGGACACTGTACTCGCCCTTGCCTTTCTTCTGATGGTATTGCTGGTACTTTCGCTAGACTCTCTCCCTTGTTGGCATATTTAGGGACGGCATCGCTCCTAGTGGTGGCAACAATGACAAGATCCGTGGCCACCTGGTTCCTCTCCTTGCTTTCGCTCACGAGTGTGCCACTAACTCTGGATCGGCCACAAGTTACAAACTGGATGTCATGGACTACATTTATCATGAGATGACGAACGCTATGATCAACAGGCTCTCTATTCCTTATGCTCCTTTCATTATGATGCTCGTCAAGCATATGTTGCCACATGAGGATTTTGGCACTGCTCTGGATGGGGTTCACAAGCCCAAGAAAATCTACAACAAGGATCAAAAGACCCATCACCCTTCCACTGCCCCGGAGTCCTTCATGCATGATGCACGGACTAGTGGTCGTCGTTCCACGGTGTCCCCAATGGCACGCGAGGTTAAGCAGCACACTTGGTTCCAGCGGCACATTCTTTGCATGGGCATTGACACTACAAGGGACAATATGAGGCGTATCGCAGGGATCATGAGAGGGATCACACACAACAGCTTATTCTCCACCATGCCTCAGGTGCCACTGGCCATCCACCTCCTCCCACTGCTCCGGAACCATATGCTCAGTGGAACACCTCAGGGATCAACTACGGCGAGCTCGAGAGTTGCCTCTTTCCTCCACCACCGAGGGCTCCCACTCCTCCAGCTTATGACGATGATGATGAGTGTGATGACAAGGAAGGGGACGGGAATGACTACGACGAGGATGAGGAGGAGTGATCTTCAAGGGCGCTAGCATCACTCTTCTACCTTTTTGGCGTTTTGATGCCAAAGGGGGAGAAGTAGTTCTATTAGGACTCGTGGATTTGCAAGGGTCGGGCGCAAGCATCTATCTTTTAGTCGTTTTATTTGCTTGCTTGTGCCTTTTTAGCATGAACTATTTGCTATTTGTGTTTGATTATGTAAGACTATGTCGTGCTCCACTGTTTGGTACTATGTGTGGTTTTCATGGAATTCTGGATTTATCTATTATGGGTCTCATGGAATTCTGGATTTATCTATGGAGCATATTGATGGCATATGGAATCATGGGCCTATCTAATGTGTGCATCAATATTGTTTGTATTGTTGGGATGTGCTTGGAGGCTATCAAGCTAATTATATTCTTTGGCTATAATCATATCCCGGTGGTATGACCTTGTTTCCCAACCCACCTTTTTCAATTATCGTTGCTATGAAAGTTATGTTCTCTCTAGTGTGTGTATTTGTATTCAAACGCAAATTGTAAATATGCACACATCTAAGAGGAGCGTATTTGATTTTTAAGGTGGCATTATCCGGTTTTATTGCAAATCCTAATATTGTCATCTAACACCAAAAAGGGGGAGATTGAAAGAACATTTTATAATCCCTAGTGTTTTGTGTGTTAGATAACAATATCAAGGATTATTTAATGTGTGTTGAAGTGTTGCAGCTCTCTCTGAGAAAAAGGGAAAAAGATTCTGCCTATGGGGGGCGGATAATCCGCCCCTCCCTTTTCCCAAGCAGGCGCAAGCCCCAGAAGGGGGGAGTTTTGGCCGGATTTTCTGGCCTGGCCGGATAATCCACCCCTCAGGGGGGGCCGGATAGTCCGCACCCCTTGCTCACCGCCAAGGCGCAAGCCCCAGAGAGGGGGCGGAGTGTTGGCCGGACTTTCCGGCCTGGCCGGATAATCCGCCCCAGGAGGGGGCCGGATTATCCGCCCCACCCCAAGATCTTCACCAAGTCACGCAGGCGCCAGCTCCAGAGAGGGGGCGGAGTTTCTCCCGGAAAATCCGCCCTTGGGGCGGAGTTTCCCCAGGGGGCGGATAATCCGCCCCCAAAGTTGCTCAACGACCAGATCTGGGGAGGGGGTATTTAAGCCAGCCTTCCCCCTCCTTCCAGATCTCTTGATTCATTCGAAAAAGAAAAGATCAGATCTTCCATCTCCATCCAAGAGAGCGCCACCTAGATCCACCCAAAGGCCCCGTCCCTTGGGGTATCGAAGGAGGAGAACTCGATTTTCATCATCAGCAATCAAGCGCTTCATATCCTCTCCATTCATTTGGATAACCACCGATCTAGTATTTCTTGCAAATACCTAGATCCTTGTTTTTGGTTATATTAATAAACCTTGTTCTTGTGGCAGCTTGTTGTCATCTCGGGAGCCCCCAATTCGATCGTGGGTGTGTGCCCCGATAGTGTTGTAAAAGGCACCGGTTTCCGCCTCGAAGGGATCCAATAGTGGAGAAGGTGGATCAGGCCTCTCGTGGCGAGATCCATCGGAGAATAGGGTGGCGATATCAGCCCACCCCTCCAACGCAGATGTACTTCTCTTAACAAGGAAGGAACTACGGTAAAACAAATCCCTATGTCTCCGCGTGCTCCACTACGGTTTCTTCGCTCTACTCTTTACGTGCTTAGTAGTTAGGGTTGCATTTAGGGAGATTCTCATAGTTGCATATCTAGAGAATTTACTTTGCGTCAAGCCTAAAATTGAAAAAGTATTAAAAAATTGGTTAGCACCTATTCACCCCCCTCTAGGTGCCCATACGATCCATTTCACATGCAACTAGTTTTGCATAAGTGTCTAGCGGGTGTATGTCTCTCCCACTATAGTTAATATATGATTTACAAAGGGTTGTTAATAATTTGATTATCATCATTGTGATACCATGTTCATAGGTAAGAAAGGTTCTATCTTCGGAAGCCCTGAACAACATAAATATATGGAAAGGATAAATTAGAAGCGTCTAGTTTAATTGTTGCTTGGCAAGTGTTATGATATGGTGATGTTATGATTTGAAGTATGGTTTGATACTATTGGAAATTAACATACCAAAGTGTAACTTTCATAGACCTTGGCCTTACAATGGGAATGGTAAAGATCATACCACAATGCACAAGATAGTGATCAAGTGCAAGAACCATATCATATCACTTTTTGCATATGATGTTTGTTTGCATCTTATTTTGCTTGTATGGCGCTTTAGTAGCATTATAAGATGATACATTATTTAAATATCAAGATAAAAATGTGTTCTTCCTTTAGTATGCACCGTTAAGAAAGTTCGTCGTTTCGAGACACCACATGATGATCGGGTGTGATAGACTCTACATTCGCATATAACAGGTGTAAGACAGTTTTACACATGTGGGTACTAAGATTCTTACTTGGCGATCCTAGCATGTACGTACATGGACTTGAAACACGAACTGAAAGGTAAAGCATGATTCATATAGTTGATATGATGACCATATTGATGCTCGCCTTTGAAGCTGCACCAATTCACGTGATGATCGGTCTTGATGTAGTGGATCTAGTTCATGTATCACCAAAATGACTTGAGGGATGTTGGTTTTGAATGGGAGTTCAAATAGTAATATGATTAAAGTTGAACTCAATTTATCATAAAATAAATCAAAGTGAATTTTCATAATTTGTTGTAGTCAATGGCATCCGTTTACTACCTTGTGTGTAGTGATAATTGAGATAATAGAACTATAAAATTCTGGATATTTACTTTACAAACTGGTATCGTATTGTTTTTTAGTGTCAATTCAAAGTTTAATAGTCCTATTGCAAACTTTTAGCAAACTCCATTTAATCCATGAAATTTAATAAGTAGTATAAAATCAAGAGTAACAATTTCAGTGTTAGTATCTAAATATCATGTTTGCCTCCATGATACTTGATATTCAAAAGTTGATTTAGTATCAAGGTTATCTAGGAGCTGAAAGGATTGTTTTAGAAACCATCATGTGTGGAAGATATTATGATATCTAAAACAATATTTTGGTTGCGATATAATAGAGTATAATTTAGCAAAATATATGTTCTCATATTGTATATGTGTCATGTGTATGGCGCCACTATTGATGTTGATAGATTCTTTTAAAAGAAAACGAAATGTTGAAAGAGAATCTGTAAACTATTTGGCAGAAAAGAAAAAGGCCAGAAATTTCCATCTTAGGTATATAGACGATATACATGTTATGGTTATATTCTTTGCTTGTTAAAAAATGTGGTTCTTGGGTATTTGATACCAAATTTGTCGGTATGAAGTGTCATACAGAACAACACAATTCATGAACTGCAATGGCCTAAGTAACTAGCAAGAGAATATGTAATTATGTTCATCGAAAACAAATAAAGTGTTGTTGTGTTTCTCGTTGACATCAAAGCTTGCCTTCAAGATTTGTTTAATAATTGATATTTTGTTATGTTATTATTAGAACAAAGTTTGTTCAAATAATTACCATATTCCATAGAAGATGGATGATTTACAAGTCTAGTTGGAGAAATCACGTCCATAAAAACTAATGCTAAAAATGTGACAAGACAAATTATTGAAAGATCACTTATGAGTGACATCACCATTTAAATTATTTTGGAAATAAAACATGAAGAAACTCCATGTTGATGGATTTTTGGAGTCTTTTGATTTTGATAAAATAACGCTTGTGAGACTTTCCTAGAGATAATTGAAACTCCGTTCATAGGCCAAAGAGGAACTGATGACTAACTTATTAGAAATTTTTCGTGTTGACGTATATAGTCCATTATGTGTAGCCATGTGTGGCGGATCTTTCAGCTTCATATGCCTTCTTCAGAAATTTGAGTGAATATATGTGTATATTTACTTAATAAGGAAGAAGTATGAAACATTTGAAAATTGTTCAAAAGACTTTCAAGATGAAGTAGAAAAACATTGTAACAATAAAATAAAGAATTTATGATTAGATCATAAAGGAAGATATTTGAGTTACAAGTTTAGCAAAAAAACCTAAGATTGGAGGAATTGTTCCATGGCTTTGCATTTCCCGATAAACCATAGGAGTATGGAGTATTCGAGATATGAAATCAAACCTTGTTTGACATGGTAATATCAAAGGTATCATTTATAAAAATGCCATTATATTTTAAAGATTAAAGCTTTAGAGACTACCACTTTTACACTAAAAAGAGCGCCATCATGATCCGTTGAAATGACACCATATGAGTTATGGTTTGGGATAAAACCCAAGTTCTCTTTTCTAAAATTTTGGTATGCTAGGCATAAGTAAAATGTTTACAACCAAATTTGGATAAACATTTCTTTTTAGGTTATCCCAAAGAATTTTTTTTGGGTATTCCTCCATAACATCGAGGAAAAAAGAGTTTGTCGCTTGGAACGTCAAGTTTCTTAAGAAGGAATTTTTCAGAAAAAGTTAAGTGATAGGACAATAGAACTTTGATTAGGTTGATGAACCTAAGCAACATGTGCTAAGTAGAGCAGCGCCGGAAAGTGTCCCAGAGGCGGGCACAATGCTCATGGTTCCCGTTTTACAAAGGTTGTGATCTCGAAGATTTGAGTTTCTTTTGAACCGTGTAGGTTGGGTGACAATCAAATAGTATGATTTGAAAAACAAGTCGTTATTGTTTTGACAATGATGAACCGAATACACGCAAAGAAACGATGATGGTCCATGACTCCATCAAATGACTAGAAGTCATAAAGAATCCATGATAGTTTCCATACATGAGAAATCATGTTTTTGAACTTGGAAGTCCCTCCGGAAAGGTGTAAAGCCTATCAGTCGTATTTGGATCTATAAAGAAATAGACATGGATATTTCACATCTATGAAATAGTCAACATGTCGATAAAGAGTTTATGACAATGTTCAAGGAGTTTACTATGACAAGATTTGATCTTTCATAACGATATTTAGTCTGGACGGATTATTGTAGGGTTTGTTGCATGGAAAACAAAAAAATTCTATCGCAAGAACACACAAAACCAAGATCTAATCTATGGCAAATCCAAGATCTAATCTACAATATCGGTTCAACGAGATTGTAGAGAACTAACCATCATAGATCCAAAGCGTTAATGAGATAAGATCTCGTGGTTGATGTAGTCAATCACTTGCCGATCTCAAGATCACGTAGACGATCCTTCCGGCGCCGCGTTCCGACAGCGCTTGCACAGTCGGTCACACGTACGGAGTCGATGAAGACCTTCCTCTCCCTGTTCCAGCGGGTAGCAGAGGTAGTAGATCCCCTCAAAATCCCAGCAGCATGACGGCGTGGTGGTGGTGGAGGAGGAGAAGTATTCTACAGGTTTCGTCTAAGCCAGAGCATTATGGTGGAGGAGGGAGGAAGCCGGCGGATAGGGTTGAGGGTGAGGGGGAAAGGGGGACCCAACCCTCTTTATATAGATGGGGGCTACGGCCAGGGTTCCCACCCCTGGCCGAGTCCACCCCCAACTCGGTGGCCAAGGGGGGAGAGGTGGGAACTTGCCCTCCAAGTCCCCCCTACCAAATTAGGGTCTGAGCCTTTTTCCTTGTGCTGGCCGGTTGGACCCTTTGGGCTTGGTGTGGCTAGACCCTAGGGCCCCCACGGCATGCCACAACCCAAGTGAACCCTCCCGGGATGGTGGACCCACTGGTGGTCCCTCTATAACATTCTAGAAGCTTCCAGTTAAAACATCAAAAATATTTCTAAACCCTGGAAAATAACTTTCCTTCTATGAATCTTATTCTCTAGACCATTCCGGATCTCCTCATGATGTCATGGATCCAATCCGAGACTCTAAACAACATTTGTTCTCCAACTCGTATTCTATATCTACCAAACAACATCGAACCTTAAGTGTGTCACCCTATGGTTCGCGAACTATGCAGACATGATTGAGACACCTCTCCGGTCAATAAACAATAGCGGGATATGAAGATCCATAATGGCTCTCACATATTCAACAATGACTTCATGATCGAATAAACCATTCACATACGATATTGTCACATCCCAAGATTTTCCAAATCTTGTTATGTGAAAAATAAATGAATAAAATAAAACTTTGTTGATTTTCAGGGTGAGAAGAAACTTTTTGAATCCAATTGGAAACTTTCAAAACCTATTTGGATCAAATAAAATCCTAAAGGGATTTAAAAGTTAAATAAACAATAAAGTTAAAATATTTGGAAATACTATTTTTGGATCTTAAAAAAAAAAAGATTTGTTTTCAAATGAAAAGGTAGAAATATAAATAAGGATTATTTTATAGAGCCAAATTAAACCTTGGCCAAGCTTTTAAAATAAAATATTTTGTTTTGATTAAAAATAGTAAAGGTTTATTTAAATAAAATAATAAGGATTTAATATCCAATTTTGTTAAAATAAAGGTTTTATCATTTTAATTAAACATCAAAACTTGTTAAAATATTTTAAACAAGTTTTCCCAAGTATTTTATATTCTCAAATAAAACCTACTGAATGATTTTGGTTTTATATTTAGATTTTCAAAAAATAAAGATTTTAATTAAAACAAATCCTATTTGAATTAAATGATTAAGGTCTAGTCATTTAATTATTAATGGACCCTAAAATAAATATATTATTTTATTTTGGGACTTGGATTTGTGTTGTTAAACAGAACCAAACTGAATACAAAGTTTGGTGAAAGATTGATTTGATTTGAGTGTTTGATTTGTTGTTTGAATTTCAAAACAGAAAATCAATTTAGAAAAAGAAAAGCATTCAGAAAGAAAAAAATAGAATCAGACAGCAGCCCAACTGGCCAGCCCAACGAGCCCAGTTAGCCCAACTCCCCTCCTTCCCGCAGAAAACGATTCGAACTAGCGAATCGACCCACTCAGCGACTGACAGACGGACCCCACCGCACACTTCTCTCCTTCGCTGACGCCCGGACCCCACTGGCCACCTCAGCGTCGTCTTCAACCCCCAGACCCCGCCCTGCCGTTGCAGACAAGAAACGCCGGCGTTGATTACGCGTTTATGGCTGCATTACTCCACCCCGCGACCACGCCCATTTAACCGCTCGCGTCTTACCTCTCTTTCCCCCCAGACCCCGCACCACCGGAGCCACCAGGCTGCCCCCAATTTCATTTACCTTGCCACTGCTCCGATGACGTCCCCGACAAAATTCCGGCACCGTCTAGGCTCGCCTCGCCTTCCCAAGCACGCAAGCTTGCTCCTCAGACCAGCGCGCACCTGCTAGTGCTTTCCGTTCGTCCGTGCTCGCCCCAGAGCCTCAGCTTCGACGACCTCTGAGCGCCGCCGCGTCTGCTTCTTTCTCCGGCAACCTCCCCTGGTAAGCTTCGACCGCCCCAGCACCTCCTATTGATGCTCACTTCATCAGCATATCGAACCACGTCTAACCATGCCCTTATTCTTCCTCGGGGTGATCTACAATGTCGCCCTCGACGACCTCCAGAGCCGGCGGCGACTTCCGCAAGCGATTACTCCGCTCGGTCGCCTCGCCAGACCAGCACCACCTCGAGCTTCACCGCAACCCTGCGAGCCTGGTAAGACTCGCCAACCTCTTCCTCGCTTCCTCTAGCACCAGCTCCGCCATAGCCAGACACGCCGCCACCGCCTGCCGCCGCCAGCGCCACCCGTCTATGGCCAGTGTGCTGTGCGTCGTGCGATTAAAATCCTGCGGCTACGATTAGATCTAACCGAAGGGGTATCGTGTGCCTCTGCGCCACTCGATCTAAGTTAGATCCTACGGTCCAGCAAGCCCGATCCGTGCGAACCGGTACCGACCAGTAGTATTGCGCCGCGTGGCACCAGATGATTTAAAACAGATTTTAGAATCTGATTTAGATGAAAATTTGTAAACCTTATAACTTTTGATCCACATGTCCAAAATTTGCAAATTTTATATCGATGGAATCAGTGGAACAAGCCCTAGCCAACCATGCAATTTGTTTAGTAAAAAGTTTCTGTTAAATTGTTTGATTTTGCAGAAACTTGTGTATGCTTGTTTTGGTTATAAAAAAATTATTCCAAAAAAGTTTTTGAGGATGAAATCTTTGCAAATTGGTTTCTTGTGAACCTACTGACCCTAGGGAACAACTCATGGATTTAAAAATGTATTTTGTGAAGTTTAGGATTGAATAATTGAATTAGCCCATTTCTAGTCAAATAAAAATCTTGATTTTAATATGGAAATGATTTTTGAGCAAAACCTTTTGGAAAATGTTTTGATTCAAAGCTACTGACCCTAAACACCAAGTTTTGTGAATTAACAACTTATTTGGTGAACAATATAAAATTGTTGTTTTGCTAAAAACATTTTCCACCATAAAATAATGATTGGATTTAAAGATGGTTTATAGATAAAACCCTTTTGCAAATGGTTTTGCCACTTTAGAAAATGACCACTTTGAACCTCACAATGTTTAGAGCCTAGTAGAAACCACCTTTTCAAATAAAACTACTTTTTGCATGCTTGCATGCATGACTTAGTTTCTATGATTTTATGTGTGATTAATTTGATTGAATATTGTTTTGGAATGCTAGTTGAATTTGTGTTTGCTTGATTGATTTGTAGTGAAGTTAGAAGAGTGTGAGATTAGCAAGTTCAAGAAGTGAACCAACATTCGCTACCAAAAAGGCAAGTGACACTATCATCCATGTCCTACTATTTTCATTATACTTAGTGGATTTTTGAAACATGCATGAAAAGGATTTCTATACTATATGCTATGCTAAATCCTAATAGGATACCCTTATATATTCCTTAGTGAAAACAATGTAGTTGTAAAATGCTTAGCCATGCTATATATTTTGAGAAGAGATACATGTTGAGATTTTATGAAGTTGAGAAAAGACTTATGTTTTATATAATAAAACAAGTACTCAATGAACCACCTGGGTGGACAAGGATACTCAAGTTTTGGAAAAGGTGGCAACAAGAGGAACCATGTTTATATGGCAATCTCCTTTTGTTGTGCACCAGATGAAAACCACCCAGGGACTTAGAGATTGAACATGTTTCTCCAACAGTGGATTCCGTGTACAGCCACATGCTAAATGGGCACTGGCTTAGTCAACTACATTGGGAAGACCCATGCATTGGTCTTCAGGTTAACTAGAAATGAGGGAACTAGGAACCCTAATTGGTGCCTGAAGACAAGCTAGCATGGTGTATGGGAGGACCCTATGGAAAGACTTCGTCACATTCTCAATCTGCTAGTATTCCATCTTGGTGAGTACTTATCCAGTGGCCACTGGTGGCAACAAGATGAGATTGTGTCATGTGGGTAAAGTGTACAACTTCTGCAGAAGCTAAAAATCTAAGTACTTAGCCGTGTCCCCGGTTATGGAAAATACTGAGCAACTAAAGCTTGAAACTATGGGAAATCTCGACATTCCAATTTCTAAAAGCAAAACTTTAAGTGACAACAAAAGACTTGAAGCACTTGGGGTGTACCAAGGAGCTCAAAAAGATTTTTACAAAGACTTGAATCACTTGGGGTGTACCAAGGAGCTCAAGAGATTTTAACAAAGACCTGAAGCACTTGGGGTGTACCAAGGAGCTCAGAAAGATTTTGACAAAAGATCAAAACTGTTTTGAAAAGATAGGATAAACTATTGCTTTCTGCAAATGAGCTTAAAACCCTACTTAGCCAAATATGCATGTAATGGTAGGATCCACTTATTTCTAAATAGTAGTGAAACTTGCCAATACAATTCAAATGTATTGACCCTTGTGGCTGTAACTTGTAAGGTTGCAGGTTGGTTTGGTGTTAGTGAAGTTTATTGATTAGGAATACAAGTCTACAACCAACATGTTTGCCTGTGGCACTTTGAAGATGAAGGACCCCATGCTTATAGATATTCTGCTGCAATGTAATATAATAGCCAAATGAGCTATGTAAGATGTAATGAAATAATGTTATTCCTGGTTATAAAGTTGTATTATGACCTTTGTTTCTTGATATTACATCTTAACTGTGGATGCTAGCTATTGATCCAGGGACTAGCATTGTAAATAGAGGGATCTCTACCTTATTAAAGGTTGGGAACCCTACAGATATCGATTCCCTTTGTCGTGCGATACTTTAGTTATTCAACCTCATTACCAATACCTAGTTCAACCTCATTACCTAGTTCAAACTCATTACCTAGTTCAACCTCAATACCTAGTTCAACCTCATTACCAATAAGTACTCTGATGTGACCCAGCATACCACTTCATGATGTAGTACACTATAGTCGTTGATATAACACCAATGAAACACCGTTCACTAGTATTACATCCCTCAGAGTGGTACAACAGAAACACAACAGGTCCAAGACATGACTATAGGTTACAACTCAACTCTTTACACAAGATCCAGAGAACACTCTAGGTTAAAGAGAGAGAAAGAAACTTCTTACAAAGAAGAATCATAAATAAACAACTCCAAAACTATAATACTATTAAGACTAATAACTTAACTAATGGTCTGGCATTGCTGCTATTGCAATACACTACAGAAATAGGTTCTATGGCTAGAGATTCTATTCTTATCTAATGAGCAACTTCGTCTTCACTTGAGCTAATGTATATGTTGACTTTCTTGACTTCATTGAAGAGCTTTAGCTTTTGATGATGATTCCTGGAGCATGACTTGATGTAGTCATTGTCTATACTGGCTTTAGAACCTAGCAAGGGTTAAGAAGATACTTTGAGTACGAGCATACTCAGCAAGTCCACTAGAAAAGGGGTGTTTGATGCACTATATCTACAGCCACAGACCGTAAGTCGTAGGCAATGCAAGTTTTCGTAAACATTTCTTCAAAGGTTGGTTTTATTCAGAAAAGCTATGTTCGTCAGCCTTCACGGGTTTACCAGAACTTTCATGGAGTTCCTTTCCTGTCACGTTCGCAGCTCCTTCCCGGAATAGGGAGTAACAAGTTACAGTTCTTACACACTACAGATGTGCGTTACTTTACCCATGAGAGACCTTAGCCTTGTTGCACAACCAAGTCATGACCTTGTCCATACTTCCTTGGTATGGGGCCTAGTCTAAGATCCAAGCCAATCACTGCCCCCTTCGCGACCCCGCATGCCTCCTTGGTGTACACCATGCCCACATATTGAATTGCAGCAATGGTTTGTACATACCGTTAGATGCCAGAATTATTGTGGGACGTTGAGGGTTCCCACCCATATGCTGCATATCCTCTACGAATTACCAATTAATATGCACACCACGAGTGATAATAGCCATTACCTGCACATCCGGCTACATGCGAGAGGAAGAAGATACAGCTGACTTCTCTGTCCCATTCCAAATCTCATGGTTAACGCGTGATATATGACACAAGAATCACTGGCGACATTGGTTGTTAAGTCCTAGATAGTATGTTCCTTTACCACCGGAACTTTCATAGTAGGTTATTACCTCATGGTAAATAACCTATAATCACATTATTATGAAAATAGTGTTTTCGGACCTTTTTCAAATGCAGATGATGACAACACTGGATTTGCAAAATACTTTACAGAAAATAATCAAAGGACATGAGCAAGTGTGAACTTTCCTTTTGTGATTGCAAGATTATGCACTCACGGTCTTCAAGACAATATAAAAGATCCAATATCTGAAATCATCATCATTGGTCCGGTAAGGACTAATGTTTAAAGAAGAAAGATGCTATTATGCATAAGTAATGTAATGCAATTTCGTAAACTCGAATCCCTGGAATAGCGTTGATCTATGGTTTGGATACTAGAAATGGTGACTTTAGAATGTGTTGTCCTTTTAGATAAGTTTCATACGTGTGCTTTTTATTAAGGCTTGTGAGTGTGAAACAATATGTAAACATAATGGCATACAACAATAAGATATACTAATGAGATGTGCTACTCAAAGACTGCTTATATGTGAATTATCTTATCTTCAAGTTTTACCTTGCAAGTGATGACATTTATAATGAACTTAAGTGTTAACAATTCTAGGTATATGAGTAAAGCTTAATGTAATGTGATTATTATTAATTGTCATATGTTGACTGAAGTTGCAAAATGAATAACTTTTGAAGAAAAGGTTCCTCTATTAAGGTTTAAACAATCCTTGTGGCTAATCAGAGGTGGTTGATGTTATTTGTTCTTGCTGGAACAGTTTGGACTTGAGATTCTTTACAACTTAATTATAACAGACCAAAGTTAACTATAAAGTATATAATAAAGTTTTTAGCATTATATTTAAAGTCTGGTAAACTAAGTTAACTATAAAACATAGATGGACTTTAGGTGTAATGCTTGTTATACTTATACCTTGTTCACTTTATAATGTTTCTTTAAACTTACTTAAGAATGGTATTATTTTTAGTTGGTAGTGGTTTCTTTACATTATAAATCTATAAAGGGATTTATCCCCCTTTAAGGGTGTGGTTAAGGTTTTGTGAATTAGTAAACAATATTATTTAATACTTATAAACTCACTATAGTGTTTTGATCTGTTTATAAACTTGTGGTTAATGTAAAGTAAATTAAAGTAAAGGAATGGGTTTTATCTCATTACAATTATTCTTGGAGATTTTAGATTGGATAAGGATCCTTTTATAAAATAATCTACATTAATGGTTGAGAGATAATTTAATAAAATTGTATTTAAAGTGTGTTAATTTATTTTGAAGGCACACTACCAATATTTAAGACTAATACTATTTATTAGACTCAATTGACTAATTTTTAGAATTATTAGCAAATTTTATTTACCTTTATATGTATTATCAATTAAGGAAATAGGTTTAAATTCAAGTTATTAAAGTGTTTAACTTTTTATTTAACTCAAAAGTGGAATATTATATTTTTAACATATAGGTATTATTTTTGTGATCATTTTGGTTTATTACATTTATTTTTTGTGATTTATAAATAATAAGATATAATTTTTATAATACTTATTACTTTATAAAGACTTAATAAATAATAAATACTTATTTGAGTGAAATCATAATGTATGATTATGGTTTTAAAGTATTTTTTTTCTAATATTTTTGGTATTTTATTTATATTTTTAACATTTACCAATATTAAGATATGAATTTTCAAAGTTTTATTACTTATAAATTATTTATTAAATAATATTTATATAAATAATTAGCATAATAATATTTGATAATAGTTTTAAGTTGTAGATTTTATTTTTCTAAACATTTTCATATATTATACATATTTTTCTGAATTACAAAACTAAAGATATTAATTAAACAAGATTTAGTTACTTTATTAAAATTTCTGGAATGTTTATATTTGCATTAATATTGTTTTATCTATTTCATAAACATAAATACTTTTTATACCGAAGCTAACCTAGACTAGGTCACTGACTGGTGGTTCACATGCCACATGGCATGCTCGGCTTGATTAATGTTTTTGCTACCGAAGGTATTCCTACTCCGAGACAATGACAAGCGGGCCATGTACCACGTCACCTGCCACATGGGCGAGGACTGGTCAACAGACACAGGCATGACGTCAGCATGACGCCAGCCTGGTCTCCACCACCAGAATGAGGTTGCTGGCGGCGATCGACGGTGCCCCAGCCAACATGACCAACCTAGATCGAATAAGCACGACGTGCTGAACCTTAGTGTGGTGGCGCTGTCAAGAAATAGTTGTCAGAACCTCGTCGGCGACGAGCTCTATGGTGGTGCGGTCGGTATCAATGCGGACAGACGGCTACAGTGAGCAGGCAACGAATCGGAGAGGACCATCGGAAGCAGAACCTTACCAGGAAGCTAGTAGAGGTGTTGGTGAGTCGAGCCTCGACCGGAATCGCTGGGAGCAACGTCGACTGGCGAAGGAACATCGGTGATGGCGAGCTTGATTTAGGTCGAACGGCTTTCATTCCTCTAGGGAGATGAACGAGTCGAGCATGGAGAGTCCATTAGTAAGCTCAGATGGCAAAGGGGTTGTCTCTAGCGGCGGCGATAAGCGGCTCCGGCGAGCTAGGGTTCATCATTTGAGAGAAGACAAAGCCGGAGAGGAAGAAATGGAGATAGGGATGAGCAGGGACGTCGTGGTGGCCTTCTTATCCTCCTCTGGGATAGTGGCAGGCATCGCGACGCACGGCTGACGACGGCGACGGCATCGGGCGGCGGCGGACCCCTCCAGCGAGGTGCTTGTGACGCACGGGAAAGACGACGATGGAAATTTCGTAGAAAACCCCCTGGCAACAATTCAAACTCAACCCGCGATCCCCCTCTCTGGTCTCATCTGTCAGTCTTAGGTGAGCCGTTGTGTGGCTGTGTGGGCTGAAGTGGGCTGCTACGGGCTGCGCGTGAGTATCAGATAAGGAGAAAGGAAGATGGGTTGTGGGCTAGATATGATTCCTCTGTTATTTTTTTCTTTCTGTTTGTTTTTATTTTTCGATTTCTGTTTTCTTTTCTTAACTTTTTATTTAAGCACTAATTTAGACTTATCTTTATGGAATTACTTTGGTAATACTAGCAGCAATGATAAATAGTATTTAAAATCATTTTATGAATTTTTATTATATAGTGTTATAGTTTTTTTATTTTATTTATACATATTATTTTCTTAATATTATTTGTAAGGATTTTCATATAAATTTTAATTTATCTAGTATTCATAAACTTATTAAAGATTGCATTATTATTAATCCATGAGTTTTGATTCTTATTGATTTATAATATTAAAGAATCTTTTATATATAGTGATCCTTCATTATTATTTAATACATAAAGTTTTGAGTAATTAATATGGTTAATAGTATTCTCATAAATTTAGGAAATAGCAATATATATATTTTATTACAACTAACATATGAGTTAAGATTTGAATTTAAAATGCTTACCATAAGTTCTTAGAAGATTTAATATTCTCATATTTCTTTTATTGATGTGAATAAAGGTTAATGGCTAAACAAATTGTCTTTATGTTTATGATCTTTATTAATATCTCACTTTAAAATATAAGGTTATTATTTGAAATGAATTATGAGAGAGAATTGATAACTATTGTTTCTATGCATATATGATTGAAATTAAAGTTAGGGTTTTAAATTGTAATTGTTTACCATTGTTTTTAGAAGTTTTAATATTCTTGTTCATCCTTTAATTTATATGAATAATGATTATTGGTTAAGACAAATTGTCCTTATGTTGGTTTTCAAGAATGACTTCACTTTTTAGAAAAGAAAGTTATTTCCTGGAAGGTATTATGGAAAAGAATTGATAAAGATAATCCTAAACACATATTTTTATGATAATTGAAAAGGATAAAGATGTGCTTAAGTGATTTTCTTTAGGAAAATATTCCTATAAAGTTTTATGGAGATTAGAGGATAGGGTAATAATAGGAAATGGATATTATGTTTGGTTAATGATTTAGGATTTAGTGTTTACCAAGAATTCCTATCTTCCATAATTTACAATCCTGAACTTCTAATTAAGGAATTCCTTTCCTAAATATACTACTCCTTCATATCCATCATTAGGTGCTAACATAATGAGCTTTACTTCACAAGAATATTCTTATCCACATGTTATTATTCTAAATCCAACGAGCTTGATACTAAAGCTTTTCATGATCTTCTCATATCCATACTTGGTTATATCCACTACTCTACTATTGATAACCTCAAATATCTTATACTCAACATCACATTATAATCTGGTGACTTGCTATGGCTAACCTAGAATAACATATCTATACTAGGTTCCAATCATGTTTTATCCACCATTGTCACTTATACATGATATAAGCATTCAATCTTGGTGAGTAAGGCATGATCATTATAATATTTTGATCCTTTATGGTTTAGGTTTCTAGTTGGATAATCAAGGTCTCATCAATACAACATTAAAGTTGTATTAAAATTATCTTATGTTTATCTCTATTGGACTAAGATATATTATTCAGTGACTATACCTACTTGATCCAATAGGATTACTCCTGGTAACTATCTTCAGGATTCATCCTTGTAATCTTATTTGTTACCATATTGATTTGTTTTTCTTCAATCACTCCCATCCTATAGATGATATCTAAAACTAGCATTATCATCTACCTCTTCTTACTTCATTCTATAAAGGACTTAGAGTGATTGTTATGATAAGGACACGAGTTAATAGATCAAGAATTGATAGGTTAAGAATTGGTGAATCAATAGTTGATTACTCAACATTGATAAACAACAGATATTAGAATAAGATTCAATAGAGATGATAATTATTGATATGGGAAGAAAGATATGTGGTGAATGGTCTTGAATTTCTTTTCTTCCTACTCAATATAACTAAAGAGTTAGGATTAAGTATTACATTATCCACATGGTAGAATTGGATAAGAATAAAATAAGTCAAGGGTTAGTTATTACATTCTTGTTACTTGGGTTATATATTCTTAACTTGGTATTCATGGGTTCTTGTAATGAATACTATGATATTATCACCAAAGGATCAATTATAAATCATTAAGCAATGTATTATGGTTTAATTTTATTACATTTGATCTACCCTTAGATCAAATCATGTTTACCCAAAAATAAGGTTTTAGCAAAGGTCATATTGAAACTTATCGCAGTCAACTTGATGATCTACTTCAATTCCATCAAGTTAAGAGAAGCTTCAATCACTTTGACAAGTTTTTATTTAAAAGCGTGAAAATTATTCGGATTTTCTATGCATGAATTCAATGCACGCATCTGTGTTTAGCTTATTTCTAGGCTCTAATGCTGGGATGTTACATACTCTTTACTCGTTCCATGATATAACATCCCTTGTGACCTAGTCACATGCTTGCAAGCCAATTGGATGACATTCCACTGAGAGGGCCCAGAGTGTATCTATCTGTCATATGGATGGACAAATCCCACTCTTGATCCATGCGCTTCAACACATACTTTTAGAATACCTAATGCCACCTTTATAACCACCCAGTTAACGAAAGTGTTTTTTGATGTCATCAAAGTATTCATCTGGTGACGGTGACATGATCTCATGGTCGAAGGATTAGGTTACTATGTATCTGAAAGCTTGTAGCAAAACGAACTGAATGGCTTGATCTTAAGCTATGCTTACTATGGGTGTGTGTCCATCACATCATTCTCCTAATGATATGATCTTGTTATTAATAACATCCAATGTCCATGATCAGGAAACCATGATCATCTATTAATCAACAATTTAGTTTCAATAAGAGGCTTACTAGGGACTCTTTTATGTTTACAAAACACACAAGTATTAATGTTTCCGGTTAATACAATTATAGCATGGGATGTAAACATTTATCATAAACACAAAGATATAATAATAACCACTTTATTATTGCCTCTTGGGCATATCTCCAACAGTCTCCCACTTGCACTAGAATCAATAATCTTGATTACATGGTAATTTACCTAACACCCATGGCGTTCTGGTGTTGGTCATGATTTTCTCTAGGAGAGGTTTAGTCAACGGATCTATCACATTCAGACCTGTGTATACTTTACAAATCTTTATGTCACCCTCTTGGACATACTCGCGAATCGAATGCAAACATAGCTTGATGTGCTTTAGCTTCTTCTATGACCTTAGCTCCTATGCATTAGCTATGGCACTCATGTTATCACAATAAATTGCCATCAGGTCCAACGCACTAGGAACCACACCAAGCTCGGTAATGAACTCCTTCGTCCATATCGATTCTTGTGAAGCCTCCGAAGTAGCTATGTATTCTGATTCAGTTGAAGATTTTGCCATAATGCTTTGCTTTGCGCTCCTCCAGCTCACTGCTGCACCATTCAAAATTAATACATATCCAGATTGTGACATCGAGTCATCCAGATCGGTGTTCCAACTAGCATCGGTGTAACCATTTACAATGAGCTCTTCGTCACCTCCATTATAAAGAACCATATCCTTAGTCCTCTTTAGGTACTTTAGGATATTCTTGACCATTGTCCAGTGCTCCACTCATGTACCACTTTTATATCTCCTGGCCAAACTAACAACATGTGCTATATCCGGTCTTGTACATAGCATGGAATACATGATAGATCCTATGGCCGAGGCATAGGGGATCTTACTCATCCTCTCTCTATCTTCTGTCATAGCTGGACTTTGAGTCTTACTCAAGGTCTTACCTGGCAACATGTGCAAGAACCCTTTCTTGCTTTCTTCCATTCTAAACCTCTTTAGAACCTTGTCCAAGTATGTACTTTGTGAAAGCTCTATTAAGCATCTTGATCTATCTCTATAAATCTTGATGCCTAAGATGTATGCTGCTTCGTCAAGATCCTTCATTGAAAAACTATTATTCAAATATCCTTTGACACTTTCAAGAAATTTCTATATCATTCCCAATCAACAATATGTCATCCACATATAGTACTAGGAATGCTACAGATCTCCCACTCACTTTCTTGTAAATACAAGCTTCTCCATAAGTTTGTATAAATCCAAAGTTTTTTATCACCTTATCAAAACATTGATTCCAACTCCGGGATGCTTGCTTCAGTCCATAAATGAACCGCTAAAGTTTGCATACCTTGGTAGCAACTTTAGGATCAACAAAAACTTTGGGTTGTACCATATACAACTCTTCCTCAATGTCAGCATTAAGGAATGCCGTTTTGAGATCCGTCTGCCAAATCTCATAATTGAAAAATGCAGTGATTGCTAACAAAATCC
Organism: Avena longiglumis; assembly: GCA_030063025.1. NCBI lineage: Eukaryota > Viridiplantae > Streptophyta > Magnoliopsida > Poales > Poaceae > Avena > Avena longiglumis. The sequence continues at coordinate 437,383,054 of CP125974.1, read as the reverse complement.
TCACAAACTTTAGCTTCGCTACCGGTGAGAAAGTATCATTGTAGTCAACTCCTTGAATTTGTCGGAACCCTTTCGCGACAAGTCGAGCTTTATAGACAGTAAAATTACCATCAGCGTCTGTTTTCTTTTTGAAATCCATTTGTTCTTGACAGCCTTGCGGCCATCAGGTAAGTCCACCAAAGTCCACACTTGGTTTTCGTAGATGGATCCAATATCGGATTTCATGGCTTCTTGCCATTTGTTGGACTCTGGTCTTATCATTGCTTCCTCATACATTGAAGGGTCGTCGGTGTTGCCCACCAACATGAGATTCATGACAAGATCATACCAATCAGGATCATACATTGCTTCCTCATACCTGCAAGGTTTAGTAGCAACTTCGTTTGAAGTTTCATGATCACCATCATTAGCTTCCTATATTATTGGTGCAGGCGGCACATGAACATCTTCCGGAGCTGTGCTACTCTCAAATCCGAGATAAGGTTCAACAAACTCGTCGAGTTCTACTTGCCTTATAGTCACTTCTTTCGAGATAAACTCCTTCTCAAGAAAGGATCCATTCTTGGCAATGAAAACTTTGCCTTCGGATCTATAATAAAAGGTATACCCAATTTTTTCTTTAGGTTATCCTATGAAGACGCATTTCTCCACTTTGGTTTCAAGCTTGTCAGGCTGTAACTTATTTACATAAGCTTTGCAACCCCAAACTTTAAGGAATGACAACTTAGGTTTCTTACCAAACCACAATTCATACGGTGTCGTTTCAACGGATTCAGATGGTTCCCTATTTAAAGTCAATGCAGTTGTCTCTAATGCATAACCACAAAATGATAATGGTAAGTCTGTAAGAGACATCATAGAACGAACCATATCTAAGAGAGTTCTATTACAATGTTCGGACACACCATTACGTTGTGGTGTTCTCCGCGGTGTCAACTATGAAAGTATTCCGCATTTCTTCAAATGCACGCCAAACTCGTAACTTAGATATTCACCTCCGTGATCAGATCGTGGAAACTTAATCTTATTGTTACGTTGATTTTCTACTTCACTTTGGAATTCCTTAAACTTCTCGAAAGTTTTTGTCACATCCCAAGATTTTCCAAATATTGTAATGTGAAAATAAATGAATAAAATAAAACTTTGTTTAATTTTCAGAGCCAGAAGAAACTTTTTCAATTCAATTGGAACTTCAAACCCATTTGAATTAAATAAAATCCTAAAGGGATTCATAAAGATGAACATTTAATAAAGGAAATTAAAATGTTTTGGAATTACTATTTTGGATCCTTTAATAAAAGATTTGGCTTACAAAAGAAAAAGTGGATTTAAAAATAAAGATTATTTTACAGAGCCAAATTAAAATAATAAGGAATTAAACCTTGGCCAAGTATTTAAGATAAAATGTTTTGTTTTGATTAAAAATAGTAAAGGTTTATTTGAATAAAATAATAAAGAATTAATATCCAAATTTTATTTAAATAAAAGGTTTTACCATTTTAATTAAAACCTCAAAACTTATTAAATTATTTTAAATAAGTTTTCCAAGTATTTTATATTCTCAAATAAAACCTACTGAAGTGTTTTGGTTTTATTTTAGATTTCAAAAATAAATATCTCAATAAAACAAATCCTATTTGATTTAATAATGAAAGTCTATTTTATTTAATTATTAATGGACCCAAAAATAAAAGGTTATTTTGTTTTGAACAAGTTTCCAAGTATTCTTTATTAAACCTACTGATTTGATTTTGAAAATGTTTGAATTTTAAAATGTAGATTTTATTAAATAAATCAAACCCTATTTGATTAAATAACTAAAGGGCTATTTTATTTAATTATTAAATAGATCCTAAAAATGAATAAAATATTATTTTATTTTTGGGATTGGTTTATGTTGAAAAACAGAACCAAAAACTCATTATAAGTTTGAATTGTTTGAATAGTTTGAGTGAATGAATAATTGATTCAAATTCAAAACAGAAAAATAGAATTAGAAAAAGAAAAGAATTAGGAAGAAAAAATATGAAATGGACTGACCCAAGGCCAAGCCCAACTAAGGCCCAGAACCAACCCATTTTCCACCCCGAGGAAACGATTCACACTCAAGATGTCGACCCACAGACAATGACCGGTGGACCCAACCTCTTTCCTTCTCTATCGACAAGACGACCCCACTCCCTTCTTCTTTCCCACCTTACGACCTCTTCTTCCCCCTCGCCGGCCGTTGCAGACTTGATTTCGCGGCATCAATTCTCCTTAACGCGGCCACCTTAACTCGCAACGATCAAGCACCTTTAAACGCCAGCACGTCCTCTTCTGTTTCCCCCAGACACCCCTCCTCGACACGCCTCCAGGCCGCCTCAATTCCTCCCCGAGCCCTTCTGTTCCGATGACCTTCCTCGTCGAATTCCGGCCAAGTGTCACCGCCCCGAGCCTCCCTGAGCACGCTGACAACTTTCCCACAACCAGACGCATCTCCCAGCACCCTCCTCTCAACCGCGGACGCCCTAGAGCATCGACTACGACAAGCTCCCGACGTCGCCGTGTTTGTCTTCTTCTCCGACGACGTTTACCAGGTGAACCAGACCGCCCCTTCACTTCTCGATCACGCACATAGCATTGTCTTGATCCTACGCATCTGACCGCGCCTTCATTTTGCCATAGGGCAAACTCTAGCGACGTCCTCGACCTCGACCAAAGCCACCCGCCGCCAGAACAACTCCGGCGAGGAATTCTGCCCGTGCTCGTGCGCCCCTTCGTCAGACAAGGACACGTTGAGAATCAGCAAGGCACAGAGAACCTTGTGAGCTACCCCTCTCTCCCTCTAGCCCCCTGTGTCGCCAGCAACCTCGCCGCCAGAGCCACGCCGCCGTCTGCCGCCGCTAGCGCCGCCCTCCTCTAGTCAGTCGCACCGTAGCCGTTCGATTTAAATCCAACGAGTGCGATAGATCCATTTAACTGAAAGGGTACGCTAGCGCTGAACCGTGCGATATGACTTAAATTTAACGGCTGCTGTCAGTCGATCCGCGCGAACCGTTTTTAGCGAATCAGGAACAGCCACGTGGCCAGTTTCTGTTTAAAAACAGATTTTGAAATCAGAATTTGATGCAGATTTGAAAACCCTGTAACTTTCAAACCACACGTCCAAATTTTACAAATTTTATGTCGTTGGATTCAGGAGAACAAGCCCTAGCCAACTGTGGCCTTAGTTTAGAAAATAGTATAAGTTAGTTTGCTTGATTTTGCAGATTCTTTTGTGAGCTTGTTTGGAGTAGAAAAATTGTTTAAAATTGATTTTGGGGTCAAAACTTTTGCAAAATGGTTTGATGTGATCTTACTGACCCTAGGAACCAACCCTTGGTGTTAAAAATGATTTTGGTAAGATTTAAGTTGGATTACTTGACTTAGCCATTTTTAGCCAAATAAAAAGAATGGTTTTTGTTATAAAAATGTTTATGGAAAGAAAACTTTAAGGAAATGTTTTGGACCAAACCTACTGACCTAAAACACCAAGTTTTGCAAATTAGAAACTCATTTGGTGAACAACTTAAGAGTTTTGCCTTGATAAAAACATTTTTCACCACATGAAATGATGAATGGATTTAAAAGTGGTTTTGGATAAAACCCATTTGCTAATGACTTTGCCACTTTGGTAAATGACCAGTTGGGATCTTACAAAGTTTAGAAACCCCATAGAGACCCTATTTGCAAAATAAAACTATCTTGTGCATGCTCCCATGCATGAATTGGTTTCCATTGTCTTGTGTGTGTGAATTTGTTTGAGTGATTATTGGTTTGGAATGTAAATTGAATTGGTGTTTGCTTGATTGACTTGTAGTGAAGTGTGAGACTAGCAAGATCAAGGAGTGAACTACCATTCCCTTCCAAAAAGGCAAGTGATGCTTCATACTTTTTGTCCCATTATTTTCTCTATGCATTAGTGAATTTTTGTTAAGTAAAACTTGCATGGATTTTGCTAAGTATGAACCTTACTATAGGAAAACCTAGTAGATGAATCCTTAGTAGGATTTCCTAAGTTAAAGTTTCCTATTACTAGCAAGCTTAGCCTAGCTAATAGAAAACATGGGTGGAATATATATTCACACTATGGAAAAATATTCTAAGTCTGAGGACTTGTGATTTTGTCTAATAAAACAACTAAGTTAATGAATCACCTGGGTGGAATGGGATAGCTTGGTGGTGATTGGTTGAGTGGTTCACAAGGCCATGGACTTGGATTGTGTATATCACTTGTGGTATGCCACCCAGGAACAAAGGGATTTGAGATGTCAAAATGTTGAGAAGCTTCAAGTGCAACCACTTGGCAATATGGGCTCTGCCATGATCATATAGGTTGCAAGAACTTAGCCATATGGACAGTGGGTGGTAGTGTTTGATAGGTTGGAAGGCGTCCATTTTGGTCTAAGGGAAAGCTTCTGAAAGATCTTGTCTTGGGAAACCAAGTCTTGTGGGGAAAGTGCACCACCTCTGCAGAGTGTAAAATCTAAGTACTTAGCCATGTCCCTGGTAAAGGACAATTTGAGCATCAAGACATGGAAGCAATCAAGAATCTCATCATTCAAATTTCTAAGTTAAAACTTGTGGTTTGAACAAGGGTTGTTTGAAATCTTCAATCTTTGGTTGATAGATGCCTTGGAAAGGATCTTCAATCTTTGATTGAGAAAAATGATTTTGTCAAAGTAAACTTAGTATTTTCAAAATGATAAGAAAAATCTATTCTGAGCAATGCAAGCCTCAACTCCACTTAGCCAAATGCATATAGATGATAGATTCCACTATACTACCATAGTATCAGTTGCCAATACAATTCAAATGTATTGACCCTTTGTGGCTGTAACTTGTATGTTGCAGGTTTGATTGTTTTAGTGAAGATTGATTGATTAGTATTACAAAGTCTACAACCAGCATTTGCCTGTGGCACTTTGAAGATAAAGGGCCCATGACTATAGTTATTCCGCTGCAATGTAATGTAATAGCCAAATGAGCTATGGTTGATGTAATAAACTTATGTTATTCCTGGTTATAAAGTTATATTATGACCTTTGTTTCTTGATATTGCATCTTAACTGTGGATGCTAGATATTGATCCAGGGACTAGCATTGTAAAACACATGAGGAATCTACCTTATCAGGTTGAGACCTCTACAGTTTTGGACTTATGTTTCATAAAGTAGATATACCCATATCTACTCAAGTCATCCGTGAAAGTAAGAACATAACGATATCCACCACGCGACACTACACTCACATTGATATGTATTATTTCCAATAAGTCCGTAGCTCGGTCCATTATCCCAGATAATGGTGTCTTAGTCATTTTTCCCATTAGACATGTTCACATCTTTCAAGTGGTTCCAAATCAAGTGATTCAAGAACTCCATCGGAATGGAGTTTCTTCATGCGCTTCACTCCAATGTGACCAAGATGGCAGTGCCACATGTATGTGGAATTATCATTCAATTTCATTCATTTAGCATCTATGTTGTGAACATGTGTATCACTACTATCAAGATTCAATAACAATAGACCATCCATCTCAGGAGCATGACCATAAAAGATATTACTCATAAAAATCGAACAACCATTATTCTCGGACTTAAACGAGTAACCGCCTCACAATAAACAAGATACAAATATAATGTTCATGCTAAACATAGGCACCAAATAATAATTATTTAAGTTTAAAACTAATCCCGATGGTAGATGAAGAGGGAGTGTGCCGACGGTGATCACATCAACCTTGGAGCCATTTCCAATGCGCCTCATCACCTCATCTCTCGCTAGTCTTTGTTTATTCTACAATACCTGTTTTGAGTTACAAATATGAGCAACCGAACCGGTATCAAATACCCATGCTCTACTATGATTACTAGTAAGATACACATCAATAACATGTATATCAAATATACCTTTCTGCTTGATGTTGCTGTTCTTCAGATCTGCCAAGTACTTGGGGTAATTCTGCTTTCAGTGACCTTGGCCCTTGCAGTAAAAGAACTCAGTATCAGGCTTAGGACCATCCTTGGGCTTCTTAGCAGGCGCGACAACTTTCTTGTCGCCCTTCTTGAAGTTTCCCTTGTTCTTAGGATTGCCTTGCTTCTTGAAATTGGTGGCCTTATTGACCATCAACACTTGGTGCTCTTTCTTGATCTCCACTTCCGCAGACTTCAACATGGAGAAGAGTTCAGGCAAATTATCCATGTGCTGCATGTTGTAGTTCATCACAAAGTTCTTGTAACTAGGTGGTAGTGATTGGAGTATACGTTAAATCTCCAACGCATTAGGAATCATTATTTCCAAATCTTGGAGTTTGTTTGCATGCCTAGACATTTTGAGCATGTGCTCGCCAATGGAGCTGCCCTCTTCCATCTTGCAGTTAAAGAACTTATCAGAAGCTTCATAGCTTTCCACGGCCGCATGAGTCTCAAATATCATTTTGAGTTTATTGATAATATCATAAGGGTCACGGTTCTCAAAGCGCTTCTGAAGCCCTAATTTCAAACCGTACAATATGGCACATTAAACTGTGGAGTATTGATTCTTCCGAGTGAGGTAAACATTTTTCTCCTCATCGGTAGCATCAGCTACAGGCGTGTCAACCAGCGGTGCATTGATGGTGGCTCAGATCAATGTAGAGCTTCGTTGGGAGTCCCTAAGAGGTGATGAGCACAACAGCAAGTCTTCACTCAGTAAGAAACCAAGTTTATCGAACCAGTAGGAGGAAGGAAAAGACTCAAAGGTGTTGCTAGAAACTTGGAAACCTGCACAACACAAACTCAAGACTTTGCACCAATGAACAGTGAGGTTGTCAATCTCACCGATTTGCTGAAAACAAAGAATTAACTGTATGGTGTGGAAGGTAATGGTGGTTTACAGAAAGTAAACATGAACAGTGGAAGATATATCAATGGTAAAGATTGGACCAGGGTCCTTTGTTCACTAGAGGTGTTCTCCTTAAGATAAACAAACTAAGCATGCTGGGTAAACAAATTACAGCAGGGCAATTAACAGGACTGAGCAAGGCAAAACAATGAAATACTAGACATTCATGATCCTATGAGATTTGATTTGGCAATACAACAAGATACATAGACCGCCATCCAACTGCATCTATGACTAGTAATCCACCTTCAGGTTATCATCCGAACCCCCTACAGTATTAAGTTGCAAGCAACGGATAACTGCTTTAAGGAAAGTGTGTAAGGTAAACAATCCACTTGTTCCATGAACAAGAGACTGTTGTTTTCTCCCTAGTAGCAACAGCACATCTACAACCTTAGAGATTTATGTCACTTCCCTTAGATTAAGTAGATGAATGAACCCACTATCGAGCATAAATACCCCCTCTTGGATTCACTAGCATCTACTTGGCCAAGATAGCTACTAGAAACGGAGAGCATGCAAGATCACAAATAATACAAACATGATAGAATCAATAAGATAATACCATTAATCAATCTGACATAGTAATCTCAATATCCATCGGATCCCCGCAAACACAACATGCATGATTACAAATAGATGATCTTGATCATGAACGGATCTCACAAGATCTAAACTTGGTAGCACAAATGAGGAGATACAACCATCTAGCTACTACATGGACCCATAGTCCAAGGTGGAACTACTTACACTTCATACCGGAGGCTGGCATGATGAAGAAGAAGGCCTTCGGGATGATCTCCCCTTCGGCAGGGTGCCAGGAAGAACTTCAGATCCCCCCGATCTAGGGACGATGGTGGCGGCAGCTACTGACTGTTTCGTGGAATATTGATCGGGTATTTAGGGTTTTGGTATCGGGGGCTCTTTATAGGCGAGGCAGGCAGCGGACCCCAGCGCTGAGCTAGGTTAGCCTGTGGCGGGTGGCCCTCTGGTGGCTCCCCTCTGTCTTTTATTCTGGCTTCGTGTTCCCCACGGTAAAATATTGACTTTGGCTTTTGTCCCGTCCAATTGCGAGAATATTGATTTTTTGCCTTTTCTGGAACCAAAAACAGAAGAAAATAGGCAACTGGCACTGTGGCATCTTGTTAATAGGTTAGTCCATAAAAACATATAAAAACACCTCAAAGTGTAGACAAAGCAAAGCAAAGTAGATACTAAACAAGCATGGACATAAAAAATTATAGATACATTTTCGACGTATCTTGCATCCAGCACATAGGTGATGGCTGCAAGTGCACATATCGTTTGTAGCTAGTTTCGAAGTTAAGATGTCGATCCCATAGGGAGCCCAAAGGTAAGTGTTTATGGGTGAAGTCTCTGTCACACCCGAAGTTGTCACTGGTCTTCAAGTGAATTTACTGCAAGTGTTGAAATAAGAATAGAATTTGGATTAAAACTAAAAATGTAAACTTAAGAAATAAAAAGCATAAAAGTAAAGAACAATTTGTTTGTTGTTTTCTACAAGTGACAAAGTAGGCGCAGGGAGATTCAGTTCATGGTGATAGTGAATTTGCCAAGTGGATGAGTGATAAGTGTAACAATTATAATCTTATAAGTATGTGTGTAGGAGAGAAACCCATAATTAGCCAGAACTCCTCTTGGTAGATTTCATCCCAACTTCAATAATCCTACTAGCTTGTTTACCACAACCATGGTCAGTCACTAGACGATTAAGATCCTTCATGTTGATTAGCAATTAAGCTCATTGGATCGGACTAATGCAATAAGCTCGATGGCTCCTCGTGATCCTCGAGTCAAACTAGTTTACGATTGATATCCCCGTGTCACTTGGGGGTCGCCGGTCTACTAGTGAACAAGATTCTATCTATGTAGAACAAAGCATCATGTTGTCTGGGCCCTTAATTGGAAAACAAGCATTAAGCATCCCATAGATAGTCAAGCACACATAATATAGTAATTAAAATCAACCACACACTTAATGGAATTTATGTAGGCACATCACATCTCACCAATCCCTTACATCTCCCACGCCTAAGGGAACTTACTCACACATCAGAGAAGAAATCATCATCGATATAATTAAATAAAGGGAGTTCTTCTTGATATTACCATGGAGATCCACAATAAGGAATAGAAATAAATCCAACAAAATTCATGATGGGAAAAACAATCTCAAAACCTAGTCTTGCAAGGTGGAGATCTCTCTCTCTCTCTCTCTCTCTCTCTCAAGTAAAAGTAATGGCTATGGAGGTGTGGTGGCGGGGAGATCGAAGATCGTGGAGCAAGATGAGGAACGTCTTCCCCTTCTTCTCTGGATCTCTTCTTTCTCCCTTCTGGATGGGATGTCGGCTCGTGTGTTCTATTTTCGTCCTCCGCCTCTTCATGAAAGTTGTCCCTTTTAATAAGATGAAGGAGATGGCAGCTATACAGCGGGAACTATATGGCCAGAAAAATATTCCCGCCGTATAGTTGCTCGTTAAAGCTTTAGTAAACTCCCCTCGATTGCTTCCAAAAATAAACTTGCTTGTTTTTGTCTGAATATTGTGTTTTTGTTGTTAAATCCCTCTATTGATATTCAGAACCTAAAACACACATTAAAAAACAAGTTTTCTTTGCTACCGAAGTATTAGCGTCGGGTAAAGCTAGAAAACCATCAAATACAAATTAAAACCATCGATAGAAACCATCAAAAATGTGTCGAATCTCACAACTATCAATAGGTCAACTGACCAGCATTGATGATAATCCTCATGTGACGGAACCAGTCCATGAAGTTGCTTCCATTGCTTTTCAAATTTTCTTTCTCTAGGAACACATTAAAATTCATGGTAGGGGCCGCCATGATCTATAACATATTTGCAGAGAGTTTAGATTAATTTTATGACAAATTGAGTTCAAATTTAATTCTTAAATTAACTAGGTAAACTCCCATTTAAAACAACATCCCTCACATTGTCTTAGTGATTAAACAAACCAAATCCACTACACTAAGTCCGATCTTCATGAGACAAGATGTAGCTTCAAAGGCGAACAATAAACATGTTCATCATATCATTCATATGACTCATGCTTTACCTTTCGGTGTTCCGTGTTCCGAGACCATGTTTGTACATGCTAGGCTCGTCAAGATTAACCTTAGTATCCGCATGTGCAAATATGGCTTGCACCCGTTGTATTCACACGTAGAATCTATCACATCCGATCATCATGAGATGCTTCGAAACAACAAGTCTTAGCAACGGTGCCTACTAAGGATGAACACTTTATTACTTGATATTTAGTGAGAGCGATCATCTTACAATGCTACCATTGTGATCTAAGAAATACAAGATGCATAAAAATGATTCACATCACATGCAATTCATAATATGTGATATGATATGGTCTTTCTTCTTGTGCCTTTCATCTTCATATCCAAAGCACAAACATGATCTCCATCATCACCAGCGTGGCGTCAAGGTCAATGGCACTGCTTCATGGTTGTCCATCACCAACAACAACTATTGCAACTACTTGGAATAAAGCTATTACATGATGAATAGACACGCAGGTCTTAACAAATTTAAAGATAACCATAAGGATCCTGCCAGTTGCCAACTTACAATAAGGATCATTGTATACATCAAATATAATCACAATCACATCATGGCCATATCACATCACATGCCCCTACAAAAACAAGTTAGACACCTCTAATTTTCTTTGCATGTTTTACGTGGCTTGGGGCTTTCAAATTAAGAAATATTCTTACCTACGAACATGAACCAGAACGTTGATACAAGTGCCCATTGTAAATTGAATCTTAACTATGGTGGGAGAGATAGACACCTGCAAAGCCACTTGTGCAATACAAGTTGCACGTTGAGCGTGGAGCAAGTAACATGTGCGATGACATATAAGGTTAGCCCGGGCCGCTTCATCCCACCACCCCACAAGATGCAAAGTACATGAAAAGCAAGTGACAAAAACGCATCAATGCCCACAAAACCATTGTGTTCTACTCGTGCAACATATCTACGCATAGAGTCGTCTCTGATACCACTGTAGGGTTCGTTGCATGGAAAAAATCTATCATAAGAACACACAAAACCAATATATAATCTATGGCAAAGCCAAGATATAATCTACGAGATAAGTGGAAAGAGATTGTAGAGAACTAACCATCATAGATCCAAAGCGTTAACGAGATTAGATCTCTTGGTTGATGTAGTCAATCACTTGCCGATCTCAAGATCGCGTAGACGATCCTTCCGGCGCCGCGTTCCGGCAACGCTTCCGCACTCGGTCACACGTACGAAGTCGATGAATACCTACCTATCCCCATTTCAGCGGGCAGCAGAGGTAGTAGATCCCCTCAGAATCCCAGCAGCATGACGGAGTGGTGGTGGTGGTGGAGGATAAGTATTCTGTAGGGCTTCGCCTAAGCCAGAGCAGTATGGTGGAGGAAGGAGGAAGCCGTCGGCTAGGGTTGAGGGTGAGGGGGGAAAGGGGGCGCCTCCACCACTCCTTATATAGATGGGGGCATGTAGCTAGGGTTCTCACCCCTAGACGAGTCCACCCCCAACTCAGCGGCCAAGGGGGGAGAGGTGGGAACTTGTCCTCCAAGTTTCCCCTCCTTACCAAATTAGGGTTTGACCCTTTTTCCTAATGCTGGCCGGTTGGACCCTTTGGGCTTGGTGCGGCTGGCCCCTAGGGCCGCAATGGCATGCCATAGCCCAAGTGACCCCTCCCAGGGTGGTGGACCCACTGGTGGTCCCTCTAGAACATTCTAGAAGCTTCTGGTCAAAACACCGAAAATATTTCGGAACCCCGTAAAATGACTTTCCTTATATGAATATTATTATCTAGACCATTCTGATCTCCTCATGATGTCCTGGATCCAATTCGAGACTATGACCAACATTCGGTATCCAACTCATATTCCATATCTACCAAACAACATCGAACCTTAAGTGTGTCATCCTACGGTTCGCGAACTATGTGATGTCTACGCACGCTTTTATTCTTGTAGACAGTGTTGGGCCTCCAAGTGCAGAGGTTTGTGGAACAGCAACAAGTTTACCTTAAGTGGATCACCCAAGGTTTATCAAACTCAGGGAGGAAGAGGACAAAGATATCCATCTCAAGCAACCCTGCAATTAAGATACAAGAAGTCTCTTGTGTCCCCAACACACCCAATACACTTGTTAGGTGTATATGTGCACTAATTTGGCGAAGAGATGGTGAAATAGAAGCAATATGGATGATTATAAGTGGTAATTGCAATCTGAAGTAAAAATGGAAGCAAGCAAACATGTAGCAGGAATTCTTGTAAATATTTGTTTTAATGCTTAGAAACAAGGCCTAGGGATCATAATTTCACTAGTGGACACTGTCACATCCCAAAATTTTCCAAATTTTGAAATGTGAAAAATATATAAACAAAATAAACAATTGTTGATTTTTAGGGTGAGAAGAAACTTTTTGATTCCAATTGGAAACATCCAAACCTATTTTGATAAAATAAAATTCTAAAAGGATTTAAAAAGATAAACAATTAATAAATAAAGTTTTGATAGTTGGAATTACTATTTTTGGATCTTTTAATAAAAAGATTTGGTTTTCAAAAGAAAAGGTAGAATTATAAATAAGGATTATTTTATAGAGCCAAATTAAATCTTGGCCAAACTTTTGAAATAAAATATTTCTATTTGTTAAAAAGAGTAAAGGTTTATTTAAATAAAATAATGAAGATTTATTAATATCCAATTTTATTAAAGTAAAGGCTTTTCCATTTTAAATAAACACTAAAACTTGTTGATTTATTTTAAATAAGTTTTCCAAGTGTTTTATTTATTCAAATAAAACCTACTGAAATGATTTTGGTATTATTTTAGATTTCAAATAGAGTTTTAAAATAAATCCTATTTGAATTAATGACTAAGGTCCATTTATTTAATTATTAATGGATCCTAAAAAGAATAAAAATAATTTGTTTTGGACTTTGGTTTGTGTTGTTAAACAGAATTAAAATAAATACAAAGTTTGGTGGTGGTTTGATTTGATTTTTTGTTTGTATTATTTGTTTGAAAATCAAAACAGAAATTCAAATAGAAAAAGAAAAAGCAATCTGTATGAAAAAAAAGAGAAACAGACTCAGCCCAGCTAACAGCCTAGCAAGCCCAACTCGCAGCCCATCTTTTCCCCCTCAGCGAATCATTTTCTTACCCAGCATCTCACACGCGCAGTCACTGACCAGCAGGACCCACTCCCACCTCCTCCACCTTGCTGACAGACGGACCCCACCACGCCAGCACATCGTCTTCAACCCGCGACCACGTCCCCCTGCCATTGCTGCCGATTAACTCCGACGATCAATACGAGTTACTGGCTGCATTAATCCTTCCTGCGACCACACTCGATTAATAGTCTGCTTCCCTCTCTCTTTCCCCCAAACTCCAGCCACTCCCAGCCACCAGGCTGCCTCGAATCGGCTTTGCACTGCCGCTGCTCCGGCGAGCGTCTCCGAGCAATTCCGGCGCCGACCAGCCGCGCCTCGCCTCCCACTACACACGAGCTTGTTCCCCATCGCCAGGAGCACCTGCCCATAGCCCCAGCTCGCACCCGCGCGCTCTAGAAGCTCGGCTTCATCAACATCAGAGCGCCACCGACGACGCGTCTACTCCGGTGAAGTCTCCCTGGTAAGCCAGACCGCCCCGAGCCCTCTCAATGATACTCCCGTACTCCCCATGCTCGTATGATTCTAACGCTCCCTCCCACTTGCCTCGAAGCGATCTGCAGCCTCGTCCCCGACGACGAACAGAACCTCCCGACGCCGCCACCGACTCCGGCGAGCAATCCACGCCGCTCCAGTGCGCCCCTCGCCAAGACGACCACACGTTGAGCATCAGCATCCCTCTGCGAGCACGGTGAGCACCTTCGTTATTGCTCTTGCTTCCTGAATCACCGGATCCGCCGTAGCCCGAGCGTGCGCTGCCGCCGCCGCCGCCGATTCTTGGTGGAGCCGTGAGCCGTGCGATGCGAATCGTCTGGCTAGGAATAGATCTAACTGAAGGGGTATGAGCCCATCTGAGACATTCGTTTTAAGTTAAATCCTGCAGTCCAGAGAGGCTGATCCGCACGAAGCGTTACCGTCCAGTTATATTGCGCCACGTGGCTAGGCTGTTTGAATAAAAACCAGAAAATGTTCTATTGGATTTGCAAACTTGTAAAATTCATAACTTTAGTTCTACACATCCAAATTTTATATCAATGGAATCAACAAAACAAGTACTTTGCAACCATGCACTTTGTTTAATGATTTTCTTCTATAAAATTGGTTGAAATTGCAGAAACTTGTGTAGGCTTATTTTCAATATAAAAATTGTTCTAGATATATTTTTAATATGAAATATTTGCAAATTGGTTTGTTGTGAACCTACTGACCCTAGGAACCAACTTGTGGATTTAAAAATGTATTTTGTGAAGTTAAGGAATAAATAATTGAATTAGCTCATTTCTAGTCAAATAAAAATATTGATTTTGGTTTAGAATTTGAATCTTGAGTAAAACCCTTGGGAAATGTTTTGATTCAAACCTTCTGACCCTAAACACTAAGTTTTGAGGTTTAAAAACATATTTGGTGAACCCTTTAAAGAATATTGTTTTGCTAAAACATTTTCAACCACATAAAATATTGATTTGATTTAAAAATGGTTTATAGATAAAACCTTTGCAAATGGTTTTACCACTTTAGTAAATGACCACTTTGAACTTTATAATGTTTAGAGCCTAGTAGAAACCACTTTTGCAAGTAAAACTATCTTTTGCATGCTTACATACATGATCTTGTTTTTGTTATTTTATGTGTGATAAATTGTTTGAATGCTAGTTGAATTTGTGTTTTGCTTGACTGAATTGTAGTGAAATTAGAAGAGTGTGATATTTGCAAGATCAAGAAGTGAACCAACATTCTCTACTGAAAAGTCAAGTGACACTATCATCCATCTCCTACTATTTTCATTACACTTAGTGGATTTTGTAACATGCATGGAAAGGTTTACTATATTTTATGCCATGCTAAATCCTAATAGGATACCCTTATATATTCCTTAGAGGAAAACAATGTAGTTGTAGTATGCTTAGCCCAGCTATATATTTGGGATGGGATACATGTTATGATTATATGAAGAGTTGAAAAGATATATGTTTTTTATAATAAAACAAGTACTCAATGAACCACCTGGGTGGACAAGGATACTCAAGTTTTGGACAAGGTGACAACAAAAGGAACCATGTTTATATGGCTATCTCTTTTTGTATGTGCACTAGAAGAAAACCACCCAGGGACTTAGAGATTGAACATGTTTCTCGTACAGTGGCTTCCGTGTACAGCCACATGCTAAATGGACTCTGGCTTAGTCAACTACATAGTGGAAGACCCATGCATTGGCATCTTCAGGTTAACTAGAATTGTGTAAGGGAACTTGTAACCCTACATTGGTGCCTGAATGACAAGCTAGCATTGTGTATTGGGAGGACTCCTATGGAAAGACTTTGTCACATTCTCGATCTGCTAGTACTCCATATTGGTGAGTACCTATCCAATGGCCACTGGTGGAAACAAGACGAGATTGTGTCATGTGGGTAAAGTGTACAACTTCTGCAGAAGATCAAAATTCTAAGTACTTAGCCGTGTCCCCGGTTATGGACAATACTAAGCAACTAAGGCCTGAAGCTATGGAAGATCTCGACATTCCAATTTCTCAAAGTAAAACTTGATGGTGACAACAAGGGATTAGAAGAACCTTGAGTTTTCCAAGGAGTTCAGAAAGATTTGACAAAAGATCAAAACTATTTTGAAAAGATAGGACAATACTATATTGCTTTCTGCAAATGAGCCTAAACCCTACCTAGCCAAATATGCATGTAATGATAGGATCCACTTATTTCTACCTAGTAGTGAAACTTGCCAATACAATTCAAATGTATTGACCCTTGTGGCTGCAACTTATTATGTTGCAGGTTTGTTTGATGTTAGTGAAGTTTGTTGAATAGGATTACAAGTCTACAACCAACATGATTGCCTGTGGCATTTTGAAGATGAAGGACTCCATGCTTTATAGATATTCTGCTGCAATGTAATGAGATAGCCAAATGAGCTATGTAAGATGTCATGAATTATTTTATTCCTGGTTATAAAGTTGTATTATGACCTTTGTTTCTTGATATTACATCTTAACTGTGGATGCTAGCTATTGATCCAGGGACTAGCATTGTAAACATAGGGATCTCTACCTTATTAAAGGTTGGGAACCTTACAGACACTCTCAACAATGATAACATAATTGAACACATAAATATCTTCTCTTCACTATCTTACCCTGAACTACTCTCCGGTTGGATAACGAACACCAATTCACCGTGTAGGGCTATAAAAGCACACCTTAAAGTTTGCATTCCCCATCTAGGTAACCCCATATTGTCACCTTGAGCACTACATGGTTCCAGACAAACACCACAATTTTATAGAGACATCCAACTCAAATTATAACTCATGGTAAGTATTTCTGTAATCTTTAGCCTAAGATCGACACACGGTGCGCACACTGTTACCTTCACACACGTGGGACAAGGTGTCTCTAGAGATCACATTAATAAAAGCAGTTGAGTAGCATAATAGATGAAGAGTAGCATCTACTTATTCAACTAGATTATAAAACTCATGATCACAATAAGATCACACCATGGAGAGAGAGATGAACACATAGCTACTGATACTTCCAATTTGCATCACCATTCTATATCATAATTTGCCTCTAATCATTGATATATGTCTTATTATGAGGTATTACTTATGTCTTTTTCACTGTTTATGCATGTTGGTTGATTCTTGGAGGATGAAATGCCAGAGTCTGGATTCTGATGGAAAAGAAGGCATTTTAATGCAATTTCGCGAAGATCAGAAAAATACCAGAAAAGTATGGGTAAATATTATTTTTCCAAAAGATTGAGGAAGCCAGAAGGAGGAGCGAAGAAGGGTCATAGGGGGCCCACACCCCCTAGGCGCGGGCCCACCTGACCGCGTGCCTAGGGCAGGTTTGGCCCACCTGCCCGGCTCCCGAATCCACCCCTTTGCCTATATATTCCCTATGGAACCCTAATACGAGGGGGCGACCAAAGATAGATTTCCGCCGCCTCTGCGGGGCGGAAAACAACGAGAAAGAAAGATCTCTCCCGCAGACAGATTTCTGCCGGGGGAATTCCTTCCCGGAGAGGGGAGATTATCGCCATCAACACCGTCATCAAGCTAGGCTTCATCGGGATCATCATTATCATCCACACCATTATCTCCACCAGAACCATCATCACCAGTCCATCCCGATGTAACAATTGTGTCGGATATTGCTTTAGTCCTTAGGGGAAACTTTCCCAGTGTTAATTACTATTGTAGTTGATGCTTGTGAGTGGAACCATTGGATTATTGTGTATGTTCAGATTCGTATCCATTATCATATCATCTTTGATCTTGATCCATATGATGTCTTGTGAGTAGTTCGTTTAGTTCTTGAGGACATGGGAGAAGTCATGTTGTTACTAGTGGATCTGTGTTGAGTTATTATTCAATGGTTTAGTATTTAAGTTGTGGTGCTATTCTTCTAGTGGTGTCATGTGAACGTTGACTACATGATACTTCACCATTTATGGGCCTAGGGGAATGCATTGTGTATTTGGCTACTAATTGTGGGGTTTCCGGAGTGACAGAAACCTGAACCCCCGTTAGGACACTATTGCATAAGGGAGCATAGGATCTCAGAGTTTAAGGCTATGGTTAGGTTTATATCTTAATTACTTTCATGTAGTTACGGATGTTTGCAGGGGCTTTAATCACAAGTATGTATTAGTCCAAGTAAGGTCGGTACATTAGCACAGGTTCACCCACACAACACTTCCAACACCAAAGAAGAGTACTCAACTATTTGAAGCGAAAGCACTTGACAGAATTCACATGTGTCCTCGAGAACGTTTGGTCTTTATAAGTATTTCCACCGGCTTGTCCTTTGCTAAGAAAGGATTGGGACACTTGCTGCGTTTGTTCTTTATTACTTGCTCTTTGTTTTATTTCCTTATCAAAAAACCCCTAAAAATCCATTTGCTAAGTATTTACAGAGATTTATTGCTCCATACCACTAGTCAACACCTTCTGCTCCTCGTTGGGATCGACACTCCTATTTATCGAAAGTACTGTGATACACCCCCTATACATATGGGTCATCAAGACTATTTTCTGGCGCCGTTGCCGGGGAGTGAAGCGTTATTGAAGAGTGGAACTGGTAAAGGAAACTACTACTGTGAGTATTGCGTTTTGTTACTGCTTGTTACTTCGTTTCCAATATGGAAACCCACTTGGTTTTCTATTTGGGAAAACTACTACCACTGCTAGGGTAGTAGATGAACCACCACCTGTTGAGATAGATACTTTTAAGATACCTACAAGTATTGTTGATCGTGTTATGGATAATTATTATTTTGGGGATGGAACTGTCCATCCTGGTGATCATTTTCTTTTTATCCATGAATTATGCGGGTTGTTTAAGTGTGCAGGTATCACAACTGAACAGGTGAAGAAGAAGTTACTCTCTATATCCTTGAAAGGGAGAGCTGAAGAATGGTATAAGCTGCTGAAGAATGGACAATCCATGGAATAGGTGGATCTGGAATCTCTCTTTTATTCTAAATTATATCCTCCCAGTGAGATTCATAAGGATAGAAATCTGATATATAACTTTTTTCCTCCTGATTGAGAGAGTGCAACTCAAACTTGGGGGATATTGAAGTTACTAATGCTTAAATATCCTATTCATGAACTCCCTAACAATATTATTATCAATAACTTTTATGCTAGGCTTTCTCTTCATGATAAATATTTACTAGATGATTCTTGTGCTGGATCATTCACACGTATGAAGGAAGAAGATAAATGGGATCTACTAGACCGTATTCAATAGAACATTGAAGCTTGGGAGAATGACAAAGGAAGAAAGTCAGGTATAAACTATGATTATGAATGCATTAAATCTTTTATGGGAACTGATGACTTCCGTGATATTAGCAATGAGTTTGGTCTTTATCCTCAAGTTCTTGCAAAATGTTTTAATGCCTTTGCATATTATATTGAAATTCCCAAGAAAGAGTGGGTAGTGTACCATGCTCCTTATAAAGACATTGTCACCCATGTTCCTGCTCGCACAGAGGTTTGTACTGTTGATCCTATTTTGCCTGAACCTTATGTGGAGAAAATCCCTTTTCCTGCTAAGGTAATGGAACATTCCATTATAGCTAATGTGGTTAGGAAAAGTGCAAAGAAAAATTTGGAGCCTGATGAGCTCATTGATATTGAGCCTGTGGTAGCTATTGTGAAAGATCTTGTCAGTAGAAATATAGAGGATGAGCATATTGTCTTCTGTGAAGACGCTACTAATATTGTTTCTCATCCTAAAAAATCTAGAAAAGCTAGTGTCCCTGTTCTTTCTGTTAGAATTGGTAATTATAGCTATTTTGGTTTATGTGATATTGGTGCTAGTTCTAGTGCTATTCCTTATGAGCTTTACAGGGAAATTATGCATGAAATTGGTCCTTATGAGCTTGAGGACATTGATATGGTTATTCACCTTGCCAATAAATAGCAAGTTTGCCCCATTGGCATTGTAAGAGATGTGGAGGTCCTTTGTGGTAAGATTAAATATCCTGCTGATTTTCCAGTACTTGGTAAAGAAGCTAGTAAAACCTATCCTATTATCTTTGGTAGACCCTTCCTGAATACTTGTGGGGCTATTATAGATTGTAGGAAGGAAAAAGTTTTGACTAAGTTTGATGGAGAGTCTTATGAGTTTAATTTTTCCAAATTTTCCAAAACTCCTTATGAAAATGAACTGCCTAATGATGATTTCAGGGTTGAACAACTTTCTGCTATTTCTCTTGCTCCTAACAATGCCTTGCGTCAGTTTTTGGAAGATCATGAAAGTGATGTCTTCATGAAGGAAAGAAATGAGATTGATGAGGTTTTCCTTCATCAACCGGAGCAACTTAAGCATAATCTACCTGTGGAAGACTTGGGAACCACACTACCACCTAAAGAGGACCCTATTTTCGAATTAAAACCTTTACCTGATGATCTTAAATATGTTTATCTTGATAATAAGAAAGTATATCCTGTTATTATTAGTTCTATACTTTTAGGAAAGGAAGAAGAAAGGTTACTGGAGATACTGAAGAAACACCGAGGAGCTATGGGTTACACTCTTGATTATTTAAAAGGAATTTCTCCTACTATATGTAAGCATGATATTAATATAGAACCTGATGCCAAACCAGTTGTTGAGCACCAATGCCGTATGAATCCTAAGATGAAGGATGTGGTAAGAAATGAGGTATTAAAACTCCTTGACGCGTATTATTTATCCTATTGCTGATAGTCAATGGGTTAGCCATGTTCATTGTGTTCCCAAGAAATGGGGAATAACTGTTGTTCCTAATGAAGAAAATGAGCTTATTCCCCAAAGAGTAGTGGTTGGGTATAGAATGTGCATTAATTTTAGAAAGATTAATAAAGTTACTAAGAAAGATCATTATCCTTTGCCCTATATTGATCAAATGCTTGAGAGGTTGTCCAGAAAGACTCACTTTTGTTTTCTTGATGGTTATTCTGGGTTTTCTCAAATTGCTGTGAAAGCACAAGACCAAGAGAAAACTACTTTCACTTGTCCTTATGGTACTTATGCTTACAGGCGTATGCCTTTTGGTTTATGTAATGCTCCTGCTACCTTTAAGAGATGTATGTCTGCTATCTTTCATGGTTTTTGTGAAGAATTTGTGGAAGTTTTCATTGACGATTTTTTTTGTCTATGGAACTTCTTTTGATAACTATTTGCATAACCTTGATAAATTTTTGCAGAGATGTGAAGAAACCAACCTTGTTCTTAATTGGGAGAAATGCCATTTCATGGTTAATGAAGGGATTGTTCTTGGACACAAGATATCTTAAAGAGGCATTGAAGTTGACAGAGCCAAAATTGAAGAAATTAAGAAGATGCCTTGTCCTAGATATATCAAAGGTATTCATAGTATCCTTGGTCATCCTGGTTTCTATAGGAGGTTTATTAAAGATTTCTATAAAATTTCAAAGCCCCTTACTAATATTCTTCAAAAAGATGTACCTTTTGTTTTTTATGATGATTGTAAGGAAGTCTTTGAAATTTTGAAGAAAGCTTTGAAAACTGCTCCTATTGTTCAACCACCTGATTGGAGTTTACCTTTTAAAGTTATGTGTGATGCTAGTGATTTTTCTGTGGGTGTTAACCTCAGACAACGTGTTGATAAGAAGTTGAATGTTATTCATTATGCTAGCAAGACTCTTGATGCTACTCAAAAGAATTATGCTACTACTGAAAACGAGTTCTTAGCTGTAATCTTTGCTTGCGATAAGTTTAGACCTTATATTGTTGACTCAAAGGTTACTATTCATACTGATCATGCTGCTATTAAGTACCTCATGACAGAGAAGGATGCCAAGCCTATACTTATGAGGTGGGTTTTTCTTTTACAAGAGTTTGATATGCATATTGTAGATAGGAAAGGTGCTGAAAATCCTGTTGCTGACAATTTATCTCGTTTGGAAAACATTTCTTTTGACCCATTGCCTGTTAATGATAGTTTTCGAAATGAGCAGTTGGCTTCGATAAGGGTAAGTCCGCATGAGAGTCCTTGGTATGATGATTATGCTAATTTTATTGTTTCCAAGTATTTGCCTCCAACTTTTACATCTCAGCAAAGAAGAAAATTCTTTTATGATCTAAGGCATTACTTTTGGGATGACCCACATTTATATAAAGAAGGAGTAGATGGTATTATGCGAAGATGTGTTCCGGAATTTGAACAACAAGAGATATTGAGAAAATGCCATGGCAGTGCTTATGGAGGACATCATGCAGGGGATAGGACTGCACAGAAGGTTTTACAATCTGGATTTTATTGGCCTACCCTTTTCAAAGATGCAAGGAAGTTTGTCTTATCATGTGATAAATGTCAACGAGTAGGTAACATTTCTAGACGCAATGAAATGCCTATGAATTATTCTCTTGTTATTGAACCTTTTGATTGTTGGGGATTTGACTTTATGGGTCCTTTTCCCCCTTCAAAAGGGTACACTCATATTCTTGTTGCTGTAGACTATGTTACAAAGTGGGTAGAAGCCATACCTACAAATAGTGCTGATGGTAAGACCTCTTTGAAAATGCTTAAGGGTGTTATTTTTCCTAGGTTTGGTGTACCTAGATATCTCATGACTGATGGAGGCTCTCATTTTATTCATGGGGGTTTTATAAAAACTCTCGCTAAGTATGATGTAAACCATAGAATTTCTTTAGCTTATCACCCCAAAACCAGTGGGCAAGTAGAACTTTCCAATAGGGGAAATTAAATCTATCTTGCAGAAGACTATCAATAGATCTAGAAAAAATTGGGATAAAAAGTTGAATGACGCTTTGTGGGCTTATAGAACTGCTTATAAAAATCCTATGGGGATGTCTTCTTACAAAATGGTCTATGGGAAAGCTTCCACCTGCCTTTAGAATTAGAACACAAAGCTTATTGGACAGTGAAAGAGTTGAATAGAGATTTTAAACTTGCTGGTGAGAAAATATTGCTTGACATGTGTGCCTTAGATGAGTGGAGGAGTGAAGCTTATGAAAATGCTAGACTCTTTAAGGAAGAAGTAAAAATATGGCATGATAGGAGGATTCTCAAAAGAGAGTTCCATGTTGGCGCGAAAGTTCTTTTGTATAGGTCTCGTCTCATATTTTTTGCAGGGAAACTACTCTCAAAATGGGAAGGACCTTTTGTTATTGAGGAAGTATATCGTTCAGGAGCTATCAAAATATCTTCTCTGAAGGATGACACAACACAGGTGGTGAATGGTCAAAGACTAAAACATTATATTTCTAGGGATTCTTATAATGAAGATGTTGATGTTATTCAAATGTTTACCCCAGAGGAATTTATTAGAAACCAAACACCAGAAACTACAGAGTTCATCTTTGAATAGGTAAAAAAAAGGGTGAAAACAGAAGGTTTGTGAAACCCTGATCTTTTTATATTTTTGATGATTTTAATACATAAGGGAAGTTACGAGGCGGAATAGAGGAGGAACCGGAGGCCGGGGTGGCTGAACCCACCCCAGGCGTGGGCCCACCTTGCCCCGCGCCTGGAGGGGGTGTGCCTCCTCCGAGCTCCGACTCCTCCTTGTTTCCGTGTCAACACCTTCCTTATGCTTTGGAACTTCATAATATATAACCCCCTGGATCCCCCGAGGTTCTTGCATCGAGTTCTCGTCGTGTTTTTGTCTCAATCTGTTTCTGTCAGGCAAATTCTCAGTTTTGGAGCTACAATGTCTTCCTCTGGATCACCCATGGAGGATTCCTCTGCGGATGTCCTCAACCCATACATGTATGAGTTGAAGATCCATCCCAAGGAGTTGATTCTCAAAATGGGTAGGTATAGATGAAAGAAGTTCAAGGCCCCAAGGGAGAAGGAAGTCTGGAAGCCAGGATGGAAGCATTGGAGCAGGAGGTTTTCAGGTACAAGAAGATGGCGGAACACGAAGTGGATGTTATTCACAAGATAAGTTCAGAACTCATCGCCAAGCACGAGAAGGAGGTGGCTGAGATCCGAGAAGAAATCTTCTTGCTCTGTCAGACCACCAACCAATTACAAGCACATCTCTACGGCATACAAAATCAAAACTGTGAGTATGAGCCTAGATTTGATCAGATAAGCTCTGCTGCTAGTTTCAGGATTGCAGAGATAGGGACATACTTTTTGGATGGGGAACCTTTGCCTTGGAAGTTTTATGATGACAAGAGAACACCACCACCACCGAAGGAGTAATTCGTCATCAGGTTTGGCATCCCCTTGGCTTGTTCCAAGCTTGGGGGAGTGCCGCGGTATCACCACCATTATCTATTATCCATTACCTTTTTTAGTGGACTCATATCTTTGGTAGAGGTGTTATATTATAGGTTAGTTTTCATGTGGAAGTATCTCTCCTTTAGTTGATTATCTATGTATCCCTTGGTGTGAGTGCCTTTATGTAATATTAATGAGAAGCTTCATCTTTTAATTTTTGCACTTCTTATTTTAGTTTGCAATTTCTATTATATGATGGATCTTGTTGATCAGTATTGGCATCATTTTGGGAGCATCAAGTGGATCCAAATTGGTTTTGGCAAACCAAGTTCTGGCTAGTAGAAATACTTTATGAGGTTTGAAAGAAAAAGAGAAAAGCTTACAGGTATTTTGTATCATTTGTTTTCTTTCTTGTTGGCTCATAAGCTTAATATTATTTATTTAAGATATTTTGTGTCTTCAAGGAAGATTGCATGTTTTGCTTTATTACTTGTATGTTTGCTTGTTTATTTCAACTCTCTTGCTTGCTACCCAGCCTTGCTAGCCAAAAACCTGTTTTGAACCAAAACCTTTGCCATTTGTGTCCACCATATCTACCTAGTAGCTTTTTCTATTCCAAGCAAATTCTCAAGCTGCATCTATCTTTCGAATTAAAAAGTAATTTGTTATGTGAAAACTAGTTAGTAAAGCTCTCACGAACTTGATGGCACACCTTATTTTCTTTCCCCTAATAGACTTGAACCATTGTTCCATCGAAGTTGTATATGCAAGCATCTATACATTGGAATTAGCAGAACCGTGCTGTCACGAGGAACGTTTTCGACATTGCACTTGTACTCTGTACACAGTTGATATCGTGCTCTTTTGTCTATGGATGTCAACAGTGTGAAATAAAGAGGGAACTTGTAAGTCCATGAAGTGTGCATTTTGTGTTAGATAAACGCCTAGGCCTCTAACCTAATCCATGCCTAATCATGGTGGAAACTTGCAGCTTCACCATAGTGAGCTATCTATGAAGCATCTTCAATAAAAATCTATGCACATGGTAAATAAAAAGATCGCTGTGATGCTCATTGTCTGCTTGCCTTGTCATTTTGGTTATGGGAAATCTCTTGTACCATGTGAAAGGGGTACCCCGTTGGCGGTTCTCTATGATACGCATGTACTTACAATGACAAGAATTTACCGGTGACCAAAGTTGAGTAGCATGAGGAGTGGCCCTCATATTCAAGGGACATGAGATGGCCAACTTATATTTCGTCAAGCATATACTCCATCTTTGTGCACTTTAACCTTAATCATCTCAAGATGCCTAAGATAGGGGCAATGAGGGCTCAAAGCTAGTAAGTACCATAATCTTTTGGAAGCTCTTTATGACTTGTAATCCCTGCTACCCTCTATAAAGGGACCTTTCTCCTAGTTACCAAGTTGTGTCAGTAAACCTACTTCCTCTCTATCTCCAGCAAGCATTTGAGTTGTTGTGATTCAAGCATTCATATGGTGATTATTTCAATCATGTTCTCTATCTTCCTTGTTTGCACAAGACTCTTATTGAGTATTACTTTGAAAGCCTTCATTGAAAAACCTTTTTCACAAAGAGTGCTCCTGTTATAAAACTTCTACAAAAAGCTTTTTGTGAAACCATTTGCCAGCTGTTCTCTGACCATGAACAAGAGTTTGCCAATTCCAATTATGATTTATCTTTATGCATCTCTATTGTGACTCATGTACTTGTTACAAGCTAAGTTATATAATGGTGAGTTGCTCGCTTCTATAAGTTGTGTAATGGTAAGTGTGATGCTTCTTGTCTGTATTATTTTATCGACACTTCACTCCATAAACCTGTGGAAATGTTTACTGAGCTTAGTTTTCGCTAGGGGACAAGCGAAGGTATAAGCTTGGGGGAGTTGATACGTCCAATTTGCATCACCATTCTATATCATAATTTGCATCTATTCATTGATATATGTCTTATTATGGGGTATTACTTATGTCTTTACCACTGTTTATGCATGTTGGTTGATTCTTGGAGGATGAACTGTCGGAGTCTGGATTCTGATGGAAAAGAAGGCGTTTTGATGCAATTTCGCGAAGATCATAAAAATACCAGAAAAATATGGGAAAATATTATTTTTCCAAAAGATTGAGGAAGCCAGAAGGAGGAGTGAAGAAGGGCCACAGGGGGCCCACACCTAAGCGGGCCCACTGACCCGCCTAGGCGTGTGGCCCACCTTCCCGGCTCCCGACTCTGCCCCTTTGCCTATATCTTCCCTATGGAACCCTAATACGAGGGGGGCGACCACAGATAGATTTCCTCCGCCTCTGCGAGGCGGAAAACACCGAGAGAGAAAGATCTCTCCGGCAGATAAATTTCTGCCGGGGGAATTCCTTCCCGGAGAGGGGAGATTGTCGCCATCAACACCGTCATCAAGCTAGGCATCATCAGGATCATCATCATCATCCACACCATCATCTCCACCATCACCATCACCACTCCATCCCGCTGTAACAATTGTGTTGGATATTGCTTTAGTTCTTAGGGGAAACTTTCCCGGTGTTAATTACTATTGTAGTTGATGCTTGTGAGTGGAACCATTGGATTATTGTTTATGTTCAGATTGTTATCCATTATCATATCATCTTTGATCCTGATCCATATGATGTCTTGTGAGTAGTTCGTTTAGTTCTTGAGGACATGTGAGAAGTCATGTTGTTACTAGTGGATCTATGTTGAGTTATTATTCAATGGTTTAGTATTAAAGTTGTGGTGCTATTCTTCTAGTTGTGTCATGTGAACGTCGACTACATGATACTTCACCATTTATGGGCCTAGGGGAATGCATTGTCTATTTGGATACTAATTTTGGGGTTGCCGGAGTGACAGAAACCTGAACCCCCATTAGGACACCATTGCATAAGGGAGCGTAGGATCTCAGAGTTTAAGGCTGTGGTTAGGTTTATATCTTAATTACTTTTTTATAGTTATGGATGTTTGCAGGGGCTTTAATCACAAGTATGTATTAGTCCAACTAAGTTCGGTACATTAGCACGGGTTCACCCACACAACACTTACAACACCAAAGAAGAGTACTCGGCTATTTGAAGCGAAAGCACTTGACAGAATTCCCATGTGTCCTCGAGAACGTTTGGTCTTTATATGTATTTCCACCGGCTTGTCCTTTGCTAAGAAAGGATTGGGCCACTTGCTGCGGTTGTTCTTTATTACTTGCTCTTTGTTTTGTTGCCTTATCAGAAAATCAATAAAAATCCGTTTGCTAAGTATTTACAGAGATTTCCTGCTCCATACCACTAGTCAACACCTTATGCTCCTCTTTGGGATCGACACTCCTATTTATCGAAAGTACTGCGATACACCCCCTATACTTGTGGGTCATCACCTACCGGTAGATCCCTTAGTCTCCCGGGAGAACTACTCCCTCCTCATCATGGGAGTTAGCAACGGCGATGGAGATGGCGGTGGAGTCGATGGAGTTGGCTTCAGGGTCAATTCCCCGTCCCGGCAGGGTGCCAGAATAGAGACTTATGTCCCCCTGAATCTCGTCTTCGGTGGCGGCGGCGCTGCGGAACTTTTCATGGATTTTTGATGTGATACTTAGGGTTTTCATCTCAGGGGGTTTATATAGGCAAATTCCTAATCTCACAAAACCACAAGCACAGCCGTGGAGAGGCACTAGTGCATCACTCCACAGCTAGCACACAAGAACAGCCAGCCTAGGTAGCAGATTACCAAGCACATCAGCCAAACCAAATCACCAAGGATCAACCAAAAATCACCAGGATGGTGACATAAGGAGGGGGATGGATCAGGTGGACAGCAAGGCCAAGCCTAGGAGCTAGGAGTAGTAGGCTAGCTCAAGAGCAAGCACAGGAGTCCAGCAAAACCAGATCAAGATCATCACCAACTTACTCCACAAACAGCAATATTCTATGGTGAGTTCCATAAAACCTTCACATGATCTAATCATATTATTTAGAGAAAATCATGTGTTGTTTTATAAAACAAACCCTCAGAAAGCACCCAAGTGGGGTGAATCCATCATAGGGATTTCTGAAACTCTAAAGGCAAACAACAAAGTACCAGGATCTAACCAGAGCTCAGAGCAACATCCTTGCTCTGGTTGTCAAACTATATTTTACAATTTAATCATACATATACCTATGATCTATTCTAGGCACATCCCTAAAGGAAGGGTAGCACCTTAGAAACAAATCTTTGGGATCCATAGATTGATCAAGCTCACTATCATTTTTTCCAAGATTTGATTCAATAAAGAATAACTGGTACCACTACCAGGACTATCTTGATGAACCAATTAGATAAGATTTGAATACCTAAGCCTTAGACCAACATCATTGGTCTTAGGGAATTCAGATAAGAGCATCTCTATTTATCTTTCAAAGCCAAGATTGTCTTAAGCATAAACTAACCAAATCCATGGTTTAGAATCAAACTTGTGTGCATGATGGTGTCTCAAAAACAATCCATTATGAATCAGAATAGACTTTTAATCATCACAAATTCAAACAATCAACTTAACTAATCATTTTCCTATTAACACAGGAATCATAACTAGGATACTCCTATGATACACTTCACTGTTTGAGATCAAACCATACACTAGTTCTAAGCCAACAACACCAGGACAATGATTTCCTCATGTCATAATCATGATCATAAACCCAAAGATGACAGTGAAAACATATCAAGTCACTGACTTAATCAAGCATGATTCCCAAGCAATTATATCATCTGAACCAGATGCAATCCATGCATAAAATCATCTAAGAAGCCACCAGAAACAGTATAGATCATCTTAAGCAACAAGCCTTAGACCAATAATCATTTAGCATGTGTAAAGACCATCCAAACATGATTCAATTCGTCCAATACATGATCAATCACATAACAGGAACCCTAAATGAATAATCATCCCAATCTAAATCAGACAGTAGCCAGAGAGAACACTGCCAGCGTCTAGCATCGAACCAGCAAACACAGAGAGCACCAGGGGGAGAGGAATCAAACTCACCGTAGGTCCTCGCTGAAGAATAGAAGAGGAAGCAGAGGGGTCGACGACCATGGAGGCACGGGGAGCACCCCAGAGGGGACACTGCAACCCGCACGGCGCCACGGCAGCGACCCTGATCATGCCTGGAGGTGCAGAGCATCACCTCGACGCACGACGACCACGACATGACATGAATCCATGCCAATCCCCAACCCCTAGGGTTCGGGACGACATTGCTCCATCGCAGGAGAGCCCTAGGCTCGAATCCAATTGGATAGAATGAACGAGCATCGTCGAAAACCCCCTGTTGCACCTCGGCGGTGGCGAGAACGGCCGACGGCGGCAGGAATCGACGGTGGCGGCATCACCAGCCACAGGGTCGGGGCCAGAGGAGGAGAGGATAAACTCGAGGAAGAGAGAGAGGCAGTGAGGAGTGGGCCGAACTGGGCCAAACCCTTCGGGGTGGTCCTTTTGTCCAGTACTAATGGGCCACTAGGGCCCAATAAGTATAACTAGCCCAGGAATTCTTTCAGGCCTGTTTTAATAAAAAGGAAAAGACCAAAATACCCCTGGACTTAATAAAATTCTAGAAAATAAAATAAAAGTCCAAAAATTATAAATAAAATATTTTTGGATTCATAAAAATACAAACCACCAAAATAAATTAAAATATAAATTTTAGACATTTAAATATTATTAGGAATTTTGTAAATTATATATTCCTTATGGAATTTTACAAAATTATTGAAAGGTGCTAAAATTAATTAAAATTCATTATCATTATGTATTAATATTGTAGTATTTTAGAAAAATACTAAATAAATATTTAATCACCATTTTTAATGTATAATTGATATTTCTTAAAAGAATTATTAAATCAATAAAAGTCAAATAAAAGGGAAATAAAATAATATAATTCAATATATGTTATAAAATATTAAAAAGTAATATTTATAAATCCTTTATTACTAAAAAGGAACTTTTTGGGGTAAATGCATACAAAATTAAATAATGCATTACATTACTTGCATAATCATTTTGCTTCTTTAAATATTGTCCTTACCGGGCAATAATGATGTTTTTGTAGAACTAGAAGCTCAAGGTCCAGTGCAAGCATCGGAATTCACTACCTTGCCATTACAAGGCATGTTCATCACTTGCTCATGTCCTTTGAAGAGTCTTTATCAAAGTATTTGCAAATTGTGTGTTATCATATATGCTATAAAAGAAAGAAAATATTATTTTCACAAATAAAGAAATCATAGATATCATCCTAAGTGATGATATAATGGAGCAATAGAACTTAGGGTTCTAATTGCAACAATGATAATCAAGTAGGGACTTAATAACCCCTGACATCAGTGGTACTAGCGCCGTATATTACGCGTTAGCCATGAGATTTGGAATGGGACAGAGAAGTCAGTTGTATCTTCTTCCTCTCGCATGAAGCCGGATGTGTAGGTCGTGGCTGTTATCCTTGTAGCGTGCATATTAATTGGTAATTCGTAGAGGATATGCAGCATATGGGTGGGAACCCTCATCGTCCCACGATAGTTCTGGCATCTAACCGTTTGTATAAACCATTGCGTAATTCATTATGTGGGCATGGTGTACACCAAGGAGGCATGCGGGGTCGCGAAGGGGGCAGTGATTGGCTTGGACCAACTACTGGGCCCCACATCATGGAATTGTGGACGGGAAAGTACGCCCGGTTGTGCAACAAGGAGTTGATCTCTCATGGGTAAAGCAACGCACCTATGCAGAGTGTAAGAACTGTAACTTGTTACTCCTTATTCCGGGAAGGAGCTACAAACGCGGCAGGAAAGTAACTCCATTAAAGTTATGGTCAACCTGTGAAGGCTTATTGTCATAGTTTTTTAGATTAAAATCAATCTTTGAAGAAATATTTAAAAAAACTGCATAGTGACAAGGATTTATAATCTGAGGTGGTAGTTAGAGCATCAAACTTCCCACCTTGCATATAATGAACTTGTTGGGTAACGCTATTACTCATTCTTTCCTTTGATCCCTTGCTTAGACTCTGAGGACCCCGAAGACGTGCCAATGTATGCAGTCGAATGCCAAGAAGATGTGTTCTACGAGGAACCTGATCTGTCCGGAGGAGTTGAAGGAGTGGATTACGAGATCCACTACGGTGTCGAGGAGAACGAGTCCAACTATGTAC
The DNA here is from genome assembly GCA_030063025.1 of Avena longiglumis. NCBI lineage: Eukaryota > Viridiplantae > Streptophyta > Magnoliopsida > Poales > Poaceae > Avena > Avena longiglumis. The sequence continues at coordinate 437,351,971 of CP125974.1, read as the reverse complement.
CTAGTTAGTAGTAACTAATGGAGCCGAGTAGTATTAACTCTATAGAATAAGCTGCTGAGCTCAACTCCTAGTCGGAGTTGCTACTTTTAAATTCCGCCGAACACTTTATATTTTGGTTTGTAAGTTGGATCTTTTGGAATTCTTGAACTTCCGGTATTAATAATGTGTGTACTTTTGTAATATGGACCCGCAATGTTTCTGTTGTACCACTCTGAGGGATGTGATATTTACGGAATGGTGTTTTGTGGATGTCATGTCAACGACTATAGTGTACTACACATGCAGTGGTATGCTGGGTCACCACAGTTGGTATCAGAGCAAATTTCTTTGACCTTAGGTTGGAAACCTAGTAAAGGGTATTACATGTAGGAAAATTTAGCAACGATAAAGAATTCTCTAAAAGTAATATAATGGGTATTCAAATGAGAATATTCTGTTATATATTTTAGTGCGATAATTCTTTGTTATGATGCAATATGTCATTGGATACTAATCAAAATTATTTTTCTAATATACAAAGATATGGCACCAAAGTTTCCAAAACAGACTTTGGTAAGGAAAGAGGAGACTCTTGGTGATTATCAAGGATCATTCACAGACCAACTTCGTCAACTTTTAAAGCTCTTTAGTTGCCCAACTAGAATTCCAGTGAACACTATCACTTACCTTGATGGTCGAATGTTATCCAAGTATCGTGTGAGTATCCAACTTCCAGAGAAGTTTGTATTATATCACGATCTACCTATAGGAGAAGGTAGGAGTCATTTAGCAGCCTATCATGTTGCTGTTGTGGAGGCGATAGCTAATATCCGGGAGCAAAAAACTAAGGAGTTAGAAGGTAGCACATTCTATGTGATACCTCATGATTCTATAGACTCGGAGCCTATACAGGATCATCATACTTTGGTTAAGAAGCATCCTAAGTTAGCTTCCAAGTTTATGGATAGATACCGAACACTCGTTGTGTCTTTTTATAAGACCCATCAAGTGATTGTTGAAGACAAAAATGATATGTTAGAGGATCTAACTGATCCGGAAAGGAGAAAGCAGTTAGCATGCCAGCTAGAGAAAGAAGCAAGTAGTAGTGCAACACCTATCTTTAAGGATATACCTATAGATCCTGAATCTTTTATACCATATCCTTATTCACCAAGACCTGAACCTATACATGATCCTACTATGGATATGCGGTATGCGATTACAGGGCTCGAGGATGGTTCGACTCGAACTTCCTATTGAGAATTCGGATGGATGGAGAATGGGATCATATGAGGGATCTCATGAACACCAGATGTCCACAGATGGTTCTGACAGAAATGTTGGACAATCTAGTTGGATGGGTGCAAGAATGAACCCTAATAATGGTAGTAGAAATACCATGTCAGTAGATAATCAGGATGAAGAAGAAGATCCTGAGGAGAGAGTGTTTGAATCATCAACATCTTCTCAAAACCCAGGGAATATACATTATCCAGTGTTTAACTATCTTGCCCACGAGAGCACCTGGGAAGCAGCAGGATCTGCGTATCCAGTTGACAACTCAAGCAATGAAGCTCAGGAGATGCAGGCTGGAGATAATGTTGAATATGTTTCTGAAGACTTTCCAGCTGAGCTGGAGGGAGTCAATGCGCTCAGGCTGAGTAATGACTCAAGTCCTGACACTTCAGATATAGAGTATGTTCCTTCTAGAAGGCCATATGTTCCACAAACTGTGCGACAAACAACACATCATCACGGTTGGACATCAGGCATGTACGATGAGCGTAGTTACTATTAGAAGGAGACAATTAGCTAGTAGTATCAAGTACTGTGTATTGTACCCCAAGTAATAAGGTAGTTTTGCAATTATACCTATATGGTATATGTTGTAATGACTTTGTATCATTATGATATTATGTAAAATATGTGAAATGCATATTTGGATTTTCTTTGGATCTTCATTGTGTGACTAGTTCTGTGCGTAAAGTCGAGCTCAGAACACATGTGCATGATGTAATTATGAGTATTCGCTTTATGTTGCAGGAATAGAGGGTCATGGATACGAGTGTAGGAATGGAAACTGAGCAGCAGCAGATGGAGCGAGAGGCCAAGGAAAAGGCCGATGCAGATGTAGCAAACCAAGAAGAATTACCACCACCACCAATGAGGCCGTTAATGGAGCAGAACTTTATGCAATGCACGCAAATGATGCAAGAGACCCAGAACAAGTTCATGGAAGAGTTGCTAGGGCGAGGAAATCAGAGGGCACCTGAAGTTGGAGGAGTGTGTTTATCTGTTTCCAGAATGCAAGACCGTTACCTTTTGCATCAGATCCTGAACCAATGGACGTAGAAGACTGGCTAGCAGATACTGAAAGCAAGCTGAAAACTGTAGGTTGCAATGATGAGGATAAATTGAGTTATGCAACTCATCTTTTTACTGGACCTGCAGCATCATGGTTGGAAAATCAGTTAGCCATGCAACAACCCAGAAGAGAGTTTACCTGAGAAGAGTTCAAGCAGAGATTCCGTGAATATCATGTTCCGGAAAGTGTTATGGAGTTGAAGCAGAGAGAATTTGAGGAGCTTCAGCAAGGATATACTAGTGTCATGAAGTACATCCGGGAGTTTAGTCAACTATCTCGCTATGCTAAGGAGGATGTTAACACTGAAGAGAAGCGGAAGAAGCGTTTCCTGCATGGATTAAATCCATTTGTGAGGATGCAGCTAAGGTTAGCCAATAAGCAAACTTATCAGCAGTTGTTGGATGCAGCCATTACTTTTGAAGATGACTACAAGAATGTCCAAGAGGACCGAAGGAAGAGAGCCAAGAAGGAGACCAAGAGAATTCAGGCAAGCAAACCTAAGCCCACTGGAGTTCAAACCTCGGAATAGGAATTATGGCAACAATAACAATAACAGTAACAATAACAAGGGCAGTGGTGGAAATCAATCCAATCCGAGAAGGAATGTTATTTGTAACAATTGTGGAATTCCAAGGCATTTCCAGAGGGAATGTAAAAATCCTATAGTGATCTGTTACAGTTGTGGTCAGCAGGGGCATATCAAGCAAGATTGTCCGAGCAAACCACCTGGAGGATGGCCTACCAAGGGAGGAGGACAAGCCATTGGAGGAAATGGACAGCCCAATAAAGGAGGAAATAATGGCAAGAACAACAATGGCAAGAGGAACCAACCTACCGGGAAACTGAATTGTGCAACCCTCGAGGAGGTGGATAATTCGGAGCATGCAGTGATAGGTATGCTCAATATCCTTACCAATCCCGACAAAGTTCTATTTGATACTGGTGCAACTACTTCATTCATTTCTGAAGAATTTTGTGATTAGTTCGGGATTAGAAGGGCAACGTTAGAAAGTCCTATGACCATAGTTACGGCAGGAGGGAATGTGATTGTACGCCACATAAAACAAGATCAGGTTATCTCGATCTTTGGTTGTACATATTTCGCAGACCTTTATGTGATTCCTTTGAAGGGAATTGCAGTAGTGCTGGGGATGGATTGGATGATGGAACACGGATCTCAGATAAATTGTGAGGAGAAAACTATCTCAATCAAAACTCCAAGTGGAGCAAGGATATTTTACCAAGCAGATAAGCACAGTCATATCATGGTGGATCTGCAGTTGAACTCAATGAAAGAGGTCAAATTGGAGGAGATTCCTATAGTAAATGAATTTCAAGATGTTTTTCCAGCAGAGCTACCAGGAATGCCACCAGACCGGGAGATAGAGTTTACTATTGACCTGATTCCTGGCACAGCACCAATAGCTCAAGCACCATATAAAATGGGACCCAAAGAGTTGAAAGAACTCAAGGATCAAATTGATGAGTTAGCTAGAAAAGGATTTATACAGGAAAGTGTATCACCATGGGGAACACCATTAATGTTTGTGGATAAGAGAGATGGTGTAAGATGGATGTGTGGTGATTGTACAAACTTAAACAATGTGACTATCAAGAACAAGTATCCTTTACCAAGAATTCAAGACTTGTTTGATCAAGTGAAAGGAGCTGGAGTATTTTCAAAGATCGATTTAAGATCTGGATACCATCAAATAAAAATCAAACCGGAAGATGTTCCAAAGACAGCATTTGTCTCAAGATATGGACACCATGAGTATCTGGTAGTACCATTTGGTTTGACCAATGCACCGGCAATATTCATGAATCTGATGAACAAGATCTTCATGGCATATTTGGACAAGTTTGTCATAGTCTTTATTGATGATATTTTGATATATTCCAAGGATAAGGAAGAGCATGCTGATCATTTGAGAATAGCATTTCAGACTCTAAGAGAACACAAACTTTATGCTAAGTTTAGTAAGTGTGAATTTTGGCTAGATGAGGTAGAATTCCTCGATTATGTGATCAATAAATATGGAATTGTTGTAAATCCATCTAAAGTTCAGTCAGTACTAGAGTGGACTGCACCAACCAATGTGAAGCAAATTCGAGGTTTCATAGGAATGGCTGGTTATTATCGGAGATTCATTGAAGGTTTCTCCAAAATAGCCGGACCAATGAACAAATTGTTAAAAAAAATACACCATTCAATTGGGATGAGAAGTGTGAAGCAAGTTTTCAATAGTTTAAGACTAGGTTAACCACAACTCCAATCTTAGTAGTTCCTAAAACAGGGAAGGACTTCACAGTATACAGTGATGCATCTAAAGAAGGTTTGGGTTGTAATTAATGCAAGATCGAAAAGTGATTGCTTATGGCTCAACACAACTGAAACCACATGAAGTCAACTATCCAACTCATGATTTAGAGTTAGCAGCAGTAGTTTTTGCGCTAAAAGGATGGAGGCATTTCCTATATGGAGCCAGATGTGAGTTATACACTGACCATAAAAGTCTCAAATATTTCTTCACTCAAAAGGAATTGAATATGAGACAGAAGCGTTGGTTGGAACTAATCAAGGATTATGATTTAACAATCAACTATACTCCAGGGAAAGCAAATATTGTAGCTGATGCTTTAAGCAGAAAGAGTGCAGATATTCAGCCTAGTAATCGGGAGTTACCAAAAGAATTACAAATGGACTTGGAAAGATTAGAGCTTCAATTCATCAGAACAAAGGTTCTTGGAGGATTAGCTACTATGCAGGTAGTTGCAGAGCAGGACAGTGATCTTAAGCAAAAAAAATTAGACATCAAGCAGAAGATCCTTTTATTGCTAAGGAAATTCGGAGGATATCTCAAGGGAAAAAAAACAGTTTTTCGCCTTGGAGTATATGAGTCCTTATGGTTTCAAGAACGTCTATGTGTTCCAGATGTGACTGAGATTAGAGATGCCATACTCAGAGAAGCACATGAAACACCATATTCTATACATCCAGGAAGTACTAAGATGTATATGGACTTGAAAGAACTATTCTGGTGGAATAACATGAAAAGGGATATTGCTAAATATGTATCTGAAATGACATACTTGCCAAAGGGTAAAAGCTGAACATCAAAGTCCAGTAGGACCATTACAACCTTTGGATATTTCTGAATGGAAGTGGGAAGAAATTGGAATGGATTTCATCACAGGATTGCCCATGACACCAAAAAGGAAGGATATGATATGGGTAATTGTGGACAGACTCACTAAGAGTGCACATTTTATTCCGATGAATCAAAAAGATAATGCCAAGAAACTAGTTGAAGTATATGTCAAAGAGATAGTAACTAAGCATGGAGTACCCAAAAAGATCGTAACTGATAGAGGATCAGTGTTTACTTCAGCATTTTGGAAGCAATAGCATGAAGCACTTGGTTCAAAGCTAGATTTCAGCACAACATATCATCCTGAGACAGGAGGTCAAACTGAAAGAACAAATCAAATACTAGAAGACATGTTAAGAGCATGTGCATTAGATTTTGGAGGTACATGGGAAGACCATCTACCATTGGCAGAATTTTCTTATAATAATAGCTATCAGAGTAGTCTGAAGGCAGCTCCATATCAGGTTCTGTATGGAAGGAAGTGTAGATCACCAATATGTTGGTATGAGCCTGGAAGCAGCAAAGAATTTGCGCCATACTATATCAAGGAAAGACAAGATATCATTGATAAAATCAGGGATAGACTGAAAATAGCCCAGAGTAGGCAGAAAAGTTATGCTGATCAAAGTCGAAGATCTTGGCATCCAGAAGTGGGAGACATGGTATACTTGAAAGTAAGTCCAATGAAAGGAGTGAAAAGGTTCGGAGTTAAAGGAAAACTGAGTCCAAGATACATCGGACCATTCAAGATATTGAGTCAAAACAGAACTATAGCCTATGCTTTAGAATTACCATCAAGATTGGCTCAAGTGCATAATGTTTTCCATGTATCACAACTTCGTAAATGTTTGAAAGTTCGGGATGATGCAATCACAAATCAGGAGATAGAACTACAAGCAGACTTGACCTATATTGAAAAGGCCTATAAAATTTTCGAAGAAAACTGGAAAAGGTTAAGGAATAGAGCAATCAAATATTGCAAAGTACAGTGGGAACATCACCCTGAAAGGGAAGCCACGTGGGAGAAAGAAGAGGATTTAAAGAAAGCCTATCTAGAACTATTCAGGTACATCTCAACAAACTTTGGGACGAAGTTTAATTTAAGGGGGGAAGTCTGTAACATCCCAGCATTTAGGAACTAACGAAGGGTAGATTTAGAAATTTGGAATGTTGCATGCATTCATCTGTGAAAATGTGGGTAAATGTTTCGCCAAATAAAAGACCTAAAGTGATCAAGGTTTCTTTCATACTTTGAGATTTGATTTAGTCTTAAAGGATGATTGCTATAGACTTTGATATGATCTTTGAGGAATTATGTGTTTTGGGAAATAAAATTTGAATTTAAAACTTGAGTGTTTAAATTATAATTCAAATGATTTTTGAATAATGTTTGAATCTTGATTTAATTAACTCAAACTTTATTTAAAGAAAGAAATTAAGAATATGAATATTTATTTCATATTTTCATTCAATAAATAAGTTACAAAAAGGTAACTTATTAAAATCATCCACAATCTTCACCATAGAAAATAAACAAAGAATAAGAATATTTCTTTATTAATAATAGTATAATCTTTATTACAAAATCATAAAATGAATATTACAAAAGAATAGAACTAAAACTACAAAAGAATAAAGAATATTACATTGGATTATTCTATAAAGAAAAATAAACTAGAATATTCATCTTCAAATCTGTACCCGCAAAATAAACAGAAACTGAATAGAAAAAGGAAAGTTAGGATTAGCATTGTTTTACTCTCAGACTTGTCAGTGAAGTGCACTGATCAAGGTTCATCATGGAGTAAACTTATAAAAGGGGCAAGTTTCACCAATATGAAAAGATAAATCTTTCATAATTTAAAGCCAGAAGTCAATTGACAGCAAGGAGGGGCAAGTTTCACCAGCCAAGTACAAGTAATCACATAAAAGTAACTTTCAAAATTCTGAACATATCCACATCTGTGCAACAAGCACACAAGCAGCACACACACCAAACTACATGGTGTGTGCTGTTAGCACCTCAGCAACAACCCAGCAACACAAAACTGCTCAGCATAGCCGTGGAGAGGCACTAGTGCATCTCTTCACTGCTCATACACATAAGAACAGCTAGCTTAGCCAGAGCCAAATAAACCAGCCACACCATCTCACATCAGATCAAGCCACATATCACCTGATGGTGACATAAGGAGGAGAAGGATGAGGTGAATAGCAAGGCCAAGCTCACAGGAGCTAGGAGGAGCAGAGTTCCTCAAGGCCAAGCACAAGCATCAAGGGAATACAAGAACAACATCAAGGGGAGAAGGACTGGATCAGACCAGCAACACCACCAGCACATCAAGCCATCACCAACATAGTTTTTGTGGTGAGCATCATAAACAACCATGTGATCTGTTTATCTTATCCCAAGCAAAGTATATATGCTGATGCATAAGGCAACCTCTCAATAATCACCCAAGTGGGGTGAAGCTATCCTAGAGGTTTTAAACTTAAAGACCAAGATCAAACTCTTTTCAAAACACCAAATTCTCAGACCAGCCTCATAGAATTGGTGATACCAAAGGCAACCTTTATTTTCTATCAATGGTTCTTACAAAATCTGGGCACATCTCCAAGAAGGAGTATCACCTCAGATTCTGTAAGCCACAAACAAAACCATATATAGTAACCAACTAGGATCTAAGATCTAGCAAGCAGTTATGTCTTAACAAATTTGGAAAAAGACAACAACATAGAAGCTTAGTCCCTAGAGCCTCAGACCAGCATCATTGGCTAGGTCAAACAATAATTTTTCCAACTTATCTATCAACATCCATCAAGTCCCAAAAATGACTTTAAGTCTAGTCAGTAACAAGATCTACTTATCTATCATCTTAAGAAGGTTTCATAAGAACTGACCTTATCACAAAGACAATCAAATAAATCATCTATCAAATCATCTCCCTGGAATTAGAAGCAGGGATCATATCCTAATTATTTATTCATGATCAAAGAATCATTAGATTCTACTGAATAAAATTTGTAACAAGCATCATCTGGCAAGCCAACAATAACTAGGTCAGTAAATTCTCACTTACTAGATCATTGCCAGTATCAAGATACTGACAATAGATAAACACATCAATTCACCAGAGTACCAGCCAGAGGCAATAATATGTAACCCTAGCCTTTAATCCAACCTTAATCACACAGCAACAATAGCATCACACAATCAAGTGGTTATGATCACTAACAATGAGGTGCAGAGCATCCCAAATCCCCATTAAACAGCACACCCAGATCATAGGAGAATCTTACAAGTACCAGACATGAACCCTAAATGGGATAAATCATCTTAATCAGGACAAGACAGTAACCAGATAGGTCACTACCAACATCTAGCATAGGATGGGCGAGCACAGAGAGCTCAAGGGGGAGAGGAAAACAACTCACCAAAGGTCCTCGCTGGAGACTAGAAGAGGAAGCAGAGGTGGCCGACGACCATGGCGGCACGGGGAGCACCCCCAGGGGGTGCTGCGACCCAAACAACGCCACGGCGGCGACCATAGCCATGCCAAGAGGCAAGGTGAATCACCACGACACACAACAGCAGCGATGGCGCCAGGATCCACGCCCACCCCCAAACCCTAAGGTTTGGGACGTCATCGATCTGTCGCTGGAGAGCTCCATGCCCAAATCTAGTTGGATAGGAAGGAAGACCGTAGTCGACAACCTCCTCCTGCACCACGGCAGCGACCAAAACGGTCCACAATGGCGGGAATCGTCGGCAGCGACATCACCGACCACGGGGTCGGGGATGGAGGAGGAGAGGAGTGAGCTCGAGGGTGAGAGACAGCGAGTGGGTGGGCTAAGTTGGGCTAGAACCCTTCGGGGTGGCTATTTTGACTATGCCTAATGGGCCACAAGGGCCCAATAGGAATAAGCTAGCCCAAAAACCCTTAAGGTCTATTTTAATAAATAGAAAAAGACCAAAATGCCCCTGAACTTAATTAAATTCTAGAAAATAAAAGTCCAAAAAATATAAATAAAATATTTTTGGATTCACAAAAATCCAAACTATCCAAATAAATTAAGATATAATATTTTAGACATTTAAATTTTATTAAGAATTTTGTAATTTATATATTCCTTATGGAATTTTACAAAATTATTGAAAGATGATAAAAATAAATAAAAATCACGTTCATTATATATTGAAATTTTAGTATTTTTGAAAAATACTAAATAAATATTTAATAACAATTTTTGATATTTTAATGACAATTCCTAAAAGAATTATTAAATCAATAAAAGTCAAATAAAAGGAAAATAAAATAAAAGAATACAATATTCTATTATAAATATTAAAAATTAATATTTATAAATCTTTTATTATTAAAAAGAGTTTTTATAATAATGGGGAGAATGTATATCAAGTTAAATGATGCATTACATTACTTTGCATAATCATTTTGTTTCTTTAAATATTGTCCTTACCAGGCAATAATGATGTTTTTGTAGACATAGAAGCTCAAGGTCCAGTGCAGGCATCAGACTTCACTACCTTGCCATCACAAGGCAAGTTTATCACTTGCTCATATCCTTTGAAGAGTCTTTATCAAAGTATTTGCAAATTGTGTGTTATCATAAATACTCTAAAATAAAGAAAATATTAATTTCACAAATAAAGAAATCATAGATATCATCCTAAGTGATGATATAATGTAGCAATAGAACTTAGGGTTCTATTTGCAACAATGATGATAAATTAGGGACTTAATAACCCCTGACATCAGTGATTATAGCGTCGTATATTACGCGTTAGCCATGAGATTTGGAATGGGACAGAGAAGTCAGCTGTATCTTCTTCATCTCGCATGAAACCGGATGTGCAGGTCGTGGCTGTTATCCTCGTAGCGTGCATATTAATTGATAATTTGTAGAGGATATGTATCATATGAGTGGGAACCCTCATCGTCCCATGATAGTTCTAACATCTAACGGTTTGTACAAACCATTGCCGTAATTCATGATATGGGCATGGTGTACACCAAGGAGGCATGCGAGGTCGCGAAGGGGGCAGTGATTGGCTTGGACCAACTACTAGGCCCCACATCATGGAATTGTGGACGGGAAAGTACGCCCGGTTGTGCAACAAGGAGTTGATCTCTCATGGGTAAAGTAACGCACCTCCGCAGAGTGTAAGAATTGTAACTTGTTACTCCCTGTTCCGGGAAGGAGCTACGAACACGGCAGGAAAGGAACTCCATGAAAGTTCTGGTCAACCTGTGAAGGCTGATTGTCATAGATTTTTATAATAAAATCAATCTTTGAAGAAAGATTTACAAAAACTGCATAGTGCCAAGGAATTATAGTCCGAGGTGGTAGTTAGGGCATCAAACTTCCCACCTTGCATATAATGAACTTGTTGGGTAACCCTGTTACTCATCCTTTCCTTTGATCCCTTGCTTAGACTCTGAGGATCCCGAAGACGTGGCAATGCATGCAGCTGAATGTCAAGAAGATGTGTTCTATGAGGAGCCTGACTTGTCAGGAGGTGTTGAAGGAGTGGATTACGAAATCTGCTATGGTGTCGACGATAACGAATCCAACTAAGTAACCTAGTTAGTAGTAGCCAACGAAACCGAGCAGCATGAACTCTATAGAATAAGCTGCTGATCTCAACTCCTAGTCGGAGTTGGTACTTTTAAATTCCGCTGAACACTTTATATTTTGGTTTGTAAGTTGAAACCTTTTAAAGTCCTGAACTTCTGGTATTGTAATAATAATAATGTGTGAATGTTGTAATATGGACCCGCAATGTTTCTGTTGTGCCACTCTGAGGGATGTGATATTTACGGAACGGTGTTCTATGAGTGTCATGTCAACGACTATAGTATACTACACATGCAGTGGTATGATGGGTCACCGCAAAACACCTCAAAGTGTAGACAAAGCAAAGCAAAGTAGATACTAAACAAGCATGAAACATCAAAAATTATAGATACGTTTATGGCGTATCAGTTGTCCAGGTCACCATCTTCGACTATATCGACTTTCCAAGGGTACAAGATAAATGGGAGTACATTTTACGCGATTGCCCAAGATAAAAAAAGCACCAACCAAAACATTGGTGTCCGCTTTGATGCAACAAACAATAATGGGTCAAAGACCACATATTATGGTTACATAGAGGAGATATGGGAACTTGACTATGGACCTACTTTTAAGGTCCCCTTGTTTCGGTGCAAATGGGTCAATATGATAGGAGGCGGGGTAAAGGTAGACGAGCAGTTCGAAATGACAATAGTGGATCTCAACAATCTTGCGTACTTGGACAAATCATTCATCCTAGCCAATGATGTAGCTCAGGTTTTCTATGTGAAGGACATGTCTACCAACCAGAGAAAAGGAAAAGATAAGCAAAAGAGTACATCAGACAATGAGCCAAAGCGCCACATAGTTCTTTCAGGGAAAAAACATTGTGGGAGTGGAGGAAAACACAGACATGTCATAAGATTATGATAAGTTTCATGAAATTCTGCCCTTCGCAGTAAACACTGATCCAACAACCCTGTTAATTAATGAATATGCTATATGGTTACAATGCAATTATCGAGGGACACACACGAACAAATGATCTATAATAATGTATTAAAAATTTATGTAAAAGTGTTCTGAAAACTCAAAAGAAATTTTTTATGTAATGTATTGTTCCCGAGCATTCTGAATAGTTCCCAAGACAATCTCTTCATTTAACTGATCTGCTATTATGGATATGAAAACTAATACATATTTCTCAATCAAACTGGATGTTGACTCCCGGTTCCTGATCCGCGGGAGGTGAACACCCAATGAGAAGGAACCATCACAGAAGCATAGCTCGGGTGATATCCTTGAAGAAAATTCTAGGTATCGGAGACCCTGACGTCCAACATCACCATATAGCGATGAACATGCTTGTCGTCCTCCCTGACACGACGATGTACCACCTCCTCAGGGTCCAGCTCCCTCTGTACCGAGCCTGGACCACGCAACGGTCACCAAAGAAGCTTCGGTTCGATGACGAGACCTGGATTCCTCACCAAGCGACGTCTCTCGGAAGGTAGCACTTCCTAGTGCCAGCCTAGCAGAGCCCAGTACTCCATCGTTATTGTTGAGCTGACGATAAGGATGTGACATCCTAAAGTAGGCGGCGGACGCGCGTGGTCAACAACGAGGCAACAGGGAATGTGTGGTAGCCATGGCGGTTGTCCTATATATATAGGGAAATGGTGGAAAAACATGGCGGGAAGCGGAGGGAAAGGACAGGAAAACATGGCGGGAAGCGGAGGGAAAGGGCGGGAAAACATGGCAGGAAATATCTTTAGCCTCGGTTGAAGAAACCAACCGGGACTTAAGGGGTTGCGGCAGCTGGGGCCGGCACGAGCATGTTTAGTCCCGGATGGTGTCTCAAGAAGCGAGGAATCCTCTTTTCGACTCTGACTCCCCCACTCCAGTCGTTGCTTTTCTTTCTGTTACTTCGAAAGTAGCTGCTTCAGCTTCAGCCACGCGAATTCTCGATACTGAATAGAAGAAGCGGGAATAGGAAGATTTTTGATCCTGGTTGGAGACACCAGCCGGGACTAAACATGGGTGGCGACAATATTTCGGTGGGTGGCGGCACTATGCCAGTGAGTGGCGACACTATTTCGGTTGGTGGAGGCACTATGCCAGGGGTGAGTGTCGATATTATCTCATGAGTGTCGACACTATATTGTGCTGCTTAATCTATAAATAGGCATCCTTGTGAAGTTATCAACTGCAAGCAAGCTGGTGTGCGAGAGCAGGGACGCCACTATGGCGAGCTCCTGGGAGATGCCTAAGGATCCAGTCCTTAGAAATCTTCTACCAGCTCGCCATAGAGGCACTCCCTAATATGTGAAATTAGTTTTCTCCCCGGCGTATTGATCTATCTAGAGAAACTATAAAATGCAATATGGTGTGCCAGAGCAGGGATACCACTACGGCGAGCTTGTGGGAGATGCCTAAGGATCCAGTCCTCAGGAATCTTCCATGAGCTCTCCATAGAGGCACTCCCTAATATGTGAAATTACTTAGCTCCCCGAAATAAGAATAGAACATCATCTTCATAGTTCGGGAAAGTTGTAGAGACTAATACTATTAGGAAACAGTCCATTTGTCCTGGTTTCCTGACTACGGAATTGGGACTAAAGGCCCCCTTTAGTCCTGGTCCAGCCATAAACCGGGACTAACACTCAATATATTTATTAATATTAAAAAAATGGGACTATGGAATCATGACTAAAGGTCCCCCTTTAGTCATACTCATGTATATCCCTATAGTACACAGCTTCAGGGTCGTCTTCGTCTTTGTCATCGTCGTCATCACTAGGCGCACGCAGCTGGATCGTCAGCCTAGCCATAGCATATTCCGGGGGCACCTGCCACTCCAGCCTCAGATTCACGACACGTGGGGGGAGGGATCCCGGATGAAGATGCCGCTACGCCCGCGGCCTTCACCACCACCACCCTTCTTGTGGCTCTGTGGCGGGTGCGGGCACTGTAGGCGAGGATGATCTCCCTGGGCGATATAGTGCATCACGCTGACGATAGTCCAGTTCGCCCACCACTGGAGGCGGCTGACTTCATTGTGGTTTACCAGGGGAGGGCTGTCACCCTTGTAACTAGCGAGGTCCCTTTCCTGCCGGTTAGCGAAGAAGGCATTCCAGGTGTCATAGTTGTCGGGATCCCAATGGGGACCATCCATTGCTTTGCCATGAGCTCGAGGTAGAAGTGGTTCGTGATGGCCGCCTGACGTGTGGAACCTTGAGGAACAGGAGGGACAAGAACCCCTCCAGCGCTCAGCATCCAGTAGGAAGCCAGCCGGTAGCCCGACGGGCATGGATATCTAGAGGCGCCCAACGCCTCAGTCTCCTCGACGGTCAGAATGGCCCAGTATGCGGTGTCCTTTGTTGTGAGAGGGGAAGGTGTGGATGTGTGGACGACCATGGCGGTCGTCCAAGATATATAGGTAAAGGGTGGGAAAACATGGTGGGAAACGGAGAGAAATGGCGGGAAATCATGGAGTGTGGCTTGACGTCTCTAAGAATGACGAGAAATATCTATAGTCCCGGTTAGTGGCTCCAACCGGGACTAAAGGCCCCTGAAATATCTTTAGTCACAGTTACTAGTTTTAATAGTTAGGTTAAGTATTTTAGAAAATACAAAATATTTTTGGATTAGTTATTCAAATTAAAACACATTTCATGTTGAAAGTTTTGTAAGATTCAAAAATATGAAAATAATAGTGAATGCCTTTTGAATTGAAAATGGCACAATTGATACATGATGTCAACAGATGTATGGATGATATATTCATATTCCTTATATTTTTTGATAATAATAGGCATATTATTTGGATTTATACAATAGGAGCTACGAATTTCCAAAGTTTTCTAATTGATTTGAATTATATAAACTAAAAAAAAGAAAATTTACAAAAGAGCCTCTAGTTCCAGGTCGGGCTGCACCTGGGACTAAAGGGTGGGCCTCGCACGCAAAAACGAACCAGCCAAAAAAAAACGCACTTGTCCCGGATCATGGCTGAACCCGGGACTAAAGTTGGGGGATCTAGTCCCGGGTCGTGGTACAGCCGGGGACTAGAGGACCTCTAGTACCGGCTTGTACCACCGCCCGGGACTAGAGGGTAATCTTTATATATTTCCCGCCCCGGGTCTGCCCCGGAGTTAGCAAATCGACTAAGATGAATAGAAACGTAGCCACACGCAGGGGAGGTATTGCCCGCCAATTCCTCCGCATCGCCGCCCTCGTCTCTGGCACCGTCTCGCGCGCGCATGCTCGCTGCACCGCCTAATACGTTGGAAACTTATCTATAATTTTTGATGCTGCATGATTTTTTAGTATCTACTTTTCTTTACTTGTCCACACTTTGAGGTGCTTTTTACATGTTTTCTGGTACTAACCTACTAACAAGTTGTAACAGTGCAAGATACTTGTTTTCTGTTGTTTTTGGTTTCAGAAAAGTTAGTAAATAAATATTCTCGGAATTGGATGGGACAAAGGACAAAGTCAATTACTTTCCGTGGGGAACAAGAAGTCCAGAGGAGAGCCATAGGGGCCGGCCAGAGGGGCCAAACCCACCCCAGGCGCGGGTGGGACCCACCCCGCGCCTGGTTAGGGTTTGGTCGCCCTGGCAGCCGCCTCGGTCTCCCCCTTCGCCTATAAGAAGCCCCCGATGCAGAAACCCTAGGTACCCGATCAAATATCCACAAAACCGTCTGTAGCCGCCGCCACCATCGTCCCTAGATCTGGGGGGATCTGAAGTTCTTCCCGGCACCCTGCCGGAGTGGAGATCCTCCCGGAGGCATTCTCTCCGGTATGATGCATGAGTAGTTCCACCTTGGACTATGGGTCCATGTAGTAGCTAGATGGTAGTATCTCCTCCTTTGTGCTTTCATGTATAGATCTTGTGAGCTCCATTCATGATCAAGATCTAATCTATTTGTAATCATGCATGTTGTGTTTGCGGGGATCCGATGGATATTGAGATTATTATGTTGGTTTGATTAATTGTTTTGTCTTTATGATTCTATCATGTCTGTGTTGTTTGTGATCTTGCATGCTCTCCGTTATTAGTAGCTATCTTGGCCAAGTAGTTGTTAGTGACTCCAAGAGGGGGTATTTATGCTCGATAGTGGGTTCATGCCTCTAGTTTCCAAGGGAAGTGACAGAAATCTCTTCAGTTGTAGATGTGTTGTTGCTACTAGGGATAAAACAACAGTCTCTTATTCATGGAACATGTGGACTGTTTACCTTACACACTTTGTTTAAAGCAGTTGTCGGTTGCTTGCAACTTAATACTGGAGGGGGTTCGGATGATAACCTGAAGGTGGACTTCTAGTCATAGATGCAGTTGGATGGCGGTCTATGTATCTTTTTGTATTGCCCAATAAACCTCATAGGATCTTTCTGACTAGTAATTGCATTGTTATGCCTTGCTCAGTTCCTGTCAATTGCCCTGCTGTAATTTGTTTACCCTTCATGCCATGTTGTTTATCTAAGGAGAGCACCTCTAGTGAACTATGGACCCCGGTCCAATCTTTACCATTGATACATCTTCCACTGTTACTTGTTTACTTGCTGCAAACCATTACTTCCACACCATTTGTTTAATCGTTTATTACAGCAAACCGGTGAGCGCCGCACAGTTCGTTGGGGAAAAGTCTTGAGTTTGTGTTGTGCAGGTCTCCATGTTGCTTGCAACACCTGTGTGACGTTTCCTTCCCCCTTCTGGTTCGATAACCTCGGTTTCAACTGAGGGAAAACTTGTTGCTTGCTCTTCACACCCTGCTCTTCGGGTTACCAACAAAGTGCCACGTCGAGCACCATCAAGTCTTTCTGGCGCCGTTGTCGGGGAGGCAAAGGACATCTTCACTAGGGGAGTCCTTCACTTCCTTTCTCTTTACTTTGTTTTTATTTTTATTTCTTTCTTTTGCTTGGTTTTGTTTGCCTCTTTTCAAAAAACCTAAAAAAATTAGTTTATTTTGGTTCGCTTTCTCCTATCAAAAACACACAAAAAATTAGTTCATGCTCTAGTTGCTGGTCTGTCATTGCCTTGCTTGGTCATGCTTTCTATCAATGGATGGTTTATTTGAAACTAGTTCTTATTGGCAAGGTGGGTTCACAGAAGAAGAAAAGTATTATTATAAGGAACACCGTTTTTCACAAAAATGGAAACACTTATGGGAACAAATCGATAGGTTGAATACTATTTCTAGAGACGTGTGCTCTACTTATAATGTTACTTATTGCTTTGATAAAGCTTGTTGATACAGGAGGTATAAACACCTACCCTTTCAATGTGAGTTTAATAATAATGTTAACATATCTTCTTATGTTAAAGGAAATTATGATTTTGATGATGTGGAACAAATTTAAGAATTTATTGCCTTCAAGGGTGCATTTGAACTTGCCAGTTTGCTTGAAAATACTAATGATGCACCTTATAAACATGAGGTTTTTGAGATACTTAAATTTTGCTTTGATAATTACAAGGAAGAAAATTTCTATATTATTGAATATTTTAATAGGTGCTTTCCACATTTGGAAGAGACTAATGCCATGCAGGAGCCTATGGAAGAAGAAATTGCTGGAATTGGAAGCTCAATAGATGAAAAAGAGGAGAACAGTGATGAACAAAATGAGGAAGAATGGATCTGCCCATGCCTACCTTCTAATGAGAGTAACTCTTTAACTCTTATATTATTTGATTATCCCCCATGCTTACCAAAGGAGGATGAATGTTATGTTCTTGTGGATACTTTTGAAATATCTTCTTTGGATAAAACATGTGGAGGTTTTAATCCCACTATTTTTGAGCTTGATAGAAATCATGTGTTTGTAGCTCATGAAAGGCCTGCTTTATGTGATAGTTATATTGTTGAGTTTATTCATCAGGATACTGAAAATTATTATGAGAGATGAAAATATGGTTGTAGAAGTTTCCATGGTACTGAAACACCTCTCTATGCACTAAAAGTTTTGAAGTTGCTCTTGTTTTATCCACCCATTATTGTTACTATGTGCTTCTTTGATTTATTTTCTTACAAGATTCATATGCATAGGAAGTGGGTTAGACTTAAATGTGTTTTGAATTTTCTTCTTGATGCTCTCTTTTACTTCAATTGATAATTCTTATGTGAGCATCTTCTCAAGCTATTAAGCAAAACTTAAAGGCGTTAAAGAAAAGTACTTGTTGGGAGATAACCCAAGATTTTCCTTGAGTCTTGGAAGTTATTACTTCTTTAATGACCTCTCCTTATCATTTTTATTTGCTTTTGGTGCCAAGAATGACCTCTAATGAGAGGGAAGTAAGATTTGGGGAGTTGCTGTCCCGAAACAGATTTCTGTCCTCCACCAAAAACATTCGTGAGGCGTCTCTGTAACTCGGATTGAGCTAAAAATTTACGAATAAATCCCCCAGTATGTTAGATAACTTTCGTTAGTTCAACACGTTTTGATTTGAGCAATAGAAGATGTTTGAAAAATCTGTTTCTACCTGTTGGTCTCTTTTGACAGATTTCTGCCATTATTTGCATTTGCTTCTTGTTGATTCCTTTTTGAGTTATCTTCAGGTAAATTGAGATTTTTGAAGGAGTTACTACAGTATCTTGTGTTTTTAGTAAGAAGCCTTGCTGTTTCAAAGGTTTGCCAGTGGTCTAATATCTTTTGAATAAGCTAATGTTGCTAATGAAGATTGTGTGTAGTTTTGTATGAAGGAAACATTTCAGGTGTAAAGAGAGAATGATGCAATGAGATGAAAAATGGAGAAAAGCTCAATCTTGGGGATTACACCATGATTTCACCCCAATAAATATCCAAGAGGTACAAGCGCCAAGCTTGGGGATGCCCAAGGCATCCCCTTCTTCATCAATAAAATCTCAGGTCTGTCTAGACACTTCGTTTTTATTGTTTCATGCACAATTGTGTTGTTCTTGGTGCGTCTTAGTTTTCATTTGGTTTGCTTAGTTTGTTTAGTTTGCTTGAATAAAGAATTTTGGACCCCCATTCTCGTTGTGTTGTTTTGCAAATGAGTTTGCTTGGTGTTTGGAAAGGAGTAGTAAGTTCTTGGTTGAAGTGCAAGAGGAGCTTGCATTGACTGTGACTTAGATTTTAGCATGACATGCTAGGTGTTGTTTTAGCATTATTCTTAGTGATTATTTCTGTAGCATGTCTTGTTCCAAACAATTGGGATTTCTTAGTGTGCCTTGAAGAAATTATGCGTTGTTTTAGCATGCAAAAGCATAGTATTGTGGTATTCTCCTTTGATGCTTTGCTTGGGTTAACTTGGAACATGCTCACACCATGTTATGACTTTGACAAGTCACCATTAGCCTCTATGATCATTTAGTCCTTAACTTGTAGTACCACTCTTTTCTTTGATTAGTTTGCTTTGTTGCACTTCGTGATTTTGGCCATTATTGCTCTCTTAGTTGGTTGCTCCCAGTCTTTTGCTAGCCTCCACTTGTATGAGTAAGCTCTACTCATGCTTCCAACTCCCAAGAAACCAAGTTTTTCCAAAGTTTCCACTATAAACTCCTATGCACGGTGTGTTACACCATTCCAAGTATATTCTTGTTTTCAACTATCTTCCAATTAAAAACTATTTTGTTATGTGAAAACTTAGTGATTAAAGCCCTCACGAACTTGATGGCACACTTTATTCTTTGCCCCTAATAAACTTGAACCATCGTGACAACTTTGTTGTATATGCTTGCACTTATAAGTTGGAATTAGCAGAACCGTGCTGTCACGGGGAACGTTTTCAACATTGCACTTGTACCTTGTTGTACTCAGTTGATATCATGTTCTTTTGTCTATGGATGTCACCGGTGTGAAATAAAGAGGGAACTTGTAAGTCCATGGAGTTTGTATCCTGTGTTAGAGAAACGCCTAGGCCGCTAGCCTAATCCATGCCTAATCATGGTGGAAACTTGCAGCATCACCATAATGAGCTATCTATGAAGCATCCTCAATGTCACATCCCAAGATTTTCCAAATCTTGTAATGTGAAAAATAAATAAATAAAATAAAGCTTTGTTGATTTTTAGGGTGAGAAGAAACTTTTTGAATCCAATTGGAAACTTTCAAAACCCATTTGGATCAAATAGAATCCTAAAGGGATTTAAAAAGTTAAATAAACAATAAAGTTAAAAATATTTGGAATTACTATTTTGGATCTTTTAATAAAAGATTTGGTTTTCAAAAGAAAAGGTAGATTTATAAATAAGGATTATTTTATAGAGCCAAATTAGACCTTGGCCAAGCTTTTGAAATAAAATATTTCTATTTGATAAAAATAGTAAAAGTTTATTTAAAATAAAATAATAAGGATTTAATATCCAATTTTATTAGAAATAAAGGTTTTACTATTTTAATTAAACATCAAAACTTGTTAATTTATTTTTAACAAGTTTTCCAAGTATTTTATATTCTCAAATAAAACCTACTGAAGTGTTTTTGGTTTTATATTTAGATTTCAAAAATACAGATTTTAACAAAACAAATCCTATTTGAATTAAATGATTAAGGTCTAGTCATTTAATTATCAATGGACCCTAAAATAAAAATATTATATTATTTTGAGACTTGGAATATTGTTATTAAATGGAACCAAAACTCACGGCAAAGTTTGGAGGAGTTTTGAAATCTTTTGAGTGTTTGTTTTGTTGATTGAATTTCAAAACAGAAAATAGAAATAGAAAAAGATAAAACAATTAGAAAGAAAAAAAATAGAACCAGACCTGACCCAACCCACCTGGCCCAGGAAGCCCAGTTTCCCTCCTTTCGGTAAACGTTTTCCACGAAAAACCGACCATGGAGTCACCGAACACACGGCCTCCTCTTCCTCTCCTCGCAGACAACATGCTTCACGCCAGCTCAACGTCGTCTTCCTCGCGTTGAACTTGCCGGCCGTTTCCTGCCGTTGATGCCGCGAATGAATTCGCTTCAATGCCGCGTTTAATCCTCGCCGTGACCCTGCAGTATTAATCGCCTCGGTCTCCTCCTCCTTTCCCCTTAAACACTGCTGCACGAGAGCCACCAGGCTGCCCCTGATTTGGTCTGCACGACCACTGCTCCGACCACCGTCCCCAGCCAATTCCGGCGAGCCCAGCCACCGCCTTGCCTCCTCGACCAAGCTCACACACTCCCCAGACCTAGGCGCACCACCTTGTGCCTTTAGTTCGCCCACGCTCGCCCTAGAGTGTCAGCAAGGACCAGCTCGATTTGCCGCCGCCGTCTGTCTCGCCTCCGACGAGCTTTCCTGGTAAGAACCAACCACCCCGAGCCCTATCAATCACGCACGCAACATCGCCATGACCTTGCGCGTCTAACCGTGCACTCCGTTTGCTCCCTCGTGACCTGTAGCGCCATCCCCGACGACGACAGAGCATGGCCGTCATCAGACGCAACTCCGGCGAGAAATCCCGCTGGAACCAGAGCGCCCCTTGACGAGCTGACCGTATCTTGAGCATCAGAGCGTCACCACGATCACTGTAAGCACCTCACCTCCTCCCTTGCTTCCTGTAATCGCCGCGACGCCACCGTCTGACCTCGCGCCACCGCCAGCCGCCGCTAGCGCCGCCAGTTACTGGTCGAGCTGCTGTGAGCCGTGCGATGCGAATCGTCCGGCTGAGATTAGAACTAAACGAAGAGGTATGAGTCAACCCGCGCCGTGCGATCTGTTTAGATCCAACGCCTCACAGAGGCCGATCCGTACGAACCGGTACCGACCAGTAGTTTTGCGCCGCGTGGCATTGGATCTGTTTAAAACAGATTTAGAATCTGATTTGTTTGCCAATTTGAAAAACCCATAACTTTAGTTCTACACGTCCAAATTTTGCAAACTTCATATCAATGGAATCAGCAAGACAAGCCCTAGCCAACCATGCAATTTGTTTAGTAAAAAGCTTCTGGTAAAATGTTTGTTTTTGCAGAAACATTTGTATGCTTGTTTAGGTTATAAAAATTATTCCAAAATGATTTTTAGGTTGAAATCTTTGAAAATTGGTTTGTTGTGAACCTACTGACCCTAGGAACCAACTTATGGATTTAAAAATGTATTTTGTAAAGATTAGGATTGAATATTTGAATTAGCCCATTTCTAGTCAAATAAAAATATTGATTTTGATATGGAAATGATTTTTGAGAAAAAAACCATTGGAAAATGTTTTGATTCAAACCTACTGACCCTAAACACCAAGTTTTGTGAATTAACAACTTATATGGTGAACAATATAAAAATTGATGCCTTGCTAAAAACATTTTCTACCACATAAAATAATGATTGGATTTTAAAATGGTTTATAGATAAAACCCTTTTGGAAATAACTTTGCCACTTTGGAAAATGACCACTTTGAGCCTTACAATTTTTAGAGCCTAGTAGAAACCACCTTTGCAAATAAAACTATCTTTTGCATGCTTGCATGCATGACTTAGTTTCTATTATTTTATGTGTGTTTAATTTGATTGAATATTGGTTGGAATGCTAGTTGATTTTGTGGTTGCTTGATTGTTTTGTAGTGAAGCTAGAAGAGTGTGATATTAGCAAGATCAAGAAGTGAACCAACATTCCAAAAAAGGCAAGTGACACTATCATCCAAGTCCTACTATTTTCATTATACTTAGTGGATTTTTGAAACATGCATGAAAAGGATTTCTATACTTTATGCTATGCTAAATCCTAATAGGATACCCTTATATATATTCCTTAGTGAAAACAATGTAGTTGTAAAATTCTTAGCCATGCTATATATATTTTGAGAAGAGATACATGTTGAGATTTTATGAAGTTGAGAAAAGACTTATGTTTTATATAATAAAACAAGTACTCAATGAACCACCTGGGTGGACAAGGATACTCAAGTTTTGGACAAGGTGGCAACAAGAGGAACCATGTTTATATGGCAATCTCTTTTTGTTGTGCACCAGATGAAAACCACCCAGGGACTTAGAGATTGAACATGTTTCTCCAACAGTGGCTTCCGTGTACAGCCACATGCTATATGGCTCTGGCTTAGTCAACTACATTGGGAAGACCCATGCATTGGTCCTCAGGTTAACTGGAAATGAGGGAACTAGGAACCCTACATTGGTGCCTGAAGACAAGCTAGCATTGTGTATGGGAGGACCCTATGGAAAGACTTCGTCAAATTCTCAATCTGACAGTATTCCATCTTGGTGAGTACTTATCCAGCGGCCACTGGTGGCAACAAGATGAGATTGTGTCATGTGGGTAAAGTGTACAACTTCTGCAGAAGATTAAAAATTCTAAGTACTTAGCTGTGTCCCCGGTTATGGACAATACTGAGCAACTAAAGCCCGAAGCTATGGGAAATCTCGACATTCCAATTTCTAAAAGCAAAACTTTAAAGTGACAACAAAAGACTTGAAGCACTTGGGGTGTACCAAGGAGCTCAAAAGATTTTGATAAAAACTTGAAGCACTTGGGGTGTACCAAGGAGCTCAAGAGATTTTGACAAAGACCTGAAGCACTTGGGGTGTACCAAGGAGCTCAGAAAGATTTTGACCAAAGATCAAAACTGTTTTGAAAAGATAGGATAAATTATTGCTTTCTGCAAATGAGCCTAAAACCCTACTTAGCCAAATATGCATGTAATGATAGGATCCACTTATTTCTACATAGTAGTGAAACTTGCCAATACAATTCAAATGTATTGACCCTTGTGGCTGTAACTTGTTATGTTGCAGGATTGATTGATTTAGTAAAGTGTGTTGAATAGGATTACAAAGTCTACAACCAACATGGTTTCCTGTGGCACTTTGAAGATGAAGGACCCCATGCTCATAGATTTTTTGCTGCAATGTAATGTAATAGCCAAATGAGATATGTAAGATGTAATGAAATATTTTATTCCTGGTTATAAAGTTGTATTATGACCTTTGTTTCTTGATATTACATCTTAGCTGTGGATGCTAGCTATTGATCCAGGGACTAGCATTGTAATCACAGGGATTTCTACCTTATTAAAGGTTGGGACCTCTACACTCAATAAAAAGCTATGCATATGGTAAATAAAAAGATTGTTGAGATGCTCATTGTCTGCTTGCCTTGTCATTTTGGTTATGGGAAGGCTCCTATACCATGTGCAAGGGGTACCCCGTTGGCGGTTCTCAATGATATGCAAATACCTACAGTGACAAGAACTTACCTGTACCCAAAGTTGAGTATGCATGAGGTGTGGCCCTCGTATTCAAGGGACATGAGATTGCCAGCTTATACTTCGTCAAGCATATACTCCAGCTTTGCCACTTTAACCTTAACCACTTCAAGATGCTTATGATAGGGGCAATGAGGGCTGAAAGCTAACAAGTACCATACTTTTTGGAAGATCTTTTTGAAAATTGTAATCCCTGCTTCCTTTACAAAAAGGCCTTTCTTCCACCAATATTGAGTCTCCACCTTCTACCTTTAGGAACCATTAAGAGAGCATAGTTGTCATTCTATGTAGTGTTCCAAAGCTTATTAATTGATGCATATTGTGTTATTACTTGCTCTTGTGCTACTTGTTTCTAGTCACCCTTGTGAACTTTGCAGGTGACCTATGCATCTATTTGCTACTCTATGAGGGACAAGCTGATTTCCACTATGCTATGTTTTCTGTATGTGAAACAAACAAACGTTTTTCAATGCATATTATTCATGATCTTTATTTGTAGCTTGTCATGTTGCATGCATAGTTAGTATGTCCTATTGTTAGAACTCCATCTTTCATGCACATGTTTAGAGTTCTTTGATCCCAGTTTTCCATGCTTGCAAATGGTTGGATCTCTATTGTGAGGGTACATGTCACCTCAAAAATTATTCTGTTTATCACTTACCTACTCGAGGACGAGCAGGAGTTAAGCTTGGGGATGTTGATACGTTGGAAACGTATCTATAATTTTTGATGCTCCATGCTTGTTTAGTATCTACTTTTCTTTACTTGTCCACACTTTGAGGTGCTTTTTACATGTTTTCTGGTACTAACCTACTAACAAGTTGCAATAGTGCGATTCTGCTTTCTGCTATACGGTTTCAGAAAAGTTAGTAAAGAAATATTCTCGGAATTGGACGGGACAAAGGACAAAGTCAATTACTTTCCGTGGGGAACAAGAAGTCCAGAGGAGAGCCGGAGGGGCTGGCCAGAGGGGTCAGACCCACCCCAGGCACGGGTGGGCCCCACCTCGCGCCTAGCTAGGGTTTGGTCACCCTGGCGGTCGCCTCGGTCTCCCCCTTCGCCCTTAAGAAGCCCCCGAGGCAGAAACCCTGGGTAGCGATCAAATATCCATGAAACCGTCTGTAGCCGCCGCCACCATCGTCCCTAGATCGGGGGGATCTCAAGTTCTTACCGGCACCCTGCCGCAGGGGAGATCATCGCGGAGGCCTTCTCTCCGGTATGATGCGTGAGTAGTTCCACCTTGGACTATGGGTCCATGTAGTAGCTAGATGGTTGTATCTCCTCCTTTGTTCTTTCATGTATAGATCTTGTGAGCTCCGTCCATGATCAAGATATTATCTATTTGTAATCATGCATGTTGTGTTTGCGGGGATCCGATGGATATTGAGATTATTATGTTGGTTTGATTAATGGTTTTGTCTTTATGATTCTATCATGTCTGTGTTATTTGTGATCTTGCATGATCTCCGTTGTTAGTAGCTACCTTGGCCAAGTAGTTGCTAGTGACTCCAGGAGGGGGTATTTATGCTCGATAGTGGGTTCATGCCTCTAGTTTCCAAGGGAAGTGACAATAATATCTTAAGTTGTAGATGTGATGTTGCTACTAGGGAGAAAACAACGGTATCTTGCTCATGGAACATGTGGACTGTTTACCTTACACATTTTGCTTAAAGAAGTTGTCTGTTGCTTGCAACTTAATACTGGAGGGGGTTCGGATGATAACCTGAAGGTGGACTTCTAGTCATAGATTTAGTTGGATGGCGGTCTATGTATCTTGTTGTATTACCCATGAAAGAACATGTTGGGCCCCATGTGTGGTTTTGGTAATTAATGACAATATTTATGGACTAATGTGTGTATTAAGTTATACTTATAGGATTTGTCCATTTGCATCGCTTGGAGCATGTGTTGGCTTCAAGGTCGACGAAATGAAAAGAAGAGATATGTTGGGCAAGCTCAATATGCGAGGTCGATGATGAGGAATTAAGAAAGGCGTTCCATCTTGAGAAGGGCAAGACCGTCTACATCGAGCTCAAGTGGAATGCTCAAGGCAAAGGTATAATCTTGATAGGTTTTCTCTTTTGCCGGTCTCTTGTTGTGTGTAGGAGACCGGGTTTAGGATAGATAACCGTACTATCAAGAGGGGCTCTCGTATGAGTAATTCGGTCACATCGTTCGGAGAGAGCTCAAACCTTTGCATATTTGCATCATCATATTTGGTTGTTATTTGTTCTTATCCATGTGAGGATATAGAGCTTGTGGTAATATCCATAACAAGCTCTTGTTCATCAAAATCGGATCTTCCGTTTGTATCTTGTTGCGATTTTGATCTTGGCAGCTTTTCGGTTTCTCACCAAGTGAGGTATCTCACATTATTATACATGATACATTCTCACTTGGTTATAACCAATATTTTCACCTTTCATAGGGTAGCCCATGTCGTCCTTTTTCCAACGCAATTGGAATCGGGTCGATCGGAGTTACCAATCAAAAGTTATAAAGGTTTGAATTTTCCTAGGTACCAAAATGCGGTAGTACCGCATTTTAGTACTAACGGCAACGAGGGTTTTGGCAAGTTGCAAAATTCCACTGCCCTCCTAGGTACCAAAATGCGGTAGTACCGCATTTTAGTACCTAGCAAGGCAGAAGGTTTTGGAAAGTTGCCAAAATCCACTGCCGGGCTAGGTACCAAAAAGCGGTAGTACC
Source organism: Avena longiglumis (assembly GCA_030063025.1). Lineage (NCBI taxonomy): Eukaryota > Viridiplantae > Streptophyta > Magnoliopsida > Poales > Poaceae > Avena > Avena longiglumis. Next base: position 437,325,022 of record CP125974.1, on the reverse strand, counting down.
GCATTTTAGTACCTAGCGCGGTAGAAGGTTTTTTACTTTGTCATTTGGATCTATTCTCCCTTGATGGACTATGATGTTTCTTTGCATGATCTTATAGAGGTCGTTGTCCTCTTCAAAACGAGCCCAAGATCATCGAAATCGGAGTCCGGATGCAAAAGTTATGGCTGTTTTCGTTATGTGATGACCGGTAGTACCGGACCAGGATCCCAGAGTCCGGGGTCCGTAGTACCGCTTTTGGTACCGGGAGCTTGAGAGAAAATGCGTTTGGAGCCCCAGGAACCCTAGGTAATGTCCGTAGTGCCGGAAAGTCCGTAGTACTGGAAAAAGTCCGGTAGTACCGGGAATCGCGTTTTTGGGCTGCAACGGTTGGATTTTGGAGGGACCTATATAAGGGGCCTTCTTCCCTAATGGTTCCTCAACCATTCTTGCAAGTTTTCCCCTCCATTGTTGACCTTCTTGAGCTTGCTTTCTCTTAATCCCTCCAATGATTCTTTCATATTCTTGAGGGATTTGAAAGAGGAGATCTAGATCTACAATCCCACCAATCAATCTCTCCTCTAAGTGAGGGAACATATTGGGATCTAGATCTTGGAGTTTTTTGTGGATTTCCTCCATTGTTCTTCCTCTCTTATTCCCCCATAAGCTTTTGTAGCTTTGGTGGAATTTGGGAGAGAAGGATTTGAACACCTTTGTGGTGTTCTTGCCATTTGCATTTGGTGCATCGGTTTGAGTTCTCCTCGGAGGATTTGGTTTGAATTGCTCATTGGAGCTTCTCCCTCTTGGGTTCTTGAAACCCTAGACGGTTTTGTGGCCTTGGTGGCATTGTAGCCTTGGTGGCATTTGTTGAGGCCTTTTGTGGCGTTTGTTGGGAGCCTCCAATTAAGTTGTGGAGTTGTGCCCCAACCTTGTGAGAGGTTCCGGTTGCCACCGACAAGTGCACCGATAGTGGAAGCGTGGATCGATCCCGTTGGGGTGAGATTCACTGGAGAATAAGGGAGGCCTTTTGTGGCGTTGGTGGTTTGATACCACCCCCTCTCCAAACGAGACGTACTCCATGTTGGGAGGAACTTGGTAAAATATCGGTGTCCCCGCGTGCCTCGGTTATCTCTATACCCGAGCTCTTTACTTATGCACTTTACATTGTGATAGCCTTCGTGCTTGAAGTAATATATATCTTGCTATCACTTTGTTGCTTGTATTGCTTAGCATAAGTTGTTGGTGCACATAGGTGAACCTTAGTTGTTCTAGGTTGTGCTTAACAAAGTAAACACTAGTTTTATTCCGCCTTTGTTGAGCCACTCTAGGAAAAGATTTAATCGCCTATTCACCCCCCCCTCTAGGCGACATCCGTATCCTTTCAATTGGTATCAGAGCCCGGTCTCTCAATTTAGGCTTCACCGCCTTGAGAGTAAAGATGTCGGCTAGAGGATTAGTGCACAATGACATGTTTATATTCGATGGCACAAATTATGATATATGGAAAAATCGCATGCTCATTCATTTTCGGGACATGGACCCAAATTTGGAGCGTATTGTAGATATGGGTTTTTCTCCTCCTATGGATTTCAAAAATCTATCTTGTGAGGATGAGAAAAACTTATATCTCGACGCTCAAGCTTCTAATGTGCTCGTTAATGCTTTGAGCTATGTAGTTACCTCCTCAATCATTCCTTTTTGGAGCGCTCATGAGTTATGGACAAAACTTCAAGATAAATATGTTGTGTCCAACATTATTGAGGATGATTGTATTGCTTCCACTTCCGTTCGAGATGAGTTCTCATCCTCTAACACTTCACCAACATGTGACTTTTCACAAGGTAATGATATGGTGAGTGGTGATAGAAATTGCAATATGGATAGTGTGTTCACTATTTGTAATCCCTCATATCTATCTAGTTGCAATGATCTATCTTTGGACCTTAACACTTCTAGCACTCAAAATTCCTCACATGCTTGTGTTAATAGTCCTTGCATATCATGTAGAAATGACTTGAACAAATCTCATGATGATATGCTCATGTTGTCTTGTTGCCATGATAAAAATGCTTCTATTTCCTCTAGTGCTTGTGTTGCTAACCATGTAGTGGAAAATGAAGATTCTATGGGACAAGACAAGGTCTTGAAGAGAGCTTCCAGTGCAATCTCATCATCACCTTCCTCTGGTTCTCACATGTGCCTTATGGCTAAGGGAACAAAGGTAACCTCTTTGAATCCCATTGTATCTCATGATGATGATGATGATGAGGTTGAGAATGATAATGATGATTATAGAGGTAAGTATGATATTACCTCTATTAAGAAAATGGGAGAGGTTGTCTATAGTGCTCTCTACAAAAATAAACTTGCTTCCTCCAACCTTCTTGAAATCTTGAATTATGCTATAGAAGGCAATGATCTTATTGAGGAGCAAGAAAACATAATTGATGAAAAGTTTGCACTTGAGCGTGAATATGCTAATGAACTTGCTCAAGTAAAGGACTCCCTTGAAGAAGAACAAACCACCAAAGAATCTCTTGAGGAGACTTTTATTCTAGAATTATCTAGAGTAAAGGAATACCATGATAGAGAACTTGCGGTGGCTAACTCCTTCAAGATTAAAAATGATGAACTTGAAGTTGCTTATGCTAAACTTGTTGAGGATTTTGAGCACCTCAAAAATGGCTCTAGGGTCATAAAGGGTGAGCTCATCAAACTAACCGAGTCACATGAGCAACTTAAAGCCTCATATTCAAAAGAGCTTGACAAGTTTCCCTCACCTCTTGCTAATAGTAATGATGTTTGTGCTACTAACTCTATTTCTTGTGAAGCATCTATTTTGAAGGAGAATGTTGAGCTAAAGGCTCAACTTGCTTTGCTAACTAGCAACTATGGGAAATTAGAAGAAAGCCATGTTAAGCTCTCAAGCTCGCATGAGAATCTCCTAGTCTCCCATGGTAGGCTAAAGTTGGCTCATGAGGCCATCATGTCAAAGGTAACATCTAGTGGGCCTCATGTGGACATTAGCACTATATCTACTCCAAATGTTATATTGCCATGTGCTAGTCCTTGTAATTCATCCTCTCACAACCATGCTATATCTCGTGATGAATTACATTCCATGCCTTCTTACTCTAACAATGTAGCATCTACCTCCTCTAGTACTTGTATTGAAACTAACCATGTAGAGGAAATCAAAGATCTCAAGGCTCAATTCACTTCTTTGAAGAATGACTTGAAAAAGGGTCAACAAGGGAAGGCCGCACTCAACAAAATCTTGAGTGTGCAAAAATCCCCCAATGACAAGAGTGCGCTTGGATTCAACTCCAATGTCAAGAACAAGTCCACTATCATGTTGAAGCACAAGGACAACAAGAAGAATGGCCAACATCAAGTCAAGAATCCGGCCAACATTGTTTGCTTCAAGTGCAAGGAAGAAGGGCATCATGTTAGATCTTGCCCATTGAAGAAGAAGTCTCCTAGTGTGAAGCAACAAGGGAAGCGGCCTCAAGCTCCACCTCAAGTCATTAATGAGCCTCTTCCTAAGAGGACTACTCGAGCTCTTCCTCGATTTGTGGCTTCACCTAAGAAGAAAGATGGCAAGAGTAGAACTTGCTACTTATGCCGTGAGAAGGGGCATATTTCTTCCTCATGCACTATTGGTATATCCTCATCCAACCCTATCATTATTGATGATGTTTATTCTCTTTGTAAGGATGAGGTTGGCAATGTGCTTGCCAAGTTTGTTGGTACCCAATGTGGTGTCAAGAAAAGATCCATTTGGGTTGCCAAGCCTATTGTGACTAACCTCTTAGGACCCAACTTGGTTGGGGACCAACAAGCCAAAACTTGATCAATAGGTGTTTGTTGGAGGGCATTGGAGACTTGGCTACATTATGAAGAATTGAGGGATCTTCATCAATTATTATTGTCAAGCCAAGCCATTTGCATTATCATGATTTTATTATATTTCCAATGTTCCTCCTTGCAGTAACATATGCTTAACTCATTACATTGAAAGTTACTCGCCCCTTGTACATGTGTTGGTTTTGTATCTTCCATGTTTTTGTACATGTTGTGCTTTCCACTTAATTATCTTGAGATATCAATCATATTTGTGTATGATTAAGTGGCACAACATGTATGTGTGTTTCTTGTGCTTGAGCCTTACTTGTTTATATTTGGTATCTTATTTGGCTCTTGTGAGATATTAATGGACTATCCCATTTTGGGGGAGTGTTATGCTTAGGCATTCCACAATCCTAAAAATGTGTGTACATGAGGATTACCACCTAGTATTTATATTGGATTATTGTCTAGTCTCTATGTGGTATAATTCTCATGAGAAATTTAATTTTATAATGTCCACTAATTATCTATTTGTATCCATTTACCTCGTATTGGTTTTATGGTAGTATCACATTATGGGGGAGTCATATGCTTAGTGCATATTACAATCCTAGAAATTGTGAATATTCGAGGTTGTGTCACTTAGAATTGATATTGATAATTATCTAGCACCTATGTGACACATTTGCTCATACAAGTTCCAATTTGATTGAATGGCTTTATTGATCTTATGTTGGATCTTGTATATGAGAATGGTTCTTGGTATGTGTTTCCTCATATTTAGATATCTATATCATCATGGAAACCATTTGCTTCAAGTTACTCTAATCACTAGTGATTGTGTGACTATTGGAAGCTACCAAGAATCTTGTTCAAAGTATCATGCTCAATTCTTATATTTAGTTATATGCTTCTTGTTGTGACTATGATCTTGGATATCTATGCAAGATACCTTGGGAAAATTATTCCCAATATTTCTTGTCCTTGGAAAATGAGTAATTTATGGTAGAATTTGTTGATCATATTCACTTTGGCCTTTGCTTAATATTATCCTATCTTTGGCCAAGTAACTGTTTTGTGTGCTCCCATTCCTTACTTGCCTCTTATGAATCTTCTTATTTTTTGGTATTCTCGTGTGTTTTATTTAATGTAGGTAGTGGTGATGATCTCATTTGTGTGCATTTTGCATTCAAAAGCAAAATTCTATATAATGTACTACTTATGGGTGAGCTCTCCTATATTATCTTGAACAATCCTTTTGTGCTTCCTTGTTTGATCCATATCGGGTTTTATGTGCTTGGAATCTCAATCTTTTCGTTTTGGTATTTTGTGCCATCATGAGAAGTTTGGGGAGTTTGGTTTCTTGTTGGAACATTTCTCCTTTTGGGAGTTGGTTTTGTCTCATTCCTTGCTTCTTGATTTGACCATTTTAGAATGAGATAAATCCTTGAGCATTTTTATTTCTATCTATTTTTGCTCTTTTGGCCTTAGCCTAGTTCATTTGTTAAACTTGTGATCGTTCATGTGTTGAATTGGTTCTTTGATACAATTTGGACACCGCTTGTCTTTTCACACTCTTGTGAGTGCCATCTCGGTTTACTTGGTGTTTTTGTTCAAATTGTATCTACTTTTTGGTTCTTGAAAGCTTTATGCATGCATATTTACTATATGTTTATATTAAGGCATGTTTGCTTTCTTTGATCCAATATATAAGGGAAACTCCACCAATTCCCATCGGCTAAGGTGTGCATGAAATTCAATTTCATATCAATATGCACATAATTATGTGGAGTCTCTCCTATGTATTGTAGTTTCTCTAACTACTGTGGACCCAATAAGTTTGGGGACCATTTTGTAATTAATTGTGTTTTAGGTACATTGGAGATATATTGGATGCTTGTCTTTCAATTTTGAAGAAGTGGTGCATTCATGAAAAGTTGAGTAAAGCTATAGGATGATCAACGAATTCATAGACTCTACATCCTACCAATTATATCTCGGTAACAAGTATCTCTTTCTCATGCTCATATATCTTGATTCCAACCGTTTGTTGGTTCCCTTCTAGCATGAATTCATGTATTTGTAATTGTTGTAGTTCTAGCCATGGTTTTAATAGAACTCTCTATTGTAAATATGTATAAGTTGAGATGAGTACATATAGTTGGGACTATACAAAATCATGCATATGATCCTCCAATCCCAAATATGTAAATTTAGCAATTTTATTGCCTATCATTTCATCAACTTCTCTCATATGCAATAGTGAGATTTTTGCTAGTCTATTTTATCTTATGATACTTGTTGCCTTTCTCCATATATTCCAACTTTCTCCTTTTCCCTTGGTGATAGTTGTAATATATGTAGTGTGTCGGTGTTTGAAGCTCATTAATGTACAATAAGATATATGTGAGACTTTGGCCATGCTTTGAAGCAAAAATCTTATTGATATATGTTATGACTTCATTTTTGCCTTTCATGTGCTTTCTTGTATAATCTTCTTTATGTGTGCATCTTTCTTCTTTGGAATATGTCTTTGTGATATTTTCCACTTAGAGACATATACACATATGAGAAGATAATTTTAGTTGATTTTTAATCCTTGGAGACCACCTTTCTATTCCTTTTGATTCTTCGGTGGCTTCCAAATTTATTTTCCTATGAGTGCTTGTTCCTCTTGTTTGCATCTTCGGACACTCATATTTGTTCTTTCATGTCTTGTATTGTTAAATGAATTTGGATGAGTGAGGAGTGCATGACTATGCACCTCGTTCCCAAATGCAATTATCATAATTGGTGCATTCTCTTTGGGGAGCTCATCTAATTCATTTAATAATACTCATTTGCATTCTTTCACATTTGTTGTGTTTTAAATGCTTATGGGGGATCAAGGATTCCATATTTGTGCATTATGTATTCCAATACATTTATTTTGAATTATGCACAAATCTTGGGGAGCTTCTCTATTTGTTATTTAAAACACTCTTTTGCTCATATCATAATATCTTGTTGTCTCCATTTGGACTCATTTGTTGTTTTCAAATTGGTTTGTTGGACCTTGTAGTTGCTTGCATCATTTGACTTTATTTTTGCAATCTTAGGGTCCTCGATATAGTTCTAATCCCTCCCAAGTATTCATCATTGGATATGTGCGAAGGCACACCTTTGGAGGAATTATTACTATATTTGCCTTCTAGAACTTGTCACCCATTTCGGCAATCGATGCCGATGGGGGAGAAGTTTTAGAGGGTTTAAGGTAAGTTGGTTTATGCATTGAGTTTGTTCTTGTGCATTTGCTTCTCATGCTCTTGCATCTTTGTTGTTGCTTAGCATGTGGTATATATAGAGGAAACTCCACCAATGATAATGATTGGCAATATATGCAATGAAATTCAAGTTCATCACACATGCATAGATTGTGGGGGAGTTTTCTCTATATATGGTGGTGGTACCAATATCACATACTCTTGTAGCATTTGATATTGGTATTACCGTTTTATTCATTAACATTCCTTATATAAACCCTCTTAAAGGGATTGTCATCAATTACCAAAATGGGGGAGATTGAAAGAACATGTTGGGCCCCCATGTGTGGTTTTGGTAATTAATGACAATATTTATGGATTAATGTGTGTATTAAGTTATACTTATAGGATTTGTCCATTTGCATCGCTTGGAGCATGTGTTGGCTTCAAGGTCGACGAAATGAAAAGAAGTGATATGTTGGGAAAGCTCAATATGCGAGGTCGATGATGAGGAATTAAGAAAGGCGTTCCATCTTGAGAAGGGCAAGACCGTCTACATCGATCTCAAGTGGAATGCTCAAGGCAAAGGTATAATCTTGATAGGTTTTCTCTTTTGCCGGTCTCTTGTTGTGTGTAGGAGACCGGGTTTAGGATAGATAACCGTACTATCAAGAGGGGCTCTCGTATGAGTAATTCGGTCACATCGTTAGGAGAGAGCTCAAACCTTTGCATATTTGCATCATCATATTTGGTTGTTATTTGTTCTTATCCATGTGAGTATATAGAGCTTGTGGTAATATCCATAACAAGCTCTTGTTCATCAAAATCGGATCTTCCGTTTGTATCTTGTTGCGATTTTGATCTTGGCAGCTTTTCGGTTTCTCACCAAGTGAGGTATCTCACATTATTATACATGATACATTCTCACTTGGTGATAACCAATATTTTCACCTTTCATAGGGTAGCCCATGTCGTCCTTTTTCCAACGCAATTGGAATCGGGTCGATCGGAGTTACCAATCAAAAGTTATAGAGGTTTGAATTTTCCTAGGTACCAAAATGCGGTAGTACCGCATTTTAGTACTGGGCAGCGAAGAGTTTTGGCAAGTTGCAAAATGCCACTGCCCTCCTAGGTACCAAAATGCGGTAGTACCGCATTTTAGTACCTAGCAAGGCAGAAGGTTTTGGAAAGTTGCCAAAATCCACTGCCGGGCTAGGTACCAAAAAGCGGTAGTACCGCATTTTAGTACCTAGCGCGGTAGAAGGTTTTTTACTTCGTCATTTGGATCTATTCTCCCTTGCTGGACTATGATTTTTCTTTGCATGATCTTATAGAGGTCGTTGTCCTCTTCTAAACGAGCCCAAGATCATCGAAATCGGAGTCCGGATGCAAAAGTTATGGCTGTTTTCGTTCTGTGATGACCGGTAGAACCGGACCAGGATCCGGTAGTACCGCTTTTTGGTACCGGGGAGCGCAGAGAGAAAATGCGTTTGGAGCCCCAGGAACCCCAGGTAATGTCCGGTAGTGCCGGGAAAGTCCGGTAGTACCGGGAAAAAGTCCGTTAGTACCGGGAATCGCGTTTTTGGGCTGCAACGGTTGGATTTTGGAGGGACCTATATAAGGGGCCTTCTTCCCCAATGGTTCCTCAACCATTCTTGCAAGTTTTCCCCTCCATTGTTGACCTTCTTGAGCTTGCTTTCTCTTAATCCCTCCAATGATTCTTGCATATTCTTGAGGGATTTGAAAGAGGAGATCTAGATCTACAATCCCACCAATCAATCTCTCCTCTAAGTGAGGGAACATATTGGGATCTAGATCTTGGAGTCTTTTGTGGATTTCCTCCATTGTTCTTCCTCTCTTATTCCCCCATAAGCTTTTGTAGCTTTGGTGGAATTTGGGAGAGAAGGATTTGAACACCTTTGTGGTGTTCTTGCCATTTGCATTTGGTGCATCGGTTTGAGTTCTCCTCGGAGGATTTGGTTTGAATTGCTCATTGGAGCTTGTCCCTCTTGGGTTCTTGGAACCCTAGACGGTTTTGTGGCCTTGGTGGCATTGTAGCCTTGGTGGCATTTGTTGGGAGCCTCCAATTAAGTTGTGGAGTTGTGCCCCAACCTTGTGAGAGGTTCCGGTTGCCACCGACAAGTGCACCGATAGTGGAAGCGTGGATCGATCCCGTTGGGGTGAGATTCACCGGAGAATAAGGGAGGCCTTTTGTGGCGTTGGTGGTTTGATACCACCCCCTCTCCAAACGAGACGTACTCCATGTTGGGAGGAACTCGGTAAAATATCGGTGTCCCCGCGTGCCTCGGTTATCTCTATACCCGAGCTCTTTACTTATGCACTTTACATTGTGATAGCCTTCGTGCTTGAAGTAATATATATCTTGCTATCACTTTGTTGCTTGTATTGCTTAGCATAAGTTGTTGGTGCACATAGGTGAACCTTAGTTGTTCTAGGTTGTGCTTAACAAAGTAAACACTAGTTTTATTCCGCCTTTGTTGAGCCACTCTAGGAAAAGTTTTAATCGCCTATTCACCCCCCCCCCCTCTAGGCGACATCTGTATCCTTTCAACCCAATCAACCTCATAGGATCTTTCTGACTACTAATTGCATTGTTATGCCTTTCTCAGTTTCTGTCAATTGCCCTACTGTAATTTGTTTACCCTTCATGCCATGTTGTTTATCTAAGGAGAGCACCTCTAGTGAACTATGGACCCCGGTCCAATCTTTACCATTGATACATCTTCCAATGTTACTTGTTGACTTGCTCCAAACCATTAGCTTCCACACTATTCGTTTAATCCTTTGTTGCAGCAAACCGGTGAGCTTCACAACCTCACTGTTCGTTGGGGCAAAGTCTTGAGTTTATGTTGTGCAGGTCTCCATGTTGCTTGCAACACCTGTGTGATGTTTCCTTCCTCCTTCTGGTTCGATAACCTTGGTCTCAACTGAGATAAAACTTGCTGCTTGCTCTTCACGCCCTGCGTTTGGGGTTACCAACAAAGTGCCACGTCGAGAAGCATCACAGCCTCGTTCCTCGCATCGTGCGTGTGCTCACCGCCGCCGACCTCGCCGCGGCCGCCTCGTCCTCGCATCGTACGTACCGCCACCGTCGTCCTTGCCGTGCCGCACCGGACTGTGCTCGCCGGCGTACTCGCCGACTTGCTAGTAGAGATTTTTAGTAATATTGTTTAGTTTTTAGTAATATTGTTTAGTTGAAATTTTGTTAGTAATATTTATTTGCTAGAGTAGTAATATTGTTAGAGTAGAAAATTTATTAGTAGTAATATTTATTTGCTATAGTAGTAATATTAGTAGTAAAATTTATTTCCTAGCATGCTTATTCAAATATAGAAATGCACTTATATTGCAATGTACTAAAAAAATTCACCTTTTTATGTAGATATGAGAAAATAGACCATCTATTTGCTCATATCTACATAAAAAAGTTGAAATTTTTTAGTACATTGCTCATTTCTTACTATTTTTATTTCTAACTTGTTTTACCTTTCTTTCTGGAGTAGTTAAGTGATGGATCGCACTGAATCTAAGGCCAACGATCTTATTGAGGGCATGATAAGAGGTGAATTTTATCTTACTAGAGGTGAAGGTGTTGTAGACAAGGATGAGATATCGTCATTTCTGAATGCATCCGGTGATGTACTAGGACAAGACCAGATGAACGAAGGGCAAGACCAGATGGACGAAGGGCAAACAAACAACGATGATGGCCCCTCGACAACAACCAGCGAGGTATATATATTAAGACTCTTGTTACTAGATGCATTAATTGATCTGTATATATATTAATCACTCTCTTTCTTCTTTTAGCCCACCGGATCAAGGCAATGGATAGCTAGAATGAAACGAGGCCCGGACAAAAAATTAGATGGTAATCAAAGGTTCACCACCGACGTAATAGATGATATTGGAGAACCGATTGATTCAGAAAAGCATGCGAGGATGTTTGTAAATCAACGCGGAGTTATTGTTAGGGAAAACCTCCCGATCACCATTCAAGAAGGGAATAAGCCAAAGAAAGCAGGTGAAGAATTCACTACTTATGTCACCGATGGTGCCAAAGATGAACTTTGGCAGAAGCTCATAGCACATTGCATACTACCTCCAGAGTATGAATAATTCGAGGCAGATGGTACTACCCCAAGACTGGGTGGGCTTCAAAGAAGAGCAAAAGTCAAGGAGTGGGCTCTAATGAAGATGGTCGAACTGTTCCGAAACCACAAGAAAGGTTTATACATGAATTATGTCGCGAAAAAGAAAACTCCGGACTTCAAAGGAGCACGAGAAAAGTTGAGAGAACAGTGGCCCGATTTTGTAAAGTACAAGCTATCTTCTGTAGCCAAGGCAAAGTCGCAAAAGAATGCGATAAATGTTGCCACAAGAAATACCACCATAAAATGGGGACAGGTGGCTACAAGAGTGGCGTGCCTTAGTGGGAAACTGTGGAGGCCGACATGAGGACTAGAGGGATCACTCCAGGTACAGATGGATGGCCCGAGAGGTCAAAGCACTGGTGGTATGGGCACGGGGGAATGTTGAACCCAGAAATAGGAGCGACAATTTTTTAAGACAAAATTCTTAACACCCTCCAATGCACTTGTTAAAGCAATGGATGATGTGAAGGGAATATGCCCGAGAGGCAATAATAAAGTTGTTATTATCGTATTCCAAGTATATGATAGATGTTTATTTTACATGCTATAATTGTATTAAAAGGAAAATTTAATACATGTGTGTTTAATAAAAAATAAAGTGTTACTAGTTATGCCTCTCATTTAAACTAGCTCGTTGATTAACAAGATGATCAAGGTCTCTTGTTCATGGACATTGGATGTTGTTACTAACGAGGTCACGGCATTGGTGGAATGATGTGATGAACATTCATCCGAAGTATAGTAATACGATCAAAGTCATTATGTCTAAATTTCTATAACATTATTACAAGTAACTTTAGTCCTTAGACCATGAGATCATGTCAATCACTAGCACAGGAAGAGTATCTTCATAACGTCAACCATCACACTGTAACAGGGTGACTATAAAGGTGGGTTCGGATACTCTGATGGTGTTATATAAAGGCTCATGGATCAAGAGTGGGATTTGTCCGTCCAAATGACGGAGAGATATACTCAGGGCCCTCTCTGTGATATCACATTGATATAGCTTGCAAGCAAGTGATGTAGATCACTAGAATGATATATCACAGGAACAAGAAAATAGTACATGTCGGTAATGAGATCAAACTAGGTATGGGGATACCGATGATCGAATCTCGGATATGTAAAATACCACGAGACAAAAGGATTTAGTTGCAATGTTAAGGTTCTCACGATCACAAGAAGTCATCATTGAATGTGTAGGAGTCAGTACGGATCTCTAGGTCCCACTGTTGATTATTGATCGGAGAGGGGTCTCTATCATGTCTGCATTATTCGCGAACCGTAGGGTGACACACTTAAGGGATATCAACACCATTTGGATCAAATGAGTTTCCATAAAAATAATATCAAATAGCTAGAATTATTTCAATGTACACCGGAATTGTTTTGGGTGAAATTGCTGAAATTGGTTCTGCATGTGAAATTGAAAAGTAACAAGGGGTTTTATGTGAATGTTTGTTAGTTAATGTAATTGAAAAAATTCTGAATAAATAAATAAAATAGTTTTATTTAATGAGAGATTACATTAAATTTGTTGGAAATTTAATGGAATTTGAGTGGGATTTTGAGTGGAGGAAATGGTAAGTCATTTTGTGAGTGGGATTTTGAGTGGAGGAAATGGTGAGTCATTTTGTGAGTGGGATCTCCACTCACATGAATGGAAGAAGGGGTGGGGGCAGCCACCTTGGCCGCCGGCCATGGCCCTTGGGGTGCCCCTCCTCCTATAAAAGGCCCCCCTCTCCCTCTCTCTCACTCACACCTTCTCATTAAGGATCTCTCCCCCCCTCTAGTAATATTACCCCATGGTCTCGGCTTAGCGAGATACATGTTCCTGATGGCTTTTTCTAGAGCAAGGATTTGCTGTTCCACTGCATTGCTAGAGCGAGGAAGCGGAGATTGTCGGGGTCCCGGGCATGTGTGTAATCACGGATGCTCCGCTAAGTTGTGGTGCTGCTGAACTTCCACATTATCTTAAGATCGGCAAGAGATCGACTACATCACCAACGAGTCCATACTCGTAAAGCTTTGTCGGTCTTCAAAGGTATGTATTTTGGATGTATATCCACCTGCTGATTGTATCTAGATAGATGGATCGTGGCGTATACAGTTCCCATCGTAGGAATTTTTTATTTTCTATGCTGCAAACCCAACACGATGCTCAAGCGGGATTGTTCCGACCCAAAAGAGAACGGCGAGATGATACGCGCCCTCGGGAATCCTGAAAAAGGTGGACAAACATGAGGCAAAGGCCCCAATGTTACGTTGTCACATCCCAAATTTTAATTTTGGTACTACATATCATTCATGTCATTGCATCATGATCATCCATGCAAAAATTCAGTTTGAAAAGATTTTGGCAAATCAAACCACTTGCATTTGCATTTTGACGCCTACACCTGAACGCTTGGTTTTACCGTGCCTTTGTCAAAAAAATTATATTTTGAGTGTATGGATGGCCCAGGTGCATAGAGGGTTCCTCCACGAACCCGTAGCATTTTGGATCACTCAATTCGGAGTTCGTATGAAAAGTTATGATAGAATTACTAAAACATAAATTGAAAAAGAAAAAGAACAAAAAAACGCGGCAGCTGACATGACCAGCAGACCAGTATATGCTGTGCCGCCGCCACTGCCACCGCCACCGGTGGGCCCTTTGTCGGCCGAGCCGAGGTCGACCTCGACCCAGCGCCAACCCTCTCTTAAAGCCCTCACTCTCCCCTACCCGACCCCCTAAACCCTCGCCTCTCTCTCGCCCTCGATCTCCGGCAATTTCTCGCCGGAGTTGACACGCCGCTGCCGCCTCTCCCCCCATGAGCTCGCCGCCATCGACCCTCCCTCCTTTTCTTTCCGCGAGAGCATCCCGCGCCGCTGCCGTCGTCATCGACGCTGCCACCGCCGCCGCCGCCACTTCGCCCGTGCATGCCCAAGGCCGCCTCCACGCCGAGAAGCTCCGCCGCCACGCCGCCGACCCCGTACGCCGCCCAGCCGCCGCCAGGACTCGCCGGAACCGCCGCCCCCGACGCCGTCGGTGAGCCTCCTCTCGCCGCCACCCTCTCTGCCGCTCGATCGCGATTTGACGGTCCAGATCGGACCGTTGATCGTCAATCGGTGACCGATCGGCGCCACGTCGGCCCGCCCGTCTAGCGGTCAACAGTCAAAGTTGACTGGGTATTATTCTAAATAGATTTAATTGGCAGAATTTGATCAAAACTTGCAAAATTCAAATCTTTAGATCTGTTGGGCCAAAATTTACAAATAAAATATGTGTAGATTCAGTGTCTCGTGTAGAATCTCCAGAATGATTGGGCGTAAAAGCGTGCATGGGTGGCTTTCAAGTCCGTCAAATCCTGTGGCTCAACCGACAAAGGTGATGAAACTACCAAGTCGGAGTACTAGGGGCAGAGGGAATTTCCGTGGAGCGGTGAAATGCATTGAGATCGGAAGAACACCAACGGCGAAAGCACTCTGCTGGGCCGACGACATCGAGAGACGAAAGCTAGGGAGCAAATGGGATTAGAGACCCCAGTAGTCCTAGCCGTAACGATGGATACTAGGTCTTTGTCGACTCGACTGCAAAGTCGATCTTTGTAGCTAACGCGTTAAGTATCCCGCCTGGGGAGTACGTTCGCAAGAATGAAACTCAAAGGAATTGACGGGTGTACCATTGTTTTACACTTTTACAGCAAGATTTTGTCCAGAATAATTAAATGAGTTAATGGCCTTTTTAGAGTAATTAATTCGTAGAATAAGTTCTGTAACTCCAAAAATTGCAAATAATATGTCCCTGGAATCAGTAGAACAAGGAGAATCTCAAAGTGAATTAAAAATTTAGGCTTACAGTAATAAATTTTGCAGGATCTATTTAATGTCTTACTGCAGTATTTTAATTACTCAGGGAGATATATAAATCCTTTTTGAGAAATTCCAATTGGTACTGTTCCTATTTAGTATTTCCTACACAGTAGAATTTTCCCAAGATTTTACAAATAGTATGTTAACAATAGTGAATTATTTGGTTTCTAGCTCTACTATTGAGCATTATAAATTGCATACTTGTTTTTCTTGCGCTAAAAATAATTTCCATGCATGCATACAGTAGCTATACTGAATAAGATTATGTGATGCCACTGTAGCATCGATCCACTTGTCATGCATGCATCTTGCATCATCTTTGTTTGCATATGATTGTGGATGGTTCGTTTATGATTGCAATTGTATCGTGTAGATTGTGCGAGTGCAACGCTTGCTCGTGTGTGGATTGTTCTTCCGACCGCTACAACCAAGGCAAGTAGATGCTACTTTGTTCACGATGATGTCCTAATATTTTCAATGCATTGTCGTGTATTTTGTAGATGCATGTGTAGGATAATACTATCGCTATGCTATGTCCTATTATGTGGTAGGATATTCCTTGTAGATGAACCACCGTTGGTAGATGTGCTTAGCCATGCTATGATGAACGAGGGCTGGGTTACATCACTATAAGTTGTTTCTAAAAGTGTTGGTTTGCAAAAACTAAAACAACTTAATCAATGAATCTCCTGGGTGTGATGGGATTAAATAATTTTTGGTGGTATCATTGCGGAAAGGCACCCAGGTATCAAGAGAAAATGATTGGCTTCTTTATTTTGTAGCTTATGTGTACAACCATGTGCCAATAATGAAATGGGCGGTTGGTTGGACTCACTAGGTTGTGGTAACTCGAACCCGCGTATCCAGAGATGTAGAATTTTGGTAGGTTGGACCGGTGCACGTCGGGATTGGGGAGCTACTTCCCGAACGGTCTCTTCTTGGACTTCTCCCTATCATCACCCAAAATGAGATTGATGGTACGAGCTGGGCTGGCCAAGTCACATGGGTAAAGTGTACTAACCCCTGCAGGGTGTATAATCCAATCGATTAGCCGTGTCCCTGGTTATGGACATCCGAGTTGCTTGATATTGATTCCATGACATGTTTCTCACTCATTCTAATTTCATAATTGCTTTAATGTTGTTGGGTTAACTTAATTGGGATCTTTTCAAATAAAATCAAGAACTGTTTATGAAAGTAGGACAAAGGTATTTGCAAATGCAAGCTAGCCACAGCTGCACTTGCCAAATATGCATGTAGATGTTAGCACTATTGTCTCCTTTAATAGCTCTACTTTCCATACATTCCATGTATTGACCCTTCGGGGCTGATATGTTTCATGTTGCAGGATATTCAGATTCTGAGTAATCGATTTAGGCCACGGTACTCCACTCGGCACTTGTTCACTTGTGGGCAATTTGAAGAATGGAGGATTTACTTTATTTATGTTGCTACCTGAATAATTTGAGCTAGTCTTGAGCTAAGCTTTTATTGTAATAATGGTACTCTGGATCTTCGTTATTTATGATACACGGATAATTTGCTATGTTATTCATCTTATTCTATTGTGGGCCAATGAACCGATCCAGGGATTGGCATGTCACATAGAAGCTACGGTCTTTTCAGAACCGTGGTGTTACAAGATGGTATCAGAGCCCGTGTGTCGACTGTAGGATCGTGACCTAGGTTTGGATTAGGAAGCCATAGAATTATTAAAGCCTATGTTAACTCTGTCTTTCATCTTATGCCTTTCACTCTCGTAAATTCTTACCATATGCTATTCTCACTCTTTCCTCTTTTAATTGATAGATGGGAGAATTCAGGACTGAATATGCAACCATGGAGTCACCAAGGCCCTTTGCAAGACAGTTAGCACAGCTCTCGCAGTCATTGGGATTGCCACTGCCCATGTTCAAGGGAATAAGGCTGTACACCTATGGATATGGCGAGGATGCATGGGAGATCACCACTTTCATCTTCAGGAATGCCGCCTTGCCAAAACCTGTGCATCTGATCTACACCAAGACATACTGCAACTGGGGACTTGGAATAAACCTGGCCATGCATGAAGCCCTGTCTCGCTAGTGCCATCTTGTCCGACACCTACTACCAGCAGACTCACCCTACCGTGACTATGGGAGGCATGATGAAGATGGAAACATTGTGGTTAACCCGGGCGACAGGAACAACATGTCGCCCCGTCGGAGGCACATAGAAGACATGGAAAGGGAGAATGGAGCTCTAGCTGAGAAAGCGATGATGGTGGAGGAGATGAAGCAGTTGCAGTTGCAGCAGAGAATGAAGAAGAAGAGGAGGATCCAGAAGAGGTGGAGTTTGAGATTTCAAGTGATGACTCAGGAGAGGTGTATACTCCGCCTCCATGGCTGGATCATGGACAGAAGCGCCAACGCATGAGTGCAAGGACCTACCGCAACCTCTTCAAGAAGTAGATAGAAGTCCACCAATTAGTCTTCGTTAGGTAAAATCGTTAGGACTAGTCTCGATCGATGTAAAACTTAATTACTGTTAGTTTAAGAGTGTTTAGTTGCTTATTTGTGTACTCCAATATCCCAGGATTATTTGTGCGAATTTTATGGAAGAGTTATAGCAAGATTGGTTAATATCTGAGTTATTCCTGTTGCTTTTCTCGATCTGCAAGATCTTGTCGATTTTCATATTTTACTGGTATCTGGGAAACATCTGAAAAAATAGGGTTGGTTTGCAACTCTCTGTACTGTATGCACAAAATCAGCAAAAATTCCTGACGAGTTTAAGTCAGGTAGAAAAATTCGTGAACACTGCTGGACTGTTCTGGCAGATTGTTGTTTTTAATGCTTTGTTGATCTATTGTATAGTTAACCATTGTCAACTCTTCCAAAAAAAACTATTTCAGTATATATGTACTGCTAGGATAACCCCTGGGATGTTGCTGGATCACTTGTTTGTTGATGTGTTGCTTGCTTGAGATTGTCTGCAATTGTTTTGTTGTTGTTTGATCATAATGCATGGGTAGGATCCTGTTTTCGTAGTTGATTCTTTCTAAACTTACCTGTGCTGAACCGCAGATGCCTCCCCACCGTCAACCCACTGAGTTGGAGTAGCTCATGGCAGCTCAGGCACAGCTGACCCAAGTTATGACTCGGTTCATGGAAGCTCAGAACAACAACAACAACAACAACAACAACAACAACAACAACAACAACAACAACAACAACAACAACAACAACAACAACAACAACAACAACAACAACAACAACAACAACAACAACAACAACAACAACAACAACAACAACAACAACAACAACAACAACAACAACAACAACAACAACAACAACAACAACAACAACAGCAACAGCAACACCAACAGCAACAACAACAACAACAACAACAACAACAACAACAACAACAACAACAACAACAACAACAACAACAACAACAACAACAACAACAACAACAACAACAACAACAACAACAACAATGGGAACAACCAGCCTCAGGGAGATACTCTCACTAGGTTTCTAAGGCTAAGGCCAGTGAAGTTCTCGACTGCAGCGGAACCAATGGTTGCTCTCGACTGGTAACTGTTGGGTGCACTGATGCTGAGAAGGTGAGGTTTGCCGCTCACCTACTGGAGGGACCAGCCGCTTCTTGGTGGGACACTTTTCAGATCACCCACCCGCTGGACACCGTGACTTGGGCAATGTTTGAGGAAGGTTTCAAGACCAACCACGTATCTTCGTGGAGTTCTTGAGGAGTTCGCACTGCGCCAAAACAACCCGCACCGTGGTGAGTATATTGAGGAGTTCAACAACCTCACGTTATGCACTGAGGATGTTGACACCGAAGGAGGGAGAGGTTCCTGGATGGCCTCAGTGATGAGCTTTCAGTGCAGCTGCTGGTGGTTTATTGTCCCACTTTCCAGGAGCTTATGGACAAGGCCAGGATCTTGGAAGGGAAGCACAAGCAGGTAGAAAACCGCAAGAGAAAGATCAGCAATCACCACTCTGGTTCACACCACAAGTCTCGCATTTCTTATGATGGATACTCCAAGCATGGAGGGAGTGACCATGGAAGCCATGACCGCCACAACCATGGAGGCGATGGACATCGCCATGATAGCCACAAGAGAAACCGCCACAACCACAAGGGACACACTCACCATTCTGGAGGACACAGTGGACATGACCGCAACCGTGATCGTAGCTTTGTGAACAAGGATCTGAGTGAGGTGACATGCTTCAAGTGTGGTCAGAAGGGACATTATGCGGACAACTGTCCGGAGAAGAAGGTGCTGAAGCCAACCAACAACCAGAAGGCCACAGTGAACCACATGAATGTGGAGGAGATCCCAGATGAGCCTGATCTTGTGATTGGTAAGTTTCCAATCAACACTCACCCTGCACTTATACTTTTCGATACTGGTGCATCGCATTCTTTCATATCAAGGGCATTTGTGGATAAGTATAAGTTACCTACGGAGTCTATGAAAGAGTCTATTAGAGTGAGTTCACCTGGAGGGGATATGATAGCTAGCGGGATACCATGACTTAGCTGAGGATTGGAGCACACAATTTTATTGCACATCTGGTAGTATTGGAATCACAAGGTTTAGATGTAATTCTGGGTATGGATTGGATGTCTATGCATGGGGGACACATAGATTGTGCACAGCGAGCTGTTTCGCTCAAAACCCCGGATGGTAAGAGAATTAGGTTCAAGTCGGCTGTGCGACCGGGAAGGTGTAAGCTGAATTATCTTAAGGGGGTTAGCATGGATACTGTGCCTGTGATTAAGGATTACCCCGACGTGTTCCCGGAAGAGCTGCCAGGGATGCCACCTGACAGGGAAGTGGAGTTTCTCATCGATCTGATGCCGGGAACAAGACCTATAGCAAAGAGACCATACAAGATGGATGTGGATGAACTGAAGGAACTAAAGAAACAGCTAAAGGAGCAGTTGGACAAGGGGTTCATCCAGCCTAGTTCGTCCTCATGGGGTGCACCTGTTCTATTTGTGGAGAAGAAAGACAACAGCAAGAGATTAGTGGTGGACTATCGCTCGGTGAATGAAGTGACCATCAAGAACAAATACCCCCTGCCGAACATAAATGATTTGTTTGATCAACTGGAAGGAGCAAAGGTGTTTAGCAAAATTGATTTGCGATCGGGCTACTTCCAATTGAAGATCCGGGAGGAGGACATACCAAAAACCGCTTTCACTACTAGGTATGGTTTATATGAGTATACAGTTATGTCTTTTGGACTAACGAATGCCCCGGCATATTTCATGACCGTGATGAACAAGGTATTCATGGAGTACTTGGACAAGTTCGTGGTTGTGTTCATTGATGACATGCTGATATATTCCAAGGATGATGCTGAGCATGAGAAACATCTGCGACTGATTATGGAGAAGCTGAGGGAACACAAGTTGTATGCCAAATTCAGCAAGTGTGAGTTCTGGCTTAACATTGTTGGATTTCTTGGACACGTGGTGTCAGGAGAAGGAGTCGCTGTGGATCCAAGCAAAGTGACTGTAGTAACTGAGTGGGAAGCGCCCAAGAATGTGGGTAATAATCGTAGCTTTTTGGGACTTGCTAGATATTACAGGAGGTTCATTGAAAACTTCTCCAAGATTGCTAAGCCAATGACAGAACTTCTGAAGAAGGAAAGGAAGTTTGAGTGGACAGATGCATGTGAAGCCGACTTCGAGGCAAGCGTCGACTAGTGACACATTACATGTTTACCAGATCTTCAGAAGAATTTCCAAGTGTACTGTGATGCTTCTCGATAGGGACTTGGGAGTGTGCTGATGCAAGATGGGAGAGTGGTGTCATATGCCTCGCGGCAACTTAAACACCATGAGAGGAATTATCCCACGCATGACTTGGAATTAGCATCAGTTGTGCATGCGCTCAAAGTATGGAGGCACTACTTAATGGGAAAACACTGTGATGTGTACACCGACCACAAGAGCCTGAAGTACATATTTACACAGAAGGAACTGAACATGAGGAAAAGGAGATGGTTGGAACTTATCAAGGATTATGATATGAATCTTCAATACCACCCAGGAAAGGCCAATGTAGTGGCAGATCCTCTGAGCCGGAAGGCCTATGCCAATGGATTGACTGTTTGGGAATTGCCCGAGGATTTGTGCAAGCAATTCAAGGACCTTAGACTAGAGGTAGTGTCTGAAGGATATTTGGCAACAATGGAAGTCCAACCAACGCTACAGGACAGGATCAGGAAGGCTCAAGTAGGAGACAAGGAGATAGATGAAGTAAAGGAAAAGATGAAGGAGGATCGAGCAAAAGAATTCCGCGAGGATGAGCAAGGAACCTTGTGGTATGGAGATCGTTTGTGTGTTCCCAACAATCCGGAGATAAGGAAATTGATTCTGCAGGAAGCTCATGACTCGCCGTATTCCATACATCCTGGCAATACGAAGATGTATATGGATCTAAAGGACAGATTCTGGTGGAACAACATGAAGGGAGACATCGCTGAGCATATTGCCTTGTGTGATGTATGCAGCCGAGTGAAGGCGGAACACCAGAAGCCAACAGGACTGCTACAACCATTGTCCGTGCCGGATTGGAAGTGGGATAGAGTGGGAATGGATTTTATCATAGGACTGCCCAGGACCAGGTCAGGATATGACTCTATTTGGGTAGTGGTCGACCATTTAACCAAGGTAGCCCACTTTATACCGGTGAAGACGACCTATACGAGTGCAAGGTTGGCCAAGATTTATATGGACATGATTGTGTGCCTACATGGAGTTCCTAAGAGTATTGTATCTGATAGAGGCACCCAATTTACCTCACACTTTTGGCGCCAGCTGCACGAGTCATTGGGGACTAGATTGGAGTTCAGCACAGCATTCCACCCACGGACTGATGGACAGACCGAGAGAGTAAATCAGATTTTGGAGGATATGCCGAGATCTTGCAATTTGGCTCATGGTTCTAGTTGGGATGAGAATTTGCCGTATGCCGAGTTTTCCTACAACAACAGCTATCAGACCAGCATCAAGACGTCCCCGTTCGATGTGCTGTACGGGAAACGGTGTCGGACACCATTGCTATGGGATGGAGTAGGGGAACGTCAGCTGTTTGGACCTGATTTGATCAAGGACGCTGAGGAGAAGGTTGCCTTGATTAGGGACAGGCTGAAGGTAGCACAATCAAGGCAGAAGAGCTACGCTGACGCCAAGCGCAAGGAAGTTGTGTATGAGGTAGGTGATAGAGCATACCTCCGAGTGTCGCCACTTCGTGGAATTAAGAGATTTGGAATCAAGGGTAAGCTGGCACCTCGGTTTATTGGGCCATATCGGGTCTTAGCACGCAAAGGAGAAGTTGCTTATCAGTTGGAGTTGCCAGAGGCTCTGTCCGCTGTCCACAATGTGTTCCACGTGTCCCAGCTGAAGAAGTGCCACCCGGAGATGGTGGATACACCACTGAGAGACACTGTGCCATTAGAGGAGGTTCAGCTTAAGAATGACTTGACCTATGAGGAGAAGCCAGTCAAGATTCTGGAGACAGCGGAGAGGATTACCCATACCAAGACGATCAGGTTTTGCAAGGTGCAATGGAGCCACCACACCGAAGAGGAAGCCACCTGGGAGCGTGAGGATGACATCCGAGAGGACTACCCACACCTATTTGCTAGCCACGCCGAATCTCGGGGACGAGATTCATCTTAAGGGGGTTAGTCTTGTCACATCCCAAATTTTAGATTTGGTACTGCATATCATTTATGTCATTGCATCATGATCATCCATGCAAAAATTCAGTTTGAAAAGATTTTGGCAAATCAAACCACTTGCATTTGCATTTTGACGCCTACACTTGAACGCTTGGTTTTACCGTGCCTCTGTCAAAAACTTTATATTTTGAGTGTATGGATGGCCCAGGTGCATAGAGGGTTCCTCCACGAACCCGTAGCATTTTGGATCACTCAATTCGGAGTTCGTATGAAAAGTTACGATAGAATTACTAAAACAGAAATTGGAAAAGAAAAAGAACAAAAAAGCAGCGCGAGCGGTAAGCCCATTAGCAGCCAGACGACGCTGCAGCGCCGCCGCCTTGGCAGAGATGTAGCGCGCCACATACCGCCACCGGATGGGGCCGCTGTCAGCCCGAGCGGCCAGCACGAACGCCGAGCCGACCCGCCACGACCTCGACCCAGCAGCCGCCTCTCTTTAATCCTCGCCTCCCCACCCGACCCCTAAACCTCGCCCTCGATATCCGGCAATTTCTCGCCGGAGTTGACACCGCCGCCGCCGCTCGCGGTAAGTGTCGCCGCCGTCTCTCTCTCTCCCCCCGCCCCGCGAGCTCGCCGCCGCCACTCACCCCCCTCCTTTTATTTCCGCGCAGGAGCATCCCCGCGCCCGCACCGCCGCCGTCGTCCGCCACCGACATCGCCACCGCTTCGGCCGCTCGCCATCGTCGCCCCCGTGCACGTCCGAGGCTGCCTCCACGCCGAGAAGCTCCGCCGCCACACCGTCGACCCCGTACGCTGCCCAGTCGCCGCCAGGACTCGCCGGAACCGCCGCCCCCGACGCCATCGACGCCGCCGGTGAGCCTCCTCTCGCCGCCACCCTCTCTGCCACTCGATCGCGATCTGACGGTCCAGATCGGACCGTTGACTGGTCAGCTCAGGCGCTGATCCAGTCAGCGCCACGTCAGCCGCCCCGTCAGCGCGGTCAACAGTCAAAGTTGACTGTGTATTATTCTAAATATATTTAATTGGCAGAATTTGATCAAAACTTGCAAAATTCATATCTTTAGATCTGCTGGGCCAAAAATTACAAATAAAATATGTGTAGATTCAGTGTCTCGTGTAGAATCTTGCTGTACCATTGTTTTACACTTTTACAGCAAGATTTTGTCTAGAATAATTAAATGAGTTAATGGCCTTTTTAGAGTAATTAATTCGTAGAATAAGTTCTGTAACTCCAAAAATTGCAAATAATATGTCCCTGGAATCAGTAGAACAAGGGAAATATCAAAGTGAATTAAAAAGTTAGGCTTACAGTAATAAAATTTTCAGGATCTATTTAATGGCTTACTGCAGTATTTTAATTACTTAGGGAGTTATATAAATCCTTTTTGAGAAATTCCAATTGGTACTGTTCCTATTTAGTATTGCCTACATAGTAGAATTTTCCCAAGATTTTAAAAATAGTATGTTAACAATAGTGAATTATTTGGTTTCTAGCTCTACTATTGAGCATTATAAATTACATACTTGTTTTCCTTGCGCTAAAAATAATTTCCATGCATGCATACAGTAGCTATACTGAATAAGATTATGTGATGCCGTTGTAGCATCGATCCACTTGTCATGCATGCATCTTGTATCATCTTTGTTTGCATATGATTGTGGATGGTTTGTTTATGATTGCAATTGTATCGTGTAGATTGTGACAAGTGCAACGCTTGCTCGTCTGTGGATTGTTCTTCTGACCGCTACAACCAAGGAAAGTAGATGCTACTTTGTTCATGATGTTGTCCTACTATTTTTAATGCATTTTCGTGTATTTTGTAGATGCATGTGTAGGATAATACTATCGCTATGTTATGTCCTATTATGTGGTAGGATATTCCTTGTAGATGAACCACCGTTGGTAGATGTGCTTAGCCATGCTATGATGAACAAGGGCTGGGTTACATCACTATAAGTTGTTTCTAAAAGTGTTGGTTTGCGAAAACTAAAACAACTTAATCAATGAATCTCCTGGGTGTGATGGGATTGATAATTTTTGGTGGTATCATTGCGGAAAGGCACCCAGGTATCAAGAGAAAATGATTGGCTTCTTTATTTTGTAGCTTACGTGTATAACCATGTGCCAAAAATGAAATGAGCGGTTGGTTGGACTCAGTAGGTTGTGGTAACTCGAACCCGCGTATCCAGAGATGTAGAATTTTGGTAGGTTGGACCGGTGCGCGTCGGGATTGGGGAGCTACTTTCCGAACGGTCTCTTCTTGGACTTCTCCCTATCGTCACCCAAAATGAGAGTGATGGTACGAGCTAGGCTGGCCAAGTCACATGGGTAAAGTGTACTAACCCCTGCAGGGTGTATAATCTAATCGATTAGCCGTGTCCCCGGTTATAGACATCTAAGTTGCTTGATATTGATTCCACGACATGTTTCTCGCTCGTTCTAATTTCATAATTGCTTTAATGTTGTTGGGTTAACTTAATTGGGATCTTTTCAAAGAAAATCAAGAACTGTTTATGAAAGTAGGACAAAGGTATTTGCAAATGCAAGCTAGCCACAACTCCACTTGCCAAATATGCATGTAGATGTTAGCACTATTGTCTCCTTTAATAGCTCTACTTGCCATACATTACATGTATTGACCCTTTGAGGCTGCTACGTTTCATGTTGCAGGATATTCAGATTCTGAGTAATCGATTTAGGCCACGGTACTCCACTCGACACTTGTTCACTTGTTGGCAATTTGAAGAATGGAGGATTTACTTTATTTATGTTGCTACCTGAATAATTTGAGCTAGCCTTGAGCTAAGCTTTTATTGTAATAATGGTACTCTGGATCTTCGTTATTTATGATACATGGATAATTTGCTATGTTATTCATCTTATTCTATTGTGGGCCAATGAACTGATCCAGGGATTGGCATGTCACATAGAAGCTACGGTCTTTTTATAACCGTGGTGTTACATACGTGGAATAAAGGGTTTCTCGAGTACTATGACAATTATAGAAGCCGTAAGAGAAAGAAGGACCAGGAGGCAGGTCGGATCGGGAAGATAGAAGAGGAACTAGCTAGGATGAAGAAGCTGGTAGTGGAAGCACTTAGCCAAAGTTCATCTCAACAGAATGCTAATGATCATGCATTGCATCATAGCCAGCGGAGAAGCAGCATGGCTTCCACAGAGGTCCGAGCTGATGATCAAACACTGCTGGATGATGCACCGTGGATGATGTCAAAGAGATGACACAATGTGAGCTACATCATCCAATGAACAACCTTTCCTTCAAGGTGGCGATCGGCAATATTTTACCTTGTCTACCTGGAGCACTCGACCATTTACTTCCGATTCCACCTGGCTATGCTCGTGTCTCTGTGGATGACCTAGTGGAGGATTTTCGGACCTAGAGATTGACATTGCTATACCTGAAGGTCATAAGAAACCAGGAGATGTCAAGCGCCACATCATTCTTTCAAAATAAGTACACCAAGTTTCTAGGCTTGGCGCCAAGGTTGACGGCTCCGAGGAATCCAAGTCCACCCCACCCCTATGATCATCAACCTCCAAGTCCACCACCCCTCGACAATAGGGATGCCGGTCACCGCAGCGCGGGTACATCTCGATCTCCGCCGTTGAAGCTGCTCCCCCACGCCCCACTCATAAGAAAGGTAGTATGACGAAGATAGTCGACATCCCGCCGGCTCTTCCATAGAGACCTTATGACATGACTGATGAGGAAACAAATGCGGTTGTGGCTGCCCACAATAAGGATTTTTGGCACCAAAAAAGATCGAGCCAAAGCATGTAATTAATGAGAAAATCAAAAATTGGGCTAAGTCCTTTAATGAGCAATCATCCCAAATATCGATGAATCTGAAATCAAACTATGGCCGCGTAATTATTAAGCAAGGAAGTGCCAACAAGTCTAAGCAGAACCAAAAAAACAAGTGCAAAAAGCGAAAAACAAATTTCCCGGCTTGGACAACAGAAGATTCAATTCCCGCGCTCATAGTGACTTCAGATATCAACAAGGCCTTTAGAGCCAATATGGATAAGAACATGCAATTATTGGACCCAACCTAATTGGCCTCACTGTAGCGCAGGCCAAAGAAAATGCTACTGATGCAGGTATGTCTCTTAGTCAATATTTAGGCTTTAAAGATACGCCAATGGGTGAGATAGCACAAAATTATGTCAAAGGGCAGCCTCTAGTCAGTCATGATGATCTCACGCGTCTATCAACACATATGTGAAATCTACATGACTGGTACACTCTGTAATCATCAAAGCAGCACTTCAAAGAATGGTTTTCGGTGGACGTTAGAGTGGAGCATCACTTCAAAGCTTACTCAATATAGATTTAAATGAACGAACTGTTTTAGTTATACAATCAACGCGCCCTCGACTAATATATCCTCGGTTGTTATTGTCTATAAGTGATTTATTTCTATAATTAAGTCTAAAGATTTTCTTAAACTAGGTGTGTGCTTAATAAACTAAACTGGAGGAAGTATATATCCTTTTGTATACTACTATATTATGCAGAATGAAGATGGTTGAATGCAAAAGAGCTAGAAAATATGACGTTGGGTTCATTGACCCATATATTATTAATGAATAAACGTTACACAGTCACCCCAAGGACGTGGAGGAAGACCTGTGCTGGTTTTTAATCGAGCATAATTACGTTAAGGAAATACTATTTCTTTACAACTTCAAGTGAGTTATTATGTCTTGTACACATTCTTTTTTTGCTTGCTTGATGTTAAGTGTAATTGATGATGTATGCATGTCTGCTTATGTAAACGTCTGCAGGTTTCACTAAATCCTTCTAAACATTCAAGTTGACAAGTCTCTAGTTGAAGTCCATGACTTATTAAGTTGGTACCAAGAGAAATGGAGCGACATGAAAGCAATGCTCCAGAAGTAATTTCAATCATTATCGTATTATATCGGCCTCTTTCGTTCATTTCCTGATATCAAGTAATTAATAACTCCTTTGTTCATTTTCTTTGCCGGGTAGGTGCTGAACACAATTCAAAAAGATAGTACAAGGTCCATTCAAAGATGAGCTAACTTATAAAACGATAAAGGTTTGCAGCAGCCACCGGGGACTCATTTATGTGGATTCTATGTTTGCGGGTATATTCGTGAGTTGACCGATGAGCGGAGAGTTGATTCAACTTATATTCACGGTTTGCGGGAGAATCTCGAGCCAGAACAACGTATACGAGCAATTCAAGAGGAATTGGCAGGATATCTGAGGAGGGAGGTCATTGATGAAAAGGGAGAACATTATGTGGAGGACGAGGGACTCAATATGATTTAGTGATCTCCATGTAATTGATATGATATATCAACAATGACCATGTAATTTCAAACATTTCCTTCTTTTTGATATGATCTAATATTATATATGTATGATCGCAAGAGATCGAACATTAATTATATATGCATCAACGTGTATTGTGTATGTAGTAGCGTAGAATAAGTGTACGGTAACATGTTTACAATTATAATGAAAAACAAATAAAAAATGAACAAAATAGAAAAAAACAAAATGAAAAGGAAAACACAAAATGGTGTCGCGGCAGAGAAACACACGAATCTCTACCACCGCAGAAACTCGTTTAGTCCTGGGTGGTATTACAGACCAGGACTAGAGGTCCTTCGCGCCCCCCCTCCCCCCGCGCTGTCGCTACCACATGGTGGCCTCTAGTCCCGATTCGTAGCAAACCGGGACTAAAGATAGCGGCCTATAGTCTCGAATTGGCAGTCTCGGGTCCGAAATTAGGACTAGAGCCCGTTATAGCGGAACTAGAGACCTGTTTTCCACCTGTGCAAAAGTGTGTACGGACCAACCCAAACAGACAAAAAATGATCGTTTGGGTCGGCTGAATGTGTCAGCCCGGTGGAGATGGCTAACTGATTGCCGTCCGAAAATCGATAAGACACCAGCTACCATACGTCATTATCTCAATAAATATTTTCACGGACTTTTCATCGTAGCATACGTGTATGTCTCTCGTCCTGAACTGCACCTTTCTAGTTCTGAATGCAAATGAATTTCCTCAACACGACCGCCTCCAAGATGTGCATGCGTACATATGTATCATGAGAAAGCTCGATCCCAGGAGCAGTTTTGGATAGTCGGAGGTACTGTATGCAATAACGCATGGTGCTTGCCATTCCTATCATGGTGATCTAGAAACATGAGATTTATATACGTAGGAAAACGAAACCTCCGGTTGGAACCGAGGATTGCGAGATCAATCAACCCTTGTCTGAATGTCAGTGTAGCTCTTCGTCCATGTCTTGATGTCCAGCCGAAGCAAACCCAGCCAAGTGTTACCCTTTTAGCTCTGCGTCAATTACAGTTTAACGGCAGGTTCTATTGCAGCTTCGTTGTCTGGTGGGACCTGTTAGAAGGAATAACGTACATCCGAACCCACCAACCATTTCGCATGGAAAAGCCGTGGAGTGCAATCTACCAAATACAGTACTAGGCAAAGTACAAAATCTTGTTAAAGAGACTATAGAAATGCAACCAACTAACGTTAGCTTTATCATGTTTTTTCTTCTTTGCGCAAAGCTTAAAGTTATATAATTTTAGAAGATCTCTTGTTTTTGCAAAAAAAAATAAAAGATAGTTCTTACATAGAGGTTGACTGTTCATTGATCTCTTGTATTGTTAACTCCTTCTTTCTCGTAGATGTCTTATAGGTACTCCCTCGGTCCGCAAATAAGTATATATCTAGAAAATACTACTAGTATTAAACAAATTAGTTCTCTCTCCTCTTTTGTAAGTCTCCATCAATATTAAAAAATAGAATGGGGATTTGTGGATGAGAAGAATGGAGATTTTTTTTGAGAAAAGGAAGAACGAAGATTGGAGGATAAAGCGAGAGACTGATTGCAACGAATATCACTATTTCGCATCTCCCCCTTGGAGTTGGTTTTACTAGATGTACACTTTTTTTAGGACAAATTTTGAATACCAGATGTAAACGTATTTGCGGATGGAGTGAGTATTTTGAGGATTTTGATGGTACCATGGTGAGAGTAGTGCATCGTATTTTGGCAAATGCAAATCTTTTTTTTGCAAAAAATGCAAACCATTTGAAAATGGAGTGTGGAAAATTCATGCTTTTGGGGGTGTTTCGCCTTGACTCCGACTTTTTGTCTAAAAAAAGAACATTATAGCAAATTATGCATACACAAGAATAAACGAACCTCAAACCAACTGCATTAATCAATTATTAATTTTGCCACTGATCGCCATAACACTCAGCAATTGTCGTTTTTGACATCTAGCAATCCTAGGATCTATATATACACTGGATTTCGCGATCACTCCAAAGCCCCAACACACCCCTCTCCGTCTCTCGTGCAGGACTTTAACGCCGTTCCTTACTCTCGCCCTACGTCCGGTGCGTACGTAAGCTTTCGAGAAAATTAAACAATGGAGTAGTAAAATATACTTCGAGGAGATTTCCCTCTCATCGCACACGCATAATCCGCCGGAGTAGCTACTCGCAGGTCGTAGCAGAAGCAAGGAGGGAGATGCGCGATAGCGATATTCCTGGTCCCACTCAAGGGTGTGGTGGGCCCCGCGGTCTCCGTCGTGTCCAATAGGCCAGTTTTTTCCTTGTGGCGATTAGTTGGTCCGTCGACGACTAGCCGTACGTGGACCACTCTTGCCCGCGGACCAGACGTCGTCGGCGCCCTTCCCTCCCGGAGGTTTGCAGCTAGCCTAGAGCAACTTGCATCACGGAGAGGGCTAGCCAGCGAGCGAACGGGAGCCCGACGCTGCAACCACCGCGTTTTTCTTTTCCGAGGATCGGATCGGAGACCGTACGTACCTCTGTGCCCTGCCGATCGAACCAAACGAACGTCCAGAATGCGCCCTTGTCAGCTTTTCACGTTAATAACCTTCCCCTATCTCTTAGACGCGTTTGGAAGCCTGCATCACTATTTCGGTCGGTCCTGGCATTGTCAAGACCAGGGGAAAACGGCCGTTGAGTCATCTTTTGCGGCCCGTTTGATTACCATCATTTTGCACCCACGTAAGAAGGATTACTGCTGTTCGGTAGATTGCATGCATATTCAAAGGCAAGGCTCTGGACCATTCCTACTATGGTAACCTTTTTTGAGGCGTGTTTGCTTGTCCACATCCATGTTTCTCACGCATGATGAAAAGAAATAAGAGCGTTTGGTTGCTCACGAAGAAAAGATTCTCTGCATAGCACGGGTCTTAAAGAAGAAAAGTTGGCCCTCGAGAAACGCCGATTTTAGATGTTTCCACGGAGTCAGGCTCGTATCCACAAAAGGGGGAACGTCGCTTCTTGCTGGGTGCAAGTCCATGGCCCTCGGCGTGCAACTCCTTCACAGCCTTTGCCTCTAATCTTAGACTAATCCCCTCTTCTTCCTCGTCTCTATCCTCTACGCCACCGTCCACCATGGGCTCCGCGTGTCGTCCGCCAAGATATTAGTTCGTTGAAGGGTGCTACGGATACCACACCGCTCGCTCGCCGTCCCTCGTCGTCAGCCGCCTGCGTGCGCCTCCGCGGCAGCGCATCCCAGCCGCGACTTGATAGTGCCGAGGTCCATGGGCTTGACAATTATGGTGTGGTAGTCGTGCAGGACAAGCACACTAGCGTCTACCGACACGTTAAATACCTAACTGTTCTTGTGCTGCATCAGCCTGGCAAGCAGTAGGACGCACCTCTTAAACACGAGCGTGTAGAGCTTGCACCGCACCTCCACCGAACCGTACGTGTTCGGCGGGCCCTTCTTGGACTTGTGCTTGGAGACGAACGGGTGTGGCGGGATCGGGGTGGAGGGGTCAGTGGCGGAGAGCGCAGAGGAGGGAGCAGGCGCGGGAAGAGAGTTTATGTGCTTGTAGGCGGCGCGCACCTGGCACAACTCTGAGGAGAGGCAGCAACGGAGTTCTCGTTGTGTCGTCGGTGATGAGGGAGCAAGAAGGTGACGGTGGGGATCACCGGGCCATTGTGAGCATCGAAGGAGCGGGCCGCAGAGGCTTTGGAGGATTTGGGGCCAGGTCCATGAGATTTGAGGGAGTAAGATTTGTGGGACGGCGGGTCGAAGGTCATTTGTGTGGGTCAACGGCGGCGATAGATCGGGGGCTGCGATTTGGGGATTTGGGTGGATCAGTTTGTGACCAGTGGTCACTAATACAGATTAGAGGTGAGAAATCATATATATCTATGCAAACCAAACAGCCGAACTTTGTGTCTGAAGATAGAAAGCAGACAACCAAACACTGATGTTGCGCTTCGGCTGACTTGCCTAATAGTATCAATGGAGTCTACCAAATAAGGAGGAGATTTTGGCATAGGTCCAGATCCATGCATGCGGTCCCTGCGCGTGCAATTGCACCACTAAAGAAAAAAGAGCCCGAGCAACCAAACACGCCCTTAGAGAGTGGTGAGGTTACCAACCAGAGCTTAAGAACAATACTATGAAACAATAGTAGTAGTAGACCAGTCTATCAGCTCACGCCATTCATGAAAATACATATATATATATATATATATATATATATATATATATATATATATATATATATAAGTTCACGATAGGACATAACACAACAATGAGTTTAGCACATGGAAAAAATGGCGCGCTATAGCGTATTTGAAGAGTCCACGCTATTTTTCACGATTTTTCTCGCTATGTCGTTATTTTACAAATAGCTTGGTATATCGAGGTAAAACATTATAGCGTTAGTGCTATTTCAAGTATAGCACGTTATTTGTTTTATTGGTAGGTGTGTAGTAAGAGAGCATATGATAAGGGTGTGAAGTAAGAAAATATATGATAAATTTTGATTGTTAAACTTAAGTGATCGTGTCAAACCGTCGCCTCCTGCCGCAGCACCCGACCCTGCACCTAGATTTAGCCCTGCTGGTTCTCCTCCAACTTGGATATTGTCGGAATTGGTTATACATGTACAAGTATTACTCTGGGAAATTCATTAGATGCTGAAATCCTTAGTATTCATGATATACTTGTTATATTTTTTAATTTTTTACAAAACGATATTTTGTAAAATAGCACGCTATTAACATGATATAACTTTCGTAGCGTCTGGATAAAGGCCACGCTAAATTAAATAACATGCTATTTTTCATTGGTTTAACACGATAAACACTACTTACTAACAATAACATGGCCTAAGAACAAAATGCCAGCAGACAGAACTCGGTCATCATGTAGGCTCCTATAGAATGCTTGTGGGTGCTTAGGGCACCTCTTGACCATCTTTGATTCACTATAGTTTAGATGACCACCTTATACATCTTTGGATAGATCTTGTTAAAGGTTAGAAAGCAGTCAATCTCTAGGCCATGAGCTATAGCAAAATGCTGGCCATAAGCAAGATGTCCCATTGACACCCTTGATCATCACGTCCTAGGTGCAGCCGGTCGTTGCCTTGAGGGTTATCTTGTCCGGAACGTTGTCCAAATATGGAATAAATGCATCTGGGATAAATATAAATCCCAACGTCGGTGTTATCATCACCATCTAGAATTAGGTTGGGGTCACTCCCTCATCCTAGTGGCCAATATTAGTCGGTATTCCTATTATTTTTGCCCTCTTGTTGGAGTACTCGTCAGCTTACTTCCCGGGGCCATTAATTTTTAAAGTAAGCATAGAGATAATAATGCATGCATACAAGGAAAAAAAGCGCAGAAATGCAAGGTATAAATTGATCAGGTAAATGTAGAGCATAATCATTTCAATATTTTTTTAGATGGAAGGCAAAAAATTCCTGGCTTGAAATTAATAAATCCCCACGGCTCAGACGGTAGCACACACCGCTGGAAACACCAGCTTAAGGTTTTACAGCACAGCCTAAGGCTCAACAAAAGAAGGGGCGAGAAGCAGCCCACAGCAAAGACTAAACATGGAGGCCTAATAGACAACCTAAAGCATCAAGCGCACATGCTAGTTGGCAACAGACGACGTCTCCAGGTAGCATTTCTTCAGAAGCGCGATGAGCTCGTCGTGGAGGGGAAGAACATCATGCTTGATGAGCGGTCTCCACTGCTGCATAAGGATCAAAGTTTTGTAAGTACAAGTAGCAGGTTGCCTAGGGAACTTAGTTTCAATCGTAAACTTGTTCCGAGTAGTCCATAACACCTAGCAAATGGCAGCAAACAAAATCCAAAGCACACTGTTGGTTTTGCCAGAAAAATTGTTCGAAATCACAAGAAATTCCGCGAAACAACCAAGATTACAAGAAATGGCTAAAACAGACCGAACCACACTCCACATAAACTGGGCAAGGGGGCAAGCGAAGAAGATGTGATTGGCGTTTTCAGCCATCCCGCAGAGGGCACACTGCCCATTCGACGGGCCGTTGTGCTTCTGGATTTGATCATTTGACGGAAGGAGGCCTCTAGCCAACTGCTAGATGAAGATTTTGATATTGAGGGGTGTTGTGATCTTCCAAATGTCTTTGGCATGAGTGACAACAGCTCCCTGACAAAGCTTGAGATACAGGGAGCGAGTTGAGAAGACACCCAAGGGCTCCAGGGCCTAGGAAACTGAGTCGGGGGCCAAAGAGGGGGCGTGATGTGCTAACTCGACGAGGAGCTGGTTGAAGAGGTTGATTTATTCGTTCCCGAAAGATCGCTAGAAGTTGATATGTCAGTTTCCACTCTAGAACACATAGCATACCAACACAAAAGGATCGGAGGAGATGTCGAACAATCGACCAAATATAGCAGCAAGAGGGGCGCCACCTGTCCACCAGCTGGTACAGAACTTGGTCTTTTCATTGTTCCCAACATGGTATCGGGCTCCCAGCTCAAAATAGTCTTTTATCTTATGCAGACTGTGCCAAAAAGGGGAGCCCCCATCAGATTAGAGCTAAAGATATTCGAAGCTCCCTGATATTTGGCTTTGATGATCCTGAGCCATACACAATCTTGCGAGGCGTCACAGAAGAGCCGCCAGATCCATTTGACCATTAGCGCGATATTCATGAGCTTAGTATTTGTCACCCCAAGGCCACCCGGGTCCTTAGGTTTGCAGATGTCCTGCCATTTCACTCAGTGATGCTTCCTTTTCTCACCAGTCCCTTCCCAAAAGAACCTACCACAATGCTTGTCAAAGCCCAGGTGCACTCCATCCTACAGCAGAAACCAGCCCATTGTAAACATGGGCAGACTAGATAAGCAAGCCTCGGTAAGGACCAGTCGAGCGGCCGACGACATGAAGCGGCCCTGCCATGGGTCCAGTCTTTTGCCCACCATAGTGATCAGGGGTTCTATATCAGCGATGGTTGTTTTCATGTCGTTCATCGGGAAGCCTAGGTAGGTAAAGGGCAAATCGCCCTATTGGCAATTGAGGAGGTTCGCCACTCTGGCCTGCTCCTCCGGTGGAACGCCCATCACAATAACTTCACTTTTATGAAAGTTAATTCTTAGACCCGACAACAGCTCAAAGAATATTAGGAGGAATTTAAGATTAGTGATGCCCAGGTCCGAGTTTTGAATCATGATCATAGTGTCGTCAGCGTATTGCAGATGAGTAATGCCACCAGGCAGCAGGTGAGGGATGACCCCTTGGATGTGGCTAGCCAGATTAGCCTTAGAGAGCGAAGCCGCCAAAGCGTCGCCGATGAAATCAAACAGCAAGGGAGAGAGAGGGTCACCCTGACGCAGTCCCCTCTTGTTACGGAAAAAAGGGCCAACCTCTCCATTAAAACTAGACTTCGAAAAAGCATTTGATATGGTGGAGCATGATGCCATAATTGACATCCTTCAAGGTATGGGTTTTAATGATCTATGGCTAAAGTGGATAAGATGCTTACTTTCATCTGGGCACTCTTCAATTCTACTCAATGGAGTTCCAGGAAAAAATTTCAAGTGTAAGAGGGGAGTCAGGCAGGGGGATCCTCTATCACCTTTATTATTTGTGGCTTCTTCTGAATTACTTCAAGTGGTGATTAATAAAGAAATGTTGAATGGAAATATTAATCTTCCAATTCCTTGTGGGGGTAAATTTCCTATCATTCAATATGCATATGATACTATATTGGTTGTCAAAGCCTCAAATGAGGAATTCATTCATCTTAAAAATATCTTATTGGACTATGTTACATCTACTGGGCTAAAAATCAACTTCCATAAATCCAGCCTAATTCCAATCAATATTTCTGAGGCTAGAGCTCAAGAATTAGCTACTATTTTTGGATGTGCTATTGCAAACATGCCTATGGGGACTTCAAAGCCTGTAATTACTGATCTAATGCCTTTGGTTGACAGAATTGAGAGGAAAATGACAAGTTCTACTCTATTAATGTCTCATGCTCGGAAACTAGCATATGTTAATGCAATTCTTTCTTCAATAGCTACATATTCAATGTGTACTATTGAAATGCATCCTAAGATTCTAGAATATGTGGAGAAGATCAGAAGAAGATGTTTATGGACAAAAACACTGATAATGGTGAAAAGTGTGTTTCTTTGGCTGCTTGGGATATGGTTTGTGAGCCTAAAAATAAAGGAGGTTTAGGAGTCTTAAATATGAAGCTACAGAATCAAGCTCTGCTGCTTAGATTTCTAAATAAGTTCTATAATCATCAGGACATACCTTGGGTGAATCTTATCTGGTCAACTTATTATCAACATTCAGTTCCTCATGCTACTAATCCAGTGGGATCTTTCTGGTGGAAATCAATTCTGAAATTATCCCTATTTTCAGAGGAATAACATCATGTACAGTTAAACAAGGAAATAATGTGCTTTTTTGGAAGGACAAATGGAATGATGAGATTAAATAGCAGTCTTATGCAAGGTTATTTTCTTATGCACTGAATGAGGATATTACTGTTAGAGATTTCTGTATTGTAGAGGATTATCAAAATCTGTTTCACAACCCACTTTCCTTACAAGAGCTACATCAAGTTGAAATGGAAATTTCTAATCTGAGTTTGACTGAACAGTGTCACATGAATGGAAATTTACTTGGGGAGACAATTATACTTCACAGAAATACTATAAAATCTGCTTTCGGTTGCTTCAACCACCTGTGCAATTTTCATGGATCTGGAAATCTAAATTATGGCCAAAACTGAAGGTCTTCTCCTGGTTACTTCTCTCAGACAGATTAAATACCAAGAATATGCTTCCAAGAAGGAATTTCAATGTGGGTCAAGGACAAAATCACAATTGCCCTCTGTGCAACCTTAATACTGAAGAAACTATTGAGCATTTATTCTTTTTCTGTCCATTCAGTATAGCTTGCTGGCTCAGATGTAAGATCACTTGGATGGGTTCTGGTTGCAGATTCCAACTACTGAATCAAGCTAAACAAAATTTTCAGCAACATCTCTTCTTTGAACTATTTGTTATTTCAGCCTGGGGAATTTGGAAAGAAAGGAGCAATCTTATATTTCAAGGAATTACCCCCTCAATTCAAGCCTGGAGAGCTAGAGTGAAATCAGACTTACTATTGCTTAGGTTCAGGGTTAACCAAAACCTGGAACAAACCATAGAATTTTTTATTGATACAATTTAGTTATTCTTGATTTCTTTTTACTGCCATGGCAGTTCTTTGTATATATGTAACTTCTATCTGATCAATATAGTACCCTAGTAGAAGCCTCTCCTACTGTTTATGGTCAAAAAAATCACAATGGCCGTCTGACCCCCAAGAGACCAGCTGCATCAGGTGGTGAACCAGGCCCGTGGCAAAACCTACTTATTGTAGAAACTTCCAATTTACCCCATCGTATGCTTTCTCAAAGTCTAGCTTGAGAAGGACCGCTTCTTGGCCTCTACTCTTTAGCTCGTGGATAATTTCCTGGAGAGCCATAGCCACATCCACAATAAGTCTACCTTTGATAAATGCAATTTGCGAAGGCGCAATGATCCTGTGGGCCACCGGGGAAAGCCTAGCGGCGTACGCTTTGGCAAAGAATTTCAAAATCACGTTGATCAGAGCAATAGATCTGAACTGTTTGATATTTTCGGCACCAGGAACCTTGGGGATGAGAGACAGAATGCCAAAGTTGAGGCGGGAGATGTCAACCGAGCAAAGAGCAAACTCATTAAGGATCAAAAGAAGTAAGTCTTTAAGAACATGCCAAAACTTCTTTAAAAAGGCCACATGGAAACCGTCTGGGCCCGGGGCAGTTGCCGTCTTGGTGTCCTTAACCACCTCTTCCAGTTCTGACATCGTAAACGTGAGGGCTAAGCTGTCGTTTTCCGCTTTCGACACTCGAAAATTCTCCTCCCAGTAGTTGTGGTTGAGGGTTAGGAACTTGGGCTCCTCCGTCCCCATTAGGCCCACATAAAACTCATATATGTGGGCTTGGATGGACTATTTAGAGGAGATAGGGCCCTAAGAAGTTTGGAGCGATAGGATGGCACATTTCCTTCTCCTACCATTAGCAATCGCATGGAAATACGCCGTGTTGGTGTCGCCATGAAGCACCCAGTTCTGTCTGCCCCGCTGACACCAGTAGTCCTGTTCTTCGCTGAGGCTCTGAAGGAGTTGTTCTTCTAAGGCATATCTAAGGGCCCACTCATAATCGTCCAGGGTCTCATAGTCAGCATCCCTATCCAAGTCCTGGATGTTGGCAAGCAAAAGGGCTTTCGCATCTTTGGAGGCTCTCCCCAGGTTCGCGCCCCAGCCTTGCAGAAACTGCCTAAGGCCTCTGGGCATACCAGATATCAATACTATCTCTCATCCTGACAGGGTTCACCAGTGCCTTGCGCCACGTATCCGTGACTATGGCCACAAAGTCCGGCATATCAATCCACTTGGTTTCCAGGAAGAACAGCTTAGAGCGCACCGCCGCTCCCTTCCCTATATCCAGGAGAAGGAGGGTATGATCGAAGCCCACGCTGGTCTCATCCGAAAGCGTCGTGAGCGGGAATTTGACCTCCCACTCCATGGAGAAGAAGACCCTATCAAGAACACATCTGACAGGGTTAAGCTGCTTGTTAGACCAAGTGAATCTAGCCCCATTCCTCTTGATTTCCTTTAGTGCAAGCCTAGCCATATAGTCATTAAACATGTGCACCCTAGGCTAGTTGATATTAAGGTTGTTTTTGTCCTCGGAAATTCTGATCAGGTTAAAGTCCCCACCCACCACCACTGGGTGACTGCAGCGCCCAACTTTGGCCTCAAGCTCATCCAGGAAGGCACTCGACCTGGAATGATTAGCCAGCCCGTATACACCAATGTACTCAAATTTAAACTTAGACGCCCGATGCAAGACTAGTGCACTGATGAAAAAATGCCCTTTATCAATCTCGCCCACTTCTAGGACGCTTTCCCTAATCTCTAGCAACAAGCCACCAGATTGACCAATAGCTGACACCCAGCTCTAGTGGAACTTGTCGCCACGCTCAAGGCTCTGGAGCTCATGGTCCACGAAGCCTTCTCTCTTGGTATCTTGGAGGCAAATGATGTCAATAAGCTCTCTTCTGAGGAACTCTCGCACCTGGGGTTTTCTACCTCTACCCCTGAAACCCCGTAGGTTCCAACCAACGGCCCTCATTTGGCAAAGATGCGACCCGTGCTTGGCGGGCTGGAGTCATTAGCAGGTTAGGCTTGGTGCACACTGATGTGCCTAGTTGATGTAGGTGCGCTTCGTCAGGAAACCCCAAGAGCAAGGTGTGATGCAGCATAGAAGCAAGTCTTCCCTCAGTAAGAAACCGAGGTTATCGAACCAATAGGAGGAAGGAAATGTCACACAAGTGTTGCAAGCAACGTGGAAACCTGCACAACACAAACTCAAGACTTTGCCCCAACAAACAGTGAGATTGTCAATCTCACCAGTTGCTGTAACAAAGGATTAACTGTATGGTGTGGAAGGTGATGAATGGTTTGCATCAAGTAAACAATGGAATATGTATAGATGATAAAGATTGGATCGGGGTACATAGTTCACTAGAGGTGTTCTCCTTAGATAAACAACATGGAATGAAGGGTAAACAAATTACAACAGGGCAATTGACAGGAACTTAGCAAGGCATAACAATGCAATACCAGACAAAAAGATCCTATGAGATTCGATTGGGCAATACAACAATATACATAGACCGCCATCCAACTGCATCTATGACTAGTAGTCCTTCAGGTTATCATCCGAACCCCCTCCAGTATTAAGTTGCAAGCAACAGACAACTGCTTTAAGCAAAGTGTGTAAGGTAAACAATCCACTTGTTCCATGAACAAGAGACCGTTGTTTTCTCCCTAATGGCAACAACACATCTACAACCGAAGAGATTTCTATCAGTTCCCTTGGTAACTAGAGGCATGAACCCACTATCGAGCATACATACCCCCTCTTGGAGTCACTAGCAACTACTTGGCCAAGATAGCTACTAACAAAGGAGAGCATGCAAGATCACAAAAACACAGACATGATAGTATAAATAAGACAAAACCATTAATCAATCTGACATAGTAATCTCAATATCCATCGGATCCCCGCAAACACAACATGCATGATTACAAATATATTAGATCTTGATCATGAACAGAGGTCACAAGATCTATACATGAAAGCACAAGGAGGAGATACAACCATCTAGCTACTATATGGACATGTAGTCCAAGGTGGAACTACTCACGCTTCATACCGGAGAAGAAGGCCTCCGGGATAATCTCGCCTCCGGCAGGGTGCCGAGAAGAACTTCAGATCCCCCTCGATCTAGGGACGATGGTGGAGGCGGCTATAGATGGTTTCGTGGAGTTTTGATTGGGTGTCTAGGGTTTCTGCATCGGGGGATTCTTATAGGCGAAGAGGCGAGGCAGGGGGGCCACACCCTGCCCAGGTGCGAGTAAGCCCTAGCCGCACCTCGGAGGGGGGCCTGTGGTGCCCCTCCGTCTCGTCTTCTGGATTCATGTCACCCACGGTAAAATATTGACTTTGGCTTTTGTCTCGTCCAATTCCGAGAATATTGATTTTTTGCCTTTCTGGAACCAAAAACAGAAGAAAACAGGCAACTGGCACTGTGGCAACTTGTTAATAGGTTAGTTCCAGAAAAGATATAAAAACACCTCAAAGTGTAGACAAAGCAAAGCAAAGTAGATACTAAACAAGCATGGAACATAAAAAATTATAGATACGTTTCCGACGTATCAAGCATCCCCAAGCTTAACTCCTGCTCGTCCTCGAGTAGGTAAGTGATAAAAAGAATAATTTTTGAGGTGACATGCACCATCAAAATCAAAATCAAACCATTTGCAAGCATTGAAAGCTGGGATCAAAGAACTCTAAACATGTGCATGAAAGATGGAGTTCTAACAATAAGACAAAGTAACTAAGCATGTAACATGAAAGGCTACAAACAAAGATCATACATAGTATGCACTGAATTTTTTGTTTGTTTCACATACAGAAAACATGGCATAGTGGCAATCAGATTGTCCCTCATAGAGTAGAAAATAGATGCATAGGACACCTTCAAAGTTCATAAGAGTGACTAGATACAAGTAGCACAAGAACAAGTAATATCACAATATGCATCAATCAATAAGTTTTGGGACACTGCACATAAAACTAAGAATGAAAACTATGCTCTCTTAATGGTGCCTAAAGGTAGAAGGTGGAGAATCAACGTAATAGTGGAAGAAAGGCCCTTCATAAAGGGAGGCAGGGATTTCAAGATTCAAAAAGAGCTTCCAAAAATTATGGTACTTGTTAGCTTTCAGCCCTCTTTGCCCCTATC
Organism: Avena longiglumis; assembly: GCA_030063025.1. NCBI lineage: Eukaryota > Viridiplantae > Streptophyta > Magnoliopsida > Poales > Poaceae > Avena > Avena longiglumis. The sequence goes on along the minus strand of CP125974.1, from coordinate 437,283,475 downwards.
ATAAGCATTTGAAGTGGTTAAGGTTAAAGTGAACAGACTATGGAGTATATGCTTGACAAAGTATAAATTGGCAATCTCATGTCCCTTGAATACGAGGGCCACACCTCATGCTACTCAACTTCAGTCACCTGTAAGTTCTTGTCATAGTAAGTACATGCGTATCATAGAGAACCACCAACGGGGTACTGTTGGAGATATGCCCTAGAGGCAATAATAAATATAGTTATTATTATATCTTTGTGTTTATGATAAATGTTTACATTCATGCTATAATATTATTAACAAGGAAACATTAATACTTGTGTGATTTGTATACTAAAATAGAGTCCCCAGTAAAGCCTCTTTATAATACTAGCTTGTTGGTTAATAAATGATTGTGGTTTCCCTATCATGAACATTGAGTTGTTATTAACAACAAGATCATATCGTTAGGAGAATGATATGGTGGACATACTCCTATAGATAAGCATAGCATAAAGATCAAGTCATTTTAATAGTTCAATTGCTATATGCTTTCTAATACATAGTAACCTAATTCCTTCGACCATGAGATCATGCATATCACCTTCATCGGAAGGATGCTTTGATGACATCAAACACCACACCGTAACTGGGTGGCTATAAAGGTGGCATTGAGTATTCGGAAAGTATTGGTTGAGACACATGGATCAAGAGTGGGATTTGTCCATCCATATGACGGATAGATATACTCTGGGCCCTCTCGGTGGAATGTCATCCAATTAGCTTGCAAGCATGTGACTGGCTCACAAGGGATCACATATCACGGGAACGAGAAAAGAGTAATTATCAGTAACGAAGTTGAACTAGGTATGCAGAGATACCGACGATCATAACCTCGGATAAGTAAACTATCGTGAGGCAAAGGGAAATTGGTATCATATGTAAGTGGTTCATTCGATCGCAAAGTAATCGTAGAAATATGTGGGAGCCATATGAATTTCCAGATTCCTCTATTGGTTATTGTTCGGAGAAGTGTCTCGATCATGTCCGCATAATTCACGAACCGTAGGGAGACACACTTAAGGATTCGACGTTGTTTGAGTAGTTATGGAATGATGAGTGAGAGACCGAATGTTTTTCGGAGTCTCGGATGGGATCCGGGATATCACGAGGAGATCCGGAATGGTCCGGAGAATAAGATTCCTATAAGGAAAGTCCTGTTTCGGGGTTGGAGAATGGTTCCGGTGTTTTCATCGGGAATGTTCTAGAAGGTTCCGGAATGTCCGACACTCCGGAGGGGAAGGGTACATGAATGTGTCATAACAAGTTGGAATGATTGCATCATGTACTAAGTGTCATCGCTGAACAAAATAAAGGGTTTAATCAAATCCTAGTTTGCAAAGTCAAACGCCAATTTGAAAAGTCAAACGGCTATTTTGTGAGGTGGAGGGAGAGTAGGAAACCTACTTGGGGAGGAGTTCCCTCCCTCCACCGCCGGCCCACTTGGAGACCGAGTTGGGGAGGGACTCCCCTCCCCTTGGCTCGCCCCCTCCACCTATATAAGGAGGGGCAGGGCTGCCCCTCCAAGGACACAAGACCACGCCCCGCAAACCCTAATCCTAGCCGCCGGCGCCGCCACCTCCTGCTGCCGCCGCCTAGGCAAACCCTAGCCACCGGCCTTGCTCCTCCTTGGTGCGTCTAAACTCTAGATCGCCGAGGATCTCTCTCATAGTCCACCATACTCGCTCCGGCTTAAGGCGAAGCCCTGCGAGATCTCCCCTCTACTTCAAAGATTACGCCAGTTGTCTGCCGGAATCGCGAGGAGAGTGCTACAACCTCCGCTGCTTTGGAACAAGGGAGAGGAAGGTCTTCGTCAGTACCGAACGCAGTGACCGATCATGGAAGCGCTGTAACGCAGGCCGGAAGGATCGTCTACGCGATCATGAGATCAGCAAGAGTACGACTACATCACCCACGAGAATCCGCTCTCGTTAAACACTTTGGAATCTTCGAGGGTGAGTTATTCCATCGACTCGTTGCTACAATCTAGAAGATAGATCTTGGCTTGTTTGTTTGTATGCGGTAGAAATGTTTTGTTTTCCATGCTACGAAACCCTACAGGTACCCCTTGCACATGTTACATGAGCTATCCCATAACCAAAATGACAAGGCAAGCAGACAATGAGCATCTCAGCGATCTTTTTATTTACTATGTGCATAGATTTTTATTGAGGATGCTTCATAGATAGCTCATTATGGTGATGCTGCAAGTTTACACCATGATTAGGCATGGCTTAGGCTAGCGTCCGAGGCGTTTCTCTAACACAAAATACATAACTCCATGGACTTAAAAGCTCCCTCTTTATTTCACACCGGTGACATCCATAGACAAAAGAGCATGACATCAACTATGTACAAAGTACAAGTGCAATGTTGAAAACGTTCCCCATGACAGCATGGTTCTACTAATTCCAACATATAAGTGCAAGCATATACAACATAGAAGACAAAATGGTTCAAGTTTATTAGGGAAAAATAATATAAAGTGTGCCATCAAGTTCGTGAGGGCTTTAATCTCTAAGTTTTCACATAAAAAAATAGTTTTAAATTGGAAGATAGCTGAAAACAAGAATATACTTATAATGGTGTGACACACCATGCATAGGAATTTATAGTGGACACTTTGGAATAACTTGGTTTATTGATAGTTGGAAGCATGAGTAGAGCTTACTCATAAAAGTGGAGGCTATCAAACGACTGGGAGCAACCAACTAAGAGAGCAATAATGGTCATAAACATGCAGAGCGATAAAACATTACTAATCAAAGCATAGAGTGGTACTATAAGTCAAGGACTAAATGACATAGAGGCTGGTGGTGACTTGTTCATAGTCATAACATGGTGTGAGCATGTGCCAAGTTAACCCAAACAAAACATCAAAGGAGAATATCACAATACTATGCTTTTGCATGCTAAAACAACACATAATTTCTTCAAGGCACACTAAGCAATCCCAATTGTTTGGAACAAGACATGCTACAACAATAATCACTAAACATAAGGTCAAAACAACACCTAGCATGTCATGCTAAAGTCTAAGTCACAGTCAATGCAAGCTCCTCTTGCACTTCCAAGCAAGAACTTTCTACTCCTTTCCAACACACTTTGACTTATTTGAAACAACACAGCGAGAACGGGGGTCCAATTACTTTATTCAAGCGAACTAAAAAAACTAAGAAAAGCAAACGAAAACTAAGACGCTCCAAGAACAACACAACAGTGCATGAAACAATAAAAACAAAGTGTCTAGACAGACCTGGACTTTTTATTGATGAAGAAGGGGATGCCTTGGGCATCCCCAATCTTTGACGCTTGTACCTCTTGGATATTTATTGGGGTAACACCGGGGTGGCATCCCCAAGCTTGAGCTTTTGTATATTATTCATCTCATTACATCATTCTCTCTCTACACCTGAAATTTTTCCTTCATACAAAACTTCACACAATCTTCATTAGCAACATTAGTGTATTCAAAAGATAATAGACCTTTGGGATAAGCTTTGGAACAGCAACAATTTTCACTAAAACACAAGCTACTATAGCAACTCCTTTAAAAAGCTCAATTCCCCAAAAGAGAACTCAAAAAGGAAACAATAAGAAGCAAATGCAAATAGTGGCAGAAATTTGTTAAAACAGACCAGCAGGTAGAAACCGATTTTTTCTAAAATATTCTGTTTCTGAAATAAAAAAGTGTTGAACTAACGAAAATTATCTAACATACTGGGGGATTTATTCGCATATTTTCATCTCAATCCGAGTTACAGAGACTCCTCACGAATTTTTATGGTGGAGGACAGAAATCTGTTTTGGGACAGCAACTCCCCAAATCTTACTTCCCTCTCATTAGAGGTTATTCTTGGCACAAAAAACAAACAAAAAGGATAATGAGAGCTCATTACTGAAGTAATAACTTCCAAGACTCAAGGAAACTCTTGGTTATCTCCCAACAAGTACTTTTCTTTAACGCCTTTAAGTTAGGCACAAGAAGCAAGAAATCAAGTATTTTTAAATAAGGAAGCATTAACATCAATACTTGCAAAATCTTCAACTATGAAAGGTATCTCATCCAAATGAGTTTTGGAGGATCCCTTCTCATCTATCTTTGGTTTACTACTTTCATCAAAAGGATTTTCAGGAACAATCCAATTAAAATTATTTTCAAAGGCTTCATGAATTCCAACAAGCTTAAAGGGTATGGGTATCTTAAATTCCTCTCTACGCTTAGTTTTATCAGAAGTACCCACAACATATACACTTGATCCTAGCATACTGAAACGCTCAAATACTATGTTGGCTTCCTTAGCAACATCATGGAACTCTTTGAGCAAAGTTTCAAGAATAAATTCTCTCTTTTCAGCATTCTTTTCTTCTTTTAGTTTTAGGAACAAAATTTGCATCATGGGGTTAAGGCTAACAAACCTAGCCTCCAACATATGAACTAAAGAAGCTGCAACAATCTCATAATTGGGAGCAAGTTCTGCTATAGATCTATCCTCAATATCTTTATGCTTGCTAACATGATTAAAGAATTCTTCAATATTATCTTTACCAATTATGGATGCACTACCTATTCCAAGATCCTTCAGGGCGAACTTGGGGAACAACATGGTGAGCTAGAACAAGGTGGCAACTAGAGTAGGAACAAAAAAAATTGTGTTTTTGAATAGAGAAAGCAAACCAAACTAGACTATTTTTTTTGGAGTTTTTGATAAAAAGAGGCAAACAAAACCAAACAAAAGAAACTAAGCAAACTAAAAACAAAGTAAGGAGAAAGGAAGTGGAGGACTCCCCTTGTGAAGATGTCCTTAGCCTCCCCGGCAACGACGTCAAAAACCTTGTTGATGCACCTAGTTGATGTAGGGGTGCTTCGTCGGGAAACCCCAAGAGCGACGTGTGATGCAGCACAACAGCAAGTCTTCCCTCAGTAAGAAACTGAGGTTATCGAACCAGTAGAAGGAAGGAAATGTCACACAAGTGTTGCAAGCAACGTGGAAACCTGCACAACACAAACTCAAGACTTTTCCCCAACGAACAGTGAGGTTGTCAACCTCACCGGTTGCTGTAACAAAGGATTAACTGTATGGTGTGGAAGGTGATGAATGGTTTGCAACAAGTAAATAATGGAAGATGTATCAATGATAAAGATTGACCGGGGTCCATAGTTCACTAGAGCTGCTCTCCTTAGATAAACAACATGGCATGAAGGGTAAACAAATTACAGCAGGGCAATTGATAGGAACTGAGCAAGGCATAACAATGCAATACCAGACAAAAAGATCCTATGAGATTCGATTGGGCAATACAACAATATACATAGACAGCCATCCAACTGCATCTATGACTAGTAGTGCACCTTAAGGTTATCATCCGAACCCCCTCCAGTATTATGTTGCAAGCAACAGACAACTGCTTTAAGCAAAGTATGTAAGGCACTTGTTCCATGAACAAGAGACTGTTGTTTTCTCCCTAATGGCAACAACACATCTACAACCGAAGAGATTCCTGTCACTTCCCTTGGAAACTAGAGGCATGAACCCACTATCGACTAGCAACTACTTGGCCAAGATAGCTACTAACAACAGAGAGCATGCAAGATCACAAACAACACAGACATGATAGTATCAATAAGACAAAACCATTAATCAATCTGACATAGTAATCTCAATATCCATCGGATCCCTGCAAACACAACATGCATGATTACAAAATAGATTAGATCTTGATCATGAACGGAGCTTACAAGATCTATACATGAAAGCACAAGGAGGAGATACAACCATCTAGCTACTACATGGGCCCGTAGTCCAAGGTGGAACTACTCACGCTTCATACCGGAGAAGAAGGCCTCCGGGATGATCTTGCCTTCGGCAGGGTGCCGAGAAGAACTTCAGATCCCCCGTTGATCTAGGGACGATGGTGGCGGCGGCTACAAATGGTTTCGTGGAGTTTTGATCGGTTGTCTAGGGTTTCTGCATCGGGGGCTTCTTATAGGCAAAGAGGCGAGACAGGAGGGCCGCCAGGGGGGCCACACTCTGCCTAGGCGCGGGTCAGCCCGGGCCACGCTTGGGGGGGTGGCCACGCTGTAGCGCCCCTCCGTATCGTCTTCTGGATTCGTGTCGCCCATAGTAAAATATTGACTTTGGATTTTGTCCCGTCCAATTCCGAGAATATTGATTTTCTGCCTTTCTGGAACCAAAAACAGAAGGTAACAGGAAACTGGCACTGTGGCAACTTGTTAATAGGTTAGTTCTAGAAAAGATATAAAAACACCTCAAAGTGTAGACAAAGCAAAGCAAAGTAGATACTAAACAAGCATGGAACATCAAAAATTATAGATACGTTTCCGACGTATCACACACTTGCGCGGCCTGCATCTTTCGTTTCCTCACGCGAGCAGCAATGGAGGCAATAGATATATCAAGAGGCTCCTGGTCACTACCAGCCAGCCTCGGAGCTCCAGTTCCTATGAGCGCATTGGTCGACAGAGAGACGGGAGTGGACGTGATCTTCTTCCTTTCCTCAGCCTTTTCCTTCTCTTATCCTTTAGCCAAGAGGGCTTGCGCCACTTCCTTGGCGCAAACAAGTGACATGATAGACTTTGGCGAGCCAAAAGAGGAATAAAAAAGAATGGCACTATCGGCCGTGTTGGGCCACGCGGAGATAAAATAAAATTTTCCTCTAACGTGGTGATCCCAAGATCTAGCTGAGGTAGAAGGCCACGAGGTTTACCACTAGACGCGCGGTTGCGGATTACTGATGAAGCGCGTCAGTTGATGCAGTGCAGTCCTCACGATCCGATCGTCCTGGTGCTGATCGCACAGCACCTCTGCTGGTATCCACACGTACAAGGAGGAGCGCCGGCGGCGAACTGCTAGGTTCGTTACGGCGGCTGGACTGCTGTGGAGTTAGGGTTTCCAACACATGGAATGACCTAACCGAACAACGATTAACCTTTCTGGGTTACTATGCTCCACTATATATAGGGAGTGAACGTGGGCTCTGCTCGCGCGACCCATTCACAAAAGCCCATATAACACTAGTCACCGTGAGTCCAACTCACTAACTCAGTCCTAATCCGATTTAGGTCCAACCCAACCAGATTATATGTTCAGATCCAATCCGAACTTGCTCCTGCTCTTAAGTGTGTGAACCCACAGGCTCATGGTTACTTGGACACGATTGGAGTCCGACTCACAATCGATCAGTCGGTAGCGGCTCCTAGCATAACGTGTCGACTCCCAAGTACCAAAGAGTCATGACGACTTGCCTTACCAATGCGACTTACGTCCGAGTCCCTTTTGCCTCACGATATACCTTGTCAGACTATAGGCGAATATATGTCATCCCTTAAATAGTCCGACTCTCTTCTCGATCCGAGATAAGTGATTCACCCGACTAACTCTTAGTCGATCGCCTCGGTTAACACTTAACCGAGTCGTGCATGGCCATGCTTTCCGAATCATATCTCACGAGAGGGCCCAGAGAATATCTCTCCGAGTGGAGGGGAAAAATCCCATCTTGGTTATTCACATCACGCAGCTTGATTCTTAGTCGACCCGAACCCTGCCTTTATAACTGCCCAGTTACGGATCAGCGTTTGACAGAACCTAAGTCGGTGATCCTCAACTCGGACTATGCAACAACCTCAGGTCTAAGGATTACATTGATTGAGATATACAAATGACAACTTAGTTCGTTGTACCTCAATATGGGTCAATCCGACTCGCTAAACTCTTTAGCCTAGTCTGTGTAAGTTGGAATAGCATCTCCATGCCCATGACAAGTGGAACCGAGTCATCAAGCCAACTTTCACATTGGTCTAAGTTGTGTGTCCAAAGACAACCTCAATGACCAAGGATATTTAGTATGCATAACATGAATGCATAGTTCCACAACTGAATCACATATTCAATGATACACATCGGATGTTTATACAAGGACTACTTAATAACTTTATGAATACAATGGGAAATCTCATCATACATGATTGCCTCTAGGGCATATTCCCAGTCTCCCACTTGCACTAGAGTCAATCTTCCGACATCACATGTCTAAGCATCTAATGCCCATGGTTTCAGTGCGCCTCATGCTTCGGTGGGGTAACTTTGTCAACGGATCCGCAATATTTGCATCCGTGTGTACCTTGCATAACTTGATATCACCGATCCACGAATGGCGAATTAGGTGGCACCGCATGAGTATGTGCTTGTTCTTCTGGTGTTGTCTAGGTTCCTTGGCTTGTGCAATAGCACCATTGTTGTCACAATACACGTCCAACGGATTGGACGAGCCCTGAACCACACCAAGATCCATGAGGAAATTCCTCATCCAAACAGCTTCCTTTGTTGCCTCCGAGGCGGCAATATACTCAGCCTCTGTTGTAGACGCAGACACAGTCTCTTGCTTGGAACTTTTCCAGCTCACGGCACCTCCGTTTATAATAAACACGTATCCGGATTGCGAACGAGAATCATCAGAGTCGGTGAGATAACTCGCATCCGTGTAACCCTTTACACTAAGTTCATCCTCACCACCATAAACCAAGAACATATCCTTAGTCCTTCTCAAGTACTTTAGGATATTTTTAGTCATTATCAATGGATCTCTCCAGATCAGCCGTATCTCTCACAACACTTAGAGCATAGGAAACATCCGCCTAGTACAAATCATGGCGTACATGATGGATCCAACTGAAGCATATGGAATCGCACTCATCCGACTTCGCTCATCGGTTGTCGAAGGACCGAGTCTTGCTAAGTTTTACACCATGGGACATCGGTAAGAACCCCTTCTTAGACGATTCCATGTTGAACTTTTTCAACACTTTGTCCAAATAAGTACTCTGACTCAATCCAATGAGCCTCCTTGATCTATCTCTATAGATCCGGATTCCGAGGATGTATGTTGCCTCACCAAGTCTTTCATTGAGAAACTCCTTTCCAATGCTTCCTTGGTTTCTTGCAACATCTGGACATCATTTCCAATCAGTAATATGTCATCCACATATAAGATTAGAAAATTTACTTTGTTCCCACTAAACTTCTTGTACAAACAAGAATCATGATCACTCTTGATGAAGCCAAACGATTTGACTACCTCATCAAAGCGAATATTCCAACTCCGAGATGCTTGCTTCAACCCATAAATGGATTTGAAGTTTGCATACCTTGTCAAGATTAGCCGGATCGACAAAACCCTCGGCTGTATCATATACGCCCTCGGTTAAATTTCCGTTAAGGAAAGCCGTTTTGACATCCATCGCCATATCTCATAGTCGAAATAGGCTGCTATAGCTAACATGATCCGAACTGATTTAAGCATCGCTACGGAGAGAAAGTCTCGTAATCAACTCCTTGAACTTGTCGGAACCCCTTCGCGACAAGGCGTGCTTTATAGATTGAAACATTTCCATCCATATCAGTTTTCTTCTTAAAAAACCCATTTGCACTCGACGGGTCTTGCACCGTCGCGATCAACCAAGTTCCAAACTTGATTTTCATCCATGGACTTTATCTCGGATCTCATGGCTCCAAGCCATGACTCGAATCAGATCCCACCATCGCTTCGAATAATTTGCCGGCTCATCACATCGCCTAACAAGAACACATCACGAACACTTCGTAATCTTGCCGATCTTCGTAGTACGGTCTCGCCGGCTCACCGCCACGACCGCTCAACCTCCAAGGTTTTTGCCGACTCGCTACTAGCGGTTCCTCTCGAATTTCTTCGAGTTGCACCGTGCTCCCTTACTCCCCGATCGAGAAACTCTTTCTCAAGGAAGACACCGTTCGGCGACAAACACTTTGCCCTCTTCTCGGTTGTAGAAGTAGTAACCCAAGGTTTCCCTCGGATACCCACGAAAATACATTTATCCGACTTGGACGTAAGCTTGTCCGATCAAGTCGCTTGACAAAAGCTTCACAGCCCCAAATCTTAAGAAAAGACAAACTCGGCTTTTGCTGTCCACATCTCATGCGGTGTCTTCTCTACCGATTTTGATGGTACTTTGTTTAGTGTGAGCCGCTGTTTCTAGACAATAACCCCAAAATGATAAAGGCAGATCTGTCTGACTCATCATTGATCGTACCATGTCCAACAAGGTCCGATTCCGCCTTTCAAACACCATTCCTTTGTGGCGTTCTCGGTGGAGTAAGTTGAGGAACTATTCCACAACTTTTCGATGGTCATCAAACTCATGGCTCATGTACTCGCCTCCTCGGTCCTCCGAAGAAACTTCATTTTCTTGCCGAGTTGATTCTGTGCTTCATTCTGGAATTCTTTGAACTTTTCAAAGGCTTCCGACTTATGTTTCATTAAGTAGATATATCCATACCTACTCAAATCATCAGTGAAGGTAATGAAGTACTCATAACCACCCCTGGATGTCGTGCTCATTGGTCCACATACATCACTATGTACTAGTCCCAACAAGTCGGACGCCCTTTCGCAACTCTTTGCAAAAGGTGTCTTGGTCATTTTGCCGAGTAGGCAAGATTCGCATGTCTCGAACGACTCCAAGTCGAACGAAGTTAGGAGTCCATCATCATGGAGCTTCTTCATGCGTTTCCAACTTATATGACCAAGCCGACAGTGCCAAAAGTAAGTCATATTCAGATCATTTGGTTTCAACCTTTTAACATTTATGTTATAAACCGACTCACCATAAAGATTCAAAATAAATAACCCGTCCTGGACGGGTGCAAAGCCGTGAAACATATCATTCAAATACAAAGAACAACCATTATTCTTGATATTCGACTCATAGCCTTGCCTCATCAAACATGAAGCAGAAATAATGTTTTGTAACACCCTCAGAATCGGACCTATGCAAGTTTTAGCAAAATTCGCCAAACCCGCATAGAAACGATTCAAAGGTGCCCACCAGGCACTTTCGTGCGGGTGGAAAACGAAGTAATAACATTACACAAATCCTCGATGGGACCCACAGAGTATATATATATGACAAATTTCGAGAGTCAAGAATACGATATAATATACAAAGATCCGAACACCTTGAAAATGGTAGAGCGTCCGACTACGGACAAGAAGCAAATGGGGCTAAGAGCCTGAAGAATAACCAATGGCGTCCATAACCCCAGCCAAGCCGGAAGGGTAACCCCGCTAACGACGCCGATCTCAAAACCTGCTTAAACAAAAGGTGCCGACAAAGGCAAAGGAAAAGAAGGAGCGTCGATCGAGGCCAAGACAGCGAGGCTAGAATCGGCGGTCCTCGCCACATAGGTATGGTGGATCAAGCGGCAGCGACAAAGATGCACTAAACAACCTATAGAGACTCGATACAATGGCGGTTATCGAGAGGGGTGAAAAACCTATTCGGATCCAACATGATACTATCATCAAACAAACCCATCCTGGCGTTTCCCCCTCGAGACCAAACGAGGAAGTCAACCGAGGAACTCACACGGTTGGCAGTTTTACTTATTCGGTTATAGTTGCGGCACTTTACTAGTCAGGTTTAGATAATCATCCTGATAAAAATAAGCAGTGGGCACTTTTAGTCAATCATTCCGTTATAGTTGCAGCTCCTACTAATCAGATACAGATAGCATGAGATAAACCCAAAACCCAGCAGTTGTTGGTACTTTTATTCAGCCATTTCGTTGTAGTTGCCATATTTACTAGTCAGATACATTTGTCATGGCGACAACCAAACAAGCAATTGTGGGCGTATTAATTAGCCATTCCATTATAGTGAAGCTGATTACTAGTCATTATAAGTCAAATTTATAGCAGAACTTTAGTTATGCTTGTCTATGATCGAGATATTGCTCCAAGTCGTCCATATCCGCGGACACGGCTTTGAAAGTTTTACCCGGGTGCACCAATAGCAACACACGCGATCAACCTCGAAAACCAAATCAAAACCCAACGAGGCTTTCACATGAACAATCACGATTCAGAAATATTTCAGGCCACCTTTGAGTAGAACCCGCAACGAAGTAAGCTAGCTTAGACGGCCTCGGGGTTAGCGCCAATGGTCATGTAATCGGGGAACCCGAAAGTGGCTGGGCTTGTCGATACCGCGTAATCACTCCGCCTTCCTAAACAAAGACAAGGTGCCCCTCGCACAATTTAAATACGAAAGTAGCATGGCATAAGTACAGGATCGTAAATAAATCCTCAAACTAGTTTGTGGCCCCAAGAAATAAGATGAATCAAGCTCGCTCGGGGGGTCCCATATACCTCCGGATGTGGATAGCGCAAAATCAAGGAACAGGTATCAAGTACTGGGTCTTACGGACACAAGTGGGTTGAAACCAAATATTATCTATCACCCACCGATGCCTCGCTTATTTCAATTTTAGTTGTTAAGCGAAATTAAAGTGACGATAAGTAAAACTAGAATCATCTCCAACATCAACATGCGGCAATACATCAAGAATCGTGGCATTTGACGACACACATCAGACTTGAGCAAGCAACTACGACGTGCAAGTCCAACTATCTACCAAACAACGGTAATAGGGTGTGTCCAAGGCAATATAAGGCTGAGGGATATCACAGTGGAAACTAAAGCATCGCAACACAGATAGCAATAGATCAACAGGAGGGAATAAATACTATAAAGTAAGATGGGTAGAAAGGGGGAGATGCTCGCCTGAAAACATTGTCGAAGGGTTTGACCGAAGATCGGGGCGAAGCTCACATCAACTCAACGACCTTATCCGCGAAGAAGCAAAACACTAGAATAAACACCGGATGCAATATTTAATACAACGGCAGAAGATCGGCATGATGCATGCATGATGGATGACATGGCCAAGGTGCGATGCAATTAGGTCAATATTAAGCGGAACCTGGGTCCCGACACTTACTTAGATGGTGCAAGTTGTTTAGATCCCCCGCAAATTAAATGTTGTTTTAGCATGGTAAAAGATGGCACCGGTTCGTTACACAAGGTTAAATGAGGCCAATATAAGGCTAGATTTGCCCGCATATGGGCCCCATATTTAATTATTAGGTGAATCGGCATAAGGCCCCCAAACCACAGATATGCATGCAAGGATGGCAATTCAATATGCAACAAGTTGTTATTATGTTTTAAAATAGGGTTCTCGGATAAGGGTCACACTTTAGGGTTCTCGACGATCTTGGGGTTTCCGGGGTTCGGGGTTCGACAGGGTCCAGGGTCCAGGGTTCGACGGGAACGTCCTCGGACTCCGGGAAGGACTTGGTTCGGTGTCGTTCTTGTCGCATGCAGATCTTGTCGGTACCGCGTATCGGGACGGTCTTGGCATCCGAGGGGAAGTTCATGTCGCATCCGGGTCCTCGGGCATCGGATCTGGGGAAGTACTTGTTGCACCTACCGCCTTCGGGTTTGCTTCAATCGGATCCATGTCGGAGTACTCGGCGTTCCGGGACGAGGCACTTGACGTGCCGAGGGAAGAAGACTTGTCGTTCCGTCAGGTTCGGATTCCGGGGTTCGACGTTCCGCTCCGGGGTCGGTCTTGATGTCGCCGGAGTACTTGGGTTACCGTTGGTGCGGTCATGGCGTCGGAAGGGGAACTTGAAGTCCGTGACGGGGGTCTTGTCGGGGTTCTCGGCTTTGGTGGTCGAGGACGAACGGGTTCGGTCTTGGCTCCTGCGGGAGAGCTTGGCGTTCCGCGGTCTGTGATGGAGATCTTGTACTTGTGCAGCGGATCATGTCTCTCCAACTCGATCTTGGAGCACCACCGACTTCCAAGCGTCACCACACTACACCATGTACACGTCGACATCGACCACTGCACAACTTCACTTGGTATTCCTTCGCGGTTCAAACCAACTTCGGTCGCAGCACTTGGTCCCAGGGAGCTCACGCGGGACGGCGAGGTTGGCGGGGCCTGGCGGCGCGCTCGACGTGGGGCCCGCGGCCGGCGAGGAGGCGGGGCCCGAGGAGGCGCTGGCTGCCTGTGGCCGAAGAGGGAGACGCCAGCAGCGACAGGGACGAGGGGCAGGCGATGCTGGCGACGGAGGGGCGGTTGCTTTGAGTCGGGTCGGGGTAGGTGGCGCGGGCGGATGGCGGCGCGGCTCGCCGAGGCGGCGACGAGGCCGGGCGACGGAGGCTGGGGCGGCTGCTCGCGAGGTGGGCGGATGGAGGACGGGAAGGAGGCGCAGAGGCGCGAGGCGCGGGCGAGGTGGTCCGGCGGCGTGACGGCGAGGCGAGTGTGAGGCGGCGAGGCGGGTGAGCAGCGGCGGGCAAGCGGGCAGGTGGATCAGGCAGGTCCGGCGGCGGCAGTTGGTGGAGGCGGAGGGCGACGGGGCCGGGGTCGGGAGCACCGAGGCGCGAGGCTCGCTGAGAGCGAGGGACGCCGTAGGCGTGCAAGGCGGGGTTGCCCGAGGTGGGAGGTGGTGGCGGAGAGGAGGAAGGAGGGGAGCGGCGGCGCGCTGGGAGGTTGAGCGGCGGCGCCCGGCGCTGGAGAAGGAGGAGAGGAGGCGCCTGGCGCGGTTGGTGGGAGCGGCGATGGGGGAGAGAGAAGAGAGCGGTGGGGGACGGCTGCGTGGTGGCGGGTCCCGCGTGGGACCGGGGGGTGGACGCGGTAGGTGGTTGGCGCGTGGGCCAGGGAGGGCCCGCGGGACAGAGGGGGAAAGTTGAGAGGGGCTGGGGCTGCGTGAGTTGAGAGAGAGAGGTGGAGAGAGGGAGAGGGGTGAGGGGTGACGTGGCAACGCGGGATTGGTGGGGGAGAGAGGAGAGGTGAGATGGAGAGATCTGATTGGAGGGAGTGAGGTGGCCTGAGGGTTGGGTAGGATAGTGGGTAGCTTTAGGATTTAGGGGCGGGACAGGTTGGGCCGTTTTAATTTCTGGGGCGGTCGTCCGGGTCGATCGGCCCGTTCGACTGCCCCGCTAAAAATAATTATAATTTTTATTCATTACAAACAAGGCTTTTGCTACCCGATTTCGGGCAAAACAAAATATTCCGGGGACCCGGTTTTCGGTGTTTGAAATAAGATGGAGCGTTTTAGAAAAACAAAACGGGCTTGCGAACATAGTTTTATGCAAACAACGCATGATGATGACGATGCAATGCACAAATTCAACGCGATTTTCTAGTAGTGGTTTTGCGGGATGCCACAATTCGACACCACTAACAAGGGATCTCGCCCTCGAGATCCGCCTCATGGTACCGGAAGGAAGGTCGGTGGTCTGCATCCTCTCGCTTCGCGTAGATCCTTGCGACACAACTAACGAGGGTTCATCCTCCATCTTGAAAACGGCGACACCACCAACAAAGGGTCGTTGTTCCTGATCGTCGAGGGAACACTCCGGAGAAACAAAGGACGAAGATAGAGGCCTCCAACGATAAGGTCACCCCTAACTTCCGTTAGAAGAGGGAAAAGTTACATCGATCCACCAGTTCGATGTACAGAGCGAACAGTAAGATTCGGTAGGGTGATCAGTCCATCCCGGACCCAACTATCAACTCTATACATGGGTAGGAGAATCAGGCAACTCAACTCTCGAGATTTAGACTGAAGATCTTCATAGGTGGTATCCGGAACAAAGGGATGCTGCCAGCAGAAATCGTATGAAAGACACACTGATTAGGTTCCGCGATGGTTCCATTGGCCTGAACAACACATGCTCAAGGTCGACTCCAACTTCACCAAAGCTCGTCCTTCTCGTATGTTTTTCAACGACGCTGATATCCAGCAAAGAACACTTAAGGATGAAAGATCTCAAGGACAAAAGATCGGATGTAGGGCACAACAGACAAGTTGCAGATTGATGATCGTAGCACCTCCGTTACAAAAGGGAGAAAGCGAAGCCCTGAAGGTACGACGGAAACCCAACCACGAGAAATCCTGGACTCGAAGAAAGAGAAGAGAGCGGATTCAAAGCACGTAGGGGTAAGGGGGAACAGCAGAGGGTAAGGAGTAAAATCAGACCTAATCAGAACTATCCAACCGATTTTCAAAAATAGTTTTGACACTCTACTTCGGCCGTTAGCTAGGTTATCCTACAGGCTGGACTTGTGGGGTATCGCAACTGGTGAGCTCTGATACCACTCTGTAACACCCTCAGAATCGGACCTATGCAAGTTTTAGCAAAATTCGCCAAACCCGCATAGAAACGATTCAAAGGTTCCCACCAGCACTTTCGGGTGGAAAACGAAGTAATAACATTACACAACAGTCCTCGATGGGACCCACAGAACAGATATATATAACAGCGACTCAGAGAGTCAAGAATACAGATATAATATACAAAGATCCAGAACACCTTGAAAATGGTAGAGCGTCCGACTACGGACAAGAAGCAAATGGGGCTAAGAGCCCTGAAGAATAACCAATGGCGTCCATAACCCTGCCCAGGCCAAGCCGGAAGGGTAACCCTGCTAACGACGTCGATCTCAAAACCTGCTTAAACAAAAGGGGTGCCGACAAAGGGCAAAGGAAAAAGAAGGAGCGTCGATCGACGATTACGGCGAGGCTAGAATTGGCGGTCCTCGCCTACATAGGTATGGTGGATCAAGCGGCGGCAGCATGCACTAAACAACCTATAGAGACTCGATACAACTGGCGGTTATCAGAGAGGGGTGAGAAAAACCTATTCGGATCCAACATGATACTATCATCAAACAAACCCATCCTGGCGTTTCCCCCTCGAGACCAAACGAGGAAGTCAACCGAGGAACTCACACGGTTGGCAGTTTTACTTATTCGGTTATAGTTGCGGCACTTTACTAGTCAGGTTTAGATAATCATCCTGATAAAAATAAGCAGTGGGCACTTTTAGTCAATCATTCCGTTATAGTTGCAGCTCTTACTAATCAGATACAGATAGCATGAGATAAACCCAAAACCCAGCAGTTGTTGGTACTTTTATTCAGCCATTTCGTTGTAGTTGCCATACTTACTAGTCAGATACAATTGTCGCAAGCGACAACCAAACAAGCAATTGTGGGCAGTATTAATTAGCCATTCCATTATAGTGAAGCTGATTACTAGTCATTATAAGTCAAATTTATAGCAGTAAACTTTAGTTATGCTTGTCTATGATCGAGATACTGTGCTCCAAGTCGTCCATATCCGCGGACACGGCTTTCAGAAAGTTTTACCCGGCCGGGGTGACACTTACTTAGATGGTGCAAGTTGTTTAGATCCCCCGCAAATTAAATGTTGTTTTAGCATGGTAAAGATGGCACCGGTTCGTTACACAAGGTTAAATGAGGCCAATATAAGGCTAGATTTGCCCGCATATGGGCCCCATATTTAATTATTAGGTGAATCGGCATAAGGCCCCCAAACCACAGATATGCATGCAAGGATGGCAATTCAATATGAAACAAGTTGTTATTATGTTTTAAAATAGGGTTCTCGGATAAGGGTCACACTTTAGGGTTCTCGACGATCTTGGGGTTTCCGGGGTTCGGGGTTCGACAGGGTCCAGGGTCCAGGGTTCGACGGAACGCCCGGACTCGGAAGGACTTGGTTCGGTGTCGTTCTTGTCGCATGCAGATCTTGTCGGTACCGCGTATCGGGACGGTCTTGGCATCCGAGGGGAAGTTCATGTCGCATCCGGGTCCTCGGGCATCGGATCTGGGGAAGTACTTGTTGCACCTACCGCCTTCGGGTTTGCTTCAATCGGATCCATGTCGGAGTACTCGGCGTTCCGGGACGAGGCACTTGACGTGCCGAGGGAAGAAGACTTGTCGTTCCGTCAGGTTCGGATTCCGGGGTTCGACGTTCCGCTCCGGGGTCGGTCTTGATGTCGCCGGAGTACTTGGGTTACCGTTGGTGCGGTCATGGCGTCGGAAGGGGAACTTGAAGTCCGTGACGGGGGTCTTGTCGGGGTTCTCGGCTTTGGTGGTCGAGGACGAACGGGTTCGGTCTTGGCTCCTGCGGGAAAGCTTGCGTTCGATGCCGTGATGGAGATCTTGTACTTGTGCAGCGGATCATGTCTCTCCAACTCGATCTTGGAGCACCACCGACTTCCAAGCGTCACCACACTACACCATGTACACGTCGACATCGACCACTGCACAACTTCACTTGGTATTCCTTCGCGGTTCAAACCAACTTCGGTCGCAGCACTTGGTCCCAGGGAGCTCACGCGGGACGGCGAGGTTGGCGGGGCCTGGCGGCGCGCTCGACGTGGGGCCCGCGGCCGGCGAGGCGGGCCCGAGGCGCCGCTGTGGCGAAGAGGGAGACGCCAGCGACAGGGGACGAGGCGGCGATCTTGGCCGGAGGGGCGGCCAGGCGGTCTGCCGGGCGTGGTCGGGGTAGGTGGCGCGCCGCGGATGGAGGGCGCGGCTCGCCGGCGACGGGGCGGCACGGGGCGGCGGAGGCTGGGCGGCTGCTCGCGGCAGGTGGGCGGATGGAGGACGCGGAGGGGAAGAGGCGCGAGGCCTTGGCGAGGTGGTCCGTGGGCGTGCGGCGGCCGCGAGTGGCGGCTCGGCGAGGCGGGTGAGCAGCGGCAGGGCAGCGCAGAGGCGGCGGGTGGATCAGCGAGGTCCCGGCGGCGCGTTGGTGGCGGAGGAGGACGGCGACGGGGCCGGAAAGCGAGCACGGGCGGCGGCTCGCTGAGAGCGAGGCGCAGGGCGTGCTGCCGTCGGGTTGCCGGCGAGGGTGGGGAGGGGGTGGCGGAGAGGAGGAAGGAGGGCGGCAAGGCTGGGAGGTTGGCCTTGAGGAGGAGGAGAGGCGGTTGGTGGGAGCGGCGATGGGGGAGAGAGAAGAGAGCGGTGGGGGACGGCTGCGTGGTGGCGGGTCCCGCGTGGGACCGGGGGGTGGACGCGGTAGGTGGTTGGTGCGTGGGCCAGGGAGGGCCCGCGGGACAGAGGGGGAAAGTTGAGAGGGGCTGGGGCTGCGTGAGTTGAGAGAGAGAGGTGGAGAGAGGGAGAGGGGTGAGGGGTGACGTGGCAACGCGGGATTGGTGGGGGAGAGAGGAGAGGTGAGATGGAGAGATCTGATTGGAGGGAGTGAGGTGGCCTGAGGGTTGGGTAGGATAGTGGGTAGCTTTAGGATTTAGGGGCGGGACAGGTTGGGCCGTTTTAATTTCTGGGGCGGTCGTCCGGGTCAATCGGCCGTTATTGCCCGCTAAAAATAATTATAATTTTTATTCATTACAAACAAGGCTTTTGCAACCCGATTTCGGGCAAAACAAAATATTCCGGGGACCCGGTTTTCGGTGTTTGAAATAAGATGGAGCGTTTTAGAAAAACAAAACGGGCTTGCGAACATAGTTTTATGCAAACAACGCATGATGATGACGATGCAATGCACAAATTCAACGCGATTTTCTAGTAGTGGTTTTGCGGGATGCCACATGTTTCGACTGAGCACTGGAACATAATAACAATTATTTAGTTCCATAATGAATCCGGAAGGTAAATGAAGTTGCATCGTGCCGACTTCCAACGCAGCAACTCTTGCTTTGTTGCCGACTCGAATATCAACCTCGCCTCTTGCTACGCTCCTAGTTCTTACAGTCCACAACGAGTTGCAGATGTGAATAATCGATCCGGTATCATATACCCAAGAACTATTAGGTGCATCGGCAAGATATATGTCTATAACATTGCAAACAAGTGTACCTGAGTCGAAGTCATACCTCCACTCTTGGCTTTGTCGGCCAAGTACTTGCTGCAGTTCCTCTTCGGTGGCCATCCGCCTTGCGGAGAAGCAAGTGGATCCGGTGAAGGAGATGGCTTAGTCCACGAGGAAGCGCTTGGGACAGGTCCCGAGCCTGCTTTCCTCGACTTAGCCTTCTTCTTAGTCCAAGAACTCTTCTTGAACTTAGCCTTATTCTGCACCATCAACACTTGACTGGTGCCCTTCTTGAGATCCGCCTCTGCCTGCTTGAGCATCCCATGCAATTCAGTGAGCTTCTTATCCATACCATGCATGTGGTAGTTCGAAATGAACTTCCCATATGCACTAGGAAGAGAGTTCAGAATTATATCCGTAGCGAACTCTTCGCTTATGGGGTAGCCAAGCCTCTCCAGAGACTGCACGTAACCAACCATTTTGATCACATGCGGACTCAGTGGATCACCATCCTTAAGCTTGCAACTCAGCAAAGCCTGAGAGACTTGATACCTCTCAGTCTTCGCCTGAGCCTGGAACATACTTTTGAGGCTTTCGATCATATCGTAGGCCTCAACATGCTCGAACTGCTTTTGCAAGTCCGGTTCCATGTGAGCAAGCATAAGACAGCTAATATCTGTGGACTCATCTTTAGCCCGACGGTAGGCATTGGTGGCTGCGACAGTCGCATTCTCATTCGGCTCATCTGGAAGTGGGTTGTCTAGGACATGGTCCTTCTTTTCTTGTTTGAGAACAATTCTCAGATTTCGATACCAGTTGGTAAAATTAGTGTCGTTCAGTTTATCTTTCTCAAGAATGGTTCTCAACGCAAAACCGGATATCTGAGAGTGACGCTACTTGGTGCCATGATCTACAATGTAAAATATGCAAAATACTTAAGACATGTATTCATAAAAGAGCAAGCATATTAAACATTTTAATATTTTATGCTCCCACCAGAACCAACACCCCTCCGATGGTTGCTTAGTGATTCAGGATCCTAAATAAGCAAGTCGGCTAGTGAGCTTTAGCATCAACGCTAGCCGCCAAGTGATCTAGGTGGAGAACGCCTTGTCAATCGCATCTCATGCGACTCTGTTGGACGGGTGGCATCACATGCCCGGCTCCCATCCGACCTTTCCCGAGTCCCACAACTGCCGTTGTGATAGACCCGTCTAGCTTACCGTGTGTTTTTGCAGTAAGAGTCCGACTCGAACCCACCTAGTCGGAAAGAATTGACAGCACGTCAATTTTATGAGCCCACTACCAAAAATGTCCGACTTGTGATGGTGCAAACACTGGCGGGAAACCGACTAGACCTTCTTTGAGGGATTAAATTTTACCGACTATCTAATAGAGGTAAAACTGAGACATAACAATAACACAAAATAAAGCAATTATAATGTGAAATGGTATGGCTCTCTTCATGGCGATCTCCATCTCCACAAAGCTTGTAATCCGACTCGTGCCAACTCTTGTCACTTGCCGTCTTACTCCATGTCGCCGACATGTACAACGCCTTGCATGCCTTCCGGGTTCTCAAACAGCTACACTAGCTTAGTAAAGTAAATTACATAGAGAATCCGACACGCAGGTCGTTATACAATAAAATGACAGCACCTAGGCTCCAGCCGGCTGACAAAAACCGTGATTCGCAGATCACGTATGGATTACACACATACATCACATGCACATGAACCATACCATTCACAACTTCCTGCAAAAACAAGTTATGCATAGATACAATATCTACCGGCGTTGTGAAACTCGCAACGACATCTAAGGCGCTACGACAGGGCGAAGCCGGCGGTCCCGCTAGCCGGATAGCGGGCGGGGATCGAAAGGTCAGCGCCCCGGCATGGTCTGGCAACGCCGACGATTTTCCAGCGTAGATCTCATCTACGATCCGAACATGGATTCCGACCATCGTTCAGATTCGATCAAACTTTTTGATCTTCGATCACCGCTTCTGGATTTACGTGTCACAGTCTACCCCGATGGCTGAAGCCGACCGGTAGGGGTATGTCGTTCCACGACCTCAGCAGTATGATCACGGAAATCAGATCTACCATTCCCGGTATGCAGTTGATCCAATCAACTTCATACAAAACCGATCTATCTCATAGATCGACCACCAAAACAGCATAGATCTCATCTATAGCCTACCACATATCATATATGCGAGATCTCGAGCCTAAAACCGAAGCTATCGCTCGATACCCTTTGTTGGGCCACCGGAGA
Source organism: Avena longiglumis (assembly GCA_030063025.1). Taxonomy (NCBI): domain Eukaryota; kingdom Viridiplantae; phylum Streptophyta; class Magnoliopsida; order Poales; family Poaceae; genus Avena; species Avena longiglumis. The sequence goes on along the minus strand of CP125974.1, from coordinate 437,261,686 downwards.
TAAAATAAAATTTTCCTCTAACGTGGTGATCCCAAGATCTAGCTGAGGTAGAAGGCCACGAGGTTTACCACTAGGCAGCAGCGGTTGATTCCGATGAAGCGCGTCGGTTGATGCGATCGATCCTCACGATCCGATCGTCACGGTGCTGATCGCCGGCACCTCTGGTATCCACACGCACAAGGAGCGGCGTGGCGAACTGCTAGGTTCGTTACGGCGGCTGGACTGCTATGGAGCTAGGGTTTCCAACACATGGAATGACCTAACCGAACAACGATTAACCTTTCTGGGTTACTGTGCTCCACTATATATAGGGAGTGAACGTGGGCTCTGCTCGCGCGACCCATTCACAAAAGCCCATATAACACTAGTCACCGTGAGTCCAACTCACTAACTCAGTCCTAATCCGATTTAGGTCCAACCCAACCAGATTATATGTTCAGATCCAATCCGAACTTGCTCCCGCTCTTAAGTGTGTGACCCCACAGGCTCATGGTTACTTGGACACGATTGGAGTCCGACTCACAATCGATCAGTCGGTAGCAGCTCCTAGCAGAACATGCCGACTCCCAAGTACCAAAGAGTCATGACGACTTGCCTTACCAATGCGACTTACGTCCGAGTCCCTTTTGCCTCACGATATACCTTGTCAGACTATAGGCGAATGTATGTCATCCCTTAAATAGTCCGACTCTCTTCTCGATCCGAGATAAGTGATTCACCCGACTAACTCTTAGTCGATCGCCTCGGTTAACACTTAACCGAGTCGTGCATGGCCATGCTTTCCGAATCATATCTCACGAGAGGGCCCAGAGAATATCTCTCCGAGTGGAGGGGCAAAATCCCATCTTGGTTATTCACATCACGCAGCTTGATTCTCATTCGACCCGAACCCTGCCTTTATAACGCCCGATTCACGGATCAGCGTTGTGAGAACCTAAGTCGGTGATCCTCAACTCGGACTATGCAACAACCTCAGGTCTAAGGATTACATTGATTGAGATATACAAATGACAACTTAGTTCGTTGTACCTCAATATGGGTCAATCCGACTCGCTAAACTCTTTAGCCTAGTCTGTGTAAGTTGGAATAGCATCTCCATGCCCATGACAAGTGGAACCGAGTCATCAAGCCAACTTTCACATTGGTCTAAGTTGTGTGTCCAGCACAACCTCAATGACCAAGGATATTTAGTACAGACAACATGAATGCATAGTTCCACAACTGAATCACATATTCAATGATACACATCAGATGTTTATACAAGGACTACTTAATAACTTTATGAATACAATGGGAAATCTCATCATACATGATTGCCTCTAGGGAATATTCCCAACAGGCCGCAACTTTGCTGAAATGCGAATTAGAGAACTCAGGGAAAGCCAAAAAAGCCGAAGAGGGGGGAGACTGGAGGACACACCTTGGTATCTGGCTGCCACCTTGTCAATGGATTTCTGGAGGATGGAACCCGCGCCAGAGCCCTTATCCCTCTCACTCCAGCGAGAAGCCGTTGGGGGAGAGACCACCGCCCTGGCCTTAGCCAACCATTGCTTTGTCGGGCTCATAGGAGCAGGATTCTCCACCTCACCATCTTGTTTCTTCTTTAGGGCAGCAACACGGGACGCAAGAGTGGAATTATCAAATTCCGAGCCCACGGGGCTAGACCAACCGATCTCAGCCCGATCCTCATCATTTAGCTTACACACCTTTAGGAGCGAAGGGGATGAGCAGGGGGAGTCTTTCGAGGCCCGGGAAGACACCTGGATAGGCGCATCAACTCCACCCACCTCCAAGATGACCCGACCTGGTGGGAGGGGAGAGAGGAATCAAACACCTCAGTCATGTTGATGATGGAGCCATACTGGTTGAATGGGATAGGCTTCCCATGGAACTTACCAGGAGCAGAGGACGGCTTAGACACGGAGAAATCCTTGGCAGCAAGGATAGGCACACTGCTGCTTCCCACATATTGCCCCACCGAGGATTTCACGCCCGCCAGGGGGCCGAGCAGATCCTAGAGCATTGTCTATTGGGGGCGGGTGCAGGCACAAGTTCCTTACTAGAAACCTCCCTGTCCTGCGTCTGCCCCTTGTCTTTCTTGCTTCGATTCCAATGCAGGTCAGAGCGGCTCAGTTTCTTCTTTGTCTTTTTCATCATGGTACTTCCTGCTAGGATCTTTCGGGGGTTGGGGCAGGGAGCTTGGAACAACGCGGGAGGAGGAGAGCTTGATGCGGAAGCCATGCATATTCAAGAACAGAAGGATACTTTCTGGCAGCTTCTTGGGGCGTGGCAGTGGAAGAGCATGCGAATCAGGTCATCCCCAGGCAGTGAGTCTTCATCGACCATTCTCGGTCACCCAATCATCTTGGTGCCCTCCATCAACAGATCAAATTTACAAAGGCATGCATGAACATTGGACAACATGACCTAGATCTTCTCCAACATAGCAGTTGATTGCGGATCCATTTTCAGATCAGTAACTACCACCGAGACCTTACTGATAGGAAGAACGAGGTCCTTGGCACACTTGCATAGACGTAGCATCAGGGCTGAGGGGAAGGTGACCGCAAAATCGATATCGGAGATCTGTTTGACCCCAGAGTTCCACGATTCTTCCGCTATCTTGTTCAGATTTCTTCTTGCAGCAGTTCAGGCGTGAGCTTGACGTGGAGGTGGGGATCATTGATGACGATATTGGCCACATTGGCTGTGTCCGCCACACTGGCTCTGACGGAGGCTTCATCTACCTCAAGGCAGTGGAACCCTATGCCATCAAGATCAAAGTCGTACCACTGCATCACAAGAGGCTTGGCGGGGTTAGGGCACATGCCCATGGTGTGGCCATCTTCGTTGCAGATGCTGCAATTGGCGGGGAAGTGGCAACTCGATTGGTAGTGGCCATCCTTGCTATAGTTGAATCACTAGATGTTGGCCTTCTTGCCCCTAGATCCAGGCACTGGTGGCTCTGTCTGCGAGGAGAGCACCGCCACTGGCGGAGGAGGGGCATATTGGACCTGCAAGGGTGTCTTGGCCTTGAACTTGCGACCAAGATTCTTGCCACCCCGGTTCTTCTTGAAGCCCTAATCTTGGGAGCGTTAGGTGGAAGGGCCAGGGTCGTAGCGGCGGGAATCGTCCCTTCCCTCGTAATTGTCCTGGCATCATTCTGGCGATCTAGGGTAACCACGGTCGTGCCTGCACCTCGCAGCATCCTCTCTAGCGCATGCTGCCGCAGATCTTGCTCCAAGCACCAGTTCTCCATGCCAGAGAAATCATCTAGGGGACGCTTGTTGGAAGCTCTACCCGAGCCGCGCTCGCGATCCATGGAGGTGGGGAAGAGGAGGGAGAGGCAGGAGAAGGACGAACGAGATGGGAGTAGGCTGATCTGGATCTGGAGGCTAGCCACTGCCGCATGTCAGAAATAGAGGGGGGAAATTTTTGGAGATATGCCCTAGAGGCAATAATAAATGTAGTTATTATTATATCTTTGTGTTTATGATAAATTTTTACATTCATGCTATAATAGTATTAACAAGGAAACATTGATACTTGTGTGATTTGTAAACTTAATTTGAAGTCCCTAGTATAGCCTCTATACATCACTACCTTGTTGGTTGATAAATGATTGTGGTTTCCCTATCATGAACATTGAGATGTTATCAACAACAAGATCATATCGTTAGGAGAATGATATGGTGGACATACTCCTATAGATAAGCATAGCATAAAGATCAAGTCATTTTAATAGTTCAATTGCTATATGCTTTCTGATACATAGTAACCTAATTCCTTCGACCATGAGATCATGCATATCACCTTTACCGGATGGATGCTTTGATGACATCAAACACCACACCGTAACTGGGTGGCTATAAAGGTGGCATTGAGTGTTCGGAAAGTATTGGTTGAAACACATGGATCAAGAGTGGGATTTGTCCATCCATATGACGGATAGATATACTCTGGGCCCTCTCGGTGGAATGTCATCCAATTAGCTTGCAAGCATGTGACTGGCTCACAAGGGATCATATATCACGGGAACGAGAAAAGAGTACTTATCGGTAACGAGGTTGAACTAGGTATGCAGAGATACCGACGATCATAACCTCGGATAAGTAAACTATCGTGAGACAAAGGGAAATTGGTATCGTATGTAAGTGGTTCATTCGATCACAAAGTAATCGTAGAAATATGTGGGAGCCATATGAATTTCCAGATTCCTCTATTGGTTATTGTTCGGAGAAGTGTCTCGATCATGTCCGCATAATTCACGAACCGTAGGGAGACACACTTAAGGATTTGACGTTGTTTGAGTAGTTATGGAATGATGAGAAAGAGACCTAATGTTGTTCGGAGTCTCAGATGGGATCCGGGATATCACGAGGAGATCCGGAATGGTCCGGAGAATAAGATTCATATAAGGAAAGTCCCGTTTCGGAGTTCGGGAATGATACCGGTGTTTTCATCGGGAATGTTCTAGAAGGTTCCGGAATGTCCGACACTCCGGAGGGGAAGGGGTACATGAATGTGTCATTGCAAGTTGGAATGATTGCATCATGTACTAAGTGTCATTTCTGTTCCAAATAAAGGATTAATTCAAATCCTAGTTTGAAAAGTCAAATAGCTAGTTTGAAAAGTCAAACGGCTAAAATTGGAAAGAGGAAAAGAGGAGGAAGTGGGAAACCGAGTTGGGGAGGGAATCCCTCCTCCAACCGGTGGCGCCCCCTCCAAGCCGAGTTGGGGAGGGACTCCCCTCCCTCCCCTTGGCCGCCGGCCCCTCCACCTATATAAGGAGGGGCAGGGCTCCCTCCTAGCACACAAGTCCCTCACCTCAAACCCTAGAAGCTGCAGCCCACCATAGCCGCCGCCACCCCCTAGGGTTTTGCCCTATCCGCCGACTTGGGGGTCCCCGGAACCCTAGCCGCCGGCTCTAGCATCCCCTCCTTGGTGTGTCTAAACCCTAGAACACCGAGGACTCTCTCATACTCCACCATACTCGCTCCGGCTTAAGGCGAAGCCCTGCGAGATCTCCCCTCTACTTCCGGTACCACGCCGTTGTGCTGCCGGAATCGCGAGGAGAGTTCTACAACCTCTGCTGCCTGCTGGAACAAGGGAGAGGAAGGTCTTCGTCTAGTACCGAACGTGTGACCGACTACGGGAGCGCTGCCGGAACGCAGCGCCGGAAGGATCGTCTACGCGATCTTGAGATCGGGAAGAGTACGACTACATCACCCACGAGAATCTGCTCTCGTTAAACACTTTGGAATCTTCGAGGGTAAGTTATTCCATCGACTTGTTGCTACAATCTAGTAGATAGATCTTGGCTTGTTTGTTTGTATGCGGTAGAAATTTTTTGTTTTCCATGCTACGAAACCCTACAGTGGTATCAGAGCCGTGTCTATATGTAGATCTGTTGCACGAGTAGAACACAATGGTCATTGTGGGCGTTGATGCTTTTATTGTTGATTACTTCTTGTGTACTTTGCATCTTGCGGTATGTTGGGATGAAGCGGCCCGGGCTAACCTTACATGACATCGTTCATGAGACTTGCTCCACGCTTGACATGCAACTTGTATTGCATAAGTGGCTTTGCGGGTGCCTGTTTCTCCTAGCATAGTTAATATCCAATTTACAATGGGTGATTAACAATACTAGTATCAATGTTGTGGTTCATGTTCGTAAGTTAGAACGACACTTATTGAAAGCCCCAAGCCACGTAAAACATGCAAAGAAAGTAGAGGCGTCTAACTTTGTTTTGCAGGGGTGTGATGTGATATGGCCATGATTGTGATTATATTTGATGTATGCAATGTTCCTTATTGTAAGTTGGCAACCGGCAGGAGCCATATGGTTGTCTTTAATTTATGTTAAGACCCACGTGTCTATTCAAAGTAGTTGTAATAGTTGAAGCCGGTGGACGACAACCATGGAGAAGCGTCATTGAACTTGATGCAATGCCGGGGATGATGGAGATCATGTTCGTGCTTGAAGATGGAGATCGGAAGCACAAAGAAGAAAGGCCATATCATATCACATATTATGAATTGCATGTGATGTTAATCCTTTATGCATCTTGTATTGCTTAGTAGACGACGGTAGCATTATAAGATGATCCCTCATGCACATGAATTTCAAGTCATAAAGTGTTCACCCTTAGTTAGCACCGTTGCTAAAGCTTGTTGTTTCGAAGCACCACGTGATGATCGGGTGTGTTAGATTCTGCAAGTGTATACAACGTGAGAAAGCCAAATTTGCTCATGCGGAAACTAAGGTTTGATCTTGATGAGCCTAGCATGTACAGACATGGTCTCGGAACACGGATCACCGAAAGGTAAAGCATGAATCATATAGTAGATATGATGAACATGATGATTGTTCGCCATTGAAACTATATCAACTCTCGTGATGATCGGTGTTGATGTAGTGGATTTGGTTCGTGTGATCACTAAAACAATGTGAGGGATGTTGTTTTGAGTGGGAGTTCACCTAGATTAACTTTATTATTAATTTGAACTCAATTTGTCATAAACTTAGTCTAAACTATTGCAAATATGTTGTAGATCAATGGCAGCCCCTACCATCAATTTTAATGCGTTCCTAGAGAAAGAAAAGTTGAAAAACAATGGAAGCAACTTCGCGGATTGGTTCCGCAATTTGAGGATTGTCCTCACTTTGGTAATTTGACCTATGTCTTTGGATGCACTTGGTGACCCACTGCGGTGATGCTTCTGATGAAGTAAAGAATGTTTACCTCGCTCGGAAGAATCAGTACTCCATAGTTCAGTGTGCTATCTTGTATGGTTTAGAATCGGAGCTTCAGAAAAGGTTTGAGAATTCAGACCCATATGATATTGTCGAGGATCTAAAATTGATTTTTGAGACTCATGCGGCAATTGAAAGCTATGAGGCTTCTGAAAAGTTCTTTAACTGCAAGATGGAAGAGGGCAGCTCCGTTAGTGAGCATGTGCTTAAGATTTCTGGGCACGCAAACAAACTTCAAAACTTGGGTATAGTGATTCCTAATGCTTTAGGGATTTACCGTGTCCTCCAATCACTACCACCAAGTTACAAGAACTTTGTGATGAACTACAACATGCAGAACATGAACCAGCAGTTGCCAGAACTGTTTGATATGTTAAAGTCTGCAGAAGTGGAGATCAAGAAAGAGCACCAAGTGTTGTTGGTCAATAATACCACTAAATTCAAGAAAGGCAAGTCTAAGCAGAAGGGACACTTCAAGAATGGTGGTAAGAAAGTTACCACGCCGGCGAAGAAGACCAAGGCTGGACCTAAGCCTGATACTGAGTGCTTTTACTGCAAGGGATAAGGTCACTGGAAGCGGAATTGCCCAAAGTACTTGGTGGATTTGAATAACGGCAACATCAATAAGAAAGGTATATCTGATATACATGTTATTGATGTGTATCTCACTAGTACTCGTAGTAGTGCCTGGGTATTTGATACTGGTTCGGTTGCTCATATTTGTAACTCGAAACAGGTGCTGCAGAATAAACGAAGCTAGCGAAGAACGAGGTGACGATGCGCGTGGGAAATGGATCAAAGGTTGATGTGATCGCGGTCGGCACGCTACCCCTTCATCTACCATCGGGATTAGTTTTATACTTAAATAATTGTTATTTGGTGCCTGCGTTGAGCATGAACATTATATCGGGATCTTGTTTATTGCGAGACGGTTACTTGTTTAAGTCCGAGAATAATGGTTGTTCGATTTATATGAGTAATATGTTTTATGCACATGCACCTTTGATAGATGGTCTATTCTTATTGAATCTCGATAGTGGAAATACACATATCAACAACATTGAGGCTAAACGTTTGAAATCAAGCGATAATTCGACCTATATGTGGCACTGTCGTCTTGGTCACATTGGAGTGAAACGTATGAAGAAACTCCATTCCGATGGACTTCTTGAATCACTTGATTTTGAATCACTTGAAAGATGCGAAGCATGTCTGATGGGTAAAATGACTAAGACTCCATTTTCTGGTATGATGGAGCGAGCTATGGACTTATTGGAAATCATACATACCGATGTGTGTGGTCCAATGAGTGTAGCATCGCGCGGTGGTTATCGTTCTGTTCTTACCTTCACGGATGACTTGAGTAGATATGGGTATATCTATTTCATGAAACATAAGTCCGAAACTTTCGAGAAGTTTAAGGAGTTTCAAAGTGAGGTAGAGAATCAACGTAACAAGAAGATTAAATTTCTACGTTCTGATCGTGGAGGTGAATATCAAAGTTACGAGTTTGGCGAGCATTTAAAGAAATACGGAATACTTTCACAATTGACACCGCCGGGAACACCACAGCGAAATGGTGTGTCCGAACGTCGTAATCGAACTCTCTTAGATATGGTTCGTTCTATGATGTCACTTACAGATTTACCGCTATCATTTTGGGGTTATGCATTAGAAACAGCCGCATTCACTTTAAATAGGGCACCGTCTAAATCCGTTGAAACGACACCTTATGAATTATGGTTTGGGAAGAAACCTTAATTGTCATTCCTTAAAGTTTGGGGTTGCTAAGCCTATGTAAAGAAGTTACAGCCGGACAAGCTTGAACCCAAAGCGGAAAAATGCGTCTTCATAGGATACCCAAAGGAAACTATTGGGTATACCTTCTATCACAGATCAGAAGGCAAAATCTTCGTTGCCAAGAATGGATCCTTTCTAGAGAAGGAATTTCTCTCGAAAGAAGTGACTGGAAGGAAAGTAGAACTCGACGAGGTTGTCGAACCTTCTCTCGAAATTGCGAGTAGCGTAGCACCGGAAGAAGTTCATGTGGTGCCTGCACCAATTAGAGAGGAAGCTAATGATAGTGATCATGAAACTTCGATTGAAGTTGCTACAGAGCCTCGGAGGTCAACGAGAACTCGTACCACTCCAGATTGGTATGATCCCGTTATGAGTGTCATGTTGGTGGACAACACCGATGACCCTGAGACATATGAGGAATCGATGATGAGCCCAGATTCCAATAAATGGCAAGAAGCCATGAAATCCGAGATAGGATCCATCTACGAAAACCAAGTATGGACTTTGGTGGACTTCTGGGATGGCGGAAGGTCACGAGAACAAATGGATCTTCAAGAATAAAACAGATGCTGATGGTAATGTTACTGTCTATAAAGCTCGACTTGTCACAAAAGGGTTTCGACAAATTCAAGGAGTTGACTACGATGAGACTTTCCCACCAGTAGCGAAGCTAAAGTCTGTAAGGATTATGTTAGCAATCGCTGCATATTATGATTATGAGATATGACAGATGGATGTCAAAACAGCATTCCTCAATGGGGATATTGATGAAGAGTTGTATATGATGCAACCCAAAGGTTTTGTCGATCCTAAAGATGCTAACAAGGTATGCAAACTTCAACGGTCCATTTATGGATTGAAGCAAGCATCCCGAAGTTGGAATCAACGTTTTGATAAGGTGATCAAAAGTTTTGGTTTTATACAAACTTATGGAGAAGCTTGTATTTACAAGAAAGTGAGTGGGAGCTCTGTAGCATTCTTAATACTATATATGGATGACATATTGTTGATTGGGAATGATGTAGACCTTCTTAATAGTGTCAAGGAATATTTGAATAATAGTTTTTCAATGAAGGATCTTGGTGAAGCAGCTTACATATTAGGCATAAAGATTTACAGAGATAGATCGAAACGCCAAATATCATTGTCACAGAGTACATATTTGGACAAAGTTCTAAAGAGCTTTGGAATGGAAGATAGCAAGAAAGGGTTCTTGCCCATGTTGCCCAATACAACCTTGAGTAAAACTCAAAGTCCGACATCGGCAGAAGATAGATAAAGGATGAGTAAGACTCCCTATGCCTCAGCCATAGGATCTCTAATGTATGCCATGCTATGTACTAGACCCGACATTGCATATGCTGTTAGTTTAACTAGCAGATATCAAAGTGATCCAGGAGTGGATCATTGGATAGCGGTCAAAAACATCCTTAAGTACTTGAGAAGAACTAAGGATATGGTTCTTTCTTATGGAGGTGATGAACAACTCGTTGTTAATGGTTACACCGATGCTAGTTGGAACACCGATCCGGATGATTCTAAATCACAATCTGGATACGTATTTATTTTGAATGGTGCAACAGTTAGCTGGAGGAGTGCAAAGCAAAGCGTTGTGGCGAGATCTTCAACTGAATCGGAATACATGGCTGCTTCGGAGGGTTCACAAGAAGCGATATGGATGAAAGAGTTCATTACAGAGCTGGGTGTGGTTCCTAGTCGTTGGACCCAATGTCTATCTCTTTGTGATAACATGGGCGCCATAGCCAATGCGCAAGAACCAAGGTCACACAAGAAGCTGAAGCACATCAAGCTACGTTTTCACGCTATTCGAGAACATATCCAAGATGGGGATATAAAGATTTGCAAAGTACACACAGATCTGAATGTGGCGGATCCGTTGACTAAACCTCTCCCGAGGGCAAAACATGACCAGCACCAAACTGCCATGGGTGTTCGGTATATTACCATGTAATCTAGATTAGATGACTCTAGTGCAAGTGGGAGACTGTTGGAGATATGCCCTAGAGGCAATAATAAATGTAGTTATTATTATATCTTTGTGTTTATGATAAATGTTTACATTCATGCTATAATAGTATTAACAAGGAAACATTAATACTTGTGTGATTTGTAAACTTAATTTGAAGTCCCTAGTATAGCCTCTATACATCACTAGCTTGTTGGTTGATAAATGATTGTGGTTTCCCTATCATGAACATTGAGATGTTATCAACAACAAGATCATATCGTTAGGAGAATGATATGGTGGACATACTCCTATAGATAAGCGTAGCATAAAGATCAAGTCATTTTAATAGTTCAATTGCTATATGCTTTCTGATACATAGTAACCTAATTCCTTCGACCATGAGATCATGCATATCACCTTTACGGATGGATGCTTTGATGACATCAAACACCACACCGTGAATCGGGTGGCTATAAAGGTGGCATTGAGTGTTCGGAAAGTATTGGTTGAAACACATGGATCAAGAGTGGGATTTGTCCATCCATATGACGGATAGATATACTCTGGGCCCTCTCGGTGGAATGTCATCCAATTAGCTTGCAAGCATGTGACTGGCTCACAAGGGATCACATATCACGGGAACGAGAAAAGAGTACTTATCGGTAACGAGGTTGAACTAGGTATGCAGAGATACCGACGATCATAACCTCGGATAAGTAAACTATCGTGAGACAAAGGGAAATTGGTATCGTATGGAAGTGGTTCATTCGATCGTAAAGTAATCATAGAAATATGTGGGAGCCATATGAATTTCCAGATTCCTCTATTGGTTATTGTTCGGAGAAGTGTCTCGATCATGTCCGCATAATTCACGAACCGTAGGGAGGCGCACTTAAGGATTCGACGTTGTTTGAGTAGTTATGGAATGATGAGAAAGAGACCGAATGTTGTTCGGAGTCTCTGATGGGATCTGGGATATCACGAGGAGATCCGGAATGGTCTGGATAATAAGATTCATATAAGGAAAGTCTCGTTTCGGAGTTCGGGAATGATACCGGTGTTTTCATCGGGAATGTTCTAGAAGGTTCCGGAATGTCCGGCACTCCGGAGGGGAAGGGGTACATGAATGTGTCATTGCAAGTTGGAATGATTGCATCATGTACTAAGTGTCATTGCTGTTCCAAATAAAGGATTAATTCAAATCCTAGTTTGAAAAGTCAAATAGCTAGTTTGAAAAGTCAAACGGCTAAAATTGGAAAGAGGAAAAGAGGAGGAAGTGGGAAACCGAGTTGGGAGGAATCCTCTCCTCCACCGCCCTCCAAGACGAGTTGGGGAGGACTCCTCCTCCCCTGGCCGCCTCCACCTATATAAGGAGGCTCCTCCTAGCACACAACAAGTCCCTCACCTCAAACCCTAGAAGCTGCGCCACCATAGCCGCCGCCACCCCTAGGGTTTGCCCTAGCCGCCGACTTGGGGTCCCGGAACCCTAGCCACGGCTCTAGCATCCCCTCCTTGGTGTGTCTAAACCCTAGAACACCGAGGACTCTCTCATACTCCACCATACTCGCTCCGGCTTAAGGCGAAGCCCTGCGAGATCTCCCCTCTACTTCTGGTACCACGCCGTTATGCTGCCGGAATCGCGAGGAGAGTGCTACAACCTCCGCTGCCTGCTGGAATAAGGGAGAGGAAGGTCTTCGTCTAGTACCGAACGTGTGACCGATCATTGGGAGCTAACGCTTAACGCCGGAAGGATCATCTACGCGATCTTGAGATCGGGAAGAGTACGACTACATCACCCACGAGAATCCGCTCTCGTTAAACACTTTGGAATCTTTGAGGGTAAGTTATTCCATCGACTCGTTGCTACAATCTAGTAGATAGATCTTGGCTTGCTTATTTGTTTGTATGCGGTAGAAATTTTTTGTTTTCCATGCTACGAAACCCTACAGAAATGGGGAGCTAGGGTAACCACCTGTACCCAGCGCCAGTTATATACTAGGCGCCGAACTGGACCAACCCCACTGGACTGGCAAGCACGCGCAAAGGCCAAACCATGCTGGACAAACGCGCACGGCCCACCAAGCATCTCACTCGACTCACGGCCCACTGAAGCAGCACCCACCACTAGGGCCAAAAAATGGGTCGGGCAAGGGCTAGGGGGCCACCATGGGCCCCGGCCCCCCACCACACGCCCCCAACACTAGGGCCCCCAACACTGGCGCTTGGGCCAGGGCAGGCCTGCGGGACAGCGAGAGCCGGATCTAGATCTAGAGGAGACACCGGCACCAGAGAAGGACACATAACAAATGGAAAAGGTAGGTACATAGTCTCTTACATGACAATGTTGCTTAGTGCATGTGGCATTGGACACACGGCATATTTAGTGACAGAGTGGGCGAACTAAGTCACATGCACAAGAAATTTGGTTTGTACACATAACTAGGTTCGACTATACCTGGGCTTTTTTTAGGCCGGGCCGGGCCTCATGCCGATCTAGAAAAAGCGTGCCAAACATTTCCCAGGCCCAATCCTAGCCTGATTATCAAGCCTAGAATCTGAGCCCGAGCCCAACCCACACCACAGTAAATCATCCAGGCCTTTTTGGGTGGCGGGTCGGTACTTTCCCTTAAATTGACTTCCCGTTGGCCCGAGCCAGGCTCGAGCAGCCACTAGAGCAGAGGCCCGACTCGCGGGCCTGAAATGCCTAACACATCAGGCTTTTCTAGGGGCGGGTTTCCCATGCCCAGGTTTGGGTTTGACGACCACTCCCTGAAATTGCATTGTGTGACATTATATAATCACGAGCAAAGGAAATAAAACAACGAGGGACAAATCATAGTGCCTCATATAAGGGGCATAAGAACAAAACAAGCTCGCAAATCTCAAGATATGACCCCTTAGTACTAAGGATCATGCCAAAGTATCTATCCCTTTAGGAAAATATTAGGTACTAAAGCCCATCTCTAAAAAACTACTCATGTGGCGCTGTCCTACTCATTGGTGGTTGGATGCTAATGGAAACATTTCCTCATATAGTGCATGTTTAGCAGTTTTAGAAACTTACTGCATGTGGTAAAGGACACACACCATTTTCAGAGAGGGAGTTAGCGAACCTAATCGAGTGTACAAGCAATGTAGAAACCACTCGGTTCAATAACCCGTCCCTACATGTGCATGCGATAAGTTTAATCATCGGCAATATTCATCCATGACCTACTGTGAGTTCAATCATAGGTGGACTACGATCTACTGGTGTATATTATCGAAACTGATCTACACCAAACCGTTCATCTACTACTGATCTATAGCCGACCACAACTTCCAAGAACATACTAGAGCAGGAACCCCCAAATCGGAAAACCCTAGACCAGAGGGCTATAGCAACAGATCTACACTGCATGCCATGGAGAACCCTAACCCTAAACTAGAATGTGCAGATCTACCGTCTATATGGCTCAGATAAAAGGGGTAGAGCTTACCGCCATTGTGGAGTCGATGAAGCGCCCATAGATGTAGCATGCACGACAGCAAAACCTTCGAGGAAGAGACAGAAGTTGAGGTCGCCAAGATCTCTTGCTTCGTTGGTGGCTTTCAACGTCGACGGTTCACGACAGATGCGTCACCGGCAATGGAACAATCAAGGAGGAGAGTGAAAGAGTGGAGAAGAAGAAGAGTGGACGGTGAAAGAATTTATGGCGCGTGTTAACACGTTGTTTCCCTTTTTTTTTCCAGCGTGCAGTAGGGAGACATTTTTTGGCACACCCAAGCGAGGCTCCAACAAAACGGCCGATTCAGTAATTGTTACTAGGCCTATCTCTGAGCTGCTTTAAGAATCGTCTGTCCACAGCACGGGTCCTATAGGCAAAGGTGTGGCGCACGGCAAATGTGTGGCGCACTGCAACGCCTTTGTTTTTCCGTAGTGCAAACAGGGTGATTTTTTCTCCCACCGGACTGCCTCGGGTACCACAGCCTACCAAACGCGCCCCTGTCCTTAGCTAATGCAAAGAAACATTTTGTGCTTCTTCTCGTGCTAGCTACCACCTCTCGCTGTGCCCTCTTCGTGTACCTGTACTAGAGCTAGTAGCTAGTAGTAGTACTGATGGTATATATCGGCTGTACCATGGAGTGAGGAGCTAGCGGCTCCTCCTCATCTCCTGCTGGCTGCTGCTCACGTAACATCCCATCATCCACCAATCTCATTCGGAGCTAGCTCACGTCCGTCTCCTCTCCACAAAGATATGGCCCTGCGCTGCTCCCCTTTGCGCAAAGGTGCGCGCGCGTCTCCATCCATCTCGCTTCGCTTTATTTCCTTCCCTTCCCCTCTAGCTTGGTGCCCGCCTCCCTGCTTGTCCCTCCGCTTTAGTACTCCACTTTTCCTTCTCTGAGCTTGCTTGCTTTTCCGTCGTCGATCGATAGATTAAACGAGGCGCCCGGGCAGGCCCGTGCGCGCTGAAGAGGAGAGTGAGCCTCGGGTCGGGTATAAAGATGGCGCACGATCCGAGCCTCGGGTACGCGGACTACTTCGCGGCGCCGGGGAGCGGCATCACGCTGGTGGTGCCGGAGGTGGACGCCGGCGGGGAGCATGAGATGTACGGCGACGCTTCGCACCATCAGGAGATGTTCGGGGCGAGGGGCTTCGGCATGGTGGCGGCGTCCGCGCAGAGCAGCAAGGGCGCCGCGCTCGACGTCGAAGGCTCCTCTACCATCAGCTTCTTTCGCCCCGAGCAGCAGCAGCAGCAGTACCGGCAGATGAGCCAGGCGCCCTTGTCGCTTTCGCTCCACGGGCCGCCGGACGCCGCGTCGTCGTCGTCTTTCATGCTGCACCCCCACCAACAGCAGCAGCAGCAGCACCACCACCAGACGGCGCCGGCGGCGTGGCAGGCGCAGGGCGCTAGCGGATGGCACCTACGCGGCTCCAGGTTCCTGCTTCCGACGCAGCAGCTCCTGCAGGAGTTCTGCAGCATCCCCGTGGATACCACCACCAAGGCGCCCAAGGGGCCAGCTCAAGAAGAACACGGCGGCGGAGGTGGCTCGTCGTCCTCCACGTCCTGGCCCCCGCCGTCGACGCAGATCCAGAGCATGGACGCAGCGGACCTGCAGAGGCTCAAGGCCAGGCTCTATACCATGATCGAAGAGGTTAGCATAGATTACCGCACCTCGGTTCCTCAACCGATCGTCGATCGGTCACGGGCCATGTTTTCCCTCCGTCAGGAACTACACCATGATGTTTGCCAGAAGAAAAAAAAAAAGAGCTAGACCTACACCAGCTTCTTGGAAATCTCAAAAGCTGCAGCAAGAGGAGTGGCAGTTTCATTATGGCTTGCCCAAGGAGGGTTCGCAGTGGGCGTGATTCCTTCCTGGGCCTCACCGTCCAATTTTGGAAACCTCTATTCCTTCGCCTCGCTGCAGCTCTAGCTAGTACAGTAGGTGTAGTCTGTCCTGGGCATGCCGATTGCCGGGCCACCCCCTTCTCTCTCTCTCCCTCTGGTCTCTGCATGCATGGACTCGCACTCTCTGATCGATCAGTGGTTCCATGGCGACCCCAGAGATCTCGGCACTTGCGCAGGCCACTGCTCCCTCCTAGCTTCATGCCCATCTCCTCACACATTTACTGCTTCCCTTGCCTTTCTTGTGTACACTGCACACTTGTACAGTGCAATTCATAGGTAGGTGCAGTTCAGCTTAGTACTAGCTAGCCTAGGTGCCTGTAGCCTATAGGTTACTAGGTAGTAGTACTAGCTAGCCACGCAGAGCTAGAGCTATAGTAGTCAAGAGTCAAACACTGTTCCTTTTGACAAACTACAGTGATCATGATTTCCATTCGGACAGTATGTGTTTTTCCTTCCTTTTGCGAATCACTATGAATTAGTACTACTGTGTGTTGATTTCTGAGCTTAATTATATCTGATTCTAATTGGTAGGTGGACAGGAGGTACCGGAGGTACCGCGAGCAGATGAGGGCGGTGGCCGGGTCCTTCGAGGCCGTGGCCGGGCAGCAGGCGGCGGCGGTGTACACCAGGATGGCGTCGCGGACCATCTCCAAGCACTTCCGGAGCGTCAGGGACGGGGTGGCGGCGCAGGTCAGGGCGGTGAGCGGGGCGCTGGGAGAGAAGGACGCCGGGGCCGCCGTGCCCGGGATGACCAAGGGGGAGACGCCCAGGCTGCGGGCGCTCGATCAGTGCCTCAGACAGCACAAGGCGTACCAGTCCGGCATGCTCGACAGCCACCCCTGGCGCCCGCAGCGCGGCCTGCCGGAGCGCGCTGTCTCCGTCCTCCGTGCGTGGCTCTTCGAGCACTTCCTGCACCCGTAAGAGATCAACCGTTAGCTATATATGCCCTTCATCAATTACTACTACTCTTACTACCCTAGCATCATAATGATCTTCCTAAGGAACTAACCGTAAGAGATCAACATGCATTGCTCGGCAATGTTAGATAGATTTAGGTACAAGCGAGAACTTACATGATATTCCTAAGGAACTAATCAATTCCTTTTTGCGGAAACGAGCTAGTACTAGCAGTTTAGTAGGGCTAATAACAATACAAATACGTCCTTTACGTAATCTACTTGCAAAAGATGTTAACGAACATCAAGTGATGCTCAATTGTGCTTTTCATTTTAAACGTCTCATTTGGCCTTGTATTTTGTTCTAGGGCATACTCTTCCCTGATATATGTCATCAAATAGTTGTTTTGGTCGTAGGCTTGATTTACAGAAAAGTTTCCGCAGATTTTTGAAATCTCACTTTTATTTTACTTGTTACGTTCTCCCCTTCTAGATTAATTGACATATATATATAGATTTAGGTGAAATGTTGTCCAAATTTGTCTAGATTTGATGAACCCGCGTAAATTAATTTGGAACCGAGGATAGTTTATCACAAACACATATGATTTATGCTTCGATGTGTTCCATGTACATATATGCCACTTTTCTTATGTATGCTACTCCAAATTGCCTAATTGAACCCTGCTAAAAAAATGGCCAAATATTCATTTAGTCTCGCTCATCTGGGTTTTATCGAGAAATATATATATTTATTAGTTGTATTGATATGCCAACAGATGCCACCGGTACTGTTGCAATGTCCACATCAAATACCACACTTGTCTTGTAGGAATAATATTCCATGTACTATCTACGAACAATCATATAATGCCACAGTATCTCTTAGATAGATGTCCTTGTATTAGACAAATCTGCCAACAGAGAATCATGATTTTTTTCTCTTGTTGCATACTTCTTGCCACTAACTTGTACAACCGCTATATATGAGATCTCGATGGAAGGGCAGGTTATCTGACGCCCTATATTGGCATCTTCTCATCCAGGTACCCGAGCGACGTGGATAAGCACATCTTGGCACGGCAGACGGGCCTATCACGGAGCCAAGTACGTACTCCCTCGGTCTCATCATCACCAGTTCATCGATCACATGATCTGTCAATTCGATTAGCTGCAATCATCATACAAAAATGTTAACAAATTCCTATCCAATAATTACCTATACACACACACACACACTGCTGGATACTGATCTATCGTCACGTCGTAATCATCAATTGTGTTGTTCGTGTCATCGGCTACGCTTGCATATATAATGGTGTGGCCGGTTCCGTGCCACTAATTAAAATCGATTGATTCCAAGTGCACGCATCGTTTGCGAGCTGCAACTTGCTACTGAATTAACACGTCAACGTACTCGCCCTCGGTCGGGTGACATGTCCAAGTCGTACGTACGTTTGTGGTGAAAGCTCAAAAGAAAGAATCTTCTAAGTAACTAAGTGTGTGGTGTGAGTAACAATCTTAATTGTACGACGCATGCATGGATGCAGGTTTCGAATTGGTTCATCAACGCGAGGGTGAGGCTGTGGAAGCCGATGGTGGAGGAGATGTACGCGGAGGAGATGAAGGACAAGGAGGATGGGAGCGGCAATGGCGACGGCGGCCACTCGGCGCAGCTGCAGGCCAGCGACCTGGGGAACCCTAATCCGGAGGGGAGCTACGCCTCCGAGGGGCGCGGCGCCGAGGGCGGTAATAGCGAGCAGAAGCCGACTCGGGCGCAGCTGCACCCGCACGACGCCGGCTCGCTGGCCTCCGTCGTGAGCATCGGCCGGAGCACGGACCAGCAGGGCCTGAACTTCGGCATAATGGATCACCTCGGCTTCGACGCGTACGAGGCTGCCGCGGCCGGGTTCGGCAACGGCGTGTCGCTCACGCTGGGCCTTCAGCACCAGCACCAGCAGCAGTACCACGGACACGGAGGCGTCAACGTTGCCGCGTTCGCCGCCGCGTCCCCGTCGTCGTCCACGGCGCATGGTGGCGCGGCCGAGTACCTGTTCATGGCCGGGGACCAGCAGATGGGCGGGGGCGTGCACTCGTCGAACGGCGGCCAGTATGGGGCCGGCATGGCATCGGACACCGACGCAGCGGCGTCGCAGTACCACCGGGGACTGAGCGCAACCGGGTTCCACCTCCTCCGCGACCTTGCCGGGTGATCCGTCGGTCGATGTGGACAGCATCGATCACACCACAGGGATCACGTACACGTACGTACTTACAGGGATTATCATAGACTGGATGGAGTTCGACCGGGGAAGGACGCGACCACCACAACTGATATGATGGGAAATTGGGGATGGCATTCATGGTAGCTTGCGTTGCGTACGTACTCACCGGTGTACGCACGCACGCGGCTTTCGATTTTTGTAGCGCTTAGATACCTCTATTTAATTCTTGGCTGGATGTCTCCGTCTCTATATGTATACTGTGTTCCACCTTCAACGCGTCGGCCGCGCGCATGTCTCTGTCGGGACGGAGGCGCCGACGTCGGCAGGCCTCCGCCGCTCGTGATCCAGCAGTCGAACGGCCGGTCAGGGAAAGGTTAGGAACTCCACAGGACGGGGTACATGAATTACTGATACTCCAATAGCAAAGGCACCGCTGCTTCTCCCTCCCGCTATTCCTACCATGAGCGACTCTTGCTTCGGTATCACCTCCTAGAGCTAATTTTAACTGCGAAACCGGGTTCCGTGTTTGTTTTGGGTGGGTTACGGGATGAGAGGTTAACCTGTATGAGAGCGTACGTAACGTTATACGTACAGTCGTTCGACGTACTGACGTACTAATTGTACGCGGATGAGTAGATAGACGGTTTATTTCCGTTCGGTAGCGCTTGGATCAAAAGGACGACGCGATGGAGCACTGTTTACCACCGGTCAGTGCTAGGCTTGCCCAGGCTGTTATTAGATTTTCGGTTGAAAATAGACTATAGATAAATATCTTGCTAAAAATTAGAGAAAAATTTGTAAAACTAGGTATTTCTTCTGACACATATTAGTTGACTTAGATTTATCTAAATACGTATGTATTTAGTTAAGTTGGTGCTAGTCTAAATAAATTTGAGTCAACTAATATGGATCAGATGAGAATTAGATGTTAAAAAGTTAGGAAGTTGAAAAATAAATTGTTTTTTTTCTTAGCCTGGAATGTAGCCGTCTCAGTGGCATCCAGCTACTTAAGAGCACCTTCACTCGTTTGGTTTATTAGGCACTATTTAGCCTAGACGGATCGTAGTTCTTGGTCTAAGAACGCACAGTTTTTTATTCGTGTTCACAATTAAATTCTTGAGTTTGGCCGAACTTCAATCAAACTCGTGAAATTTGAGCAAATATAGGTGATTTCATTAATATTAGGCAAGTGCATACATATTACGTCAAATTCGGGCAAACACCCAAATTTTGACTTCATTAGGCTAAAAAAAAAAACTTAGAAATACTACTAGATCTAGTCGATGCCGATGCTGCCAGATGCCGCTCACATGCCAAAGTTA
Source organism: Avena longiglumis (assembly GCA_030063025.1). Classification (NCBI taxonomy): domain Eukaryota; kingdom Viridiplantae; phylum Streptophyta; class Magnoliopsida; order Poales; family Poaceae; genus Avena; species Avena longiglumis. The sequence continues at coordinate 437,241,324 of CP125974.1, read as the reverse complement.
CGGTAGAAGACCATGTGGTCAGCGTCCCTCGTGTCGTCGTCGTCGCCGTCAACGTCGCTCGACTGATGCGGGGGACGGGAGCTACCCTGGCCGGTGTCGCCGTAGTGCCACGGCTGCGGGGAGGGAGCGACGACGTCATCGTCGTCGGGGACGACAAGCGGCGCACCCTGTTAGGCGCGCTCCCGGCGAGCGAAGCGCCTGGCCTCGCGCTCGGCCTCCCCCTGATGGCACCGAACACGATTGGCCTCCTCCTGCTCCCAAGTCGGCCCCGGACTAGGCGCAGGCGTCAGGATCGCACATGTGCGACACGTTGTTCAGAGACCGCTCCATCGTGATCTTGGCTTCGGCCTGCGCAAGCGAAGCCGCCCGGTCGACAGCGATGGCGTGCAAGCTTCGTTGATGACGATGTATCGTGACCTCGTCCTCGGCCGCGAACGCACGGCCAACTCCACCTCCTGCTTCACAGACCGAAACGGGGGCGTGACCACTGTGTCGAGGCGAGGTGACTGCGTCGGTGCCGACCCAGACGACGGTGAAGCCGAGTCCGAGGAAAAGGATCCCCCATCCTCCTCGGCACCCAGTTCGATGCTAGACGGTGCCGAGCGCCTGACGGTGGCGACCGAGGGGGGAACCCGAGCTTGGGGTGGTCGCCTGCGGCGATGTGTTCGAGTACGGCGGTGAGCGTCCGTCCCGGAGCTCAAGCACCGACGGCGTGCGATGGCGGCCTAGATCTCCTCCACCATCTCGCTGCCCTTGGGCGCTGGAAGCACCGGCACACCGCCGGCTTTCAACTTCAAGGTCGGCGGACACCGGAAGTCCGGCGATGCCATGTCACCGGCGCCATGTAGTTGTTCGTTGCCGGGTCGCTGGGGTACCACTCTGCCATTGCTCTCACTGAGGTGTTCTTCTCGTCGCCGAAGGAGGCGTGTGTGGTCGGGGAGTGGTAGCTGTGAGAGTGAGTGTTGTGAACCGACGAGGGGCGCCAGTATTTATAGCCGAAAGAGGAAAGAGCGGCGAAGGTGGGAGGGGTGTAGCGGCATGGGTGGGAAAGGAAAAACGACGGGAAGTCGGGCCAGCGGTGGCGCGCCATCACGGCGACGCGTGGCCGACGGGATGGGCAGTCATTGCCCGGCGGTCCTCCACGGGAGCCGATACGACGTGATAAGGACGAACTGGCTTCTCTCACTGATAGAGCGGATCCATGGGTGGGAGTTTTTTTCTGCCGATTCTATTTCATCCGGTGTTCCCATGTGATTCTCAGTGCCCCGGGTTCGGCATGGAAACGCCGGTAAAATTTGAGCTAAATACAACGCTATTCGGCGTCATGGAAACACGATTGGACGAATTTACGCCGTCCGAATAAAAAATCGATCTGGGATCGTCCTATAAACACGGGTCTCTAAGATATCGATTTGGGATCGACACATGTAACATGAATAACGGAGGTGGAACCAACACTTTTTTTTTCTGAAAAGGCCATCAACAAATCATATCCAAATCGTATAGAAATGCGTCTACGTACGGGCCACTATATGTCTAAACCTCACCCGTATCCACCCATAACCCGCTTACCCACTTAAACTTTTTCTAGGGGGATACCGAAGCAAGACTCACCATGAGCATTCACGGATTTGGTTTGTTGGGATGTCATTTTCGTATCTCGGTCTTGTAGTTGGGTTTCCGTGGGAGATGAAAGCAAGTGCCACTTGCAACCGCGGGCAACGGGCGACGGGCGGGGTCTTTGCATGTTTTTCTTGAAAAAGGGGTAGCCGACTCCGCCATGCACACAACCTTATATTGCACAGTCAAAGTAACCAGAAAAATCAGTTTACATCTCATGAGTCACATAGGGGCTGTTGGGTAGCCTGTATCACATTATTTGGGTTTCACATGGGTATGTCCACGGCTAGCTGTGCCACGCATGTACAGGCGATGAGCCACCTTTGATATTTCGTTTGGTAGCCTGTATAGAGATTTTTTGCATGGCGATAAAAACAAATCGGTAATCCTACACTTACGGATTGAATTATATGGGCTGCTCCTACAGACTGACGTGGAGACATGCGGTTGGTGGTGATTTTATCCTTCCTTAAATTGTGGAGGGTTCTTTTTTTTTTCAACCTGCTGCTTTACGTGGTTGTCCGTAAGATTTTTTTGTAGAACTTCTCCATAGATGTAGCATTACTCATAACAAATGCATGTTATTTGGTTGCCTATACATTGCACTTTTGATCCTTGTCATGCATTTTCTCCGTGTTTGGTTCACATGCAAGTCTTGTTGTGGTCACCTTGCACTTTCTTATGGTGTGGTTATCTGATGGGGTTTGTTTTATAGAAAACAAAAAAATTCTACGGTATGCAACAGCCAAGATCGAATCATGGTGATACTATGTAACGGTTACAGATGGACTCATCCTCGAAAGCCGTGATGACTGCAACACACAATTGTAGCTAGTTTCGAAGTAAAGATATCGAACCCATAGAGAGCTATTGGTAAAGGTCTTAATACCCCTTGTCACCATCTACTAAATTATACTTGTAAGTTGTCTTTGATCTCAAGTAAAGTGTGTTTGAAAGGTTTTTGGTTGTCTGCAGAAAATTAATTAAAACGATTAAAAGAAAACAAGTAACATGAATGTATTAAAGCGTGTTGGAATGCAATAGGGCTAAAACATTCTCTGGGATGTAGGATACTCCTCTAGCATGGTCATTATTAATAATTTAAGATAACATACTTCTTGTGTCATAAAATGTGTGGAGAGAGCTTCATAATAAGGTGTTCACTACAAGGCTCATAGGAAGCTACTTTTTTGAGCCAAGAGTGAGGTCACCTCTAAATAACCACTGCGATGCCTGAGATCAGTCACCCATACACGAGAAGTAGCGGAAAAGAGGGACCCTTTTCTTTGCCTAAAGAAAGTTTGCATGGTGTCTTTTCTTTTTTGTTGAGGTGCGCCAGCGGCGAGCAGTTGTATGACCTTATGTTCTACTATGTTGGCAGGTCACAGAGGCCACGAGCGAGTGAGTTAGGTAAAAGACGTTATGGTAACAAATATCGAGCGAGTCCCTCTTTATTCCCCATATTAGAGCGAGCGAGTGAGACCAGTGCAATTAAGGGTTTCCCCATGGATATCGTAATTAGCTTAGGAAGTCCCTCTTCATTCCCCCTTTGACCGCGTAGTTCATGAGCTGGCGCCAATCAATCACGAGGACATTCCGGGTATGATCCCAAAGCACCTCCATAGGGTTTATCCCTCTCTTTGGTCCCGGGGCAAATGTGAAAGAACATGTGGGCCCCCAATGTATGGTTTTGGTAATTCATGACGATCTCTATGGACTAATCTTTGAAGTGAGTTACACTTGTAGGAATAGTCCATTGTGTCGAGGGAATGGCCACGGCAGATGCTGCAATCGGCAGCGAGTAGTAGAACATGGGGCAAGGGCGGCCAGCCATCTGCGGTGCGAGATGAGGGCGGAGACACAAGGGTTTACCCAGGTTCGCCCCCCGGAGGGTAAAGACCTACTCCTGCTAGATTGTATTATGGAGAGAGTACAGGGGCGAGCTCGACGACTAGGCGACGAGTCGCTGGGGTGTATGATGGAACGTGTCCTCTATGCGTACCCTAGGGAGGTTTATATAAGCTCACCTCGCTAGGGTTTACAGATCTACAACCAAATTGGTTAAGGATTCGGAGGGTATTTGACCTAGTCCGACTGGGCCTAGCTATGCTTCTGGGCCTCCAGCTTCCAGTCGCCTGAGTCCTCGCCAAGTCTCGATCCAGTCGCCGTCCTACAGGCCCACTCGCTGGCAGCTTGGGCCAATAGGAAACGTCCTGCTAGGCATACCCCGGTAGGCATATCCCCATCAGTAGTCCCCGAGGCCGTCGTTGATTCGTCGCAGGTGTTCGTTGGCAGTCGGAGTATGCGGGTCCAATTCGGACGCCCAGTCGAATCGGCGGTGGACTCCCAAACAAGGAAATAACTAGTCATTTGAATTGCCATAACGGCGTCTGATCAGATCGCAGCTTGGCGAACAGGTCGGCGAATAGTCAAGTCACTATTATAGTGATTGGGTCGGCGAATCGTCGAGTCGCTGAAGATAGCGAGTCGAGTGGACGAAGTTGGACCGTTAGCTTGGTCAAACTAGCCGTTGGGTAATCCAATGGTAATATTGGCGTAATTACCGCATAGTAACGGTTCCCCGAAAATGGAGGGTAACAACCACTATATAAGGGGAGTGCCGCGTGAGGGGAAAATGCTTCCCTCACTTCCTTCGAACTCGCGCATTCTCATTCCTCCATTCTGCGCAGCGACCAGAGCGACCCAGAGCGATTCGCAACCCCCGATCCCCCAGCCGATGGCCCCTCCTGCAGAACCATGGGGCAGATCTAAGTGCACGAAGGCGTTACTGAAATCGTTCGAGGAGGCAGGGATCCTCCGCGCTAGGAGATGGCGCATCCCCGTGGCCGGAGAAGTGATTCCAGATCCGCGCGAGGGGGAATTCGTTTGTTTCACCAGCCACCTGGAGCAGGGGCTCGGATTCCCCACTTCCGTCTTCTTCCGCCCCTTCTACGCCTTCTACGACATCCAGTCGTCGGACCTGGATCCACACAGCATCGAGCAGCTCGCCATCTTCGTGGCGTTCTGCGAGTGCTACCTGGGCTGCCGGCCATACTTTCCCCTATGGCAAGATCTGTTCCATGGGAGGATCAGTCGCGAAGAGGCGGTCGGCCCAATGTTAGCCGCAGGCGGCCTGACTTCCAGCTGAAGTCGAAGGCGTCATTCTTTGATCTGATGCTGCCCGCCAAGGCAGCGAATGAGTGGAAGAATAACTAGTTCTACGTGACCGAGTCGACGCCGGGCGATGAGGTGGCGCTTCCAAGGTACTCCGCCGACCGGCCCGAGCCGCGTCGGCTCTAAGTCACCAAGCTTCCGCTGGACCAACGGATGGTCGTCGACGAGATGTTGCAGACCATCCGCAACTTGAAGAAGAAAGGCCTCCAAACCATCAACCTCTACAATTGCTGGCTCGGGCGACGACTCGTGCCTCTGGCCAGCCGTGCCCACTATATGTACGAGTACACGGGCAAGGACGACCCGACGAAGTCCTGCTACGACGAGTGGAGACTCAACGACTACACCTAGGCCCTAAAGAAGATTACCCAGGCGGTGTATCTTGATGCAAACGCCCACACCTTATACCGCAAAGAGCCTGAAAGAACATTTCTTAATCCCTAGTGTTTTGTGTGTTAGATAACAATACCAAGGATCATTTAATGTGTGTTGAAGTGTTGCAGCTCAGAAATCTACATTTGGGGGCGGATAATCCGGCCCCACCAGGGGCGGATAATCCTCCCCTCCCTCTGCCCAAGCATGCGCAAGCCCCAGAAGGGGGGGCGGAACATTGGCCGGACTTTCCGGCCAGACCGGATAATCCGCCCCTCCTGCTCTTCGCCAAGGCGCAAGCCCCAGAGAGGGGGCGGAGTTTTGGCCGGACTTTCGCCACGGATAATCCGCCCACGCAGGCGGATAATCCGCCCCCAAGATCTTCTCCAAGCTTCACCAAGGTGCAAGCCCCAGAGAGGGGGCGGAGTTTCCCCCGGAGATTCCGCCCTTGGGGCGGAGTTTTCCTTGGGGGCGGATAATCCGCCCCAAGTGGGGGGCGGATAATCCGCCCAAAGTTGTGCAACCAGATCCGGGAGGGTATTTAAGCCAGCAATCCCCTCCCAGACTCTTGATTCATCTCGAAAAAGACAGATCGATCTCAAAAGTTCATACAAGAGTGCTCCACCTAGATCCATCCAAAGGCCCCATCCCTTTGGGAATCAAGGAGGAGAACTCGACCTTCATCATCAGCAATCAAGCGCTTCATCTCCTCTCCATTCATTTGGAGAACCTCCGATCTAGTATTTCTTGCAAAGATCTAGATCCTTGTTTTGTTTATATTGATAAACCTTGTTTTGTGACAGCTTGTTGTCATCCCGGAGCCCCAATTCGGTTGTGGGTGTGTGCCCGATAGTGTTGTAAAAGGCACCTGCCTCGAAGGATCCAATAGTGGAGAAGGTGGATCAGGCCTCGTGGCGAGATCCATCGGAGAATAGGGTGAGGCCTATTGTGGCGTGGTGGTCTTAGAACCGCCCACCCTCCAACGCAGATGTACTTCCCTAACAAGGAAGGAACTGCGTAAAACAAATCCTGTGTCTCCGTGCTCCACTACGGTTTCCTCGCCTCTTTACGTGCTTAGTAGTTAGGGTTACATATAGGGAAATTCTCGTAGTTGCATATCTAGAGAATTTACTTTGTGTCAAGCCTAAAATTGAAAAAGTATATTAAAATTGGTTAGCACCTATTCACCCCTCTAGGTGCCCATACGATCCATTTCAATTGGTATCGAGCCTCGGCTCTTATTTCGGCTTAACCCCTAAGAGAAGTATGGGTTCCAAGGAGATGGCGGTGATGCTCGGGAGGTAGTCACCATGAGCGATCTCAAGACGTTGGAAACAACCTTGGTGAGTTCTATGGAGGCTAAGATGGAAGAGATGCGTCAATTGATAATGCGTCTCTCCACATCCGCAAACATCACCTCCATCTAACTCGAGGATACCACTCCGCAATCCAAGGAAGCGGTAAAACTGCTTTCCAAGATAACGAAGTGGTAGGTGATGATACAAGTAAGAGCTCCTCCTCGAAAAGGATAGCGGTAAGGATGGATACAATGAGGTTTCTCATGTGTATTCCCCGATCCGCCTATTCCTCACCCACATATACATAATAGGGTGATCCACCCAAACTGCCGCCTTCTACTTTCTCTCAATGGCAATTTTGATGAAATCTCATGTGCAGTTCCTCCATAGAGTTGTGGAAGATCATCGAAATGGTCTTCACGTTGGAAATCCTAACAATCTCACAAGGAGAGAAGTGGTCGATAGCCAACTCAATGCTACGACCCTTCACATGATAACGCTTGGTGTGGGAGATAAAGACATGCCACACATTCAAAGATCTTAGCAACTAAAGAAGCTTGGGATGCTCTCACCGAGCTCTTCATCGGAAATAAAAGTATGAGAAGGAATAGATATGATGCCTTGAGCAATGAAGTGAAGGATTTTATATCTTTGGATGGAGAAGACCACGAGGACATGTATAGGAGGCTCAAGGCAATAGCTACTACCTTCAGAAACCACGGCGCGGCTTATGTTGATGATGCTTGGATCAAGCGCAAGTATGTCAGTGCTCTTATGCCATTTGAGCCCACAGATTTGAAAAGTCTCCAAGGTAGGCATAATTATCACCTCATGTCATCCAATGAGGTAATGCAAGAAATGGCCGCATTCAAAGTGGCTGCCAAGAATGCCGAAGATGCTCGTGCTCGAGCTATGGGGATGCAAAAGGGGGTAAACATGGCTTTTAAGACTAGTGTGATTGATCATGATGAATATGCGGTAGAAGGCCTAGACTGTCCCGAAGATATAAAAAGGATCCACGGACAATACTTGGCTCTTTATGCAAGAAACTTTTGGAAAGATCCAGCCAAGGCTAAAGCTGAACTAGATCGCAAAAGTGGAGCCTATGGAAGAAAAGAAAATGGTCCCAAGCTGAGAACTTGCTTTAATTGTGGTGACCGTTGCACTTAGCTGAGTGTCCATATCAAAGTAGAGAGGATAATGGAGGAAGACTCATTTTCAAGGACAAATCAAAAGCTCCACGTAAGAAACAATTTGTAAAGAAAAATGCTCCTTTCAAGAAGCAACCAAAGATTGTTCTAGTAGCTCAAGAAGAATATTCATCGGGGAGTGAAGATGAGGACGAGGACGATAGCTCTCAAGAGGTGGCTGCTATAGCCACCACATCTACATCAACATCACTCTTCGACTCTCCAAACGAAAACATCATCAACAAGAATCCTACTTGTCTCAGGGCAAGAAGCTCCGAGGTAACTTCTTCTAACTCTTCCTTTCCCAAGGCTATGATAGACATGGATGATCCTGCTAGTCTTAAGGTTAAAGAAGAGATTATTGCCTTGGATTATTTCTATACTAACTTGCAAGGTGAGCACAAAGTTCGTTTTGAGGCTCTTATGGATCAGTTGGCCCAAAACGAAGCACTCCTCGAAGAAAAGGGCAGAATTGAAAGGGAGGATGCAATGGAAATTGCATCCCTAAAAAATGCTCTTGAAGAAGAAGAAGAAGCTCGGGTCTCTCTTGAAGAGAGGCTTGAGTCTATGGAAGAGTCACATGAAGAAATTGTGACTAAACTCGTTAAGGAACGTGACAATGCGGTCACCAAGGCAAAGAAGTTAAAGAAGGAAAGGATTGACTTTGGGGCTGCTCATGATAGACTCTCCGAGGAATTGGAGAAACTTGACAATGCTCACAAGGCGTTGAAAAACGAGTTCTCTATCCTCAATGAGTCACATGATCAGCTTCAAAGTCGATTGGCCATATATGATACTCCTAGCTCGTCCAACTCAACATATAGTAACAAGAAAAATGCTAATGTGGAAAAAGGAGTGATCAAGGACATCACTACAAAGGACAAAGGTGTGCTTGATGAAGTCCTTGACAAGCAAAGGTCAAATCATGGTAGAGAGGGACTTGGGTATGTCACCAAGTCCAAGAAGAAGAAAACCAAGAAGAACAAGACCAAGAATGTGCAATTAAAGACAAGCACGGCTGAGAAGGTTGTCACAAAAGACAAGACTAATAATATTGGTTTTGGAGGTCTCACAATCCGAATTATGAACTCTTTTGTGATGATTATGGCGATGTTTATGCTTATTATGTTGGTCCTTTTGATGAATTTATTGCTTGGTCTATTTGGGTCCCAAAGACCCTTGTCACTAACATGAAAGGACCCACTGAAAAATGGGTACCTAAAACCAAGAAGTAATTTTCTTGCAGGCTATGCTTCGGTGGGTCGAAATGGGTCTTTGGATAGTGGCTGCACTAGTCATATGACCGGAAGCAAGGAGATCATCACGGAGATGCGTCCAAATCTTGATAATATCACAGTCTCCTATGGTGATAAGTCTAAATCTCAGGTATTGGGTCTTGGCAAGGTTGTGGTTGCCCACGATATCTCTCTCGTGGACGTCATGCTTGTTGAGACCCTTGGCTATAATCTTCTTTCTGTTCGTGCCCTTGGCAAGATGGGTTTTGCTGTTTTTATCGATGATGATTTGGTGGTACTCTTATGGAGCAAGTCTCTAAAGGTCTCTTTCGTTGGATACGTCGAAAATGACCTGTATGTGGTGGACTTCTCGGGGGAAACCACTTCGGGTCCGATGTGTCTATTCGGAAAGGCCGAGGTGGGCTGGCTATGGCATCGCCGTTTAGCCCATGTCAACATGAGAACTTTGCAAAGTCTCCAAATGGGTGGCCACATTCTTGGACTAAAAGGCAATGTCTCTTTTGCCAAAGATCGTGTTTGCAGGGCCTGTGTTGAAGGAAAAATGCATGATTCTCCCCACAAGAGGAAGATTATTGTGTCATCGAAGAGGATCTTGGAATTACTCCATGTGGATTTATTTGGACCTCCTTCTCATGCAAGTCTTGGTGGGAAGAAATATTGCTTGGTCATCGTCGATGATTACTCAAGATATACATGGGTATATTTCTTCAAGCTGAAAAGTGAGACTCAACAAACTGTCATCGAATTTGCCAATGAAGTTCAACGTCAACACAATGTTCCCATATTGGCAATTAGAAGTGACAATGGCACAGAATTCAAGAACTACACTTTAAACGAGTTTCTTAGCGAAGAGGGGATTAGACACCAATATTCCGCTGCGTACACCCCCTCAACAAAATGGTGTAGCGAGAGGAAGAACCGGACTTTGATGGATATGGCAAGATCTATGCTAGCTGAATTTAAGTCTCCTTATAATTTTTGGCTGAAGCCATATCCTTTGCTTGTCACTCATCAAACCGGCTTTACCTTGGAAGATCTTGGACAAGACCCCATATGAAATACTTACCGGCAACAAACCCAACATCTCATACTTCAGGGTATTCGGGTGTAAGTGTTTCTTTCTTATTAAAGGTGTCCGTTTGTCAAAATTTGAATCCAAGGCTTTAGAGGGTATATTTGTTGGTTACGGTGCCGAATCCCACACTTATAGAGTCTACAACAAGCTCACTGGGATTGTTGTAGAATCTTGTAGTGTGGAGTTCGATGAAAATAACGGCTCCTTTGTAGGGCAAGTTGATGTTTGTGATGCAGATGTTGAAATACCCCAAGATGCCATAAGAAGAATGGGCGTGGGATTTTTCTGCCCCATTGAGGAACCCCTTGTGGCGGATCGGGAAGGACAATGCTCCACTCAAGTGGAGCCCTCATCTTCACAAGATCAACAAGCTCCTACTGTTGGAGAAAATCCTGCACCAACACCACAATCTGCTGAAGACCATCATCCCTGGACAAGCTGGTAGTCCTAGGCGGACTATCGCCCCCTCAAGGCGGACAATCCGCCCTGCACTCCAACTTGTTCGGAGGATCCGAAGGAGAAGTCAACAACTCTGAAGCTCCGGGCGGATTCTCCGGCCCCGAGGGCGGATTATCCGCCTGGGTCTCAAATCCAGTCAGCTTTCTCGGGAAGATGGTTACGGTACTTCACCGAGCCGGATAGTCCGCCCCCAAGGCGGATTATCCGAACTGAAGAAAATGTTCAGCAACAATCTTCGGCAGTACGGTGACCAAGATCAAGGACAAGGCAGTAATCAAGACAAGGATACAACAATTGAATCCACTCCTTCAAGAAACAATAAGGATATTGAGGCTCGTCAAGGCTCGTCTTGATCGCAACCTTGAACTAAGAGGTCACACTCTTGACAAGGTAGTTGGTGATCTCTGACGAAGGGTATCCACTCGAAGAGAGCTTGCTAGCTTCGTGATCATCAAGCTCACATTTCCAGGGTTGAATCAAAGAAGTTGGTTGATGCTCTTGAAGACCCCGATTGGGTTGTTGCAATGCATGAAGAATTAAACAACTTCGAACGCAACAAAGTGTGGAAGCTCGTAGAAAAGCCAAAGGATTGCCGCAATGTTATCGGCACCAAGTGGATCTTCAAGAACAAACAGGATGAAAATGGCATTGTTGTGAGGAATAAAGCACGACTCGTGGCTCAAGGATTCTCTCAAGTAGAAGGGATTGATTTTGGCGAGACCTACGCTCCTGTGGCTCGCCTTGAGTCCATCCGTATCCTTCTTGCATATGCAGCTCTTCATAATTTTAAGTTACAACAAATGGATGTTAAGAGCGCTTTCCTTAATGGTCCTCTACATGAGTTAGTATACGTCAAGCAGCCCCCGGGGTTTGAGGACCCCAAATTTCCGAACCATGTCTACAAACTCGATAAGGCGCTCTATGGCCTTAAACAAGCCCCACATGCGTGGTATGAGCACCTTAAAGAGCTTTTGCTAGACCGTGGATTCGAAGTTGGGCAAATCGATCACACTCTTTTTACTAAGAAGGTCAATGGGGAGTTTTTTGTATGCCAACTCTATGTAGATGACATTATTTTTGGCTCTACTAACCAAGCTTTTAACGATGAATTTTCAAAGCTTATGACTGACAGGTTTGAGATGTCCATGATGGGTGAGCTCAGGTTCTTTCTTGGATTTGAAATCAAACAACTTAGAGAGGGAACCTTTATTAATCAAGCTAAATACATCCAAGACATGCTCAAAAGGTTCAAGATGACGGATCTCAATGGCGTTGCTACCCCAATGCAAACAAAGTGTCATCTTGAGCTCGATCCCAAGGGTAAAGATGTGGATCAAAAGGTATACCGATCCATGATCGGATCTCTCCTTTTCCTCTGCGCATCTAGGCCCGATATCGTGTTAAGTGTAGGAGTGTGTGCAAGGTACCAAGCCGCTCCTAAAGAAAGCCACTTAGTGGCGGTCAAGCGAATCTTCCGATATTTGGTTCATTCCCCAAATTTTGGGTTATGGTATCCCAAGGGTTCAAGTTTCTCTCTGTGGTTACACCGATTCAGATTGGGTGGTGACAAAGATGATAGGAAATCAACCTCTGGTGCATGCCAATTCTTGGGCAGGTCTCTAGTGTGTTGGTCATCAAAGAAAGCAATTGTATTTCACTCTCAACCAAAGGTTGAATATGTTGCTCTGCAAGTGCTTGTACTCAATTGTTATGGATGAGGCAAACTTTAAAGGAATATGGTGTCAATTGTGACAAAGTGCCTCTTTTATGCGACAATGAAAGTGCTATCAAAATTGCTTACAATCACATGCGACATACAAGAACAAAACATATAGAGATTCGCAACCACTTTATTCGGGATCATGTTTCTCGAGATATTGCTCTGTCCTTTGTGAGCACGAAGAACCAACTTGCTGATATTTTCACGAAGCCCCTCGATGAAGCAAGATTTTGTTATTTGCGGAATGAGCTAAATATCGTAGATTCAAGGAGCTTGGCTTGACTATTCTTGCACACTCACTTGCTCTTATTCATGTATTTGGTTTAGATGTGGGCATATACATAGGGGGAGTGTGGTCCTAATTGATTGGGCCAACCCTCCCCCCATCATGCCGAAAGCAAGTAAAATCATTTCCCTTAATATCATTTTGTGATATGTGGGTCATCGATGAGCATTGGTTTTGAACTCAAGATACATCTTCGCGGTGTCATGCCATGCGCTCCAACATGGTGGCTTCGGCCACCGCCCTCTTCCTCGAGAAGAGTTGGTTTTTCATGGGTCTCGTTGGATTTTCTTGCATACCTTTTGTTCTTATGGAAAACACACTCAAATTTGGCTTTTGATTGATTTGATTCTTGCAAATTTGGGTGTGTAGTACCATCTCGGTTGATTCTCTCAACCCAAGCCTTTCCTCCCATTTGAGATCGATCTCCGGGGCGTTAGCATCGCTCTTCTTCCTTTTGGCGTTTCGATGCCAAAGGGAGAAGTAGTTCTATTAGGTCTCGTGGATTTGCAAGGGTCGGGCACAAGCTTTTCGTTTTAGTCGTTTTCATTTGCTTGCTTGTGCCTTTTCTAGCGTGAACTTGTTTGCTATTTGTGGTTGTTTGTGTAAGACTATGTCGTACTCCACGTTTGGTACTATGTTTGGTATTCATGGATTTCGGATTTATCTATCATGGACCCCATGGAATTACGGAATTATGGAGCATATTTGATGACATATGGATTCATGGAATTTTCTATGTATGCCTTGGCTATAGATTAGGTGGTATGACTTTTCTCTCCAAACCTTAAAAGTAGTGTTCTACCTAGTGTGTGTATTTGTATTCAAATGCAAATCTTAAATATGCACACATCTAGGGGGAGCGCCTTTCATTATCTAAGGTGGCACTTTCCGGTCTCTTTGCAAATCCTAGTATTGTCATCTAACACCAAAAAGGGGGAGATTGAAAGAACATTTCTTAATCCCTAGTGTTTTGTGTGTTAGATAACAATACCAAGGATCATTTAATGTGTGTTGAAGTGTTGCAGCTCAGAAATCTACATTTGGGGGCGGATAATCCGGCCCCACCAGGGGCGGATAATCCGCCCCTCCCTCTGCCCAAGCATGCGCAAGCCCCAGAAGGGGGGGCGGAACATTGGCCGGACTTTCCGGCCAGATCGGATAATCCGCCCCTCCTGCTCTTCGCCAAGGCGCAAGCCCCAGAGAGGGGGCGGAGTTTTGGCCGGACTTTCCGGCTACGCCGGATAATCCGCACCACGGGGGGGCCGGATAATCCGCCCCCAAGATCTTCTCCAAGCTTCACCAAGGCGCAAGCCCCAGAGAGGGGGCGGAGTTTCCCCCGGAGATTCCGCCCTTGGGGCGGAGTTTTCCGTGGGGGCGGATAATCCGCCCCAAGTGGGGGGCGGATAATCCGCCCCCAAAGTTGTGCAACGGCCAGATCTGGGGAGGGGGTATTTAAGCCAGCAATCCCCCTCCTGCCAGGACTCTTGATTCATCTCGAAAAAGAACAGATCAGATCTCAAAAGTTCATACAAGAGTGCTCCACCTAGATCCATCCAAAGGCCCCATCCCTTTGGGAATCGAAGGAGGAGAACTCGACCTTCATCATCGACAATCAAGCGCTTCATCTCCTCTCCATTCATTTGGAGAACCTCCGATCTAGTATTTCTTGCAAAGATCTAGATCCTTGTTTTGTTTATATTGATAAACCTTGTTTTTGACAGCTTGTTGTCATCCCGGAGCCCCAATTCGGTTGTGGGTGTGTGCCCGATAGTGTTGTAAAGGCACGGTTCCCGCCTCGAAGGATCCAATAGTGGAGAAGGTGGATCAGGCCTCTCGTGGCGAGATCCATCGGAGAATAGGGTGAGGCCTATTGTGGCGTGGTGGTCTTAGAACCGCCCACCCCTCCAACGCAGATGTACTTCCCCTAACAAGGAAGGAACTGCGGTAAAACAAATCCCTGTGTCTCCGCGTGCTCCACTACGGTTTCCTCGCTCCTCTTTTACGTGCTTAGTAGTTAGGGTTACATATAGGGAAATTCTCGTAGTTGCATATCTAGAGAATTTACTTTGTGTCAAGCCTAAAATTGAAAAAGTATATTAAAATTGGTTAGCACCTATTCACCCCCCCTCTAGGTGCCCATACGATCCATTTCAGCGCCCATCTCCAACGGTGAGTTTTCATTTCCCTTGCACTCGCAGTCGCAGTTTGTGCATTTGCGTTTGTGCTAATGTTGTTTGATTGTTGCAGCTATTCCAAGTGGTGGAAGGTTGGCTTCCACCCGCAGATGACGAGAATTCGAACTTGTCCGCCGAAGATGAGAGCGAGTCATTGCATGACAAGGGCGATGAAAGGAGTGACAGGGGTGGCGATGGAGATGATGACGACGATGGCGACGAAGCCGTGGAGGTCGCTGTCCCCACGGTCCGCAAGACCCGCGGGCAGCACCAACGCGAACTCGAGGCCAGCAAAAGCCTCAAGGCCCATGACGAAGACGACGAGCTCCCCGTGCACACCTCGCAGCGTGAGGCCACACCGTCAAAGAAGAAGCCGCCGCCACCCAAGAGGAAGACGAAGCCGGCCAAGCCGGCGTCTCCGCCTCGGCCCGCGAGTAGCTCTGATGCTACCAGCGCAGCCGAAGAAATAGCGGTGCACGCGGCTACAACGACTAGTGCGACCGTCTTGGAAGACGAGGCGCCGTTGGCATCACTGCCGCCGCCGTTCGCCCCAGTCACCGGGTTGGTGGCAGCTCCAACTGCAGGGGCCTCGCCGCCGTGAAGGGCTACCGCGGCGATTGCTACTGAACCTCCTGTCGCAGCCTCATCCTCGAAGAAGCCGTCGGTGTCTTGGGAACAGAGCATGTTCGAGACGGGCCTCAGTCGAAAACTGGTGCCAGAACTAGAAAAGCCGGCCAGCATTCGCACTGGCCTACGATTTATCCTAGTCGCCAAGTGAGTATTTCTCAACCTTTCATCCGTCTGTTTGATTCATGTTTCGATTGGCGATTTTTATTAACATAGTCGCCTCGCAGGACTAGAGTAAATAAGATAGGTCACCCTTCGGTGGCCAAGGTTCCATCGGTCGCCGTGGAGGTGCTGGCTGATCCCTCAAAGAAGAGGAAGGGCGACGAGATTGAGGCTCTCGCTGAAGGCACCAAGAGACCCAAAGGCGATGAAGTCGTCACGATCTCGGACGAGCCAGCGGCTGCCCCGAGCGAAGCCCCGATTGCGGTCGGCGTAGTTCTGAAGGCGTCGGAGGACGCGGGGTCGCAGCAGGTAGGCCACATGGTTTCGGTTGAGGCGACCGGGACGCCTTCGGGTTGCACGAGGGCCACGGTGGCGACGTTCCCTCGCTTTGTAGCGAGGACCGCCATAGCGAGTGCCTCGGTGCCATCGAGCCAATTACCTGGGGCCGCCGGTATGGAGGTCGAACAGCGTCGCGGGCACACTCCACTCGTGCTTTCGTCGGTGGACGCGATGGAGCTTCACGGCATGCTAGGTGCCGCCATCTAGGTATGTCCAGTCCCCGAGGATCTGGCCACTGAATTTCAGTGGTCGGATTCTTATTGCTTTTTCGTCATCCAGTCCCTGAGTGGCTAGTCGCTGAATTTCAGTGGCTAGGCACTTAGGAATTTTTTCATCCAGTCCCCGAGTGTCGAGTCGCTGAATTTCAGCAGCTGGACACTTAGGAATTTTGTCATCCAGTCCCCGAGTGTCTAGTCGCTGAATTTCAGCGGCTGTGCACTTAGGAATTTTTGTTGCTGACGCTGTGATTGTTACACAGGGCTTGCAGCGCGAGTCGGCCGAGAGGCTTGCTGCCAAGCACCGCGTGGAAAAGGAGCTTCTCGCTATTCAGGATACGAACGAGAAGCTTCGAGCGACTGCAGGTGAATGTTTGTCTTGTTTGGCGTGTCGCGATCTTGTTGCGTTTGTAACCGTTTTGTTGTGGAAGCAGAGGATAGTGCGGCCGCAGTGAAGGAGGCTCGCCAGGACCTTGTTCCGGCTGGTGAGTTGGCGGCGGCTCAGTCTTCCTTGAGCGCCGTAGAGAAGCGAATCGCCGAACTGGAGCATGAGCTCAAGGAAGCGAAGGCGGAAGCGAGATCGGCGGAAGGACGAGCCAAGGCGGTCGTCGCTTCTACTGCTGAGGAGCGGAATGTGTCGGACACACTCGTCATCGGGTTGCAGAACGACTTTTTGGCTCTTCAAAATTTCATCACGGACCTCTGCCGCCCGCTGATTGGTGAGTTTTCCTTGAGCCGCTCCCCGAATGCGCGTACCACATTGTGGTTTTAGTGCTTCGCTCAATGTTTGCTTGTGTGTTGCAGGCCGGATCACTGATAACACTGAAGCGGCGCAGTCGTACGACGCGCTGCAATGCGTCACCACCCTAGTCGATTCAGCCGCGTTGTCTGCGACCTGCCTCCGGGCATATCTCCAGGAGATCTCGCCCACGGAGGTGATCTCCAGCGACCTTGTTGAAGTATGGCGCTATCTGGAGAAGGCCCCGTCGGTCGTGGAGTTCATGAAGTGGTCGGCCTTCCGTTGTGGAGCAGCGACTGCGCTGAGCCTTGGGCTAGCGCACTTTCCGGATGATTTCGACCTTGACGATGGCACGAGCGGGTACCCCTCGTCGACGGGCTTGGTCGAGATTGCCGAGGTGTTGAAGCTGATGGATCGAGCCGCGGTGTACTCTGACCGCGTGTGGGCGATGGGCGACCTTATTCCCTATCAGGAAACAGTCGTCGCCCCCAATGACCCTGAACCGACGCATCGCGACTTCAAGATGGAGCAACCATTTCGTGCGGCGATAGCGGGTGAGCTCACGACGTATGCATCGAATCCCTGGGTTCCCTTTATCTGCAGCCGTAAGGATGGTGGCGCCTCCTCTTTGAAGTCTGCGGAATAGAGTGTTTTGCCATTCGGCGTTAGCGTAAGATAAACATGTAATTCTCCTTGTATGTGAACAAATTTTGCTGCTATAAAGGAATGCGCGGGTTATTTTGTCATTGCTTTTATGGTTTGAATGTTGGTTTTACGAGTCCCCGAGCGCGTCCGCCCTTTTTATGGGGTTAAACTCGTTTTTGTATGTTGTGTGAACTGTTAATGAGTTA
Organism: Avena longiglumis; assembly: GCA_030063025.1. Classification (NCBI taxonomy): domain Eukaryota; kingdom Viridiplantae; phylum Streptophyta; class Magnoliopsida; order Poales; family Poaceae; genus Avena; species Avena longiglumis. The sequence goes on along the minus strand of CP125974.1, from coordinate 437,223,767 downwards.
GGGTCGACTCGCCATGGCTCGGGAAGCCAGTCGCGTGGCGACTCCCAGGGGTGCTCTTTAATTGGCCATTTTCCCGGGCGCGAACGGGGTCGGGTCGCCGAGTCCCCGAGCGTGGTACTTGGCCGTTCTAGTCGCATTCCCGAGGTAGGTGAGGACTAGGCGCGTTTTGTTAAGCACGTCACTCTGCCCGATCCGTAAGACCAGTCGCATGGCGAGTCCTGGGCGCGCTCTCTTACTTGGCGTTTTTCCCTAGCCGTTCTTCTTTGGGCTGGTGTGAGTCCCCGAGCGTGGTACTTTGCCGTTTGAGTCGCTGCGCTGAGGATGTGGAGGACTGGGTCGCTGTGGAAAGCGAATGCAGTCGTCTTGTCTCGGGGAGCCAGTCGAGCTAGGCGACTCCAATGGGGCTTCGGGTTAACTTTTTTCGTGGACGGTACGAGGCCTGAATTTTTCTAGTGCCCTCCTACCACACTAATAGGCCGTGCCGGTCGCGTTACCAAAGCTTGACTTCTGCGAATAGTGTAATGCTGTTATTACGAGTGCGAGTGGCACTAGGCATGGAGAGTAGACGCAATTTGCGCCAATCGATCTGCTTTATTTCATAGCGGGTAGGGGGTACATGTCTGGAGTTCTAAGAGTAGAACTTCCGTAGGAGGTTTACATTCCATGGCCGCTTGACGTCGAGTTTTCCGTCAGCTTAGACGTCGGTGAGGTAGTAGGCGTCATTGCCCAGGACTCGCCTGATGCCGAATGGTCCCTCCCAAGGGGGAGAGAGATTGTGCATGCCTTTCTTGTCCTGGATTAGATGCAGTACCAAGTCGCCTTACTGGAAGGTGCGAGTCCGTACTCGCCGGCTGTGGTAGCGGCCAAGCCCTTGCTGGCAGATGGCAGTGCGGGAACGAGCTAGGTCACGCACTTCGTCGAGCTGGTCGACTCCGTCCTGGCGTGCGAGATCGTTGTCAGCCTCCGTGTAGTTGACCACCCGAGGTGAGTCGTGCTCGAGGTCAGTTGGCATGACTGCCTTGGCACCGTACACCATGAAGAAGGGGGCGAACCCCGTCGACCTTTTGAAGGATGTGCGGATGCCCCAAATGACGAAGGGGAGTTCTTCGAACCAGCACCCGGTGGTGCGCTCGAGTGGGAACTGTAGCCATGGATTCAGGCCGTGGAGGATGATCTGGTTGGCGCGTTCCACCTGGCCATTGGACTTTGGGTGGGCGACTGAGGCGAGGTCGAGTCGGATGTTGTGCTCCTCGCAGAACTCGGCCATGGCTCCCTTGGCGAAGTTGGTGTCGTTGTCCGTGATGATGTTGTTTGGGAACCCGTAGCGATAGATGAGCCCGCGTAGGAATTTTGTAGCGGTCTTCCCGTCACACTTGCGGACTGGCTTGGCCTCCACCCATTTTGTGAATTTATCAACTGCGACTAGGAGGTGGGTGAAGCCAGAGGGGGCCTTCTTGAAGGGGCCTACCATGTCCTTGCCCCATACGGCGAACGGCCAGGTGATAGGGATTGTCTTCAGCGCCGAGCTCGGTACTTGAGTCTGGTTGGCGTACTTCTGGCACCTGATGCATCGCTGAACAATGTCGACCGCGTCGGTCTGTGCGGTTAGTCAGTAGAAGCCGTGTCGCATGGCTTTGGCGACAAGGGAGCGGGCGCCAGCGTGGTGGCCGCAGTCGCCGGAGTGGATGTCCTGGAGGATCTTGCGTCCCTCGGCGGGTTGGACACAGCGTTGGAACACGCCAGTCACGCTGCGCTTGTGGAGCTCGCCGTTGATGATGACGAAGGATTTGCAGCGGCGTGCTATCATTCGGGCCTCCGTCTCGTCTGCGGGCAGGGTGCCTCCCTCCAGGTAAGCGATGTATGGCGTGGTCCAGTCGCTTGGCTCGGTGATTATTGTGACCAGGGCTGCGTCTGGTTGCAGCGGAATTCTGATGTCGATCTCCCTTGGGGGAGAGACGGAGGGCTTGGTGATGGTGTCGAGGAAGATGCCGGCGGGTGGTGCGAGTCGAGCCGAGCCGATGCGGGATAGTGCGTCTGCCTCCTCGTTCTTCCGCCTATCGATGCACTCGATGGAGTAGCCTGTGAAGTGGCCTCGCAACTGGTCCACTGCTGGGCGGTACACCGCCATGGTGGGGGAGACTGCATCGCAGGTGCCGGCGACTTGCCCGGCGACAAGGTCGGAGTCCGTAGCAGCGCAGGCGATTGATGTTCATCTCCTTGGCTGCCCACATGACGTGGAGTAGCGCCTCGTACTCGGCCATGTTGTTGGTGCAGGGGGTGAAGTCGAGGTAGAGGACGTAGCGTAGCTTGTCGCCCTTCGGAGATGTTAGCACGATCCCCGCTCCTGCGCCATCTGCGTTCTTGGAACAGTCGAAGTGTAGGCTCCTGTAATGGAGGTATGGCAACTTCTCTGGCTGCTGGGCCTCCTCCCATTCGGCGAGGAAGTCTACGAGAGCCTGCGACTTGATCACTTTGTGCGTCTCGTACCTGATGTTGTGGACGCCGATCTCTACGAACCACTTGGCGACTCACCCGGTCTCCTCACGGTTGTGGATGATGTCCTGCAACGGCGCTGAGGAGACGACCGTTATTGGGTGCTCTTGGAAGTTGTGCGGCAGTCGCCGTTGTGCTCTGAAGACCGCATATACCAATTTTTGATACTGCGGGTAGCGCTGGCGCGACTCGGTGAGGACTTCGCTGGTGTAGTACACTGGTCGCTGCACCGGGCGCTCCTTGCCTTCCTCTGGTCGCTCGACGACCATGATAGCGCTGACGACGTGCTCGGAAGCCGCGACGTAGACGAGCATGGGCTCCTTGTCTACGGGGGCGGCGAGTAGAAGTGCTGCGAGTAGCACCTCCTTGAGAGCGCGGAGCGCGTCGTCTGACTCCTTGTCCCACTAGAAGGTAGGGTTCTTGCGCATTAGGCGGTAGAGGGGCCTTCTCGCCTAGCCGGGGGATGAAGCGACTGAGAGCCGCGACTCGCCCGGCCAACTTCTGGACATCACGCAGGCACTTGGGTCTGCCGAGCCGGGCGATCATGTTGATCTTGGCGGGGTTTGCCTTGATCCCACGCTTGGAGACGACGTATCCCAGCAGCTGTCCAGTAGGTACACCGAAGGTGCACTTTCCTGGGTTTAGCTTTATCTTGTACCTCTGCAGGTTGGCGAAGGTTTCCGCTAGGTCGGCGAGTAGATCGTCCTGGCGAGTGGATTTTACCACCACGTCGTCAATGTAGACATGGATGTTGCGGCCAATTTGGCTCGCAAGGCACTCCTGCATGCACCTCTGGTAGGTCGCCCCGGTGTTCTTAAGGCTGAAGGTCATGGCGGTGTAGCAGAAGGCTCCGAATGGCGTGATGAACGCCGTCTTCTCTTCGTCCTCAACTGCCATTTTGATCTGGTTGTACCCAGAGTAGGCGTCGAGGAAGCATAGCGACTCCGAACCCGCGGTTGAGTCGATGATTTGGTCGATCTGCGGGAGGACGAACTGCTCCTTCGGGCAGACGCTGTTGAGGTTTGTGTAGTTGATACACATTCTCCAGGTACCATTTTTTTTCTCGACCAGGACTGGGTTTGCCAGCCATTTGGAGTATTTGATTGGCCGGATGAAGCCTGCAGCGAGTAGACACTGCACCTCCTCGGCGATTGCTCGGCGGTGCTCTTCATTGAAGGGCCGCAGCGACTACTTGACAGGTCGCACTTTGGGGTCGGCGTTGAGTTTATGCTCAGCAAGTTCCCTCGGGACACCAGGCATGTCGGATGGATTCCATGCGAAGATGTCGTGATTCTCACATAGGAACTTGATGAGCGCGCCTTCCTATGGTAGGCTCATGCCCATCCCGATCGTTACCGTCTGGCTGGAGTCGCCTGGAACCAGCTCGATAGTGCGAGTGTGCATCATTGCCTCGAAGGCGGTGGAGCTGCCACCCTCCGAATTGGGCTTGTTGAGTATGGTGGGGTCATCATTGTTGACCCCGCTCACGTACTTGGCGAGCTCCTCGGCGTGGTTGGCTTCCGCCGCGATGACGGTGTCAGCGAGTTCGGCGCCTTTGGCCTCGCATTCTGCGGCCATGTCGGCATCGCCATGGACAGTGATGATGCCACACGGCCCGGGGAGCTTCATCGCGTTGTATGCATAGTGGGGCGCTGCCATGAATTTGGCGAACGCCTGGCGCCCCAGGACGCAGTGGTAGGGGTTGTTGAACGACACCAGCTCGAAGATGATCTGCTCGGTGCGGAAGTTTGCTGGTGTGCCTAAGGTGACTGGCAGCGTTACCTTGCCGATTGGGTATGCCTTCCGACCGGGGACGATGCCGTTGAAGGTGGTGTAGGTCGTCTCGATCATCCACTTCAGGAGCCGCAGTCGCCTGAATGTGTCCAGATATAGGATGTTGTTGGAGCTGTCGCCGTCCATCAGCGTCTTGGGGAGCCAATAGTCCCCAACCTTGGGCTTGACCACCAAGTCAACTCGGCCCGGATATTTGATCCGTGGAGAGTGGTCCTCGCGGCTCCAGGTGATTGGCTGCTCGGACCAGTTATGGAACTGGGGGATGTCTATCTAGGACACCACATTGACAGCGACGACGCGGGCGATGACCTTCTTCTTGTTGGAGATATGCCCAAGAGGCAATAATAAAGTAGGTTATTATCATATCTTCATACTTAAGATAAATGTTTACATACCATGCTATAATTGTATTAAAAGGAAACATTAATACTTGTGTGATTTGTAAACATAAAAGAGTCCCTAGTAAAGCCTCTTGTTAAACTAGCTTGTTGGTTAATATATGATCATGGTTTCCGGATCATGAACATAGAGATGTTATTAACAACAGGGTCATATCATTAGGAGAATGATGTGATGGACATACTCCTATAGTTAAGCATAGCATAAAGATCAATTCATTTAATATAGTTCATTTGCTATAAGCTTTCTGATACATAGTAACCTAATTCCTTCGACCATGAGATCATGTTAATCACCATCACCGGAAGGATGCTTTGATGACATCAAACACCACACCGTGAATCGGGTGGCTATAAAGGTGGCATTGAGTGTTCGGAAAGTATGGGTTGAGGCACATGGATCAAGAGTGGGATTTGTCCATCCATATGACAGATAGATATACTCTGGGCCCTCTCGGTGGAATGTCATCCAATTAGCTTGCAAGCATGTGACTGTTTCACAAGGGATCACATACCACGGGAACGAGAAAAGAGTACTTATCGGTAACGAGGTTGAACTAGGTATGCAGAGATACCGACGATCAAAATCTCGGATAAGTAAACTATCGTGAGACAAAGGGAAATTGGTATCGTATGTAAGTGGTTCATTCGATCGCAAAGTAATCGTAGAAATATGTGGGAGCCATATGAATTTCCAGATTCCTCTATTGGTTATTGATCGGAGAAGTGTCTCGGTCATGTCCGCATAATTCACGAACCGTAGGGAGACACACTTAAGGATTCGATGTTGTTGAGTAGTTATGGAATGATGAGTAAGAGACCGAATGTTGTTCGGAGTCTCGGATGAGATCCGGGATATCACGAGGAGATCTGGAATGGTCCGGAGAATAAGATTCATATAAGGAAAGTCCTGTTTCGGGGTTGGAGAATGGTTCCGGTGTTTTCATCGGGAATGTTCGAGAAGGTTCCGGAATGTCCGACACTCCGGAGGGGAAGGGTACATGAATGTGTCATAACAAGTTGGAATGGTTGCATCATGTACTAGGTGTCATCGCTGAACAAAATAAAGGGTTAAATCAAATCCTAGTTTGAAAAGTCAAACGCAAATTTGAAAAGTCAAACGGCTATTTTGTTTGGTGGAGGGAGAGTAGGAAACCTACTTAGGGAAGAAGTCCCTCTCCCTCCACCGCCGGCCTTGGAAGCCGAGTTGGGGAGGGAGTCCCCTCCCCTTGGCGCTCCTCCTCCACCTATATAAGGAGGGGCAGGGCTGCCCTTCCAAGACACACCTTGCCCCTCTAAACCTAACCCTAGCCGCCGCCGGCCACCATAGCCGCCACCGCCCTAGGGTTTGCCCAAGCCGCCGACTCGGGGCAATCCCCTTGCCCTATCCGCCGGCCTAGCTCCCTCTCCATGGTGCCTCTAAACCCTAGATCTCCAAGGCCTCTCTCATAGTCCACCATACTCGCTCCGGCTTAAGGCGAAGCCCTGCGAGATCTCCCCTCTACTTCCTCTACCACGCCGTCGTGCTGCCGGAATCACGAGGAGAGTGCTACAACCTCCGCTACCTTCTGTAACAAGGGAGAGGAAGGTTTTCATCGAGTACCAAACATGTGACCGATTACGGAAGCGCTGCCGGAACGCAGCGCCGGAAGGATCGTCTACGCGATCTTGAGATCGGCAAGAGTACGACTACATCACCCACGAGAATCTGCTCTAGTTAACCGCTTTGGAATCTTCGAGGGTGAGTTCCTCTATCGACTCGTTGCTACAATCTAGTAGATAGATCTTGGCTTGTTTGTTTGCATGCGGTAGAATTTTTTTGTTTTCCATGCTACGAACCCTTACAGTGGTATCAGAGTCGTGTCAATATGTAGATCTGTTGCACGAGTAGAACATAATGGTCATTGTGGGCATTGATGCTTTTGTTGTCGATTTCTTCTTGTGTACTTTGCATCTTGCGGGATGGTGGGATGAAGCGGCCCGGGCTAACCTTACATGACATCCTTCATGAGACTTGCTCCACGCTTGACATGCAACTTGTATTGCATAAGTGGCTTTGCGGGTGCCTGTTTCTCCCAACATAGTTAAGATTCAATTTACAACGGGTGCTTGACAATACTAGTATCAATGTTGTGGTTCTTGTTCGTAAGTTAGAGCGACACTTATTGAAAGCCCCAAACCACGTAAAATATGCAAAGAAAATTAGAGGCGTCTAACTTTGTTTTGAAGGGGTGTGCTGTGATGTGATATGGCCATGATTGTGATTATATTTGATGTATGCAATGTTCCTTATTGTAAGTTGGCAACCGGCAGGAGCCATATGGTTGTCTTTAAATTCTGTTAAGACCCGCGTGTCTATTCAAAGTAGTTGAAATAGTTGAAGCTGGTGGACGACAACCATGGAGGGGCGTCATTGACCTTGATGCAATGCCGGTGATGCTTCAGATCATGTTAGTGCTTGAAGATGGAGATCGGAAGCACAAAGAAGAAAGGCCATATCATATCACATATTATGAATTGCATGTGATGTTAATCCTTTTATGCATATTGTATTGCTTAGTTCACGACGGTAGCATTATAAGATGATCCCTCAAGCACACAATTTCAAGTTTTAAAGTGTTCATCCTTAGTAAGCACCGTTGCTAAAGCTCGTTGTTTCGAAGCACCACGTGATGATCGAGTGTGTTAGATTATGCGAGTGTATACAACGTGAGCAAGCCAGATTTTCTCATGCGGAAGCTAAGGTTTGATCTTGACGAGCCTAGCATGTACAGACATGGTCTCGGAACACGGATCACCGAAAGGTAAAGCATGAGTCATATAGTAGATACGATGAACATGTTGATTGTTCGCCATTGAAGCTACATCAACTCTCGTGATGATCGGTTTTGATGTGGTGGATTTGGTTCGTGTGATCACTAAAACAATGTGAGGGATATTGTTTTGAGTGGGAGTTCAATGGCAATATGATTAAAAGTTGAACACTATTTATCATAAATTAAATCAAAGTGAATTTGCATAATTGTTGTAGTCATTGGCATCCGTTTACCACCTTGCGCTTAGTTATAATCGAGATGATAGAACTATAGAATTTTGGTTAGTTACTTTACGAACTGGTATCGTATTGTTTTGAAGTGTTAATCTAAAGTTTAAAAGTCATATTGCAAATTTTCAGTAAGTTCCGGTTACTCCATGAAGTTTAATAATTGGTATTAAATCAAGAGTGACAATTCCAAGTGTTAGTGTATGAGTATGATGTTTGTCTCCATGATTCTTGATATTCAAAGGATTGTCTTAATATCAAGGTTATCTAGGATCTGAAAGAGTTGCTTCAGAAACCATGATGTGTGGAAGATATTGTGATATCTGAAACGAAGTTTTGGTTGCAACATGATAGAGTATAATATGGCAAAATTCATGTTCTCATATTTGATGAGAATTTGCAAAGGGTTGGAGACACTAGTTGTCCTAATCTACCAAAAGGTTTTGGAGAGCAACATTATACTCGCGATTCATCTTTATAAGCTAAAAATAGCTTGATCATGAATAATTCCATGATAAGGGTGAATATTTGATGTAGGTAAAATATTTACTACACCAAGAGATTACTAAAGAATGGAATTTGAAAGCACACCAAACATTTGATGATGGTGATCTACTTCAAAGTGAAAGTCCAAAGACATTGGTATTTAATTATACACGCTTTGGACTATGTGTCATATGTATGACTCCACTATTGATGTTGATAGATTCTTTCAAACAGAAAAGGAAATACTGAAAGAGAATCTCATAAATATATGGCAGAAAAGAAAAGACTAGAATTGTTCAGCTTAAGTATATAGATGATGTAGATGTTATGGCTATATTCTTTTCTTATTAAATAATGTGGTTCTTAAGTATTTGATACTGAATTTGTCGGTGTGAATCGTCATACGAAACAACACAATTCATGAACTACAATGGCCTAAGTAACTAGCAAAAGAATATGTGATGATGTTCGTCGAGAACAAATAAAGGGTTATTGTGCTGCTTGTTAAACATGAAAGCTTGCCTTCAAGATTTGTTTTATCAGGTATTATGAGAACAAAAGGGTTGTTCAAATAATTGCCGTAATCCATATAAGATGGATGATTCACAAATCTCGTGGGAGAAATCACATCCATAAAACTAGTGCTAAAAATGTCGAAAGACAAATTGATTGAAAGATCATTTAGGAAGTGACATTGCCGTTTAAATTTTATTGGAAAGAAAACATGAAGAAACTCCATGTGGATGGTGAAGTGTTTCACGTCATAGTAAATCAAAATTTTCTACGGATGCGAACAGAGGGAAAGACAAGATCTAATCTAGGAGATGCAAACAACGAGATATATTGGATTAGATCTTCATACCCTTGAAGATTACATGTTGAACGTTAAATGGAATGTGGGTGATGTAGTCGTACTCGCTTCTCCTCCTCGCGATCCGATCCGATCTAGCACCACAAGTGGCGGTGCCTCCGTGAGATGCACACGTGCAGCACCTCGACGTCTCCTCCTTCCTTGGTCCAGCAAGTATGGTGGAGAGATGGGTTGGATCTACAACCTGACGGCGTGGCAATTGGTGGAGAATTTCTGCAGGCTTCGCCTCTGGCGATCGGGAGGGAGAGAGGAGGCGGCAGGTGGCTAGGGTTGGAGGGAAGGTGTGGGGGTTGGTGCGCCCTCTATATATAGAGGGGTGGGCGCAGCCCTAGCCCCTCCCCCAAGCCAAGGCCGGCGGCCCCAAGGAGGAAGAGTGGGGGGCAAGGAAACCCCCTTTCTAGAAGCTCTATCTAGAGTTTAAACCTCTCTTGGCCGGCTGGGCCCTATGGGGCCTTGTGCCCCAGGCCCAATGCGGCCAGGGCACTCCCTCATAGGCCCATGCCCCCTCCCGGAAGGTGGGGCCACGTTGGTCCCCTTCCGGAAGGTTCTAGAAGCTTCCGGTACAATACCGATTAATCCGGAACAATTCCGAACTCCAAAAACTGCACTGCCTTATATGAATCTTATTCTCCGGACCACTCCGGAACCTCTCGTGATGTCCCGGATCCCATCCGAGACTCCGAACAAAAACTCATAAACCAATTATCCAATCTATCCTAGCGTCGAGACACGTTAAGTGTGTGACCTGCGGGTTCGAGAATATCTGAGACATGATCTTCTATCAATAATCAATGAGTGCAGAAACCCATATTGACTCCACACATTCATCGATGATCATATCGGATGAACCACGATGCCAGGATTCAATCAATCCCATATATATATTCCTCGTCTCGCGATATTTTACTTGCAGATTCGATCGTCGGTACCGTCATACCTAGTTCAATCTTGTTCACGCAAGTACTTTACTCGTTCCGTAATCCGATATCACTTTGTGATTAACTCCTTAACCACATGCTTGCAAGCGGTGTTGATATCGATTAGAGTGGGCCGAAGTATATCTCCGACTTGGGAGGACAAATCCCATCTCGATACATACAACCCAAGATACTTTCGATCACGAGAGATACCTTTATGATCACCCTCTCATAGGATGACGTTTGATGACCTCAAAGCTTTCTTCCGATACCGGGAGTTGTATTATCTCATGGTCTAAGGAATACAATATTTGACATAAGAAAAGCTTACAAGAAGCGAACACGATCTAATTGCTTCGCTTAGTTTGGGTGCATCCATCATATCATTCTCCCAATGATATGATCTCATTATCAATTGACAACTCATGTCTATGGTTAGGAAACCTTAACCATCATTGATCAATGAGCTAGTCCATAGAGGCGTACTAGGGACACGGTGTTGTTCACAAACCACACAAGTATTAAAGTTTCCGCTTAATACAATTCTATCATGGAATATAAACATTATCATGAACAAGAATTATAATAATAACAGCTTTATTATTGCCTCTAGGGCATAATTCCAACAGTCTCCCACTTGCACTAGAGTCAATAATCTAGTTTACATCTGGCAACAATCTGACACCCATGGCACTAAGGTGATGATCATGTTTTACATGTGGAAGAGGTTTAGTCAATGGATCTGCGACATTCAGATCTGTATGTACTTTGCTAATCTTCAGATCTCCATCTGCTATATAATCTCAGATTATATGAAACTTGCAGTTTATATGCTTGGTCTTTGGATGATATCTTGGTTCCTTAGCGAGTGCTATGGCGCCAGTGTTGTCACACAATATCTCCAGTGGGTCCAATGCACTTGGAACCCCGCCAAGCTCAGTGATGAAGTTTCTGATCCAAACTCCTTCACTTGACGCTTCTGCAGCAACCATGTATTCCGCTTCTACTGTAGATCCCGCGATCACGCTTTGCTTGCAGCTTCTCGACTCACAGCTCCTCCATTCAAAATATACACGTATCACATGCGAGATTTAGAATCATCCTTGTCGGTGTCAAAACTAGCGTGGCGTAACCTTTACTGACGATGTTCATCACCCATAGACTAAGAACATTTCTTTAGTTCTATTTAGGTACTTTAGGATGTTCTTCACGGCTGTCGATGTTCCACTCTGGATCACTTTGATACCTGCTCGTCAAACTAAGAGCATTGGACACATCCGGTCTAGTACACAACATGGCATACATGATCGAACCTATGGCCGAGGCATAAGGCACTTTGCTCATAGCTTCCCTATCATTTACCTTAGATGGACACCGAGCCTTGCTAAATATCTTACCTGACAACATAGGCACTGAACCTTTCTTTGCCTTATCCATTCTGAACCTTTTCAGAACTTTGTCTAGATATGTACTCTGGCTTAAAGCTATCAAGCGTCTTTGTATATCTCTATAGATTTTGATGCCCAATATATAAGCAGCTTCACCTAGGTCTTTCATTGAAAAACACTTGTTCAAATAACTCTTCACATCGTTAAGCATGTTGATGCCATTTCCAATAATCAATATGTCATCCACATATAGTACCAGAAACGTCACCGAGCTCCCACTCACTTTCTTGTAGATGCAAGCTTCGTAGCAATTTGGAACAAATCCAAAGCTCTTGATCACTTGATCAAAACGAAGGTTCCAACTCCGAGATGCTTGCTTCAGTCCATAAATGGAACGCTGAAGTTTGCATACTTTATCAGCATCCTTAGGATCGACAAAACCTTCGGGTTGCATCATATACAACTCTTCATCAATGTTGCCATTGAGGAAAGCAGTCTTGACATCCATCTGCCATATTTCATAATCATGAAACGCAGCAATTGCTAATAAAATCCGAATGGACTTAAACATCGCTACGGGAGAGAAAGTCTCATCTTAGTCAACACCTTGAACTTGTCGAAAACCTTTCGCGACAAGCCGTGCTTTATAGACGGTAACATTACCATCCGCATCCGTTTTCTTCTTGAAGATCCATTTGCACTCAACGGCCTTTCGATCGCTAGGAGGGTCCACCAAAGTCCATACTTGGTTTTTGCTCATGGATCCCAATTCGGATTTCATGGCTTCCAGCCATTTCTCAGAGTCTGGGCTCATCATCGCTTCCTCATAGTTCATAGGTTCACTGTCTTCTACTAACAAGACAGTCAAGACAGGGTTGCCGTACCACTCAGGAGGGGCACGCGACCTTGTCGACCCTCGACGTTCGATGTGACATCGTCCGAAGCTTCATGATCCTTGTCATTAGCTTCCTCTATTGTTGGTGCGGTGACCTGGAACAATTTCAGGTGCTGCGCTACTCTCCAATTCAAGAGAAGGTTCAGTAACCTCGTCTAGCTCTACTTTCCTCCCACTCACTTCTTTCGAGAGAAACTCCTTTTCAAGAAAGGAACCGTTCTTTGCGACAAACACTTTGCCTTCGGTTCTGTGATAGAAGGTATACCCAATAGTTTCCTTAGGGTATCCTATGAAGACGCATTTCTCCGTTTTGGGTTCGAGCTTGTCCGGCATCAACTTCTTGACATAAGCTTCGCATCCCCAACCTTTAAGAAACGACAACTTAGGTTTAGCACCAAACCACAGTTCATACGGTGTCGTCTCAACGGATTTAGATGGTGCCCTATTTAAAGTGAATGCAGCGGTTTCTAATGCATAACCCCAAAATGATAATGGCAAATCAGTAAGAGACATCATCGATCGGACCATATCTAATAGGGTTCGGTTCCAGCGTTCAGACACACCATTGCGATGTGGTGTTCCGGGTGGCGTGAGTTGTGAAACGATTCCACTTGCTTTAAGATGCGTGAGAAAATCATAACTCAAATATTCACCTCCACGATCGGATCGTAGAAACTTAATCTTTCTGTTACGATGGTTCTCCACTTCATTCTGAAATTCTTTGAACTTTTCAAACGTTTCAGATTTATGTTTCATTAAATAGATATACCCATATCTACTTAAGTCATCAGTAAAAGTGAGAAAATAGCGATATCCACCGCGCGTCGAAACACTCATTGGTCCGCATACATCGGTATGTATGATTTCCAACAAGTCCGTTGCTCGCTCCATTATACCGGAGAACGGGGTTTTGATCATATTTCCCATGAGGCATGGTTCGCATGTGTCAAATGATTCAAAATCAAGAGACTCCAAAAGTCCATCAGAATGGAGTTTCTTCATACGCTTTACACCAATATGACCTAGACGACAGTGCCACAAATAAGTAGTATTATCACTATCTACTTTGCATCTCTTAGCCTCAATGTTATGTATGTGTGTTTCATCCCTTTTGAGATTTTGAAGAAATAAACCATTCACAATAGGTGCATGACCATAAAAGATGTTACTCATATAAATAGAACAACCATTATTCTCCGATTTAAATGAATAACCGTTTTGCAATAAACAAGATCCAGAAATAATGTTCATGCTCAACGCAAGCACATAATAACATTTATTGAGGTTTAAAACTAATCCCGAAGGTAAAACTAAGGAGAGCGTGCCGACGGCCATCACATCAACTCTTGATCCGTTGCCAACGCACATCGTCACCTCATCCCTCGCAAGCCGCCGTCTATTCCGTAGCTCCTGTTTCGAGTTACAAATATTAGCAACCGAACCAGTATCAAATACCCAGGCACTACAACGAGGGCTAGTAAGGAAAAAATCAATAACATGTATATCAAATATACCTTTGATGGTGCCAGCCTTCTTGTCCGCTAAGTACTTGACGATTCTTCGATGACCCTTGTCCTTGCAATAGAAGCACTTTCGATTCCGGCTTAGGACGGACTTGAGCTTCTTCTCGGCGGGGCAGCGCTTACGCCGCCTTTCTTGAAGGGCTTCTTTGCACCTTACCTTTCTTAAAGGAGGGCTTGTTGACCATCAACACATGATTATCCTTCTTGATGTCCACCTCGCAGCCTTGACTGCGAAGAGCTCGGTGATAATCGATGGAACCAATCGATTGTGAGTCACTACAAAACTTTTGTAGCTGGGAGGAGTGATTGCAGAACCTGTCAATCTTGAGCTCCTTTGGAATCGTGCATTCCGGTTGCTCAAGGCGTTGAGTGTAGCCCGTCATCTTAATGGCGTGCTCACTATGAATTCCTTCCTCCATCTTGCGGTTAAAGAACTTCTCGGAGATCTCATATCTCTCGAGAATGGGCTGAGTCGAAACATGGTTTTCATCTCCTCGAGAATCTCAAAGGGCGGGATACTCTTCAAAAGCGATTTTGAAGTTCGGTTCCATAGAAAACAACATGGTGCTCTTAATCACACCATAATCATCTTTCTGCGGCGATAGACAGCTTTCTCATCGGTAGCGTAGTTGCTGAAGGGGTCACCTAACGCTTTCCCAAGGACATAGTCCTTTTATGCACTTGCAGAATGATTCTTAGATTGCGGAACCAATTGGTGAAGTTAGACCCATTGTTTCTAAGCTTTTCCTTCTCAAAAAGCGTTGAAGTTGAAATTGGACTTGGCCATGTGATCTACGATGATTTGCAAGTACAATTTAGACTATGTTCATGATAAATAGTTCAACTTAATCAAATTACTAGATGAACTCCCACTAAATTCAACATCCCTCAAGTTGTTTAGTGAACACGATCCAAATTCACCACACCTAATCCGATCATCATGAGAAGAGATGTGGTTTCAATGGTGGACAACAAAGTGTCGATCATATCATTCATATGACTCATGCTTAACCTTTCGGTTCTTGTGTTCCGAGGCCATGTCTGTACATGCTAGGCTCGTCAAGTTAGACCCGAATATTTCCGCGTGTGCAAAACTGGCTTGCACCCGCTGTATGTGAGCATAGAGTCTATAGCACCCGATCATCACGTGATGCTTGGACACGACGAACTTTCGCAACGGTGCATACTCGGGGAGAACACAGTTTTTATCTTGATCTTTAAATGAGGAATCATCTTATAATGCTACCGTCGCGATCTAAGCATAATAAGATACATAAAAGGATAAACATCACATGCATATAACTTTATGTGACATGGTATAGCCAATCTTCGCGCAATGATCTCCATCTTGTGCGTTCCTGCATGATCTCCATCACTCCACCATGATTGCCTCCACCACGAATAGCAATTACAACTATTGCTAACTACTTAGCGATAAAGTGAAACTATTACATGGCGCATAAGAAGTTGACACACAGGTCATACACAATTATAAAGACAACCATATGGCTCCTGCCGGTTGTGTACTCATCGACATGCAAGTCGTGAAACATTACAAAACATGATCATCGCATACATTATACACATCACATCTTGGGCCATACCATATCACAGAAAACACTCCCCGCAAAAACAAGTTAGACGCCTCTACTTTGTTGTTGCATGTTTTACGTGGCTTATGGGAGTAGATGCTAAAAACGATTCTTACCTGCGGAAAGCCACAACGGTGATATTATGGTTGCCAAACTCCGGTGTTAATCCCATGACAACTATAGTGAGAGAAACTGACATCCACCAGCTGCATGTGTGGAACAAGCCACACGTCAAGTGCGGAGCCGGTCTCATGACGGCGTCGCGTAAGGTTGGCTGGACCGCTTCAATCTCACTATCGCGTCATAAGAAGAACACAAACACGAGGCTTGCAGCGAGAAAACATCAACGTCCGCAACAACCATGTTGCGTTCTACTCGTGAAACACATCTACGCATAGATCTGGCTGATACCGAAGGGTTTCACGACATAGTAAATCAAAATTTTCTACGGATGCGAGCAGAGGAAAGCCAAGATCTAATCTAGGAGATGCAAACAACGAGAGATTGGATTAGATCTTCATACCCATTCAAGACAGCGGAGCGTTCGTCGGAGCGTGGGTGATGTAGTCATACGCTTCTCCTCCTCGCGATCCGATCCGATCTAGCACCACAAGTGGCGGTGCCTCCGTGAGATGCACGTGCGGCACCTCGGCGTCTCCTCCTTCCTTGGTCCAGCAAGTATGGTGGAGAGAAGGTTGGATCTACAACAGCGTGGCGCAATTGGTGGAGAATTTCTGCGCAGGCTTCACCTACAAGCGATCGGGAGGGAGAGGAGGGCAGGCGGCTAGGGTTGGAGGAAGGTGTGTGGGGGGGTGGTGCGCCCAGCCCTCCATATATAGAGGTGGGCATCCTAGCCCCTCCCCAAGCCAAGGGCGGCCCCAAGGAGGAAGAGTGGGGGCAAGAAACCCCTTCTAGAAGCTCTATCTAGAGTTTAAACCTCTCTTGGCCGGCTGGGCCCTATGGGGCCTTGTTCCCCTGGCCCAATGCGTCCAGGGCACTCCCTCATAGGCCCATGCCCCCTCCAGGAAGGTGGGGCCATGTTGGTCCCCTTCCGGAAGGTTCTAGAAGCTTACGGTACAATACCGATTAACCCGGAACAATTCCGAACTCCAAAACTGCCTTTGCCTTATATGAATCTTATTCTCGGACCACTCCGGAACCTCTCGTGATGTCCGGATCCCATCCGAGACTCGAACAAAAACTCATAAACCAATTATCCAATCTATCCTAGCGTCGACACGTTAAGTGTGTGACCTGCGGGTTCGAGAATATGCGATATGATCTTCTATCAATAATCAACAATGGGTGCGAAACCCATATTGACTCCCACACATTCATCGATGATCATATCGGATGAACCACGATGCGAGGATTCAATCAATCCCATATATATTCCCTTCGTCTCGCGATATTTTACTTGCGAGATTCGATCGTCGATGCCGTCATACCTAGTTCAATCTCGTTCACGAAAGTACTTTACTCGTTCC
Source organism: Avena longiglumis (assembly GCA_030063025.1). Taxonomy (NCBI): domain Eukaryota; kingdom Viridiplantae; phylum Streptophyta; class Magnoliopsida; order Poales; family Poaceae; genus Avena; species Avena longiglumis. The sequence continues at coordinate 437,206,880 of CP125974.1, read as the reverse complement.
GTAATCCGATATCACTTTGTGATTAAATCCTTAACCACATGCTTGCAAGCGGTGTTGATATCGATTAGAGTGGGCCCAAGTATATCTCTCCGACTTGGGAGGGACAAATCCCATCTCGATACATACAACCCAATGATACTTTCCGATCACCGAGAGACACCTTTATGATCACCCTCTCATAGGATGACGTCGATGACCTCAAAGCTTTCTTCCGATACGGAGTTCTATTATCTCATGGTCTAAGGAATACAATATTTGACATAAGAAAAGCTTCACAAAGGCGAACACGATGACATGATCTAATTGCTTCGCTTAGTTTGGTGCATCCATCATATCATTCTCCCAATGATATGATCTCATTATCAATTGACAACTCATGTCTATGGTTAGGAAACCTTAACCATCATTGATCAATGAGCTAGTCCATAGAGGCGTACTAGGGACACGGTGTTGTTCACAAACCACACAAGTATTAAAGTTTCCGCTTAATACAATTCTAGCATGGAATATAAACATTATCATGAACAAGAATTATAATAATAACAGCTTTATTATTGCCTCTAGGGCATAATTCCAACAGATGGAATTTTGGAGTCCTTTTGATTTTTGATCAAATGACGCTTGTGAAACTTTCCTAGAGATAATTAAAACTTCGTTCATAGGCCAAAAGGGAACGAATGACTAGCTTATTGGAACTTGTACATATTGTTGTATGAAGTCCATTATGTGTAGTCAAGAGCGATGGATTTCAACTTCATATGTTTTCTCCGAATTTGAGTGAATATATGAATATTTACTTAATAAGGATGAAGTATGAAACATTTGAAAAGTTCAAAGATTTTCAAGATGAAGTGCAAAATCATTGTAACAAGAATATAAATAGTTTATGATAAGATCATAAAGGAAGATTTTTTGAGTTACAAGTTTAGCATAATACCTAAGATTTAAGGAATCGTTCCGTGGATTTGCATGTCCCGAAACACCATAAGAGTATGGAGCGTTCGAGATATGTAATTAAACCTTGTTTGACATGGTAAAATCGAAGGTGTAATTCATAAAACTGGCATTATATTTTAAAGATTAAAAGCTTTAGAGACTACCGTTTTTCCACTAAAAAGAGCTCCATCATAATCCGTTGAATTGACACCATATAAATTTATCGTTTGGGATAAAACCCAAGTTGTACTTTCTTAAACATTGGTATGCTATGCATAAGAAAGATGTTTGCAACCAAAGTCGGATCAACCTGTCTTTGTATGTTATTTCGAATAACTGTTCCTCCATAACATCGGAGACAAAAGTGTTTGCCGCTTAGAACGTCAAGTTTGTTTGATAAGAAATTTTTCGTGAAAAGATAAGTGGGAGGACAATAGAACTTTGATAAGGTTAAAAAACCTTAGCTATATGTGCAAAGTTGCGCAGCGCCAAAAAGTGTTCCGGAGGCAGTAACAATGCTCATGGCTCACATGCCTCAAAGGTTGTGGTTACGAAGGTCAAATTTTTTATTGAACCAAGTAGGTCGAGTAAACAATCAAATACCAAGATTTGAGGGTTGAATCATTATTTGAGAATAATGAACGGACTACATGCAAAGAAGCAATGATGGGCCCTGACTCCATAAAATGGCTTGAAGCCATAAAATCCGTGATAGTTCCATACACGAGAAATCAAGTTTTGAACTTGAAGGACCCTCGAGAAAGGTGTAAGACCTTACAGTTGTGTTTGGATCTATAAAGAAATAGACATGGATGTTGCACATCTATGAAATAGTCGACATGTTGGGAAAGAGTTCACAACAATGTTCAAAGGTTGACTATGACAAGATTTGATCTTTCATAGTGATATTTAGTCTAGACGGATTAATGTAGCAACCACTACATATAATTTTGTTATGTGGTAATTGAATAAACAAAACAAGTTCTTCTAATAGAATTGCTACCTAGGACATGTGCATAACGTGGTCCATAGGGTTTTGTTAATTCAAAGGATGCTAAAAGCATATGCAAACTTCAATGGTTGAAGTAAGCATCGCGGAGTTGGAATCTTCACCATGATGAAACTGATAAAGGAGTTTAAATTCGTCGGAGACGATGAAGATGCTTGCATTTGCAAGAAATTAAGTGGGAGCGCTAAGACATGTTTCTAATACATTATGTGGAAGACATATTGTTGATTGGAAATGATGTATCTTTTATTAACACATATTAAGAATTTCATCCTGATGAAAGACTTAGGCAAAACCCAAATATTTGGCATCAATAGACGCTAATATAGTTGTGCCGAAAGTACATAGATGATGTATTGAATGAGTTCAATATAGAAACTACAAGAAAGGTTCTTGTCACACAGAAAGGATTGAATGAGTTCAATATTGATGTTATATTCAAGTGTATTGACACTTGGTAAGTGAAACAAAGATTCAAGTATAGATTGATACTTGATGTATGAAATCACAAAGAGTATTTATATCAATCATACTGTGATATGTACAAATCCAGATATGTCCTATGCTCTAAATGTTATGAGCATATACCAGAATGATTTATAAGATGATCATTGGACGATAGTAAGGATATTCTTATGATCCTTTGGAAGAACTAAGAGTATATTATTTTGTAGAAGTGGCAAATAGATGGTTAGTTCATTGTAAAAGTACTACATTGATACTAGTTTTGTCACAAAGTACAAATTAAGTTTATCTCAATCTGAACTAAGGGTGGCACAATGTAATGGAAAGTAAGTTCCATAATGGATTTGGATGAGTTCCAAAGTTAAGACATTGTGATAGATACTACAACAAAAGGCTGAGTATATGACTACTATTATAGCAGCTAAAGAGGGAATTTGTGTCAAATAGTTTGTTATCAAACTAGGTGTAGTTCACAGCGGGATAATACTATGAAGATATATTGTACGACAATATTATCAACATGTTTTAACCCCAAAGAACTAAAGGTCTCACCAAAGGACCAAATTTATAAAAAGCCATCTCATTAGAGAATGAGTGATGCGTAGATACGCAAAGACATGCAATTACACACGGACCTGGAAGTGTCAGATCCGGAGATCAGTTGACCACTAGCAATCGTGTACTTACAACACCGAAAAGCCATAGGTGTTGAATACACAAAGGTTTGAAACTAGATTATTGACTCTAGTGGAAGTGGGAGACTGTTGGAGATATGCCCAAGAGGCAATAATAAAGTAGGTTATTATCATATCTTCATACTTATGATAAATGTTTACATACCATGCTATAATTGTATTAAAAGGAAACATTAATACTTGTGTGATTTGTAAACATAAAAGAGTCCTTAGTAAAGCCTCTTGTTAAACTAGCTTGTTGGTTAATATATGATCATGGTTTCCTGATCATGAACATAGAGATGTTATTAACAACAGGGTCATATCATTAGGAGAATGATGTGATGGACATACTCCTATAGTTAAGCGTAGCATAAAGATCAAGTCATTTAATATAGTTCATTTGCTATAAGCTTTCTGATACATAGTAACCTAATTCCTTCGACCATGAGATCATGTTAATCACCATCACCGGAAGGATGCTTTGATGACATCAAACACCAAACCATAACTGGGTGGCTATAAAGGTGGCATTGATTGTTCGGAAAGTATGGGTTGAGGCACATGGATCAAGAGTGGTATTTGTCCATCCATATGACGAATAGATATACTCTGGGCCCTCTCGGTGGAATGTCATCCAATTAGCTTGCAAGCATGTGACTGGTTCACAAGGGATCACATACCGTGGGAACGAGAAAATAGTACTTATCATTAACGAGGTTGAACTAGGTATGTAGAGATACCGACGATCAAAACCTCGGATAAGTAAACTATCGTGAGACAAAGGGAAATTGGTATCATATGTAAGTGGTTCATTCGATCACAAAGTAATCGTAGAAATATGTGGGAGCCATATGAATTTCCAGATTCCTCTATTGGTTATTGATCGGAGAAGTGCTCGGTCATGTCCGCATAGTTCACGAACCGTAGGGAGACACACTTAAGGATTCGATGTTGTTGAGTAGTTATGGAATGATGAGTAAGAGACCGAATGTTGTTTGGAGTCTCGGATGAGATCCAGGATATCACGAGGAGATCCGGAATGGTCCGTAGAATAAGATTCATATAAGGAAAGTCCTGTTTCGGGGTTGGAGAATGGTTCCGGTGTTTTCATCGGGAATGTTCTAGAAGGTTCCGGAATGTCCGGCACTCCGGAGGGGAAGGGTACATGAATGTGTCATAACAAGTTGGAATGGTTGCATCATGTACTAGGTGTCACCGCTGAACAAAATAAAGGGTTAAATCAAATCCTAGTTTGAAAAGTCAAACGCCAATTTGAGAAGTCAAACGGCTATTTTGTTTGGTGGAGAGTAGGAAACCTACTTGGGGAGGAAGTCCCTCTCCCTCCACCACTGGCCTTGGAAGCCGAGTTGGGGAGGGACTCCCCTCCCCTTGGCGCGCCCCCTCCACCTATATAAGGAGGGGCAGGGCTGCCCCTCCAAGACACACCTTGCCCCTCTAAACCTAACCCTAGCCGCCGCCTGCCACCATAGCCGCCACCGCCCTAGGGTTTGCCCAAGCCGCCGACTTGGGGCAATCCCCTTGCCCTATCCGCCGGCCTAGCTCCCTCTCCATGGTGCCTCTAAACCCTAGATCGCCAAGGCCTCTCTCATAGTCCACCATACTCGCTCCGGCTTAAGGCGAAGCCCTGCGAGATCTCCCCTCTACTTCCGGTACCACGCCGTCGTGCTGCTGGAATCACGAGGATAGTGCTACAACCTCCGCTGCCTGCTGGAACAAGGGAGAGGAAGGTCTTCATCGAGTACCGAATGTGTGACCGACTGCGTAAGCGCTGCCGGAACGCAGCGCCGGAAGGATCGTCTACGCGATCTTGAGATCGGCAAGAGTACGACTACATCACCCACGAGAATATACTCTCGTTAACCGCTTTGGAATCTTCGAGGGTGAGTTCCTCTATCGACTCGTTGCTACAATCTAGTAGATAGATCTTGGCTTGTTTGTTTGCATGCGGTAGAATTTTTTTGTTTTCCATGCTACGAACCTCTACACTTCTCACGCTTCGTGTTAAAGCCTGTGAAGGTGTGGAGCGAACCGGCGATGCTGCCGAATTTTCCGCCATTTGGCGGGTTATTGTCGGGGTCTTCCCATGCGCGCCGTGCCTTCTCAATCTCCTTTAGGGAGTGGCAGTCGGTGGTCGTGTGCGTGGCGGGCTTCCCTTCCCTGCTGTGAAACACACAGGGTTGATTGAGGAGAGCCGTGGGGTCGAACCTTGGCTTCGCCTTGTAGTTGCCGCCATCGCGGTGCTGGCCTCCGTCGCGGTGGAAGTTCTTGGGTTCGCACGGCGCGTATCCGGAGTTGGCTACGAAGTCGACTCGCCCATCACTGCAGCGCTTGCCGGTGAGGTGAGTGTTGTTGTAGCTTAGCTCGGGTCGCCTCTCATTGTCATGGCCGCTCGTGCGATGGTTCCCTCCCCACTCGTCATCGGTTTCTTGGTTTGGGTCCTCCTTCGCGTACCGCTTGGCGATCTCCAAGAGGTCCGGTATGTTGTCGAGTGTTCTGTACACTCGCTTGATCTTGGCGACCAGGGGCTCGTAGCGGCACGAGGTCTTGAAACAGTGGATTGAAGTGTCCGGGTGGATTCCGGCCGCATTATACCAGAGGTCTTGCCACCGTTGGACCCAGCTGAGGTTCGCCTCGCCGGGTCCCTGGACGCATTGCTCCAGGTCCTCGATGGTGGTGGCACGGGTGTAGGAACCCTCGAAGTGCCCGACGAAGGCGTCGCGCATTCCTCCCAGGAGTCGATGCTGTCCGCGGGGAGGGTGTTGATCCATTGCCTGCATGCTCCCTCCATAATCAGGGGGAGGTAGCGGGCGGCGAGTAGGTCGGTGTGGCCGGCGATTCCCATTGCCATGAGGTAGGTATCCAGCCACACGGACGGGCCGTACGAGGGGTCATACTTCTCGATCTCCTTCGGCGCCTTGAAGTTTGCCAGGTATTTTTCGCCTCGGGTCATTGGTCCGAAGCACTGGGGTCCGACTCGACTCAGTGATCCTCTTGGTTCGCCGTCGCGTCGGTTGGTGAGGGTATGCCTCAGGTCGTCGGGCTGGCGTGCATGCTAGCTCTGGTTGTTGATGATGTGGGTGCACGCGTCGACTGGCTTCCCGTTGGCGGCGACGAATTTGTTTGCGGACCACGGGTCATTGGTGGAGAGTGCCGCGTGCGCGGGTCGATGTTGGATTTGCAAGGCTCGGGTGGTGGGAAGTTGAGGGTGTTCGCCACCATTGGGCGGCCGCTCGAGGCCGCCCTTCTGCCTGACGAACACAAGTACATGCGACCCTGTGAGTCGGCACCCACATTTTGTTGCTCGACCGCCTTGGAAAGTAGAGCCTTGGCGTACTGGATCTACAGGGCGTGTTGTCGACCGCTGCTCGGCTCGCGACGACATTGTCCATTGGAGTGGAGAATAGCGGGAGGCCGTTTGTGTCTCGCTCCCGCGAGGAGACCATGATTCTTGGTTGATCCCTGGGGGCGTGCGGCTGGGTGGTGGTGGTGCACCATTAGCCGTTGCGCCTGGTGGGGGCCGGGAGCTCCCTCCTGGTGGCGCGTTCTCCCAGATCGCGCGCTCGGCTGCACGAGCCGAGTCATTGTCTCGTCGAAGTTCAGGGCGCATCCCTGAATGGTGGGGTTCAGGCGTGACCTGATTCGGAGTTGGTGGTAATGCAAGAGTTCCTGCGCTGTCACCTGCTCGAGGTGAAATTTTTCGTGCTCGGCTTGTTCTTTGCGGACCGCCTCCTCTAGCCGCAGGCGGAGTTCCTCGACCTCCGTTTCCGTTGTGTTCGGTGGGATCGGCGTGGAGAAGGGGTCTGGCGGGGGGTCGGCGCCATTCGCCATGTAGGACGCGACATGGCGACCAGACCCGTCATGGAGGTCGTCGGAGTTCTCCGACCCGGAGTCGAAGTCGAAGATCCCAAGGATGGAGGGGTCCTCGAAGTCTCCCACGTTGGAGACCTGGGTGATGGAGCCCGCGGGTGATGCAGCGATGATGGATCCGGCAGCCGACGCCGGGGTCACCGAGTCGGCTTTGTCGTTGAGGTCCGCGTCGTCCGCGACCATGGCGGTTTCGGCCATGTTGCTGTGGGCTGAGTCGTACTCGGAGGCGAGGCGATGGATCGTGCGGACCTGGCTCTCAGAGAGATGGTCGCGTGGTGGCGACTCGGGGATGCGAGACGGGTCCTCCAAGGTTATGGTGTCGTTGAAGCCGAAAAAGAGGCTGATCGTGCCGACCGGCATGATCATGTTGCGCGTGACGGGTCGTGCCGCCGGGACGTAGCTGCTCGGCAAGATCTGGAGGATCTCGCCGATCGCGATCATGCGGCCGGTGGCGATCGTCTCGTTGATGGGTAGATTGGATCTCGCCGCAGAACACCGGCCTGACCGGCCAGGCCCCACGGTGGGCGCCACTGTCGTGGGAATGGCCACGGCAGATGCTGCAATCGGCACCGAGTAGTAGAACATGGGGCAAGGGCGGCCAGCCATCTGCGGTGCGATATGAGGGCGGAGACACAAGGGTTTACCCAGGTTCGCCCCACGGAGGGTAAAGACCTAATCCTGCTAGATTGTATTATGGAGAGAGTACAGGGGCGAGCTCGACGACTAGGCGGCGAGTCGCTGGGGTGTATGATGGAACGTGTCCTCTATGCGTACCCTAGAAAGGTTTATATAAGCTCACCTCGCTAGGGTTTACAGATCTACAACCAAATTGGTTAAGGATTCGGAGGGTCTTTGACCTAGTCCGACTGGGCCTAGCTACGCTTCTGGGCCTCCAGCTTCCATTCGCCTGAGTCCTCGCCAAGTCTCGATCCAGTCGCCGTCCTACAGGCCCACTCGCTGGCAGCTTGGGCCAATAGGAAATGTCTTGCTGGGCATATACCCCGGTAGGCATATCCCCATCACATTCGCATCACTTGGAGCATGTGTTGGCTTCAAGGAAGAAGAAATGAAGAAGAAGAAGAAAGTGAAGAAGATCAAGTGTTGATCAAGGTTTCAAGGAATGATTCGGAGATTGGTCAAGTAGGAGTTGGGTCTATAGCAAGTATGTCTTGAAGAATAAGATGGAGTGATACCTCATGTGTATCTTCAATACACCAACATCATAAATAAATAAGAAATGAAGAAGAAGAATAGAGAAAATAAGATCAAGGGTGCCTTGTAGAAGAATATAGAGTTCATCATATTTATCTTCAAGACATCATTCAAATGTTGTTAGAAGAAATGTTGTGCAAGCTAAATATGTGCCATACCTAGAAGATCTCATGCTTGAAGCTTTCCATCCTCAGTGATCATGGATTGATGAAGACAAGGTCAAAATAAAGGTTTCCCCATGTTGTTTGGGGGATAAATCAAGAATGGTGTTCCATCTTGAGAAGGACAAGATCGCCTACATCAAGATCAAGTGAAATATGCGCAAGGCAAAGGTATGGTCTTGATAGGGTTTCCTTCTTACCGGTTTCATGGTGTTAGTTGGGGAGACCGGTTTATAGGATAGACAACCATACTATAAAGAGGGGCTCTCAAGTGAGTAACTCGATGAGAGAGTTCAAACGTTTGCATACTTAGCATCATCCTCTCTTGGTTGTTATTTGGATCTTACCCATGTGAGGTACTAGAGCTTGTGGTAATATTCATAACAAGCTTTAGTTCATCAATAACATATTTCCCTTTTATATCTTATTGCGCTTTTTATCTTGGAGGTTTTCCGGTTTCTCACCAAGGGAGGTATCTCACATTATAATACATGATATATTCTTACTTGGTGGCATCCAATATTTCCTAACAAAATTGGTTTTGGGTCAATCGGAGTTTACAAACTCTAGATATTGCCATTTGAAGTTTGCCTCTTATTTGGTTCAGACCGGATATTTGGCCGGAATCTCTGGTGTATATGGGTAGACCGAAATCTCCGGACTAAAAATTCCGGAGTCTCTAGTGTCCTCAGGTCTGGAGTTCCTGCCAAGTCTCTGGAGGGAGCATCAAGACCTGCCCTAGGACATTCTATAGAGGGGTCCGGAGATGGATCGGAATCTCTCGTGTGAGATATGTGAAGACCGGAGTCTCCGGTCTCGAGACCAGAGTCTCCGGTGTGGAAACACCCCAACGGGCAGAAAACGGTCAGAAATCAGTGGGCCTATAAAAAGAGGCCCTTCTTCCCCAATGAGCCTCCTCGAGTTTTGCAAGTCTTCTCCTCCATTCTTGACCGTCTTGAGCTTTCTTCCCTTCAATCCCTCCTATGATTCTTGCATATACTTTAGGGATTTAAAAGAGGAGATCTAGATCTACAATCCCACCAATCAATCTCTCCTCTAAGTGAGGGGAACATATTGGGATCTTGATCTTGGAGTCTTTTGTGGATTTCCTCCATTGTTCTTCCTCTCTTATTCCCCCACAAGATTTTGTAGCTTTGGTGGAATTTGGGAGAGAAGGACTTGAGCACATCTTGTGTTTTTTTCATTGCATTTGGTGCATTGGTTTGAGTTCTCGGTGAGGATTCTATTGGGTGAAAGATGAGAAGCTTTTTACTCTTGGGTTCTTGGAACCCTAGACGGTTTAGTTGTTTTGCAGGTTTGTGGATTACTTGGGGCCTCCAATTAAGTTGTGGAAACTTCCCCAAGCTTGTTCGTTGGGATCCTCCAATTGAGTTGTGGAGAAGTGCCCCAACCTTGTGAGAGGTTCCGGATTGCCACCGACAGGTGAACTGATAGTGGAAATGTGGATCAATATCGTTGGGATGAGATTCACAGGAGAATAAGGAGGCCTTTTGTGGCGTTGGTGGTTTGATACCACCCGCTCTCCAAACGAGACATATTCCATGTTGGGAGGAACTTGGTAAAACATTGTTGTCTTCGCGTGCCTCGGTTATATCTATATCCGAGCTCTTACTTATGTACCTTACTTTGTAATAGCCTTCCTGCTTGAAGTCTATATCTTGCTATCATATAGTTTCTTGTATTTCTTAGCATAAGTTGTTGGTGCACATAGGTGAACCCTTGTTGTTCTAGGTTTTGTGCTTGACAAAGTAAACACTAGTTTAATTCCTCCTTTGTTAAGACACTCTTGGAAAAGTTTTAAACCGCCTGTTCACCCCCTCTAAGCGGCATTTGTATCCTTTCAAAATGGTATATGGTCGACTTTCACACACCATATAAAGAGAGAGATCATACACAAATCATAAATCGGCAAGTCATATGGACACAATAATAGATCATATTTATTGAAAATTCATAATAGTGCTAGGGTTTCTCCATCTCCCCAAGAAGAAAGGAACTACTCACTCATGGAAGCAATCAACAACATCATCATAATCAAATGGATGGATGAAAGTATTAAAATAGATCTAGTGCAAACCACAATTGGATCTAGAATTACAACAAGATCTAATGGATGAAGTATGGGGGTAATGGTGGTGATGTAGATGCAGCGGGTGATGATGATGCATTGTCCTCCAATGATTTGTGGATCAACAGGGATTTCTCCCCAGCCAAGTTTCTCCTTCAGATTCCTTTCATATGTGTTTTTTCGTGGTTTCTGGTGGCTGTGAATGTCGGATCCCTCTACCGTGTTCGCCAGGAGAAAGTATTTGACGAGGCGGTCCCGTTGGAACATGGTACGGGCGAACGGTACGGGTGGGCCCCGTGCATACCGCAAGTCGTTATCGGCACATGTTGCCTCCCCTCGATTGGTATTTTCTTAGGAGCAAAGGTAAATCCATAAAATGTCTTTTATCACTTAAAAATATCATATTATAGTATAATATGAAAGCTCTAATTGATATGTTCAAATAGACTTAATGATTTGGGAACCTGTTGAAATAAAGACAAAACGGTGTGCGCGAACGCTGTAAAATACAAACATCCCTACTCTATTTATGCAAAAAACAAATGGTAAATATGCTTCAATTTTGGACTCATCAACTCCCCCAAGCCAGGCTCTTGCTCGTCCCTGAGCAAGATGGTGGCTTATGGAGAATATCATCATGTTCATGAGACACGAGTAGTTACAAAAAATGAGGCAAAATTTTGAAACAAGAACAAATCATCGAATGTAAAGAAGCGTCGAGGGTATTATCATACCCTTACACATTACATGACTTAGAGGCTTCCACACCTTCCCTAGTATTAATGAAATTATAAGAAGCTCATAGTAATTTAACATATCATATAATCATTGAGTTTAGAAATATTGAGTACTTGGTTGAGCAATGAAGATTCATGATCATTTTTATTTTCTTCTACTCTTGATCCTTTTAATAACTGCTCTCTCTTTTTTGCTTTCTTTGAATTTTGTCTATCTATGCATATATATTTTATCCTTTTCTTCTTATTTTCTCTCTTTTTCTTAAGTAAATATATTTGATCATGGTCACTACTTTTATGGCTACCAAGAAAACTCTTAATTATAATATGCTACCAGAATTCTTATCATAGCCTAATCAATACTCTTCTTGGTGTGGAAGTCCCTAAAATCATGACAGTTGTACAATTATCATAACACTCAACCTAGTTCAATCATCTAATATAATAATCATGAATTATAACATACTTCAAATATCATAAAGTCTCGCAACCCAAGGGAAATAAATCATCTCTTGAACAAGGGAACTCGAAGTTGATGCAACTAATGCAAACTTTGAAATTAAAGTCTAACATGCATGCAGAAAAGTAAACATGCTAAAAACTGTAAGATATATTACAAGGCTTTCACAGATCCCCTAAGCTTGGAATCAAACCGGGTGGATCAAATAATTCCTTGCGTGTGCTTACTCCTTCTTGGAAGTGAAGAAATCATCTTCTCCGTCTTCTTCGTCCGCCTTGAGGCTGCAGGCATACGCAATACATGCAAATCGGATGGACATCTTCAAAATCCCGACATGCAACTTAGTGATTATCTTGCTTAGAGTCTTCCTGTCATCAGCCATCTCCATGATAATTTTTGTTAGGAGTTGTACTCTACTGTCAATGTCATCGACCTTCCTTTCTAGGTATTTTCCCATCATCCAGTAAGAGTCAACTTCTTCCCCAATAGTTTCAACATAAGCTTTAAAAAATTTCTCAAGGCTTTTGATCTTTTCAAGAATCGCATCGCGCTTTTCCTCTTTGTGAAATGAAGATCCGGGAGGAGATTTGAGAGAAGATCTTCGCAAATTGTACCTGTAAGGGTTTGGTGGAGATTCTTCCTTGGTCTTCCTTTGCTCCACATGTCTAAGAATCTCCAATTTTGCAGGAATATGTCTTCCCAATTGGGGAGTCGAATGACTTGCTGGGGCTCGCAGAACAAGGAGGATGAAGTGTATCCTTTGGATCCCTTCTTCTTGGCTTGTGCTTCGGAGGTGCCCTCCTTCTTGGTCCAGATTTGCTTGATATGAAAAGGCTACTAGCCTTCGAACGATCACGAGAGATCTGAGATTTCATTTTAAAGTAGGAAGAAGGCGTCTAAAGATCCGAGATTGAACAATGAAAGTAAAAACAATAATAAAAAAAATAAAGAAATCAATTATTTGAGGAAGAATCGTAGGGTATTGAGTTAGTTACGGGGTTGGTACGGGAGGGATCCGCCCAGACCATGTGCCCGTACTGGTAACTTACTGCCTACTCGTTACTTTTTTTTAGAATAGATAGAACGACATGAACAAAAAGGAGATCGAAAAAGTACTGGTAACAACCAGCAGTACAGGCATACGCGCCTGTACTGCCTGGTGGTACCAAAACACAGAAAAATGCTTGGAGGTTCTAGTACCCGTAACGACCAGTGGTATCGGCGCATGCGCCTATACTATCCGCCCGTACCAGGTCGTGAAATAGCCCAGCAAGTTTAGAAAAATACAAGGAAAACAAAGAGCAAGTAGAGACATGCTGGAATGGTTTCAAACCAGCACAAATCTACAGACTCGAGATTTCGTTACCTTATTTTGTTAAATTCCTCGGCAGAGATCAAAAAGACTACCTCAGTGATGTTATCCTCCTCATCTCTGTAACGCTTCAATCGTTGCACATTGACGACCCAAGATGAATAAGATGGTGTAATGTTTTCAATATTAACGCTCCCGAAGTATATGCCACCTTTACTTCATAGGATACTTCCCATCTGGACTTCAAATTTCCTGCAAAATCTCAAGTCTAGAATTGTAGAGCAAAACCTTATCCCCCGATTTAAATTCCTTGCCTTCTATTTTTTTATCGTACCATTTCTTCACTTTATCTTTAAATATCCTAGCATTTTCATAGGCCTCATTTCCGAGTTCATCCAAAGCATGAATATCTAAGAGTCGTTTCTCCCTAGCACTTTTAAAATCAAAATTAATAGTTTTAATAGCCCACCAAGCCTTATGCTAAAGTTCTAATGGAAGGTGAAAAGTTTTACCGTAGACCATTTTGTATGGCGTCATTCCCATAGGATTCTTAAAAGTTGTAAGATACGCCCACAACACATCATTAAGCTTCAACGCCCAATCCTTTCTTGACCTGTTCACCGTTTTTTGAATTATGAGCTTGTTCTCCCGGTTAGACAGCTCCACTTGTCCACTAGTTTGAGGGTGGTAAGGTGAGGCCACTCGATGGTCCACTCCATACTTCTTAAGTATCTTATTAAAAGTTCCCTTCAGAAAATGAGTTCTGCCATCAGGAATCAACCATCGGGGTACTCCAAAACTAGGGAAAATGATATCCTTGATCATCTTAATGGAGGTGGCTGCATCTGCATGAGAAGTGGGTATAGATTCTGAAAGTACCGACTTTGAATAGACTAGAGGGGGGGTGAATAGGAGACTACCAATTTTTATTTTGTTACACACTTTTAGGCTTGGCAAGAAAAAAAGTTATCTAGATGTGCAACTAGGTGAGCAACCTATATGCAAGATAACTTACAACAAACACAAGAACGGTAAAGAGCAATAAGTAAAGGTAGCGAATGAGATAACCGGAGCGGGGACACGGAGATGTAATTCCCGTAGTTCACTCCCGAGGGAGCTACGTCTACGTTGGAGAGGTGTCGGGGCCACACAAGGTCACTCGAGCACCACAAAGGCCTCACCTTCTTCTCCGGTGAGCTCCCCCACAAAGGAGGCCTCACAATCCACTAACCGGTGACCTTGAAGGTGCCAACCGAAACCTTTACAACAAGGTTGAGGGGGAAGCTCCACAACTCAATTTGAGGCCCTCAACGACACCCCAGATCCTTACAACACAAGCCCATAGCTCCGAGGATGCCCTACACCGTCTAGGGCTTCAAGAAACCCAAGATCAACAAGATCCACAAAGGATAGGTGGGGGGAAATCAAAACTTCTTTGGTGGAAGTTGTTGGAGATATGCCCAAGAGGCAATAATAAAGTGGTTATTATCATATCTTCATGCTTATGATAAAATTTTACATACCATGTTATAATTTTATTAACCGGAAACATTAATACTTGTGTGATTTGTAAACATAAAAAGAGTCCCTAGTAAAGCCTCTTGTTAAACTAGCTTGTTTGTTAATATATGATCATGGTTTCCTGATCATGAACATTGAGATGTTATTAACAACAAGATCATATCATTAGGAGAATGGTGTGATGGACATACTCCTATAGTTAAGCGTAGCATAAAGATCAAGTCATTAATATAGTTCATTTGCTATAAGCTTTCTGATACATAGTAACCTATTTCCTTCGACCATGAGATCATGCTAATCACCATCACCGAAGGATGCTTTGATGACATCAAACACCACACCATAACTGGGTGGTTATAAAGGTGGCATTGAGTGTTCGGAAAGTATGTGTTGAGGCACATGGATCAAGAGTGGGATTTGTACATCCATATGACAGATAGATATACTCTGGGCCCTCTCGGTGGAATGTCATCCAATTAGCTTGCAAGCATGTGACTGGCTCATAAGGGATCACATATCACGGGAATGAGAAAAGAGTACTTATCGGTAACGAGGTTGAACTAGGTATGCAAAGATGCCGACGATCAAAACCTCGGATAAGTAAACTATCGCGAGACAAAGGGAAATTGGTATCGTATGTAAATGGTTCATTCGATCACAAAGTAATCGTAGAAATATGTGGGAGCCATATGAATTTCCAGATTCCTCTATTGGTTATTGATCGGAGAAGTGTCTCGGTCATGTCCGCATAATTCATGAACCATAGGAAGACACACTTAAGGATTCAATGTTGTTTAGTAGATATGGAATGTAAGTAGGGAAACCGAATGTTGTTAGGAGTCTCGGATGGGATCCGGGATACCACGAGGAGATCCGGAATGGTCCGGAGAATAAGATTCATATAAGGAAATTCCGATTCCGGAGTTCGGGAAAGATTCCGATGTTTTCATCGGAGAGGTTCTAGAAGGTTCATCGGACCAGAAGGGGAATGGTCACTTGGTTTGGGCATTTGCGATAGAGAATTAAAGCTCTAAATTGAAAGTCAAATGGGAGGTTTGAAAAGTCAAACTGGAACAATAGTTTCCTAGTGGAAGAAGAAAAGAGTCCTCCCTTTAATCCAACTTGGGTTTGGGTTTGGATTCAAACCCTCCCCTCCCAAGGCCGCCCCTCCCTCTCATAAATAGAGGGGGAGGGCTGCCCCAAACACACAAGAGCCAGCCCTCCCACCTGTGTCGCGCTTCTGCCGCACGCCGCCGCGCGCCACCGCCGGCACGTTGCCGTCGCCCTAGCCGCCGACACCACCTCCTCCTCTCCGACCTTCTAAACCTAGATCGCCGAAAACCCTAGATCCACCATAACTCGCACCGGCTTAGGCGAAGCCCTGCGGGATCTTCCCACTACTTCCGACACCACGCCGTCGTGCTGCCAGAATCGTGAGTGGAGAACTACAACCTCCACAGCCTGCTGGAACAAGGGAGAGGAAGGTCTTCATCGAGTACCGTACGTGTGACCGACTGCGGAAGCGCTGCCGGAACGCAGCGTCGGAAGGATTGTCTACGCGATCTTGAGATCAGCAAGTGTACGACTACATCACCCACGAGAATCTGCTCTCGTTAACTGCTTTGGAATCTTCGAGGGTGAGTGCTTCTATCGACTCGTTGCTACGATCTAGTAGATAGATCTTGGCTTGTTTGTGTGCATGCGGTAGAAATTTTTTGTTTTCCATGCTATGAACCCCTACAGTGGTATCATAGCCGTTTCTATATGTAGATCTGTTGCACGAGTAGAACACCATGGTCATTGTGGGTCTTGATGCTTTTGTTGTCGATTGCTTCTTGTGTACTTTGCATCTTGCGGGATGGTGGGATGAAGCGGCCCGGGCTAACCTTACATGACATCGTTCATGAGACTTGCTCCACGCTTGACATGCAACTTGTATTACATAAGTGGCTTTGCGGGTGCCTATTTCTCCCAACATAGTGAAGATTCAATTTACAACGAGTAATTGAAAATACTAGTATCAACGTTGTGGTTCTTGTTCGTAAGTTAGAAACTTATTGAAAGCCCCAAACCACGTAAAATAAGCAAAGAAAATTAGAGGCGTCTAAATTTGTTTTGCAGGGGTGTGCTGTGATGTGATATGGCCATGATTGTGATTATATATGATGTATGCAATGTTCCTTATTGTAAGTCGGCAACCGGCAGGAGCCATATGGTTGTCTTTTAATTCCGTTAAGACCTGCGTGTCTATTCAAAGTATCTGTAATAGTTGATGCTGGTGGACGACAACCATGAGCGGCGCCATTGACCTTGACGCCATGCCGGTGACGATGGAGATCATGTTCGTGCTTGAAGATGGAGACCGGAAGCACAAGAAGAAAGGCCATATCATATCACATATTATGAATTGCATGTGATGTTAATCCTTTATGCATCTTGTATTGCTTAGTTCGCGATGGTAGCATTATAAGATGATCCCTCTCACAAAATTTCAAGTTATAAAGTGTTCATCCTCAGTAAGCACCGTTGCTAAAGCTCGTTGTTTCGAAGCACCACGTGATGATCGGGTGTGTTAGATTCTGCGAGTGTATACAACGGGAGGAAGCCAGATTTTCTCACGCGGAAGCTAAGATGTGATCTTGACGAGCCTAGCATGTACAAACATGGTCTCGGAACACAGAATACCGAAAGGTAAAGCATGAGTCATATAGATGATATGATGAACATGATGATTGTTCTCCTTTGAAACTATATCATATCACGTGATGATCGGACTTGGTGTAGTTAATTTGGTTTGTGTGATCACTAGAACAATGTGAGGGATATTGTTTTGAGTGGGAGTTCAACAGCAATATGATTAAAAGTTGAACACTATTTATCATAATTTAAATCAAAGTGAATTTGCATAGTTGTTGTAGTCATTGGCATCCTTTTACCACCTTGCACTTAGTTATAATTGAGATAATAGAACTATAGAATTCTGGATAGTTACTTTACGAACTGGTATCGTATTGTTCTGATGTGTTAATCTAAAGTTTAAAAGTCCTATTGCAAACTTTCAATAAGTTCTTGTTACTCCGTGAAGTTTAATAATTGGTATTAAATCAAGAGTAACAATTCCAGTGTTTGTCTCCATGATTCTTGATATTCAAAAGATTATTTTTAATATCAAGGTTATCAAGGATTTGAAATAGTTGTTTCAGAAACCATGATGTGTGGAAGATATTGCGATATCTGAAACGAAGTTTATGTTGCAACATGATAGAGTATAATATGGCAAAAGTCATGTTCTCATATTTGATGAGAATTTGCAAAAGGTTGGAGACGTTGGTCGTCTTAATCCTCCGAAAGGTTTTGGAGAGCAACATTATACTCGTAATTCACCGTTATAAGCTAAAAGTAGCTTGATCATCAATAGTTCCATGATAAGGGTGAATATTTGATAAAAAATTTACTACACTAAAAGATTACTAAAGAATGGATTTGAAAGAACACCAAGTATTTGATGATGGTGATCTACTTCAAAGTGCAAGTCCAAAGACATTGGTATTTAACTATACATGCTTTGGACTATGTGTCATGTGTATGGCTCCACTATTGATGTTGATAGATTCTTTCAAACAAAAAAAAGGAAATACTGAAAGAGAGTCTCAGAAATATATGGCATAAAAGAAAAGACTAGAATTGTTCAGCTTAGGTATATAGAGGATATACGTGTTATGTTTGCTTATTAAACAATGTGGTTCTTAAGTATTGGATACTGAATTTGTTGGTGTGAATCGTCATACGAAACAACACAATTCATGAACTACAATGACCTAAGTAACTAGCAAAAGAATATGTGATGATGTTCATCGAGAACAAATAAGGGTTGTTGTGTTGCTCATTAAACATCAAAGCTTGCCTTCAAGATTTGTTTTATCAGGTATTATGAGAACAAAAGGGTTTTTCAAATAACTGCCGTAATCCATAAAAGATGGATGATTTACAAATCTCGTTGGATAAATCACATCCATAAAAATATTGCTAAAAATTTCGAAAACAATTGGTAAGAAAGATCACTTAGGAAGTGAAATCGCCGTTTAAATTATATTGGAAAGAAAGCATGAAGAAACTCCATGTGGATGGAATTTTGGTGTCTTTTGATTTTTGATCAAATGATGCTTGCGAAACTTTCCTAGAGATAATTAAAACTCTGTTCATAGGACAAAAGTGAACAAATGACTAGCTTATTGGAAATTGTACATATAGATGTATAAAGCCCATTATGTGTAGTCAAGAGCGATGGATTTCAACTTCATATGCTTTCTCCGAAAATTTGAGTGAATATATGAATATTTACTTAATGAGGATGAAGTGTGAAACATTTGAAAAGTTCGAAGACTTTCAAGATGAAGTGCAAAATCAATGTAAAAAGAAAATAAAAGAATTTATGATAGGATCATAAAGGGAGATATTTGAGTTACAAGTTTAGCATAACACCTAAGATTTGAGGAATCGTTCCATGGATTTGCGTTTCCCGAAACACCATATGAGTATGGAATAATCGAGATATGCAATGAAACCTTGTTTGACATGGTAAGATCAAAGGTGTAATTCATAAAACTACCATTATATTTTAAGATTAAAAGCTTTAGAGACTACCGCTTTTTCACTGAAAAGAGCTCCATCATAATCCGTTGAAATGACACCATATAAAGTTATGGTTTGGGATAAAACCCAAGTTGTCCTTTCTTAAACATTGGTATGCTATGCATAATAAAGATGTTTGACCCCAAAATTGGATGAACATATCTTTGTATGTTATTTTGAATAATTGTTGAGTATTCCTCCATAACACCAAAGACAAAAATGTTTGTCGCTTAGAACTTCAAGTTTCTTTGAGAAAGGAATTTTCCTGAAAAAGTTAAGTGGGAGGACAATATAACTTTGATAACGTTAAAAGAACCTTAACTATATGTGCAAAGTTGCGCAGCGCAGAAAAGTGTTCCGGAGGCAGCAACAATGCTCATGGCTCACGTGCTTCAAAGGTTGTGGTCACAGAGGTCTAAATTCCTATTGAACCAAGTAGGTCGGGTAAACAATCAAATACCAAGATTTGAGAGTTAAATCATTATTTGACAATAATGATCCAACTACATGCAAAGAAGCGATGATGGGCCCTAACTCTGTCAAATGGTTTGAAGCCATAAAATCCGTGATAGTTCCATATACGAGAGATCAAGCTTTGAACTTGAGAGACCCTCTGGAAAGGTGTAAGACCTTACAGTCATGTTTGGGTATATAAAGAAATAGACATGGATGTTTCACATCTATGAAATTATCAACATATTGGTAAAGAGTTCATGACAATGTTCAAAGAGTTGACCATGACAAGATCTGATCTTTCATTAAGAGATATTTAGTCTAGACGGATTAATGTAGCAACCACTACATATAATTTTATTATGTGGTAGTTGAATAAACAAAACAAGTTCTTCTAATAGAATGGTTAACTAGGATGTGTGCATGACACGGTCCAAAGGGTTTTGTTAATTCAAAGGATGCTAAAAGCATATGCAAACTTCAATGGATGAAGTAAGCATCGCGGAGTTGGAATCTTCACTATGATGAAACTGTTAAAAGAGTTTAAATTCATCAAAGACGATGAAGATGCTTGCATTTGCAAGAAATTAAGTGGGAGCGCTAAGACATGTTTCTAATACATTATTTGGAAGACATATTGTTGATTGGAAATGATGTATCTTTTTATTGACACAGGTTAAGAATTTCATCTCGATGAAAGGCTTAGGTAGAACCCGAATATTTGGCATCAATGTCTATAAGGATAAATTGTGATGCAAATATGGTTGTGCCAGAAGTACATCGATGAGATATTGAATGAGTTCAATATATAAACTACAAGAAAGGTTCTTGTTGCACAGGAAGGATTGAATAAAGATTTAAGTATTTTTTATACTTGATAAAATCACAAAGAGTATTTTATCAATCATGTTGTGATGTGTACAAATCCAGATATTTCCTATGCTCTAAATGTTATGAGCCTATACCAGAATGGTTCATAAGATGATTATTGGATGATAGTAAAGATATTCTTATGATCTTTTAGAAGAACTAAGAATATATTATTTTGTAGAAGTGACAAATAGATGGTTAGTTCATTGTAAAAGTATTACATTGATACTAGTTTTGTCATGAAGTACAAATTAAGTTTATCTCAATCTAAACTAAGGGTGGCACAATATGATGGAAAGTAAGTTCCATAATGGATTTGGATGAGTTCCAAAGTTAAGATATTGTGACAGATACTACAACAAAAGTCTAAGTATATGACTGCTATTATAGCAGCAAAAGAGGGCATTTGTGTCAAGTAGTTTATTATCAAACTAGGTGTGGTTCACAGCGGGATAGTACTATGAAGATATATTGTACGACAATATTATCAACATGATTTAACCCCAAGGAACTAAAGGTCTCACTAAAGGACCAAATTTATACAAAGCCATCTCATTAGAGAATGAGTGATGTGTAGAGACGCAAATACATGCAATTACATACGGACCTGAAAGTGTCGGATCCGGAGATCAGTTGACCACTAGAGATCGTGTAAATACAACACCGGAAAGCCATAGGTGTTGAATGCACAAAGGTTTGAAATTAGATTATTGACTCTAGTGCAAGTGGGAGACTGTTGGAGATATGCCCAAGAGGCAATAATAAAGTGGTTATTATCATATCTTCATGCTTATGATAAAAGTTTACATACCATGCTATAATTGTATTAACCGAAAACATTAATACTTGTATGATTTGTAAACATAAAAAGAGTCCCTAGTAAAGACTCTTTTTAAACTAGTGACATGGTTATACCTCGCGGATACACGACCTCAGCATACCTAGTCCAGCCCAAGGAAGGCCCATGGCAAATATACGCTGGCCCATGAAGACTTTCGGGTGGCCAAGGCCCATGATGCCTTCGGATCCTTGGAGAGAAAGACTAGACTAGATAGGAAATTCAAAGTGAAAGGGCATTTATTGTCATAATCACTTTTGGTGTTCGTAAACAACAAGTAGATCATTTTACTATTTGTTATTGTCCATAGGTTGGTATTATCATTGATAAACTGCACACATATTCTTGGGAAAAGACCGTGTTCATTTGTCACTGATCTGGAAACTCCAGACCGGAGTCTCCGGTCTGCCAAGACCGGAGTCTCCGGTGTGGTCCGGAGTTTCTGGTTCAGGCTCCGGTGGTGCTTCCCAGGACCTGGCTCGGACAATCTGACTAGTGGTCCGGAGGCTGCACCGGAGGTTACTCCGGAGTCTCCGGACTTTGGTCAGTCCAGAGTCTCCGGTGTTGGAAGGCCGGAGTCTCCGGTGTTGCTGGTGCAGAATTGGCCTGGGTCAGTCAGAAGCGAAGTTCGGAGACTGGTCTGCAGATTGGCCGGAGTATCCGGTGTAGACCGGAGTCTCTGGTCTCCAGACCGGAGTCTCCGGTCTGACTTTTCTACAACGGTCAGAAAACGGGTCAAGGGGGATGTCTATAAATAGGGACCCTTATCTTCTTCCTCCAGTTGCTCGAGCTGCTCAAGAACACCAACCCCATTAGAGCCACCAAATCTACAAGATCTCTTCATCCAACCATCCAAAGTCATTGATCTTTGGAGAATCAAAGGAGGAGGCCTTGATTTACATCTTCACCAAGAGAGATCTTCATTTCCCCCTCATTCACTTGAGGGACCCCAAGCTCTAGTGTTTCTTTGGAAACCCTAACTTTGATTTGGTTCTTACAAGCTTGTCTTTGATTTGTCTTGACAGCTTGCTTGTATTTGGGAGCCTCCAATTCAGTTGTGGATGTGTGCCCCGAACTTGTTGTAAAGGTGCCGGCTTCCACCTCGAAGGTTGCCGATATAGTGGAAGGTGAATCGAGCCCATTGGGGTGAGGTTCATCGGAGAACAAGGGAGGCCTCTCGTGGCGTTGGTGGTTTGAAACCACCCCCTCTCCAAACGTAGATGTACTTCCCCTCAAAAGGAAGGAACTACGGAACAAATCCTCGTGTCTGCACGTCCACTCCCTTGGTTACTTCTATCCGTTACAGCACTTTAATTACTTGTTCTTGCTTAGTGTTGTGTTAGTTTGTGCTTGTTTGACATATAGGTGAATTCACCATAGTTGCATATTCTAGAGAATTTACCTTTCTTGTCAAACCCTAATTTGAAAAAGAGTAAAATTTGAAGTAGCACCTATTATCCCCCCCTCTAGGTGCCCATACGATCCTTTCAATTGGTATCAGAGCCTCGGCTCTTTATTAGGGCTTTACCGCCTAAGAGAATATGGGTAGCCAAGAAGGGGATGGTGGTAGTGAGCCGACCCCGGTGACCATGGAAGATCTTAGAAACTTGGAAACAAGATTGAGCTCTTCCTTGGTCAATGAAGTCAAGAAGATGCTTGAGCAACTTCTTGATGACAAAGATGGCTCATCACCCCCATCTCCTCAAGAGGATCTACCATCCGTTGTACCTAAAGGCCATACTTCGGTATCCCCCAAGGGTATGCTGGTAGGGGGCAAACTAGACAACGCTAATTCCTCCACACAACTTGATGGGGGGAAGGGTGAGCACCGTGATTCTTGGTACTCTCCTGATCCTCCCGTCCCTCGCCCTCATGTGTACAATAGAGGTGACCCACCTAAGCTAGAAGAGTCTGCTACTTTTGCTCAATGGCAATTAATAATGAGAACTCATGTGCACAGCTCTTGCATTGAACTATGGAACATCATCGAGCATGGACTCTTTATTGGGGATCCAAACAACTTGACAAGAAGAGAGGTTGTCAATAGTCAACTCAATGCCACTGCGTTGCATATGATTCAAAAAGGATTGGGAACAAAGGATTACCCACACATTGAGCACTTTAGCATTGCCAAGGAAGCTTGGGATGCTCTCACTGTGTTGTTTGTTGGAAATGAGAGTATGAGGAGGAACCGATATGATGCTCTAAGCAATGAAGCTGAAGGCTTCTACATGAAAGAAGGTGAAGATCATGAAGACATGTACCGAAGGCTCAAGACCACCGCCACCACCTTTAGAAATGTGGGTGCCTCACATGTGGATGATGTGTCACATCCCAAGATTTTCCAAATCTTGTAATGTGAAAAATAAATGAATAAAATAAAACTTTTTTTGATTTTCAGGACCAGAAGAAACTTTTGAATCCAATTGGAAATCTTCAAACCTATTTTGAACAAAGAAATCCTAAAGGGATTAAAAAAGATAAATATTTAGTAAAGGAAAAATAAAAATATTTTACTACTACTTTGAAATCTTTTTATAAAGGCTTTGGTTTTCAAAGGGAAAAGAAATATTTAAATCAAGATTATTTTATAAATCCAAAGTAAACTTGGCCAAGCTTTTGAAATAAAATGTTTTGTTTTGATTAAAATTAGTAAAGGTTTATTTAAAATAAAATAATAAGGATTTAATATCCAATTTTATTTAAATAAAGGGTTTTACCATTTTAATTAAAACATCAAAACTTATTAAATTATTTTAAATAAGTTTTCCAAGTGTTTTATATTCTCAAATAAAACCTACTGAAGTGTTTTGGTTTTATTTTAGATTTCAAAATAAAGATTTAATAAAACAAATCCTATTTGATTTAATGACCAAGGTCCATTTTATTTAACTATTAATGGACCCTAAAATAAAATGTTATTTCATTTTAAACAAGTTTTCCCAAAATATCTTCTATTTTCAAATAAAACCTACTGAATTGGTTTTGGAAGTATTTTGATTTCAAATGGAGATTTTATTAAATAAATCAAACCCTATTTGATTAATAAACCATGGTCCATTTTATTTAATTAATAAATGGAACCTAAAAAGATTTAAAATATTATTTCATTTTGGACTTTGGTTGATGTGTTAAACAGAACCAAATTCAAATGAAAAGTTTGATGATTGTTTGAATTGTTTTGTTTGTTTGATTGGTTGTTTGGTTTTCAAAACAGAAAAAGAGAACAGAAAAGGGAAAACATTTTGGAAGGAAAAAATAGAACCTGGACCAGCCCAGTCGACAAAGCCCAATAAGCCCAGCAACCAGCCCAGCCTTTCCCTCCCGAAGAAAACGTTTTGTACTCAGAATTTAACTCAGACAGACGATGACTGGTGGACCTCCCTCTCACTTCTTTTCCCACTGACGACTGGACCCCACTCTCCTGTTCATCCTCCTCACCCGCGCGACCTCTTCTCCCTCCCCCGTCGCCGTTTCCTGCAGTGATTCCGAGGCACTAATTCGTCTTAACGCATCCACCATTACTCGCCTTGACCATGCACATTAAAACGCCAGTGACTCTTCTCTCTTTCCCCTCTGTCGCCCCTCCTCTACACGCCCCCAGGCTATCGAATTTTGCTCAACCACCCCCCTGTCTCCGACGAACATCCGCGACGATTCCGGCGAGCCCAACCACCGCCTGGCCCCCTCGACCACCAGAGCGTGATACCCATCTCCCTACGCATCTCCCAGAACCAACCACTTGTCCGCGCGTGCTCTAGAACTCCGACAACAAACACGACAGAGCGCCGCCGTCTTCTGCCGTTCTCCGACGACGTCTCCCCGGTAAAATCTGACCACCCCTCTCTTTCCCGTGGACACGTTAATGACCGCCATGCTCTCGCGGACCTAATGGTGCTATTCTTTTGTCCTAGGGTGCCCCTTATCCTCACCCTCGACGACCTCCAGTACCGCCCGAGACCCAGCTCATCTCCGGCGAGCAATCGCAACTGCCCCTGAGAGCCCCTCGACGGACAAGCCACATGTTGAGAATCAGCACGACGCCACGAACACGGTGAGCTTACTCCCTCCCATTTTCGCTTCCTGCCTCGCCAACACCGCCGCCATCTGGCCGCTCCGCCGCTCGCCGTTGACATTGCGCCGCTAGTTCCTGGCTAGTTGATAGGAACCGTTCGATTTAGATCGAAGAGACGAGATAGGTTCACTTAACAGCGAAAGGGTACGCGCCCTGCACCGTGCGATCAACCTAGATCCTGCGGTCCATGTTGCCGATCCGGCCGAACCGGTATCATCCAACCAGAACGCGCCACGTGGCCAGGTCTGTTTAAAACAGAATTTGGAAATCAGATTTAAGTTGCAATTTCAAACCTTTGTAACTTTCGATCCACACGTCCAAAATTTACAAATTTGATACCGTTGGAATCAGTGGAACAAACCCTAGCCAACCATACCTTTGGTTTAGTAAATAGTATCTGTTAGTTTGCTTGTTTTTGCAGATACTTTTGTGTGCTTGTTTAGATTAGAAAAATTGTTTAAACATGTTTTTAGGGTTAAAACCTTTGCAAAATGGTTTATTGTAAACTCACTGACACTAGGAACCAACCCATAGTTTGGGAAATGAATTTTATAATGTCTAGGATGGATTAATTGATTTAGCCCATTTCTAGCCATTTAAAAATAATGATTTTGTTATGAAAATGATTTTGGGGATAAAATCTTTGGCAATTGGTGTGATTTGAACCTACTGACACTTTGTGGTTTCAAAAATGCATTTGGTGAAGGAAAAGAATGATTCTTGATTTAAAACCATTTCTAGTCAAATAGAAATGTGGTTTATTTATTAAAAATGATTTTGGAAGAAAACCTTTTGAAAATGTTTTGTTTTAAACTCTCTGACCCCAAACACCAAGTTTTGTGGTTTGAAAACATATTTGGTGAACCCTATAGATTAATGCCTTAGTAAAAATATTCCTACACCACATAAAATGATACTTTGTTTTGAAAATGGTTTATAAAGTGAGACCTTTTGCAAATGACTTTGCCACTCTAAAAAATGACCATTAGGTGTTTTCAAATGTTCATGACCCATTAGGAACCACTTTTTCAAACAAAAAAAAGCTTGGCATGCTTGCATGCATTACTTTTGACTTTGTTATTTTATGTGTTGATTTGCTTGATTGGTAGATTGAACTTGTGCCTTGCTTGATTAAATTGTAGTAACTTGAAGAGTGTGATTGCAGCAAGGACAAGGAGTGAACCTATACCCTCTACCAAAAAGGCAAGTGATGCTTCATACTTTTGTCCCATTACTTTCACTATGCATTAGTGATTTTCTCTAAGTAAAACTTGCATGGATTTTGCTAAGTATAAACCTTGCTATAGGAAGACCTAGTGGATGAAACCTTAGTGGAAATTTTCCTAAGTTAAGATTCCTACTACTATCAAGCTTAGCCTAGCTAATAGAAAACATGGGTGGAATATATATTCACACTATGGAAAATATTCTAAGTCTGAGGACTTGTGTTTTGTTTAATAAAACAACTAAGTTAATGAATCACCTGGGTGGAATGGGACTTGCTTGGTGGATTTTTGTTGAGTGGTTCACAAGGCCCATGTCTATGGTTGACCTTGTGTATCTCACTTGTGGATGGCCACCCAGGAACAAAGAGATTTGAGATGTCAAATGTTGAGAAGCTTCAAGTGCAACCACTTGGCAATATGGGCTCTGCCATGATCATATAGGTTGCAAGAACTTAGCCATATGGACAATGGGTGGTATTGTTTGATAGGTTGGAGCGCGTCCATTTTGGTCTAAGGGAAGGCTTCTGAAAGATCTTGTCTTGGGAAACCAAGTCTTGTGGGTAAAGTGCACCACCTCTGCAAAGTGTAAAATCTAAGTACTTAGCCATGTCCCTGGTAAAGGACAATTTGAGCATCAAGACATGGAAGCAATCAAGAATCTCATCATTCAAATTTCTAAGATAAAAACTTGTGGTTTGAACAAGGGTTATTTGAAATCTACAATCTTTGATTGAGAGTTGCCTTGGAAAAGATTTTGTCAAAACAAAAACTTAGTATTTTCAAAGTGATAAGGAAAATCTATTTTGAGCAATGCAAGCCTCAACTCCACTTAGCCAAATGCATATAGATGATAGACTCCACTATACTACCATAGTATCACTTGCCAATACAATTCAAATGTATTGACCCTTGTGGCTGTAACTTGTAATGTTGTAGGTTTGATTGATTTTAGTGAAGATTGTTTGATTAGGATTACAAAGTCTACAACCAACATCTGCCTGTGGCACTTGAAGATGAAGGACCCATACTTATAGTTATTCCGCTGCAATGTAATGTAATAGCCAAATGAGCTATGTATGATGTAATAAAGTTATGTTATTCCTGGTTATAAAGTTATATTATGACCTTTGTTTCTTGATATTACATCTTAACTGTGGATGCTAGCTATTGATCTAGGGACTAGCACTGTAAACACAGGGGTCACCACCTTATGTTGTATAAGGGTTGGGACACTCCCTCTACATGATGCATGGATAAAAAGGAAATATGTGAGTGCACTCATGCCTTTTGAGACCACTGACTTGAAGAGTCTACAAGGAAGACACAACTACCATCTCATGACCTCAAATGAAGTTATGCAAGAGATGGCCGCTTTCAAGGTTGCCGCCAAGAATGCCAAATATGCCCGTTCTCGTGCCCTTGGTATGAGCAATGTTGTCAATGTTGCATTAAAGGCCAAAGCTGTGGACCATGGGGATGAATATGATAGTGATGAAGGGCCTTCCATGGACCACCCCGATGAAGTCAAGATTGCTCATAGTCAATATATGGCTTTCTATGCAAAGAACTTTTGGAAGAACCCCGCCAAGGCCAAGATGGAAATGCAAAGAAAGAGCAAACCAAATGGGAAGAGAGAAACTACAACGAGATTGAGAACTTGCTTCAATTGCGGTGACCGCTATCACTTTGTAGCAAGTTGTCCCTATGAAAAGAGAGAAGATCATGGGGGTAAGCTTGTGTTGAAGAAGACTCTCAAGGCACCTTACAAGAAACCTTTCATCAAGAAGAATCCCATCAACAAGAAGTCGGGAGAAATTGTCTTGATCACTCATGAAGAATACTCCTCCGACAATGAAGATGATTAAGATGAGGAAGAGGAAATTTCACATGGTGTGGCTGCTCTAGCCACCACCTCTGCTCCAACATTCTCACTCTTTGATTCTCCAAATGAGAACTCTCCCACCAAGAACATCACTTGCCTTATGGCAAGAGGAACGGAGGTATCCTCATGTAACACCCTCAGAATCGGCCCTATGCAAGTTTTAGCGATTCCCGCCAAACCCGCATAGAAACGATTCAAAGGTGCCCACCAGGTACTTTCGTGCGGGTGGAAGACGAAGTAATATCATTACACAATAGTCCACGATGGAACCCACAGAACACAAACATATATATATATATATATAACAACGAATCAAAGAGTCAAGAATAAAGATATACAGCACAAAGATCCAAATCACCTTGAAAACGATACATCGTCCGAGTACGGACAAGATGCAAATTGAGCTAAGAGCCCTGAAGAATAACCAATGGCGTCCATAACCCTGCCCAGGCCAAGCCGGAAGGGTAACCCTGCTAACGACGTCGATCTCAAAACCTGCTTAAACAAAAGGGGTGCCGACAAAGGGCAAAGGAAAAAGAGCGGTCAAGATCTTGAGGCAAGATTGCGGCGATGCTAGAATTCGGCGGTCCTCACCTACATAGGTATGGTGGACTGAAGCGGCAGCGCAGCATGCACTAAACAACCTATAGAGACTCGATACAACTGGCGGCTATTAGATAGGGATAAGGAAGACCTATTTGGTACCAACCTGAAACTATCACCAAGCCTACCCATCCTGGTATTTCCCCCTCGAGACCAAACGAGGAAGTCAACCGAGGAACTCACACAGTTGGAAGTTTTATTTATTCAGTTATCGTTGCAGCAGTTACTAGTCAGGTATAGATAGCAAGGGTCATCCTGACACAATAAGCAGTTGGCACTTTTAGTTAACCATTCTGTTATAGTTGCGACACTTACTAGTCAGATACAAATAGCATGAGATATCCCAAACCCCAGCAGTTGTTGGTACTTTTATTTAGCCATTCCGTTGTAGATGCAATACTTACTAGTCAGATACAATGGTAACAGGTGACAACCCAAACCAGCAATTGTTGGCACTTTTATTTATCCATTCCATTATAGTGAAACTGATTACTAGTCATTATAAAGTCAAATTTATAGCACTACTTTAGTTATAGTTGTCTATGATCGAGATACTGTGCTCCAAGTCATCCATAACCGCGGACACGGCTTTCAGAAAGTTTTACCCTGCAGGGGGCACAAATAGCAACACACGCACGATCAACCTCGAGAAAAACCAAATAAAACCCAACGAGGCATCACGATAGAGAAATTGCAAGATTCATATAAATTTCAGGGGGCCACCCCACTAAGCAACCCGCGACAAAGTTGGCCAGCTCTGAGACGGACCCAGAGGTTTGTGTCAATGGCTGTAAACGACTGGGAACCCGAAAGTGTGACTGGGCTTGTCAATACCGTGAAAACGTTCCACTTACCTAAACAGTACAGGCGCTCCACGCGCAATAGTAAATAAAGCAATAAAGCATGGCATATGTACAGGATAGTAATAATGCCCCAAACTAGTTTGTGGCCCCAAGAAATAATATATGACTCAAGCTCCGGCTAGGGGGATTCATGATCCCACATGCGGATAGTGCGAATATTCAAAGAACATGTATCAAGTACTCGGGGTCCTCCGGGACACAAGTGGACGGTTAAAAACCAAATAACATCTATTGCCCACTTGTGCCTCTGCATTATTTACCTACTTCAATTTTAGTTATTAAACGATAATTAAAGCCATGATCATCTCCAACATAAAGCATAAGGCATTTCTCCAACAACTGTGGAACTTGACGACACGCAACATCACTTGAGAAAGCGACTACGACATGCAAGTCCAACTATCTATCAAACAACAGGTAATAGGATGTGTCCAAGGCAATATAAGGCTGCAAGGGATACCACGGATACGAAAACTAGAGCATCGCAACACAGATAGCAATAGATCAACAGGAGGAAATAAAGACTAGAAATGTAAAATAGGTAGAAAGGGGGAGAATGCTCTCCTAAAAACATTGCCGAAGTTTCATAACCGAAGAACTTGTCGAAGCTTACAACATCTCATCGTCCTATCCGAGAGGAAGCAAAACACTAAAAGGAACAAGCGATGCAACAATTACAACCAATGAGGAAGAATCGGCATGATCATGATATGATGCATGACATGGCAAGTTAATAATGCAAACTATGTCGAAAAGGTATTAGGGGCATAGCACATTGATGATATAGCATTTGTGAGACATTATTAATAAGAAACAATTAGTTCCTAATTTTATTTATCATGTTTTCCTTGCATAAACAGTACTGATTATAAAACTGCTATTAATACATGATGCAAAAGATAACATGGATATCATGATCGGAGAGGTCTCGTCTCGCTGATCGATTTGGACATATTATTTACCGTATTCGGATTTACGGTTTTAAAGTTATGCAATTATTAAAAAAATAGGTATTTGTTAATATTTCATAATTCGAAAATTTTAAATTGCTCAAATATTAGTATAAATAGCATAAATAGATTCCTCACATTTTTCTGATTCAAAAACATATATTATGCTTATTATTCGAATTTATGATTTTAAATTATTATTTAAGTCAAAATTATTAAAGAGGGTCAAAGTCAAAGGTTTGACTAGCTGAGGTCAAACCTGGTCAACTTTGAAAATAGTTTTGAATTCATATTGGAAATTCATTCATATTTCATTTTATAAGTTTTCCCAAATTCGAATTATTTTAAAAGATATGAATTAATTTGGTTTATGACAATTTCTGCAATTTTATTTGAATTATTAAAGCTCGCAACTTTTCTCACTCTAGGCTGAGCTACTCACAGGCACCAACAAGTGGGGTCGGGGTCCACGGGGCCACAGAGCGCGCGCGGCCAGCTGGGTGCTGACACGTGGGCGAGCTATGGGGTGCGGGTTAAGACTGAAAAACAGTAGGGACTTTTTGCAAAAACATCAGGACCTGACATTTTGCAACCTGACAAACTGAACTAAAGATCCGAAAACGAGTTGAATCGGCCTGAACTCGAACGAAGACGGCGAGAAAACATAGCGGAATATTGGGTCGCTTCAAAAACAAAACTTGTAGATCTCGTTAATATCTACAACTTTGGTGAAGGAATCTTATCCATACGATCAACGTACGCGTTGGAAAATATTGTGGAACTCGGCTGGTTCAGATAATCGTTAGACAGATTCATGAAAACTCGTTTCTCGGGCTGATCTTCAGATATCGACTCCGAAAGCTACAGGTAACCAAAAGAAGCGAGATGTTTTGTGTTGGAGAGACGTGATGTAGGGGAACAAGTTTTATTCAGGAAGTTTTCTCAAAGATGCTTCGAGGGCGCCGGGAAAAATTCGGTAAGATATCCTGACGGTGGACGTACGTGCTGCAACTGCAGGTTTCAGACGGAGAGCGCGGCGGAGCGATACGGAAAGAGGCCGAGCGTTGGCAGCAGTGCGAAATAGAGAGGGAAGACAAGTGGAATTCGTTCGTGGGCTCACCGGGAGGATGTCGGAGTAGATGTTGTCGCTCGAGATCAAGGGAGACGGTCGGTGGAGGATGGTGATGCGACGCGGCGGCTCTCTTCGGGTTCATCAGGAACTTCTGGAAGGAAGATGCCCAGATGCTCCGGATCCTGTGCTCCATGTGGAGGGCGGAGACGGCGATCCTAGGCGACTCCCACACTCAGGAGCTCTTGGTGTTACCCATGGCAATGCTCCTTTGCCGCGCCTACCTCTCGGTCTCTCTCTCTCTCTCTCTCTCTCTCTCTCTCGGATCATGGGGAAAGGAGGGGAGGAAGGTGGCGGCGCTGAAAGAGGAGGGGAGCCAGGGTTCCCTGGGGACCGTCCTGGGGATAAGAAGGGCGCGAGGTGGAGGTGCGGTATGACGAGGATGACGGGAGGAACGGCGACCTGCCCGCTGCCGTTAGCGGACCAGAGAGAGAGGGAGGCGTCGGGGAAGAGGAACAGGAGACGCCGTCTCTTGTCACGAAGGGGTACGGGCCACAGCGGGAGTTGGGAGCTGGGCCGGTTGAGGGTCACTGGGCCGGGCTGCAGCGGCTCCTCTCTCCTTTATTATTTTTTGTGTTCATTTTATTTGTTTGTTTGTATAGGTTTCTTTCAAATGCAAACCAACAAATTAACTCAAATCATTTTGAAACTTTTCCGATGATTTTAGAGGGTTGTGGCATTCAAATAGGGATTAAGAGGGAATAGTTTAAAGGGGAGGAGATTCCCACATACATAATATGTGTATGTGCCAATTTGGGCATTTTACCAGATTACGGTTTTAGTGGAAGAACAAAAACATTTATGGAAATATTGGAAACTAGAAATGGATCCTCCTTTTAAGAAAACAAAATAGAGATATCAAAGAGGGGTAGATTAGGTTGATAGCAACAACACAAGCAAGACAATCATATGCAATGTTTGGTATAATGCTCAAATGCAATGTGGCATGATGACATGAGTATGTTACCATGATGATGCACAAAACAAAAACACCAAGCGATTTTCTAGTAGTGGTTTTACCCGGGGTGCTACAATTCGACACCACTAACAATGGATCTCGCCCTCGAGATCCGCCTCATGGTACGGGGAAAAGGCCGACGATCGGAATCTTCTCGCTTCATGTAGATCTTCGCGACACCACTAACAATGGTTGTTTCTCCGTCTTGAAATCGCGACACCACCAACAAGAGGTCGTTGCACACGTTCCTCGAGAAAACACTTCGGAGAAACAAAGGACGAAGGTAAAGGCATCGAGAAATAAAGCCACCTGTAACTTCGGTGGAAGGAGTAGAATTGCTCGATCCACCGATTCAATATACAAGAGCGAATGATAAGAGTAGTCGGATGGTGGTCAGTCCATCGCGCACCCAAAGCATTACTCTGCACATGAATAGAAGAATTCTGCAACCAACTCTGGGAATTCAGACTGAAGATCTCGACAATCGAGTTCCCGGAAACAAAAGAATGATGTAAGTTCTTCATCGGTTCTGACATAGATGATATCGTCGTGTTTGGAAAACACCGGAAGATACAAAAAAATAGTGATTTTTTGCTCCACTGAAAGATACAATAAATGAAAGATCCATCATATAGCATAAAGACCGGATGTTGAAGCACCGTTATAAGAGGAGGAAGCGAAACCCTGAAGGTACGACGGAAACCCAACCACGAGAATTCCTGGACTCGAAGAAAAGATAAGAGAGCAGATTCAAATCACGCAAAGGTAAGAGGCGAATAGCGGAGGGGTAAGGAGTAAAAGGAGAACTAATTAGATCTATCCAACCGATTTTTCAAAATATTTTTGACACTCTATATCGACCGTTAGCTAGGTTATACTACAATCTGGACCAGTGGGGTATCGTAACTGCTGAGCTCTGATACCACTCTGTAACACCCTCAGAATCGGCCCTATGCAAGTTTTAGCGATTCCCGCCAAACCCGCATAGAAACGATTCAAAGGTGCCCACCAGGCACTTGCGTGCGGGTGGAAAACGAAGTAATATCATTACACAATAGTCCACGATGGAACCCACAGAACACATATATATATAACAAAGACTCAAAGAGTCAAGAATACAGAGTAGGGACAAGATGCAAATTGAGCTAAGAGCCCTGAAGAATAACCAATGGCGTCCATAACCCTGCCCAGGCCAAGCCGGAAGGGTAACCCTGCTAACGACGTCGATCTCAAAACCTGCTTAAACAAAAGGGGTGCCGACAAAGGGCAAAGGAAAAAGAGGCGGTCGATCGAGGCCAAGCACGGCGAGGCTAGAATTCGGCGGTCCTCGCCTACATAGGTATGGTGGACTGAAGCGGCAGCGCAGCATGCACTAAACAACCTATAGAGACTCGATACAACTGGCGGCTATTAGATAGGGATAAGAAATACCTATTCGGTACCAACATAAAACTATCACCAAGCCTACCCATCCTGGTATTTCCCCCTCGAGACCAAACGAGGAAGTCAACCGAGGAACTCACACAGTTGGCAGTTTTATTTATTCAGTTATCGTTGCAGCAGTTACTAGTCAGGTATAGATAGCAAGGGTCATCCTGACATAATAAGCAGTTGGCACTTTTAGTTAACCATTCCGTTGTAGTTGCGACACTTACTAGTCAGATACAAATAGCATGAGATATCCCAAAACCCAGCAGTTGTTGGTACTTTTATTTAGCCATTCCGTTGTAGTTGCAATACTTACTAGTCAGATACAATGGTAACAGGTGACAACCCAAACCAGCAATTGTTGGCACTTTTATTTATCCATTCCATTATAGTGAAGTTGATTACTAGTCATTATAAAGTCAAATTTATAGCACTACTTTAGTTATAGTTGTCTATGATCGAGATACTGTGCTCCAAGTCGTCCATAACCGCGGACACGGCTTTCAGAAAGTTTTACCCTGCAGAGGGGCACAAATAGCAACACGCGCACGATCAACCTCGAGAAAAACCAAATAAAACCCAACGAGGCATCACGATAGAGAAATTGCAAGATTCATATAAATTTCAGGGGGCCACCCCACTAAGCAACCCGCGACAAAGTTGGCCAGCTCTGAGACGGACCCAGAGGTTTGTGTCAATGGCTGTAAACGACTGGGAACCCGAAAGTGTGACTGGGCTTGTCAATACCGTGAAAACGTTCCACTTACCTAAACAGTACAGGCGCTCCACGGGCAATCGTAAATAAAGCAATAAAGCATGACATAAGTACAGGATAGTAATAAAGCCCCAAACTAGTTTGTGGCCCCAAGAAATAATATATGACTCAAGCTCTGGCTAGGGGGATACATGGTCCCACATGCGGATAGTGCGAATATTCAAAAAACAGGTATCAAGTACTCGGGGTCCTCCGGGACACAAGTGGACGGTTAAAAACCAAATAACATCTATTGCCCACCTGTGTCTCCGCATTATTTACCTACTTCAATTTTAGTTATTAAACGACAATTAAAGCCATGATCATCTCCAACATAAAGCATAAGGCATTTCTCCAACAATTGTGGTACTTGACGACACGCAACATCACTTGAGCAAGCGACTACGACATGAAAGTCCAACTATCTACCAAACAACAGGTAATAGGATGTGTCCAAGGCAATATAAGGCTGCAAGGGATACCACGGATACGAAAACTAGAGCATCGCAACACATATAGCAATAGATCAACAGGAGGAAATAAAGACTAGAAATGTAAAATAGGTAGAAAAGGGGAGAATGCTCGCCTAAAAACATTGCCGAAGTTTCATAACCGAAGAACTTGTCGAAGCTTACAACATCTCATCGTCCTATCCGGGAGGAAGCAAAACACTAAAAGGAACAAGCGATGCAGCAATTACAACCAATGCGAAAGAATCGACATGATCAGGATATGATGCATGACATGGCAAGTTAATAATGCAAACTATGTCGAAAAGGTATTAGGGACATAGCACATTGATGATATAGCATTTGTGAGGCATTATTAATACGAAACAATTAGTTCCTATATTTATCATGTTTTCCTTGCATAAACAATACTGATTATAAAACTGCTCTTAATACATGATGCAAAAGATAACATGGATATCATAGTTGGAGAGGTCTCGTCGCGCTGATCGATTTGGACATATTATTTACCGTATTCGGATTTACGGTTTTAAAGTTATGCAATTATTAAAAAAATAGGTATTTGTTAATATTTAATAATTCGAAAATTTTAAATTGCTCAAATATTATTATAAATAGCATAAATAAATTTCTCACATTTTTATGATTCAAAAACATATATTATACTTATTATTCGAATTTATAATTTTAAATTATTATTTAAGTCAAAATTATTAAAGAGGGTCAAAGTCAAAGGTTTGACTAGATAAGGTCAAACCTGGTCAAATTTGAAAATAGTTTTGAATTCATATTGGAAATTCATTCGTATTTCATTTTATAAGTTTTCCCAAATTCGAATTATTTTAAAAGATATGAATTAATTTGGTTTATGACAATTTCTGCAATTTTATTTGAATTATTAAAGCTCGCAACTTTTCTCACTCTAGGCTGAGCTACTCACAGGCACCGACAAGTGGGGTCAGGGTCCACGGGGCCACAGAGAGCGCGCGTCCAGCTGGGAGCTGACACGTGGGCGAGCTAAGGGGTGCGGGTTAAGACTGAAAAACAGCAGGGACTTTTTGCAAAAACATCAGGACCTGGCAGTTTGCAACCTGACGAACTGAACTAAAGATCTGAAAACGAGTTGAATCGGCCTGAACTCGAACGAAGACGGCGAGAAAACGAAGCGGAATTTTGGGTCGCTTCAAAAACAAAACTTGTAGATCTCGTTAATATCTACAACTTTGGTGAAGGGATTTTATCCATACGATAATATCTACAACTTTGGTGAAGGAATTTTATCCATACGATCAACGTACGCGTTGAAAAATATTGTGGAACTCGTCTGGTTCAGATAATCGTTAGACAGATTCATGAAAACTCGTTTCTCGGGCTGATCTTCAGATATCGACTCCGAAAGCTATAGGTAACCAAAAGGAGCGAGATCTTTTGCGTTGGAGAGACGTGATGTAGGGGAACAAGTTTTATTCAGGAAGTTTTCTCAAAGATGCTTCGAGGGCGCCGGGAAAAATTCGGTAAGATAGCGTGACGGTGGACGTACGTGCTGCAACTGCAGGTTTCAGACGGCGAGCGCGGCAGAGCGATACGGAAAGAGGCCGGGCGTTGGCAGTAGTGCGAAATAGAGAGGGAAGACAAGTGGAATTGGTTCGTGGGATCACCGGGAGGATGTCAGAGTAGATGTTGTCGCTCGAGATCAAGGGAGACGGTCGGTGGAGGATGGTGACGGCGACGCGGCGGCTCTCTTCGGGTTCATCAGGAACTTCTGGAAGGAAGATGCCCAGCTGCTCCGGATCCTGTGCTCCATGTGGAGGGCGGAGACGGCGATCCTAGGCGACTCCCACACTCAGGAGCTCTTGGTGTTACCCATGGCAATGCTCCTTTGCCGCGCCTACCTCTCGGTCTCTCTCTCTCTCTCGGATCATGGGGAAAGGAGGGGAGGAAGGTGGCGGCGCTGAAAGAGGAGGGGAGCTAGGGTTCCCTGGGGACCGTCCTGGGGATAAGAAGGGCGCGAGGTGGAGGTGCGGTATGACGAGGATGACGGGAGGAACGGCGACCTTCCCGCTGCCGTTAGCGGAGCAGAGAGAGAGGGAGGCGTCGGGGAACAGGAACATGAGACGCCGTCTCTTGTCGCGAAGGGGTACGGGCCACGGCGGGAGTTGGGAGCTGGGCCGGTTGAGGGTCACTGGGCCGGGCTGCAGCGGCTCCTCTCTCCTTTATTATTTTTTGTGTTCATTTTTATTTTTTTGTTTGTATAGGTTTCTTTCAAATGCAAACCAACAAACTAACTCAAATCCTTTTGAAACTTTTCCGATAATTTTAGAGGGTTGTGGCATTCAAATAGGGATTAAGAGGGAATAGTTTAAAGGGGAGGAGATGCCCACATACATAATATGTGTATGTGCCAATTTGGGCATTTTACCATATTACGGTTTTAGTAGAAGAACAAAAACATTTATGGAAATATTGGAAATTAGCAATGGATCCTCCTTTGAAGAAAACAAAATAGAGATATCAAAGAGGTGTAGATTAGGTTGATAGCAACAACACAAGCAAGACAATCATATGCAATGTTTGGTATAATGCTCAAATGCAATGTAGCATGATGACATGAGTATGATACCATGATGATGCACAAAACAAAAACACCAAGCGGTTTTCTAGTAGTGGTTTTACCCGGGGTGCTACACCTCATCATCCCACTCTACTCCCCTAGATAATGATGAACTTGATGATGAAATGTCTCTTGATGTTAAAAATTAATTAATTGTCTTTGATGAGTTTATGACTAACCTAAAAGGAGATGCTAAGTTACACTTTGAAAACATCCTAGATCAACTTTCACATACTCAAGAGCTTCTAGATGTTAGATGTAAACTTGGGCATGAACACATGATTGAGCTAGAGGCTTTAAACAATGCTCTAGAAGAAGAACAAGAAACTAGGTTATCACTTGAGCTAAAACTTGAAGGGATTGATGAGGCCAATGACAATATTGTTAACAAACTCATCAAAGAGCGTGATCATGCTATTGCAAAATACAAAAGTGCTAAAAGGACAAGATTGAGTTTGGTGTGGTTCATGAAAAACTTGCCGAGGACTTTAGGTTGCTTAACAAGGCCCACAAGGCTTTGGAGAGTGAACTCTTGTCACTCACAAAGTCCCATGAAACGCTTCAAACTCAATTGGCCAATATTCCTTCACCTAGTAACTTCATTCCATCTAGTAGTACAACTATTCTTGAAGAGAATGCTAGGTTGAAGGGGGAGATTGCTAAGGCCACATTGCCACAAGGCAACAAGTCTATTGATGATCTTTTGAGTAAGCAAAGTCCTAGTGGTGATAAAGGGGGCATTGGATTTGTCTCCAATTCTAAGAAGAAGAACAAGAAGAAGAAGGTCAAGCCCACACAAGACACTAACAAGGCCATTGTGGGTAGTAAGACCACAAGTGGTAAAAATATGTCTCATGATGACTTGCGGGTAGTGCTAACCCTCACTATGTTCTAATGCGTGATTATTATGGTGATGTGTATGCACAATATGTTGGACCATATGATGGTTATATTGCTGCTTGGTCTATTTGGGTTCCCAAGACCCTTGTTGCTAACAAAAGAGGACCCATTGAAAAATGGGTACCTAAAAATTAGATTGATCTTTTGTAGACTTATGCTTCCGGAGGGTCAAAGTGGGTGCTTGATAGTGGTTGCACAAGTCATATGACCGGAAGCTCGTCTATTGTCAAGGAGTTAAAGCCTAATGATGATCAAATTACCGTGACATATGCCGACAAATAAAAGTCCAAGGTAATGGGTTTCGGCAAGGTTGTGGTTGCTCACGACATTACACTCGTGAACGCCATGCTTGTTGAGACCCTTGGATACAATTTACTTTATGCCCTTGCTCTTGGTAAGATGGGCTTTGCCGTCTTCATTGATGTAGATATTATGGTCCTCTTGTGGAGCAAGCCTCTCAAGGTCGCTTTCGTTGGGCACGTTGAACATGACTTGTATGTGGTGGACTTCTCGGAGCAAACCACTACATGTCCGATGTGCTTATTCGAAAAGGCCGATGTGGGTTGGTTATGGCATCGCCGACTAGCCCATGTCAATATGAGAACTTTGCAAAGTCTCCATAAAGAGGGCCATATAGTTGGACTAAAAGAAAATGTTTCCTTTGCCAGAGATCATGTTTGCAGGGAATGTGTTCTAAGGAAGATGCATGACGCTCCTCACAAGCCCACGAACCAAATCAAGTCTAACAAGATCTTGGAACTCCTCCATGTGGACCTATTTGGTCCTCCATCTCATGAAAGTCTTGGAGGGAAGAAATATTGTTTGGTGATTGTTGACGACTTTTCAAGATACTCTTGGGTTTATTTCTTCAAGTTGAAGAGTGAAACTCAAAAGAATTTTATCGACTTCATCAACTTGGTTCAACGGCAATACAATGTTCCCGTATTGATTATAAGAAGTGACAATGGCACCGAGTTCAAGAACTACACCTTGAATGATTTCCTTTGTGATGAGGGGATTAAACATCAATATTCCACTACATACACCCCTCAACAAAATGGTGTGGCTTAAAGGAAGAACCGGACTCTTATTGAAATGGCTAGGACCATGTTGGCTGAGTTTAAATCTCCATACAACTTTTGGGCCGAAGCCATCTCCACCGCTTGCCATGCTTCAAACCGACTCTACCTCCGCAATAAAATCAACAAGACTCCATATGAGATACTTACCGGTAACAAGCCCAACATATCTTATTTCCGGGTGTTCGGTTGTAAGTGTTTCTATCTCATCAAAGGTGTTCGTTTGTCTAAATTCGAGTCTAAATCATTAGAGGGTCTTTTTGTTGGCTATGGTCTCGAATCTCACACTTATAGAATCTATGACAAGCTCTCCGGAGCCGTCATAGAATCTTGTAGTGTGACCTTCAAAGAATATGATGGTCCCCAAGGGGGGCGTGTTGATGCTTGTGATGCAGATGAAAATGCCTCAGGATGCCATAGGAAGAATGGGTGTGGGATATATCCGCCCCGTTGAGGAACCCCTTATGGCAGATCGAGAAGAACTATGCTCCACTCGAGTGGAGCCCTCATCTTCACAACGTCAACATGCTCCATCTACCGAAGAGGACATTGACTCAAGCCAAAGACAAGATGTGGACCCTCAACATAGTGATCAATGTGTGAACTCTAGTCAAAGGGAGCTTGGTCCATTCGATGGGTTGTCAAGTGGTGCCAAGTCAATTTTTCAAGGAAGATCCATCCAAAATGTTTTGAGACAAGCTCAAATTGATGCTAGAAGAGCACTTGATCAAGACCAAGGACAATCTTTGTCTCCCAATGTAGAGGATGACACCAATAATGATCAAGGTCAAGTTGATGGTCAAGACGAGGATCAAAATGATGAAGAGGATCCTCCAAGAAACAACACGGAGATCCACGATCGTCGCGAAGCTAGAAAGGAAAGAATGTTGGAACTAAGAGATCACACTCTACAAAATGTAGTTGGTGATCTAAGGAAAGGTATTTCCACAAGAGCACAATTGAAGAGGTTTAGTGAACACCAAGCTCACATCTCCATGATTGAACCAAAGAAAGTGTGGGAAGCTCTTGAAGATTCGGATTGGTTAGAGGCTATGCATAAAGAGCTCAACAACTTTGAGAGAAACAAAGTATGGAAATTAGTTGAGAAGCCAAAGGATCGCCGCAATGTTATTGGAACAAAGTGGATATTCAAGAACAAGCAAGATGAGCATGGAATTATAGTAAGGAACAAGGCTAGATTTGTTGCACAAGGGTATTCTCAAATTGAAGGCATTGATTATGGAGAGACTTATGCACCCGTGGCTCGCCTTGAGTCCATCCGTATCCTTCTTGCTTATGCGGCACATCATAACTTTAAGTTGCAACAAATGGATGTAGAAAGTGCATTTCTTTATGGTCCTTTAAATGAATTGGTATATGTTAAGCAACCCCCAGGATTTGAGGACCCCAACTTCCCAAACCATGTCTACAAACTTGATAAGGAGCTCTATGGGCTCAAGCAAGCCCCACGCACGTGGTATGAGCACCTTAGAGAGTTATTGTTTGACCGTGGCTTTGAGGTTGGGAAAATCGATCCCACTCTTTTTACTAAGAGGGTCAATGGGGAGCTTTTGTATGCCAAATATATGTTGATGATATTATCTTTGGCTCATCTAACAAAGCTTTTAATGATGAATTATCAAAGCTTATGACTAGTAGGTTCCGGATGTCTTTGATGGGGGAGTTGAGAGTATTTCTTGGCTTTGAGATCAAGCAAGTTAGAGTAGGGACATTCTTTAATCAAGCCAAGTATACTCAAGATATGCCCAAGAGATTCAAAATGC
Source organism: Avena longiglumis (assembly GCA_030063025.1). NCBI lineage: Eukaryota > Viridiplantae > Streptophyta > Magnoliopsida > Poales > Poaceae > Avena > Avena longiglumis. Next base: position 437,164,908 of record CP125974.1, on the reverse strand, counting down.
AAGATTCGAATGGAGCTCCTACTCACATGGCTACAAAGACTCATCTAGAACAAAATCCAAATGGTAAAGATGTGGATCAAAAGGTATACCGGTCTATGATTGGTTCTTTACCTTTGTGCATCTAGACCCGATATTGTGTTGAGTGTAGGTGTGTGTGCAAGATATCAAGCGGCTCCTAAAGAAAGCCATTTAATGGCGGTCAAGAGAATCTTTCGATATTTGGTTCATACCCCTTTTTATGGTCTTTGGTATCCTCAAGTCTCAACATTTGCTCTTTGTGGATACACGGATTCCGATTGGGCGGGTGACAAGGATGATAGAAAATCAACATCCGGGGCTTGCCAATTCCTTGTTAGGTCCTTGGTATGTTGGTCTTCAAAGAAGCAAAATTGCATATCTCTCTCCACCGCCGAAGCCGAGTATGTGGCAGCTGCTAGTGCTTGCACTCAATTGCTATGGATGAGGCAAACTTTAAAGTAATACGGTGTCCATTGTGACAAAGTGCCTCTTCTGTGTGACAATGAAAGTGCCATCAAGATTGCCTACAACCCGGTGGATCACACAAGGACAAAGCATATTGATATTCGCCATCACTTCATTAGAGATCATGTTGCTCGAGGTGATATTGATCTATCATATGTATCAACCAAAGATCAACTTGCCGATATATTCACGAAGCCACTTGATGAAGCAAGGTTTTGCTACTTGAGGAATGAACTAAATATCATAGATTCAAGGATATTGACTTGATATTATTGCACTCTCACCTATGTTTCATCTCATATTTGGTCTAGGTGTAGGCATGGATATAGGGGGAGTGCGGTCCTAATTGATTGGACCATCCCTCCCCCCATTATTCCCAAAGCAATCAAAATCATTCCTCTTAATATCATTTGGTGATATGTGATCTTAATGATTAGTTTTGGTAATGGACCCAAGATATATCTTCGTGGTTCCAAGCCAAGTATACTCAAATATGGTGGACTAGGCCACCGCCCTCTCTCATTTTAGAGGTTGGCACTTACTCATGTTTGTCATTTGCTTGATTTTAGTCTCTTGGAGTTTTTCTGATTATTTTCGAACTTCTATGTCTCTTGTTGGTTCTTCACAGTTTGATGTCTCAACCTAAGACCTTTCTCTATCTTAAAAACCATCTATCTCTCATATATGTCCCCAAACACCTTTCCTGGAACTTTTGTTCGAGGAGGACCGGAGTCTCCGGTGTAGGCCGGAGTCTCCGGTGTAGACCGGAGTCTCCGGTCTGGACGGTTTCTGTCACTTAAAGAAGGGGGCACGGGGTGAACTAGAACAGCAGTTCCTCATTCTTCACCTCGTCTCCTACCTCCAAACCCGTTGCCTCCTCCTCCAAAAATCCTCCCCGGAGGTCAAGAAGCCCCCGGGATCCGCCGTGCAGCCGGCCAACCTTCCCCTCTCCTCCATTGGGTCATTCCCACCGGAGGAATTGATCCCATGGACAGATCTGGCACCTCTCCTCTCCTATTTTCTCCTAGGGTTCATTCCTAGATGTGTTTTGAGGATTGTTGCTGATTTTTCCATTGGAATCACTTGTTTGCATGCACTCTAGTACTTTAGCCTTGTTGCATTGCCCGATCTACTAGATTCACCCTCACCAGCATCTCTCCATCGGATACCCGAGCCTCCTGACCGGAGATTCCGGAATGAGGTCCAGAGACTCCGGTCCAGGCCGGAGACTCCGGTCTGAGCCGGAGACTCCGGTATAAGGTGCGGAGGCTCCGGTGTTGGGTGAATCAAAATAGTCCAGAAATGCATCAAAGTTCTTGTACTGTATCTTTGGGACATATATACTCATATCCATAGTATCTCCCTCACTGCTGTTCATAGGTGATGGTTCTAGTCGTCCTCGTCGTACCAAGGCCAAGTCCCAAAGGGGCAATCCTCGCTATGATGAAGCTCAAGGTCATTTATCGTGCCTCCGTCCAACCGGAAACAGCGGGCACGTGATGCAGCTTACATGAAGAAGGATCAGGAGAGGCCTGAACGGGAGGAACATGCAAAGAGAGCCAAGTATGACAACCTGCAGTCCCTAGCCAAGATGTCTAAAGAGGAGTACCGTGAGATGAGAAAGACAGATTTCTATGCGCTGCCTCGTACCAGTGAAGACCCTCATTTCTGGAGGAAAGAATAGGCTGTGTTCATGAAGGATGTGTATGGTGTACTCACCAGATCACCTGTCTGCCCTCAGAAGTTCATGAATATTGAGCAAATGCGCCAGAGCCCTTACTTAAATGATGCCCTGTGGATCTGTGAGAAGCTGGGTCTCTACAACTTGATGGAGCTGCGCGAAGACTACAGTGTGCACCTTGTTCAGCAGTTTTATGCCACAGTGGTGTTTGGGTCTGATCATGACAGGACCATGGTGTGGATGACTGGCACTACTCGCTGCACGGCTACCTTTCATGACTTTTCCAATGTCATCTTTGCAACCTTTCATGGAGTATCTACTCCTATGGGACAGCGCATGCACTCAGCAGCTTTGGGTGAGAACAAGTTGAAGCTGGCACCTCTGTATGATGGTGGTGTTGTGGGGGGCTCCAAGGGACTCAAGACCCTCTACAACCTTATGCTGAGGATTTTCCGTCACACTATTGCTCCAAGTGCTGGAAATGATGATGCTATCAGGGGTGGGCTTGTCAACCTCCTGTACCATACTCACCGGACCATCAATGCTGGACCAGAGGCTGATGCTGCACCCATTGATGTGATTGACTTCATTATCGAGGAGATGTTCCATGCCATTCTTTACAAGAAATCTCCTCCATATGCACCCTTGGTTATGAGTCTCATCAACTCCCAGGAGCATGATTCTCCACATGGCATACCACCACACATCACTGTGCACTCTCTGGTCTCTCTGTAGCAGAAGGGGCACATGGGGCCTGCTCCAAGGCGTCGCTATGGGAATGATGATGATGAGGAGATTGAGACGGAGAGGGCTCCCTCTCCACCTAGAGTTTGGAGGAAGAATGCCTCCAATGCCCCTATGCCTACTATGACTCGAGACTATGTGGATGAGAGGGTCAAGAAGGCCAGCTTTTGGGAGAGAACCCTCTGTTTCATGAACGTTGACATTCGCAAGCAGTAGCATGCATCCTACCAAAGCAACCTCCGCATTGAGAAGCTTCTCAAAGAGATCAAGGACAAGGGTGCTGCGGATACTGAGGAAGGTGAAGATGAATACAATGATGAGCCTGGGGCTCAGCAGTCCATAGAGTCGGATCACACTCTCTCATTTGGGGCATGGAATGCCCAACAGGATAGTGTGGTAGACTGGAAGACGTTTGCTGATGTCACCTCAGGGTTTGGATACCAGAGTACTTCCTCTTCTCGCCCTCACGGCAAAGGGCCTGCTGTCCCTGAGGATGATGATGATGATGATGACTATGACCAGGATGAGGGTGACCAGGATGAGGATGACCAGGATGAGGATGAGGATGCCGAGGATGACGATGACTACTGAGTTATTGGGGCGCTAGTATAGGTCTTTTCCCTTTTCGGTGTTTCGATGCCAAAGGGGGAGAAGACATTCTCATCGCTTTGCATGGGACTTGGGATTTGCGACTATCTGCCTTTATTTGCCTTTTTATTTGGATATTCTAACTTGAACTTTATGTGTGTTATCTGCTGTTCTTATGTGTGTCTATGACTATGTGCTTGTGTGCAACACCTATCGTAACTCATGTGTTCTATCGTTGATATTATCTTCCTTACATGATTTACTTCATTATCTTGCTGCACATAGTCAGGGGGAGCCATTTATATGTTATTCCATGCAAATCACTTGTTGTCATCGAACACCAAAAAGGGGGAGATTGAAAGGGCATTTATTGTCATAATCACTTTTGGTGTTCTTTAACAACAAGTAGATCATTTTACTGTTTGTTATTGTCCACAGGTTGGTATTATCATTGATAAACTGCACACATATTCTTGGGAAAAGACCACATTCATTTTTCACTGATCTGGAAACTCCAGACCGGAGTCTCCGGTCTGCCAAGACCGGAGTCTCCAGTGTGGTCCGGAGTTTCCGGTTCTGGCTCCGGTGGTGCTTCCCAAGACCTGGCTGGGACAGTCTGACTATTGGTCCGGAGGCTGCACCGGAGGTTACTCTGGAGTCTCTGGACTTTGGTTAGTCCGGAGTCTCGGGTGTTGGAAGGCCGGAGTCTCCGGTGTTGCTGGTGCAGAATTGTCCTGGGTCAGTCAGAAGGGCAGTCCAGAGACTGGTCCGGAGATTGGCCGGAGTCTACGGTGTGGACCGGAGTCTCCGGTCTCTAGACCTGAGTCTCCGGACTGACTTTTCTACAACGGTCAGAAAACGGTTCGTGGAGGGGGATGTCTATAAATAGGGACCCTTATCTTCTTCCTCCAGTTGCTCAAGCTGCTCAAGAACACCAACCCCATTAGAGCCACCAAATCTACAAGATCTCTTCATCCAACCATCCAAAGTCATTGATCTTTGGAGAATCGAAGGAGGAGGCCTTGATTTACATCTTCACCAAGAGAGATCTTCATTTCCCCCTCATTCACTTGAGGCCCCCCAAGATCTAGTGTTTCTTTGGAAACCCTAACTTTGATTTGGTTCTTACAAGCTTGTCTTTGATTTGTCTTGACAGCTTGCTTGTATTTGGGAGCCTCCAATTCAGTTGTGGATGTGTGCCCCGAACTTTTTGTAAAGGTGCCGGCTTCCACCTTGAAGGTTGCCGATATAGTGGAAGGTGAATAGAGCCTGTTGGGGTGAGGTTCATCGGAGAACAAGGGAGGCCTCTCGTCGTGTTGGTGGTTTGAAACCACCCCCTCTCCAAATGTAGACGTACTTCCCCTCAAAAGGAAGGAACTACGGGAAACAAATCCGTGTGTCTCCGCGTCCACTCCCTTGGTTACTTCTATCCTTTACCGCACTTTACTTACTTGTTCTTGCTTAGTTTTGTGTTAGTTTGTGCTTGTTTGACATATAGGTAAATTCACCATAGTTGCATATTTTAGAGAATTTACCTTTCTTGTCAAACCCTAATTTGAAAAAGAGTAAAATTTGAAGTAGCACCTATTCACCCCCCCTCTAGGTGCCCATACGATCCTTACACAAAAGGGTAAACCCTAGACCCTATAACCGACTAGATCTGTGCCTGGGACCTGCCTAAGTCTATATAAAGGCCATGAGGGCACGACCTAGATCTCTCTCTCATACTTTCGCATACGCACCTCCACGCCAGATTGCATCTGCGCACCCCTGTAATCATCGGTTCCGCCGTAATCAAGAGTAGACAAGCAGGAGTAGGGTTTTCCCTCCGGGGGCCTGAACCTGGGTAAACCTCGTGTCCCGTGTTGCTTGTTTGCTAACCGTTCCACGATCTCCAGCATCCCCATCTTCTTCAAAACCCAAGTACATAACAATGGGCATTGACAAGATTAAACCTCGTCAATTGGCGCCGTTTGTGGGAACTAGGGACGCTGATTGTGCGATCGTGACGGTCCAAACCCGAGCGATCTACAACTCTGCGGCGACGGAGAGCCACCTTCTCTTCAGCGCTTTCGATTTCACCGCCCACTCACCAGCCACCATGAAGGACTTCGAGCCCGTAGACGACGGACTCGAGATCCTGTTCGGGAGCTTCTGCTTCGAGGTGGGGCAAACCGGCACCCTCCGCCTCCCAGAGCGGGTGGTCCTACCATCAATCAGGCCCTCTTCGTGGGCCTCACACCCTGTGCTACGCACATCATCATAAACAGATGAGTCATACGACAGCAGCAGCTGCAACTCCGATCTGTGCGATCCGCCATCGAATGAAGGGACCTACAGTTCTGGATCCGAAAGCTGCGGCAGCAGCGGACCAATCTACAAGCGCTACCAATGCGCCGTAGTCATCCAGAGCGACGTGGATCAGCAAGCGCCCAACCCGCCGCCCAACCCGCCACCTAATCCGCAGGATAGAAACGGCAGGAACAGAAGAAGCCAGTCCCCCCCGCCCGAAGGGGACAACGACGGCCAGGTCATCCACCTTAGAAAAGAAGGATGGGCCCAGGCACGCGCCGCCGTGGCGGGCAGCACGATCCTGCCAGCAGATGCCTCATGGGACCTGCTGATGCCATACCACTTGCTCCTGATTGAGGAGCACAAGAAACGTGTCAAGATTCAAGAGGTGCTTTACAAACGCAAACAAGCAGCCTCGGAGTCCAGCGCACGACGAGCTGTGCCCTCTGCCATGGGCATCGGCTCCAGCTCGAACGGCAACCACGGCAACAAGCATCGCTCCCGGACGGAGAACATGGATCCCAAGGAGCGCCGTGAGGTGACCCGAACCCTCCACGCATCCTTCATGGAGATGGATGCCGATGGCAACATCATCACGAAGACGCCGCAAGCTGCGATCATGGCAGCCACCGCGTACCTCGCGTCCCACCCACCTCCGGAGGGGGACCCAAAAAGAGCCATGCACAAGTCCGCACTCACCGGACTCGGGCTCGTCGGAGCCGCGCTCCATCAAGAAGCTCATACGGAGCCGAAAAAGAAAGCTACGGTCAGGTTTGACCGCATCCCCACTCCTTCATCCGAATAAGAGGACCATGACCTTCCTCGAAGGCACAAGAGATCGCGTCATCGCAGCCGCGATTACGACGCCAGAGACGCATTCACACAGCGCAAAATCGATAAAGCGCGAGCCAAGCGCGTATGCTCGTCTGAATCCGAGATGGACAAAGACGAAGGAGAACTCTGCGGAGCCCGGTGCTTCAGCAGATCTGTCCAACGGACACGGATGCCGCGAAAATTCAAGCTTCCTTCGGATACTCCGAAGTTCGACGGCACACAGGACCCCAAGGCGTGGCTCAGCAACCACCTGTCATCCGTCAAGCTGCACGGTGGAAACAAGGAAACTGCCATGCAATTCCTTTAGTTGCAGCTGACAAGCGCAGCCCAGATCTGGCTTAGCAGCCTATCTTCAGGATCCATATGAAGCTGGGAGGAGCTGGCTTACAGTTTCATCCGAAACGTCAAAGGAACCAGTAAGAGGCCCACCTCGATCGAGGAGTTGTGAGCCTGTACTCAACAAACGGTAGAATCCATTCGCTCGTACATACTGCGCTGGTCCAACACCAAAAACTCCGCGGCGCACATATCCGAAGAAAGGGCCATCGACGCCTTCAAGGACGGTGTCAAGCGCCAGGACTTCTAGGAGGAACTTGGGCGCGTCAAGCCCAAGACACTCGACCACCTCATGGACATCGCCAACAGGTGGGCCGATGGCGAAGATTCCGTCCACCGGGCACAATCGGAGGAAGAGGACGATTACGGCCGACGACGGGAGCGCCGTAATAAGAGGAGACCGCACCTCTACGACGATCGCGATGGACCCGACATGGTCGCGGTCGGCTACGCCGATCACCGCAACGATGCCAACCGCAACAGCAGCGGATACCGCAGAGGCAACTTCCGCGATGAAGGACACCCAACGCAGTCGTGGCAGTGCCGCGGTCGCGACGATGGACCCTCGGCATACGAAAAACTGTCGGGTCCATGCACCATCCACTTCTACATCGGCAAGAAGGATGGTAAGAAGAAGGCAAGCCACATGCTCAAGGACTGTCGCGAGTTCCAGAAGCTCAGCGAAAGCATGGTTCAGATGAGGTATCAAGCTCCACCCCCTGGATTTGGGAATGCACCCGCACGAGGAGAGATAGCGCATGGAGCTCCTCCACCGCGACTTGTAGGAGGCCCGAACCAACCAGTCACACCAGCATAAAACAACGCTGGTCATGGGTATCCCCCGCCGAAAGGAGCACTGATGATCCAGAAGGGGCGCCCCACGAATAGGGTGCAGAAGAAAATCACCCGTCAGATCAACCTGGTCGTGACAACTCCACCCGCCATCCCTGAGTACCTCAGCGGATCGGAGTCCTGCATCACGTTCAGCCGTTCAGATCACCCTTGCCAGATCCCTCGCCCAGGTCATGCTGCCCTGGTGCTGGAGGCACAGATCGGAGGTTTCGAGATGAGCCGCGTCTTCATGGACGGCGGTAGCGGCATCAACCTGATGTTCGCAAGTACTCTAGCAGCAATGCGAATCCCGCTGTGCAGCCTGGAACAGTCAGACACAACATTCCATGACATCGTCCCAGTAAATATGGCCCGACATCATCTTTGGCAAGCCGGACAACTTCCGATGCAAGCGGCTCGAATTCGAAGTGGTGGACTGGCTATCACAATACCACGCCATCCTCGGGCGCATAGCATTCACAAGGTTCTTGGCTGTACCACACTACGCGTACCTGCTACTCAAGATGCCAGGACCCAGGGGCGTCATCACGGTCCACGGGAGCTTCACCCGATCGGACCACTGCGACAGGGACTTCAATAGAATCTCCCAGTCATTCAGCATGCAGGAGGAGCTCGTAAGGCTCCGCGAGGTGACGGACAACGGGGCACCCCCAGTCGCACGACAAAACGCACCTGATATGTCTTTTGACTCTACCGTCAACACAAAGAAGGTGCAGGTCCACCCGACGGATGCCTCCAAGACAACGCTGATCGCTAACGATCTCAGCCCCGCATAGGAAAGCGCGCTCGTCGAATTCCTCCGTGAGCGCTGGGAAATCTTCGCCTGGTGTCCTGCGGACATGCCAGGAGTTCCCAGGGAATTCGCCGAGCACGCACTAAACGTCTTTCCAGACACCAAGCCCGTCAAGCAGTCCATCCGGAGACTGTCCGAGCCGCGGGCCGAAGCCATCGGGATGGAAATCAACAGACTACTCGCTGCAGACTTCATCCGAGAGATTAAAGAAAGCGAGTGGCTCGCCAATACAGTGATGGTCCCCAAAAAGGACACGGACATCCTGCGGATGTGCGTGGACTTCACGTCGCTGAACAAGCACTGCCCAAAGGATCACTTCCCTCTTCCTCGGATCGACCAGATCATCGATTCGACCGCAGGATGCGAGAAACTCTCCTTCCTCGACGCCTACTTAGGCTACAACCAGATTGGACTCAAGGTCGAAGACCAAGAGAAAACGGCATTCATCACGCCGTTCAAAGTGTTCTGCTACAACACAATGTCTTTCGGGCTAAAGAACGCAGGTGCCACGTACCAGCAGTGCATGCAGGCATGCTTGAAGGACCAGATCGGTCGCAATGTCCAAGTCTATGTCGACGACATAGTCATCAAAACCAGGGAGGCGAGAACACTCATCGACGATCTCCGCGAGACGTTCGATAATCTCGACCGCTAAAGGATCAAGCTCAACCCCGAAAAGTGCGCCTTCGGCGTCCCATCGGGTCAGCTGCTTGGTTACTTCATCTCCCAGCGGGGGATCGAGGCGAACCCGAAGAAAATACGGGCCATAATGGTCATGGAGAAACCGAAGAATCTCAAGGGTGTCCAGCAGCTCGCAGGGCGAATAGCGGCATTGAGCAGGTTCATCAGCCGCATGGGCGAGAAAGCCCTGCCAATCCAACAACTACTACGCAAGGCAGACAAATTCGAATGGACACCTGAAGCGGACGAGGCATTCGAAGATCTGAAGCGGCTGCTCTCCACCTCGCCCGTCTTGGTTACGCCAAAGGAGCGCGAGCCCCTACTGCTGTACATAGCAGCCACACACCAGGTGGTAAGCACCGTTCTGGTGGTCGAGCGACCCGAAGAAGGCAAGACCCACGAGGTCCAACGCCCAATCTACTACCTCAGCGAGGTATTGACGCCAACAAAGCAGAGGTACCCTCACTACTAGAAACTCGCCTACGGCGTGTTCATGATGGCTCGTCGGTTGAGCCATTATTTCCAGGAGCACCAGGTGATGGTCATCAACGAAGCACCCCTGAACAGCATCCTGAACAACCCGGAGGCCACAGGACGCGTGGCCCTGTGGGGCATCGAGCTGTCACCCCTAGACATCATCTACGAGAAGCGACTCGCAATCAAGTCTCAGGTCCTCCCGGACTTCCTTGTACACTGGATGGAGCTGCAGCTGCCAGACACCCCAGACATGTCGCAGTCATGGACGATGCATTTCGACGGCTCCAAGCGCGAAGCTGGAGCGGGAGCCGGGGTCATACTGACCTCCCCGCAGGGCGACAAGATGAAGTACGTCCTTCGGATGAAATTCCGAGCTTCCAACAACGAGGCCGAATACGAAGCCCTCATCCACGACATGAGGATGGCAAAGATCTGCGGCGCAACGCGCCTGGTCATCTACGGTGACTCCAACCTCGTCGTCCAAAAGACGATGAATGAGTGCGATGCACACGCCGAAAACATGATCGCGTACCACGCACTCTACAACTCACTCGAGGGAGAATTCGACGGCTGCGAGCTTTGGCATGTTGGAAGAGAAAGCAACAAGGAGGTCGACAGACTCGCCAACATCGGCTCCACCTGCGCAAGGATGCCACCAGGTGCGTTCCTCGAACAGATTTGCGTGCCATCCATCAAGCGTAAATTCCCCAAGGGATCACCCGAAGAAGCAGAACACTCGGGGGCTACGCTACCCAAAGGTCATGAAGGACCCGAAAAAGTGGACACAGAGGTCGCCACGGTCAACCTGATGCAGGTCATGGCAGTCGAAGAAACCTGGACACGACCGTACCTCCAGTACTTGATAGACGGAGAACTACCTGATAGCCCGACAGATGCCCGACGCATATCTCGCCGGTCAAAAGCCTTCACCATCATCAATGGCGAGCTGTACAAGCGCAGCATTTCGGGTGTACTACAAAGGTGCGTCACCATCGGTGACCGGAAAACCATACTTCAAGGCATCCACGAGGGCATCTGCGGCCATCACGCAGGCAGTCGCTCCCTTGTCGCCAAATCTCTACGAGCTGGATTCTACTGGCCAATGGCCATGAACGATGAAAAAGATATCGTCCGAAGATGCAAAGGGTGCCAAAGGTTCGCCAACAAACCACACGCACCCGGGTCAGAGCTCAGGCCCATACCTTTGGCCTAGCCTTTCGCCCAATGGGGCCTCAACATGATCGGGAAACTGCCAAGGTCCTCGAAAGGGGGGCACGTCTACCTCCTGGTCGCAGTCGACAAATTCACCAAGTGGATCGAAGCAATGCCGGTCACTAACCAAAAGGGCAAGACTGCCGTCAAGTTCTTTGAATCCATTGTCTACAGGTTCGGCATACCGCATAACATCATCACCGATAATGTATCAAACTTCATCTCCAAAGAATTCCAAGACTTCTGCGAAGGCCTCGGAATCAACATCACATACGCCTCTGTGGCGCACCCGCAAACGAACGGGCAGGTGGAAAAGGCCAACGGCCTAATCGGCGCTGGAATCAAGAAGCGCCTCATGAGCCCACTCGAGCGACTCGCCGGAGCCTGGATGAAATAGCTACCCTCCGTCCTATCGAGCCTGCGTACCACACCAAACAGCTCCACCGGCTACACGCCGTTCTTCATGGTGCACTGGGCCGAAGCCATGCTGCCAGCCGAAGCATGCCACCAGGCCCCCCGGGTCGTCGCTTATAGCGAAGCCGAATCCACGGCTGCACTCGAAGACGCCGTCGACACACTCGACGAAGAACGATACATAGCAGCATCTCGATCAGCGGTGTACCAGCAGAGTCTCCACAACTACCACAGCCGACGGCTGCGCCCAAGGTCCTTCGTCGAAGGAGACCTCGTCTTGCGACTCAAGCAAGAGCGACCGAAGAAATTCGAGTCACCGTGGAAAGGACCCTACATCATCACCGAAGTCATCACAGGTGGCGCCTATCGCCTCAAGCACGTGGAGTCTGGAGTCGCATACTCCAACCCATGGAACATCGCACAGCTGCGATGATTCTACCCTTAGCTACCTACCCCTTTACTTTCAATAAGGCTATTCAGCCAAGGCTACCCAGCCAAACAATGTACCTCCTCCATTATGATATAAATAAAGCTAAGTGTCTCGCCCCAAAATTTTGTTTTCTATTCGCACTTTTACTCCATGCTACAAATGCACTCGGGGGCTCCCCCTACCTCACGATTTCGTCGACTGAGGATAACACATGTACAACTGAGTAGCTGACCACGTCAGGCTAATGAAAAGGACACGTATGCGAACAAATCACTACGTGCTCAAACAACAACCAAACCTTTATAACAAAGGGCAAAACATGCCCAGTCAAATATATACAAATTTTACATCTATTTCTTTTACAGGTACTACCTACTCTGAAGAATAACCTGAGCACGCTGCTCAAACAGATCTACGATCTCTTCGGCATACTGCCTTACAGCCGCATAATGCGGACGCATATCCCACACACCACCATCTGGCCGAAGGGGTGGCCCAGCCGCTACAGCGGACAGATCTACATCAGGGTGATGTAGCCTCACAAGGGACATCACAGCCTTCACCCCTGGGACGAGCTGATGCCGCACCAATTCCTTGACACGATGCACGTTCTGAAACTTCGACAGAAGACAAGAGAGGGTTGACGGTGCAGCATCCAGCGGAAACATCACATGCAGAACCGACGCGAGTGAAGTCTGCACCTGACGAAGCACCCGAGATACTTGGTGAACACGATCTTGCACCGTCGCAAGGACCATGGCACGGTCACGATCCATCCAGAAGAACCCACCGACTTCCATGTCCTGTTGAGTCAAGCAATTGACCCGAACAGTAACACGCTCCTTCTCCTCCCTTGGATCAAGGTTAGCACCTGCAATACTTGCACAAAAGTAAGATGCAATGCCAGCAGGCGCATCCGAAGAAATGGGCAGCAGCTCGAAATACTTACACTAAATCTGCTCGGATAATCGAAGCAATTCCGCCATCAAGTACTCCTCTCTGGCAGCACCTCGATCTGCCTTGGGCTTCCAAACGTCGGCATGACCACGCACCCCTAGCAACTCTTTCTCGAGACTACGAACACGGTCTCAAAGAAACGCAAGCTGCGACGAATCATCCAAGGATGGCCGCAGCCGCGTTGCAGGCGAGGTGTCAACGGGATCAGCACACGAATGACCCTAGATCAACAGAAAGGCAAAGACATGAACACGCAGACGAAGGAGCATATAACTCAACAAATTCATTAAGTGCATCAAAAGCCACTACGTGTCACAAGGATTTGTTCATCAAAATAATTACAACAAAAGAGACTACAACTATCCTACAGCTACAGCGCCTAAGACGCGGCACCCTGAGTAGCCTTGGAGCCGGATTTCCTTGTCTTGGCTTCCCCCTGCTGCCGTAGCACGTACTCGGCCAGCAGATCAATCAGCTTAGGCCCATAACGCTTACAGCGAGCAGCATAGGTAGTGAAGGCTACCTCGGATCCATTATCAGTCGTCGGCATTTGGGAAGTGACCTGGGGAAGGTCCAGCTCTGCTCCAGCCGCCAAGGCCATTGCCAGCCCGACGGATGCGCCGATGCCCTTCTTCTTGCGCTTGTACGCCACAGGTGCTTCGACTGACAGTGCCTCCGCCAGAGCATCAACATCATCAAGGGCCGTGCCCTTGGGGACAAGCTCCCAAGGACCTCCTTGGCCTTGGCAAGCGAGTTGACGACGGTGCTGCAACGATCTTCAACCACCGCAGGAGCATCATCCAGAGCACTCCCGTGCTCCAAAGCACCGCGATCAAACTCGATGCCGGCGGCATCTAATGTAGGGGTTCGTAGCATGGAAAACAAAAATTTTTCTATCGCATACAAACAAACAAGCCAAGATCTATCTACTAGATTGTAGCAACGAGTCGATGGTATAACTTACCCTCGAAGATTCCAAAGCGTTTAACGAGAGCAGATTCTCGTGGGTGATGTAGTCGTACTCTTCCGATCTCAAGATCGTAGACGATCCTTCCAGCGCCACGTTCAAGCAGGCCCCGCAATCGGTCACACGTTCGGTACTGACGAAGACCTTCCTCTCCTTGTTCCAAAGAAGCGGAGGATGTAGCACTCCTCGCGATTCCGGCAAGACAACGGCGTGGTACCGGAAGTAGAGGGAGATCCCGCAGGCTTCGCTTAAGCCGGTGTAGTATGGTGGAGCTTATGAGAGAGGCTATTAGTGGTCTAGTAATTAGACACACCAATTAGAAGGCTCTAAACCAATTAGAAGGCTCTAAACCAAGCTAAAGCAATTAGAAGCTCTAAACCAAAACGGCTCTAAACCGAGATCTAGAGTAGAAAGTTATGTGTCTCTAGGAGGAGCCCTGCCTCCTTTTATGGGAGGGGGTCATGGCCAGGAGGGAGGAGTCCCTCCCAACTCGCCTTGGCTGGCGCCGCTGGAGGAGTCCAACTCCTCCTCCAGTTGGTTCCAACTCCTCTTGCTTGTTTCCCACAGGTTTCTTGTTTTGGCTTGACTTTCAAACCGGACATTTGACTTTTCTGTTTTAGGATTCAATTTAATCCTTTATTTGGGACAGCAAGAACACTTAGTACATGATGCAATCATTCAATGAGCAATGACACATTCATGTACCCTTCCCCGGAGTGCGGACAATCCGAACCTTCTAGAACATTCCCGATGAAAACACCTAATCATTCCCGAACTCAAACGGACTTTCCTTATATGAATCTTATTCTCGGACCATTCCGGATCACCTCGTGATATCCGGATCCCATCCGAGACTCCGAACAACATTCGGTCTCTTTCTCATAATACCATAACTACTCAAACAACGTCGAATCCTTAAGTGTGTCTCCCTACGGTTCGTGAATTATGCGGACATGATCGAGACACTTCTCCGAACAATAACCAATAGAGGAATCTGGAAATTCATATGGCTCCCACATATTTCTACGATTACTTTGCGATCGAATGAACCACTTACATACGATACCAATTTCCCTTTGTCTCACGATACTTTACTTATCCGAGGTTATGATCGCTTGTATCTCGCATACCTAGTTCAACCTCACATCGATAAGTACTCTTTTCTCGTTCCGTGATATGTGATCCCTTGTGACCAAGTCACATGCTTGCAAGCTAATTGGATTACATTTCACCGAGAGGGCCCAGAGTATATCTATCCGTCATGAGGATGGACAAATCCCACTCTTGATCCATGTGTTTCAACCAATACTTTCCGAACACTTAATGCCACCTTTATAGCCACCCGATTCACGGTGTGGTGTTTGATGTCATCAAAGCATCCATCCGGTAAAGGTGATATGCATGATCTCATGGTCGAAGGAATTAGGTTACTATGTATCGTAAAGCATATAGCAATTGAACTATTGAAATGACTTGATCTTTATGCTACGCTTATCTATAGGAGTATGTCCATCACATCATTCTCCTAATGATATGACCTTGTTGTTAATAACATCTCTATGTTCATGATCGGAAACCATGATCATATATTAACCAACAAGCTAGTTTAACAAGAGGCTTTACTAGGGACTCTTATTTTAGTTTACAAATCACACAAGTATTAATGTTTCGTTAATACAATTATAGCATGGTATGTAAACATTTATCATAAGTGTGAAGATATGATAATAACCACTTTATTATTGCCTCTTGGGCATATCTCCAACATCTCCCACTTGCACCGAGTCAATAATCTAGTTTCAAACCTTTGTGTATTCAACACCTATGGCTTTCCGGTGTTGTATGTACACGATTGCTAGTGGTCAACTGATCTCGGATCCGACACTTCCGTGTCCGTGTGTAATTGCATGTGTTTATGCCTCTACGCATCACTCATTCTCTAATGAGATGGCTTTGTATAAGTTTGGTCTTTCGTGTGACCTTTAGTTCTTTGGGGATAAAACATGTTGATAATATTGTCGCACAATATATCTTCATAGTATTATCCCATTGTGAACTACACCTAGTTTGATAACAAACTACTTGACACAAATGCCCTCTTTAGCTGCTATTATAGCAGTCATATACTTAGCCTTTTGTTGTAGTATCTGTCACAATGTCTTAACTTTGGAACTCATCCAAATCCATTATGGAACTTACTTTCCATTATATTGTGCCACCCTTAATTTAGATTGAGATAAACTTAATTTGCACTTTGTGACAAAACTAGTATCAATGTAGTACTTCTACAATGAACTAACCATCTATTTGTCACTTCTACAAACAATATATTCTTAGTTCTTCCAAAAGATCATAAGAATATCCTTACTATTGTCCAATGATCATCTTATGAATCATTCTGGTATATGCTCATAACATTTAGAGCATAGGACATATCTGGATTTGTACACATCACAAAGATGATTGATATAAATACTCTTTGTGATCAAGTATCAATCTATACTTGAATTTTGTTTCACTTGCCAAATGTCAATACACTTGAATATATCATCAACATTGAACTTGTTCAATCCTTTTCTCGTATGACAAGAACCTCTCTTATAGTTTCTATATTGAACTCATTCAATATCTTGTCTATGTACTTCTGGCACAACCATATTAGCGTCTATTGATGCCAAATATTTGGGTTTTGCCTAAGTATTTCATCAGGATGAAATTCTTAATATGTGTTAATAAAAGATACATTATTTCCAATCAACAATATGTCTTCCACATAATGTATTAGAAACATGTCTTAGCATTCCCACTTAATTTCTTGCAAATGCAAGCTTCTTCATTGTCTCTGATGAAATTAAACTCTTTTAACAGTTTCATCATAGTGAAGATTCCAACTCCGCTATGCTTACTTTAACCATTGAAGTTCGCATATGCTTTTAGCATCCTTTGAATTAACAAAACCCTATGGACCGTGTTATGCACATGTCCTAGGTAACGATTCTATTAGAAGAACTTGTTTTGTTTATTCTACTACCATATAACAAAATTATATGTAGTGGTTGCTACATTAATCCGTCTAGACTAAATATCACTATGACAGATCAAATCTTGTCATAGTCAACCTTTGAACATTGTTGTGAACTCTTTCCCAACATGTCGACTATTTCATAGATGTGAAACATCCATGTCTTTTTCTTTATAGATCCAGACACAACTATAAGGTCTTACACCTTTCTCGAGGGTCCTTCAAGTTCAAAACTTGATTTTCTCGTGTATGGAACTATCACGGATTTTATGGCTTCAAGCCATTTTACGGAGTCAGGGCCCATCATCGCTTCTTTGCATGTAGTCGGTTCATTATTCTCAAAAATGATTCAACCCTCAAATCTTGGTATTTGATTGTTTACCCGACCTACTTGTTTCAATAGGAACTTAGATCTCCGTGATCACAACCTTTGAGGCACGTGAGCCATGAGCATTGTTGCTGCCTCCGGAACACTTTTCGGCGTTGCGCAACTCTGCACATATAGCTAAGGTTCTTTCAACCTTATCAAAGTTCTATTGTCCTCCCACTTAACTTTTCACGAAAAATTCCTTCTTTAAAGAAACTTGACGTTCTAAGCGACAAACACTTTTGTCTCCGTGTTTATGGAGAAATACTTAACAAAGATGATTCATCCGACTTTGGTTGCAAACATCTTTCTTATGTATAACATACCAATGTTTAAGAAAGGACTACTTGGGTTTTATCCCAAACCATAACCTTATATGGTGTCATTTCAACGGATTATGATGAAGCTCTTTTCAGTGGAAAAACGGTAATCTCTAAAGCTTTTAATCTTTAAAATACAATGGCAATTTTATGAATTACACCTTTGATCTCACCATGTCAAACAAGGTTTAATTACATGTCTCGAATGCTCCATACTCTTATGGTGTTTCGGGAAATGCAAATCCATGGAACGATTCCTTAAATCTTAGGTATTATGCTAAACTCTGTAACTCAAATATCTTCCTTTATGATCTTTATCATAAACTGTTATATTCTTGTTACAATGATTTTGTACTTCATCTTGAAAGTCTTTGAACTTTTCAAATGTTTCATACTTCATCCTTATTAAGTAAATATTCATATATTCACTCAAATTTTGGAGAAAGCATATGAAGTTGAAATCCATCGCTTGACTACACATAATGGACTTCGTACAACAATATGTACAAATTCCAATAAGCTAGTCTTTCGTTCCTTTGGCCTATGAACGAAGTTTTAATTATCTCTAGGAAAGTTTTACAAGCGTCATTTGATCAAAATCAAAAGACTCCAAAATTCCATCCATATGGAGTTTCTTCATGTTTTCTTTCCAATATAATTTAAACGGCGATGTCACTTCCTAAGTGATCTTTCAATCAATTTGTCTTTCGACATTTTTAGCACTAGTTTTATGGATGTGATTCCTCCAACGAGATTTGCGAATCATCCATCTTTTATGGATTACGGCAATTATTTGAACAACCCTTTTGTTCTCATAATACCAGATAAAACAAATCTTTGAAGGCAAGCTTTGATGTTTAACGAGCAACACAATAACCCTTTATTTTGTTCTCGATGAACATCATCACATATTCTTCGCTAGTTACTTAGGCCATTGTAGTTCATGAATTACATTGTTTTGTATGACGATTCATACCAACAAATTCAGTATCAAATACTTAAGAACCACATTGTTTAATAAGCAAAGAATATAGCCATAACATGTATATCATATATATACTTAAACTGAACAATTCTAGTCTTTTCCTTTCTGCCATATATTTATGAGATTCTCTTCAAGATTTCCTATTCATTTGAAAGAATCTATCAACATCAATAGTGGAGTCATACATATGACATATAGTCCAAAGCGTGTATAGTTAAATACCAATGTCTTTGGACTTGCACTTTGAAGTAGATCACCATCATCAAATGTTTGGTGTTCTTTCAAATTCCTTTATTTAGTAATCTTCTTGGTGTAGTAAACATTTTACCTACATCAAATATTCACCCTTATTATGGATTTATCCATGATCAAGCTACTTTTAGCTTGTATGAATCGCAAGTATAATGTTGCTCTCCAAAACCTTTTGGAGGATTAGGACAACTAGTGTCTCTAACCTTTTTGCAAATTCTCATCAAATATGAGAACATGACTTTTGCCATATTATACTCTATCATGTTGCAACCAAAACTTTGTTTCAGATATCACAATATCTTCCATACATCATGGTTTCTGAAACAGCTCTTTCAGATCCTAGATAACCTTGATATTAAGAGAATCCTTTGAATATCAAGAATCGTGGAGACAAACATGATACTTATATACTAACATTGGAATTGTTACTCTTGTTTTAATACCAATTATTAAACTTCATGGAGTAACCATAACTTCATCGAAAGTTTGCAATAGGACTTTTAAACTTTAGATTAACACTTCAAAACAATACGATACCATCAGTAAAGTAACTAACCAGAATTCTATAGCTCTATCATCTCAATTATAACTAAGCGCAAGGTGGTAAACGGATGCCAATGACTACAACAACTATGCAAATTCACTTTGATTTAGTTTATGATAAATTGAGTTCTAATTAATAATTAAATTAATCTAGGTGAACTCCCACTCAAAACAATATCCCTCACATTGTTTTAGTGATCACACGAACCAAATCCACCACATCAAAACCGATCATCACGAGAGTTGATATAGCTTCAATGGCGAACAATCGACATGCTCATCATATCTACTATATGACTCATGCTCTACCTTTCGGTAATCCGTGTTCCTGAGGCCATGTCTGACATGCTAGGCTCGTCAAGATCAAACCTTAGTTTCGCATGAGCAATCTGGCTTGCTCACGTTGTATACACTTGCGTAATCTAGCACACCCGATCATCACGTGGTGTTTCAAACAACAAGCTTTAGCAACGGTGCTAACTAAGGGTCAACACTCTATGCTTTGAAATTCATGTGGATGAGGGATCATCCTACAATGCTACCGCCGTCTACTAAGCAATACAAGATGCATAAAGGATTAACATCACATGCAATTCATAATATGTGACATGATATGGCCTTTTTCTTTGTGCTTCCGATCTCCATCTTCTAGCACGAACATGATCTCCATCATCACCGCATTGCATCAAGGTCAATGACGCTACTCCATGGTTGTCGCCCACCGATTCAACTATTACAACTACTTTGAATAGACACGCGGTCTTAACATAAATTAAAGACAACCATATGGCTCTCGCCGTTTGTCGACTTACAATAAGGAACATTGCATACATCAAATACAATCACAATCATGGCCATATCACATCATCAGACACCCCGCAAAACAAAGTTAGACGCTTCTACTTTCTTTGCATATTTTACGTGGTTTGGGGCTTTCAATAAGTGTCGTTCTAGCTTACGAACAAGAACCACAACATTGATACTAGTATTGTTGATCACCCGTTGTAAATTGGATCTTAACTATGCTAGGAGAAACATGCACCCATAAAGCCACTTATGCAATACAAGTTACATGTCAAGCGTGGAGCAAGTCTCATGAACGATGTCATGTAAGGTTAGCCCGGCCGCTTCATCCCAACATACCGCAAGATACAAAGTACACAAGAAGCAATCGACAATAAAAGCATCAACGCCCACAATGACCATTGTGTTCTACTCAGGCAACAGATCTACATATAGACACGGCTCGATACCTTGGTAGGGGTTCGTAGCATGGAAAACAAAAATTTTCTATCGCATACAAACAAACAAGCCAAGATCTATCTACTAGATTGTAGCAACGAGTCGATGGTATAACTTACCCTCAAGATTCCAAAGCGTTAACGAGAGCAGATTCTCGTGGGTGATGTAGTCGTACTCTTCCCGATCTCAAGATCGTAGACGATCCTTCCAGCGCCACGCTCCGCAGCGCCCGCAATGGTCACACGCTCGGTACTGACGAAGACCTTCCTCTCCCTTGTTCCAAAGTGCGGAGGATGTAGCACTCTCCTCGCGATTCCGCAAAGACAACGTGGTACCGGAAGTAGAGGGAGATCCCGCAGGCTTCGCCTTAAGCCGTGCAGTATGGTGGAGCTTATGAGAGAGGCTATTAGTGGTCTAGTAATTAGACACACCAATTAGAAGGCTCTAAACCAATTAGAAGGCTCTAAACCGGCTG
Source organism: Avena longiglumis (assembly GCA_030063025.1). Taxonomy (NCBI): domain Eukaryota; kingdom Viridiplantae; phylum Streptophyta; class Magnoliopsida; order Poales; family Poaceae; genus Avena; species Avena longiglumis. The sequence goes on along the minus strand of CP125974.1, from coordinate 437,143,961 downwards.
GCTAAAGCAATTAGAAGCTCTAAACCAAAACGGCTCTAAACCGGAGATCTAGAGTAGAAAGTTATGTGTCTCTAGGAGGAGCCCCGCCTCCTTTTATGGGAGGGTCATGGCGCCAGGGAGGGAGGAGTCCCTCCCAACTCGGCCTTGGCTGGGCGCCCGGAGGAGTCCAACTCCTCCTCCAAAGTTGGTTCCAACTCCTCTTGCTTGTTTCCCACGGTTTCTTGTTTTGGCGGTTTGACTTTCAAACTGGACATTTGACTTTTCTGTTTTAGGATTCAATTTAATCCTTTATTTGGGACAGCAAGAACACTTAGTACATGATGCAATCATTCAATGAGCAATGACACATTCATGTACCCTTCCCCGGAGTGCTTGGGACAATCCGGAACCTTCTAGAACATTCCCGATGAAAACACGGAATCATTCCCGAACTCCAAACGGGACTTTCCTTATATGAATCTTATTCTCCGGACCATTCCGGATCACCTCGTGATATCCGGATCCCATCCGAGACTCAACAACATTCGGTCTCTTTCTCATAATACCATAACTACTCAAACAACGTCGAATCCTTAAGTGTGTCTCCTACGGTTCGTGAATTATGCGGACATGATCGAGACACTTCTCGAACAATAACCAATAGAGGAATCGGAAATTCATATGGCTCCACATATTTCTCGATTACTTTGCGATCGAATGAACCACTTACATACGATACCAATTTCCCTTTGTCTCACGATACTTTACTTATCCGAGGTTATGATCGTCGGTATCTCGCATACCTAGTTCAACCTCGTATCGATAAGTACTCTTTTCTCGTTCGTGATATGTGATCCCTTGTGACCAAGTCACATGCTTGCAAGCTAATTGGATGACATTTCACCGAGAGGGCCCAGAGTATATCTATCCGTCATGAGGATGGACAAATCCCACTCTTGATCCATGTGTTTCAACCAATACTTTCCGAACACTTAATGCCACCTTTATAGCCACCCAGTTACGGTGTGGTGTTTGATGTCATCAAAGCATCCATCCGGTAAAGGTGATATGCATGATCTCATGGTCGAAGGAATTAGGTTACTATGTATCAGAAAGCATATAGCAATTGAACTATTGAAATGACTTGATCTTTATGCTACGCTTATCTATAGGAGTATGTCCATCACATCATTCTCCTAATGATATGACCTTGTTGTTAATAACATCTCTATGTTCATGATCAGGAAACCATGATCATATATTAACCAACAAGCTAGTTTAACAAGAGGCTTTACTAGGGACTCTTATTTTAGTTTACAAATCACACAAGTATTAATGTTTCCTGTTAATACAATTATAGCATGGTATGTAAACATTTATCATAAGTGTGAAGATATGATAATAACCACTTTATTATTGCCTCTTGGGCATATCTCCAACATCTAAAACAACAAGGAAGAAGAATGAACGACAGCACCGCAAAAGAAAGACAAGGAAATCAAAAGAGGAAGGTAAAGATACTCACCCGAAACAGCCTTGGCACCCGCCATAAGCTTGCCGGCCACCTCTCTCTCGCGCGAAGCCGTAGCGGTGGCAAGGTGCTCCTCGCGGTCCGTGGCCTCCCGCTGTAGGCGCTCCTTAGCCTCGCCGCAGTAGCCAGCTCTAGATCGAGGCGCTCCATCGCACCAACGGCGACCTCGGCCTTATTTTCCGCTTGAACGAGGCTCTTTTTGAGAGCATCAATCTCACGAAGGGAGGTGTTGTGCTCCTCTGCATTCAAATAATACAAACATCGGATAACAGGACAAGAATACAAGAAGAAGCAAAGACCAAGGCATAAAAGTACCTTGAAGCTGTTTGAGGCTGGCCTCCAGCGCCAGGTGCTGCTGCACCAGTCGTTTGGCATCCTGCACAAAAGTCTGCAGGAAAAAGACCTACTAGTCAAGAGAAGGACTTGGGGGCTACGCCCAAAAGAAAGAGCAGAAGCAAACTACACACACAAAAACGCTCAGGGGCTCCCCCCGAGACCCGAAGGAAGTACAAACAACAAAACTCCTTTAAAGATGCTCGGGGGCTTCCCCCGTGGCAGGAGGCAGAACTACTCACATGATCCGACGGCGACTCCGAAGGTCCGCTTGGAGCCTTCTGAGGCGCAACCACCTGAACCCCTGCGGAGAAGGGTCTGGAGCAGCGCCTTTAGAGGTAGCCACCATCTGAGGAGGAGGAAACGCGATTTTCGACTCCCCCATCATCTCCCGAGCACCATCACTGAAGGAGTCGTTGGAGGAGTGGCTGCACAAGGACAAATTAGCACAAGTACAAAGTAAACAGGCAAGAAAAAGCAGTCCAGGACTAAGGAAATTTACGAGTCAAGCTCACTCAGGTCGAAGACAGGAGGGGTCCTCCGGACTTTCTTCTCCTCTTTCTTCTCTTCCTTATTCTCTTCCTTCTTTTCTTCCTTCTTCCGCTTCGCCGGCGGGTGCGGTGCCACAGCCTGCACGGGAACAGCAGGAATCGGAGAGGAAGATCCTCCATGCCCATCACTATGACGTTCAAGCCACAACGGATTCCTAGGAGTCGGAGGAGTCGAGGCATCCGAAGACTCGCTGGAGCTCCGTGTCCGCTTGCGAGTGTGGTCCTCGCTCGACTCGTTGGCCTCTTCAGCCGGAGATCGCGCCGATGGCAGCTCGGACATGGAATCCACTACCTCATTGTCCGGTGCATCCGGAAACAATTCGGGAAGCGGTGGCGACATTCCCGGCACCTTGAACTCATGCACAGAAGAAGACAAGTTGTTAGCAAACAAGTTCATATACAATGCAGTCGAAAATAGCGCTAGGCGCACGACACGAAACTACACCTGTGGAACAGGACGAGAAGCAGAAAACGGAGAAGTCAGCGACTTCCCCAAGATATTCTCTCCAGCCTTGAACTTCAGAAGCGGGCGAAGGACACCATCGACATCTCCCTTGGAGAATTTTTCAGCCGAAACCCTCGTTGGGTCATGACGACCAGCATAAAGAAACATCGGATGCGCCCTAGCCTGAAGTGGCTGGACCCGACGCTTAAGAAAAGTGCGGATGATATCCACACCATTCACCTCCTTCTCCAGAATCAGCTGGTGATCCTCCACTCGACGATAGAGAGCCTCTATCTCCGCTACCTCGCCATCCAAGATCTGGTTTTTCCAGAACCTCTTTGGCTCGATCTTTTGGGAGGGGTCGAAAGGAGCAAGACCAAAATCCTGCCCAGCCACTGTGGAGTCGCGGATATAAAACCATTGCCTCCGCCAGTACTGGACAGATTCGGACATGGAAAAAGAGAAGAAAAGCAGATTGGATTTGAGGGAGATGATGCAACCCCCAATGGGATAAACACCATCCAAACCAGATTGCCTCTTCACGGAATAGAGTTTTCGGAAGAGGCCAAAGTGCGGCTCGATACCAAGCCAGCACTCGCAGAAAGTGATAAAACAAGCAATGTGAAGAAGAGAATTGGGGGAAAGATGATGCAATTGGACGCCGTAAAGAAAAAGCAGTCCACGAAGGAAGTCGTGGACTGGGAAGGAAAAGCCGCGAAGAACGAATGCGAGGAACATAAACTGAAACCCAGCGGGGGACAGGGGATTACCTCGTTGCTTGGGAGTTTGACGACCTCCCTATCCCGCGGGATCAAACCCCGCTCACGAAGCTTGCGGAGATCACTCTCCCGAGTCTCCGATCGCCGCCAGCCACCGTCGGTGACACGGGTAGCGGCGGCACTCTTCTTCCCTCCAGCAGCACTGGTACCAACCGCAGACGAAGACTTCTTCGACTTCCCCATTGCGGTACGGTGGCGCCGGCGGCGAGAACGTAGGATGGAAGAAGGAAATGTCCAAGGATATTCCAGCGCGCAGCAAGAACTCTCAAAAAACAAGGGAGCAGTGAAACAGACTAGCTGCGGTGAAAACAAACTAATGTTTCCGCCCAATGATTATAAAGACGGAGACAATGCACGACACCCGTCCATCGAGAAGACCTAACGCCAACGGCATGATCTGGCCATACACGTGTCAACATCGCAACGAGCCGTCGCTAACACGCCGTCCACTACGCGCGGAAATCGAGGCGACGTCGTAATTATCTCCACACCGCGCGTGACCGGTCAATTCAAGGTCAGAAAGTGGGACCCATGTTCGTCCAGTCAAGTCATCTCTGGCGCAGCAGACGCTTGAGGTCATCGATCGTCAACACTAACGTCATCAAAAGCTATACTAGCAACCGTCACAATTTCTTCGGCTTCAACGCTGAGAGTACTCACTCGAATTTATGATTCGACTAATTACTCGGGGGCTACTCCTATCAGGAGCGCTGCCGCGCACCCGAAAAATGAACAGCACGTTACAACACTGAACTGTTTCTTCAAGTCCTACGTTGAGTCTACGAATCCACTACAGACTCGGGGGCTACTCCCATAGGGAGGATGGATTTAAGAATCCGAAATTTTTTGTGTCCTACGGACCTGACACTGAACAACGGCTGAATTAAAGTCTCTGCTCGAGTCTACGACTCAAACAGACACTTGGGGGCTACTCCCATAGGGAGCGCTGGTCGCGCACCCTATAAAATTTCGACTGCGATCCTTCGGATCAGTATGCAAAAACTTTTCGGCAACTCTGCCCAAATTAAACGCTAAGTGAGTAACATTCTCCTTGGCTACCCGAAACACCTCCGCGGTGATAAAATTCGGATGCTGTGTCTGCGACGCAAAGATAAGACCTACAAATATTATCTGATGGCCTGGTAACGCACATGACTGCGCTCTGCTAGTATAAACCCGTGCCAACAGGCGCGATGAAAAATCCTGACAGACGCGTTGGGTACATCAATTAAATTCACTGGAATTCCACTCCTGTAAGTCCTCCATGGCCTGAGTCGAATTACGCCAGCATATGTTCCGGGTTCGAGTCGAGGGACTCGAACCTGAAGAAGATCGTGTTGTTTTGTCCTAAGACAGTTAACTGACCCTGATCCGTCGGGAGAGTCAGGCACACGCATCAACAATACCTACACATTCTCTTGAAAGACAGACTTGCACCTGAAGGATTGAAGAGACCTCAGCCGAATCTACGATTCGACTGAACACTCAACACTCTTGACATGGTTATACCCATGGATACGACCTCAAAGATACCTAGTCCAGCCCAAGGAAGGCCCATGGCAAATATACGCCGGCGCATGAAGACTTTCGGGTGGCCAAGGCGCATGACGCCTTCGGATCCTTGGAGAGCAAGACTAGAGTAGATAGGAAATTCAAAGGGGTAAAACCTAGAACACAGAATCCGACTAGATCATGCACAGGACCTGCCTAAGTCTATATAAAGGCCAGGAGGGCACGACCTAGATCTCTCTCTCATACTTTCGCATACGCACCTCCACGCCAGATTGCATCTGCGCACCCCTGTAATCACCGGTTCCGCCATAACGAAGAGCAGACAAGCAGGAGTAGGGTTTTCCCTCCGGGGGCCTGAACCTGGGTAAACCTCGTGTCCCGTGTTTCTTGTTTGCTAACCTTTCCGCGATCTCCAGCATCCCCATCTTCTCCAAAACCCAAGTCCATAACAATGGGCATTGACGAGATTAAACCTCGTCAACTAGCTTGTTGGTTAATATATGATCATGGTTTCCTGATCATGAACTTAGAGATGTTATTAACAACAGGATCATATCATTAGGAGAATGATATGATGGACATACTCCTATATATAAGCGTAGCATAAAGATCAAGTCATTTCAATAGTTCAATTGCTATATGCTTTCTGATACATAGTAACCTAATTCCTTCGACCATGAGATCATGCATATCACCTTTTCCGGATGGATGCTTTGATGTCATCAAACACCACACCGTAACAGGGTGGCTATAAAGGTGGCATTGAGTGTTCAGAAATTATTGGTTGAAACACATGGATCAAGAGTGGGATTTGTCCATCCATATGACGGATAGATATACTCTGGGCCCTCTCGGTGAAATGTCATCCAATTAGCTTGCAAGCATGTGACTGGCTCACAAGGGATCACATATCACGGGAACGAGAAAAGAGTACTTATCAGTAACGAGGTTAAACTAGGTATGCAGAGATACCGACGATCATAACCTCGGATAAGTAAACTATCGTGAGACAAAGGGAAATTGCTATCGTATGTAAGTGGTTCATTTGATCGCAAAAGTAATCGTAGAAATATGTGGGATCCATATGAATTTCTAGATTCCTCTATTGGTTATTGGTCAGAGAAGTGTCTCGGTCATGTCCGCATAATTCACGAACCGTAGGGAGACACACTTAAGGATTTGATGTTGTTTAGTAGATATGGAATGTAAGTAGGGAAACTGAATGTTGTTCGGAGTCTCGGATGGGATCCGGGATATCACGAGGAGATCCGGAGTGGTCCGGAGAATAAGATTCATATAAGGAAAGTCTGATTCCGTAGTTCGGGAAAGATTCCGATGTTTTCACCGGAGAGGTTCTAGAAGGTTCACTAGACTGGAAGGGGAATGGTCCATGAATGTGTCATGGGTAAGTGGAATTATTGGATCATATCCTAGGTCACTTGGTTAGGGCATTTGCGAGAGAGAACTAAAGCTCTAAATTGAAAGTCAAACGGGAGGTTTGAAAAGTCAAACTGGAAGAATAGTTTCCTAGTGGAAGAAGTAAAGAGTCCTTCCTTTAATCCAACTTGGGATTGGGTTTGGATTAAAACCCTCCCCTCCCAAGGTTGCCAATCCCTCGCATAAATAGAGGGGGAGGGCTGCCCCAAACACACAAGAGCCAGCCCTCCCACCTGTGTCGCGCCGTCGCCGCACGCCGCCACCGCGCCGTCGCAAGCCGCGCCGCCGCCGTGCGCCACCGCCGGCTCGTTGCCATCGCCCTAGCCGCCACCGACACCACCTCCTCCTCTCCGGCCTTCTAAACCTATATCGTCGAAAACCCTAGATCCACCATAACTCGCACCGGCTTAGGCGAAGCCCTGCGGGATCTTCCCTCTACTTGAGCACTGCCGTGCCGGAATCGTGAGGGGAGAACTACAACCTCCGCTACCTGCTGGAACAAGGGAGAGGAAGGTCTTCATCGAAAATGCGTGTGACCCATGCGAAGCGTTCTTGAAGCATTGCCGGAAGGATCGTCTATGCGATCTTGAGATCGGCAAGTGTACGACTACATCACCCACGAGAATCTTCTCTCGTTAACCGCTTTGGAATCTTCGAGGGTGAGTGCTTCTATCGACTCGTTGCTACAATCTAGTAGATAGATCTTGGCTTATTTGTGTGCATGCGGTAGAATTTTTTTGTTTTCCATGCTACGAACCCCTACAGAAGTGTAGATCTAGGTCACCTCCCTCACCTCTCAAAATATCAAGTGATTTGAGTGGCTAGGGAGAGAGATCTAGTGAGGTGAAGCTCGAGTATTAATGGAGGAGAGATAAAATTGAAGAGTTGGGTAGGAGGAAGAAGGAGGGCGCCTTAAATAGGCCCCCTCCACGCTGAACTATTGGAGCCTCCGCGACCTCACCGGAACTTCCGGTGAGCGGCCGGAAGTTCCGCCCAGCAAAGCTTCAACGGTCATCAGTCCGTTGAGGCCCGCTCCGAAAGCATGACCAAAAGTTCTGGTCAAAATGACCGGAAGTTCCGGCCAAACTTCCGATGCAAGTTCCGGCCCAAATTCCGTCAAATAGAACACTTTGAACAGAAGGTATACTGATTCTCAGCGGAACTTGGAGCAGAACTAGGGGCGGAACATCTGTGTCACGAAACATGTCTGACCAGAAGTTCCGGCGTCTAGGAGGAAGTTCCGCTCAGGAACTTTCTGGAAGAAGCAACGGGAATTCCTCATCGGAACTTCCGGTGGAAGTTCCGGCAAATAGAACATACCCAAACAGAGGGTACTGGGAGCTGGCCGGAACTTCCAGCAGAATTTGGATCGGAACAAAGTTCCAAATCTTCCCACGGAAAATCCCTGAGCCGAACTTCCGGCGCTTGGTCGGAAGTTCCGATCAGACAGAAACAACTCCAGCAGATCAGAACCTTGCTCTCTCGCAGATGAGTAGGATGGCTGTGGCGGTGCATATGGGGTTTGTGCAAGAACAAGTGATTTCTCACAGCCTTCTGATATGGACCCCCTCTTGATACTAAAACGACCTAAAAGCGAATAAAAAGAGAGAAATAGAAAAACTAAAGGCCGCCGTCTTCACGAGATCCCAAAGAGAGCATCCACACAATTCATAGGAATCATCAAAAGCATTTTTCCTGAAATTCAAGCATACGGTTAGATCAAAAGTGGGATTGTCATCATCATCAAAATAGCATGGGAAAATATAGTCCTTTCAATCTCCCCCTTTTTGGTGTTTGATGACAATCTCCAAGAATTTTCATAAGATAGAAACACTCTTTGCAATGGATGGAACAAGCTCCCCCTATATGTGTGCAAGGTAGAGATAATGCTCTAAGGAAAATACTGACACACGTACAAGGAGGCTCCCCCTTTCTATTGCAAAGATAGCACAAGTAAAAGGAAAGGATAAGATAGAGATCATACCGTTGCGCAATAGAAGAAATATCAAGGGAGACTAAAAAATCTCCACCACCATATACAAATGCCCATAACCCAATAACAATAATACCAAATAATATTCATTAACATAGCATAACATACCACACAGTCTCATACAAATAACATGGTCCACAAGAACAAATAGGTTCACAAGCATAAATAGGTCCACAAGCACACAAATAAACTAGAGAGTTCGCGATCTAGAAAAGATCAAGGACAAGAACGAGCTCGCGACTCAGCCCATGCAAATCCTGTGAGCAACCTAATAGACATCTTTCTCCCGCTCTAGCATCGAGACACCAAAAAGGAAGAAAAGGTCACTCTAATCGCCCCAGCCATGAAAGAGAGGAGGAGAAGGCTCGGGGACCCAAGAATCCCACGCAGGCGGCGGACCGGTGACTTCCTCCTCAGACTCATCCTCAGACCATTGGCAGTTGTTGCAAATCCAATCATCCCTGGGAGTAGTGACTGAGCTAGTGATAGGAGAGAAGGTAATGTTGAGATCTGACATGATAGCCTTCTGGCGCCGAACACTATGTCGCTGATCGACATAAGACTGATACTCGCGATTCTCCAGAAGGCAGAAAGTCTTATTCACCTTTTCGAGCAGCTTCTTGGCCCAAGATGGCTGCCTCTAAAGAGAAGGAACACCAGCACTAGAGCCACCATGAGCAGACGAGGGACCACCAGCTTCAGCACGAGCCTGCCTGAGAGCTTCTTCCTTTTCTTCTTGGGACCGAGGCTTGTTGTGCTTGATCACACGCAGCTTCTTCTCCTCATGAATGGTGATGGCGTCCTTAGAGAAGCGCGTACCAATCACCTCAAGCCACTTGTGATTGATGAGAGTCTGAACATAGGGAGCATAGGGGCAGGAGCGCTTGTCAATGATGGCTTGCCACATCTCGGTGTAGATGAAATGCATGACATCCATCTTCCTGTCAAAGTCATGGCGAAGGTAAGTCTGATGCATGAGATCAACTTGATAGGCATGAAACTGATCAAAGTTGCCAGCCTTGGGAGAGATGGTGTTCAAGTACACTGATGGGGATACGCCTACCGGGGTATACCCAGCAGGACGTTTCCGACTTGCCCAGGAACTGGCGAGTGGGGCTGCAAGACGGCGACTGGATCGAGACCTGCCGTGGATCCAAGCGACTGGAAGCTGAAGGCCCAGGAGAGTAGATAGGCCCTGTCGGATTAGGTTAAACGAGTACCAAAACCATAAGAGATTCGGTTGAGATTTGTAAACCCTAGGGAGGGTGAGTCTATATAAACCTCCCTACAGGGCGTGTAAACATACGTTCCATCATCCACCCAAGCGACTCGCCGCCTAGCCGTCGAGCTCGCCCCATTGTACCTCCAACATAATAGAATCTAGCAGGAGTAGGTCTTTACCCTCCAGGAAAACCTGGGTAAAACCTCCTGTGCCCGCCTCTCATCACGCATGCTGGCCGCCTGCTTCGTTTCTACTCTACGCCGCTTGCAGCGCGCGTGGTCATTCCCACGATAGTGGCGCCCACCGTGGCCTGGCCGTGTTCTGGCGCGAATCAATCTGGCCATCAACAGTCGCCACCGCCGCATGCCGCGCGCGATCAGCGAGAGTGTTAATTCATAGTGAGTAGTTAGCTTCCGCGCGACCGGCGTGACACGACAATGATGATATGCCGATCACGCACATCAGCCCTTTCTCCTCTCACCGTCGCGCGCCGCCTCGCTCGAGGGACTGGTTCATCCGCGAGTCGCCGCCATGTGACCGTCTCTCCAAGAGCCAGGTCCGCACGATCTATCACCTCGCCTCCGAGTACAACTCGGCCCATAGCAACGTGGCCTAAAACTCCGTGTCCGCGAAAGACGCGGACCTCAACGACGACGCCGACTCGGCGACCCCGACGTCACTCGCCGGATCCATTACCGCGGCTTTGCCCGCAGGCTCCATCACGCAGGTCTCCAACATGGAAGACTTCGAGGATCCCTCCTTCCTTGGGATCTTCGACTTCGACTCCGGGTCGGAAAATTCCGCCGATCTCCGTGACGGGACCGGTCGCCACGCCGCGACCTACATGGCGACTGGCACCGATCCGCCGGAGGATCCTTTCTCCACCCCGATCCCTCCTAACGCCACGGCAATGGAGGTCGAGGAACTCCGCCTGAAGCTGGCGGAGGCAGTCCACAAGGAGCAAGCCGAGCGCGAAAAATTTCCCCTCGAGCAGGTGACGGCGCAGGAGTTGTCGCGCTACCACCCGCAGCGAATCATGTCGCGCTTGAACCCTACCGTCCAGGGGCGCGCCCTGATCTTCGACGACGAGAACGACCCGGCCCGCATGGACGAGCGCGCGATCTGCGAGAACGCGCCACCAGGAGGAAGCGCCCGGTCCCCACCAGGGTAGACGGCGATGGGCGCCCCACCTCCACCCAACCGCACACCCCCTAGGATCAGCCGCGGATAGTGGTCTCCTCACGGGAGCGAGACGCGAACGGCCTACCACTATTCTCTACCCCGATGGATAACCTCGTGGCAGGTCGAGCAGCGGCCGACAACATCACGGCCACCAGCGACGGTGCCTTACAGATCCAGTACGTCAGGGCCCTGCTCGCAAAGGCGGTCGAGCAGTAAAACGCAGGCGCCGACTCGCAGGGTCGGGTGTACTCGCGTTCTTCGGGCAGCAGAGCGGCCTCAACAACTTTGAGAGAAACAAAGTATGGAAATTAGTTGAGAAGCCAAAGGATTGCCGCAATGTTATTGGAACAAAGTGGATATTCAAGAACAAGCAAGATGAGCATGGAATTATAGTAATGAACAAGGCTAGATTGGTTGCACAAGGGTATTCTCAAATTGAAGGCATTGATTATGGAGATACTTATGCACCCGTGGCTCGCCTTGAGTCCATCCGTATCCTTCTTGCTTATGCAGCACATCATAACTTTAAGTTGCAAGAAATGGATGTAGAAAGTGCATTTCTTTATGGTCCTTTAAATGAATTGGTATATGTTAAGCAACCCCCGGGATTTGAGGACCCCAACTTCCCAAACCATGTCTACAAACTTGATAAGGCGCTCTATGGGCTCAAGCAAGCCCCACGCACGTGGTATGAGCACCTTAGAGAGTTATTGTTTGACCGTGGCTTTGAGGTTGGGAAAATCGATCCTACTCTTTTTTACTAAGAGGGTCAATGGGGAGCTTTTTGTATGCCAAATATATGTTGATGATATTATCTTTGTCTCATCTAACAAAGCTTTTAATGATGAATTATCAAAGCTTATGACTAGTAGGTTCTGGATGTATTTGATGGGGGAGTTGAGAGTATTTCTTGGCTTTGAGATCAAGCAAGTTAGAGGAGGGACATTCTTCAATCAAGCCAAGTATACTCAAGATATGATCAAGAGATTCAAAATGCAAGATTTGAATGGAGCTCCTACTCCCATGGCTACAAAGACTCATCTAGAACAAAATCCAAATGGTAAAGATGTGGATCGAAAGGTATACCGGTCTATGATTGGTTCTTTACCTTTGTGCATCTAGACCCGATATTGTGTTGAGTGTTGGTGTGTGTGCAAGATATCAAGCGGCTCCTAAAGAAAGCCATTTAATGGAGGTCAAGAGAATCTTTCGATATTTGGTTCATACCCCTTTTTATGGTCTTTGGTGTCCTCAAGGCTCAACATCTGCTCTTTGTGGATACATGGATTCCGATTGGGCAGGTGACAAGGATGATAGAAAATCAACATCTGGGGCTTGCAAATTCCTTGGTAGGTCCTTGGTATGTTGGTCTTCCAAGAAGCAAAATTGCATATCTCTCTCCACCGCCGAAGCCGAGTATGTGGCAGCTGCTAGTGCTTGCACTCAATTGCTATGGATGAGGCAAACTTTAAAGGAATACGGTGTCCATTGTGATGCCTCTTATATGTGACAATGAAAGTGCCATCAAGATTGCCTACAACCAGGTGGATCACACAAGGACAAAGCATATTGAGATTTGCCATCACTTCATTAGAGATCATGCTGCTCGAGGTGATATTGATCTATCATATGTATCAACCAAAGATCAACTTGCCGATATCTTCACGAAGCCACTTGATGAAGCAAGGTTTTACTACTTGAGGAATGCACTAAATATCGTAGATTCAAGGAGCTTGACTTGATATTATTGCACTCTCACCTATGTTTCATCTCATATTTGGTCTACGTGTAGGCATGGATATAGGGGGAGTTCGGTCCTAATTGATTGGACCATCCCTCCCCCCATTATTCCCAAAGCAATCAAAATCATTCCTCTTAATATCATTTAGTGATATGTGAGCTTAATGATGAGTTTTGGTAATGGACCCAAGATATATCTTCGTGGTGCCAAGCCAATTATACTCAAATATGGTGGACTAGGCCACCGCCCTCTCTCATTTTAGAGGTTGGCACTTACTCATGTTTGTCATTTTCTTGATTTTAGTCTCTTGGAGTTTTTCTAATTATTTTCAAACTTCTATGTCTCTTGTTGGTTCTTCACAGTTTGATGTCTCAACCCAAGCCCTTTCTCTATCTTAAAAACCATCTATCTCTCATATATGTCCCCAAACACCTTTCCTGGAACTTTTGGTCGAGGAGGACCGGAGTCTCCGGTGTACAAACACCGGAGTCTCCGGTGTAGGCCGGAGTCTCCGGTCTGGACGGTTTCTATCACTTAAAGAAGGGGGCACGGGGTGAACTAGAACAGCAGTTCCTCATTCTTCACCTCGTCTCCTACCTCCAAACCCGTCGCCTCCTCCTCCAAAAATCCTCCCCGGAGGTCAAGAAGCCCTCGGGATCCGCCGTGCAGCCGGCCAACCTTCCCCCTCCTCCATTGGGTCATTCCCACCGGAGGAATTAATCCCATGGACAGATCTGGTACCTCTCCTCTCCTGTTTTCTCCTAGGGTTCATCCCTAGATGTGTTTTTGAGGATTGTTGCTGATTTGTCCATTGGAATCACTTGTTTGCATGCACTCTAGTACTTTATCCTTGTTGCATTGCCCGATCTACTAGATTCACCCTCACCAGCATCTCCCCATCGCATACCCGAGCCTCCTGAACGGAGATTCTGGACTGAGGTCCAGAGACTCCAGTCCAGGCCGGAGACTCCGGTCCCCAGGATCGGAGACTCCGGTCTGAGCCGAAGACTCCGGTATAAGGTGCGGAGACTCCGGTGTTGGGTGAATCAAAATAGTCCAGAAATGCATCAAAGTTCTTGTACTTTATCTTTGGGACATATATACTCATATCAATGCTATCTCCCTCACTGCTGTTCACAGGTGATGGTTCTAGTCGTCCTCGTCGTACCAAGGCCAAGTCCCAAAGGGGCAATCCTCGCTATGATGAAGCTCAAGGTCACTTTATCGTGCCTCCGTCCAACCGGAAACAGCGGGCACGTGATGCGGCTTACATGAAGAGGGATCGGGAGAGGGCTGAACAGGAGGAACGTGCAAAGAGAGCCAAGTATGACAAGCTCCAGTCCCTAGCCAAGATGTCTAAAGAGGAGTACCGTGAGCTGAGAAAGACAGATTTCTATGCGCTGCCTCATACCAGTGAGGACCCTCGTTTCTGGAGGAAAGAACAGGCTGTGTTCATGAAGGATGTGTATGGTGTACTCACTAGATCACCTGTCTGCCCTCAGAAGTTCATGAATATTGAGCAAATGCGCCAGATCCCTTACTTCAATGATGCCCTATGGATCTGTGAGAAGCTGGGTCTCTATAACTTGATGGAGCTGCGCGAAGACTACAGTGTGCACCTTGTTCAACAGTTTTATGCCACATTGGTGTTTGGGTCTAATCTTGATAGGACCATGATGTGGATGACTGGCACTACTCACTGCACGGCTACCTTTCATTACTTTGCCAATGTCATCTTTGAGACCTTTCACGGAGTATCTACTCCTGTGGGACAGTGCATGCACTCAACAGCTTTGGGTGAGAACAAGTTGAAGCTGGCACCTCTGTATGATGGTGGTGTTGTGGGGGGCTCCAAGGGACTCAAGACCCTCTACAACCTTATGCTGAGGATTTTCCGTCACACTATTGCTACAAGTGATGGAAATGATGATGCTATCAGGGGTGGGCTTGTCAACCTCCTGTACCATACTCACCGGACCTTCAATCTTGTGCAGTGATGCTGCACCCATTGATGTGATGGACTTCATTTTCGAGGAGATGTTCCATGCCATTCTTCACAAGAAATCTCCTCCATATGCACCCTTGGTTATGAGGCTCATCAACTCCCAGGAGCATGAATCTCCACATGGCATACCACCACACATCACTGTGCACTCTCTGGTCTCTCTGTAGCAGAAGGGGCACATGGGGCCTGCTCCAAGGCGTCGCTATGGGAATGATGATGAGGAGGAGATTGAGACGGAGAGGGATCCCTCTCCACCTAGAGTTTGGAGGAAGAATGCCTCCAATGCCCCTATGCCTACTATGACTCGAGACTATGTGCATGAGAGGGTCAAGAAGGCCAGCTTTTGGGAGAGAACCCTCTGTTGCATGAACGTTGACATTCGCAAGCAGCAGAATGCATCCTACGAAAGCAACTGCCGCATTGAGAAGCTTCTCAAAGAGATCAAGGACCAGGGTGCTGCGGATACTGAGGAAGGTGAAGATGAATACAATGATGAGCATGGGGCTCAGCGGTCCACAGAGTCTGATCACACACTCTCATTTGGGGCATGGAATGCCCAACAGGATAGTCTGGTAGACTGGAAGACGTTTGTTGATGTCACCTCAGGGTTTGGATACCAGGGTACTTCCTCTTCTCGCCCTCACGGCAAAGGGCCTACTGTCCCTGAGGATGATGATGATGATGATGACAATGACCAGGATGAGGGTGACCAGGATGAGGATGACCAGGATGAGGATGAGGATGCCGAGGATGACGATGAAAACTGATTTATTGGGGCGCTAGTATAGGTCTTTTCCATTTTCGGAGTTTCGATGCCAAAGGAGGAGAAGACATTCTCATCGCTTTGCATGGGACTTGGGATTTGCGACTATCTGCCTTTATTTGCCTTTTTATTTGGATATTCTAACTTGAACTTTATGTGTGTTATCTGCTGTTCTTATGTGTGTCTATGACTATGTGCTTGTGTGCAACACCTATTGTAACTCATGTGTGCTATCGTTGATATTATCTTCCTTACATGATTTACTTCATTATCTTGCTGCACATAGTCAGGGGGAGCCACATTTATATGTTATTCCATGCAAATCACTTGTTTTCATCGAACACCAAAAAGGGGGAGATTGAAAGGGCATTTATTGTCATAATCACTTTTGGTGTTCGTTAACAACAAGTAGATCATTTTACTGTTTGTTATTTTCCACAGGTTGGTATTATCATTGATAAACGCATATTCTTGGGAAAAGACCACATTCATTTGTCACTGATCGAAACTCTAACGGAGTCTCGATGCCAAGACCCGAGTCTCGGTGGTCCGAGTTCGGTTACAGCTCGTGGTGCTTCCCAAGACCTGGCTGGGACAGTCTAACTAGTGGTCCGGAGGCTGCACCGGAGGTTACTCTGGAGTCTCCGGACTTTGGTCAGTCCGGAGTCTCCGGTGTTGGAAGGCCGTAGTCTCCGGTTTTGCTGGTGCAGAATTGGCCTAGGTCAGTCAGATGGGCAGTCAGGACTGGTGGGAGATTGGCGGAGTCTCCGTGTAGACCGTAGTCTCGGTCGACTTTTCTAGCGGTCGAAAAGCGGTTTGTGGAGGGGGCTGTCTATAAATAGGGACCCTTATCTTCTTCCTCCAGTTGCTCGAGCTGCTCAAGAACACCAACCCCATTAGAGCCACCAAATCTACAAGATCTCTTCATCCAACCATCCAAAGTCATTGATCTTTGGAGAATCGAAGGAGGAGGCCTTGATTTACATCTTCACCAAGAGAGATCTTCATTTCCCCCTCATTCACTTGAGGGCCCCCAAGATCTAGTGTTTCTTTGGAAACCCTAACTTTGATTTGGTTCTTACAAGCTTGTCTTTGATTTGTCTTGACAGCTTGCTTGTATTTGGGAGCCTCCAATTCAGTTGTGGATGTGTGCCCCGAACTTGTTGTAAAGGTGCCGGCTTCCACCTCGAAGGTTGCCGATATAGTGTGTAACTACCTCGGTGAATTACGCTCCTAGATACAAGCCTGGATGAGTGGTAGTGGTTGAAATAGTACGGTGGGGCCCCAAAAGCCACTCACTTGTAGTCCTTTCAGACGTCCCAACCACTACCCTCTCAACGGGACCTGCATGCAGGCGTGTCGGCGAAGGATCAACTACGTACACAAGTGGGTATGTACGCAAGCCACCATACAAGAGTACATCAGAGCCATACCATCTAGAAAGAAAGGAAATATAGCAACGCCATACGGCAAGATTCAAATGACCTAGATAGATCTATATTTTAGGATAACTCCTCATACAACACACATCAGAGTATCATGCGGAAGCGGCAAACAAAATCCGAGTACGGATAAGAAGCAAATCGGCATAAGATGCCATAGAAATAAGCACATCCCAACTACAGGTCTCACGGATCCCGTTCCGGAATCTCTACACCGACGATCGTTGCCCACATATTCGCTTCTTCCACCCAAGATCCAGTCTGTGGAGGTACCTGTCCATCTGAACCAATAATTTATCGTGTGAGACCCTAAGGGTACTCAGCAAGTCTTAATGCCTCTAAAGGGGACACAACCTGGGGTGACGCAATTGCAGCGAAAGATAAACCCTAGCAGTTCTACAGATAAACGCTAACCATCCGCCTAACCAATGATAGACGGATGTCCGTGAATTAAGAACAACAATTATAATGGTAATCTCATCAGATCCATCCTCCTCCCTGCTTACCAACAAGGAAGCGGACGAACAACCCCCCATCCGTTGGCAATTTTATTAACCATTCCATGAGTGTTGCACTATTTACTAGTCAAATTACTTAGTCAGATTAAAAGAGGTACTTTAGTTATGCTTGTCTATGATCAAGAAACTGTGCTCCAAGTCGTCCATATCCGCGGACACGGCTTTCAGAAAGTTTTACCCGGCCGGGGTGCACCAATAGCAACACACGCTCGATCAACCTCGGAAAAACCAAATCAAAACCCAACGAGGCTTTCACGACTGAACAATCACAAGATTCAGAAATATTTCAGGGGGCCACCCCTTTGAGTAGATCCCGCAACGAAGTAAGCAAGCTTCGAGACGGACTCAAGGTTAGCGCCAATGGCTGTAAGCGACTGGGAACCCGAAAACTCGGGGTGTCGATACCGCGTAATCACTCCGCCATCCTAAACAGTACAGTGTGCTATCTGTCGCACAATTTAAATACAGAAAAGTAGCATGGCATAAGTACATGATAGTAAATAAAACCTCAAACTAGTTTGTGGCCCCAAGAAAAAGATGGAATCAAGCTCTGGCTCAGGGGGGTCCCATATACCTCCCGGATGTGGATAGCGCGATAAATCAAGGAACAGGAATCAAGTACTCGGGGTCTTACGGGACACAAGTGAGCAGGAAAAACCAAATAGCAGATGTTGCTCACCGGTGCCACTTTCTTTAGTTATCCCAGAACTACTCAGGTTATGTTGTTTAGGTACCTCGTTATCCAACAGACACTCACATACCCTACACATGCTGTTCTACGACTCGCATGGCTCAAACAACTCCTATAGTAATGGTTCATGGGGTAGAGGAACAGGCTTGGTGGAGTTTGAAAGTAAAGGCTATGCATACTTGGGATTCAATTTAATGCATCGCGACTCAATGATGCAAGGATAAGATAGAGGCAATAGGTACTGTATGTATGCAAGCATGTGGAAGTGCTTGCACCTCGGTTCAGTTGAAGCGAGGGACGGATCTGGTAGTGCTCACGGTTCTCTTGATACAACCCCTTTCAGTTGTCTATCAGAAAAACCAAACAAACAAGGCCAACATGAATATAGAGCACAAGCATATGAATAAGATGCGTCAAGCAAACAATCATGCCATGATGAATGATGCACAAGTTGCATGGCAATAAGTAGCATGGCATGGGTGAGGTGTGGAGGACAAGAAATAACATTTTAATGGGGATTTGGATCACATTTGTTGCCATAATAGTTGCTGTTCACTATATTTTGATATGATGCATGCTGCAATTGAAGTCAAGGATAGCATAAACAGGAAGGTCTCGTCGAGCTGATCATTTTAGACATATCATTTGCTAAATTTGGAATTATAAAACAAAAGTTATGAATTATTTAAATTCTAGTGGCAAATAGTGTAATTTACATAAACTTGGAATTTTATTTGTGCAAAAGGCAAAATGGATGGCATATTTGGAATCCTCTCATTTTTCTGATATCCAAACATATATAATTTGTCAAATTTGGAATTACAAGGGAAAAGTTATTTAAAATCTGAATTGGATTTGAATTTGAATTCATTTAAACCAAATTTGAATTTAACCAGACGCAGAAAAACCTTTCTTCAGGCTGGGCTAACCTACCCTCTGAGGCACTTACAGGTGGGCAGGGATCTGCGACCTGGCCCATGTGAGGTCCTGAGGACCGCGGGTTGATAACTGAAACTTCCAGGAGCCATTTTATAAAACGACATCTGACGCTGACAGCGGGCCCCGAGGACCGAGGGTTGATGCAAAAAGGAGCCAGGGGGTTTTACGCAGCGCATGAGCCTTGTGGATCTCCTCTGACGAACTGAAACTGCGCGTCATGTGAGGAAAGCAGGCGCGGGCTCGAACTTCATGGCCATGGCCATGGGGCGGCTACCACTGGGCTGGGCTTCGGTCTGATGACAGGAAGGAGGAAGGCGGCTAGAAGACGCTCTCGCGCGCAGATGCGGACAGACACCAGAGAGCGGCGACGCACAGAGCGCCGACACAAAGTCCGTGAGCCTGAGAGCTACGGCGAGGCGGAGGTGTCGGAGGTTGGTGCTCACCGCGGGCTCGGTGGCGTGCTTGGATCGGTCGGCGGTCGTGAGCGGCGGCGGGCCGACGCAGCGTAGCTAGGGTTTCGGCTCGGCGGCAGTCTGGTGGCTCGGTCCGTCTCCTCCTCTCGGCGTGTACAGGCGTGGTGTAGGGCTCGTCTTGGTCTCCTCGATCACCTCCCCGATGTGCTTGTCGTCTGGAACGGTGTAGACGCGGGGGGGCCGAGGGTTGCCGGCGATGGCGTAGCCGGTGGCGATGGAGAAGAGAGGGAGAGGAGGCGCCGGGGTGGATCTGGGGTATCTGGCAGGCGAGTGGTTGGATAGGGACGGAGGGAGGCGGGGTGGCATGGAGGAGGCGGTGTGGATAGGGGTGGCCTCGGCCACCTTTATTCCACCCTCACGTGCTCGGCTCGGTCGGGCCAGGGCAAGGCCGGGCAGGCGTGGGCACTAGAGGGGGCTAGCAGGTGGCCCTGGGTCGTGGGTAGGTGAGGCTTAGAGGGAGAGAAAAAGAGAGGAGGGGAGAGGGGCCGGCTCGGGCTAGGGGTTTGTCCTTGATGGGTAGCTAGGTGGGCAGTGGGGGCCAAGCTAGAGTAGGGAGAGGGTGGCGGGAGGGTGGTGTGGTGTGGCCAAACTAGGAAGTAGGGAAGAGGTGGGTTAGCTAGGTTTTGTTTAGGGAAAAGGTGTAGTTTAGGGTTTAGTTTAGGGGAGATGTAGATTAGGTTTTTTGGTTTAGCTAGGAAGGATAGATGGCAAGGGTAGGATTTAGGGTTTTTGCTAAGAGAGGTAAGAAAGAGGGAGGTGGAACTTAGGTTGATCAAGCATGCTTCAAACAAGCCTCAACAAGATCAAGCAAGAAAAAGAGGGAGAGGGAGAAAGGGAGCATGTGATGTTGGGGTTCTTCTTTAGTTCATGCATAATCCAAATATTGACCAAGCAAGATCCAAAAGAAGAGGTGGTTTGGTTGGTGCATGCCTCATGAGCACATGTGTGTGCATGGGGCATGGGGGTAGGGGTTTAACTAAAGGGGAGAAGAGAGGTAGATGTTTTGATGAAGAAACTACAAGCCCAAAACAAGATTAAGCAAGGAAAAGATGATCCACTTAGAATGCAAGCAAAAACCAAATGCTAGAAAAAGTGGCACTTGCATGGCCCATGCAAAATATTTAATGACAATTTATCCTTGTGAAAACAATAATATTAACATGGCATTATCCATCTGCATTCCCAAAAGGTGGCAAGGCCAAGCAAGGATTATGGGTGGAACCCAACCAACCAACATGAGCTAGAGATAACCCAAAATAAAATGCCAAGCTCATATTAATTGGATGGTGGAATTATAAGGTGGTGAAAGAAAAGGTGGTGGAGTCAATAAGAGAGATGCCCTCAACTCAACTTGGGCATTTAACAATATATCAAGAGCCAAATACATTATCAAGAGGCAAATACAATTAATCATGCACATGAGATAAGAACCAAACAAGAAAGGGTTTTATATGATGCTCAAATGCAAGGTGACATGATGACATGAGCATGATATGATGATGATGCACAATTATATGTTGGAAGTGGGTCTTTTTATTATTATAACATGTAGCATTACAGGAGTTAGACAACTGGGATGCTACAACTCTCCCCCACTAAACAGGAATCTCGCCCCGAGATTCTAGGAAGAAGAAGAAGAAGATACAAAGAGAGAAGGATGGTTGGCACGGAGTTCATCTTCACGTTCCCATGTGGCTTCATCAACAGAATGGTGTGACCACTGCACCTTGCAAAACCGGATGGACTTGTTGCGAGTCCTTCGTTCTGCGGTCTCAAGGATTTTGGTGGGGTGTTCTTGATAAGACAGATCTTCTTGAAGGTCGATTAGCTCATGATCCACGGTCTTGCCGGGGTCTTTGAAGCACTTCTTGAGCTGAGAGATGTGGAAAACATCATGGACCTTGAGTTTTTAGGAGCTCGGTGCATAAGCAACTTCTCCTCTTCTACCACATATCTTGAAAGGACCGATGTATCTAGGAGCCAACTTTCCTTTGATACCGAAGCGGTGTGTTCCTCTCATGGGAGTGACACGAAGGTAGACGAGATCACCAGGGGCATATACCATATCTTTGTGCTTCCTGTCATAGTTGCTCTTCTGACGACTACGAGCAATCTTGAGTTCTCCAGAATGATATGCACCTTCTCCTCTGCTTGAGTTACAATGTCAGGGCCAAACCAGATTCTTTCTCCTGCACCTGACCAACCAATTGGAGTTCTGCACTTGCGTCCATAGAGAGCCTCGAATGGTGCCATCTTCAGACTCTTCTGGAAGCTGTTGTTGTAGGAGAATTCAGCATATGGAAGGCATTCCTCCCACTTCATGCCAAAAGAGATGACGCAAGCTCTAAGCATATCCTCCAGAATCTGATTGATTCTCTCCACTTGTCCTTGCTTGAGGGTGGTAGCGATCTTGAAGTTCAACTTGGTTCCCAAAGCTTTTGGAAACTCTCCCGAACTTGGAGGTGAAGATGCTCCCACGGTGCGAACTGATTTCAGTGGAACCCCATACAGAGAGACAATTCATTGATATAGAGCTCAATAACTGAATTCCGAAATTGTTTCTTTATTTGGGAAGAAATGAGCCACTTTAGAAAGCCTGTCGATGACAACAAAAATTGCATTGTTGCCCTTCTGCGACCTTGGAAAGCCAGTGATGAAGTCCATCTCTACTTTCTCCCATTTCCATTCTGGAGGTTTCAATGGCTGTAGAAGACCAAATGGTTTCTGATGGACAGCCTTGACTCTACGGCAGACATCACATTCTGAGACATACTTGGCGCAATACCGTTTCAACCCAGGCCACCAGTATTGTGTTTTCAAGTCCATGTACATCTTTGTGCTGCCAGGATGGATAGAAAGAACCGAATCATGTGCCTCCTTGAGAACTTGGTCTCTCAGACCCGGGTAGTTTGGAACAAACATCCGGTGTTCAAAGAAGAGCGTGCCTTGATCATCAACGTGGAAGGACTCCTACTTCGGAAGGTCAAGCTTAGCGATGAGCTTCTTGGTGTGCGGATCACCACACTGACGAGAGCGAATCTGTTCTTCCAAGAGAGGAGTAGCCAGAAGGTTCAGGAGATGCCCTTGTTCCACAATTTCCAGGTTGAGCTGACGGAATTCCTCGCACAAGAGAGGCTGCTGCTCTTCTACCATGAAGTTGTTGACATAAGCTTTACGGCTAAGCGCATCTGCCATGACATTTGCTTTGCCTGGAGTGTAGTTGATGGTCACATCAAAGTCATTAATTGCTTCGATCCATCTCCTCTGCCGAAGGTTGAGATCCGGCTGATTGAAGATATACTTCAAACTCTTGTGGTCCGAGAAGATCTCACAACGGTTACCAAGCAAGTAGTGCCTCCATAGCTTCAAAGCAAAGACAACTGCTGCTAGCTCGAGGTCATGTGTGGGATAGTTGATCTCATGCGTCTTCAACTGACGAGAGGCATAAGCAACCACCTGTTTCTCTTGCATAAGGACCGCACCCAATCCTTGCAAAGAGGCGTCGCAGAATATCTGGAAAGGCTTAGATGTATCCGGAGGAACCAAGACTGGTGTGGAAGTGAGCTTCTCTTTGAGTGTCTCAAAACTTTCTTGACAAGCAGGAGTCCACAGGTACTTCTTGCCTTTCTTGAGGAGATCGGTAAGAGGCTTTGCTATCTTCGAGAAGTTCTGGACAAAGCGGCAATAGCTAGCCAAGCCGAGAAAACTCCGCACTTCCTTGACATTAGCAGGAGGAAGCCATTCAACTATTGTCTTCACGGTTTCCGGGTTGACTGCAATGCCCTTGGCAGAGATAACATGACCCAAGTATGTTACTTCAGGCAGCCAAAACTCACACTTTGAGAACTTTGCATACAAGCGGTTCTCACGAAGCTTGTTCAGGACACACCGCAGGTGTTCTTCATGCTCCTCCTTAGACTTGGAATAAACCAGAATATCATCCAGATATACCACCACAAACTTGTCCAGGTACTCCATGAAAACGGAGTTCATCAGCCTCGAGAAGGTAGCAGGTGCGTTGGTGAGACCGAAAGACATGACCGTGTACTCATACAGGCCATAGCGGGTGGTGAAAGCTGTTTTGGGCACATCTTCTTTGCGAATTTTGATTTGGTGATAACCACTTCTCAAATCCAGCTTAGAGAACACCATAACTCCTGCTAGCTGGTCAAAAAGATCATTTATCCGAGGGAGAGGATATTTGTTCTTGATGGTTTTAGCATTTAGAGCCCGGTAGTCCACACATAGCCTATCGGTTCTGTCACGCTTCTTCACAAAGATTGTTGGGCTACCCCAAGAAGAAGTGCTGTGTTGAATGAAACCCCTCTTCTCTTGTTCATCAAGTTGTCGTTTGAGTTCAGCCAACTCAGAAGGACCCATTTTATATGGCCTCTTGGAGATAGGAGACGTTCCAGGTTCAAGCTCAATCACGAATTCAACCTCGCGATCCGGAGGCATACACGCAACTCTTCAGAAAGACATCTAGGAACTCACAGACCCTTTGGTACCCTGAATAGCTTCCATAGCATCATCATTCAGAGCAGCCAAGGAATAGAGCTGACAGGGAGTCGACTTGGAGAAAAACTATATGGCCTTGAGGATCTTGAGAGACACCGGCGTTCAAAGACAATCAATCACAGCTGCATTTGTTGTCAACCAATCCATGCCCAAGATGACATCAATGTCAGAGTTGCCCAGAACAATCAAAGAAGCCAAGAATGAAGAACCACCAATCTCAACTTGATTGCCATGACTGATTTGAGCAGCTGCCATTGTTGCTCCAGGAGAAAGAACCATTAACCGCTTTTTGAGAGGAACCAAGACTAACTCATTCTCGTCTGCAAACTTGTGCGACACAAAAGAATGCGATGCACCAGAATCAAATAGAACTCGTGCAGGTACTGAGTTAACGGAAAGCATACCCATCACAACTCCAGGTGCGAGCTTAGCTTGAGAGGCGTTGACGCAGTTGGCACGAACAACCGCAGACCCGGGCTTAGTGTTGATGTTGAGAGCCCGAGGCAGTGGTGCCTGGCAAGGAGAGCTTGTTGCGAGATCTTGGCGGGGTGGAGGAGAGCTTTGTTCTTCATTGACAGTTCGATGGGGATGTCCAGATCTCCACACGTGAAGCGTGCACCATGGACGTGGAGCAGAGTAGCTGGGACTCCGCCAGCGCCTGTGGTAGTGGTTGTTGTAGCCCCGGGAGCCGCAGTGGTGAAGTTTTGTGGCCTTGACGAAGCTTGCAGGTCTTGTGGAGCCGGAGCGGTGGGGTGTTAGGAACCCACACGCCGCTTAGAAGGAGCTGCCATAATCGCAGAGCTTGATGCATCCTGTTGTGTTTCTTGGACTCCTCGAACATTTGCACGCTTGCCTCCTCTTGCAGTCAGTGTCTGTAGTTCCAGAAGGTTGCCGGTCTTGCATGCGTGATTGCATACTTGATCGACGATTGAGCCCTTGCACAACCTTTTTCGCTTCTTCTTGTCATCGATACCTCATCACCACCATAGAGAGATAGGTTCATGAAGTTCTGATGTAGGTGTTGACGTTATCATTTCCGCTCAAAGTTGAGGAAAGCCTCCTTCATCCTTTCCATCACAATCTCTGAGAGAAACTGCTCCTTGAAAGCTGCAGTGAACCTCTCCCAAGTTGGCTGGAACCCAGTGCAGCTTGCCTTCAAGTAGTTTTCCCACCAAAGAGCTGCGTCTCCCTTGAGAAGGTGGGTAGCACACTTGACCCACTCCTGTTCTGGAACATCAGCAGTCTCGAGCAACCTTGAGATCTCGCGCAGCCAATCATCCGCGTCCAGAGGTCGGTCAGACACATCAAACTGACGAGGGTTGAACTTGAGGAAGCTCTTGATGTCACCACGCTTGGGAGGTGGAGGAAGTGGAGCAAACTCATTTCTTCTGACGCTCTCCTCAAAGCGCTGCTGGTTCTCTTGCATGGCTGCCAAAGCATTTGCAATGTTTGACAATGAGCCCAGCCCGAGGTATGTCCTCCTCATCCGGCGTGGGGGAGCCATCCGTCATTGATATAAAACTCAAGTCAAGACTATGATGGAGAATGATAATAATCCAAAATAGTACCAAGATGGAATTAACCAAGATTAAAGGATACAATTCTCGAGATGATATTAAAATATCAACAAAGTTCATAGCACCTAAAAGATATTAAGCATATCGCACACGACTGAAAAGGAGTGTGGTACACAAATATATCAAAGAAAAATTTTCCACAAATTTCGGCATTAGAATACCAATAGATGCGCAAAATTACTTAACGAATCAAGATTAGTGACTCTACCAATTCAATATACAAAAGCGAATGATACAAGTAGTGGTATGGTCGCGACTCCATCCCGCACTCAAATCATTACTCCGCACATGAACAAGTGGAACACATATCCTAACCCCTTCTTCTCACGTCGAAACCTAAAGATTGGTAACTACGGAACGAACACCCCAAACAAGATAGCGTCGGATACAAAGAGGAAGATAGATTGCGTCGGTTTGCAAAAGCCTGTCGATATGGAATGTACCAACAGTTGATAACCAAAGGCAGATAAGATAACAACTTGGATGCAACAGGTAGACAAGGGATTACACACACACACACACACAACCTATGGTACTACGGAAACCCAGAACACGTGAATCCTAGTTTGAACTTTGAGAAGAGGATTGAAAACGTTGCACTTCCTTACCAGAAAAGGGTGGGTGGGAGGGTAAGAAGAAAAGTGGAAGCAGTCCTACTCTCGCTTTTGTTTTTCCCTAATATACATAACTACCAAATTATTTGCTAGATCGACAACGACTGCTTGGCTGAAACTCAAGGTCGGGATGGCTCGATACCAATTGTAACTACCTCGGTGAATTACGCCCTAGATACAAGCCTGGATGAGTGGTAGTGGTTGAAATAGTACTGGGGCCCCAAAAGCCACTCACCGGTAGTCCTTTCAGACGTCCCAACCACTACCCTCAACGGACTCAGACGGGCGAATCGGCAGCGAAGGATCAACTACGACACAAGTGGGTATGTACGCAAGCCACCATACAAGAGTACATCGAGCCATACCATCTAGAAAGAAAGGAATATAGCAACGCCATACGGCAAGATTCAAATGACCTAGATAGATCTATATTTTAGGATAACTCCTCATACAACACACATCGAGTATCATGGAAGCGGCAAACAAAATCCGAGTACGGATAAGAAGCAAATCGGCATAAGATGCCATAGAAATAAGCACATCCCAACTACAGGTCTCACGGATCCCGCTCCTAATCTCTACACCGAACGATCGTTGACCACATCTTCGCTTCTTCCACCCAAAGATCCGTCCCGTGGAGGTACACATCATCGAACCAATAATTTATCGTGTGAGACCCTAAGGGTACTCAACAAGTCTTAATGCCTCTAAAGGGACACAACCTGGGTGACGAATTGCAGAAAGATAAACCCTAGCAGTTCTACAGATAACGCTAACCATCCGCCTAACCAATGATAGGCGGATGTCCGTGAATTAAGAACAACAATTATAATGGTAATCTCATCGATCCATCCTCCTCCTCGCTACCAACAAGGAAGCGGACGAACAACCCCCATCCGCTGGCAATTTTATTAACCATTCCATGAGTGTTGCACTATTTACTAGTCAAATTACTTAGTCGATTAAAAGCGGTACTTTAGTTATGCTTGTCTATGATCAAGAAACTGCTCCAAGTCGTCCATATCATGGACACGGCTTTGAAAGTTTTACCCGCCGGGGTGCACCAATAGCAACACACGCTCGATCAACCTCGAAAACCAAATCAAAACCCAACGAGGCTTTCACGATCAACAATCACAAGATTGAAATATTTGGGCCACCCTTTGAGTAGATCCCGCAACGAAGTAAGCAAGCTCGAGACGGACTCAAGGTTAGCCAATGGTCGATGGCGGGAACCCAAAACTCGGGTGTCGATACTGCGTAATCACTTCGCCATCCTAACAAGACAAAGGTGCTATCCGTCGCACAATTTAAATACGAAAAGTAGCATGGCATAAGTACAGATAGTAAATAAAACCTCAAACTAGTTTGTGGCCCCAAGAAATAAGACGGAATCAAGCTCGCCTCGGGGGTCCCATATACCTCCCGGATGTGGATAGCGCGATAAATCAAGGAACAGGAATCAACTACTCGGGGTCTTACGGGACACAAGTGAGCAGGAAAAACCAAATAGCAGATGTTGCTCACCGGTGCCACTTTCTTTAGTTATCCCAAAACTACTCAGGTTATGTTGTTTAGGTACCTCGTTATCCAACAGACACTCACATACCCTACACATGCTGTTCTACGACTCGCATGGCTCAAACAACTCCTATAGTAATGGTTCATGGGGTAGAGGAACAGGCTTGGTGGAGTTTGAAAGTAAAGGCTATGCATACTTGGGATTCAATTTAATGCATCGCGACTCAATGATGCAAGGATAAGATAGAGGCAATAGTACTGTATGTATGCAAGCATGTGGAAGTGCTTGCCTGTCAACTCGGTTGAAGCGAGGGACGGATCTGGGTAGTGCTCCTGGTTCTCTTGATACAACCCCGCAAGGTTCTATCCGAGAAAACCAAACAAACAAGGCCAACATGAATATAGAGCACAAGCATATGAATAAGATCGTCACAAACAATCATGCCATGATGAATGATGCACAAGTTGCATGGCAATAAGTAGCATGGCATGGGTGAGGTGTGGAGGACAAGAAATAACATTTTAATGGGGATTTGGATCACATTTGTTGCCATAATAGTTGCTGTTCACTATATTTTGATATGATGCATGCTGCAATTGAAGTCAAGGATAGCATAAACAGGAAGGTCTCGTCGAGCTGATCATTTTAGGCATATCATTTGCTAAATTTGGAATTATAAAACAAAAGTTATGAATTATTTAAATTCTAGTGGCAAATAGTGTAATTTACATAAACTTGGAATTTTATTTGTGCAAAAGGCAAAATGGATGGCATATTTGGAATCCTCTCATTTTTCTGATATCCAAACATATATAATTTGTCAAATTTGGAATTACAAGGGAAAAGTTATTTAAAATCTGAATTGGATTTGAATTTGAATTCATTTAAACCAAATTTGAATTTAACCAGACGCAGAAAAACCTTTCTTCACTCAGGCTAACCTACCCTACAGGCACTTACAGGTGGGCCAGGGATCTGCGGCCCACGCGCCAGCGGCTGAGGGTCACAGGGGACCGTGGGTTGATAACTGAAACTTCCAGGAGCCTTTTTATAAAACGACATCTGACGACAATGAGGGCCCAGAGCGGGTTGATGCAAAAGGAGCCAGGGGTTTTCTACAAAGCGCATACTGGCATCTTGTGGATCTTCTCTCGACGAATCAAACTGCGTCATGACAGAGGAAAACAGGCGGGCGCTCGAACTTCGCGATCACGGCCAGCGCCAGCGGCTGGGCTGGGTTTGATGACAGGAAGGAGGAAGGCTTAGAAGACGCCTCACATGCGACAGACACCAGAGAGCGGCGACAGAGAGCCGACAAAGTCCGGCAGAGAGCTACGGCGAGGCGGAGGTGTCGTGGAGGTTCGTGCTCACCGCTCGGTGGCGTGCTTGGATCGGGTCGGGCGGTCGTGAACGGCGGCCTGACGCCGCGTAGCTAGGGTTTTCGCTCGGGCGCAGGTCCTGGTGGCCGGGTCCGTCTCCTCCTCGACGGCGTGTACAGCGTGGTGTAGGGCTCGCCTTGGTCTCTCGATCACCTCCCCAACGTGCTTGTCGCCCTGAACGGTAGACGCCGAGGGGAGGGCGGCGGGCGTGAGCGTGGCGATGGAGAAGAGAGGGGAGAGGAGAGGCGCCTGGGTGGATCTGGGGTATCCGCGAGGCGAGTGGTTGGATAGGGACGGAGAGGGAGCGGGTGGTGGAGGAGGCGGTGTGGATAGGGGTGGCCTCGGCCACCTTATTCCACCCTCACGTGCTCGGCCAGCCAGGCAAGGCAGGGCGTGGCACTAGAGGGGCCGGGCAGGTGGCCCCGGGTGGGCAGGTGAGGCTTAGAGGAGAGAAAAGAGAGGAGGGAGAGGGGCTAGGGCTAGGGTTTGTCCTTGATGGGTAGCTAGGTGGGCTGGTAGAGGGGCCAAGCTAGAGTAGGGAGAGAGGGTGGCAAGTGGGGGTGTGGTGGCCAAACTAGGAAGTAGGGAAGAGGTGGGTTAGCTAGGTTTTGTTTAGGGAAAAAGGTGTTGTTTAGGGTTTAGTTTAGGGGAGATGTAGATTAGGTTTTTTGGTTTAGCTAGGAAGGATAGATGGCAAGGGTAGGATTTAGGGTTTTTGCTAAGAGAGGTAAGAAAGAGGGAGGTGGAACTTAGGTTGATCAAGCATGCTTCAAACAAGCCTCAACAAGATCAAGCAAGAAAAAGAGGGAGAGGGAGAAAGGGAGCATGTGATGTTGGGGTTCTTCTTTAGTTCATGCATAATCCAAATATTGACCAAGCAAGATCCAAAAGAAGAGGTGGTTTGGTTGGTGCATGCCTCATGAGCACATGTGTGTGCATGGGGCATGGGGGTAGGGGTTTAACTAAAGGGGAGAAGAGAGGTAGATGTTTTGATGAAGAAACTACAAGCCCAAAAAAAGATTAAGCAAGGAAAAGATGATCCACTTAGAATGCAAGCAAAAACCAAATGCTAGAAAAAGTGGCACTTGCATGGCCCATGCAAAATATTTAATGCCAATTTATCCTTGTGAAAACAATAATATTAACATGGCATTATCCATCTGCATTCCCAAAAGGTGGCAAGGCCAAGCAAGGATTATGGGTGGAACCCAACCAACCAACATGAGCTAGAGATAACCCAAAATAAAATGCCAAGCTCATATTAATTGGATGGTGGAATTATAAGGTGGTGAAAGAAAAGGTGGTGGAGTCAATAAGAGAGATGCCCTCAACTCAACTTGGGCATTTAACAATATATCAAGAGCCAAATACATTATCAAGAGGCAAATACAATTAATCATTCACATGAGATAAGAACCAAACAAGAAAGGGTTTTATATGATGCTCAAATGCAAGGTGACATGATGACATGAGCATGATATGATGATGATGCACAATTATATGTTGGAAGTGGCTCTTTTTATTATTATAACATGTAGCATTACAGGAGTTAGACAACTGGGATGCTACAACTCTCCCCCACTAAACAGGAATCTCGCCCCGAGATTCTAGGAAGAAGAAGAAGAAGATACAAAGAGAAGGATGGTTGTACGGAGTTCATCTTCACGCTCCCATGTGGCTTCATCAATGTAATGGTGTGACCATTGCACCTTGCAAAACCGGATGGACTTGTTGCGAGTCCTTCGCTCATGGTCTCAAGGATTTTGGTGGGTGTTCTTGATAAGACAGATCTTCTTGAAGGTCGATTAGCTCATGATCCACGGTCTTGCGGGTCTTTGAAGCACTTCTTGAGCTGAGAGATGTGGAAAACATCATGGACCTTGAGTTTTCCGAAGCTCCAAAGGCATAAGCAACTTCTCCTCTTCTACCACATATCTTGAAAGGACCGATGTATCTAGGAGCCAACTTTCCTTTGATCTGAAGCGGTGTGTTCCTCATGGGAGTGACACGAAGGTGATTTAGATCACCAGGGCATATACCATATCTTTGTGCTTCTGTCATAGTTGCTCTTCCGACGACTCGAGCAATCTTCGGTTCTCCGTAATGATATGCACCTTCTCCTCTCGCTTGAGTTACAATGTCGTGGCCAAACCAGATTCTTTCTCCCACCGACCAACCAATTGAGTTCTCGCACTTGCGTCCATAGAGAGCCTCGAATGGTGCCATCTTGCACTCTTCCGAAGCTGTTGTTGTAGGAGAATTCAGCATATGGAAGGCATTCCTCCCACTTCATGCCAAAAGAGATGACGCAAGCTCTAAGAATATCCTCCAGAATCTGATTGATTCTCTCCACTTGTCCTTGCGACTGAGGGTGGTAAGCAGTGCTGAAGTTCAACTTGGTTCCCAAAGCTTTTTGGAAACTCTCCCAGAACTTGGAGGTGAAGATGCTCCCACGGTCTGAACTGATTTCCAGTGGATGTGTGCCCCGAACTTGTATTTGGGAGCCTCCAATTTGGGAGCTTGTATTTGGGAGCCTCCAATTTACTTGTGGATGTGTGCCCCGAACTTGTTGTAAAGGTGCCGGCTTCCACCTCGAAGGTTGCCGATATAGTGGAAGGTGAATCGAGCCCGTTGGGGTGAGGTTCATCGGAGAACAAGGGAGGCCTCTCGTCGCGTTGGTGGTTTGAAACCACCCCCTCTCCAAATGTAGACGTACTTCCCCTCAAAAGGGAGGAACTACGGGAAACAAATCCTTGTGTCTCCGCGTCCACTCCCTTGGTTACTTCTATCCTTTACCGCACTTTACTTACTTGTTCTTGCTTAGTGTTGTGTTAGTTTGTGCTTGTTTGACATTTAGGTAAATTCACCATAGTTTCATATTCTAGAGAATTTACCTTTCTTATCAAACCCTAATTTGAAAAGAGTAAATTTGAAGTAGCACCTATTCACCCCCCTTTAGGTGCCCATACGATCCTTTCACAAAGGGGTAAACCCTAGAACCTGTAACCGACTAGATCTGTGCCTGGGACCTGCCTAAGTCTATATAAAGGACATGAGGGCACGACCTAGATCTCTCTCTCATACTTTCGCATACGCACCTCCACGCCAGATTGCATCTGCACACCCCTGTAATCACCGGTTCCGCCGTAATCAAGAGTAGACAAGGGTAGGTTTTCTCCGGGCTCGAACCAGGTAAACCTCGTGTCCCGTGTTGCTTGTTTGCTAACCGTTCCGTGATCTCCAGCATCCCCATCTTCTCCAAAACCCAAGTCCATAATAATGGGCATTGACAAGATTAAACCTCATCAATTGGCGCCGTCTGTGGGAACTGGGGACGCTGATTGTGCGATCGTGACGGTCCCAACCCGAGCGATCTACAACTCTGTGGCGACGGAGAGCCACCTCCTCTTCGGCTCTTTCGATTTCACCGCCCACTCACCAGCCACCATGAAGGACTTCGAGCCCGTAGGCGACGGACTCGAGATCCTGTTCGGGAGCTTCTGCTTCGAGGTGGGGCAAACCGGCACCCTCCGCCTCCCAGAGCGGGTGCCCCTGCCATCAATCAGGCCCGCTTCATGGGACCCACATCCTGTGCTACGCACATCATCAAATACAGATGAGTCCTACGACAACAGCAGCTGCAACTCCGATCTGTGCGATCCGCCATCGGATGAAGGGACCTACAGTTCTGGACCCGAAAGTTATGGCAGCATCGTACCAATCTACAAGCGCTACCAATGCGCCGTAGTCATCCAGAGCGACGTGGATCAGCAAGTGCACAACCCCCCGCCCAACCCGCCACCTAATCCGCAGGATAGAAACGGCAGGAACAGAAGAAGCCAATCCCCCCACCCGAAGGGGACAACGCCGGCCAGGTCATCCGCCTTAGCAAAGAAGGATGGGCCCAGGCACGCGCCGCCGTGGCGGGCAGCACGATCCTGCCTGCAGATGCCTCACGGGACCTGCTGATGGCATACCACTTGCTCCTGATTGAGGAGCACAAGAAACATGTCAAGATGCAAGAGGTGCTTTACAAACGCAAACAAGCAGCCTCGGAGTCTAGCGCACGACGAGCTGCGCTCTCTGCCATGGTCATCGGCTCCAGCTCGAACGGCAACCACGACAACAAGCATCGCTCCCGGACAGAGAACATGGACCCCAAGGAGCGCTGTGAGGTGACCCGAACCCTCCACGCATCCTTCATGGAGATGGATGACGATGGCAACATCATCACGAAGACGCCGCAAACTGCGATCATTGCAGCCACCGCGTACCTCGCGTCCCACCCACCTCCGGAGGGGGACCCGAAAAGATCCATGCACAAGTCCGCACTCACCGGACACGGGCTCGTCGGAGCCGCGCTCCATCAAGAATCTCATACGGACCCGAAAAAGAAAGCTACAGTCAGGTTTAACGGCAGCCCCACTCCTTCATCCGAATAAGAGGACCATGACCTTCCTCGAAGGCACAAGAGCTCGCGTCATCGCAGCCGCGATTACGACGCCAGAGACGCACTCACACGGCGCAGAATCGATAAAGCGCGAGCCAAGCGCGTATGCTCGTCTGAATCCGAGATGGACGAAGACGAAGGAGAACTCTGCGGAGCTGGGTGCTTCAGCAGATCTATCCGACGGACACGGATGCCGCGAAATTTCAAGCTTCCTTCGGATACTCCGAAGTTCGACGGCACACAGGACCCCAAGGCGTGGCTCAGCAACCACCTATCATCCGTCAAGCTGCACGGTGGAAACAAGGAAACCGCCATGCAATGCCTTCATTACCGATGACAGCATCCGAATCGGCTTAGCAGCCTATCTTCGTGATCCATCCTGCTGGAGGAGCTTACGCTTTCATCCGAAACTTCAAAGGCACCAGTAAGAGGCCCGCCTCGATCGAGGAGTTGCTAGCCTATACTCAACGAACGGGCGAATCCGTTCGCTCGTACATACTGCGCTGGTCCAACACCAAAAACTCCGCGAAGGCGCACATCTCCGAAGAAATGGCCATCGACGCATTCAAGGACGGTGTCAAGCGCCAGGACTTCTAGGAGGAACTTGGGCGCGTCAAGCCCAAGACACTCGACCACCTCATGGACATCGCCAACAGGTGGGCCGACGGACTACTCGCTGCAGACTTCATCCCAGAGATTAAAGAAAGCGAGTGGATCGCCAATACAGTGATGGTTCCCAAAAAGGACACGGACATCCTGCGGATGTGTGTGGACTTCACGTCGCTGAACAAGCACTGCCCAAAGGATCACTTCCCTCTTCCTCGGATCGACCAGATCATCGATTCGACCGCAGGATGCGAGAAACTCTCCTTCCTCGACGCCTACTCATTCTACAACCAGATTCGACTCAAGGTTGAAGACCAAGAGAAAACGGCGTTCATCACACCATTCAGAGTGTTCTGCTACAGCACAATGCCTTTCGGGCTAAAGAACGCAGGTGCCACGTACCAGTGGTGTATGCATGCATGCTTGAAGGACCAGATCGGTCGCAATGCCCAAGTCTATGTCGATGACATAGTCATCAAAACCAGGGAGGCGAGAACACTCATCGACGATCTCCGCGAGACATTCGATAATCTCGACCGCTATAGGATCAAGCTCAACCCTGAAAAGTGCGCCTTCGACGTCCCATCGGGTCAGCTGCTTGGCTACTTCATCTCCCAGCGGGGTATCGAGGCGAACCCGGAGAAAATACGGGCCATAATGGCCATGGAGAAACCGAAGAATCTCAAGGGTGTCCAGCAGCTCGTAGGGCGAATAGCGGCATTGAGCAGGTTCATCAGCCGCATAGGCGAGAAAGCCCTGCCATTCTACCAGCTACTAAGGAAGGCTGACAAATTCGAATGGACACCCGAAGCGGACGAGGCATTCGAAGATCTGAAGCGGTTGCTCTCCACCTCGCCCGTCTTGGTTACACCAAAGGAGCGCGAGCCCCTACTGCTGTACATAGCAGCCACACACCAGGTGGTAAGCACCGTGCTGGTGGTCGAGCGACCCGAAGAAGGCAAGACCCACGAGGTCCAACACCCAATCTACTACCTCAGCGAGGTATTGACGCCAACAAAGCAGAGGTACCCTCACTACCAGAAACTCGCCTACGGCGTGTTCATGATGGCTCGTCGGTTGAGCCATTATTTCCAGGAGCACCAGGTGATGGTTGTCAACGAAGCACCCCTGAACAGCATCCTGAACAACCCGGAGGCCACATGACGCGTGGCCCTGTGGGGCATCGAGCTGTCACCCCTAGACATCATCTACGAGAAGCGACTCGGAATCAAGTCTCAGGTCCTCCCAGACTTTCTTGTACACTGGATGGAGCTGCAGCTGCCAGACACCCCAAACATGTCGCAGTCATGGATGATGCATTTCGATGTCTCCAAGCCGGTCGAGGAGCCGGGTCATCGACCTCGCAGGCTTACAAGATGAAGTACATCCTTCGGATGAAATTCCGAGCTTCCAACAACGAGGCCGACAGACTCACTCGAGGGAGAATTCGACGGCTGCGAGCTTTGGCACGTTGGAAGAGAAAGCAACAAGGAGGACGACAGACTCGCCAACATCGGCTCCACCTGCGCAAGGGTGCCACCAGGTGTGTTCCTCGAACAGATCTGCGTGCCATCCATCAAGCGGAAATTCCCTAAGGGATCACCCGAAGAAGCAGAACACTCGGGGGCTACGCTACCCAAAGGTCATGAAGGACCCGAAAAACTGGACACAGAGGTCTCCACGGTCAACCTGATGCAGGTCATGGCAGTCAAAGAAACTTGGACACGACCGTACCTCCAGTACTTGATAGACGGAGAACTACCTGATAGCCCAACAAATGCCCGACGCATATCTCGCCGGTCAAAATCCTTCACCATCATCAATGGCGAGCTGTACAAGCGCAGCATTTCGGGTGTACTAAAAAGGTGCGTCACCATCGGTGACGGGAAAACCATACTTCAAGACATCCACGAGGGCATCTGCGGCCATCACGCAGGCAGGCACTTCCTTGTCGCCAAAGCTCTACGAGCTGGATTCTACTAGCCAACGGCCATGAACGACGCAAAAGACATCGTCCGATGATGAAAAGGGTGCCAAAGGTTCGCCGACAAACCACACGCACCCGGGTCAGAGATCAGGCCCATACCTTTGGCCTGGCCCTTCGCCCAATGGGGCCTCGACATGATCGGCAAACTGCCAAAGTCCTCGAAAGGGGGGCACGTCTACCTCCTGGCCGCAGTCGACAAATTCACCAAGTGGATCGAAGCAATGCCGGTCACTAACCAAAAGGGCAAGACTGCTGTCAAGTTCTTTGAATCCATTGTCTACAGGTTCGGCATACCGCATAACATCATCACCGACAATGGATCGAACTTCATCTCCAAAGAATTCCAAGACTTCTGCGAAGGCCTCGGAATCAACATCACATACGCCTCTGTGGCGCACCCGCAAACTAACAGGCAGGTGGAAAAGGACAATGGCCTAATAGCGCTGGCATCAAGAAGCGCCTCATGAGCCCAATCGAGCGACTCGCCGGAGCCTGGATGAAAGAGCTACCCTCCTTCCTATGGAGCCTGCGTACCACGCCAAACAGCTCCACCGGCTACACGCCGTTCTTCATGGTGCACGGGGCTAAAGCCATGCTACGAGCCGAAGTATGCCACCATCCCCCCCAGGTCGTCGCTTATAGCGAAGCTGAATCCACGGCTGCACTCGAAGACGCCGTCGATACACTCGACGAAGCACGAGACATAGCAGCATCTCGAACAGCGGTGTACCAGCAGAGTCTCTGCAACTACCACAGCCGACGGCTGCGCCCAAGGTCCTCGGTCGAAGGAGACCTCGTCTTGCGACTCAAGCAAGAGCGACCGAAGAAATTCGAGTCACCGTGGGAAGGACTCTACATTGTCACCGAAGTCATCACAGGTGGCGCCTATCGCCTCAAGCACGTGGAGTCTGGAGTCGCATACTCCAACCCATGGAACGTCGCACAGCTGCGATGATTCTACCCTTAGCTACCTACCCCTTTACTTTCAATAAGGCTATTCAGCCAAGGCTACCCAGCCAAACAATGTACCTCCTCCATTACGATATAAATAAAGCTAAGTGTCTCGCCCCAAAATTTTGTTTTCTATTCGCACTTTTACTCCATGCTACAAACGCACTCGGGGGCTCCCCCTACCTCACGATTTCGTCGACTGAGGATAACACGTGTACATCTGAGTAGCTGACCACGTCAGGCTAACGAAAAGGACACGTATGCGAACAAAGAACTATGTGCTCAAACAACATCCAAACCTTTATAACAAAGGGCAAAACACGCCCAGTCAAATATATACAAATTTTACATCTATCTCTTTTATAGGTACTACCTACTCTGAAGAATAACCTGAGCACGCTGCTCAAACAGATCTACGATCTCTTCGTCATACTGCCTTACAGCCGCATAATGCGGACGCATATCCCACACACCACCATCCGGCTGAAGGGGTGGCCCAGCCGCTACAGCGGACAGATCTACATGAGGGTGATGCAGCCTCACAAGGGACATCGCAGCCTTCACCCCTGCGACGAGCTGATGCCGCACCAATTCCTTGACACGATGCACGTTCCGAAACTTCGACAGAAGACAAGAGAGGGTTGACGGTGCAGCATCCAGCGGAAATATCACATGCAGAACCGACGCGATTGAAGTCTGCACCCGACGAACCACCCGCGATACTTGGTGAACACGATCTTGCACCGTCGCAAGGACCATGGCACGGTCATGATCCATCCAGAAGAACCCACCGGCTTCCATGTCTTATTGAGTCAAGCAATTGACCCGAACAACAACACTCTCCTTCTCCTCCCTTGGATCAAGGTTAGCACCTGCAATACTTGCACAAAAGTAAGATGCAATGCCAGCAGGCGCATCCGAAGAAATGGGCAGCAACTCTAAATACTTACACTGAAGTTGCTCGGATAATCGAAGCAATTCCGCCATCAAGTACTCCTCTCTGGCAACACCTCGATCTGCCTTGTACTTCCAAACGTCGGCATGACCACGCACCCCCAGCAACTCTTTGTCGAGACTACGAACACGGTCTCAAAGAAACGCAAGCTACGACGAATCATCCAAGGATGGCCGCAGCCGCGCTGCAGGCGAGGTTTCAACGGGATCAGCACACGAATGACCCTAGATCAACAGAAAGGCAAAGACATGAACACGCAGATGAAGGAGTACATAACTCAACAAATTCATTAAGTGCATCAAAAGCCAATACGTGGCACAAGGATTTGTTCATCAAAATAATTACAACAAAAGAGACTACAACTATCCTACAGCTACAGCGCCTAAGACGCGGCACCCTGAGTAGCCTCGGAGCCGGATTGCCTTGCCTTGGCTTCCCACTCCTGCCGTAGCGCGTACT
Source organism: Avena longiglumis (assembly GCA_030063025.1). Taxonomy (NCBI): domain Eukaryota; kingdom Viridiplantae; phylum Streptophyta; class Magnoliopsida; order Poales; family Poaceae; genus Avena; species Avena longiglumis. The sequence continues at coordinate 437,105,407 of CP125974.1, read as the reverse complement.
CGGCCAGCTGATCAATCAGCTTCGGCCCATAACGCTTACAGCAAGCAGCATAGGTAGCGAAGGCTACCTCGGATCCATCAACAGTCGTCGGCATCCGGGAAGTGACCTGGGGAAGGTCCAGCTCTGCTCCAGCCGCCAAGGCCATTGCCAGCCCGACGGATGCGTCGATGCCCTTCTGCTTGCGCTTGTACGCCGCAGGTGCTTCAGCTGACAGTGCCTCCACCAGAGCATCAACATCATCAAGGGCCGCGCCCTTGGGGACAAGCTCCTTGTAGAAGCCCCCAAGGACCTCCTTGGCCTTGGCAAGCGAGTTGACGACGGTGCTGCAGCGATCTTCAACCACCGCAGGAGCATCATCCAGAGCACTCCCGTGCTCCAGAGCACCGCGATCAAACTCGATGCCTGCGACATCTAAAACAACAAGGAAGAAGAATGAACGACAGCACCGCAAAAGAAAGACAAGGAAATCAAAAGAGGAAGGTAAAGATACTCACCCGAAACAGCCTTGGCAGCCGCCATAAGCTTGCCGGCCACCTCTCTCTCGCGCGAAGCCGTGGAGGTGGCAAGCTACTCCTCGCGGTCCGTGGCCTCCCGCTGCAGGCGCTCCTTAGCCTCGCCGCAGTAGCCAGCTCCAGCTCGAGGCGCTTCTTCGCACCAACGGCGACCTCGGCCTTATTTTCCGCTTGACCGAGGCTCTTTTTGAGAGCATCAATCTCACGAAGGGAGGTGTTGTGCTCCTCTCCATTCAAATAATAAAAACATCGGATAACAGGACAAGAATACAAGAAGAAGCAAAGACCAAGGCATAAAAGTACCTTGAAGCTGTTTGAGGTCGGCCTCAGGGCCAGTGCCGCCGCACGGCTGCTTGGCATCCTGCACAAAAGGCTGCAGGAAAAAGACCTACTAGTCAAGAGAAGGACTCGGGGGCTACACCCAAAAGAAAGAGCATAAGCAAACTACACACACAAAAACGCTCAGGGGCTCCTCCCGAGACCCGAAGGAAGAACAAACAAAAAACTCCTTTAAAGATGCTCGGGGGCTTCCCCCGTGGCAGGAGGCAGAACTACTCACATGATCCGACGGCAACTCCGAAGGTCCTCTTGCAGCCTTCTGAGGCGCAACCACCTGAACCTCCTGCGGAGAAGCGCCTTTAGAGGTAGCCACCGTCTGAGGAGGAGGAAACGCGATTTTCGACTCCCCATCATCTCCCGAGCACCATCACTGGAGGAGTCGTTGGAGGAGTGGCTGCACAAGGACAAATTAGCACAAGTACAAAGTAAACAGGCAAGAAAAAGCAGTGCAGGACTAAGGAAATTTACGAGTCAAGCTCGCTCAGGTCAAATACAGGAGGGGTCCTCCAGACTTTCTTCTCCTCTTTCTTCTCTTCCTTCTTCTCTTCCTTCTTTTCCTCCTTCTTCCGCTTCGCCGGCGGGTGCGGTGCCACAGCCCGCACGGGAACAGCAGGAATTGGAGAGGAAGATCCTCCATGCCCATCACTATGACGTTCAAGCCACAACGGATTCCTAGGAGTCGGAGGAGTCGAGGCATCCAAAGAATCGTTGGAGCTCAGTGTCCACTTGCGAGTGTGGTCCTCGCTCGACTCGTTGGCCTCTTCAGCCGGAGATCGCGCCGATGGCAGCTCGGACATGGAATCCACTACCTCATTGTCCGGTGCATCGAGAAACCATTCGGGAAGCAGTGGCGACATGCCCGACACCTTGAACTCATGCACAGAAGAAGACAAGTTATTAGAAAACAAGTTCATATACAATGCAGTCGAAAATAGCGCTACGCGCACGACCCGAAACTACACCTGTGGAACAGGACGAGAAGCAAAAACCGGAGAAGTCAGCGACTTCCCCGGGATATCCTCTCCAGCCTTGAACTTCAGAAGCGGGCGAAGGACACCATCGACATCTCCCCTGGAGAATTTTTCAGCCGAAACCCTCGTCGGGTCATGACGACCAGCATAAAGAAACATCGGATGCGCCCTAGCCTGAAGCGGCTGCACCCGAGGCTTAAGAAAAGTGCGGATGATATCCACACCATTCACCTCCTTCTCCAGAATCAGCTGGAGATCCTCCACTCGACGATAGAGAGCCTCTATCTCCGCTACCTCGCCATCCAAGATCTGGTTTTCCCAGGACCTCTTCGGCTCGATCTTTTGGGAGGGGTTGAAAGGAGCAAGACCAAAATCCTGCCCAGCCACTGTGGAGTCGCGGATATAAAACCATCGCCTCCGCCAGTACTGGACAGATTTGGACATGGAAAAAGAGAAGAAAAGCAGATTGGGTTTGAGGGATATGATGCAACCCCCAATGGGATAAACACCATCTGAACCAGATTGCCTCTTCACGGAATAGAGTTTTCGGAAGAGACCAAAGTGCGGCTCGATACCAAGCCAGCACTCGCAGAAAGTGATAAAACAAGCAATCTGAAGAAGAGAATTGGGTGAAAGATGATGCAATTGGACGCCGTAAAGAAAAAGCAGTCCACGAAGGAAGTCGTGGACTGGGAAGGAAAAGCCGCGAAGAACGAATGCGAGGAACATAAACCGAAACCCAGCGGGGGTACGGGGGATTACCTCGTTGCTTGGGAGTTTGACGACCTCCCTATGCTGCGGGATCAAACCCTTCTCACGAAGCTTGCGGAGATCACTCTCTCGCATCTCCGATCGCCGCCAGCCACCGTCGGTGACACGGGTAGCGGCGACACTCTTCTTCCCTCCAGTAGCACTGGTACCAACCGCAAAAGAAGACTTCTTCGACTTCCCCATTGCGGTACGGTGGCGCCGGCGGCGAGAACGTAGGATAGAAGAAGGAAATGTCCAAGGATATTCCAGCGAGCCACAAGAACTCTCAGAAAACAAGGGAGCAGTGAAACAGACTAGCTGCGGTGAAAACAAACTAATGTTTTCCCCCAATGATTATAAAGACGAAGACGATGCACGACAACCGTCCATCGAGAAGACCTAACGCCAACGGCATGATCTGGCCATACACGTGTCAACATCGCAACGAGGGACCAGGGCTACTCGAACCTGGAGAAGATCGTGTTGTTTTGTCCTAAGACGGTTAACTGACCCTGATCCATCGGGAGAGTCAGGCACACGCATCAACAATCCCTACACATTCTCTTGAAAAACAGACTTGCAACTGAAGGATTGAAGAGTCCTCTACCGAATCTACGATTCGACTGAACACTCGGGGGCTACTGACATGGTTATACCCCGCGGATACACGACCTCAACATACCTAGTCCAGCCCAAGGAAGGCCCATGGCAAATATACGCCGGCCCATGAAGACTTTCGGGTGGCCAAGGCCCATGACGCCTTCAGATCCTTGGAGAGCAAGACTAGAGTAGATAGGAAATTCAAAGGGGTAAACCCTAAAACCTGTAACCGACTAGATCTGTGCCTGGGACCTGCCTAAGTCTATATAAAGGCCAGGAGGGCACGACCTAGATCTCTCTCTCATACTTTCGCATACGCACCTCCACGCCAGATTGCATCTGCGCACCCCTGTAATCACCGATTCCTCCATAACCAAGAGCAGACAAGCATGAGTAGGGTTTTCCCTCCAGGGCCCTAAACCTGGGTAAACCTCGTGTCCCGTGTTGCTTGTTTGCTAACCATTCCGCGCTCTCCAGCATCCCCATCTTCTCCAAAACCCAAGTCCATAACAATGGGCATTGACGGGATTAAACCTCGTCAACTAGCTTGTTGGTTAATATATGATCATGGTTTCCTGATCATGAACATTGAGATGTTATTAACAACAAGATCATATCATTAGGAGAATGGTGTGATGCACATACTCCTATAGTTAAGCGTAGCATAAAGATCAAGTCATTTAATATAGTTCATTTTCTATAAGCTTTCTGATACATAGTAACCTAATTCCTTCGACCATGAGATCATGCTAATCACCATCACTAGAAGGATGCTTTGATGACATCAAACACCACACCGTAACTGGGTGGTTATAAAGGTGGCATTGAGTGTTCGGAAAGTATGTGTTGAGGCACATGGATCAAGAGTGGGATTTGTCCATCCATATGACAAATAGATATACTCTGGGCCCTCTCGGTGGAATGTCATCCTATTAGCTTGCAAGCATGCGACTGGATCACAAGGGATCACATATCACGGGAACAAGAAAAGAGTACTTATCGGTAACGAGGTTGAACTAGGTATGCAGAGATGCCGACGATCAAAACCTCAGATAAGTAAACAATCGCGAGACGAAGGGAAATTGGTATCGTATGTAAATGGTTCATTCGATCACAAAGTAATCGTAGAAATATGTGGGAGCCATATGAATTTCTAGATTCCTCTATTGGTTATTGATCAGAGAAGTGTCTCGGTCATGTCCGCATAATACACGAACCGTAGGGAGACACACTTAAGGATTTGATGTTGTTTAGTAGATATGGAATGTAAGTAGGGAAACCGAATGTTGTTCGGAGTCTCGGATGGGATCCGGGATATCATGAGGAGATCCGGAATGATCCGGAGAATAAGATTCATATAAGGAAAGTCCGATTCCGGAGTTCGGGAAAGATTCTGATGTTTTCATCGGAGAGGTTCTAGAAGGTTCTAGAAGGTTCACCGGACTAGAAGGGGAATGGTCCATGAATGTGTCATGGGTAAGTGGAATTATTGGATCATATCCTAGGTCACTTGGTTTGGGCATTTGCGAGAGAGAATTAAAGCTCTAAATTGAAAGTCAAACGGGAGGTTTGAAAAGTCAAACTGGAACAATAGTTTCCTAGTGGAAGAAGGAAAGAGTCCTTCCTTTAATCCAACTTGGGTTTGGGTTTGGATTCAAACCCTCCCCTCCCAAGGTTGCCACTCCCTCTCATAAATAGAGGGGGAAGGCTGCCCCAAACACACAAGAGCCATCCCTCCCACCTGTGTCGCGCCGTCGCCGCACGCCGCCACCTCCGCCGTGCGCCACCGCCGGCTCGTTTCCATCGCCCTAGCCGCCTCCGACACCACCTCCTACTTTTCGGCCTTCTAAACCTAGATCATCGAAAACCCTAGATCCACCATAACTGGCACCGTCTTAGGCGAAGCCCTGCAGGATCTTCCCTCTACTTCCGACACCACGCCGTCGTGCTGCCTGAATCGTGAGGGGAGAACTACAACCTCCGCTGCCTGCTGGAACAAGGGAGAGGAAGGTCTTCATCGAGTACCGTACGCAGACCGATCACAGAGCGCTATTTAACGCAGCGCCGGAAGGATCGTCTACGCGATCTTGAGATCGGCAAGTGTACGACTACATCACCCACGAGAATCTTCTCTCATTAACCGCTTTGGAATCTTCGAGGGTGAGTGCTTCTATCGACTCGTTGCTACAATCTAGTAGATAGATCTTGGCTTATTTGTGTGCATGCAGTAGAATTTTTTGTTTTCCATGCTACGAACCCTACAAAAGTGTAGATCTAGGTCGCCTCCCTCACCCCTCAAAATATCAAGTGATTTGAGTGGCTAGGGAGAGAGATCTAGTGAGGTGAAGCTCGAGAAATAATGGAGGAGAGATAAAATTGAAGAGTTGGGTAGGAGGAAGAAGGAGGGCGCCTTAAATAGGCCCCCTCCGCGCTGAACTGTTGGAGCCTCCGCGACCTCACCGGAACTTCCGGTGAGCGTCCGGAAGTTCCACCCAGCAAAGCTTCAACGGTCATCAGTCCGTTGAGGCCCGCTCCGAAAGCCTGACCGAAAGTTCTGGTCAAAATGACTGGAAGTTCCGGCCAAACTTCCGATGCAAGTTCCGGCCCAAATTCCGTCAAATAGAACACTTTGAATAGAAGGTATACTGATTCTCAGCGGAACTTGTAGCAGAACTAGGGGTGGAACATCTGGGTCGCGAAACATGTCTGACCAGAAGTTCCGACGTCTGGGAGGAAGTTCCGCTCAGGAACTTTCTGGAAGAAGCAACGGAAATTCCTCACCGGTGGAAGTTCCGGCAAATAGAACATACTATTATAGCCATATTTTGGCCAAAGAAGAAGATGGGCCGTGATCAAGATGGGCTTGGAAGATGCATATATTCAACGTGTTGTTGGATCGGCCTAGTGCGTGGATTTGGGCTAAATTGCCCGTGTATCTTGTATCATAGTAGGTTTCGTTTCATTTTAGGTTTCGTTCAGTTTAGGTAAAGATAGATTTGTAGAGTTATTCCAAAAGTAGAGAGTCTCCGGACTATAAATATGTACCTAAGGTTATCGAAGAAAGGAGGACAATCACGTTCACAACAAACACAATCTCGGCGCATCGCCACCCCTTGTTCTAGGGTTTCTTTCGGGTAAGTGTCATGCTGCCTAGATCGCATCTCGCGATCTAGGCAGTACTTTTACTTATGCGTTATTTAGTGTTACTCGTACTGAAGCCTTGTTGATGGCGAGTAACACTACTATCATAGATTTGTTGAGGCTAGCATCGGTGCTTTTCGCTATAATCGTTTGAAGTTATGCCGCCTCTAGTTATCTCGCTACCTTTGCACCGTTCCCCAAGTGCGAGGGTAGCATCTTGCTTGATCTTTATTTAGCTGATTCGATCTGTTATGGTTATGCCTTGTTCGCCAAGGTTTAGTTTGATATCTACGTAGTCAGGCCTTACAAACGGGTTGAACGATCCAGTAGTACATAAAGACGTGGCTTACTCGTTCTAGAGAAGTTGTTCCGGTAATTAACTTTACGTTGGTTATTAGGCCTCCTCTAGGGTTAGTATTCTTCATCTTTGTATATACCAGGCTCAATTACGTGTAGGACGTTCCAGTTACGTGGTGAAAACGTTAAACTGTCGTAGATCGATTTAACTTGTAATGATAAAGCAAAACCCCATGTTATCATAAAATCTAATGCAGAACCATGGGATAATCGGCTCTAGGAGCCGATTCACGGGGAAACCTGGGAGCCGGTCACGGCTCGAATTTTACGTATACTTGTTTACCATGCAGGAAATCAATCGGAGCAATCCTTCACCTTCTTGACCAGGTATAGGTCAGGTGGCACGCCCTCGAACCAAGCCAGGACGTGTGCCGGAGTTTTGCGGGCCGTTGCCCGAGGGACCAGGGCCCACCAGCAGTTCTGGGAGCCTCGCGGCTCTTCTTGTTGCTTGTCGCTGCTCGCCGGTTAGTTTTGGCAGGCAACACATTCTGGCACGCCCGGTGGGACTTTCAACAACGTCTACATCAACATCCGACGCTGCGATGGAGAACAGACCAGTCACGTACGACGAGCTTCCTGAAGAGCACAAGGCAAAGTATGACGAGATCAGAAATCTCTTCGAAGCCGATCTCATCTTCTCTTTTGAGAGGACCCGTAAGCATGGCATCAAGTGGAGGGGGTTCTCCCCCGAGGGTGCTCTTGATGAGGTGGATCTGTCTGTTCCTTCGGAGGAGAGCACCAGAGCTCTACGACAGGAAGTCAACTACATGGTCGCTCATTCTCTGCACCGCCATTCTGAGAGCTTGGTGAACGCTTTCGAGCGGGTCGCGGTTCGCGTAGTTCAGGAGATCATGAAACATCAGTACTCTCCGTCGGGGCCCACTTTAGGGAGTCACCAAGGAGAAAGACCGCTCCAGACCAGGCCACAGCTGCCATTCACACTCGCAGCTCCAGAGCCGCCAGGAGCGGCGGCGTACGTCGTCTACAAGGCTCGAGGCTACCCAGGCGATTGCCAATTCCTGTTTGAGCCACCTAAGGAAATCCCACATGGGTATATATGCACCTACGTGCCGGACTGCAACAACCTGCCACGCACCAACCAGATTGCAACCGCAGGAGTTTCTGCGGCAGGGGTTCCTGGGGCAGGATCTTCAGGAGCAGGCGTTCCTGGAGCGGCGATGTCTGGGATGGACGCTGACAAACAGGCGTGGCTAGCCAAGTATGCCACTGGAACAAGTCATGAGAATCTAGCCCCTGCAGCTCAAACAGTGGAGCAAATCCGTACCATCTTGAGAGACCAGTTAAACCGTGCGTCAAGAGAAGGACAATCGGCTATTCAAAGCCGTACCCCAACGAGTTTGATCTAATTCCGCTGCCACCCAAGTATCGGCTCCCTGAGTTCTCAAGGTTTAGCGGGTCGGAAGGGTCGAGCTCGATCGAGCACGTAAGCCGATACCTGGCACAGCTAGGCATAATTTCGGCATCGGATCGATCGCGTAAGGTTTTGGCGCAATCTCGACAGGGCCAGCTTTTGGGTGGTACACCTCGCTGCCACCTGATTCGATTCAGACCTGGAAGCAACTGGAAGAGCAGTTCCACATCCAATAACATTCAGAGGATACCGCGCCTGGAATTGCAGACCTGGCACAAGTGGCGAAGCGGGAGAAAGAGTGCAGTACATCCGGTAACCGGGACCGTCAAGAACCGATGTTACTCAGCTCGTTTAATCGAGAAGGAAGCAATCGAGCTAGCGGTGTTGGGTCTCGGCACACATCAAGGATCCGGCTTTCCAAGTAGAGTACAACTCATTGGCGACATGGCGGTAAACTGACGATGTATGAACAGCGCCACCCTGAGTTATACCAAGACAAGTTCAAGCGTCCGATAGGCCTGGTCGATACAGAAGAAGATGATCCTACACAAGACCAGGAGGTGGCCGTGGCTGAATGGGCTCGGGGGGCAGACCCTGTATCCTGCAAATGGGTGAAACAGCAAGGGCCTGCAAAAGGGTTCGACTTCGACGTGAGCAAAGCTGAGCAGATATTCGATTTACTGCTGAAAGAGAAGCAGCTGAGGTTACCCGAAGGCCATAAAATCCCCACGGCTCAGGAAATGAACGGGAGACCATACTGCAAGTGGCATCACTCGTTCACCCACACCACCAATGATTGCAAAGAGCTACGCCAAATCCAAATGGCGATAGAGCAGGGCCGTCTGATCCTTGGGCAGTTCGCCATGAAAGTGGACACAAACCCATTTCCGTCGTCAACATGATAGAACTCCAAGCCTCAGCGAGGCCACTAGATTTTTCGCTCGTGTTAATATGGCAGGGTCTGGTACCACCATGACACGACAAGGAGGAAGGTGGTGGCTCTGGGCAAAGAAAGAAAAGAGGCTGGTCCATGCGACTGCTCGCCACAACGACAGCGGTACTTAACAGAGGAAGGTGAGGAGAGTGCGGTATCGAAGCCACATTCCGCATCTCCTTAACAAGTATGAGCGCCAAGATGACCAACGGCGCCATAGCGATGGAGACGATGAAGGATATGAGCACCTCGCTAGGGGACCGTCAAAGGAAAAGGAAGGCAGACAAACATTGGGATTGTCCTTTCTTCAAGTATTGCTGGACGGGAATGAGCCGATTGCCTACAATGACAACCCCGGAGTGTGGACACAAGGAGGACACGAGGCCGCCAGTTGTTCAAACGCTTAGGGCCTCTCCCACCTGAGCTCACACAGGGAGTCCGCCGAGCAAAGGACCTCGAAGCCAAGGGATGACAAGGAAGAAGACAGATATCACCGTCCAAGGTGGTGTCCCGACGACTCAGACATACCCAAAAGCGAGAGTGCAGCACTGCGTAACTTGAGGAAGTCAAGCGCAGATTCCACGCTTTAAAGAAAGCGCCCGATCTAGCCGCCGAATCAGTGCACCTTGGAAACGGAGACCGCCCGACAAGGAAAGAGTGGCGCCCAAACCAATAAAAGCCGATGCACGACATCGGCCGGTACAAACATGGTGTTCATACTCCGCCGTAATTCTGCGCGCCAAGAACCAATGAGCTACCAAAGGTCACAGTTGATCGCGCCCACGGCCGTTATCTTTGAGAAGCCACGTGAGAAGGGTTACAAACATCCGAAAGCCCTGTCTACGAGGTTACATCAATGGGCAACCCGTCGCCAAGATGTTGGTGGACACCGGGCGACATCAATATCATGTCATACTCCATGCTACGACGCTTGGGACGCCCACCGCAGATCCGATCAAAACCAACGCCACGTTAAGCGACTTCAACGGTCTTTCGGAAACGCAAGCATCGAACGTGGATCCGATAAAGGTGAAAACCATACCCATGTCATTTTTCGTCAGGATGCAAAGTACCTACGCTGTCTTGCTAGGTAGAGATTGATTCACGCTAATTGCTGCATTCCATCCACGATGCACCAAAGGCTCAATACATGGGGACGGAGATGAAGTGGAGGTCATCCATGCAGATGATTCTATCGAGATTTCCATAGCTGGCATGAACGTCTGGGAAGCAGAAGACCAAGAGCCGATCTCTGGAATCAGTCTGGACGGCTGTGAGCGCATTGAAGCGACAAAAAACGGGGTGAGGCTGGTCTTATCCACTGGCCTGACAGAGTAGAAAAGTCCACGATCATACGTGGTACGGCCGATCCTCGCGATCGGCCACAAAAAATAAAAAGCACCAATCATACGACAAGCGGATCACGTAGTCATAGCAGGGAGATGCCCTGCCATTGTAAAACAATGAGGTGTAAACCATCCTTGACTAATGCAATCAAAAAGGGGGTCGATTCAGGCAATCGGCCCAAATTATTTTTGTTATCCTCACCTACTGCTTGCCCTGTGTTTAGAATCGATTTGACAGGTGACGGAAAGCTAGGGTATGGGTTTACATCCGCTGATGAACTAGAAGAGATCGACATTGGTCCTGGGGATAAGCCACGACCAACATTTATCAGCAAAAAGTTAGACCCGAGTCTGCGGGGTCCGATGATAGCCCCTGAAAAATATCCAGATCGCTTCACCGGGACTACGTAAATGCCCGGTTAGACAAGAGCATCATTGAGCATCGACCGCTTAAAAGGATTTCGCCATTTCAGCAATGAGCACGACAAATGAAGGCGAAATTCGAAGAAGTCAAGAAAGAGGTCGAGAAAATGTTGACGCCAAGTTAATCAGCCATGCGGTATGCCGAGTGGATTTCTAGTATAGTACCGAGAGAAAAGGATGGCGTGGCGTGTTGCCATAGATTTTCGGGATCTCAACAGAGCTACCCCAAAGGATGAGTATCCGATGCCGGTGGCAGAGACGTTAATCAACACAGCGGCTGGTCATAAGATCTTGAGCTTCATGGATGGCAATGTCGGTTACAACCAAATTTTTATGGCTCCAGAAGATATACACAAGACTGCATTCAGAGTCCCATGTTCGGTGGGGTTGTTTGAGTATGTAGTCATGACGTTTGGACTGAAGAATGCCGGCGCCACGTGCCAAAGGGCCATGAATTATATTTTCCATGATCTGATCGGCAAGCTGGTGGAAATCTACATCGATGACGTGGTGGTCAAGTCTGCTTCAGCGCAAGGACACATGGACGATCTAACGCGCCCGGACCGAACAAGAAAATTCGCCACGGATGAATCCAAAGAAGTGTGCCTTCGGTGACGACGGTCGCTTCTTTTTTTGGTCCATGAACGCGGAATTGAGATCGGCCTGAAAAGTCAGGAGGCAGTGCGAACAATGAAGCCACCCACCACAAAGAAAGAGCTGCAGTCTCTCATCGGCAAGATCAACTTCGTCAGAAGATTCATCTCCAATCTGTCAGGAAGAATAGAGCCGTTCATGGGATTAGTGAAAATTAAAACTGACGAGGAATTCCGCTGGGGGGCAGAACAACAACGAGCCTTTGACGAGATCAAAGAATATCTGACGAAGCCGCCAGTGTTGGTTCCACCCCAGCCGGACAGACCGTTCTACATTTACTTGTCAGTAGCTGACACGTCCATCGCCTCGGTGGTGGTGCAAGTTTATGACGGGCTGGAGCGAGTCGTATTTACATAAGCGTAAGGATGCCGGAGGCAGAGACAAGGTATCCCGATATCGATAAGTTGTGCCTCCGCCTTTTTCACCGCACTAAGCGCCACACATTTTGCTATCGCAGAGATCATCATATGCAAATCGACGTCATAAAGCACATGCTATCGGCTCCTATGTTAAAAGGCCGATCGGGCAAATGGATGTTTGCATTATCGAGTTTGACATCCGTATCAACCCGCGAAAGCGCTTAAGGGACAAAGGTTACGACCTTATTGCTGAAAGGATCAACACTAACATAGCAGACCGTCTATAAGAGCGTGGGCTATGTTTTTCGACGATCGGTTTGTGACGATGGCTGCGGCATCGGCATTTTACTCGTGTCGCCTGGGGCAACATTTTCCTTCTCCATCGATTATCTACCTCGCACCAACAATGTCGTTGAGTACGAGGCGATACGCAAGGATGGAGTTACTCCTCAAGGCCGGAAGCAGTGGTAAGCGGTGGAAATTTTGGAGACTCCAAGTTGGTGATTTCCCAACTCACGAGGAGTACAAGTGTGAGAGCGAGTCCCTCTTCCCATTATGGTTGCACCGCCGTGAGTTGATGACACAGTTCCAGACATAAACTTCACCGATCCCGCGTCGCAGAACATAGAGGCAAATGATCTTGCACAATGGCTTGTGCTACAAGGATGTAGCAGGGAGCCGATGTTCAGTACGCCTCGAAGTCGACGATCGGAGAGCCGATATCTTCAATTACTTGAAGGATTCGCCTGGGGCACCTAAACGGATAAGGTACAAGGCCATGAAGTATGTGCTTATTGGGGATGACATGTTTTACAGACTGGAAGGGTTATTGCTCAAATGTCTAGGGACAGCCGAGGCCAATCGGCTCCTACACGAGGTACACGAAGGCGCCTGTGGAACTCACCAATCGGCTCACAAGATGAAATGGTTGATCAGGCGATCAGGGTTTTATTGGCCCACCTTGCTTGAGGACTGTTTCAAGTACTACAAAGGGTGTCAAGCATGTCAGAAATTTGGAAAAATTCAGATGGTACCACAAGAATGAACCCCATCATCAAGCCTTGGCCGTTCCGAGGTTGGGGCATGGATATGATCGGCAAAATCAATCCTCCATCAAGCAAAGGCCACATGTGGATTTTGGCCATCACTGATTATTTCACTAAATGGGTGGAAGCTGTCCCGATGAAATCAGTGAACTCAAAGGATGTTATCAACTTTGTGAAAGAGCATGTCATCCATAGATTCGGGATTCCCCAAACTATCACGACCGATGGGGGTTCGGTCTTTATTTCTCAGGAGTTTAGAAAGTTCTGCGAGGACATGGGGATTAAGCTGATCAGATCATCTCCATACTATGCTCAGGCTAATGGGCAAGCTGAAGCATCCAACCAGAGCCTCATCAAGCTGATCAAGAGAAAAGTCGATGATCACCCTAGGCGTTGGCACGAGGTTTTGTCAGAGGAATTGTGGGCTTATCGCATGTCATGCCATGGGGCGATTAAAACCTCACCATACCATCTAGTATATGGACAAGAAGCCGTATTGCCCTGGGAAATTACGGCTGGATCGAGACGAGTCACTTTTCAGGACAATCTAACAACTGAAGAATATGCAACCCTGATGAGTGACAGTATTGAGGATGTAACTGAGCTCAGGCTGTGGTCACTTGAGAAAATCAAAAGAGAACAAGGCCAAGGTGGCTCGTGCTTATAACAAGAAAGTGAAGCCAAAGGAGTTCCACGCTGGTGATCTGGTATGGGAAGCTGTGTTGCCGTTGGGGACTAAGGATGCAACATATGGTAAATGGTCTCCAAATTGGCACGGACCGTACAAGGTCGATCAGGTTTTAAGAGGAAACGCGTACATGCTTGAGGAGCTAGACGGCGTGAAATTCCCAGTGGCGGTCAACGGTCAACATCTCAAGAAATATTTCCCAAGCATGTGGGATGATAGATAGTGAAACTTGGGGCCGATACATGAAATCGGCCAAGTAAAGGCACGTGAGACGTTGGACAGTAAAAATGTGGGGGCCGATGCTGAAAATCACCGGGCCAATAAAAAAATATATATATATAGCCGATGCACGGTCATCGGCTCTGGAGGTTCGCATATGTTACAAACAGGTGCCAGTATCCACATACAAGCTACTGAAGAAATCTTCATCCATGCCCGTCATTAGCTGTTTGTTCAGGGCACGTATTTCGATGGACAATTGGAGATCCATGTCGCCCTTTTTGAGGAGGGTCGCAGGTTACCGTTTGAGACTAAGAAGTGACCGTTTAGGTTTGCCTGAGTATGTGACAGCCGATATGCATCGGCTCTTTGGGCTGTGGCTTGGTTGACTGTGTAAACGTAACAAGGTAAAAGCCGATGCGTTGCTATCGGCTTCAGGAGCATCGACCTATTTTAGTTATCGGCAAAATTGGGGCGACAAGAACAATCTTCGAAGAAAACGGATTTTTCATTTCATTCAGAAGCTGGTTGCTTACAAAGGCTGATCGATTACAAAAGGGAGCTTATTGTTACTACTATTACTGCTACTGGTTCCTAATCTAGGCCGAGGTCGTCGTCGCTGTCGTCGCCGCCGTCGTGTGCGCTATCCTCGGTCGCTGCACGCTCGTCTTCGCCGCCTTGAAGAAGCTGCAGGGCCTCGCCCTCGCCGCCGCCGGTGTCCTCACTGGACCCGGCATGGAAGTACTTCACGGCTGGTACTCCTCGGAGGAGGTGTCCTTCCTCTTCCTCCTTTCGAGGAGTCGACGCCGCCCCAGGACATGGCGCCGTTGCCGCTCGCCTGCCGGGCCTCCCATCGAAGGAATCGCAGGTCTTCTTCGCCGGCGGTCAAGGACGCCGCCCGACCAAACGGCGAAGTCCCAACCTCGCCCCACCATTGTGGGGCGAGAGTATCTGCCGCCATCGGCGGGGTGCTCCGCGTCGGCTCGGCCGCTCATTGAATTGGAGGCGGGAGGACAGGCGGAGGAAGCGAGGAGGCCATGGCGGAGAAAGAGGGTTTTTTTCGGAGGAAGAGGGTTTCGGCTACTAGAGGAAGATGGGGACCGCGAACTGCATTTAATTTAAATAAGGGAATAGTGGAGGACGGTTCAATGCCATAGCGGTTTCCCGTAATGTGCTGCCCAAAATCGCAAATCATGCAATCGCGAAGGAGTTGAGAAGACAGGCATCATGATGAAGGGGTGGCGTGTGATCCGTTTCGCAACGATTCACAACGCGCAACCCGATACAAAAAAAAGAGAGGGGGAAGAAAAAGAATATCAGCAGAGTGGTTTTGGAATTATTATTGCCAAAACCAGGGGGGCATGTGTTATCGCCATATTTTGGCCAAAGAAGAAGATGGGCCGTGATCAAGATGGGCTTGGAAGATGCATATATTCAACGTGTTGTTGGATCGGCCTAGTGCGTGGATTTGGGCTAAATTGCCCGTGTATCTTGTATCATAGTAGGTTTCGTTTCAGTTTAGGTTTCGTTCAGTTTAGGTAAAGATAGAGTTGTAGAGTTATTCCAAAAGTAGAGAGTCTCCGGACTATAAATATGTACCTAAGGTTATCGAAGAAAGGAGGAGAATCACGTTCACAACAAACACAATCTCAAGATCGCCACCCCTTGTTCTAGGGTTTCTTCGGTAGTAATATGTCGCCTAGATCGCATCTCGATCTAGGCAAGATTTTACTTATCGTTATTTAGTGTTACTCGTCTTGAAGCCTTGTTGATGGCAGTAACACTACTATCATAGATTTGTTGAGGCTAGCATCGGTTTTCGCTATAATCGTTTGAAGTTATGCGCTCTAGTTATCTCGCTACCTTTGCACCGCCCAAGTGCGAGGGTAGCATCTTGCTTGATCTTTATTTAGATTCGACCGTTATGGTTATGCCTTGTTCGCCAAGGTTTAGTTTGATATCTACGTAGTCAGGCCTTACAAACGGGTTGAACGATCCAGTATTACATAAAGACGTGGCTTACTCGTTCTAGAGAAGTTGTTCCGGTAATTAACTTTACGTTGGTTATTAGGCCTCCTCTAGGGTTAGTATTCTTCATCTTTGTATATACCAGCTCAATTACGTGTAGGACGCCCGCCACGTGGTGAAAACGTTTAACTGTCGTAGATCGATTTAACTTGTAATGATAAAGCAAAACCCCATGTTATCATAAAATCTAATGCAGAACCATGGGGTAATCGGCTCTAGGAGCCGATTCACGGAAACTCGAGCAGTCACGGCTCAATTTTACGATACTTGTTTACCATGCAGAAATCAATCGAGCAATCTTCACCTTCGACCAGGTATAGGTCAGGTGGCATCTCGAACCAAGCCAGACGTGCCGGAGTTTTGCGGGCCGTTGCCCGAGGGACCAGGGCCCACCAGCAGTTCTGGGAGCCTCCCGGCTCTTCGTGTTGCTCGTCGCTGCTCGCCGGTGAGTTTTGGCAGGCAACATATACCCAAACAGAGGGTACTGGGAGCTGGCCGGAACTTCCAGCGGAATTTGGATCGGAACAAAGTTCCAGATCTTCCCACGGA
Source organism: Avena longiglumis (assembly GCA_030063025.1). Taxonomy (NCBI): domain Eukaryota; kingdom Viridiplantae; phylum Streptophyta; class Magnoliopsida; order Poales; family Poaceae; genus Avena; species Avena longiglumis. The sequence continues at coordinate 437,089,119 of CP125974.1, read as the reverse complement.
AAATCCCTGAGCCGAACTTCCGGCGCTTGGTCGGAAGTTCCGATCAGACAGAAACAACTCCAGCAGATCAGAACCTTGTTCTCTCGCAGATGAGTAGGATGGCTGTGGCGGTGCATATGGGGTTTGTGCAAGAACAAGTGATTTCCCACAGCCTTCTCATATGGACCCCCTCTTGATACTACAACGACCTAAAAGCGAATAAAAAGAGAGAAATAGAAAAACTGAAGGCCGCCGTCTTCACGAGATCCCAAAGAGAGCATCCACACAATTCATAGGAATCATCAAAAGCATTTATCCTGAAATTCAAGCATACGGTTAGATCAAAAGTGGGATTGTCATCATAACCAAAATAGCATGGGAAAATAAAGTCCTTTCAATCTCCCCCTTTTTGGTGTTTGATGACAATCCCCAAGAATTTTCATAAGATGGAAACACTCTTTGCAATGGATGGAACAAGCTCCCCCTATATGTGTGCAAGGTAGAGATAATGCTCTAAGGAAAAGACTAACACACGTAGAAGGAGGCTCCCCCTTTCTATTGCAAAGATAGCACAAGTAAAAGGAAAGGATAAGATAGAGATCATACTGTTGCACAACCAAATGTGGTGGAGACAATAGAAGAAATATCAAGGGAGACTAAAAAATCTCCACCACCATATACAAATGCCCATAACCCAATAACAATAATACCAAATAATAGGCATTAACATAGCATAACATACCACAAAGTCTCATACAAATAACATGGTCCACAAGCACAAATAGGTTCACAAGAATAAAGAGGCCCACAAGCACACAAATAAACTAGAGAGTTCGCGATCTAGAAAAGATCAAGGACAAGAACGAGCTCGCGACTCAGCCCATGCAAATCCCGTGAGCAACCTAATAGACATCTTTCTCCCGCTCTGGCATCGAGACACCAAAAAGGAAGAAAAGGTCACTCTAATCGCCCAAGCCATGAAAGAGAGGAGGAGAAGGCTCAGGGACCCAAGAATCCCACGCAGGCGGCGGACCGGTGACTTCCTCCTCAGACTCATCCTCAGACCAATGGCAGTTGTTGCGAATCCAATCATCCCTAGGAGTAGTGACTGAGCTAGTGATAGGAGAGCAGGTAATGTTGAGAGATGACATGATAGCCTTCTGGCGCCGAACACTATGTCGCTGATCGACATAAGACTGATACTCGTGATTCTGCAGAAGGCAGAAAGTCTTCTTCACCTTTTCAAGCAGCTTCTTGGCCCAAGATGGCTGCCTCTAAAGAGAAGGACCACCAGCACTAGAGCCACCATGAGCAGACGAGGGACCACCAGCTTCAGCACGAGCCTGCCTGAGAGCTTCTTCCTTTTCTTCTTGGGACCGAGGCTTGTTGTGCTTGATCACACGCAACTTCTTCTCCTCATGAATGGTGATGGCGTCCTTAGAGAAGCGCGTACCAATCACCTCAAGCCACTTGTAATTGATGAGATTCTGAACATAAGGAGCATAGGGGCAGGAGCGCTTGTCAATGATGGCTTGCCACATCTCGGTGTAGATGAAATGCATGACATCCATCTTCCTGTCAAAGTCATGGCGAAGGTAAGTCTGATGCATGAGATCAACTTGATAGGCATGAAACTGATCAAAGTTGCCAGACTTGGGAGAGATGGTGTTCAAGTACATTGATGGGGATACGCCTACTGGGGTATACCCAGCAGGACGTTTCCGACTGGCCCAGGAACTGGCGAGTGGGCCTGCAAGACGGCGACTGGATCGAGACCTGGCGTGGATCCAAGTGACTGGAAGCTGAAGGCCCAGGAGAGTAGATAGGCCCAGTCGGATTAGGTTAAATGAGTACCGAAACCTTAACAGATTCGGTTGAGATTTGTAAACCCTAGGGAGGGTGAGTCTATATAAACCTCCCTACAGGGCGTGTAAACATACGTTCCATCATCCACCCAAGCGACTCGCCTCCTAGCCGTCGAGCTCGCCCCATTGTACCTCCATCATAATACAATCTAGCAGGAGTAGGTCTTTACCCTCCGGGGGGCCGAACCTAGGTAAAACCCTGTGACTCCGCCCTCATCTCGCACCGCAGATGGCTGGCCACCCTTGCCCTTCGTTCTACTACTCCCTGCCGATTGCAGCATCTGTCGTGGTCATTCCTACGATAGTGGCGCCCACCGTGGGGCCTGGCCGGTCTAGCCGGTGTTCTGCGGCGAGATCCAATCTGCCCATCAACAAGTCGGTCTCCACCGGCCGCATGATAGAGATCGGTGAGATGCTCCAGATCTTGCCGAGCAGCTACGTCCCGGCGGCGCGACCCGTCACCCACAGCATGATCTTGCCGGTCGGCACGATCAGCCTCTTCGTCGGCCTCACCGACGCCATCATCTCAGAGGACTCGGCTCGCATCCGCGAGTCGCCGCCACGCGACCGGCTCTCCGAGAGCCAGGTCCGCACGATCCATCGCCTCGCCTCCGAGTACAACTCGGCCCATAGCAACGTGGCCGAAAACTCCGCGGCCGCGGAAGACGCGGCCCTCAACGACGACGCCGACTCGGCGACCCCGGTGTCACTCGCCGGATCCATTACCGCGGCTTCGCCCGCAGGCTCCATCACCCAGGTCTCCAACGTGGGAGACTTCGAGGATCCCTCCATCCTTGGGATCTTCGACTTCGACTCCGGGTCGGAAAATTCCGCCGATCTTGGCGACGGGACCGGTCGCCACGCCGTGACCTACATGGCGACTGGCACCGATCCGCCGGAGGATCCCTTCTCGACCCCGATCCCTCCTAACGCCACGGCAACGGAGGTCGAGGAACTCCGCCTGAAGCTGGCGGAGGCAGTCCGCAAGGAGCAAGCCGAGCGCGAAAAATTTCGCCTCGAGCAGGTGACGGCGTAGGAGCTGTCGCTCTACCACCATCAGCGAATCAGGTCGCGCTTGAACCCCACCGTCCAGGGGTGCGCCCTGATCTTCGACGACGAGAACGACCTGGCCCGCGTGGCCGAGCGCGCGATCTGCGAGAACGCGCCACCAGGAGGAAGCGCCCGGCCCCCACCAGGGTCGACGGCGATGGGCGCCCCACCTCCACCCAACCGCACACCCCCCAGGGATCAGCCGCGGATAGTGGTCTCCTCACGGGAGCGAGACGCGAACGGCCTACCACTGTTCTCCACCCCGATGGATAACCTCGTGGCAGGTCGAGCAGCGGCCGACAACATCACGGCCACCAGCGACGGCGCCCTACAGATGCAGTACGTCAGGGCCCTGCTCGCAAAGGCAGTCAAGCAGTAAAACGCAGGCGCCGACTCGCAGGGTCGGGTGTACTCGCGTTCTTCGGGCAGCAGAGTGGCTCAACAACTTTGATAGAAACAAAGTATGGATATTAGTTGAGAAACCAAAGGATTGCCGCAATGTTATTGGAACAAAGTGGATATTCAAGAACAAGCAAGATGAGCATGGAATTATAGTAAGGAACAAGGCTAGATTGGTTGCACAAGGGTATTCTCAAATTGAAGGCATTGATTATGGAGATACTTATGCACCCGTGGCTCGCCTTGAGTCCATCCGTATTCTTCTTACTTATGCGGCACATCATAACTTTAAGTTGCAACAAATGGATGTAGAAAGTGCATTTCTTTATGGTCTTTTAAATGAATTGGTATATGTTAAGCAACCCCCGGGATTTGAGGACCCCAACTTCCCAAACCATGTCTACAAACTTGATAAGGCGCTCTATGGGCTCAATCAAGCCCCACGCACGTGGTATGAGCACCTTAGAGAGTTATTGTTTGACCGTGGCTTTGAGGTTGGGAAAATCGATCCCACTATTTTTACTAAGAGGGTCAATGGGGAGCTTTTTGTATGCCAAATATATGTTGATGATATTATCTTTGGCTCATCTAACAAAGCTTTTAATGATGAATTATCAAAGCTTATGACTAGTAGGTTCCGGATGTCTTTGATGGGGGAGTTGAGAGTATTTCTTGGCTTTGAGATCAAGCAAGTTAGAGGAGGGACATTCTTCAATCAAGCCAAGTATACTCAAGATATGCTCAAGAGATTCAAAATGCAAGATTTGAATGGAGCTCCTACTCCCATGGCTACAAAGACTCATCTAGAACAAAATCCAAATGGTAAAGATGTGGATCAAAAGGTATACCGGTCTATGATTGGTTCTTTACCTTTGTGAATCTAGACCCGATATTGTGTTGAGTGTAGGTGTGTGTGCAAGATATCAAGCGGCTCCTAAAGAAAGCCATTTAATGGCGGTCCAGAGAATCTTTCGATATTTTGTTCATACCCCTTTTTATGGTCTTTGGTATCCTCAAGGCTCAACATTTGCTCTTTGTGGATACCGATTGGGCGGGTGACAAAGGATGATAGAAAATCAACATCCAGGGCTTGCCAATTCCTTGGTAGGTCCTTGGTATGTTGGTCTTCCAAGAAGCAAAATTGCATATCTCTCTCCACCGCCGAAGCCGAGTATGTGGCAGCTGCTAGTGCTTGCACTCAATTGCTATGGATGAGGCAAACTTTAAAGGAATACGGTGTCCATTGTGACAAAGTGCCTCTTCCATGTGACAATGAAAGTGCCATCAAGATTGCCTACAACCCGGTGGATCACACAAGGACAAAGCATATTGAGATTCGCCATCACTTCAATAGAGATCATGTTGCTCGAGGTGATATTGATCTCTCATATGTATCAACCAAAGATCAACTTGCCGATATCTTCACGAAGCCACTTGATGAAGCAAGGTTTTGCTACTTGAGGAATGAACTAAATATCGTAGATTCAAGGAGCTTGACTTGATATTATTGCACTCTCACCTATGTTTCATCTCATATTTGGTCTAGGTGTGGGCATGGATATAGGGGGAGTGCGGTCCTAATTGATTGGACCATCCCTCCCCCAATTATTCCCAAAGCAATCAAAATCATTCCTCTTAATATCGTTTAGTGATATGTGAGCTTAATGATGAGTTTTGGTAATGGACCCAAGATATATCTTCGTGGTGCCAAGCCAAGTATACTCAACTATGGTGGACTAGGCCACCGCCCTCTCTCATTTTAGAGGTTGGCACTTACTCATGTTTGCCATTTGCTTGATTTTAGTCTCTTGGAGTTTTTCTGATTATTTTCGAACTTCTATGTCTCTTGTTGGTTCTTCACAGTTTGATGTCTCAACCCAAGCCCTTTCTCTATCTTAAAAACCATCTATCTCTTATATATGTCCCCAAACACCTTTCCTGGAACTTTTGGTCGAGGAGGACCGGAGTCTCCGGTGTTTGGTGTATAAACACCGGAGTCTCCGGTGTAGGCCGGAGTCTCCGGTGTAGACCGGAGTCTCCGGTCTGGACGGTTTCTGTCACTTAAAGAAGGGGGCACGGGGTGAACTAGAACATCAGTTCCTCATTCTTCACCCCGTCCCCTACCTCCAAACCCGTTGCCTCCTCCTCCAAAAATCCTCCCCGGAGGTCAAGAATCCCCCGAGATCCGCCGTGCAGCCGGCCAACCTTCCCCTCTCCTCCATTGGGCCATTCCCACCGGAGGAATTGATCCCATGGACAGATCTGGTACCTCTCCTCTCCTGTTTTCTCCTAGGGTTCATCCCTAGATGTGTTTTGAGGATGGTTGCTAATTTGTCCATTGGAATCACTTGTTTGCATGCACTCTAGTACTTTATCCTTGTTGCATTGCCCGATCTACTAGTTTCACCCTCACCAGCATCTCCCCATCGCATACCCGAGCCTCCTGACCGGAGATTCCAGACTGAGGTCCAGAGACTCCGGTCCAGGCCGGAGACTCTGGTCCCCAGGATCGGAGACTCCGGTCCCCAGGATCGGAGACTCCGGTCTGAGCCGGAGACTCCGGTATAAGGTGCGGAGACTCCGGTGTTGGGTGAATCAAAATAGTCCAGAAATGCATCAAAGTTCTTGTACTGTATCTTTGGGACATATATACTCATATCCATGCTATCTCCCTCACTGCTGTTCACAGGTGATGGTTCTAGTCGTCCTCGTCGTACCAAGGCCAAGTCCCGAAGGGGCAATCCTCGCTATGATGAAGCTCAAGGTCAGTTTATCGTGCCTCCGTCCAATCGGAAACAGCGGGCACGTGATGCAGCTTACATGAAGAGGGATCAGGAGAGGGCTGAACGGGAGGAATGTGCAAAGAGAGCCAAGTATGACAACCTACAGTCCCTATCCAAGATGTCTAAAGAGGAGTATCGTGAGCTGAGAAAGACAGATTTCTATGCGCTGCCTCGTACCAGTGAGGACCCTCGTTTCTGGAGGAAAGAACAGGCTGTGTTCATGAAGGATGTGTATGGTGTACTCACCAGATCACCTGTCTGCCCTCAGAAGTTCATGAATATTGAGCAAATGCGCCAGAGCCCTTACTTCAATGATGCCCTGTGGATCTGTGAGAAGCTGGGTCTCTACAACTTGATGGAGCTGCACGAAGACTACAGTGTGCACCTTGTTCAACAGTTTTATGCCACAGTGGTGTTTGGGTCTGATCTTGACAGGACCATGGTGTGGATGACTGGCACTACTTTCATGACTACCTTTCATGACTTTGCCAATGTCATCTTTGAGACCTTTCACGGAGTATCTACTCCTGTGGGATAGCGCATGCACTCAGCAGCTTTGGGTGATAACAAGTTGAAGATGGCACCTCTGTAAGATGGTGGTGTTGTGGGGGGCTCCAAGGGACTCAAGACCCTCTACAACCTTATGCTGAGGATTTTCCGTCACACTATTGCTCCAAGTGCTGGAAATGATGATGCTATCAGGGGTGGGCTTGTCAACCTCCTGTACCATACTCACCGGACCTTCAATGCTGGACCAGAGGCTGATGCTGCACCCATTGATGTGATGGACTTCATTTTCGAGGAGATGTTCCATGCCATTCTTTACAAGAAATCTCCTCCATATGCACCCTTGGTTATGAGGCTCATCAACTCCCAGGAGCATGATTCTCCACATGGCATACCACCACACATCACTGTGCACTCTCTGGTCTCTCTGTAGCAGAAGGGGCACATGGGGCCTGCTCCAAGGCGTCGCTATGGGAATGATGATGAGGAGGAGATTGAGACGGAGAGGGCTCCCTCTCCACCTAGAGTTTGGAGGAAGAATGCCTCCAATGCCCCTATGCCTACTATGACTCGAGACTATGTGCATGAGAGGGTCAAGAAGGCCAGCTTTTGGGAGATAACCCTCTATTGCATGAACGTTGACATTCGCAAGAAGCAGCATGCATCCTACCAAAGCAACCGCCGCATTGAGAAGCTTCTCAAAGAGATCAAGGACCAGGGTGCTGCGGATACTGAGGAAGGTGAATATGAATACAATGATGAGCATGGGGCTCAGCAGTCCACAGAGTCTGATCACACTCTATCATTTGGGGCATGGAATGCCCAACAGGATAGTCTGGTAGACTGGAAGACGTTTGCTGATGTCACCTCAGGGTTTGGATACCAGGGTACTTCCTCTTCTCGCCCTCACGGCAGAGGGCCTGCTGTCCCTGAGGATGATGATGATGATAACTATGACCAGGATGAGGGTGACCAGGATGAGGATGACCAGGATGAGGATGAGGATGCCAAGGATGACGATGACAACTGAGTTATTGGGGCGCTAGTATAGGTATTTTCCCTTTTCGGCGTTTCGATGCCAAATGGGGAGAAGACATTCTCATCGCTTTGCATGGGACTTGGGATTTGCGACTATCTGCCTTTATTTGCCTTTTTATTTGGATATTCTAACTTGAACTTTATGTGTGTTATCTGCTGTTCTTATGTGTGTCTATGACTATGTGCTTGTGTGCAACACCTATTGTAACTCATGTGTGCTATCGTTGATATTATCTTCCTTACATGATTTACTTCATTATCTTGCTGCACATAGTCAGGGGGAGCCACATTTATATGTTATTCCATGCAAATCACTTGTTGTCATCGAACACCAAGAAGGGGGAGATTGAAAGGGCATTTATTGTCATAATCACTTTTGGTGTTCGTTAACAACAAGTAGATCATTTTACTGTTTGTTATTGTCCACAGGTTGGTATTATCATTGATAAACTGCACACATATTCTTGGGAAAAGACCACATTCATTTGTCACTGATCTGGAAACTCTAAACCGGAGTCTCCGGTCTGCCAAGACCCGAGTCTCCGGTGTGGTCCGGAGTTTCCGGTTCTGGCTCCGGTGGTGCTTCCCAAGACCTGGCTGGGACAGTCTGACTAGTGGTCCGGAGGCTGCACCGGAGGTTACTCTGGAGTCTCCGGACTTTGGTCAGTCCGGAGTCTCCGGTGTTGGAAGGCCGGAGTCTCTGGTGTTGCTGGTGCAGAATTGGCCTGGGTCAGTCAGAAGGGCAGTCTGGAGACTGGTCCGGAGATTGGCCGGAGTCTCCGGTGTAGACCGGAGTCTCCGGTCTCCAGACCGGAGTCTCCTGTCTGACTTTTCTACAACGGTCAGAAAACGGTTCGTGGAGGGGGCTGTCTATAAATAGGGACCCTTATCTTCTTCCTCCAGTTGCTCGAGCTGCTCAAGAATACCAACCCCATTAGAGCCACCAAATCTACAAGATCTCTTCATCCAACCATCCAAAGTCATTGATCTTTGGAGAATCGAAGGAGGAGGCCTTGATTTACATCTTCACCAAGAGAGATCTTCATTTCCCCCTCATTCACTTGAGGGCCCCCAAGATCTAGTGTTTCTTTGGAAACCCTAACTTTGATTTGGTTCTTACAAGCTTGTCTTTGATTTGTCTTGACAGCTTGCTTGTATTTGGGAGCCTCCAATTTACTTGTGGATGTGTGCCCCGAACTTGTTGTAAAGGTGCCGGCTTCCACCTCGAAGGTTGCCGATATAGTGGAAGGTGAATCGAGCCCGTTGGGGTGAGGTTCATCGGAGAACAAGGGAGGCCTCTCGTCGCGTTGGTGGTTTGAAACCACCCCCTCTCCAAATGTAGACGTACTTCCCCTCAAAAGGGAGGAACTACAGGAAACAAATCCTTGTGTCTCCGCATCCACTCCCTTGGTTACTTCTATCCTTTACCGCACTTTACTTACTTGTTCTTGCTTAGTGTTGTGTTAGTTTGTGCTTGTTTGACATTTAGGTAAATTCACCATAGTTGCATATTCTAGAGAATTTACCTTTCTTATCAAACCCTAATTTGAAAAGAGTAAATTTGAAGTAGCACCTATTCACCCCCCCCCTTTAGGTGCCCATACGATCCTTTCACAAAGGGGTAAACCCTAGAACCTGTAACCGACTAGATCTGTGCCTGGGACCTTCCTAAGTCTATATAAAGGCCATGAGGGCACGACCTAGATCTCTCTCTCATACTTTCGCATACGCACCTCCACGCCAGATTGCATCTGCGCACCCCTGTAATCACCGGTTCCGCCGTAATCAAGAGTAGACAAGCAGGAGTAGGGTTTTCCCTCCGGGGGCCTGAAGCTGGGTAAACCTCGTGTCCCGTGTTGCTTTTTTCCTAACCGTTCCGTGATCTCCAGCATCCCCATCTTCTCCAAAACCCAAGTCCATAACAATGGGCATTGACAAGATTAAACCTCGTCAATTGGCGCCATCTGTGGGAACCGGGGACGCTGATTGTGCGATCGTGACGGTCCCAACCCGAGCGATCTACAACTCTGCGGCGAAGGAGAGCCACCTCCTCTTTGGCGCTTTCGATTTCACCGCCCACTCACTAGCCACCATGAAGGACTTCGAACCCGTAGGCGACGGACTCGAGATCCTGTTAGGGAGCTTCTGCTTCGAGGTGGGGCAAACCGGCACCCTCCGCCTCCCAGAGCGGGTGCCCCTACCATCAATCAGGCCCGCTTCATGGGCCCCACACCCTGTGCTATGCACATCATCATAAAAAGATGAGTCCTACGACAACAGCAGCTGTAACTGCGATCTGTGCGATCCGCCATCGGATGAAGGGACCTACAGTTCTGGATCCGAAAGCTGCGGCAGCATCGGACCAATCTACAAGCGCTACCAATGCGCCGTAGTCATCCAGAGCGACGTGGATCAGCAAGCGCCCAACCCGCCACCTAATCCGCAGGATAGAAATGGCAGGAACAGAAGAAGCCAGTCCCCCCCACCCGAAGGGGACAACGCCGGCCAGGTCATCCGCCTTAGCAAAGAAGGATGGGCCCAGGCACGCGCCGCCGTGGCGGGCAGCACGATCCTGCCTGCAGATGCCTCACGGGACCTGCTGATGGCATACCACTTGCTCCTGATTGAGGAGCACAAGAAACATGTCAAGATGCAAGAGGTGTTTACAAACGCAAACAAGCAACCTCGGAGTCCAGCGCACGACGAGCTGCGCTCTCTGCCATGGGCATCGGCTCCAGCTCGAACGGCAACCACAGCAACAAGCATCGCTCCCGGACGGAGAACATGGACCCCAAGGAGCGCCGTGAGGTGACCCGAACCCTCCACGCATCCTTCATGGAGATGGATGCCGATGGCAACATCATCCCGAAGACGCCGCAAGCTACGATCATGGCAGCCACCGTGTACCTCGCGTCCCACCCACCTCCGGAGGGGGACCCGAAAAGAGCCATGCACAAGTCCGCACTCACCGGACTCAGGCTCGTTGGAGCCGGGCTCCATCAAGAAGCTCATACGGAGCCGAAAAAGAAAGCTACAGTCAGGTTTGACCGCAGCCCCACTCCTTCATCCGAATAGGAGGACCATGAACTTCCTCGAAGGCACAAGAGCTCGCGTCATCGCAGTTGCGATTACGACGCCAGAGAAGAACTCACACAGCGCAAAATCGATAAAGCGCGAGCCAAGCGCGTATGCTCGTCTGAATCCGAGATGGACGAAGACGAAGGAGAACTCTGCGAAGCCTGGTGCTTCAGCAGATCTGTCCGACGGACACGGATGCCGCGAAATTTCAAGCTTCCTTCGGATACTCCGAAGTTCGACGGCACACAGGACCCCAAGGCGTGGCTCAGCAACCACCTGTCATCTGTCAAGCTGCACGGTGGAAACAAGGAAACGGCCATGCAATGCCTTTCAATTGCGGTGACAAAGCGCTGGATCTGGCTTAGCGCCTATCTTCGAGATCCATCCAAGCGGGAGCTGGCTTACAGTTTCATCCGAAACTTCAAAGGCACCAGTAAGAGGCCCGCCTTGATCGAGGAGTTGCGAGCCTGTACTCAACGAACGGGCGAATCCGTTCGCTCGTACATACTGCACTGGTCCAACAGCAAAAACTCCGCGACGCACATCTCCGAAGAAAGGGCCATCGACGCATTCAAGGACGATGTCAAGCACCAGGACTTCAAGGAGGAACTTGGGCGCGTCAAGCCCAAGACACTCGACCACCTCATGGACATCGCCAACAGGTGGGCCGACGGCGAAGATTCCGTCCACCAGGCACAATCGGAGGAAGGGCACGATTACGGCCGACGACGGGAGCGCCGTAACAATAGGAGACCGCGCGTCTACGACGATGGCGATGGACCCGACATGGTCGCGGTCGGCTACGCCGATCGCCGCAACGATGCCAACCGCAACTGCGGCGGATACCACGGAGGCAACTTCCACGATGTAGGACGCCCAACGCAGTCGTGGCAGCGCCGCGGTCACGACGACAGACCCTCGGCCTACGAAAAACTATCGGGTCCATGCACCATCCACTTCTACATCGACAAGCAGGATGGTAAGAAGAAGGCAAGCCACATGCTCAAGGACTGTCGCGAGTTCCAAAAGCTCAGCAAAACCATGGTTCAGATGAGGCAGCAAGCTCCACCCCCTGGATTTGGGAACGCACCCGCACCAGGAGAGATAGCGCATGGAGCTCCTCCACCGCCACCTGTAGGAGGCCCGAACCAACCAGTCGCACCAGCACAGAACAACGCTGGGCATGGGTATCCCCCGCCGAAAGGAGCACTGATGATCCAGAAGGGGCACACCACGAATACGGTCCAGAAGAAAATCACCCGTCAGATCAACCTGGCCGTGACAACTCCACCCGCCATCCCTGAGTACCTCAGCGGATCGGAGTCCTGCATCACATTCAGCCGTTCGGATCACCCTTGCCAGATCCCTCGCCCAGGTCATGCTGCCCTGGTGCTGGAGGCACAGATCGGAGGTTTCGAGATGAGCTGCGTCTTCATGGACGGCGGCAGCAGCATCAACCTGATGTTCGCAAGTACTCTAGCAGCAATGCGAATCCCGCTGTGCAGCCTGGAACAGTCAGACACAACGTTCCACGGAATCGTCCCAGGAAATATGGCTCGACGTCATCTTCGGCAAGCCGAACAACTTCCGATGCAAGCGGCTCGAATTCGAAGTGGTGGACTGGCCATCACAATACAACGCCATCCTCGAGCGCGTAGCATTCACAAGGTTCTTGGCTATACCACACTACGCGTACCTGCTACTCAAGATGCCATGACCCAGGGGCGTCATCACGGTCCACGGGACCTTCACCCGATCGAACCACTGCGACAGGTACTTCAACAGAATCTCCCAGTCATTCGGCATGCCGGAGGAGCTCATAAGGCTCCGCGAGGTGACGGACAACGGGGCACCCCCAGTCGCACGACAAAACGCACCTGATATGTCTTTTGACTCCACCGTCAACACAAAGAAGGTGCAGGTCCACCCGACGGATGCCTCCAAGACGGTGCGATCGCTAACGATCTCAGCGCCGCATAGGAAAGCGCGCTCGTCGAATTCTTCTGTGAGCGCTGGGAAATCTCCGCCTGGTATCCTGCGGACATGCCAGGAGTTCCCAGGGAATTCGCCGAGCACGCACTAAACGTCTTTCCAGACACCAAGCTGGTCAAGCAGTCCATCCGGAGACTATCCGAGCCGCGGGCCGAAGCCATCAGGATGGAAGTCAATAGACTACTCGATGCAGACTTCATCCGAGAGATTAAAGAAAGCGAGTGGCTCGCCAATACAGTGATGGTCCCCAAAAAGGACACGGACATCCTGCGGATGTGCGTGGACTTCATGTCGCTGAACAAGCACTGCCCAAAGGATCACTTCCCTCTTCCTCGGATCGACCAGATCATCGATTCGACCGCAGGATGCGAGAAACTCTCCTTCCTCGACGCCTACTCAGGCTACAACCAGATTCGACTCAAGGTCGAAGACCAAGTGAAAACGGCGTTCATCACGCCGTTCAGAGTGTTATACTACAACACAATGCCTTTCGGGCTAAAGAACGCAGGTGCCACGTACCAGCGGTGCATGCAGGCATGCTTGAAGGACCAGATCGGTCGCAATGTCCAAGTCTATGTCGACGACATAGTCATCAAAACCAGGGAGGCGAGAACACTCATCGACGATCTCCGCGAGACGTTCGATAATCTCGACCGCTACAGGATCAAGCTCAACCCCGAAAAGTGCGCCTTCGGCGTCCCATCGGGTCAGCTGCTTGGCTACTTCATCTCCCAACGGGAATCGAGGCGAACCCGAAGAAAATATGGGCCATAATGGCCATGGAGAAACCGAAGAATCTCAAGGGTGTCCAGCAGCTCGCAGGGAAAAAAGCGGCATTGAGCAGGTTCATCAGCCGCATGGGCGAGAAAGCCCTGCCATTCTACCAGCTACTACGAAAGGCAGACAAATTCGAATGGACACCCGAAGTGGACGAGGCATTCGAAGATCTGAAGTGGCTGCTCTCCACCTCGACCGTCTTGGTTACGCCAAAGGAGCGCGAGCCCCTACTGCTGTACATAGCAGCCACACACCAGGTGGTAAGCACCGTGCTGGTGGTCGAGCGACCCGAAGAAGGCAAGACCCACGGGGTCCAACGCCCAATCTACTACCTCAGCGAGGTATTGACGCCAACAAAGCAGAGGTACCCTCACTACCAGAAACTCGCCTACGGCGTGTTCATGACGGCTCGTCGGTTGAGCCATTATTTCCAGGAGCACCAGGTGATGGTCGTCAACGAAGCACCCCTGAACAGCATCCTGAACAACCCGGAGGCCACAGGACGCGTGGCCCTGTGGGGCATCGAGCTGTCACCCCTAGACATCATCTACGAGAAGCGACTCGCAATCAAGTCTCAGGTCCTCCCGGACTTCCTTGTACACTGGATGGAGCTGCAGCTTCCAGACACCCCAAACATGTCACAGTCATGGACGATGCATTTCGACGGCTCCAAGCGCGAAGCTGGAGCGGGAGCGGGAGCCGGGGTCATACTGACCTCCCTGCAGGGCGACAAGATGAAGTACATCCTTCGGATGAAATTCCGAGCTTCCAACAACGAGGCCAAATACGAAGCCCTCATCCACGACATGAGGATGGCAAAGATCTGCGGCGCAACGTGCCTGGTCATCTATGGTGACTCCAACCTCGTCGTCCAACATATGATGAATGAGTGCGATGCACACGCCAAAAACATGATCGCGTACCACGCACTCTACAACTCACTCGAGGGAGAATTCGACGGCTGCGAGCTTTGGCACGTTGGAAGAGAAAGCAACAAGGAGGCCGACAGACTCGCTAACATCGGCTCCACCTGCGCAAGGGTGCCACCAGGTGTGTTCCTCGAACAGATCTGCGTGCCATCCATCAAGCGGAAATTCCCCAAGGGATCACCCGAAGAAGCAGAACACTCAGGGGCTACGCTACCCAAAGGTCATGAAGGACCTGAAAAACTGGACACAGAGGTCGCCACGGTCAACCTGATGCAGGTCATGGCAGTCAAAGAAACTTGGACACGACTGTACCTCCAGTACTTGATAGACGGAGAACTACCTGATAGCCCGAGAAATGCCCGACGCATATCTCGCCGGTCAAAATCCTTCACCATCATCAATGGCGAGTTGTACAAGCGCAGCATTTCGGGTGTACTACAAAGGTGCGTCACCATCGGTGACGGGAAAACCATACTTCAAGACATCCACGAGGGCATCTGCGGCCATCACGCAGGCAGTCGTTCCCTTGTCGCCAAAGCTCTACGAGCTGGATTCTACTGGCCAACGGCCATGAACGACGCAAAAGACATCGTCCGAAGATGCAAAGGGTGCCAAAGGTTCGCCTACAAACCACACGCACCCGGGTCAGAGCTCAGGCCCATACCTTTGGCCTGGCCCTTCGCCCAATGGGGCCTCGACAGAATCGGCAAACTGCCAAGTTCCTCGAAAGGGGGGCACGTCTACCTCCTGGTCGCAGTTGACAAATTCACCAAGTGGATCGAAGCAATGCCGGTCACTAACCAAAAGGGCAAGACTGGCGTCAAGTTCTTTGAATCCATTGCATACAGGTTCGTCATACCGCATAACATCATCACCGACAATGTATCGAACTTCATCTCCAAAGAATTCCAAGACTTCTGCGAAGGCCTCGGCATCAACATCACATACGCCTCTGTGGCGCACCCGCAAACGAACGGGCAGGTGGAAAAGGCCAACGGCCTAATCGGCGCTGGCATCAAGAAGAGCCTCATGAGCCCACTCGAGCGACTCGCCGGAGCCTGGATGAAAGAGCTACCCTCCTTCCTATGGAGCCTGCGTACCACGCCAAACAGCTCCACCGGCTACACGCCGTTCTTCATGGTGCACGGGGCTGAATCCATGCTACGAGCCGAAGTATGCCACCAGCCCCCCCGGTCGTCGCTTATAGCGAAGCCGAATCCACGGCTGCACTCGAAGACGCCGTCGACACACTCGATGAAGCACGAGACATAGCAGCATCTCGATCAGCGTTGTACCAGCAGAGTCTCCGCAACTACCACAGTCGACGGCTGCGCCCAAGGTCCTTCGTCGAAGGAGACCTCGTCTTGTGACTCAAGCAAGAGCGACCGAAGAAATTCGAGTCACCGTGGGAAGGACCCTACATCGTCACCGAAGTCATCACAGGTGGTGCCTATCGCCTCAAGCACGTGGAGTCTGGAGTCGCATACTCCAACTCATGGAACTTCGCACAGCTGCGACGATTCTACCCTTATCTACCTACCCCTTTACTTTCAATAAGGCTATTCAGCCAAGGCTACCCAGCCAAACAATGTACCTCCTCCATTACGATATAAATAAAGCTAAGTGTCTCACCCCAAAATTTTGTTTTCTATTCCCACTTTTACTCCATGCTACAAACGCACTCGGGGGCTCCCCCTACCTCACGATTTCGTTGACTGAGGATAACACGTGTACAGCTGAGTAGCTGACCACGTCAGGCTAACGAAAAGGACATGTATGCGAACAAAGCACTACGTGCTCAAACAACAACCAAACCTTTATAACAATGGGCAAAACACGCCCAGTCAAATATATACAAATTTTACATCTATCTCTTTTACAGGTACTACCTACTCTGAAGAATAACCTGAGCACGCTGCTCAAACAGATCTACGATCTCTTCGGCATACTGCCTTACAGCCGCATAATGCGGACGCATATCCCACACACCACCATCCGGCCGAAGGGGTGGCCCAGCCGCTACAGCGGACAGATCTACATCAGGGTGATGCAGCCTCACAAGGGACAACGCAGCCTTCACCCCTGCGACGAGCTGATGCCACACCAATTCCTTGACACGATGCGTGTTCCGAAACTTCGACAGAAGACAAGAGAGGGTTGACGGTGCCCAGCGGAAACATCACATGCAGAACCGACGCGAGTGAAGTCTGCACCTAACGAAGCACCCGCGATACTTGGTGAACACGATCTTGCACCGTCGCAAGTACCATGGCACGGTCACGATTCTTCCAGAAGAACCCACCGACTTCCATGTCCTGTTGATTCAAGCAATTGACCCGAACAGCAACACGCTCCTTCTCCTCCCTTGGATCAAGGTTAGCACCTGCAATACTTGCACAAAAGTAAGATGTAATGCCAGCAGGGGCATCCGAAGAAATGGGCAGCAGCTCGAAATACTTACACTGAGGCTGCTCGGATAATCGAAGCAATTCCGCCATAAAGTACTCCTCTCTGGCAGCACCTCGATCTGCCTTGTACTTCCAAACGTCGGCATGACCACGCACCCCCAACAACTCTTTGTCGAGACTACGAACACGGTCTCAAAGAAACGCAAGCTGCGACGAATCATCCAAGGATGGCCACAGCCGCGCTGCAGGCGAGGTGTCAACTGGATCAGCACACGAATGACCCTAGATCAATAGAAAGGCAAAGACATGAACACGCAGATGAAGGAGCACATAACTCAACAAATTCATTAAGTGCATCAAAAGCCACTACGTGGCACAATGATTTGTTCATTAAAATAATTACAATAAAAGAGACTACAACTATCCTATAGCTACAACGCCTAAGACGCGGCACCCTGAGTAGCCTCGGAGCCGGATTGCCTTGCCTTGGCTTCCCCCTGCTGCCGTAGAGCGTACTCTGCTAGCAGATCAATCAGCTTCCGCCCATAATGCTTACAGCGAGCAGCGTAGGTATCGAAGGCTACCTCGGATCCATCATCAGTCGTCGGCATCCGGGAAGTGACCTGGGGAAGGTCCAGCTCTGCTCCAGCCGCCAAGGCCATTGCCAGCCCGACGGATGCGCCGATGCCCTTCTGCTAAGCTATGCGCCGCAGTGCTTCGACAGGGCTGGCCAGAGCATCAACATCATCAAGGGCCGCGCCCTTGGGGACAAGCTCCTTGTAGAAGCGCCCAAGGACCTCCTTGGCCTTGGCAAGCGAAATCAAAAGAGGAAGGTAAAGATACTCACCCAAAACAGCCTTGGCAGCTGCCATAAGCTTGCCGACCAGCTCTCTCTCGCGCGAAGCCATGGCGGTGGCAAGCTGCTCCTCGCGATTCGTGGCCTCCCGCTGCAGGCGCTCCTTAGCCTCGCCGCAGTAGCCAGATCCAGCTCGAGGTGCTCCTTCGCACCAACGGCGACCTCGGCCTTATTTTCCGCTTGACCGAGGCTCTTTTTGAGAGCATCAATCTCACGAAGGGAGGTGTTGTGCTCCTCTGCATTCAAATAATTCAAACATCGGATAATAGGACAAGAATACAATAAGAAGCAAAGACCAAGGCATAAAAGTACCTTGAAGCTGTTTGAGGCTGGCCTCCAGCGCCAGGTGCGGCTGCACCAGTCGTTTGGCATCCTGCACAAAAGGCTGTAGGAAAAATACCTATTAGTCAAGAGAAGGACTCGGGGGCTACGCCCAAAAGAAAGAGCAGAAGCAAACTACACACACAAAAACTCTTAGGGGCTCCCCCCGAGACCTGAAGGAAGAACAAACAACAAAACTCCTTTAAAGATGCTCGGGGGCTTCCCCCGTGGTAGGAGGCAGAAATACTCACATGATCCGACGGTGACTCCGAAGGTCCGCTTGCAGCCTTCTGAGGCGCAACCACCTGAACCTCCTGCGGAGAAGGGTCTGGAGCAGCGCCTTCAGAGGTAGCCCACCGTCTGAGGAGGAGGAAACGCGATTTTCGACTCCCCCATCATCTCCCGAGCACCATCACTAGAGGAGTCGTTGGAGGAGTGGCTGCACAAGGACAAATTAGCACAAGTACAAAGTAAGCAGTGCAGGACTAAGGAAATTTACGAGTCAAGCTCGCTCAGGTGGAAGACAGGAGGGGTCCTCCGGACTTTCTTCTCCTCGTTCTTCTCTTCCTTCTTCTCTTCCTTCTTTTCTTCCTTCTTCCGCTTCGCTGGCGGGTGCGGTGCCACAGACCGCACGGGAACAGCAGGAATCAGAGAGGAAGATCCTCCATGCCCATCACTGTGACATTCAAGCCACAACGGATTCCTAGGAGTCAGAGGAGTCGAGGCATCCGAAGACTCGCTGGAGCTCCGTATCCGCTTGTGAGTGTGGTCCTCGCTCGACTCGTTGGCCTCTTCAGCCGGAGATCGCGCCGATGGCAGCTCGGACATGGAATTCACTACCTCATTGTCCGGTGCATCCAGAAACAATTCGGGAAGCGGTTGCGACATGCCCGGCACCTTGAACTCATGCACAGAAGAAGACAAGTTATTAGCAAACAAGTTCATATACAATGCAGTCGAAAATAGCGCTACACGCACGACCCGAAACTACACCTGTGGAACAGGACGAGAAGCAAAAAACGGAGAAGTCAGCGACTTCCCCGGGATATCCTCTCCAGCCTTGAACTGCAGAAGCGGGCGAAGGACACCATCGACATCTCCCTTGGAGAATTTTTCAGCCAAAAGCCTCGTCGGGTCATGACGACCAGCATAAAGAAACATCGGATGCGCCCTAGCCTGAAGCGCTGCACCCGACACTTAAGAAAAGTGCGGATGATATCCACACCATTCACCTCCTTCTCTAGAATCAGCTGGAGATCCTCCACTCGACGATAGAGAGCCTCTATCTCCGCTACCTCGCCATCCAAGATCTGGTTTTTCCAGGACCTCTTCGGCTCGATCTTTTGGGAGGGGTCGAAAGGAGCAAGACCAAAATCCTGCCTAGCCACTGTGGAGTCGCGGATATAAAACCATCGCCTCCGCCAGTACTGGACAGATTCGGACATGGAAAAAGAGAAGAAAAGCAGATTGGGTTTGAGGGAGATGATGTAACCCCCAATGGGATAAACACCATCCGAACCAGATTGCCTCTTCACGGAATAGAGTTTTCTGAAGATGCCAAAGTGCGGCTCGATACCAAGACAGCACTAACATAAAGTGATAAAACAAGCAATGTGAAGAAGAGAATTGGGCGAAAGATGATGCAATTGGACGCCGTAAAGAAAAAGCAGTCCACGAAGGAAGTCGTGGACTGGGAAGGAAAAGCCGCGAAGAACGAATGCGAGGAACATAAACTGAAACCCAGCGGGGGACGGGGGATTACCTTGTTGCTTGGGAGTTTGACGACCTCCCTATCCCGCGGGATCAAACCCCGCTCACGAAGCTTGCGGAGATCACTCTCCCGAGTCTCCGATCGCCGCCAGCCACCGTCGGTGACAGACACGGTAACGGCACTCTTCTTCCCTCCAAGAAGATCGGTACCAACCGCAGAAGAAGACTTCTTCGACTTCCCCATTGCGGTACGGTGGCGCCGGCGGCGAGAACGTAGGATGGAAGAAGGAAATGTCCAAGGATATTCCAGCGCGCAGCAAGAACTCTTAGAAAACAAGGGAGCAGTGAAACAGACTAGCTGCGGTGAAAACAAACTAATGTTTTCCCCCCAATGATTATAAAGACGAAGACGATGCACGACAACCGTCCATCAAGAAGACCAAACGCCAACGGCATGATCTGGCCATACACGTGTCAACATCGCAACGAACCGTCGCTAACACGCCGTCCACTACGCGTGGAAATCGAGGCGACGCCGTAATTATCTCCACGCCGCGCGTGACCGGTCAATTCAAGGTTAGAAAGTGGGACCCATGTTCGTCCAGTCAAGTCATCTCTGGCGCAGCAGACGCTTGAGGTCATCGATCGTCAGCACTGACGTCATCAAAAGCTATACTAGCAACAGTCACAATTTCTTCGGCTTGAACGCTAAGAGTACTCACTCGAATCTACGATTCGACTAATTACTCGGGGGCTACTCTATCGAGGCGCCGTCGCGCACCCGAAAAATGAACAACACGTTACAACACTGAACTGTTTCTTCGAGTCCTACGTTGAGTCTACGACTCCACTACAGACTCGGGGGCTACTCCCATAGGGAGGATGGATTTAAGAATCCGAAAAAATTTGTGTCCTACGGACCTGACACTGAACAACTGCTGAATTAAAGTCTCTGCTCGAGTCTACGACTCAAACAGACACTCGGGGGCTACTCCCATAGGGAGAGTTGGTCGCGCACCCTATAAAATTTCGACTGCGATCCTTCGGATCAGTATGCAAAAACTTTTCGGCAACTCTGCCCCAATTAAACGCTAAGTGAGTAGCATTCTCCTTGGCTACCCGAAACACCTCCGCGGTGATAAAATTTGGATGCTGTGTCTGCGACGCAAAGATAAGACCTACAGCATACCTAGTCCATCCCAAGGAAGGCCGATGGCAAATATACGTCGGCCCATGAAGACTTTCGGGTGGCCATGGCCCATGACGCCTTCGGATCCTTGGAGAGCAAGACTAGAATAGATAGGAAATTCAAAGGGGTAAACCCTAGAACCTGTAACCGACTAGATCTGTGCCTGGGACCTGCCTAAGTCTATATAAAGGCTAGGAGGGCACGACCTAGATCTCTCTCTCATACTTTCGCATACGCACCTCCACGCCAGATTGCATCTGCGCACCCCTGTAATCACCGATTCCGCCATAACCAAGAGCAGACAAGCAGGAGTAGGGTTTTCCCTCCGGGGGCCTAAACCTGGGTAAACCTCGTGTCCCGTGTTGCTTGTTTGCTAACCGTTCCGCGATGTCCAGCATCCCCATCTTCTCCAAAACCCAAGTCCATAACAATGGGCATTGACGAGATTAAACCTCGTCAACTAGCTTGTTGGTTAATATATGATCATGGTTTCCTGATCATGAACATTGAGATGTTATTAACAACAAGATCATATCATTAGGAGAATGGTGTGATGGACATACTCCTATAGTTAAGCGTAGCATAAAGATCAAGTTATTTAATATAGTTCATTAGCTATAAGCTTTCTGATACATAGTAACCTAATTCCTTCGACCATGAGATCATGCTAATCACCATCACCAGAAGGATGCTTTGATGACATCAAACACCACACCGTAACTGGGTGGTTATAAAGGTGGCATTGAGTGTTCGGAAAGTATGTGTTGAGGCACATGGATCAAGAGTGGGATTTGTCCATCCATATGACAAATAGATATACTCTGGGCCCTCTCGGTGGAATGTCATCCAATTAGCTTGCAAGCATGTGACTGGATCACAAGGGATCACATATCACGGGAACGAGAAAAGAGTACTTATCGGTAACGAGGTTGAACTACGTATGCAGAGATGCCGACGATCAAAACCTCAGATAAGTAAACTATCGCGAGACAAAGGGAAATTGGTATCGTATGTAAATGGTTCATTCGATCACAAAGTAATCGTAGAAATATGTGGGAGCCATATGAATTTCTAGATTCCTCTATTGGTTATTGATCAGAGAAGTGTCTCGGTCATATCCGCATAATTCATGAACCATAGGGAGACACACTTAAGGATTTGATGTTGTTTAGTAGATATGGAATGTAAGTAGGGAAACCGAATGTTGTTCGGAGTCTCGTATGGGATCCGAGATATCACGAGGAGATACGGAATGGTCCGGAGAATAAGATTCATATAAGGAAAGTCCGATTCCGGAGTTCGGGAAAGATTCTAATGTTTTCATCGGAGAGGTTCTAGAAGGTTCTAGAAGGTTCACCGGACTGGAAGGGGAATGGTCCATGAATGTGTCATGCGTAAGTGGAATTATTGGATCATATCCTAGGTCACTTGGTTTGGGAATTTGCGAGAGAGAATTAAAGCTCTAAATTGAAAGTCAAACGGGAGGTTTGAAAAGTCAAACGAGAACAATAGTTTCCTAGTGGAAGAAGGAAAGAGTCCTTCCTTTAATCCAACTTGGGTTTGGGTTTGGATTCAAACCCTCCCCTCCCAAGGTTTCCACTCCGTCTCATAAATAGAGGGGAAGTCTGCCCCAAACACACAAGAGCCAGCCCTCCCACTGTGTCGTCAAGACACCGCCATCAAGGCCGCCACAGCGCCATCGCTTGGCCACCGCTGCTCGTTGCCATCTCCCTAGCCGCCACCGACACCACCTCCTCCTCTCCGGCCTTCTAAACCTAGATCGTCGAAAACCCTAGATCCACCATAACTCGCACCGGCTTAGGCGAAGCCCTGCGGGATCTTCCCTCTACTTCCGACACCACGCCGTCGTGCTGCCGGAATCGTGAGGGGAGAACTACAACCTCCGCTGCCTGCTGGAACAAGGGAGAGGAAGGTCTTCATCGAGTACCGTACGTGTGACCGACTGCGTAAGCGCTGCCGGAACGCAGCGCCGGAAGGATCGTCTACGCGATCTTGAGATCGGCAAGTGTACGACTACATCACCCACGAGAATCTTCTCTCGTTAACCGCTTTGGAATCTTCGAGGGTGAGTGCTTCTATCGACTCCTTGCTACAGTCTAGTAGATAGATCTTGGCTTATTTATGTGCATGCGGTAGAATTTTTTGTTTTCCATGCTACGAATTCCTAAAGAAGTGTAGATCTAGGTCACCTCCCTCACCTCTCAAAATATCAAGTGATTTGAGTGGCTAGGGAGAGAGATCTAGTGAGGTGAAGCTCGAGTATTAATGGAGGAGAGATAAAATTGAAGAGTTGGGTAGGAGGAAGAAGGAGGGCGCCTTAAATAGGCCCCCTCCGCGCTGAACTACTGGAGCCTCCGGGACCTCACCGGAACTTCCGGTGAGCGGCCGGAAGTTCCGCCCAGCAAAGCTTCAACGGTCATCAGTCCGTTGAGGCCCGCTCCGAAAGCCTGACCAAAAGTTCTGGTCAAAATGACCGGAAGTTCCGACCAAACTTCCGATGCAAGTTCCGGCACAAATTCCGTCAAATAGAACACTTTGAACAGAAGGTATACTGATTCTCAGCGGAACTTGGAGCAGAACTAGGGGCGGAACATCTGGGTCGCGAAACATGTCTGACCAGAAGTTCCGGCGTCTGGGAGGATTTCTGGAAGAAGCAACGGAAATTCCTCACCGGAACTTCCGGTGCAACTTCCGGTGGAAGTTTCGGCAAATAGAACATACCCAAACAGAGGGTACTGGGAGCTGGCCGGAACTTCCAGTGGAATTTGGATCAGAACAAAGTTCGAGATCTTCCCACGGAAAATCCCTGAGCCGAACTTCCGGCGCTTGGTCGGAAGTTCCGATCAGACAGAAACAACTCCAGCAGATCAGAACCTTGCTCTCTCGCAGATGAGTAGGATGGATGTGGCGGTGCATATGGGGTTTGTGCAAGAACAAGTGATTTCCCACAACCTTCTGATATGGACCCCCTCTTGATACTACAACGACCTAAAAGCGAATAAAAAGAGAGAAATAGAAAAACTAAAGGCCGCCCTCTTCACGAGATCCCAAAGAGAGCATCCACACAATTCATAGGAATCATCAAAAGCATTTTTCCTGAAATTCAAGCATACGGTTAGATCAAAAGTGGGATTGTCATCATCACCAAAATAGCATGGGAAAATATAGTCCTTTCAATCTCCCCCTTTTCGGTGTTTGATGACAATCCCCAAGAATTTTCATAAGATAGAAACACTCTTTGCAATGGATGGAACAAGCTCCCCCTATATGTGTGCAAGGCAGAGATAATGCTCTAAGGAAAAGACTAACACACGTACAAGGAGGATCCCCCTTTCTA
Source organism: Avena longiglumis (assembly GCA_030063025.1). Taxonomy (NCBI): domain Eukaryota; kingdom Viridiplantae; phylum Streptophyta; class Magnoliopsida; order Poales; family Poaceae; genus Avena; species Avena longiglumis. Next base: position 437,064,880 of record CP125974.1, on the reverse strand, counting down.
TTGCAAAGATAGCACAAGTAAAAGGAAAGGATAAGATAGAGATCATACTGTTGCACAACCAAATGTGGTGGAGACAATAGAATAAATATCAAGGGAGACTAAAAAATCTCCACCACCATATACAAATGCCCATAACCCAATAACAATAATACCAAATAATAGGCATTAACATAGCATAACATACCACACAGTCTCATACAAATAACATGGTCCACAAGCACAAATAGGTTAACAAGCATAAAGAGGTCCACAAGCACACAAATAAACTAGAGAGTTCGCGATCTAGAAAAGATCAAGGACAAGAACGAGCTCGCGACTCAGCCCATGCAAATCCCGTGAGCAACCTAATAGACATCTTTCTCCCGCTTTGGCATCGAGACACCAAAAAGGTAGAAAAGTTCACTCTAATCGCCCAAGCCATGAAAGAGAGGAGGAGAAGGCTTAGGGACCCAAGAATCCCACGCAGGCGGTGGACCGGTGACTTCCTCCTCAGACTCATCCTCAGACCAATGGCAGTTGTTGCGAATCCAATCATCCCTGGGACTAGTTACTGAGCTAGTGATAGGAGAGCAGGTAATGTTGAGAGCTGACATGATAGCCTTCTGGCGCCGAACACTATGTCGTTGATCGACATAAGACTGATACTCGCGATTCTGCAGAAGGAAGAAAGTCTTCTTCACCTTTTTGAGCAGCTTCTTGGCCCAAGATGGCTACCTCTAAAGAGAAGGACCACCAGCACTAGAGCCACCATGAGAAGACGAGGGACCACCAGCTTCAGCACGAGCCTGCCTGAGAGCTTCTTCCTTTTCTTCTTGGGACCGAGGCTTGTTGTGCTTGATCACACGCAGCTTCTTCTCCTCATGAATGGTAATGGCGTCCTTAGAGAAGCGCGTACCAATCACCTCAAGCCACTTGTGATTGATGAGAGTCTGAACATAAGGAGCATAGGGGCAGGAGTGCTTGTCAATGATGGCTTGCCACATCTCGGTGTAGATGAAATGCATGACATCCATCTTCCTGTCAAAGTCATGGCGAAGGTAAGTCTGATGCATGAGATCAACTTGATAGGCATGAAACTGATCAAAGTTGCCAGCCTTGGGAGAGATGGTGTTCAAGTACACTGATGGGGATACGCCTACCGGGGTATACCCAGCAGGACGTTTCCGACTGGCCCAGGAACTGGCAAGTGGGGCTGCAAGACGGCGAATGGATCGAGACCTGGCGTGGATCCAAGCGACTGGAAGCTGAAGGCCTAGGAGAGTATGATAGTCCCAGTCGGATTAGGTTAAACGAGTACCGAAACCTTAACATATTCGGTTGAGATTTGTAAACCCTAGGGAGGGTGAGTCTATATAAACCTCCAACAGGGCGTGTAAACATACGTTCCATCATCCACCCAAGCGACTCGCCGCCTAGCCGTCAAGCTCGCCCCATTGTACCTCCATCATAATACAATCTAGCAGGAGTAGGTCTTTACCCTCCGGGGGCCGAACCTGGGTAAAACCCTGTGCCTCCTCCCTCATCTCGCACCGCAGATGGCTGGCCGCCCTTGCCCTTCGTTCTACTACTCGCTACCGATTGCAGCATCTGTCGTGGTCATTCCCATGATAGTGGCGCCCACCGTGGGGCCTGGCCGGTGTTCTGCGGCGAGATCCAATCTGCCCATCAACGAGTCGGTCGCCACCGGCCGCATGATAGTGATCGACTAGATGCTCCAGATCTTGCCGAGCAGCTACGTCCCGGCGGCGTGACCCGTCATGCACAGCATGATCTTGCCGGTCGGCACGATCAGCCTCTTCGTCGGCCTCACCGACGCCATCGTCTCGGAGGACTCGGCTTGCATCCGCGAGTCGCCGCCACGCGACCGGCTCTCCGAGAGCCAGGCCTGCACGATCCATCGCCTCGCCTCCGAGTACAACTCGGCCCACAGCAACGTGGCCGAAAACTCCGCGGCCACGGAAGACGCGGCCCTCAACGACGACGCCGACTCGGCGACCCCGGCGTCACTCGCCGGATCCATTACCGCGGCTTCGCCCGCAGGCTCCATCACCCAGGTCTCCAACGTGGGAGACTTCGAGGATCCCTCCATCCTTGGGATCTTTGACTTCGACTCCAGGTCGGAAAATTCCGCCAATCTCCGCGACGGGACCGGTCGCCACGCCGTGACCTACATGGCGACTGGCACCGATCCGCCGGAGGATCCCTTCTCCACCCCTTTCCCTCCTAACGCCATGACAACGGATGTCTAGGAACTCCGCCTGAAGCTGGCGGAGGCAGTCCGCAAGGATCAAGCCGAGCGCGAAAAATTTCGCCTCGAGCAGGTGAGGCGCAGGAGGTGTCGTGCTACCACCAGCAGCGAATCAGGTCGCGCTTGAACCCCACCATCCAGGGGCGCGCCCTGATCTTCGACGACGAGAACGACCCGGCCCGCGTGGCCGAGCGCGCGATCTGCGAGAACGCGCCACCAGGAGGAAGCGCCCGGCCCCCACCAGGGTCGACGGCGATGGGCGCCCACCTCGACCCAACCGCACACCCCTGAGGATCACCGGATAGTGGTCTCCTCACGGAGCGATACGCGAACGGCCTACCACTGTTCTCTCCACGATGGATAACCTCGCAGGTCGAGCAGCGCCGACAACATCACGGCCACCAGCGACGGCTCCCTGCATCCAAGACGTCAAGGCCCGCGCCAAAAGGCGGTCGAGCAAAGAAGCAGGCGCCGACTCGTAGGGTCGGGTGTACTCGCGTTCTTCGGGCAGCAGAGCGGCCTCAACAACTTTGAGAGAAACAAAGTATGGAAATTAGTTGAGAATCCAAAGGATTGCCGCAATGTTATTGGAACAAAGTGGATATTCAAGAACAAGCAAGATGAGCATGGAATTATAGTAAGGAACAAGGCTAGATTGGTTGCACAAGGGTATTCTCAAATTGAAGGCATTGATTATGGAGAGACTTATGCACCCGTGGCTCGCCTTGAGTCCATCCGTATCCTTCTTGCTTATGCGGCACATCATAACTTTAAGTTGCAACAAATGGATGTAGAAAGTGCATTTCTTTATGGTCCTTTAAATGAATTGGTATATGTTAAGGAACCCCCGGGATTTGAGGACCCCAACTTCCCAAACCATGTCTACAAACTTGATAAGGCGCTCTATGGGCTCAAGCAAGCCCCACGCACGTGGTATGATCACCTTAGAGAGTTATTGTTTGACCGTGGCTTTGAGGTTGGGAAAATTGATCCCACTATTTTTACTAAGAGGGTCAATGGGGAGCTTTTTGTATGCCAAATATATGTTGATGATATTATCTTTGGCTCATCTAACAAAGCTTTTAATGATGAATTATCAAAGCTTATGACTAGTAGGTTCCGGATGTCTTTGATGGGGGAGTTGAGAGTATTTCTTGGCTTTGAGATCAAGCAAGTTAGAGGAGGGACATTCTTCAATCAAGCCAAGTATACTCAAGATATGCTCAAGAGATTCAAAATGCAAGATTTGAATGGAGCTCCTACTACCATGGCTACAAAGACTCATCTAGAACAAAATCCAAATGGTAAAGATGTGGATCAAAAGGTATACCGGTCTATGATTGGTTCTTTACCTTTGTGAATCTTGACCCGATATTGTGTTGAGTGTAGGTGTGTGTGCAAGATATCAAGCGGCTCCTAAAGAAAGCCATTTAATGGCGGTCAAGAGAATCTTTCGATATTTTGTTCATACCCTTTTTATGGTCTTTGGTATCCTCAAGGCTCAACATTTGCTCTTTGTGGATACACGGATTCCGATTGGGCGGGTGACAAGGATGATAGAAAATCAACATCCAGGGCTTGCCAATTCCTTGGTAGGTCCTTGGTATGTTGGTCTTCCAAGAAGCAAAATTGCATATCTCTCTCCACCGCCGAAGCCGAGTATGTGGCAGCTGCTAGTGCTTGCACTCAATTGCTATGGATGAGGCAAACTTTAAAGGAATACGGTGTCCATTGTGACAAAGTGCCTCTTCTATGTGACAATGAAAGTGCCATCAAGATTGCCTACAACCCGGTGGATCACACAAGGACAAAGCATATTGAGATTCTCCATCACTTCATTAGAGATCATGTTGCTCGAGGTGATATTGATCTATCATATGTATCAACCAAAGATCAACTTGCGGATATCTTCACGAAGCCACTTGATGAAGCAAGGTTTTGCTACTTGAGGAATGAACTAAATATCGTAGATTCAAGGAGCTTGACTTGATATTATTGCACTCTCACCTATGTTTCATCTCATATTTGGTCTAGGTGTAGACATGGATATAGGGGGAGTGCGGTCCTAATTGATTGGACCATCCCTCCCCCCATTATTCCCAAAGCAATCAAAATCATTCCTCTTAATATCATTTAGTGATATGTGATCTTAATGATGAGTTTTGGTAATGGACCCAAGATATATCTTCGTGGTGCCAAGCCAAGTATACTCAAATATGGTGGACTAGGCCACCGCCCTCTCTCATTTTAGAGGTTGGCACTTACTCATGTTTGTCATTTGATTGATTTTAGTCTCTTGGAGTTTTTCTGATTATTTTAGAAGTTCTATGTCTCTTGTTGGTTCTTCACAGTTTGATGTCTCAACCCAAGCCCTTTCTCTATATTAAAAACCATCTATCTCTCATATATGTCCCCAAACACCTTTCCTGGAACTTTTGGTCGAGGTTGACCGGAGTCTCCGGTGTACAAACACCGGAGTCTCCGGTGTAGGCCGGAGTCTCCGGTATGGACGGTTTCTGTCACTTAAAGAAGGGGGCACGGGGTGAACTAGAACAGCAGTTCCTCATTCTTCACCCCGTCCCCTACCTCCAAACCCGTCGCCTCCTCCTCCAAATATCCTCCCCGGAGGTCAAGAAGCCCCCGGGATCCGCTGTGCAGCCGGCCAACCTTCCCCTCTCCTCCATTGGGTCATTCCCACCGGAGGAATTGATCCCATGGACAGATCTGGTACCTCTCCTCTCCTGTTTTCTCCTAGGGTTCATCCTTAGATGTGTTTTTGAGGATTGTTGCTGATTTGTCCATTGGAATCACTTGTTTGCATGCACTCTAGTACTTTATCCTTGTAGCATTGCTCGATCTACTAGATTCACCCTCACCAGCATCTCCCCATCGCATACCCGAGCCTCCTGACCGGAGATTCCGGACTGAGGTCCAGAGACTCCGGTCCAGGCCAGAGACTCCGGTCCCCATATAAAGGGGTAAACCCTAGAACCTGTAACCGACTAGATCTGTGCCTGGGACCTGCCTAAGTCTATATAAAGGCCATGAGGACACGACCTAGATCTCTCTCTCTCATACTTTCTCATACGCACCTCCACGCCAGATTGCATCTGCGCACCCCTGTAATCACTGGTTCCGACGTAATCAAGAGTAGACAAGCAGGAGTAGGGTTTTCCCTCCGGGGGCCTGAACCTGGGTAAACCTCGTGTCCCATGTTGCTTGTTTGCTAACCGTTCCATGATCTCCAGCATCCCCATCTTCTCCAAAACCCAAGTCCATAACAATGGGCATTAAAAAGATTAACCCTCGTCAATTGGCGCCGTCTATGGGAACTGGGGACGCTGATTGTGCAATCGTGACGGTCCCAACCCGAGCGATCTACAACTCTGCGGTGACAGAGAGCCACCTCCTCTTCGGTGCTTTCGATTTCACCGCCCACTCACCAGCCACCATGAAGGACTTCGAGCCCGTAGGCGACGGACTCGAGATCCTGTTCGGGAGCTTCTGCTTCGAGGTGGGGCAAACCGGCACCCTTCGCCTCCCAGAGTGGGTGCCCCTACCATCAATCAGGCCCGCTTCATGGGCCCCACACCCTGTGCTACGCACATCATCATAAACAGATGAGTCCTACGACAGCAGCAGCTGCAACTCCGATCTGTGCGATCCGCCATCGGATGAAGGGACCTACAGTTCTGGATCCGAAAGCTGCGGTAGCATCGGACCAATATACAAGTGCTACCAGTGCGCCGTAGTCATCCAGAGCGACGTGGATCAGCAAGCGCCCAACCCGCCACCTAATCCGCAGGATAGAAACGACAGGAACAGAAGAAGCCAGTCCCCCCACCAGAAGGGGATAACGCTGGCCAGGTCATCCGCCTTAGCAAAGAAGGATGGGCCCAGGCACGCGCCGCCGTGGCGGGCAGCACGATCCTGCCTGTAGATGCCTCACGGGACCTGCTGATGGCATACTACTTGCTCCTGATTGAGGAGCACAGGAAAAATGTCAAGATGCAAGAGGTGCTTTACAAACGCAAACAAGCAGCCTCGGAGTCCAGCGCACGATGAGTTGCGCTCTCTGTTATGGGCATCGGCTCCAGCTCGAACGGCAACCACGGCAACAAGCATCGCTCCCGGACGGAGAACATGGACCCCAAGGAACGCCGTGAGGTGACCCGAATCCTCCAGGCATCCTTCATGGAGATGGATACCGATGGCAACATCATCCCGAAGACGCCGCAAGCTGCGATCATGGCAGCCACCGCGTACCTCGCGTCCCACCCACCTCCGGATGGGGACCCAAAAAGAGCCATGCACAAGTCCGCACTGCCCGGAATCGGGCTCGTCGGAGCCGCGCTCCATCAAGAAGCTCATACGGAGCCGAAAAAAAAAGCTACGGTCAGGTTTGACCGTAGCCCCACTCCTTCATCCGAATAAGAGGACCATGACCTTCCTCGAAGGCACAAGAACTCGCGTCATCGCAGCCGCGATTACGACGCCAGAGACACACTCACACAGCGCAAAATTGATAAAGCGCGAGCCAAGCGCATATGCTCGTCTGAATCCGAGATGGACGAAGACGAAGGAGAACTCTGCGAAGCCCGGTGCTTCAGCAGATCTGTCCGACGGACACGGATGCCGTGAAATTTCAAGCTTCCTTCGGATACTCCAAAGTTCGATGGCACACAGGACCCCAAGGCGTGGCTCAGCAACCACCTGTCATCCGTCAAGCTGCACGGTGGAAACAAGGAAACCGCCATGCAATGCCTTCAGCTACAGCTGACAGGCGCAGCCCGGATCTGGCTTAGCAGCCTATCTTCAGGATCCATCCGAAGCTGGGAGGAGCTGGCTTACAGTTTCATCTGAAACTTCAAAGGCACCAGTAAGAGGCCCGCCTCGATCGAGGAGTTGCGAGCCTGTACTCAACGAACGGGCAAATTCGTTCGCTCATACATACTGCGTTGGTCCAACACCAAAAACTCCGCGGCGCACATCTCCGAAGAAAGGGCCATCGACGCATTCAAGGATGGTGTGAAGCGCCAGGACTTCAAGGAGGAACTTGGGCGCGTCAAGACCAAGACACTCGACCACCTCATGGACATCGCCAACAGGTGGGCCAACGGCGAAGATTCCATCCACCGGGCACAATCGGAGGAAGGGGACGATTACGGCCGATGACGGGAGCGCCGTAACAAGAGGAGACCGCGCGTCTACGACGATCGCGATGGACCCGACATGGTCGCGGTCGGCTACGCCGATCGCCGCAATGATGCCAACCGCAACATCGGCGGATACCACAGAGGCAACTTCCGAGATGGAGGACGCCCAACGCAGTCGTGGCAGCGACGCGGTCGCGACGATGGACCCTCGGCATACGAAAAACTGTCGGGTCCATGCACCATCCACTTCTACATCGACAAGCAGGATGGTAAGAAGAAGGCAAGCCACATGCTCAAGGACTGTCGCGAGTTCCAGAAGCTCAGCGAAAGCATGGTTCAGATGAGGCAGCAAGCTCCACCCCCTGGATTTGGGAACGCACCCGCACCAGGAGAGATAGCGCATGGAGCTCCTCCACCGCCACCTGTAGGAGGCCCAAACCAACCAGTCGCACCAGCACATAACAACGCTGGGCATGGATATCCCCCACCGAAAGGAGCACTGATGATCCAGAAGGGGCGCCCCACGAATAGGGTGCAGAAGAAAATCACCCGTCAGATCAACCTGGCCGTGACAACTCCACCCGCCATCCCTGAGTACCTCAGCGGATCGGAGTCCTGCATCACGTTCAGCCGTTCGGATCACCCTTGCCAGATCCCTCGCCCAGGTCATGCTGCCCTGGTGCTGGAGGCATAGATCGGAGGTTTCGAGATGAGCCGCGTCTTCATGGACGACGGCAGCGGCATCAACCTGATGTTCGCAAGTACTCTAGAAGCAATGCGAATCCCGTTGTGCAGCCTGGAATAGTCAGACACAACGTTCCACGGCATCGTCCCAGGAAATATGGCTCGACGTCATCTTCGGCAAGCCGGACAACATCCGATGCAAGCGGCTCGAATTCAAAGTGGTGGACTGGCCATCACAATATCACGCCATCCTCGGGCACGTAGCATTCACAAGGTTCTTGGTTGTACCACACTACGCGTACCTTCTACTCAAGATGCCAGGACCCAGGGGCGTCATCACGGTCCACGGGACCTTCACCCGATCGGACCACTGCGACAGGGACTTCAACAGAATCTCCTAGTCATTCGGCATGCAGGAGGACCTCGTAAGGCTCCACGAGGTGACGGACAACGGGGCACCCCTAGTCGCACGACAAAACGCACCTGATATGTCTTTTGACTCTACTGTCAACACAAAGAAGGTGCAGGTCCACCCGACGGATGCCTCCAAGACGGCGCTGATCGCTAACGATCTCAGCCCTGCATAGGAAATCGCGCTCGTCGAATTCTTCCGTGAGCGCTGGGAAATCTTCGCCTGGTGTCCTGCGGACATGCCAGGAGTTCCCAGGGACGCCGAGCATGCACTAAACGTCTTTCCAGACACCAAGCCCGTCAAGCAGTCCATCCGGAGACTATATGAGCCGCGGGCCGAAGCCATCGGGATGGAAATTAACAGACTACTCGCTGCAGACTTCATCCGAGAGATTAAAGAAAGCGAGTGGCTCGCCAATACAGTGATGGTCCCCAAAAAGGACACGGACATCCTGTGGATGTGCGTGGACTTCACGTCGCTGAACAAGCACTGCCCAAAGGATCACTTCCCTCTTCCTCAGATCGACCAGATCATCGATTCGACCGCAGGATGCGAGAAACTCTCCTTCCTCGACGCCTACTCTGGCTACAACCAGATTCGACTCAAGGCCGAAGACCAAGAGAAAATGGCGTTCATCACGCCGTTCAGAGTGTTCTGCTACAACACAATGACTTTCGGGCTAAAGAACGCAGGTGCCACGTACCAGCGGTGCATGCAGGCATGCTTGAAGGACCAGATCGGTCGCAATGTCCAAGTCTATGTCGACGACATAGTCATCAAAACCAGGGAGGCGAGAACACTCATCGACGATCTCCGTGAGACGTTCGATAATCTCGACCGCTACAGGATCAAGATCAACCCCGAAAAGTGTTCCTTCGGCGTCCCATCGGGTCAGCTGCTTGGCTACTTCATCTCCCAGCGGGGGATCGAGGCGAACCCGAAGAAAATACAGGCCATAATGGCCATGGAGAAATCGAAGAATATCAAGGGTGTACAGCAGCTCGCAGGGCGAATAGCGGCATTGAGCAGGTTCATCAGCCGCATGGGCGAGAAAGCCCTGCCATTCTACCAGCTACTACGCAAGGCAGACAAATTTGAATGGACACCCGAAGCGGACGAGGCATTCGAAGATCTGAAGCGGCTGCACTCCACCTCACCCGTCTTGGTTACGCCAAAGGAGCGCGAGCCCCTACTGCTGTACATAGCAGCCACACACCAGGTGGTAAGCACTGTGCTGGTGGTCGAGCGACCCGAAGAAGGCAAGACCCACGAGGTCCAACGCCCAATCTACTACCTCAGCGAGGTATTGACGCCAACAAAGCAGAGGTACCCTCACTACCAGAAACTCGCCTACGGCGTGTTCATGATGGCTCGTCGGTTGAGCCATTATTTCCAGGAGCACCAGGTGATGGTCGTCAACGAAGTACCCCTGAACAGCATCCTGAACAACCCGGAGGCCACAGGACGCGTGGCCCTATGGGGCATCGAGCTGTCACCCCTAGACATCATCTACGAGAAGCGACTCACAATCAAGTCTCAGGTCCTCCCGGACTTCCTTGTACACTGGATGGAGCTGCAGCTGCCAGACACCCCAAACATGTCGCACTCATGGACGATGCATTTCGACTGCTCCAAGTGCGAAGCTGGAGTGGGAGCTGGGGTCATACTGACCTCCCCCCAGGGCGACAAGATGAAGTACGTCCTTCGGATGAAATTCCGAGATTCCAACAATGAGGCCGAATACGAAGCCCTCATCCACGGCATGAGGATGGGAAAGATCTGCGGAGCAACACGCCTGGTCATCTACGGTGACTCCAACCTCGTCGTCCAACAGACGATGAATGAGTGCGATGCACACGCCGAAAACATGATCGCGTACCACGCACTCTACAACTCACTCGAGGGAGAATTCGACGGCTGCGAGCTTTGGCACGTTGGAACAGAAAGCAACAAGGAGGCCGACAGACTCGCCAACATCGGCTCCACCTACGCAAGGGTGCCACCAGGTGTGTTCCTCGAACAGATCTGCGTGCCATCCATCAAGCGGAAATTCCCCAAGGGATCACCCAAAGAAGCAGAACACTTGGGGGCTACGCTACCCAAAGGTCATGAAGGACCAGAAAAACTGGACACAGAGGTCGCCACGGTCAACCTGATGCAGGTCATGGCAGTCGAAGAAACTTGGACACGACCGTACCTCCAGTACTTGATAGACGGAGAACTACCTGATAGCCCGACAAATGCCCGACGCATATCTCGCCGGTCAAAAGCCTTCACCATCATCAATGGCGAGTTGTACAAGCGCAGCATTTCGGGTGTACTACAAAGGTGCGTCACCATCAGTGACAGGAAAACCATACTTCAAGACATCCACGAGGGCATCTGCGGCCATAACGCAGGCAGTCGCTCCCTTGTCGCCAAAGCTCTACGAGCTGGATTCTACTGGCCAACGGCCATGAACGACGTAAAAGACATCGTCCGAAGATGCAAAGGGTGCCAAAGGTTCACCGACAAATCACACGCACCCGGATCAGAGCTCAGGACCATACCTTTGGCCTGGCCCTTCGCCCAATGGGGCCTCGACATGATAGGCAAACTGCCAAGGTCCTCGAAAGGGGGGCACGTCTACCTCCTGGTCGCAGCCGACAAATTCACCAAGTGGATCGAAGCAATGCCGGTCACTAACCAAAAGGGCAAGACTGCCGTCAAGTTCTTTGAATCCATTGTCTACAGGTTCGGCATACCGCATAACATCATCAGCGACAATGGATCGAACTTCATCTCCAAATAATTCCAAGACTTCTGCGAAGGCCTCGGAATTAACATCACATACGCCTCTGTGGCGCACCCGCAAACGAATGGGCAGGTGGAAAATGCCAACGGCCTAATCGGCGCTGGCATCAAGAAGCGCCTCATGAGCCCACTCGAGCGACTCGCCGGAGCCTGGATGAAAGAGCTACCCTCCGTCCTATGGAGCCTGCATACCACGCCAAACAGCTCCACTGGCTACACGCCGTTCTTCATGGTGCACGGGGCCGAAGCCATGCTACCAGCCGACGTATGCCACCAGGCCCCCCAGGTCGTCGCTTATAGCGAAGCCGAACCACGGCTGCACTCGAAGACGCAGTCGACACACTCGACGAAGCACGAGACATAGCAGCATCTCGATCAGCGGTGTACCAGCAGAGTCTCCGCAACTACCACAGCCGACGGCTGCGCCCAAGGTCCTTCGTCGAAGGAGACCTCGTCTTGCGACTCAAGCAAGAGCGACCGAAGAAACTCGAGTCACCGTGGGAAGGACCCTACATCGTCAACGAAGTCATCACAGGTGGCGCCTATCGCCTCATGCACGTGGAGTCTGGAGTCGCATACTCCAACCCATGGAACGTCGCATAGCTGCGACGATTCTACCCTTAGCTATCTACCCCTTTACTTTCAATAAGGCTATTCAGCCAAGGCTACCCAGCCGAACAATGTACCTCCTCCATTACGATATAAATAAAGCTAAGTGTCTCGCCCCAAAATTTTGTTTTCTATTCGCACTTTTACTCCATGCTACAAACGCACTCGGGGGTTCCCCCTACCTCACGATTTCGTCGACTGAGGATAACACGTGTACAGCTGAGTAGCTGACCACGTCAGCCTAACGAAAAGGACACGTATGCGAACAAAGCTCTACGTGTTCAAACAACAACCAAACCTTTATAACAAAGGGCAAAACACGCCCAGTCAAATATATAGAAATTTTACATCTATCTTTTTACAGGTACTACCTACTCTGAAGAATAACCTGAGCACGCTGCTCAAACAGATCTACAATCTCTTCGGCATACTGCCTTACAGCCGCATAATGCGGATGCATATCCCACACACCACCATCCGACCGAAGCGGTGGCCCAGCCGCTACAGCGGACAGATCTACATCAGGGTGATGCAGCCTCACAAGGGACAGCGCAGCCTTCACCCCTGCGACGAGCTGATTCCGCACCAATTCCTTCACATGATGCACGTTCCGAAACTTCGACAGAAGACAAGAGAGGGTTGACGGTGTAGCATCCAGCGGAAACATCACATGCAGAACCGACGCGAGTGAAGTCTGCACCTGATGAAGCACCCACGATACTTGGTGAACACGATCTTGCACCGTCGCAAGGACCATGGCACGGTCACGATCCATCCAGAAGAACCCACCGGCTTCCATGTCCTGTTGAGTCAAGCAATTGACTCGAACAGCAACACGCTCATTCTCCTCCCTTGGATCAAGGTTAGCACCTGCAATACTTGCACAAAAGTAAGATGCAATGCCAGCATGCGCATCCGAAGAAATGGGCAGCAGCTCGAAATACTTACACTGAAGCTGCTCGGATAATCGAAGCAATTCCGCCATCAAGTACTCCTCTCTGGCAGCACCTCGATCTGCCTTGGACTTCCAAACGTCGGCAGGACCACGCACCCCTAGCAACTCTTTCTCGAGACTACGAACACGGTCTCAAAGAAACGCAAGCTGCGACGAATCATCCAAGGATGGCCGCAGCCGCGCTACAGGCGAGGTGTCAACGGGATCAGCACACAAATGACCCTAGATCAACAGAAAGGCAAAGACATGAACACGCAGACGAAGGAGCACATAACTCAACAAATTCATTAAGTGCATCAAAAGCCACTACGTGGCACAAGGATTTGTTCATCAAAATAATTACAACAAAAGAGACTACAACTATCCTACAGCTACAGCGCCTAAGACGCGGCACCCTGAGTAGCCTCGGAGCCGGATTGCCTCGCCTTGGCTTCCCCCTGCTGCCGTAGCGCGTACTCGGCCAGCAGATCAATCAGCTTCGGCCCATAACGCTTACAGCGAGCAGAATAGGTAGCGAAGGCTACCTCGGATCCATCAGCAGTCGTCGGCATCCGGGAAGTGACCTGGGGAAGGTCCAGCTCCGCTCCAGCCGCCAAGGCCATTGCCAGCCCGACGGATGCACCGATGCCCTTCTGCTTGCGCTTGTACGCCGCAGGTGCTTCGGCTGACAGTGCCTCCGCCAGAGCATCAACATCATCTAGGGCCACGCCCTTGGGGACAAGCTCCTTGTAGAAGTGCCCAAGGACCTCCTTGGCCTTGGCAAGCGAGTTGATGACGGTGTTGCAGCGATCTTCAACCACCGCAGCAGCATCCAGAGCACTCCCGTGCTCCAGAGCACTCCCGTGCTCCAGAGCACCGCGATCAAACTCGATGCCTGCGGCATCTAAAACAACACGGAAGAAGAATGAACGACAGCACCGCAAAAGAAAGACAGGGAAATCAAAAGAGGAAGGTAAAGAAACTCACCCGAAACAGCCTTGGCAGCCGCCATAAGCTTGCCGGCCACCTCTCTCTCGCGCGAAGCCGTGGCGATGGCAAGCTGCTCCTCGCGGTCCGTGGCCTCCCGCTGCAGGCGCTCCTTAGCCTCGCCGCAGTAGCCAGCTCCATCTCGAGGCGCTCCTTTGCACCAACGGCTAACTCGGCCTTATTTTCCGCTTGACCGAGGCTCTTTTTGAGAGCATCAATCTCACGAAGGGAGGTGTTGTGCTCCTCTGCATTCAAATAATACAAGCATCGGATAACATGACAAGAATACAAGAAGAAGCAAAGACCAAGGCATAAAAGTACCTTGAAGCTGTTTGAGGCTGGCCTCCAGCGCCAGGTGCTGCTGCACCAGTCGTTTGGCATCCTGCACAAAAGGCTGCAGGAAAAAGACCTACTAGTCAAGAGAAGGACTTGGGGGCTACGCCCAAAATAAAGAGCAGAAGCAAACTACACAGACAAAAATGCTCAGGGGATCCCCCCGAGACCCGAAAGAAGAACAAACAACAAAACTCCTTTAAAGATGCTCGAGGGCTTCCCCCCTGGCAGGAGGCAGAACTACTCACATGATCCGACGGCGACTCCGAAGGTCTGCTTGCAGCCTTCTGAGGCGCAACCACCTGAACCTCCTGCGGAGAAGGGTCTGGAGCAGCGCCTTCAGAGGTTGCCACCGTCTGAGGAGGAGGAAACGAGATTTTCGACTCCCCCATCATCTCTCGAGCACCATCACTGCAGGATTCGTTGGAGGAGTGGCTGCACAAGGACAAATTAGCACAAGTACAAAGTAAACAGGCAAGAAAAAGCAGCGCAGGACTAAGGAAATTTATGAGTCAAGCTCGCTCAGGTCGAAGACAGGAGGGGTCCTCCAGACTTTCTTCTCCTCTTTCTTCTCTTCCTTCTTTTTTTCCTTCTTCCGCTTCGCCGGCAGGTGCGGTGCCACAGCCCGCACGAGAACAGCAGGAATCGAAGAGGAAGATCCTCCATGACCATCACTATGACGTTCAAGCCACAACGGATTCCTAGGAGTCGGAGGAGTCGAGGCATCCGAAGACTCGCTGGAGCTCCGTGTCCGCTTGAGAGTGTGGTTCTCGCTCGACTCCTTGGCCTCTTCAGCCGGAGATCGCGCCAAAGGCAGCTCGGACATGGAATCCACTACCTCATTGTCCGGTGCATCCAGAAACAATTCGGGAAGCGGTGGCGACAAGCCCGACACCTTGAACTCATGCACAGAAGAAGACAAGTTGAACTCATGCAGTCGAAAATAGCGCTACGCGCACGACCCGAAACTACACCTGTGGAACAGGACGAGAAGCAGAAAACGGAGAAGTCAGCGACTTCCTCGGGATATCCTCTCCAGCCTTGAACTTCAGAAGCGGGCGAAGGACACCATCGACATCTCCCCTGGAGAATTTTTCAGCCGAAACCCTCGTCGGGTCATGATGACCAGCATAAAGAAACATCGGATGCGCCCTAGCCTGAAGCGGCTGCACCCGACGCTTAAGAAAAGTGCGGATGATATCCACACCATTCACCTCCTTCTCCAGAATCAGCTGGAGATCCTCCACTCGACGATAGAGAGCCTCTATCTCCGCTACCTTGCCATCCAAGATCTGTTTTTTCCAGGACCTCTTTGGCTCGATCTTTTGGGAGGGGTCGAAAGGAGAAAGACCAAAATCCTGCCCAGCCACTGTGGAGTCGCGGATATAAAACCATCGCCTCCGCCAGTACTGGACAGATTCGGACATGGAAAAAGAGAAGAAAAGCAGATTGGGTTTGAGGGAGATGATGCAACCCCCAATGGGATAAACACCATCCGAACCAGATTGCCTCTTCACGGAATAGAGTTTTCGGAAGAGGCCAAAGTGCGGCTCGATACCAAGCCAGCACTCGCAGAAAGTGATAAAACAAGCAATGTGAAGAAGAGAATTGGGGGAAAGATGATGCAATTGGACGCCGTAAAGAAAAAGCAGTCCACGAAGGAAGTTGTGGACTGGGAAGGAAAAGCCGCGAAGAACGAATGCGAGGAACATAAACCGAAACCCAGCGGGGGTACGGAGGATTACCTCGTTGCTTGGTAGTTTGACGACCTCCCTATCCTGCGAGATCAAACCCCGCTCACGAAGCTTGCGGAGATCACTCTCCTGCGTCTCCGATCGCCGCCAGCCACCGTCGGTGACACGGGTAGCGGCGGCACTCTTCTTCCCTCCAGCAACACTGGTACCAACCGCAGAAGAAGACTTCTTCGACTTCCCCATTCCGGTACGGTGGCGCCGGCGGCGAGAACGTAGGATGGAAGAAGGAAATGTCCAAGGATATTCTAGCGCGCAGCAAGAACTCTCAGAAAACAAGGGAGCAGTGAAACAGACTAGCTACGGTGAAAACAAACTAATGTTTTCCCCCAATGATTATAAAGACGAAGACGATGCATGACAACCGTCCATCGAGAATACCTAACGCCAACGACATGATCTGGCCATACACGTGTCAACATCGCAACGAACCGTCGCTAACACGCCGTCCACTACGCACAGAAATCGAGGCGACGCCGTAATTATATCCACGCCGCGCGTGACCGGTCAATTCAAGGTCAGAAAGTGGGACCCATGTTCGTCCAGTCAAGTCATCTCTGGCGCAGCAGACGCTTGAGGTCATCGATCGTCAGCACTAACGTCATCAAAAGATATACTAGCAACAGTGACAATTTCTTCGGCTTCAACGCTAAGAGTACTCACTCGAATCTACGATTCTACTAATTACTCGGGGGCTACTCCTATCTGGAGCGCTGGCCGCGCACCCGAAAAATGAACAACACGTTACAACACTGAACTGTTTCTTCGAGTCCTACGTTGAGTCTACGACTCCACTATAGACTCGGGGGCTACTCCCATAGGGAGGATGGATTTAAGAATCCGAAAAATTTGTGTCCTACGGACCTGACACTGAACAACAGTAGAATTAAAGTCTCTGCTCGAGTCTATGACTCAAACAGACACTCGGGGGCTACTCCCATAGGGAGTGCTAGTCGCGCACCCTATAAAATTTCGACTGCGATCCTTCGGATCAATATGCAAAAACTTTTCGGCAACTCTGCCCCAATTAAACGCTAAGTGAGTAGCATTCTCCTTGGCTACCCGAAACACCTCCGCGGTGATAAAATTCGGATGCTGTGTCTGCGATGCAAAGATAAGACCTACATATATCATCTGATGGCCTGGTAACGCACATGACTGCGCTCTGCTAGTATAAACCCGTGCCTACAGGCGCGATGAAAAATCCTGACGGATGCGTTGGGTACATCAATTAAATTCACTGGAATTCCACTCCTGTAAGTCCTCCGTGGCCTGAGTCGAATTACGCCAGCATATGTTCCGGGTTCAAGTCGAGGGACTCGAACCTGAAGAAGATCGTGTTGTTTTGTCCTAAGTCAGTTAATTGACCCTGATCCGTCGGGAGAGTCAGGCACACGCATCAACAATCCCTACACATTCTCTTGAAAGACAGACTTGCACCTGAAGGATTGAAGAGTCCTCAGCTGAATCTACGATTCGACTGAACACTCGGGGGCTACTGACATGGTTATACCCCACGGATACACGACCTCAGCATACCTGGTCTAGCCCAAGGAAGGCCCATGGCAAATATACGCCGGCCCATGAAGACTTTCGGGTGGCCAAGGCCCATGACGCCTTCGGATCCTTGGAGAGCAAGACTAGAGTAGATAGGAAATTCAAAGGGGTAAACCCTAGAACCTGTAACCGACTAGATCTGTGCCTGGGACCTGTCTAAGTCTATATAAAGTCCAGGAGGGCACGACCTAGATCTCTCTCTCATACTTTCGCATACGCACCTCCACGCCAGATTGCATCTGCGCACCCCTGTAATCATCGGTTCCGCCATAACCAAGAGCAGACAAGCAGGAGTAGGGTTTTCCCTCCAGAGGCCTGAACCTTGGTAAAGCTCGTGTCCCGTGTTGCTTGTTTGCTAACCATTCCGCGATCTCCAGCATCCCCATCTTCTCCAAAACCCAAGTCCATAACAATCGGCAATGACGAGATTAAACCTCGTCAACTAGCTTGTTGGTTAATATATGATCATGGTTTCCTGATCATGAACATTGAGATCTTATTAACAAAAAGATCATATCATTAGGAGAATGGTGTGATGGACATACTCCTATAGTTAAGCGTAGCATAAAGATCAAGTCATTTAATATAGTTCATTTGCTATAAGATTTCTGATACATAGTAACCTAATTCCTTTGACCATGAGATCATGCTAATCACCATCACCGGAAGGATTCTTTGATGACATCAAACACTACACCGTAACTGGGTGGTTATAAAGGTGGCATTGAGTGTTCGGAAAGTATGTGTTGAGGCACATGGATCAAGAGTGGGATTTTTCCATCCATATGACAGATAGATATACTCTGGGCCCTCTCGGTGGAATGTCATCCAATTAGCTTGCAAGCATGTGACTGGATCACAAGGGATCACATATCACGGGAACAAGAAAAGAGTACTTACGCTGTAACGAGGTTGAACTAGGTATGCAGAGATGCCGACGATCAAAACCTCAGATAAGTAAACAATCGCGAGACAAAGGGAAATTGGTATCGTATGTAAATGGTTCATTCGATCACAAAGTAATCGTAGAAATATGTGGGAGCCATATGAATTTCTACATTCCTCTATTGGTTATTGATCAGAGAAGTGTCTCGGTCATGTCCGCATAATTCACGAACCGTAGGGAGACACACTTAAGGATTTGATGTTGTTTAGTAGATATGGAATGTAAGTAGGGAATCGAATGTTGTTCGGAGTCTCGGATGGGATCCGGGATATCACGAGGAGATTCGGAATGGTCCGGAGAATAAGATTCATATAAGGAAAGTCTGATTCCGGAGTTCGGGAAAGATTCCGTTGTTTTCATCGGAGAGGTTCTAGAAGGTTCTAGAAGGTTCACCGGACTGGAAGGGGAATGGTCCATGAATGTGTCATCGGTAAGTGGAATTATTGGATCATATCCTAGGTCACTTGGTTTGGGCATTTGCGAGAGAGAATTAAAGCTCTAAATTGAAAGTCAAACGGGAGGTTTGAAAAGTCAAACTGGAACAATAGTTTCCTAGTGGAAGAAGGAAAGAGTCCTTCCTTTAATCCAACTTGGGTTTGGGTTTGGATTCAAACCCTCCCCTCCCAAGGTTGCCACTCCCTCTCATAAATAGAGGGGGAGGGCTGCCCCAAACACACAAGAGCCAGCCCTCCCACCTGTGTCGCGCCGTCGCCGCACGCCGCCACCGCGCCGCCGCCAGCCGTGCCACCGCCGTGCGCCACCGCCAGATCGTTGCCATCTCCCTAGCCGCCACCGACACCACCTCCTCCTCTCCGGCCTTCTAAACCTAGATCGTCGAAAACCCTAGATCCACCATAACTCGCACCGGCTTAGGCGAAGCTCAAGGATCTTCCTCTACTTCCACACCACGCCGTCCGCCGAATCGTGAGGGGAGAACTACAACCTCCGCTGCCTGCTGGAACAAGGGAGAGGAAGGTCTTCATCGAGTACCGTACGTGTGACCGACTACGTAAGCGCTGCCGGAACGCAGCGCCGAAAGGATCGTCTACGCGATCTTGAGATCGGCAAGTGTACGACTACATCACCCACGAGAATCTTCTCTCGTTAACCGCTTTGGAATCTTCGAGGGTGAGTGCTTCTATCGACTCGTTGCTACAATCTAGTAGATAGATCTTGGCTTATTTGTGTGCATGCGGTATAATTTTTTTGTTTTCCATGCTACGAACCCCTACAGAAGTGTAGATCTAGGTCACCTCCCTCACCTTTCAAAATATCAAGTGATTTGAGTGGCTAGGGAGAGAGATCTAGTGAGGTGAAGCTCGAGTATTAATGGAGGAGAGATAAAATTGAATAGTTGGGTAGGAGGAAGAAGGAGGGCGCCTTAAATAGGCCCCCTCCGCGCTGAACTGTTGGAGCCTCATGACCTCACCGAACTTCGGTGAGCTCGAAGTTCCGCCCAGCAAAGCTTCAACGGTCATCAGTCCGTTGAGGCCCGCTCCGAAAGCCTGACCGAAAGTTCTGGTCAAAATGACCAGAAGTTCCGGCCAAACTTCCGATGCAAGTTCCAGCCCAAATTCCGTCAAATAGAACACTTTGAACAGAAGGTATACTTATTCTCAGCGGAACTTGGAGCAGAACTAGGGGCGGAACATCTGGGTCGCGAAACATGTCTGACCAGAAGTTCCGGCGTCTGGGAGGAAGTTCCGCTCAGGAACTTTCTGGAAGAAGCAACGGAAATTCCTCACCGGAACTTCCGGTGCAACTTCCGGTGGAAGTTCCGGCAAAAAGAACATACCCAAACAGAGGGTACTGGGAGCTGGCCGGAACTTCCAGCGGAATTTGGTTCGGAACAAAGTTCCAGATCTTCCCACGGAAAATCCCTGAGCCAAACTTCCGGCGCTTGGTCGGAAGTTCCGACCAGACAGAAACAACTCCAGCAGATCAGAACCTTGCTCTCTCGCAGATGAGTAGGATGGCTGTGGCGGTGCATATGGGGTTTGTGCAAGAACAAGTGATTTCCCACAGCCTTCTGATATGGACCCCCTCTTGATACTACAACGACCTAAAATCGAATAAAAAGAGAGAAATAGAAAAACTAAAGGCCGCCGTCTTCACGAGATCCCAAAGAGAGCATCCACACAATTCATAGGAATCATCAAAAGCATTTTTCCTGAAATTCAAGCATACGGTTAGATAAAAAGTGGGATTGTCATCATCACCAAAATAGCATGGGAAAATATAGTCCTTTCAATCTCCCCCTTTTTGGTGTTTGATGACAATCCCCAAGAATTTTCATAAGATAGAAACACTCTTTGCAATGGATGGAACAAGCTCCCCCTATATGTGTGCAAGGTAGAGATAATGCTCTAAGGAAAAGACTAACACACGTACAAGGAGGCTCCCCCTTTCTATTGCAAAGATAGCACAAGTAAAAGGATGCACAACCAAATGTGGTGGAGACAATAGAAGAAATATCAAGGGAGACTAAAAAATCTCCATCACCATATACAAATGCCCATAACCCAATAACAATAATACCAAATAATAGGCATTAACATAGCATAACATACCACACAGTCTCATACAAATAACATGGTCCACAAGCACAAATAGGTTCACAAGCATAAAGAGGTTCACAAGCACACAAATAAACTAGAGAGTTCGCGATCTAGAAAAGATCAAGGACAAGAACAAGATCGCGACTCAGCCCATGAAAATCCCGTGAGCAACCTAATAGACATCTTTCTCCCGCTTTGGCATCGAGACACCAAAAAGGAAGAAAAGGTCACTCTAATCGCCCCAGCCATGAAAGAGAGGAGGAGTAGGCTCAGGGACCCAAGAATCACACGCAGGCGGCGGACCGGTGACTTCCTCCTCAGACTCATCCTCAGACCAATGGCAGTTGTTGCGAATCCAATCATCCCTGGGAGTAGTGACTGAGCTAGTGATAGGAGAGCAGGTAATGTTGAGAGCTGACATGATAGTCTTCTGGAGCCGAACACTATGTCGCTGATCGACATAATACTTATACTCGCGATTCTACAGAAGGCAGAAAGTCTTCTTCACCTTTTCGAGCAGCTTCTTGGCCCAAGATGGCTGCCTCTAAAGAGAAGTACCACCAGCACTAGAGCCACCATGAGCAGACGAGGGACCACCAGCTTCAGCACGAGCCTGCCTGAGAGCTTCTTCCTTTTCTTCTTGGGACCGAGGCTTGTTGTGCTTGATCACACGCAGCTTCTTCTCCTCATGAATGGTGATGGTGTCCTTAGAGAAGCGCGTACCAATCACCTCAAGCCACTTGTGATTGATGAGAGTCTGAACATAGGGAGCATAGGGGCAGGAGCGCTTGTCAATGATGGCTTGCCACATCTCGGTGTAGATGAAATGCATCACATCCATCTTCCTGTCAAAGTCATGGCGAAGGTAAGTCTGATGCATGAGATCAACTTTATAGGCATGAAACTTATCAAAGTTGCCATCCTTGGGAGAGATGGTGTTCAAGTACACTGATGGGGATACGCCTACCGGGGTATACCCAGCAGGACGTTTCCGACTGGCCTAGGAACTGGCGAGTGGGCCTGCAAGACGGCGACTGGATCGAGACCTGGCGTGGATCCAAGCGACTGGAAGCTGAAGGCCTAGGAGAGTAGATAGGCCCAGTCGGATTAGGTTAAACGAGTACTGAAACCTTAACAGATTCGGTTGAGATTTGTAAACCCTAGGGAGGGTGAGTCTATATAAACCTCCCTACAGGGCGTGTAAACATACGTTCCATCATCCACCCAAGCAACTCGCCGCCTAGCCGTCGAGCTCGCCCCATTGTACCTCCATCATAATACAATCTAACAGGAGTAGGTATTTACCCTCTGGGGGGCCGAACCTGGGTAAAACCCTGTGCCTCCGCCATCATCTCGCACCGCAGAAGGCTGGCAGCCCTTGCCCTTCATTCTACTACTCGCTGCCGATTGCAGCATCTGCCGTGGTCATTCCCACGACAGTGGCGCCCACCGTGCCCGCTGGCCGGCCGGTGTTGCGGCAAGATCCAATCTGCCCATCAACGAGTCGGTCGCCACCGCCGCATGATAGCGATCGGCGAGATGCTCCAGATCTTGCCGAGTTACGCCGCGGCGCGACCCGTCACGCGACAAAGATGATCTTGCCGGTCGACGATCAGCCTCTTCGTCGGCCTCACCGACGCCATCGTCTCGGAGGACTCGGCTCGATCCGCGAAGTCGCCGCCACGACCGGCTCTCCGAGAGCCAGGTCCGCACGATCCATGGCCTCGCCTCGGTACAACTCGCCCACGAACGTGGCGAAAACTCCGTGGCCGCGAAGACGCGGCCCTCAACGACGACGCCGACGGCGACTTCAAGGCCACTCGCCGCATCCATTACCGCGGCTTCGCCCGCGGGATCCATCACCCAGGTCTCCAACGTGGGAGACTTCGAGGATCCCTCCATCCTTGGGATCTTCGACTTCGATTCCGGGTCGGAAAATTCCGCCGATCTCCGCGAAGGGACCGGTCGCCACACCGCGACCTACATGGCGACTGGCACCGATCCACCGAAGGATCCCTTCTCCACCCCGATCCCTCCTAACGCCACGGCAACGGAGGTCGAGGAACTCCGCCTGAAGCTAGCGGAGGCAGTCCGCAAGGAGCAAGCCGAGCGCGAAAAATTTCACCTCGAGCAGGTGACGGCGCAGGAGCTGTCGCGCTACCACCAGCAGCGAATCAGGTTGCGCTTGAACCCCACCATCCAGGGGCGCGCCCTGAACTTCGACGACGAGAACGACCCAGCCCGGGTGGCCGAGCGCGCGATCTGCGAGAACGCGCCACCAGAAGGAAGCGCCCGGCCCCCACCAGGGTCGACGGCGATGGGCGCCCCACCTCCACCCAACCGCACACCCCCCAGGGATCAGCCGTGCATAGTGGTATCCTCACGGGAGCGAGACGCGAACGGCCTAGCACTATTCTCCACCCCGATGGATAAACTCGTGGCAGGTCGAGCAGCGGCCGACAACATCACGGCCACCGGCGACGGCGCCCTACAGATCCAGTACGTCAGGGCCCTGCTCGCAAAGGCGGTCGAGCAGCAAAACGCAGGCGCCGACTCGCAGGGTCGGGTGTACTCGCGTTCTTCGGGCAGCAGAGCGGCCTCAAGCGGCCGCCCATTGGCGGCAAACACCCTCAATTGCCCGCCACCCGAACCACTGCAGCTCCAACACCGACCCGCGAACGCGGCACTCTCCACCAACGACCCCAGGCCAGCGACCAACTTCGTCGCCGCCAACGGTCAGCCCGTCGACGCCCGCACCCACATCATCAACAACCAAAGCTGGCGCGCACGCCAGCCCGACGACCTGCGACACACCCTAACCAATCGCCGCGACGGCGAGCCAATGGGATCGCTAAGCCGACTTGGGCCCCGGCCGGTGCTTCGGACCGATGATCCGAGGCGAAAAATACCCGGCGAACTTCAAAGCGCCGAAGGAAATAGAGAAGTACGACCGCTCGTACGACCCCTCCGTGTGGCTGGACACCTACCTCATGGCGATGGGGATCGCTGGCCACACCGACATGCTAGCCGCCCGTTACCTTCCCCTGATGATGGATGGAACGTGCAGGCAGTGGATCAACACTCTTCCCCCGGATAGCATCGACTCCTGGGAAGAGATGCGCGACTCCTTCGTCAGGAACATCGAGTGCTCCTACACCCGCGCCACCACCATCGAGGACCTGGAACGATGCGTCCAGGGACCCCGCGAGTCGACCCGCAGCTGGGTCCAGCGGTGGCAAGAACTATGGTACAACGCGGTCAGCATCCACCCGGACACCGCGATCCACTGCTTCAAGACCTCGTGCCGCTACGAGCCCCTGGTCGCCAAGCTCAAACGACACTCCCGCACACTCGACAACATACCAGATCTCCTCGAGATCGCCAAGAGATACGCGGAGGAAGACCCAAACCAGGAAACCGACGACGAGTCGGGCGGTCAACGCCGCACAAACGGCACCGACAACGGAGGACGGTCCGACCTACGCTACAGCAACACTCGCCTCACCGGCAAGCGCCGCAGTGACGGACGAGTCGACTTCGTCGCCAACGCTGGGCACGCGCAGCGCGAGCTCAAGAGATTCCGCCACGACAGCGGCAATTACAAGGCGAAACCAACGTTCGACCCCGCGGCCCTCCTTAACCAACCTTGTGCGTTTCACAGCAGGGAAGGGAAGCCCGCCACGCACACGACCGCCGACTGCCACTCTCTCAAGGATATTGAGAAGGCACGGCGAGCGCGGGAGGACCCTGACAACAACCCGCCTAACGGCGGAAAATTCGGCAGTGTGGCCGGATCGCTCCACACCTTCACAAGCTTCAACACGAAGCGCGAGAAGAAGGTCATCGCTCGCGCCGTCGCCGTCAATGCGGTGGCCCAGGTGGACGTTCCCCAGTTCCTCAACTGGTCGGAGAAGCCCATCACCTGGATCCTCCAGGACCACTCGCCACGCATCGAGTACCCGGGTCGAGTCGCCCTGGTGGTCAAGCCCAAGGTGGGAGACTACTGGCTCCCCAAGACATTGATGGACGGCGGCAGCTCCATCAACATCCTGTACCTGGACACCTTTAGGCGACTTCGGCTCCCGCAGTCGATGGTCGAAACGACCTACACCACGTTCCACGGCATCGTTCCCGGTCGGAAGGCGTACCCGATCGGCAAGGTCACGCTGCCAGTCACCTTCGGCACACCAGCAAACTTCTGCACAGAGCGGATCGTCTTCAAGCTGGTACCCTTCGACAGCCCCTACCACTGCGTCCTGGGGCGCCAGGTGTTCGCCAAGTTCATGACAGCGCCCCACTACGCGTACAACGCGATGAAGCTCCCCGGGCGGCGCGGCGTCATCACCATCAACGGCGACCCCGACATGGCCGCCGAGTGCGAGGCCAAAGGAGACAAACTCGCCGATGCTGTCATCGCGGCAGAGACCAACCACGCCGATGATCTCGCCAAATACGCAAGCAGGGTCAACAATGACAACCCCACCATACTCAAGAAGCCCAATTCGGAGGGTGTCAACACCTCAGCCTTCGAGGCGACGACACACACCCGCACCGTCGAGCCGGTCCTAGGCGACTCCAGCCAGACGGTGATGATCGGGACGGGCATGAGCCCAGCATTGGAAGGCGCGCTCATCGAGTTCCTCCGTGAGAACAGGGACATTTTCGCATGGAAGCCCTCTGACATGCCT
Source organism: Avena longiglumis (assembly GCA_030063025.1). Classification (NCBI taxonomy): domain Eukaryota; kingdom Viridiplantae; phylum Streptophyta; class Magnoliopsida; order Poales; family Poaceae; genus Avena; species Avena longiglumis. The sequence goes on along the minus strand of CP125974.1, from coordinate 437,039,224 downwards.
GGTGTCCCTAGAGAACTCGTTGAGCACAAACTCAACGCCGACCCCAAAGTGCGACCTGTCAAGCAGTCGCTATGGCCCTTCAATGAAGAGCGCCGCCGAGCCATCACCGAGGAGGTGCAGCGTCTACTTGCTGCAGGCTTCATCCGGCCAATAAAATACTCCAGGTGGCTGGCAAACCCAATCCTGGTCGAGAAGAAAAATGGGACCTGGAGGATGTGTATCGACTACACAAACTTAAACAGCGCCTGGCCGAAGGAGCAATTCGTCCTCCCGCGGATCGACCAAATAATCGATTCCACCGCGGGCTCGGAGTCGCTGTGTTTCCTCGACGCCTACTCTGGATACAACCAGATCAAAATGGTTGTCGAGGACGAGGAAAAGACGGCGTTCATCACTCCATTCGGAGCCTTCTGCTATACCGCCATGACCTTCAGTCTCAAGAACGCCGGGGCGACATACCAGCGGTGCATGCAGGAATGCCTTGCGAGCCAAATTGGCCGCAATATCCACGTCTACATCGACGACGTGGTAGTGAAATCCGCTCGCCAGGGTGATCTACTCGCCGACCTGGCGGAAACATTCGCCAACCTGCGGAAATAAAAGATAAAGCTAAACCCAGGCAAATGCACCTTCGGTGTACCAGCAGGGAAACTCCTGGGATACGTCGTCTCCAAGTGTGGGATCGAGGCGAACCCCACCAAGATCGACACAATCGCTCGACTCAGCAAACCCGAGTGCCTGCGCGACGTCCAGAAGCTGGCCGGGCGAGTCGCGGCTCTCAGCCGCTTCATCCCATGATTGGGCGAAAAGGCGATGCCCCTATACCGCCTGATGCGGAAGAACCCCACCTTCCAGTGGGAAAAGGAGGCGTACGACGCCCTCCGCGACCTCAAGAAGGTGCTACTCGCAGCACCGCTACTCGCCGCCCCCGTCAACAAAGAACCCATGCTGGTCTACGTCGCGGCTTCCGTGCGCGTCGCCAGCGTCGTCATGGTCGTCGAGCGGCCGGAGGAAGGAAAGGAGCGCTCGGTACAACGACCGGTGTACTATATCAGCGAGGTCCTCACCGAGTCGCGCCAGCGGTACCCGCACTACCAGAAACTGGTATACGCAGTCTTCAGAGCACAGCGGCGACTGCCGCACCACTTCCAGGAGCACCCGATCACGGTCGTATCCTCAGCACCATTGCAGGACATCATCCGCAACCGTGAGGCGACCGGGTGAGTCACCAAGTGGGCCGTCGAAATCGGCGTCCATAACATCAAGTACGAGCCACGAAAAGCGATCAAGTCGCAGGCTCTCGCGGACTTCATCGCCGACTGGGAAGAAGCCCAGCAGCCGGAAAAGCTGACATACCTCCACTACTGGAGCCTGCACTTCGACGGCTCCAAGAACGTGGACGGCACAGGAGCAGGGATCGTGCTGACTTCCCCGAAGGGCGACAAGCTCCGCTACGTCCTCTGCCTCGACTTCACCCCCTGCACCAACAGCATGGCCGAGTACGAGGCACTACTCCACGGCATGCGAGTTGCCAAGGAGATGAACGTCAACCGCCTACGCTGCTACGGAGACTCCGACCTCGTCGCTGGGCAAGTCGCTGGCACCTGCGACGCCGTCTCTCCCACCATGGCGGCGTATCGACAGGTAGTAGACAAGCTGGGCAGACAATTCGCAGGCTACTCCGTCGAGTGGATCGACAGGCGGAAGAACGAGGAGGCCGACGCACTCTCTCGCATCGGGTCGGCTCGACTCGCACCACCCGCCGGCATCTTCCTCGACACGATCACTAAGCCGTCTATCTCTACCCCAAGGGAGATCGACATCGGAGTCCCGCTGCAACCAGAGGCAACCCTGGTCGCACTCATCGCTGAGCCAAAAGACTGGACCAGGCCATACATGGCCTACCTGGAGGGAGGCACCTTGCCGGCAGACGAAACAGACGCCCGGATGATAATGCGACGCTGCAAATCCTTCGTCATCATCGACGGCGAGCTCCACAAATGCGATCAGGGCCAAGACAATTGCCTTCGCTCCTCACAGCGACCATGATCCTCCGCATCCTCGACACAGTGACTCGAACGGCCAAGTACCACGCTCGGGGACTGACGACCAGTTCAGCGCGAGCGGCTAGGGAAAACGCCAAGTATGAGAGCATGCCCAGGACTCGCCATGCGACTGACCCGACGGGCCAGGCAGGAGTGATGCGCTCACTCTAACGCGCCAAGTCCTCACACACCCTAGAGTCGCGCCTAGAACAACCAAGTACCACGCTCGGGGACTCGGCTACCCGACCTCGTTCGCGCAAGGGAAAATGGTGAAGTACAGAGCACTCATGGGAGTCGCCTTGCGACTGGCTTTCCGAGTTCGGGCGAGTCAACCTCAATAACAAAACGTTCAAAACCTCAAACACATAACTAACGAGGTAAACCCCATAAAAACGGCGGACGCGCTCGGGGACTCGTTCAACCCTCAATCACCAACACAAGACAATCCAGAAAATAAGACGATATCTCATTATAGCATATCACAAATGTCACAAAATACAACGTATGCCCAACGGCAGAACTGCTACTAACGCCCCAGGGCACAATGTTTTACTCCACAGGCTTCGACGACGACTCGCCGCCACCCTTGCGGTTGCGAATGAAGGGAGTGTACGGGTTTGACGGGTACGTCGTCAGCTCACTCGCCATCGCCGCACGGAAGGGCTGCTTGATCTTGAAGTCCCGGTGCTGCGGCTCGGGGTCGTTGGATGCGACGAGATAAGGAAGGAGATCGCCCATCGCCCAGACACGATCGGAGTATACCGCGGCGTGGTCCGTCAGCTTTAGCACCTCAGCGATCTCCACCGAGCCCGTCGACGACGGGTAGCCACTCGTCACGTTGTCCAGATCGAAATCTTCCGGGAAGTGGGCGAGCCTAAGGCTCAGCGCCGAAACGCCGACTACGTCATGAACACGACGACTGATGGCGCCTTCTCCAAGTACCGCCACATTTCGACGAGGTCGCTGGGAATCACTTCCGTGGGTGACATCTCTTGAAGATACAACCGAATACAAGTCGCGGACAGCGTGGCCGAGTCGACCGGAGTGGCCACACACTGCCGCGCGTCGAATGACTGCGCCTCTTCCACGCTATCAATAATCCGACCTGTCGACAGGAGGGGTAGTGAGTACATCAAACATCACACAATGGAAACATTATAGGCAGAGGCGGCACACATACCAATCAAAGGGCGGGATTGCTCCGTGATGAAGTTTTGAAGAGAGGAGTAGTCGTCTTGAAGCCCAGCAACAAGGGCGTCAGAGACCTTACGCTCCTCAACGGCGGCCGTAACAGCAGCCTTGGCTCGCCCATCCGCCGAGCTCGCATCCTCCTTCGCGTCGGCAAGCTCGCGCTCAAGGTCGGCGATCCGCTTCTCCGCCAAACTCAACGCCGATTGCGCCGCCGTCATCTCACTCGCCGGGACAAGGCCCTGGCAAACCTCTTCTGCCTTCGCAGCAATCGCTTGGAGTCCCTTGTTCGCCACTTGAACGGCAACAAGTTCCTTCTCGGCGCGACACTTCACAGCAAGCCGGTCGGCTGATTCACGCTGCAAACCCTGTGCAAAAGTCAAACTGTTAGCAAAAACAAAATCCTAAAGTGCCCACTCGCTGAAATTCAGCAACTGGACACTCGGGGACTGGAGATCAAAAATCCTAAGTGCCTACCCACTGAAATTCAGCGACTAGACACTCGGGGACTGGCGATCAAAAATCCTGAGCGCCCCCCCCCCCCCCGCTGAAATTTAGCGAATGCGCACTCGGGGACTGGGCGCAAGAAATAAAAGCAAAGCACCAAAAGAATCTGACCACTGCAATTCAGTGGCCCGATCCTCGTGGACTGGACATACCTGGATGGCTGCGCCCAGCATGCCATGAAGTTGTAGTGAGTCCATGGATGTGAGAAGAGCCGGAGTGTGCCCGCGACGCTGCTCGACCTCTGTCTCGGCGACCCCAGGTGCGTGGCTCGATGGCGTGGTACCACTCGTCGTGGCCACTCTGGCCATGAAGCAGGGGAAGGTCGCGATGGATGCGCCGGCACCAAAAGAGGCCGGCTCGGCCATCCCAGGCGAGGAATCACCCTCCTTGGTCGCCGAGGCCGCCCACGCCGCAGGATCACTCGGAGCAATCGTCGTGTCGTCAGACACCATGACGACTTCGTCGCTCTTGGCCTTCTTGGCACTGTCTGCGGGGGCAGCGACCTCATCAGTCTTCCTCTTCCGAGAGGGGGCCTCCTCGGCGACGACTGGCGGCACCTTGGCCATGGACGGATGGCCTATCTTTTTAACCCCAGTCCTGAAAATTGAGTATATGAGCAAAGTGGTTCGACTACAATGGAAAATAAAGCAGGTGAATAAAACTCACTTGGCGACTAGAATGATCCGCAGCCCCGTGTAGATGCCATCCGGATTCTCCAGTTCGGGGCCCAGTCGTCGACTGGGGCCCATCTCCAGGACATCATGCGCCCAAGACACAGACGGCCTCTTTGTCGATGAGGTCGCACCAGGAGCCTCCACAACGTCTTCGGCAGGAATTCTCCTGGGAGGCGAAGCTGCCGCAGCTGGAGCGACCCCTGACGCAGAGACTGGGGCGAATGGGGGAGGAATCGAGGCCAGAGGCACCTCACTCAGGACGGCGGTGGCATCCGGTGCTGCCGTCGTCTGTAGCGCTTCGTCCCTGGCCGGGCTGATGCCGTCGGAGCTACTCGTGGAATGAGGCGGAGATGCTTGTTTCACTGGCTTCGTCTTCCTCTTCGGAGGGGCCTTCACTTCTTTCTTCTTCTTCTTTTTTGACGGAGTAGCCTCGCGACGCGAGGTGTGCTCGGGGAGCTCGTCGTCGTCATCGTCATGACGTTCGAGGCTTCTGCTCGCTTCGAGCTCACGCTGACGCTGTCCGCGAGTTTTGCGAACCAGCGGGGCGACCTCTTCCTCGGACTCGTCGTTGTCGCCACTCCTGTCACTCTCGACGTCGCCCCTCGCAGGAGGCGATTCGCCCCCATCCTGGATGGACGAGCTCGAATTCTTGTCGTCCGCGGGCGGAAGCCACCCTTCCACCACTTGAAATAACTACAATAGGCATGAGACAGTATCAGTATAACCGCGACAGCATCAACTGCGATTGCGAATGATAGAAAAATGACTTACCGTCGGGGCTGGATGCTTCGCGGTGTAGGGGCGACCCCGGCCTTCGCGTCCAGGTACACCGCCTGGGTGATCTTCTTCAATGTCGGGAGTTAGTCCTCGAGTTGCCACTCGGCGAGGCAGGATTTCGTCGAGTCCTCCCGGCCCGTGTACTCGTACATATAATGGTCACGGCGGGCCAGGGGAACGAGTCGCCGCCCGAGCCAGCAGTTGTAAAAGTTGATGGTCTGAAGACCCTTTTTCTTCAGGCCGCGGATGGTTTGAAGCATCTCATCCACAACCATCCGCTGGTCCATTGGAAGCTTGCCGACTTGGAGTCGGCGCGGCTCGGGCCGGTCGGCGGAGTATCTCAGAATCGCTACCTCGCCGTCTGGAGTCGCCTCGGTGACGTAAAACCAAGACTTCTTCCACTCACTCGCCGCCTTGGCAGGTAGCATCAGGTCAAAAAAGGAGGCCTTCGACTTCAACTGAAATGTGAGGCCGCCCGCAGCAAGCATTGGGTCGCCTGCTTCTTTGCGACTGATCCTCGCGTGGAATAGATCTTGCCACAGGGGGAAGTAGGGCCTGCAGCCCAGGTAGCACTCACAGAACTCCACGAAAATGGCGAGCTGCTCGATGCTGTGCGGGCCCAGGTCCGATGGCTGGATCCCGTAGAAGGCGCAGCGCCCGGAAGAAGAGGATGTGGGAATCCAGCCCCGTTCCAGGTGGCTGGTGAAGCATACGAATTCTCCCTCGCGCTGGTCCGTAGTCACCTCTCCGGCCGCGGGGATGTGCCACCTGCCGGCGCGCAGGATCCCGGCCTCCTCGAAAGACGCCAGTAGCGCTCTCGTACACTTGGACCTGCCCCATGGTTCGGTGGAGGGGGACATTGGCGGAAAGGTTTGGGGGTCGGAGTATTTTGGATCGACTGGATCGCGATGCGGAGGAGAACGGAGGTGTGCGCAATCGGAGGAAATGACGAGGAGATGGTTCTCCGATCGCCTACCATTCCCTTTATATAGCGGTTGTTACCTGCCAAATCAGGGAGCCGTTACTACGCGGTGATTACGACCGTTTGATTACCCCAATGGCTAGTTTTGACTGTGTTTGACGGTCCAACTTCAACCACTCGGCTCGCCGACCCGACCACTACAACAGTGACTGAATATTTCGTCGACCCGTTCGCCAGGCTGCGACCATAATGACTAGTTTTTTCCTTTATTCAGGAGCCCGCCACCGATTCGACTTGATGTCTGCATTGGACCCGTATGCTCCGACTGCCAGCAACCACCTGCGCCCAATCGACGACGGCCTCGGGGACTACTGATGGGGATACGCCTACCGGGGTATACCCAGCAGGACGTTTCCGACTGGCCCAGGAACTGGCGAGTGGGCCTGCAAGACGGCGACTGGATCGAGACCTGGCTTGGATCCAAGCGACTGGAAGTTGAAGGCCCAGGAGAGTAGATAGGCCTAGTCGGATTAGGTTAAACGAGTACCGAAACCTTAACAGATTCGGTTGAGATTTGTAAACCCTAGGGAGGGTGAGTCTATATAAACCTCCCTACAGGGCGTGTAAACATACGTTCCATCATCCACCCAAACGACTCGCCGCCTAGCCGTCGAGCTCGCCCCATTATACCTCCATCATAATAAAATCTAGCAGGAGTAGGTCTTTACCCTCCGGGGGGGCGAACCTGGGTAAAACCCTGTGCCTCCGCCCTCATCTCGCACCGCAGATGGCTGGCCGCCCTTGCCCTTCGTTCTACTACTCGCTGCCGATTGCAGCATCTGCCGTGGTCATTCCCACGACATACACCCTGCACATGATGTCAAAAATTGGGTGAAGATGATTCACATAACCAACAGTGCCCCATCCTTCAATGTAAAGAGGCTCCAAGACTTCGGGATCAGTAGCTTGAGTGGAATGGACACGCCATCCATTTTCCCCTTTGCCAGGCAGAATGGGATAGCCAAGGAGCTCAGCAAACTCGGACCATAGGGCGGTAAGCAGCATGACATTAGTCATCCACTTCATAACACCTTCAGTAGAAGAACTCATATTCAAGTGAAGAGTAGTGTAGAACTGAGCAATAGCATTCTCATCGAAGTTTTGATGGTGCTCCATGAGGGGAATCGGCCCAAACTTCATGTAAATGTCAAGAGACTCGCCAAAGTATGCATGCTTTTCTTCCATGTGAGCCACGTTGATGTACTTCTGAGGAGCAACCACAAACTTTGTCTTAGTAGCATAAATTTGAGCAAAGATCTGTTCTTGACGACAGTTGTGGAAGAGAGGATCCAAGAAGTGACGGTCATGAGGAACAAGGTAAGGATTCGCATGTCTGAATTCAGAGTAGGTCTTTTGAGTCCATTTAGAGATCTTGGCCTTGGATTTGTAAGGCCCAGTTGCAGTGGCCTTCTGAGAGGCAAGAACATGCCGCTTTCCCTCAGCAACAGCATGACGAGCAGCAGCAGACCTCCGACGGTTTGTCTAAGTGGATGGACGCACCACCTCAACATCATCTTCATCAATCTCAGGAGGAATATCAGAGGATGGTCGACGGGCGTGCTTGCCTTTGCGGGTACCACCTTGCCCTGAGAAGAAAGCAAAAGAGTAGGGAGGGAAGGTGGGGTAAGTGCACAAGTTCGAACGAAGATACAAAAGGAGACTGGAAAAATACAGTCAGGGAAAAAATTTACTGGCGTCGGAACTTCCGCTGAAGCGCTGGAACTTCCGTTATAAATGGTCCACCGGAAGTTCCGGTCGTGGCTCACCGGAAGTTCCGGCGAGACCACGAAATAGGCGGTTCAAACAGGAAGATCCATAGATCTAGATCGACAACGTATAATTAAAAATTTCCATGATTGTATTGGACCAATCTACCTAAAAGGTTTCCCTAGGCCTACCAAGATCTCTCAACACGTTCTAGCCAAAGAACTAGCCTAGACAAGGTGAGCCCTAACTCAAGCAATGGTGAGAGAGCAAGATCTCCATTAATGGAGGGAGTTGAGGGAAAATACCGGAGTCCATGACAAGAGATCGAGGTGGGGAAGGTTCCCACGGAGCAGATCTGAGGAGGGGTGTCCGGAGACGAAGGGGCCGGAGAACCTTTGCGGAGTCATCCTTGTCGGCTGCTGCTCCAAATAAAAGGTGGGTCTTGGGGAAAAGAGGAAGAAGATCCCGTTTTCCTAGGGCCTACTTTATATAGGACAGAGAGCCTCACCGGAAGTTCCGTTCAATGACCGGAAATTCCGCGCCAGGCAGAAACTGTCCTGGTCAGCAGGTGGTTCCTAAGAGCAACGTGCTGACCGGAAGTTCTAGGAGCTGACCGGAAGTTCCGATGACCCAGAAAAACGTCTCAGGATAGGAAGATAACAAGGAAGAACTTGTGCAGGGAATAGAGAGGGTTTGAGGAAAGGAAAGGCTTAGGATAGAGATCTCAAACTGTGAAGAACCAAAACCAACAAAGACCAAAACAAGCACAATAAACACAAGGAAAAACAAATCAAGAGACACAAAAGGGTCAGTGGCCGAGGCCACCTTATATAAGAGTAAATGGCTTGACATCGCGAAGATATATCTTGGGTTCATTACCAACACTCATCATGAAGCTCAAATGGTCTCCTTTATAGACTATAGAGTATGAAAACATTAATGTGTGCATAATAGGGATAGTGTTTGTTCATAAGAGGAACTACACTACCCCTAAATCCATGCCTACATCCAAACAAAGATACACATTGAGACATGGGTATGTGTGCAAGGTACTCAAGCAACATTGCTTGAATCTATGATATTTAGCTCATGCCTTAACTCTCGGAACCTTGCTTCATCAAGAGGCTTCGTGAAAAGATCCGCAAGATTTTCCTTGGTGGGAACATACTCCAAAGAAATTATCTCCTCTTGCAACATGGTCCCAAATGAAATGATGACGAATCTCAACGTGCTTAGTCCTGTTGTGTTGCACGGGGTTGTGAGCAATAGCAATAGCACTCTCATTGTCACAAAGAAGGGGCACCTTGTCAAAAGAGAGTCCAAGATCCTTCAAGGTTTGCTTCATCCATAGCAATTGAGCACAACAACTCGCGGTAGAGATGTATTTAGCTTCGGCAATGGACATAGACACATAGTTTTGCTTCTTCGAAGACCAACAAAACAATGATCTTCGAATAAATTAACAAGCTCTAGAGGTAGACTTTCTTCCCACTTTTTCACCAGCCCAATCTGAGTCCGTGTATCCAATGAGGTCAAAGCTGGCTCCCTTGGGGTACCACAACCCAAAGTTTGTGGTATGAACCAAATATCGAACGATTCTCTTGACCGCCACCATGTGGCTTTCTTTTGGTGCGGCTTGAAATCTTGCACACATACCCACACTCAGCATAATATCCGGTCATGATGCACAAAGATAAAGCAAAGAACCAATCATCAAGCGATAGAGTTTTTGATCCACATCCTTACCCTTGGGATCGAGATCAAGATTAACCTTAGTTGGTGTGGGAGTCTTGGCACCTTTGACTTGATCAAACTTGAACTTCTTGAGCATGTCTTGGATGTATTTGGCTTGGTTGATGAAAGTCCCTTTCCTCAATTGCTTGACTTCAAACCCAAGGAAAAACTTCAAATCTCCCATCATGGACATCTCGAAGCGATCAGTCATGAGCTTGGAAAAATACTCATTAAAAGCTTTGTTAATAGATGCAAAGATAATGTCATCAACGTAGATTTGGCATACAAACAAGTGGCCTCCAACTTTCTTAGTAAAAAGAGTGGGATCAATGAGCCCCACTTCAAAGCCACCGTCTATCAAGAGCTCTATAAGGCAATCATACCACGCACGTGGGGCTTGTTTGAGGCCATAGAGTGCCTTATTGAGCTGGTAGACATGGTTTGGAAAAAGTGGATCCTCAAAGCCCGGAGGTTGCTTGACGTATACCAACTCTTTCAAAGGACCATTAAGAAAAGCACTCTTAACATCCATTTGATGCAACTTGAAGTTATGATGAGTAGCAAAAGAAAGAAGCATACGAATGGATTCAAGCCGAGCAACGGGGACATAAGTCTCACCGTAGTCAATGCCCTCAACTTGTGAGTATCCTTGGGAAACTAACCTTGCCTTGTTGCGCACAACTATCCCATTCGCATCACACTTGTTCTTGAAAACTCATTTGGTACCAATGATGTTTTGATAATCTTTGGGCCTCTCAACCAAGGTCCATACTTTGTTCCTCTTGAAGTTGTGAAGTTATTCATTCATAGCGTCAATCCAACCATCATCTTAACGAGCCTCGAAGACTTTCTGTGGTTCCACAAGAGAGATAAAAGCATGGTGAGAGCTAAAGGAGGCTAGTTGCCTCCTAGTAGTGGAACCTTTATTGAAATCTCCATAAACATTATCAAGGATATGGCCACCCTGAACGAGCTTGGCGAGAAGATAGGCTTGACGGCGAGCTTGAGCTTTAATACGAGATTCTTGAGCAACCGCTTGATCATCTCCACCATTGGAGTTCCCGCCTTGACTATAATCATGAACACGAGGATCATCTTCATCGATTTCCACTTCAGGAGAGTCATCATTTGGAGTAGATCCTTGAGTATCATTAGCTTGCCCTTGATCTTGACGAGCTTAATCTTGGGAAGAGCCTTGAGGAGGAGCCCCATATTGGGGAGGTTGATGTTGTTGATAAAGAGCTTGACCTTGGGATGTGCCTTGAGTAGGAGCCCCATCTTAGGGAGGTTGATGTTTTTAATGAGGACGTTGACCTTCGGGTCTTGGAGAGTCCTGTGCATGGGAAGCTTCAGAAGAGCTTGAGGGAGCTTGTGCCAAAATAGTAGGTCCTTGAGAAGCAAAATGGTCTTGTGAGAGTGAGGGCTCCACTTGAGTAGGGCTTGGTCCTTCTCCTTTATCCATAAGGGGATCCTCAATGGGGAGGTGGAAACTTATAACCATTATTCTTATGGCCTTAGGATGAATTTCATCACTTGGATCACAAACACCGTCTTTCCTAACAAGGGACTCATGATCTTCATCAAACTTCGCATTGCTCGTCTCTTCAACTCTTCCATTGGCTTTGTTGTAGTCTCTATAAGCATGGGACTGATTTGAGTATCCGACAAAGATCCTTTCATGAGCCTTGGATTCAAACTTGGACAAATGAACTCCTTTCTTGAGAATATAGCACTTGCAACCAAACACTCAAAAGTAGCTAACATTTGGCTTTTTCCCGGTGAGCAGCTCATAGGGGGTCTTGTTCTTTTTCTTGCGAAGATAGAGCCGGTTGGTTGCATGATAAGCGGTGGAGACAGCCTCAGCCCAAAAGTTGTATGGAGACTTGAGTTCAGCTGACATAGACCGAGCCGCATCCATCAAAGTGCGATTCTTCCTTTTGGCAACACCATTTTCTTGAGGGGTATAAGGAGTGGAGTATTGATGCTTGATTCCTTCATCACTAAGAAACTCATCCAAGGTGTATTTCTTGAAATCGGTGCCATTTTCACTTTGAATGGAGAGAATGGTTGCATTGTGTTTCCGTTGAACTTCATTGGAAAAATCGATGCTGGTTTGTTGAGTCTCACTCTTGTACTTGAAGAAGAACACCCAAGTGTATCTTGAGAAATCGTCCACAATAACCAAGCAATACTTCTTGCCTCCAAGACTATCATGAGAAGGAGGGCCAAAGAGGTCCATGTGCAAGAGCTCCAAGCATCTTTCCGTGGTGATTTGATTGAGCACTTTGTGAGGAGATTCATGCATCTTCCCTTGAATACAAGCCCTACAAACACGATCTTTGGCAAAAGAAACATCATTAAGACCAAGGATGTGGCCCTCAGAGTGAAGTCTTTGCAAAGTTCTCATGTTAACATGGGCTAGGCGGTGATGACACAACCAGCCCTTGTCGGCTTTAGCATAGAGACATAGAGCGTGAGGAGTAGTGGTCCCCGAAAAGTCCACCACATACAAGTCATGCTCTATATACCCTACGAAATCCACCTTGAGAGACTTGCTCCACATGAGGATCATGGAGTGCCCATTAAAGAAAGAAGAGAGACCCATAATAGCAAGAGCACGACCGGAAAGTAAATTGTAACCAAGGGTTTTGACAAGAATGACGTCAACCAAGGATACATCCGGGGTTACCACCACTTTTCCAAAACCCAAAACCCGAGAACTTGTTTTATCACCGTAGGAGACCATTGTGTTGGAAATGTTTGGCCTTATCTCCGTCATGATAGACTTGCTTCCGGTCGTATGACTTGTGACCACTATCAAGCACCCATTTTGAACCACCGGAAGCATAGTCCTACAAGAAAATCAAGCTTTGGTTTTAGGTACCCATTTTGCAATGGGTCCCCTTTTGTTAGTAACAAGAGTCTTTGGCACCCAAATGGCCCAATGATAATCATGTGTGTAAGAAGTTCCAACATATCTAGCATATACATGACCATCATAAGATTTGCAAATAATATAAGAGGGATTGTTATTTCCAGCAAAGTTGTCACTTTGCAAGATGGTTGTACCATGACAAGGTCCTTGAGCCATGCCCTTGTTCTTATTCTTCTTCTTGTTCTTCCTCTTCTTCTTCTTATTAGCCTTGTCAAGTTGATCCTTCAACACCTTTTTCTCCTCAATGAGATGCTCATGCTTGCAAAAAGGGTTAGGAGTGCTAGACAAGTCTATAATTTGCACAGAGGAAGACTTAGCATGTTCACAAGTTAGTTGTGTTTGAAGTTGTTCATGGGCTTCAAAAAGACTAGACAATTTTCTCTCCAAGGCTTTGTGTTCCTCTTTGAGTTTCTCAAGATCTTCTTGAGTCCTATCATGACCAACCCCAAACTTAAATTTTTCTTTCTTAAGCACCTTAACCAAAGCAAGAGCATGATCACGTTCTTTAATTAGGAAGGACGTGGTGTTGTTATGGTCATCAACAAGTTTAGACACACTTTTCTCAAGGTTAATTCTCATATTTTGTTCATCCTCAAGGCTTTGAGTGAGAGAAGCAATTTCATCGGGGCCATCTCTTTAATTGTTACTTAATAACAAGTCAAGAAGTTCTTCCTTTTCATCTAAAGCATACCTAGCATTGTCAAGTTGTGAAAGCAAGGAATCAAAGCAAGTTTTAGTTTCTTCATCCAAGGTAGCAATAAACTCACACATGTCTATCATCTCTTTCTTTATCTCTAGACCAACAGGATCAAGAGAAGAAGCTCACTAGAGATGGGTTGAGGAGTGTGTTTAGATGTTACCTCGGTGGCCTTGGCCATGAGACACTTTTGGTTGGAGGAGATGACGTTCTCATTAGGTGAGTCGAGGAGGGACAATCGTGGAGTAGAGGTAGTAGCAATAGCAGCAACTCCCACAATCTCTCCACCTTGGACTTCATCATCATCTTCATCCGTGCCCGAAAGGTATTCTTCATGGACCACTATAGCTCTTTCCTTGTTGGAGAAATTCTTGACGGCGTAGTTCTTGTTCAAAGGATGAGGAGGCCTTGACTTGATCTTGCGAATGAGACGACCACCATTGTCTTCACGGTTCTCAAAGGGACACTTGGCCACAAAGTGCTCTTGTCGTTGCAATTGTAGCATGACCTTGCCTTGGGAGACTTGTTGGGTGAGTTGAATCTTGAGTTGTCCCTTGACCTTGACGTGAGCCCAGACTTGTTCCAAAAGGCCCTTGAAGCGAGAGAGAGAGAGAGAGAGAGATGTTCGCTGAATTCACACCTGAGGTCCTCTTGAGACCACTCACTTGATGTATCATCATCACCAACTTCAATAGCCTTGGCCTTCAAAGCAAGATTTACTTTTGTTGATCCAATGGCCCTAGCACGGGAGGACTCTGCATTCTTCTTGGCAATGGTCATGGCAATTACTTCACTCAAGACTTCTTGGGAGGTCATTAGGTGAAAGTTGGTTCTTCCCTTCATATAGTTGAGCTTTCGTTCTTCAAACGGAAGGAGAGCTTGAATGAACTTCCTCTTCATGAACTTGTCATCAACATAGGTGGCACCAAGATCCCTCATAGTGCAACAAAGAACCTTGAGCCGCCTATACATGTCTTCGGGGGTCACATCATGTTGCATAGAGAAACCATCGCACTCGTTGTTGACTTCATCAAACTTGGATCTTTGGATGCTTGCATTCCCAACGAATAGCTCGGTGAGTTGATCCCATGCTTCCTTGGCGGTGTTGAATTGGCGAATGTGAGAAAAGTCCTTGGGAGTCAAAGCCTTTTGAATCATCCCCAAAGCCGTGGCATTGAGTTGCTTGTCCACCACTTCACCTCGAGTCAAATTATTTCGGTCACATGGAGAGAACCCATCCTCCACAATCCTCATTAACTCAATAGAAGAGCTGGGAATATGTGAGAGCAGTAGATATTGCCAATTGGCGAAATTTGAAGTATCTAGCATAGGTGTTGCTCCTTGAGGAATGATGTGTGGCATGGATATGGGTGGATCCGGAGTGTACTTCGGCGGTGGGGGCACCGCCGAGTAGTCCTTTCCTCCACTTTCCTATTTGGAAGTATAATCTTCGGGCTCCTTGGTGTTTTCACTTGGAACCTTGGTAGATGTTTGTGCAACAAAACCAAGTCCCAAGTGAGTGGTGACAGCCATGGGATTTCCCATGGTGGCGGTCACGGGAATGGTAGGAGGGAGCTCGGTGGTTTGGGGTGTGGCAAGAGCAACCATGGGGTTTGGCTTGAGAGACTGCAAAATAGTCATCATTTCCTCAAACATGGACATCACGGATGTCTCCAATTGCTTGAGGTCATCCATGGTGGCCAAGTTCTTGGGATTTTCAGTTTCACTACCCCCTTCGTCGGCCATCGTCTCTTCGGCGGTAAAGCCGGAAATAAGAGCCTTGGCTCTGATACCAATTGAACGTACCGACTTTGAATCGACTAGAGGGGGGTGAATAGGCGAGTACCAATTTTTTTTGTTTCACACTTTTAGTCTTGGCAAGAAAGAAAGTTATCTAGATGTTTAACTAGGTGAGCAACCTATATGCAAGATAACTTACAACAACCACAAGAATAGTAAAGAGCAAGAAGTAAATGTAGGTAACGAGATAACCAGAGCGGGGACACAGAGATGTAATTCCCGTAGTTCACTCCCAAGGGAGCTACGTCTACGTTGGAGAGGTGTCGGGGACACACAAGGTCACCCGAGCGCCACAAAGGCCTCACCTTCTTCCCCGATGCGCTCCCCCACAAAGGAGGCCTCACAATCCACTAACCGGTGACCTTGAAGGCGCCAACCGAAACCTATACAACAAGGTTGAGGGTGAAGCTCCACAACTCAATTAGAG
The DNA here is from genome assembly GCA_030063025.1 of Avena longiglumis. NCBI lineage: Eukaryota > Viridiplantae > Streptophyta > Magnoliopsida > Poales > Poaceae > Avena > Avena longiglumis. The sequence goes on along the minus strand of CP125974.1, from coordinate 437,023,751 downwards.
GCCCTCAACGACACCTCGGAGCCTTAAAACACAAGCCCTTAGCTCCGAGGATGCCCTACATCGTCTAGGGATTCAAGAAACTCAATAGCAACAAGATCCACAAAGGATAGGTGGGGGGAAATAAAATCTTCTTTGGTGGAAGTGTAGATCTAGGTCACCTCTCAAAAGATCAAGTGATTTGAGTGTCTAGGGAGAGAGATCTAGTGAGGTGAAGCTCGATTATTAATGGAGTAGAGAGAAAATTGAAGAGTTAGGTAGGAGGAAGAAGGAGGGCGCCTTAAATAGGCCCCCTCTACGCTGAACCGTTGGAGCCTCCACGAACTCACCGGAACTTCCGGTGAGTGGCCGGAAGTTCCGCCCAGCAAATATTCAACGGTCATCAGTCCGTTGAGGCCCACTCCAAAAGAGTGACTGGAAGTTTCGGCCAAACTTCCGATGCAAGTTCCGGGCCAAGTTCTGTCAAATAGAACACTTCGAACAGAAGGTATACTTATTCTCAGCGGAACTTGGAGAAGAACTAGGGGCGGAACATCTAGGTTGCGAAACATGTCTGACCGGAAGTTCCGGCGTCTGGGAGGAAGTTGCGCTCAGGAATTTTCTGGAAGAAGCAACGGAAATTCCTTACCGGAACTTCTGGTGCAACTTCCGGTGGAAGTTCCGGCAAATAGAACATACCCAAACAGAGCGTACTGGGAGCTGGTCGGAACTTCCAGCGGAACTTGGATCGGAACAAAGTTCCAGATCTTCCCACAGAAAATCCCAGAGCGGAACTTCTGGCGCTTGGCCGGAAGTTCCTATTAGACAGAAACAGCTCCAGCAGATCAGAACCTCACTCTCTTGCAGATGAGTAGGATGGCTGTGGCGGTGCATATGGGGTTTGTGCAAGAACAAGTGATTTCCCACAGCCTTCCAAGATGGACCCCCTCTTGATAGTACAGCGACCTAAAAGCGAATAAAAAGAGAGAAATAGAAAAACTAAAGGCCGCCGTCTTCACGAGATCCCAAAGAGAGCATCCACACAATTCATTGGACTCATCAAAAGCATTTTTCCTGAAACTCAAGGATACGGTTAGATCAAAAGTGGGATTGTCATCATCACCAAAATAGCATGGGAAAATATAGTCCTTTCAGCTTCCACCCATTTAGTAACATAGTCTACATCAACAATAATATATGTATAACCGTTAGAGGGGACAAATGGCCCCATAAAGTCCATTCCCCAAACAGCAAATGGCTCTATTACTAAATTATATTTCATATTCATTTCTTGTCTTCTACCAATATTACTCATTTGTTGGCAAGCATCACAATTCTTAACATATTCATGAGAGTCTTTAACTAATCTAGGCCAGTAAAAACCCGACTGTAGGTCCTTGGCTGCAGTACGATGACCAATGTGATGTCCTCCATAAGGGTTATCATGACAAGCTTTAAGAATGGAGTTTTCCTCATCCTCGGGTACACATTTCCTGATCATTCCATCCAAGCATTCTTGTATAGGTAAGGATCGTCCCAAAAGTATTGTTTTAAATCATTGAAGAATTTCTTTTTTTGATTGTAATCCATTCCTTTTGGTAAGAACTTTCCTATAAGAAAATTAGCATATTCTGCAAACCAGGGATCACGAGGTTCTATGACTGCAAGATATTCTCCCAACAAACATTAATATGGACGAGATCCTCCATAATTCCTTCCATTCGCGATAAATGGTCAGCAACAGGATTATTCTTTCCTCTCATATCTACTATTGTAGGTCATATTCTTGTAGAAGCAAGACCCATTTAATTAATTGGGGCTTAGCGTCCTTCTTAGCTAGAAGGTGTCTTCAAGCTTGATGATCAGTATGAACTATTACCTTTGAGTTAATAATGTAGTGTCTAAATATATCGCAGGCAAAAACAACAGCTAAAAATTATTTTTCGGTTGTTGCATAGTTATTTTGATCTTCATTAAAAACTCAACTTGCATACGGAATGACATTAAGATTAAATCCATCTCTTTGTCTTAAACCAGCTCCAATAGCATAGTCACTAGCATCACACATAATTTCAAACGGTTCATCCCAATTTGGTGGTTGAATGACTATTGCAGAAATCAGTGCCTTTTTTAACTGTTCAAAATAATCATTGCAATCTCAATCAAAGGAAAAAAAGGTATCTTTATCTAATAGACGAGTTAAAGGGGTATCTAACTTAGCAAAATCTTTAATAAAACGTCTATAAGAACCAGCATGCCCAAGAAAGTTCTTTACCCCCTTTATATCTTGCGGAATAGGAAGTTTTTCTAAGGTAATCAAGTTTGATTCACCAATCTCAATGTTCTTTTCTGAAACCTTATGCCCAAAAACTATACCTTCCCTTACCATGAAGCGACAACGCTCCCAATTGAGGACCATCTTTGCTTGTCTGCATCGTTGCAAAATTCTATTTAGGTTATAGATGCATTGCTCAAAAGTAGTCCCACAAACAACAAAGTTATCCATAAGGACTTCCATTGAGATTTCTACAAAACTGTCTAATATTTAAAAAACACACTCCTGAAAAGTAGAAGATGCATTACACAAACCGAAAAGCATTAGTCAATAAGCATAAGTTCCATAGGGGAATGTAAAAGTGTTTTTTCTTGATCTTCAGGATGAATAGCTATTTGAGAATATCCGAAGTATCCATTAAGAAAACAAAAATAAGAGTTAGCAAACATCCTTTCCAAAATATCATTAATAAGAGCCAGTTGCGTGTGAGTTTTTATGGTCTCTTTATTTGACTTTCTGAACTCGATAACACCCTATAGCCTGCTATTGTTCTAGCTAGGATTAATTCATCCTTATCATTGTTGATTTCCCACAGCCTTCCGAGATGGACCCCCCCTTGATAGTACAGCAACCTAAAAGCGAATAAAAAGAGAGAAATAGAAAAAGTAAAGTCCGCCGTCTTAACGAGATCCCAAAGAGAGCATCCACACAATTCATTGGAATCATCAAAAGCATTTTTCCTGAAACTCAAGGATACGGTTAGATCAAAAGTGGGATTGTCATCATCACCAAAATAGCATGGGAAAATATAGTCCTTTCAGCTTCCACCCATTTAGTAACATAGTCTACATTAACAATAATATGAGTATAACCGTTAGAGGGGATAAATGGCCCCATAAAGTCCATTCCCCAAACAGCAAATGGCTCTATTACTAAATTATATTTCATATTCATTTCTTGTCTTCTACCAATATTACTCATTTGTTGGCAAGCATCACAATTCTTAACATATTCATGAGAGTCTTTAACTAATGTAGGCCAGTAAAAACCCGACTGTAGGACCTTGGCTGCAGTACGATGACCAACATGATGTCCTCCATAAGGGTTATCATGACAAGCTTTAAGAATGGAGTTTTCCTCATCCTCGGGTACACATTTCCTGATCATTCCATCCAAGCATTCCTGTATAGGTAAGGATCGTCCCAAAAGTATTGTTTTAAATCATTGAAGAATTTCTTTTTTTGATTGTAATCCATTCCTTTTGGTAAGAACTTGCCTATAATAAAATTAGCATAGTCTGCAAACCAGGGATCACGAGGTTCTATGACTGCAAGATATTCTCCCAACAAAGATTCATTAATATGGACGAGATCCTCCATAATTCCTTCCATTCGCGATAAATAGTCACCAACAGGATTATCCTTTCCTCTCCTATCTACTATTGCAGGTCATATTCTTGTAGAAGCAAGACCCATTTAATTAATCGGGGCTTAGCGTCCTTCTTAGCTAGAAGGTGTCTTCAAGCTTGATGATCAGTATGAATTATTACCTTTGAGTTAATAATATAATGTCTAAATTTATCGCAGGCAAAAACAATAGCTAAAAATTATTTTTTGGTTGTTGCATAGTTATTTTGATCTTCATTAAAAACTCAACTTGCATACTGAATGACATTAAGATTAAATCCATCTCTTTGTCTTAAACCAGCTCGAATAGCATAGTCACTAGCATCACACATAATTTCAAACGGTTCATCCCAATTTGGTGGTTGAATGACTACTGTAGAAATCAGTGCATTTTTTAACTGTTCAAAATAATCATTGCAATCTCAATCAAAGGAAAAAAGGGTATCTTTATCTAATAGATGAGTTAAAGGGGCATCTAACTTAGCGAAGTCTTTAATAAAATGTCTATAAGAACCAGCATGCCCAAGAAAGTTCTTTACCCCCTTTATATCTTGCGGAATAGGAAGTTTTTCTAAAGTAATCAAGTTTGATTCACCAATCTCAATGTTCTTTTCTGAAACCTTATGCCCAAAAACTTTACCTTCCCTTACCATGAAGCGACAACGCTCCCAATTGAGGACCATCTTTGCTTGTCTGCATCGTTGCAAAATTCTATTTAGGTTATAGATGCATTGCTCAAAAGTAGTCCTACAAACAAAAAAGTTATCCATAAGGACTTCCATTGAGCTTTCTACAAAACTGTCAAATATTTAAAAAACACACTCCTGAAAAGTAGAAGATGCATTACACAAACCGAAAGGCATTAGTCGATAAGCATAAGTTCCATAGGGGAATGTAAAAGTGTTTTTTCTTGATCTTTAGGATGAATAGCTATTTGAGAATATCCGAAGTATCCATTAAGAAAACAAAAATAAGAGTTAGCAAACATCCTTTCCAAAATATCATTAATAAGAGCCAGTTGCGTGTGAGTTTTTATGGTCTCTTTATTTAACTTTCTGAACTCGATAACACCCTATAGCCTGCTATTGTTCTAGCTAGGATGAATTCATCCTTATCATTGTTGATTTCCCACAGCCTTCTGAGATGTACCCCCTCTTGATAGTACAGCGACCTAAAAGCGAATAAAAAGAGATAAATAGAAAAACTAAAGGCCGCCGTCTTCACGAGATCCCAAAGAGAGCATCCACACAATTCATTGGAATCATCAAAAGCATTTTTCCTGAAACTCAAGGATACGGTTAGATCAAAAGTGGGATTGTCATCATCACCAAAATAGCATGGGAAAATATAGTCCTTTCAGCTTCCACCCATTTAGTAAGATAGTCTACATCAACAATAATATGAGTATAACCGTTAGAGGGGATAAATGGCCCCATAAAGTCCATTCCCCAAACAGCAAATGGCTCTATTACTAAATTATATTTCATATTCATTTCTTGTCTTCTACCAATATTACTCATTTGTTGGCAAGCATCACAATTCTTAACATATTCATGAGAGTCTTTGTAGGCCAGTAAAAACCCGACTGTAGGACCTTGGCTGCAGTACGATGACCAGCGTGATGTCCTCCATAAGGGTTATCATGACAAGCTTTAAGAATGGAGTTTTCCTCATCCTCGGGTACACATTTCCTGATCATTCCATCCAAGCCATTCCTGTATAGGTAAGGATCATCCCAAAAGTATTGTTTTAAATCATTGAAGAATTTCTTTTTTTGATTCTAATCCATTTCTTTTGGTAAGAACTTGCCTATAAGAAAATTAGCATAGTCTGCAAACCAGGGATCATGAGGTTCTATGACTGCAAGATATTCTCCCAACAAAGATTCATTAATATGGATGAGATCCTCCATAATTCCTTCCATTCGCGATAAATGGTCAGCAACAGGATTATCCTTTCCTCTCCTATATACTATTGCAGGTCATATTCTTGTAGAAGCAAGATCCATTTAATTAATCGGGGATTAGCGTTCTTCTTAGCTAGAAGGTGTCTTCAATCTTGATGATCAGTATGAACTATTACCTTTGAGTTAATAATATAATGTCTAAATTTATCGCAGGCAAAAACAACAGCTAAAAATTATTTTTCGGTTGTTGCATAGTTATTTTGATCTTCATTAAAAACTCAACTTGCATACTGAATGACATTAAGATTAAATCCATATTTTTGTCTTAAACTAGCTCCAATAGCATAGTCACTAGCATCACACATAATTTCAAACGGTTCATCCCAATTTGGTGGTTGAATGACTATTGCAGAAATCAGTGCCTTTTTTAACTGTTCAAAATAATCATTGCAATCTCAATCAAAGGAAAAAAGGGTATCTTTATCTAATAGACGAGTTAAAGGGGCATCTAACTTAGCGAAATCTTTAATAAAACGTCTATAAGAACCAGCATGCCCAAGAAAGTTCTTTACCCCCTTTATATCTTGAAGAATAGGAATTTTTTATAAGGTAATCAAGTTTGATTCACCAATCTCAATGTTATTTTCTGAAACCTTATGCCCAAAAACTATACCTTCCCTTACCATGAAGCGACAACGCTCCCAATAACAGCCAGTTGCGTGTGAGTTTTTATGGTCTCTTTATTTAACTTTCTGAACTCGATAACACCCTATAGCCTGCTATTGTTCTAGCTAGGATTAATTCATCCTTATCATTGTTGATTATGGTTATACATTCTTCCCTAGGTATTGAGTGAGTTGGACTCACCTATTTACTACCAGAGATTTGGTAGATGATACTATTGTCCAACATCATATAACTTCTTTTATCATTATCTCTTTCATTGTAGGATTCAATCTCTTTTGATTGTCGACAAACGGTTTAGAATCTTTAATCATGGGTATCTTCTAGGTCATTATGGAAGGGTATATACCTTTTATGTCATTAAGGGTGTATCCAAAGGCCTCACGTTGTTTGCTAAGGACCTCTAATAATTTTGTATTTTCCTCAGGTAAGAGATTGTCATCAAAAAGCACCGGGAACTTACCTTCCTTATCTAAAAATTCATACATGAGATTCGGAGGAAGAGGCTTAAAAATGAGAGGTGGTGGATCCTCATCACCTGTTCTTTTAAGTTCATAAAATTCGTCCCTGAGGCAATTTCAACCTCAGGTAATTTGGGGTTCCATGGGTTCAGCTGATTTGGGGTGCATATTACACTGATTCAGTACCGGAGGTGGGGCGACCCTGTGGCTCATTTTGGTGGCGAGACATTATTAGGCTGAATGATAAATACAAGGGGGTTGCAGTGATATCCCCTGGTCTTGGTAACTCGTTTTACTTCTAGACTGATAAGTGGAACTTTATGGGATCTTCTCATCCTTTATCTGAGCGTTTTCCTAGGTTATTTTCTTTTGTTCTAGATAAGTCCATGTTGGCGTCACAGGTATACACAACTCCAGAATTCCAGACGCTATTCTACCGACCATTGTCGGCACAGGCCTATGATGAATACTGCCTGGTTCAGCAGGGAATTGCTAACCAACCGCTGACAGCTGAATCTGATGTTTGGAGCTATCAATGGGGACAAAGCTATGTGGCTGCTTCGTACTATGCACATCTACATGCTCACATGTTGGTTCCTGCAGTTTATAAATGGATTTGGAAGTCTGCCTGTATTTTGAAAACTAAGGAGTTTGCATGGCTGTTATTGAACAATCGATTAAACACCCAAGAACTTATCATCAGAAGGCAGTGGAAGGTGGAGGATGGCCCTGAGTGTGTGCTCTGTCCAACTAGGGCATACGAAGACAGGGTTCACTTGTTCTTTACATGCAACTTCAGTCAGAGAATTTGGACATATCTCCAGATTGAATGGCCGGTGGGTGATGATATACAAACCATTGTGGCTACAGCAAAAAGAAATTTTGGTAAACCATTTTTTATGGAAGTGATGATCCTTGCGTGTTGGCATATATGGAAGCAGTGGAATGAGAGGATATTTCAGCATCATTGGCCAACCTTTGCACGCAGGAAAAGCTATTTTATTCATGATATTACTTTGTTGGGCTACCGGGTCAAGTAGAAGCATAGGGAGGGACTTGCTAAATGGATTTCGTCCTTGCCCTAATCTCCCTAGCTTTGAGGCCTTATTTTTGTAAATTTCACAGTATCATTTTCATGTAAATTTGTAAATAGCTTTGTACTTTCTGATGTAGTGAAATAAAATTTTACTGTGGGGCTTTTGCCTCACAGTTCCGGGTCAAAAAAAAATTCAACCTCAGGTGCAGTATTGAGGATTTCATCCAAATCCTCTTTTGCAGAGTCGTTTGGAAGTGAACCATTGCTTGTCAAAATCCTCTCCAACTCAGATTGTGGGATGCAAAAATAAATTTCTGCCAATTCTTCAATGGTCATCTCCTCTTTAATTTCAACTTACTTCTCATAAGGCAGCTTTGTGAATTCGTTATAATTTATTTCTATAACATCTTCACAAACCTACAAAGATAGAGCATGTTTCTTGTTGTCAATAGCAATGCTCATAGAGTTGTAAAAATGGCTACCTAAAATAACGGGACATGAAGAGTACAAGTGTATTTTAATAATATGAAAATCAACTTGGTACACGAAATCTCCCACAGAAATGCAGACTTGCGAAGTATCCCGTAAGTAGGATGCATAGTTTGATTATAAAGCATAAAGGTAACTTCCGCTGGCTCAAGGTATGATTTATCGAGATGGTCACGCATCTCCTCATAGATTGTATAAGGCATGATATTAATGGAAGAACTTAGGTCATAGAATCCAACATACATAGTCCCCCTAAACAAAAAAGGAATTTTCTGTTGACTTCTATTTTTACCATCGAACTTGCCCCCTATTATGTCAGAGGATTCTTTACTCAGCATGATCACTTCATATTTGAACATTTCAGGTTTTAGAAGTTCTCTTACTATCCCAATATTTTGTTTGATGGTCCACAGATCCTTAGTTAACCTTCCTATCCTTTTATTCTTTTCACTTTTACTCTCTATCACTTTAGTTATTATGGTTTCTTCTTCAACTAGCATTTTCTTCTACATTTGTAAATATTTATCCTTATGGCTAGTTTGAGGGGGTTTCTCCTCTTTAGGTGGTGTATAACATTCCCAATCTTTTGGTATCTACAGATAGTTGGCATAGGATTTAATAATTTGAACAATTGTGGGATGGTCAAGATTAAAGTTCCCAAGCAGTTTCTCTACCCTTCCGGAGGCTAGAAATCTTTTTAAGCAATCGTACTCTATGGTATTTTGTTTATTAAACTCAGACTCACAATAAGTTTTCTCTATCCTATTCACTGTGTCTAACAAATTCTAGGCTCTGTCAACACTAATTCGGTGAAAGACCCATTAGTAAGGCAGTCGAGCTCATTTCTATTATCATCACTCAAACCTGCGTAGAAGGTGTGTATCACCAAAAAAGGTGTGAAATTATGATGGGGACAGCGGTCAAGCAGCCCACGAAACCTTGGGTATCCTTCATGCATGCTTTTTTCAGGTTTTCCTTTAAAATTTGTGATCATGCGTCTTGCTCCAATAGTTTTTCTCTTGGGAAAGAAATCAGCTAAAAATAAGGTCGCAAGGCCCTCCCAAGAATTAGTTATCTTTGCAGAACTTTGAATTTACCAAGAACGGGTTTCATCAATAAAAGTTTGAACAAAAAGAACAAATTTAACCTCATCCTTGGTTTATATATTAAGGTGGAAAGTCCCACAAATATTTTCGCATAGCCCTACATGTTCGTACGAATCCTCGGTACCATATCCTGCAAAACCTTTTACATGCAAAATATCTAAAAGCATGGAGTTAATATTGTACCCTCTCGGGTTATTGGATTTTAAATAAGTGGCCATGGGCGGACCGAAGTTCCTTATAGCCTCTAGCTGAATTATATGTTGGTAGTCGCCCATGATGTATTACCTGAAACTAGTAAGCAACTTTAGTAAAACAATTAGTAAAATAAGCAACTAAGAACAAAGACCAAAAGTGCTTAGCTCCCTGGCAACAGCGTTAGAAAATAGCTTGATGACTGCAAATCAATTGTATCTAGTTTCGAAGTAAAGTTATCGAACCCACAAAGAGCTATTGGTAAAGGTCTTAATTCCCCTCGTCATTATCTACCAAAGGATACTTGTAAGTTTCCTTTGATCTCAAGTAAAGAGTGTTTTAAATGTTTTTGGTTGTGTGCAGAAAAGTAATTAAAACAATTAATTAAAGCAAGTAACAGGATTGTATTAAAGCGTGTTGGAATGCAATAGGGCTAAAACATTCTCGGGGATGTAGGATAATCCTCTATCATGGTATTGTCATTATTAATAATTTAAGATAACATACTTCTTGTGTCATAAAATGTGTGGAGATAGCTCCATAATAAGGTGTTCACTACAAGGCTCGTAGGAAGCCACTTTGTTGAGCCAAGAGTGAGGTCATCTCTAAATAACCACTACAATGCCTAAGAGCAATCACCGATATAGACCACCACAACTTAAGGGTTTCCCCATGGATATCGTAATTATCTTAGGAAGTCCCTCTTTATTCCCCCTTTGACCACATAGTTCATGAGCCGACACCAATCTATCATAGGCCATTCTGGGTATGATCCAAAAGCATGTCCAGAGGGTTTCTCCCTCTCTTTAGTCCCGGGGGAAAATGGTATGTGGTCTACTTTCAAATACCATCTAGAGAGAGAGATCAAACACAATCATAAATCAATCATAGACCGGCAAGTCATATGGACACAAGAATAGATAATCTTTATTACAAATTCATAATAGTGTTAGGGTTTCTCCATCTTCCCAAGAACAAAGGAACTACTCACTCATGGAAGCAATCAACAACATCATCATAATAAAATGGATGGATGTAAGTACTGAAATAGATCTAGTGCAAACAACAACTGTATTTGGAATTACAACAAGATCTAATGGATGAAGGATGGGGGTAATGGTGGTGATATAGATGCAGCGGCTGATGATGAAGGGAATGATGCGTTGTCCTCCAATGATCCGTGGATCGGCAGAGATTTCTCCCCAGCCAAGTTCCTCCTTCAAATCCCTTTCAGATGTGGTGTTTGTGGTTTCTAGTGGCTGTGAATGTCGGATTCCTCTGACATCTTCACCAGGAGAAGGTATTTTACGAGGCGGCCCCGATGGAACCTGGTATGGGCGGACGGTACAGGCGGGCCTCGCCCATACCGCAAGTCGTTATCATCACTGTTTGCCTCTCCTCGATTGGTATTTTCCTAGGAGCAAAGATAAATCCATAAAATGACTTTTATCACTTAAAAATATCATATTATAGTATAATATGACATCTCTAATCGAGTTTTTCACAATATACTTAATGATTTGGGAACGTGTTGAAATAAAGACAAAAAGGTGCGCGTGAACACCGTGAAATACAAAGATCTCTACTCTATTTATGCAAAAACAAAAGGTAAATATGATTTAATTTTGGACTCATCAGACCGTTAGCGGGATAACATTTCCGCAAACAAACATGGTTGATGTAGATGTACACGACCATCCTCGAGGACATGCATACGATCAGCGCCACAAACGAGTAGCGCCTTCATAATCGGTCACACATATGGTGTGCCGACGACTCCCTAACCCTCGCTCCAGTCAGGCAGTGGAAGTAGAAGATCCCCGGGAATTCCAACAGCGCTACTCCATGTTATAGGTGGTGGAGGGGAACATTGTAACACCCTCAAATCATCCCTATACAAGTTTCAACGATTCTCGCCAAACCCGCATAGAAACAATTCAAAGATCATGGAGGCACTTGCGTGCAGGTAGAAAACAAAGTAATAACATCACACAATAGTCCATGATGGAACCCACAGAAAAAATATATACAACAGTGACTCAACGAGTCAAGAATATAGATATACCATACAAAGATCTAAATCATCTTGAAAACAATACAACATACGAGTATGGACAAGATGCAAATTGGGGCTAAGAGCCCTGAAGAATAACCAATGGAGTCCATAACCCAGCCTAGGCCAAGCCGGAAGGGCAACCTGTCAAACAAATAGGGTGCCAACAAAGGGAAAAGGAAAAAGGGGATCGGTCAGTACCGAGGCCAGTACACAGGCGAGACTTAGAATTCAGCGGCTCTCACCTACATAGGTATGGTGGACTGAAGCAATAGCGCAACATGCACTAAACAACCTATAGAGACTCGATAAAAATGTCGGTTATCAAAGAGAGATGAGAAAGACCTATTCGTAACCAACCTAACACTAACACCAAACATACCCATCCTGATATTTCCCCCTCGAGGCGAAATGAGGAAGTCATGCCGAGGAAACTCACACGGTTGGCAGTTTTATTCTATCACATCCCAAGAATTTGGAAATTGGGACTAGAATTTTTTTTCATTTCATGCCATTCATGAGCATTGCATTGCATATTGAAAAAATATCTTAAATTGAAATAATGAATAAAACTCTAAAGTTCTATGTGCCACTATGTTCCTAAAGGGAATTAAATTGGCTTTATAAAATTCCACTATTGCTAAGGAATAAATTATTGCTAAACAATAGCCTAATGTGATCTACTTGAATTTAGAAAATTTTAGAAACAAATATGAGATCATTTGGAACTCATATGAGAAAGATATGGAGGAAGGAATAAATAGAAAAAGAAAAAGAATTAAAAAAACAACTACCTAAACTAACCTACCCAGCCTACCGCCCCGGCCTACCTAGCCCCGGCCCAACCCACTAAGCCCCTCACTACCTGCCGCTCATGCCGCCTTCCCATGCAACGCATATAGGCCACCACTGCTAGGCCGGCCCAAAGCTTCCAGCTCTACGCCCTCTCGCATCTTTTTCTTTTCTCTCAGCGCGGGGCCCGCTCGTTAGCCTCGACCATGCCACCTCCAGGTGGGGCCCACTGCCCTTCTCCTTGCTCGGGACAAACTCCCTGAAGAACACGACTCACAACTACCGCTGAATCCTTCCAAATTCGCCTGATTCCGTTCGAGATCTTTCCCCCTCCGCATGTTAACGCCCCTATATAAACCTACCGCACCTCTCCTCGTTTTTCTTTTGGATTTTCCCTAACCCTAGCCACCTCCACGGAATGCAACCGACCTTGCCGCTGCTGCTCTCGGAAGCTCCAGGATGAGCATGACTCCGTCTCCCCCCCGCACTCTGTTGATCCCCTCTTTCTCTTCCCCATTATTGACAGCATCTGCCTGACCCTCTTTCCCCTACCGCAGACGACCACAGACACCACATGAAGCCTCCAGAGTTCACCGCCACTCGAAGCTCTCCATCCTCCCGTTGTCGTCACCCCTAGACGCTAAGACCCCGCCGATCCCTCCATCGACTTCTCTGTACACGACTGGTCCACGTCCGACACCTCCCGACTTCGAGAAATCGCTGGAGCGCCACCCAAGATCACCACCGATCCTTCCACCGCCGCTCGCCGTCGCCTAGGTCGATCAAATCGGAAGAAATCGTTCCGTGCCATCGGATCGTGTCTGAACGGCCAAGATTAGATCGATCTCGCAAAGGGGTATCGTCTAACCAGAGCGCGCCACATCGCTATCCTCGTCACCATTCTCCGCTAGCGCTGCGTCGACAACCAGGTCAGCGCCACGTCAGCAACCTTGTCCAGTTAGCACAACATATTCCTAGGGAACATTTCCATTTAAATTGAAATTGATTTAAAATACCAGAAAATAGGAAAATCTTGTAAAATTCATATTTAATCGAATACATGTCCAAAATTAGTAAATAATATACCTATGGGTTCACAAAAATATGTAGAATATTATTGTTCTATTAGATATGACTTGTATGGTATATATTTACTATAATAATTTAAAAGTTTAATGGACACTTTATACTAAATAAATCATAGTAAAATAATTGTATATCATAAAAATACAAATACGGTATCTATGGTTTTCCTAATTTCATATATGACATTAATATGCTGTTAGATCCTACTTTTGAAGTGTAGAATTGATGTAGTAATTTAATTAGTTTTAATAGACTTTTAGAGTATTAAATCCATAATAAATCATTTATAGGTCATAAAAATATGAATAATATATCGAATGAAAGCTTCTTTCATGTATATTAACAATATGATATTAGATCCAATCCTTGCTGTAAAATTTACTGTAATGATTTAATTAGTATTAATGTCCTTATAGATCATTAAATTCATAATAAATTATTCGTAGATCACAAAAATATGAATTATGTGTCTCTGGATTCACAATTTCGTGTAGATTATAGATATGGTATTAGATATAGTTTTTGACGAAGTAGATGATTTAAATGATTTAAACTCTATTAAACACTAATTAAATCATAGAAAATATCTACAAGTCCGATTAGGGTGAATCCAATTCCAACTGGTTCGTATAGATGTCCTCTATCCATTACACTATAGATCCAATTTTATCTCAGCAATGAGGACAGGAGTTACAATAGATCTGTTAAAACATCAATAATAGCAAGCAATTATTAATAACAAATACTCCATTGCATTAATTGGTCTCTTGCATGCATCTTATATTTCAGTGTTGTTTAGAGAACTAAAATACAACCATTAAATTGTCATTCATGCATTTGTGCATTTGTTTATGATTGTATGGTTGTGTATATTGTATGCAATTGTTTGATCGGTAGATTGCAAGGAGTGCAACGTGTGTGATTGCAACGAGTGCTCGAACGACTTCAACTGCAACCAAGGGAAGTAGATGCTATTTTGTTCATGATATTGTCCTACTATTTTCTATGCATGTATAGTGTATTTTGTAGATGCATGTGTAGGAAAGTACTATGGCTATGCTATGTCCTATACACCTTGGTAGGAATTCCTTGTAGTTGAACCACCGCATGTCTAGATGTGCTTAGCCATGCTGTGATAAACAAGGGTAGGGCTACATCATATGATAGATGTTGTTGTTAGTGTTGTTTTGAGAAAACTAAAACAACTTAATTAATGAACCATCTAGGTGTGATGGGATTGACATTTTTTGGTGGTATTAATGCGGAAAGGCACCCAGATATCTAGAGAAAATGATTGGCTTATTTATTTGGTAGCTTACGTGTACAGACCTGTGCCAATAATAAAATGGGTGGTTGGTTTGACTTAGTAGGTTGTGGTAACTCGAACGCACATAGCCAGAGATGTAGAATTTTGGTAGGTTGGTACAGTGTGTGTCAGTTTTGGGGAGCTACTTCCCGAACGGTCTCATCTTGGACTTCGCCCTCTCATCACACAAAATGAGTGTGGTGGTACGATCTGGGCTAGCCAATTCACATGGGTAAAGTGTACAAACCCCTGCAGGGTGTCTAATCTAAGTACTTAGCCATGTCCTCGGTTATGGATAATCGAGTTTCTTGATATCAAGGTTATGACATGTTTCTTGTTCATTCTAATTTCCTAATTGTATTAATGTTGATGGGTTAACTTAATTGGGATATTTTCAAAGAAAATCAAAAAACTGTTTATGAAATGCAAGCTGGCCAAAGCTCCACTTAGCCAAAATAAGAATGTAGATGCTAGGATTACTTGTCTCCTTACTTATCTCTACTTGCCATACATTCCATGTATTGACCCTTTGGGACTGCTATGTTTTATGTTGCAGGATATTCTGATTCTGAGTGATCGACTAAGTTGCAGTACTCCACTTAGCATTTGTTTACCTGTGAGAAATTGAAGATGAGGCCTATTATATCCTTATGCTTCCGTTTGCTATTAAACTATTTGAGCTAGCCTGCATGCTAAGCATTATTGGAATAATTGAGTACTCTGCATTTTGTTATTTATGATGCACAAATATTTGCCTTGTTATTCATCTTTAAGTTCTATGTAAGCCAATGAACCGATCCAAGGATTGGCGTGTTGCATAGAGCTACAGTATTTTTAGGCTTTAGTATTACATATTCATTCTTTCCATGGTGGTTATCCAACTTACTGGTCATATCAGATAAAAGTCAAATTATTGCAGTAAACTTTAGTTATAGTTATCTATGATCGACAATCTATGCTCCAAGTCACTCATAACCGTGGACACGACTTTTCGAAAAGATTTAACCCTGTAGGGGTGCACCAAAGTTTCCACACGCACTTAAACCCTTGTTGCCAGATCAATTAACATACACCCATCGGTATGTCCGTAAGGCCTCGAACATGACACTTTCCAGGGCCCAAAGCTAGTACATGGGAGCCACCCGAATGAGCTATCCATAAGAGGTATAGCTAATCCCCGTACAAACCCTAAGGTTGTATGGACTTGTCACACGAGCAGAGGCCATAGATAATATATTCCCGTGACAGAGTGCCACACCTAGGCAATAGTAATAAACGCTCATCGAGCAACATATAATAAACATCTCATACATGGCATAAGTAAAATAGGTAACGTATAAAGACCGAGCTAGTTTGTGGCCCCAGAACAGTACTTTGAAATCAGGTACTAAGCCGATAGGGGTGCCCAATATACCCCACATGTAGTTAGCGCTCAGTCTCTAAACATGTGTCAAGAGTTTGGGTCCTAGGTGGACACAGGGGGTAGGATAATAACTAGATCACAACTATTATCCCTCTTTGTCTCTGCATTAATTTTACATATTCCCAACATTTAATTAACAAGTTGTAATTAAATCCATGATCATCTCCACCATTAAGCATGTGCCAACCACCAACATCGGTGGAACATCGATGCCGCGAAGCAACACCTGAGCAAGCAACTACGACTCGCAATGCCGACTATCTACCAAACAATCGGTAATAGGAGGTGTCCAAGGCAATAAAGGATGCAAGGGATATCAATGGTATGAAAACTAAAGCATCGCAACACAGGTAGCAATAGATCAACATGAGAAAGTAAAGACTATAAATGTAAAATAGGTAGAAAGACGGAGAATGCTCGCCTATGAAACACTGTCAAAGGTTCATCCAAAGATCTAGTCGACACTCACAACAACTCATCATCTTAATCCGTGAAGAAGAAAAATACTAAAAGAAACATCGGATGCACTATTTAATACTACGACATAAGATCGAGCATGATGCGTGTATGATGCATGACATGGCAAAGATGTGATACGACTAGGCAACATTCAGCGGAACCGGGGTCCCGACAATTAATTAGAGGGTTCATGTTGTTTAGATACCCCACAATTTAAATGTTGGCTTAACAAGGCAAAACATGGCATCGGTTTGCTACACAAACTGAAATAGAGCCAATATAAGACTAGAACATGAGGTAAATCGGCATAATGCCCCCAAACATGCGAACATGAACAATTAATGCAACAAGTATAGATGTCATGTGTTATAAAAATATGGGTCTCGAAAATGGTTCACACATTGGTGTTTGGCGATCTTGGTTCGGAGGTGTTCGGGTTCGGTCTTCGGACCTTCAGATTCGGGGTCGATCTTCGGGTGTCATGGGTTCTCAGCGTCTTCAGTCCGTGAAGAATAACATGACGTGCCGGGTAGGAGACCTTGGAATCTGGCTTCCGTGTCGATGATGAACTTGGGTCGATGCCGATAGTCTTCGATTGGTACTTCAGAAGGTCTTGTCAGCCACCCAAATGTTCTTGTCCCACTCACCATCTTATCCGCCAGGAGGTAGTTGTTAGTCTGGTCATTGGATATGCACGGCTGCTGTTAGCACGCGCTACATGAGAAGGATGCCGATAGGGCTGAACTCACATGGACAGGGGCCGAGCCGATATGGAGCAGAGCATATACAATGCGATGTGCAGGACATGGAAGCGCACTGGTGAGCTTGATGCGTCAGGGACGCCCTGGGGCACTGCACGGCCGAGAGAGGGGTGCCATGGCACTGCGGGTCACGACGAGGAGAGAAGGAGAGACAGTAGATGCGGGATGACGGGGAAGGTGGCCGACGGTGCTCTTGGCGCGAGGAGGAAGCCGAGGTGCGGGCGTGGGGATGGCGACGCGGCCACGGCAAGGTACTGGAGCAGGGGAGGTCACGGCCGAGGGTGGCGCATGGAAGGCATGGAAGGCGTGGCCGCGTCGGTGGGAGCTCTGCGAGGAGATCGAGCAGGGGATAGGAGAGGACACGGCGGTGCGGTGTCTGTCAGTGGTGGAGCTTGGCAGCCTCGGGGAGAAGGTCGAGCAGGGCTAGGGAGAGCGGGGTGACGAAGGGTGGTGCTATGGGGCCTGCGAAGGAAGCGGCGAGGGAGCGAGTCCGGCGACAGGGTGCTGGCAGCGGCCTGGGAAGCGAGGCAGGGTTGCGGGAGCAGGGCAGGTAGGTGGCGAACACGGGGTGGAATCGCGAGGAAGGAGCAGGGGTTGCGGGCGCATTAGACGCGAGGCGAGGTGGGGCCGAGGTGGGCCACAAGCGGGTGGGAGGAGTGCACGGGGTGGGGCACTGGCGTACATGTCTTGGGGTGGTTGACCGAATGGTAGGGCAATGTGTACGTGGGGCAGCAGGGCCAGGGGCGTGTTGGCTTAGCGTGTGCGCTAGGGTGGGGCTGCGGCGCTTCGTGGGTCGCCTAGGGGAGTGGCAGCGGCAGGTTAGGTGAGAGGGGTGGTAGGTGGTCTAGGATTGGTGATTAGATTTAGGCGGTTAACTCGAGAATGGCAGCTCACCAGGAAGCGGGTTCAAAAAATTCTGAGGCACAAAGTGGTTAAACTAACTTGGAAGCCTCACAAAATTTGAACCGGCTTGGGAAAGTCGGAGGTAGGCTGCTTCTGAGCCGCCAAAAGAACTGGGTCTTAGAGGGTTAGAGGCTAGGTTTTTGGTGGAGTTATAGGTAGCTGCCGGTTTGGCCTTTGGGTCTAGCTAGTGGTGGCCTCCGCCACAAAACATTTATTTTGTTATTTCGTTTATTTTTAATAGATTTTTTAAAATAGTTTTTGAAAAAAATATTTAGGGAGACCTAGGGTATTGTTTTTAATAGTAGAAGAGGAATATTGTGGAAAACAAAATAAGGTTTAGAAAAATATTTTTAGAGATAAAGTATGGATGATGTCATGATGATGCATAAATATAAGTACAAGCGAGTTCATGTAGTAGTTTTTACCATGGGTGCTACAAAGATCTCGAGTAGGGTTTCGCCTAAGATCCTTTTCTAGTGGCAATGGACAAGGCTGGCAAGAGGGAGAAGATGCCAACCAGAGGGCATACGAGAGAATGGGCATATGAGTGTGAGAGAGGGGAGGTATCCACCTCCTTTTATAGGGGGAGGGGGCAAGCCCCTCCCTTGGCCGGCAGCCACGAGGGTGCCCCCTCCCCTCCTCTCATTCATGTGGGTGGACTCTCCACTTACATAATTTCAATCTCCACTTTCTCCCATTTTTTCTCCACTAAAAAACCAAAGGTCTTTCCATTAAAGCACTTTAATTCCATTGTTTTAATGCAACTAAATTTATTGAACACTTTATTTAATGAACACATTAACATTTTGATCCCTTGCTTTGTTTCGATACCCCAAAACCATTTGGGCAGATTCGACAGAACAATCCTTGTGATGTCCATTATCTTCTCTTGCGTTCCCTATCCACTCAATTGCGTCAACATAACCTTAAGTGTGTCTCCCTACGGGTTTGAGAACTATGTATACATGATCGAGACTCTCTCTGATCAATAATCATTAGTGGGACATGGAGATCCATAATGACTCCTACTAGTTCCATGAAAATCCAATGATCGTCCGAACCTTTTTCGCCGTAACCAAATTCCTTTTGTCTCGCGATATTTTACTTGTTCGAGATCCGATCACTTGGTATTATCCATACCTTGTTTAATCTCGTTCCCAACAAGTACTATTTTTCTCATTCCCGTGATATAACATTCTACTGATCAAATCACTTGCTTGCAAGCTATGTCAATGTGATATCACCGAGAGGGACCTCAGTATATCTCTCCATCATCTGGATGGAAAAATCCCACTCTTGATCCATGAGCCTCAACTAACACTTTCCAAGTACCTTACAACACCTTTATAATCATCCTGTTATGATGTGACATTTGATGGAATCAAAGTACTTTTCTAGTGAAAGTGATTGATGTGATATCATGGTCTAAGGATATTGAGTTACTACAAATGCGATAGAAATATAAAATTGAGGACATGATCGTATTTATGAATCTACTGCGGGTGACTATTCATCATATCATTCTCATATGATATGACCCTGTTATTAACAACATCCAATATTCATGATCAGGAAACCTTTGATCATATATTAATCAACAAGCTAGTATTAAGAGAGGCATTACTAGGAACCTTTTCCAATTATAAATAAAACATGTATTAATGTTTCCTATTAACACAATTAGCATGAAAAATAAAAGTTATCATAAACATGGAATAAGATAATAACCACTTTATTATTGCCTCTCGGGTATATTCCTTCTAGTCTCCCACTTGCACTAAAGTCAATAATTTAGTTTGAAAAACTTGCGCATTCAACACCTATGGCACTTTGGTGTTGTATATACATGTTTGGTAGTGGTAAACATAATCCCCAGATCTGACACTTTTAGGTCTGTGTGTGTTTGCATGTATTTGCGTCTCTACGCATCACTCATTCTCTAATGAGATGGCTCTGTATAAATTTGGTGAGACCTTAGTTCCTTGGGGTTTAAAACACGTCGATATTATTTTCATACAATATATCTTCATAGTGCTAGTCCATTGTGAACCACACCTAGTTCCTTTGCTGCTACCATAGCAGTATTATACTTAGCCATTCATTTTAGTATCTGTCACAATGTCCAGACCTTTGGAACTCATCCAAATTCATCATGGAACTTTCTTCCATTAGACTATGCCATCTTCACTTATAGCCTAAATTAAGATAAACTTAATTTGTATCTTGTGAAGAAACTAGTAACAATGTAACACTATACAATGAACTATTTGTATAATGCCAATGTAACACCTTACAATGAACTATCTGTATGATGCCAATGTAACACCTTACAATGAACTATCTGTATAGTGTCAATGTAACACCTTACAATAAACTATCTATCACTTCTTCATAGAGAATATATTGTTTGTTCTTCCAAAGATCATAAGAATATCCTTACTATCATCCAATGATCATCTTATGAGTCATCCTGGTATAATCTCATAACATTTAGAGCATAGGACATATCTGGATATGTACATATCACAGAATGATTGATTAAGATATTCATGTGATTTCACTCACCAAGTGTTAAAATACTTGAATCTTGTTTATCAAGATATCCATGTGATTGTACTCACCAAGTGTCAAAACACTTGAATCTTGATTATCAAG
This sequence comes from Avena longiglumis, assembly GCA_030063025.1. Taxonomy (NCBI): domain Eukaryota; kingdom Viridiplantae; phylum Streptophyta; class Magnoliopsida; order Poales; family Poaceae; genus Avena; species Avena longiglumis. The sequence goes on along the minus strand of CP125974.1, from coordinate 437,002,782 downwards.
ATATCCATGTGATTTTACTCACCAAGTGTCAAAACACTTGAATCTTGACTCAACTTTTTCCATGTGGCAAAAGAATATTTCTCCTCGTTTCCATATTGAACTCATTCAATATTTCATCTATGTACATTTGGCATAACCATATTAGCATCTCAATCTATCCAAATAGACATTGATGCCAAATATTTGGTCTTTTCTTAAGTATTTCATCCAAATATAATTTCAATGAAATTCGTAATTTGTGTCAAATAAAAGATACATCATTTCCAATCAACAATATGTCTTATACACAATGTATTAGAAATATGTCTCAACGCTCTCACTTAATTTCTTGCAAATGCAAGAATCTTCATCATCTCCTATGAAATTAAACCTTTTAACAATTTCATCATGGTGAAGATTCCAAGTCCGTGATGTTTATTTCAACTATTGAAGTTTGCATGCATGTTAGCATCCTTTGATTTAACAAAACCCTTCGGACTATGTCACGTAAACGTCCTAGGCAACCATTATATTAGACGAGTGTTGTTTTGTTTGTTCAACTAGCATATACAACAATTTACATATGTAGTGGTTGCTACACTAATCCGTCCAGACTAAATATCATTACGAAAGATGAAATCTTGTCGTATTCAACTCCTTGAATATTGTCATACACTCTTTACTGACATGTCGAATATTTCATTGATGTAAAAAATCCATGTCTGTTTCTTTATAGATCCAAAAACAACCGATAGGCTTCATGACTTCCAAAGGGTCATCCATGTTCAGTAACTTGGTTTCTCGTGTATGGAACTATCACGGATTTTATGGCTTCAAGCCATCTGACGGAGTCTGGGCCCATCATCACTTCTTTGCATGTAGTCGGTTCAACATTTTCAAACAATTATGATTTGAACTCAAATTGTAACATCCCAAAAAACATGATTTCAAAGTTTTCATATCATTCATGCATTTATAATCATTTTAGGATCATTTCAAATAAGATTTCAAAAATAGAAGAACTTGTTGGCTATTATTTTACGTGAGCAAGGCAATGGCCTTAATGTTACTCTCTAATATGAGAATTTTTTTTTACCAGAAAAAAATTGAGCATAGAATTGTTTGATATTTTCCAAAGATTGGACAAAGTTTTTCAAAACAAAATATGAATTTAAAACCATTCATATGTCTATAATAAATAAATGATAAAGGCAATGTTTATTTTAAATTCCAATGGGCCAATATAAATTTGAGTGTACATCAATGTTTAATACTCAAATAAGTGCATGTTTCATCCTATAAAGATTCAGAGAAAATTTGAATTCAAATTCATTTGAAAAACATTTGAAAATGATTCCAGAAAATCAAAACAGAAAAAGAAAAGGATAAAAGAAAAGGAAAAGGGCCAGCGCTGCCAAATTAGCCCAGCCCAGGCCGTCCCAAAGCCCACCAGCCATTCCCCTCGCCCCTCTCTCACCCGCTGTGAACCTTACCCCTTGCACGTGGCTGGGCCCTACACCACGTCAGCATCGTCTCCCCCAAATCCTCGCGCGCAGACGCCGCTCCGCCGTTACCTCCCCGCAGTGACGTCGCGAATAAACTCGGCTTAAGTTCTATTGATTCAGTGTGTGATCTTCACCCCTGCTTCGGCTACTTAAACCCCTCCCTACCCCGCACATTTCCCCTCACTCAGCACCCCCACTCCGCCACCAGGCTACCCATATTTCGCAGAACTCCGCCGCAGTACCGACGATCTCCAGCGGTGAATTCCGATGAGCACTCCCCATCCCTTGTCTCCTATTCTTGCCAGTATGATCACTGCAACCATGCGCATCTTCTGACACCACTGGTGTGTGCTAGGACCATCCAGAACCTCGCCAACATCGACGACTGCACGTGCCCGACGGAACCATCAACTCCGACGAGCTCCCCTGGTTAGTACTGACCACGCTTCTCCTTCTCATTCATGCTCACACACTCGCCACATCTGCACGCATCTAACACGGCCTTTCTCATGCCTTAGCGTGATCCGTAGCGTCGCCACCGTCTTCAGCAGTACACGCCCGACAACAGCAGCGACTCTGGCGAGCAATCCCTGACGACCTCGTGCGCCCCTTCGCCAACGAAGACCACCTCGAGCACCAGCGTCATCACGCGAACTCGGTGAGCTATTCCACTGCCTTCCTCGCTTCCTGTATCGCCGACAGCATCACCGTCCGAGAGCGCCGCCGCCAGCCACCGTCGCAGCGCCGCCCGTTTTAGGTCTGTTAGATCTGGACCGTTAAATATAGATCCAACGCGTTTGATAGATGACTTAAACGAAGCGGTAAGTTTATATCTGAGCCATGTAATGCACTTTTAATCTAATGATCCAGAAATCCCGATATGCGCAAAACGGTATCGACCAATCAGATAGTGCCACGTGGCCTGTAGTTTGATTTAAAATCTGGATTTAGATCTATTAGATGTTCAAACTTGCAAAATTCATAACTTTTGATCCACACGTCCAAATTTTGCAAATTTTATATCATTGGAATCAGGAGAAAGAATTCGATCCAACCATGCACTTTGTTTAATGAATTTCTTCTATAAAGTTAGTTGTTTTTTAAGAGACATTTGTAGTCTTAATTTGTGTATAAAAATTAATTGGAAAATGTTTTAAAGACTAAATAAAGTTTATTTGATATAGAAATGTTTATTTTAGTGATTAGTACTGTTGACTTGTCTTGTTGGGTTTAGAAAAAAATCATCACATGTCATTTGCATGCATTCATATATTTTTGCTTGTTTATTTTGATATGTGAATTTGGTGCTATCATTTTATGTGTAGATTTTGGTGCTAGTGGTGATTGTGACTGTGAGGATTGTTGTTACTCCCCCAACTACCAAGGCAAGTGGTGCTTCATACTTTGATCCCAATATTTTGACTATGCATTAGAAATATTTTGTATAGGGCTTGCATGTTAATTTTTGCTAAGTATCTATATGCTATGATTGGGAAATCCTAGTAGTTGTAGAATTGTTAGAATTTTCTCTAAGTTAAGATACTTACTATTGCCATGCTTATCCTAGCTAGTAGACACCAAGGGTGGATTATATACACATGCTATGGAAAATATTTCTAAGTCTTTGACTATGTTTTGTTTAATAAAACAACTAAGTTAATGAAACACCTGGGTGGAATGGTGGATTGGTTTATGTTGAGTGGTTACACAAGGCCAGGGGACTGGTGAACCTTGTGTATCTCACTTGTGGAATGCCACCCAGGAACAAAGGGATTCGAGATGCCAAATGTTAAGAAGCTTCTAGTGCATCCACATGGCATTATGGGCTCTGCCTGGATCATATAGGTTGCAATAACATAGCCATTTGGAAAGTTGGTGGTAGTGGGTGATAGGTTGGAACGCGTCCAATTGGTCTAAGGGAAGGCTTCTGAAAGGTCCTGTCTTGGTGAAAATCAAGTCTTGTGGGGAAAGTGCACCACCTCTGCAGAAGGAAGAAACTAAGTACTTAGCCGTGTCCCCTGAAATGGACAATTTGAGAATCAATACATGGAAGCTATCAAGAATCTCCTCATCCCAAATTTCTAAGTTAAAACTTGTGTTTGAACAAGGGTGAAGGTTCACCAATTTCTATTGGTGTTTCCTTGGGAATTTTTGCCAAACAAAAACTTAGTGTTTTCAACTGATAGGTAAAACCTATTTTGAGCAAAGCAAGCCTAAGCTACACTTAGCCAAAATCATGTAGAAGCTAGATACTACTATTCTACTTAGGTATCACTTGCCAATACTATTCCAATGTATTGATCCACTGTGGCTGTAACTTGTGATGTTGCAGGTTACTCTGATGAGGATTAGGGTTATGAGTCTACACTCAACATGCTTGCCTGTGGCACATGAAGATGAAGACTTTTATTTATGTTGTTATGATAAACTATTGTACTAGCCTATGGCTATGGAGTTGTAAAAAACTAAGTTATCTCTAGAATGACGATGTAATAATGACCTTTGTTTCTGTGTACTTCATCTTAAACTGTGGGTGCTAGCAATTGATCCAGGGACTAGCATTGTAATCACAAGGATCTTTACCTTTATAAAGGTGGGATCTTACACAAATCTTAGTATTTGATTGTTTACCCGACCTACGCGGTTCAATAGGAACTTAGATCTCCGTGACCACAATCTTTGAGGCATGTGATCCATGAGCATTGTATCTTCCTCTGGGATACTTTCTAGCGATGCGCAACTTAGCACATATAACTTAGGTTTAATAACCTTATCAAAGTTCTATTGTCCTTCCACTTAACTTTTTGTGAAAAATTTATTCCCAAGTAACTTGACATTCTAAGCAACAAACTCTTTTGTCTTTGTGGCTATGGAGGAATACCTAACGATTATTCAGAATAACCTTCAAAGACATGCTCATCCGACTTTGGTTGTAAACTTTTACTTATGCCTAGCATACCAAAATTTAAGAAAAGACAACTTGTGTTTTATCCCAAATATCTTCTTTTATAATCCAATCATAAATTATTTATTTTCTTGTTACAATGATTTTCCACTTCATCTTGAAATGATTTGAACATTTTCAAATGTTTCATACTTGTTCCTTATTAAGTAAATATACATATATTCACTCAAACCTTTAGTTAAACATATGGCTACACATAATGGACTATATATAAATCAATATGCACAATGTCCAATAAGTTAGCTGCTCGTTCCTCTTTGGCCTATGAACGAAATTTAAATCATTTCTAGGAAATTCTCATAAGTGTCAATTAATTCAAAAAAATCAAAACACTCCAAAATCCATCAACATGGAGTTTCTTCATGTTTTCTTTCCAATATGATTTAAACTGCAGGGTTACTCATAATTGATATTCTAATCATTCGTCTTACACCACTTTAGCACTAGTGTTTATGAACGTGATTATCCAACTAGATTTGTAAAAGTTCATCCATCTTCTATGGAATATGGTAATTATTTGAATAACCATTATTCTCATAATACCAGAACAAAATAACAATTATTAATAAAAATCTTGAAGTCAAGCTTTGATGTCAACGAGAAACACAATAACACTTTATTTGTTTTTTATGAACATCATCACATATTCTTTTGCTAGTTACTTAGGCCATTGCAGTTCATGAATTGTGTTGTTCTGTATGACACTTCATACCAACAAATTTGGTATCCAATACCGGCATCTAATACCCAAGAACCACATTTTTTAACAAGCAAATAATACACCCATAACGTGTATATCATCTATTTAACTAAGCTAGATTTCTCTAGTATTTTCCTTTCTGCCAAATATTTACCAGATTCTCTTTTAGTATTTCCTTTCCTTTTAAAAGAATCTATCAACATCAATTGTGGTTCCATACATATGTCACATAATCCAAATCCCACCAAATTTCATTCCTTTTAGTAATCCTTTTAATGTAGTAAACATTTTACCTACATCTTCTATCCATCCTTATCATGAAAACTTTCATGATCAAGCTATTATAGCTCATAAGGATGAATCACGGATATAATGTTAGTTCCCAAAACCTTTTTGGGAGATCAGGATGCATAGCGTCTCCAACCTTCGCAAATTCTCATACAATATGAGAACATGTATCTTACTAAAAATTATATTCTATCATATTGCAACCAAAACACTGTTTTAGATATGATAATATCTTTCACACATGATGGTTTCTGATATAATTTTTAGCTCCTAGATAACCTTGATACTAAAACAATTTTCGAATATCAAAGATCACGGAGGCAAGCATGATACTTCGATACTAATGCTGGAATTTGTTACTCTTAATTCAATACTACTTATCGAATTTCATGAAGTAAGTGAGGTTTTGCTGAAAGTTTGCAATAGTACTTTAAAGTTTAGATTGACACTCATAAAACAATAGGATACAATTCGTAAAGTAAAAAAATTCTAGAATCCTATAGTTATATTATCTCAATCATAGCTAAACTCAAGGTAGTAAACGAATGCCAGTAACTACAAGGAACTATGAAAAATCACTTTGATTCAATTTATGATAAATTGAGTTAAATTTTAATCATATAACTATGTGAACTCCCACTCAAAAACGATACCCCTCTAGTCATTTTTAGTGATTCACGAACCAAATTCACTACGCCATGACCGATCATCAGGAGTGGTGGCGCAACTCCAATGGTGAGCATCATATCATCCATATGACTTGTGCCTTTAGGATCATGTTTCAAGGCCATGTCTGTACATGCCAGGCTTGCCAAATAAGAACCTTAGTACTCGCGTGTGTAAAACTGTCTTACACCCGTTGTATGCGAACGAAGAGTCTAGCACACCCAATCATCACGTGGTGCTTCGAAGAGATGAACTTTATTAATGGTGCATACTAAGGAAGAACATAGCTACCACCAAGTTCTAAGCTAGACATAAGCATAAATAAGATGCAAACAAACATCATATGTAAAAGTGACATGATATGGTTTTTGCACTTGATCACTATCTTGAGCATCATGGTATGATCTCTATCATTCCATTTGTGTCACGCCATGGTCTATGGCGCTCCCACTTATTTGTTATAATTCCTGAGGGTATCTTACCACACTAAAATTATAACATTTACCATGTGGGACCCAGATTTGTCCTCCGGAAATCCCTGTTATGCATACACCACGATCCCATGATCAGTTTGTCGTGGAACATAACCGACAAGTATCAAAGTAAACATCCATTACTTAAGTGGATACAAGTCATACCTCAATGCCATTATGGCTACAATGATCATCATCAGCGGAACTTTAATAATGTCACTTCCCAAGTTTTTTGAAATTGGGACTAGAAAAAAATTGCATTTGCATGACATTCATGAGCATTGCATTGCATATTTGCATCAAGAAAAATCCCTAAATATAAATAAAGTACTAAAACCCTAAATAGTATATGCCACTTTGTTCCTAAAGGGAATTAAATTGGCTTTATAAAAACCCATTGTTGCTAAGACATCGATTATTGATAATTATATCCTAAAAAGATCCAATTAATGTTACAAAAATTTAGAAACAAAATTGAGCTCATTTGAAGCTATTATGAAAACGTTATGGAATAAATACAAACACATAAAATATAAATAAAATGAAATATACAAGGATTTATAAATCCACTACTTGCAAACTAGTAAAAATATTACAATTATGATCCTACAATGATCTATTCGATTTTAGAAAACTTTAGAAACAAGAATCGTGTCATTTGAAGTTTGTATGCAAAAGATATGAGGGAAACAAGTAAATAGAAAATGAAAAAGGGAAAAAAATCTAAGTAGCCGGCCCAGCTAGCCAGCCGACCGGACCGAACCAGCCACCTGGTACAGGAGAAGGATCGATCCGAGTTGCTTTAATTTCCGTGCAAATCAGTTTTTCTCAAACCTATCTCTATTCAAACTCTTATAACTTTTAATCTACAAATCCAAATCGACTTTCGTTTGTTTCTACTTGTTACCTAGTCCAAAACATGTCTCTCCACCATCCTAAACCTCCATATAAACCCATGGAGCCACAACTGTATGAGTTTCACTTCTCGAAATCCCGAATCTACACATGCATGAATCTTATTTCGCTTATTAACTCATCTAGACTTTGTCGTTTGCCTTTGGCCAAAAAACGAAAGTTTTAGATCTTGTTGAAATCTTTCAATATCGACAAACCTCACCTCTTTTCATCCACCACAGCCAGAGAATTTCGTATCGCAATATTTCAGATATGACGGTGTAAATCCATGATGTACTCGCGCTCGTTTCTTTAAATCCAAATTCATTTGGTGAGAAGGTAGGACTAATGATTCCTCACAACTCTCATGTTGGAAGTTTTTCAATTTGACCTACGGATTTGTCTCTCTAACACAGATCTATTTCTTGTCTATTCTGAGCCAAAATCGGGTCAATCTCCTCTCCTAGCCACTGGATCTCATCCCGACGGTCAAGATTAGAGCTTATCAACGAAGGGGTATGAGCCAACCAAATCTCTCCATGTGTTAACGCCAGGTCAGCCCCGCGTCCCTGTCAGCATAGAATATTCCCAGGGAATATTTCCTATAGATTTGAAATTAAATTTAATTTGCAGAAAATTCTGTAAACTTGCAAAAATCATATAAAAAGATTCGTAGATCCAAAATATCAAATTATATATCAATGGATTCAGAAAAACATGTAGAATATTAATATGACATTAGATCTAAACTTTATAGTATGCGTTTACTGTAGTAATTTAATTAGTTTTAATGGTATTTTAGGTTAATAAATTCATAGGAAAGTATCTGTAACTCCGAAAATATGAACAATATATCAAATTGAAGCTACTGTAATGTAGATTAATAATATCTGGTTGGATCCAGCCTTTGCGGATTATTTACCCCGTAGTGATTTAATTAGTTTTAATGGCTTTAGAAATCATTAAATTCGTAGTAAATTATTTGCATATCACAAAAATATAGCTGATATACCGATGGAAAGCTGGTTCCATGTAGATCATCAATATGCAAATGGTTCAGGCAAATACTTTAAGGTTTCGCAGCAATTAAATAAATAGTTTAATGTTTTATTTATAGTATTAAAATCATAGTAATTCGAGTGTTGCTTAGAAAATTACAAATAATATGTCCCTGGAATCAAAATTCCGTGGAGATTACAGATATAATTTTAGTTTGATTTTTAGGCAACATAAACTGTATAAATGATTGAAAACCCAATTAACACTATTTAAATCATACAAAAAGATCTATAACTCTGATTAGGGTGAATCCAATGCCCACTGGTTCGTATTAACGTCATCTATCCAGTAAACACAAGAAACAAATTTAATTCGATAGTTAGAACAGGTTACAACAGAACTATTAAAAACCCTATATTAGCAAGTAATTATTAATAACAAGTACTCCATTGCATTAATTGGCCTCTTGCATGCATCATATACTTCAGTATTGTTTAGAGAACTAAAGTAGGAACCATTGTGACTTATCAAATTGTCATGCATGCATTTGTTGCATTTGTTTGATCTCTATGTGCTACTGTTTATGTTGTATGCAATTGTTTGCTCGATAGATTGCGAGGAGTGCAACGTGTGTGATTGCAACGAGTGTTTGAACGACTTCACCAACTATCAAGGCAAGTAGATGCTACTTTGTTCATGTTGTTGTCCTACTATTTTCAATGCATTTTAGTGTATTTTGTAGAGGCATGTGTAGAAAATTACTATCGCTATGCTATGTACTATTATGTGGTAGGGATTTCCTGTAGATGAGCCACCGTTGGTAGATGTGCTTAGCCATGCTATGAAGAACGAGGGTTGGGTTACATCACTGAAAGTTGTTTCTAAATGTGTTGGTTTGCGAAAACTAAAAACAACTTAATCAATGAATCTCCTGGGTGTGATGGGATTGAAAATTTTGGTGGTGTCATTGCGAAAAGGCACCCAGGTATCAAGAGAAAAAGATTGGCTTATTTATTTTGTAGATTACGTGTAGAACCATGTGCCCATAATGGAATGGGCGGTTGGTTGGACTCAGTAGGTTGTGGTAACTCGAACCCACGTATCCAGAGATGTAGAATTTTGGTAGGTTGGACCGGTGCGTGTCGGGTTTGGGGAGCTACTTCCCGAACGGTCCCTTCTTGGACTTCTCACTATCATCACCCAATGTGAGAGTGGTGGTACGAGCTGGGCTGGCCAAGTCACATGGGTAAAGTGTACTAACCCCTGCAGTGTGTATAAACTAATCGATTAGCCGTGTCCCCGGTTATGGACATCTGAGTTGCTTGATATTGATTTCATGACATGTTTCTTGCTCATTCTAATTTCCTAATTTCTTTAATATTGATGGGATTACTTAATTGGGGATCTTTTCAAAGAAAATAAAAAACTGTTTTAGAAAGTAGGACAAAGGAATTTACAAATGCAAGATAGCCACAGCTCCACTTGCCAAATAAGCATGTAGATGCTAGGTTTATTGTCTCCATTAATAGCTCTACTTGCCATACATTCCAAGTATTGACCCTTCGGGGCTGCTATGTTTTATGTTGTAGGTTATGTTTCCGATTCTGAGTGATCGAATAGGTCACGATACTCCACTCAACAGTTGTTCGCCTATGGCACAATTGAAGATGGAGCCTATCAATTGTTTATGCTTCTATATGCTACTTGATATTGAGCTAGCCTTGAGCTAAGCATTATTTTAATAATTGCAAATTCTGGATCAATTCGTTATTTATGATGCACTGTTAAATTCTTTGGTATTCATCTGTACTGTGTGTGCCAGTGAACCGATCCAGAGATTGGCACTATACACATGAACTCAGCCTTATCAGGCGAGGGTGTTACAAATAAAGCGTCGAGTCGAGCCATCCCTTAACCTACAGGCAATTGACTAGGAGGACGTCCTAGCTCGCATAGTCATCAATGTTGCCATCTTCTCGATATCTGACCAAGTTAATAGCCAGGGATAATGCCAGTGAGTACTTTGAATATAATCGCAAACCACCTCAAGAGAATAATATATAACAAGAGGATATGCAATATGGTAGTGGTAGTAGGAGGGCTCCAAGGGAGCTTATTTTCTCAAATATTTTCTCTTGTAGATATAACATCTAGAAGGTTTTGTTTCAAAACCTTTGTTAAACATTTTGGAAACATTTTGAAAAGTTTTGAAAAACACTAGTATTTGGTCACCCTATTTCACCTCATGGTCCTCAACCTATCGAATCCTCCATCTTCCCTGATCCTTCAGATCACCTCCCTTTCCCTGGTGTCCTTCCGACCATCCGGGTTTTTAAAACACTTTATTTTTCTAAAGTCCTTTTTGAAAAAAAAATCGGCACTGCTCTACAGCAACCTTCCCAACCGTCCATGACCGTGGACACGACTATTCGAATATATTTACACTCTGCAAAGGTTGTACACTTTACCCACACCAAACGGGTACCCTACCCTGATCCTTACTGATCATGGGTCGAATAACCGATCAAGACTCTCCGGATGCCACTCTAGCATGGGCCCTACCCTATGAGTTGTTCCTCTCAATACCGGGATGTCGGGATCCACGGACCAACCAGAGTGCACCTAACTCCTCTAGAGCCGACACTTTCAATGAGAGGATCGTAGTATCGCCCGGCCACTCACATGGGTGGTCCTGCTTCCTCCAGCTGACTGTCTAGCAGTTGACCATTTTTGTAAAGGAAGCCTAGAGTTAGAGGGACTTGATCCCTTATAATTAGTTGTGAGAATTACCACACTGGATTAGCAAACATTAATTCTAGCCTTGTCCCACTCAAGGTAACGTGGTTGCATGGGTTAATTGTTCAAGCAAAACTGCAAAGAACCGGGTGCCTTTTTGTAAACCTTTTTCCTCCGTACTTTGTCCCACCTTTTTGTAAGACAAAACCTTTTTAATTTTTCAAATTTCTCTTGGTGGGTCGAACCTTGACAAGGTTTTCTCATAAAACATCTTTATAAACCTTTTTGCGGGGTCTTCCCATCCTATACTTTTAATATGGCTAAAATGGGGTCTCCAAGGGGCAGTGGTATTATACACCGCATACATTACAATGATAAAGTAGGTTTCATCAAAGGGTTTTACCTAGTGGTACTAAAATAGTAATGGTTTGGAGTAGACAAACCTTTATGCTTATAAAACATAGTAGTAAAACCATGCAATTTACATAAACTTGTATTTAACAACATGCATAGGTAAAAATAGTAGGACAAGGGCTTATGAGAAAGATGGTGGCTTGCCTGATGATCAGAAACCTGGCATATATGTCCCTGGACTTCTTATTAGAATACCATAATATCCAAATAATAATAATAAGATCTCTTCTTCTTGTTGTTAGACAATCGCAACTATCGATGTCGAGGATCATACATGCAATAAAGCAAGAGGCATAATCAATCATCAAGAATTCAACACAAATACAATATAGCAAACAGGTACCCAAGATTGTATGTACTTCAGTTGAAGGGAATATGCCTTGAGAGGCAATAATAAAGTTGTTATTATGTAGATTCCAAGTATATGATAGATGTTTACTTTGCATGCTATAATTTTATTAATACAGAAACGTTAATACATGTGTGTTTAATAAACAAAAAAAGTTCCTAGTTATGCCTCTCTTATAAACTAGCTCGTTGATTAACAAGATGATCAAGGTTTCCTGATCATAGACATTGGATGTTGTTAATAACGAGGTCACAACATTATTGGAATGGTGTGATGAAAATTCATCTGAAGTATAGCATTACGATCAAAGTCATTGAGTTTATATTGCTATAACTTCATACGAAGTAATCCTAATCCTTAGACCATGAGATCATGTCAATCACTAACACAGGAAGAGTATCTTGATAACATCAAACGTCACACTGTAACAGGGTGATTATAAAGATGGGTTCAGTGCTACTAAAGTGTTATGTTGAGGCCCATGGATCAAGAGTGGAATTTTTTCATCCCGATGACGGATAGATATACCGTGGGCCCTCTCGGTGATATCACATTGATTAAATTGCAAGCAAGTGCTTTGATCACTAGAATGTTATATCACGGGAATGGGAAAAGAGTACGTGTTAGTAACAAGATCAAACTAGGTATGAAGATACCGATGATCGAATCTCGAACATGTAATATATCTCAAGACAAAGGGATTAAGATTCTAGCATAAAAGGTTCTCACGATCACAAGAAAGTCATCGTTTGAATGTGTGGGAGTCAGTATGGATCTCCAGGTCCCACTTCTGATTATTGATCCGAGAGGGATCTCGATCATGTCCGCATTATTCGCGAACCATAGGGTGACACACTTAAGAGACACCGACACCATTTGGAACAAATAGTTTCATGTCGAAAAGATTTACAAAGCATAGGAATTTATTTCACTAGACACCGGAATTGTTTCGGGTGAAATTGATGAAATTGTTTCTGCATGAGAAATAAATTACTAGCAAGGGGTTTTATGTGAATGTTTGTCCATTAAAGTAATTGAAAAAATTCTGAAAAATAAAAGAAGTTTTATTTAAAGAGAGATTGCATTAAATTTGGTGGAAATTTAATGGAATTTTTGAGTGGGATTTTGAGTAGAGAAGTGAAGGGCCAATTGGTGAGTGGGAGCTCCACCCACATGAGTGCAGGAAAGGGTGGGGGCAGTGCCACCATGCGCCGGCCACCCCTTGGGGTGCCCCCTCCCTCCTATATAAAGCCCCCTCTCATTCCATCTCACTCACACCTCCTCGTGAAGGATCTCTCTCCCCCTCTAGTTTTTATCCCCCATGGTCTCAGACTAGCGAGATACATGTTCCCGATGGATTTTCGGCAAGAAAGAGTTGTTTCTTCCGCTGCATCGCTGGATAGAGGAGGCAGAGGTTGCTCGGTGGCTTGGACTCGTGTGCGAGCATGGTTGCGCTGCTGATTTGTAGCACTGGACTTCTTCTCGATCTTGAGATCAGCAAGCGTTTGTCTACATTATCCATGAGTACAACCTCGTTAAACTTTGTTGGTCTTCAAGGGTATGTTCTCTATGGATTTATATCCACTCGTTTCTTGTGTTTAGTAGATAGATCTTAGTACATAGTTGTTGCCATTGTAGGAATTTTTTTGTTTTTTATGCTGCGAACCCTACAATAGTATCAGAGCGGGATCTATGCATAGATGCTTTGCACGGGTAGTACACATATGAGTATGTGGGAAATTGTAGTTTGGATATTGGTGGCATAGTTGGATGAAGCGGCCCGGACAAACTTTACATGTCCTCGCACATGAGACCTGTTCCACGCTTGACATGCAACTAGTTTGCATAAGTGGCTAGCGGGTGTCTGTCTCTCCTACAATATTCAATATCTAATTTATAACGAGTTGTTGATAATTTGGTTATCCTCGTTGTGGTTCCATGTTCGTAGGTAAGAAAAGTTCTATCTTCGAAAGCCCTAAGCCACGTAAAACATGCAATGGATAAATTAGAAGCGTCTAGTTTAGATTGTTGCTGGGCTAGTGTCATGATATGGTGATTTTATAAGTAAAATTATAAGTCGATACTCTTACAACACACATAACGTGTAAGTTACATAGACCTTGGCCTTACACATAAAGGAATGATGAAGATCATACCACGATGCACATGATGATGATCAAGTGCAAGAACCATATCATTTCACTTTTCACATATGATGTTTTTTGCATATTATATTGCTTGTTTGGCGTTTTATTAGCATAATAAGATGATACCTCATTTAGATATCAAGATAAAAATGTGTTCTCCCTTAAGTATGCACCGATTATGTTTCGCCGCTCCAAGACATCACGTGATGATCGGGTGTTCTTGGATCCACGATCATATTTCGGGTGTAAGATAGTTTTACACAGCGAATAATAAGGTTCTTACTTGGCGAGCCTAGCATGTACAGACATGGCCTCGGAATATGGACCAAAAGGTTAAGCATGAGCCATATGTTGATATGATGCCCATATAGATGCTCGCCTTTGAAGCTACACCGAGTCACGTGATGATTGGACTTGGTGTAGTGGATTTGGTTCATGTAATCACCAAAAAGGCACGAGGGATGTCATTTTTGAGTGGGAGTTCATTCTTAATTTTTATTAGTTGAACTCGATCTATCATAAACTTAGTCTAAACTTTAAAAATTCTATTATAGATGGAACCACCTGATTTTAATTTCAATGTGTTCATGGAGAAAGAGAAACTTGCAATGAATGGTAGCAACTTTACCGAACAGGCTATGAATTTGACGATTCTCCTCTCTGTTGCACAAAAGCAATATGTGCTGGAAGCGTCGCTAGTCCCCCCACCGTTCGATGATGCCCCTGACGAGGAAAAGAATGCCTATCAAACTCGTCAGGAGGACCACAACTTAGTTCATTGCAGAATATTGTATGGGTTAGATCCAGAATTTCGAAAGCATTTTGAAAATGGTAATGTCTTTGATACAATGGGTGAGTTGAAAATGATTTCCGAGACCCATGCTGCTGTAGAGAGTTATAATGCTTCAGAAAAGTTCTTTAGTTGCATAATGGAAGAGAATAACTCCGTTAGTGAGCACGTACTCAAAATGTCGGGGTATGCCGATAGCTTGTGTCCTTGATAATATCGATTCCCATTGACTTAGGAATACATCATGTTCTCCAATCTCTGCCACCTAGCTACAAGAGCTTCATGATGAACTATAACATGCATGGCATGAAGAAGTGTCTCCCCGATCTTCTGTCAATAATGATCATAGAGGCTAAGGTGACTGGTTGATAGTCATAACATGGTGTAAGCATGTGCCAAGTCAACCCAAATAAAGCATCAAAGGAGAATACCACAATATTATGCTTTATGTATGCTAAAACAACACATGATTCTTTCATAGCATATTAAGCAATCTCAATTATTTGAAACAAGTCATGCTACATCAATAATCACTAAGCATATGGTTAAAGCAACATCTAACATGACATGATAAAGTCTAAGTCACAGTCAAAACAAGATTTTTTGTACCACCATAAGCATGAAACATTCTACTCTTTTCCAACACAAATCGACTTATTTGAAACAAATCACAAAGATAATAATCAATAAAGACCATAGAGCATGTCTCACCTAACTACAAAGAAGAACTAAAAAGTCCTAAGCAAAAAGAAGAAGAAAACTAAAGCTAAACGCAGTGCTAGCAAAAGAGAACACTCACAGAACAATAAGAGTGAAAACTAGAGTGTTCTAGGCAATGAGGAACGGGGTGTGACTTCTCCAAAAGAAGTGTGATGGGTCCAACCAACTTATTGCAGCAAACAAAAACAAAATAAAACTAAAAACAAAAACAAAGACACACCAAGAATAACACATAGTACATGAAGCAAAAATATAGTGCCTTGAAAGAAGACCTGAGATTTTTGTTGATGAAGAAGGGGATGCCTTGGGCATCCCCAAGATTTGACGCTTGTACCTCTTGAATATTTCTTGGGGTGACACAGGTGGCATCCCCAAGCTTGAGATTTTGTCCATACTTCATCTCATCACATCATTCTCTCCCTACACTTAAAAATTTCCTTTATACAAAACTTCACACAATCTTTATTAGCAACATTAGTGTATTCAAGATAATAAGCCTTTTGGGTACAGTTTTAACTCAAGTCAACTTCCATTAAAATATAAGCTACTGTAGAAATTCCTTTTAAAAACTCAAGTGATAAAAATAACTCAACAATAAATCGATTAAGAGGCAAATGCAAATAATGGCAGAAATCTGTCAAAACAGACCTGCAGGTAAATACCGATTTTTTATAAAATCTTTTGTTGCTCAACTAGAAAAGTGCAAAACTAACGAAAGTTGGGTAAATACCACGGTCATATGCACAACAAATTTCAGATCAATACGATATTCTAGGATTTTTCACGATTTTTTACAGCGAAGCACAGAAATCTGTTTCGGGACAACAACTTCCTCAAATCTTACTTCCCTCTCTTTAGAGGCTATTCTTGGCACAAATATCAAATAAAAAGGATAAGGAGAGGTTATTACGGATGCAATAACTTCGACTCAACAAAATAAAAAATTACTGAAATAAAAATTGGGTTAACTCCCAAGAGTGCTTTTCTTTAACGCCTTTCAGCTAGGCATAGAAAGCAAGAATCAAGTATTTTCGAATGAAGAAGCATTAACATAAAAATTTGTTCTAATAAGGAAATCAAAAGATAGCTTCTTTATTTCTATAGGGAATTGATATTTAATGGTGCCTGCTTTCATATTAATAATGTCACCTATAGTTCTAAGAAAAGGTCTTCCCAAAATAATAGGACAAGAAGCATTGCATTCAACATCCAAAACATAGAAATCAACGGGGACAAAGGTATGGTTAACCATAATAAGAATATCATTAATTCTCCCCATAGGTTTCTTTTTAGTATTATCATCAAGATGGACATCCAAATAACAATCTTCCAATGGTGGTAAATCAAGCATATCATAAATTTTTCTAGGCATAATAGAGACACTGGAACAAAGATCACATAAAGCTTTGAAATCAAAATCATTCAATTTCATATTAATGATGGTCCCCCAACCATCTTATAATTTCCTAGGAATAGAAGCTTCATGTTTCAATTTTTCTTCTTTAATTTTCATGAGAGCATTTGTAATATGTTTTGTAAAATCCATATTCATAGCACTAGAATTAGGAATTTTAGCAACTTTTGCAAGAACATAATTACTTCAGAAATATTGCAACCATCACGATCAAAATAAAAATTATCATTCAAGGTAGTAGGACTTTTGTCTCCCATATTTCAAAAAAATTCAGCATTTTTATTGGAAAACATTCCAGTGGGTTTAGGCAATGTTGCAAAAGGAATGGGGAATTTGTCTACACCAATTATTTTACCGTTAATAGTAGGAGGCTTGCTAGCATTTGAAACTTCAGCATCACTAGTGGTGGTAATGGTACAAACCTTAGTCACACTATTATTTCTAGAAATTTGATCTTCTCTTTCCCACCTAGCATGCAATTTAGCTAACATCCTAACATTTTTATCAATTCTAACTTGAATGGCATTCAATGTCTTGATTATTTAACATCATGAGGCATAACTTTTAATTTAAGAAATTCAACATCAAGGGCAAGGATATCAACTTTAGAAGCAAGATCATCAATTTTTCCAAGCTTTTCCTCAACAGTTTTATTGAAAGCAGTTTGTTTACTAATAAAATCCTTAAGCATGAATTCAAGTTTAGAGGGTGCACTTCTATTGTTTTTGTAGGAATTTCCATAAGAATTTCCATAAGAACTACCATCATTAGAAGGATATGGCCTATAATTATTATTACCAAAATTATTCCTATAAGCATTGTTGCTAAAATTATTACTTCTAATGAATTTAGTATCAACTTGCTCTTCTTGATCAACCAAAGAGGCTAAAGGAAAATTATTTGGATCAATATTAGCTTTTCCATTAGCAAGCATAGCCATAATAGTATCAATCTTATCACTCAAGGAGGAGGTTTCTTCAACAGAATTTACCTTCTTACATTGTGGAGCTCTCTCTGTGTACCATTTAGAATAATTAATCATCATATTATCAAGGAGTTTTATTGCATCACCCAAAGTGATGGACAAAAAGGTACCTCCACTAGCTGAATCCAACAAATTTCTTGAAGAAAAATTCAATCCTGCATAAAAGGTTTGGATAATCATCCAAGTAGTCAGTCCATGAGTGGGTAAATTCTTTACTAAAGATTTCATTCTTTCCCAAGCTTGAGCAACATGTTCATTATAAAAAAATTTAAATTCAATTATGTCACTTCTCATGGATATAATCTTAGCAGGAGGATAATATTTTCCAATGAAAGCATCTTTGCATTTAATCCAAAAATCAATACTATTTTTAGTCAAAGATAGCAACCAATCTTTATCTCTTCATCTTAAAGAGAAAGGAAACAAATTAAGATTAATAATATATCCATCTACATCCTTATATTTTTGCATCTCACACAGTTCAACAAAATTATTAAGGTGAGAAGCAGCATCATCAGTACTAGCACCAGAAAATTGCTCTTCCATTACAAGATTCAGCAAAACAGGTTTAATTTCATAGAAAGTAGCTTCAGGAACAGGTGGAGCAATAGGTGTGCAAATGAAATAATTGTTGTTTGTGCTATTGAAGTCACACAACTTGGTGTTTTCAGGAGTAGTCATTTTTGCAAGATTAAAGCAAGCCAACAAAATAAGCAACTAAAGTAGGAACTAATTTTTTTGTGTTTTTGATAAAAAGAAGAAACCAAACAAATCAAAAGAAACTAAGAAAAACAAAAACAAAGTAAATAGATTGGTAGTGAGAGACTCCCCTTGCAGAAATTTTCGTTCTTGCCAGAAAAAGGCATGACGGGGAGGAAGAAGATTTAAGGCCCTATACTCCCCGGCAACGGCACCAGAAAAATGCTTGATGTGGCTCGGTTGATGTAGAGCCCGTTGGGAACCCCAAGAGGAAGGTATGATAAGCACAGCAACAAGTTTCCCTCAATTATAGAACCAAGGTTATCGAACCAGTAGGAGAAAGGAACCAGTTCCGAAGGTGTTACTAGCAATGTGGAACCTACACACAACATAACCAAAATAATTTTTCGTAACTTATCAATGAGGTTGTCAAGCTCACATGTTTTGCTGGAAACAAAGGATTAAACACATAGTGTGGAAGAAAGTAACTGCTTGTGGTAATTTCAGAAAATAAACAGTAAACAGTAGATGGAATATCAATGATAAGGAATGGACCGGGGTCCACAGTTAACTAGAGGTGTTTTCTCCATAAGATAAATAACATGCTGGGTGAACAAATTACAGCGGGGCAATTGACAAATAGAGAATGCATAACAATGCATGTACATGACATAATGATCACTATGAGATTCATTTAGGTATTATAACATGATACATAGACCGTAATCCAACTTAATCTATGATTAATAATCCACCTCCGAGATATCATCCGAACAACCCTCGGGTATTAAGTTGCAAGCAACAGATAATTTCATTAAGCAAAGTGTGTAAAGTAAACAATACAATTGCCCTTGGGCAAAGAATTGTTGTTTTCTCCCTAGTATCAACAGCACATCTACAATCTTAGAAGTTATTGTCACACTCCCAGATTACTAGAGGCATGAACCTACTATCGAGCATAAATACTCCCTCTTAGAGTCACAAACAAGTACTTCCCCAGAGTAACTACTAGCAACGGAGAGCATGCAAGATTGCAAATAACATAGACATGATAGATCAATAATCAATCTGATATAGTACTCAATATCCATCGGATCCCCGCAAACACAACATGTAGAATTACAATAAGATGATATTAATCATGATGGGCAGCTCACAAGATCTAAACATGGTAGCACAAATAGGAGAACCAACCATCTAGCTACTGCTATGGACCCATAGTCCAAGGATGAACTACTCAGACATCACTCCGGAGGAAGGCATGGTGATGAAGAAGGCCTCTGGGATGATCTCCCCTCTTCGATAGGGTGCCGGGAAGAGCTTTAGATCCCTCCCGATTTAGGGACGACGGTGGCGGAGGCTACGGACTTTTTCGTGGAATTTTGATCGGGTACTTAGGGTTTCTGCCTCGGGGGGTTTATATAGGCGAAGGGGAAAGGTCGGTGGACGCTCGAGGGGCCCACACCATAGGGCGGTGTGGCCTAGGGTGGACCCGCATGGCCCCCTGGTGCGGCTGCCTCGTGGCGCTTCTTCGTCTCTCCTTCGGACTTCGTGTTATGTCGGTAAAAATAAGAAATTTGGCTTTTGTTTTGTCCAATTCCGAGAATATTTCCTTTGGTAAAAACCTAGAATAGAAAAAAAGTAGAAAACAGGAACTGGCACTATGGCATCTTGATAATAGGTTAGTTCCAGAAAATGCATAAAAATGCCACAAAGTATAGACAAAATATAAAGCAAATGTTGCAGAATAAGCATGGAGCATCAAAAATTATAGATACATTTGCAACGTATCAATGTTTTATAGGCCAAGCATCTAATAACACTACAAGATGGGAGACGCCCCACGCCTAAACCGCGATAACCCGAGGACATCTATAGCCTAGGCTGGGGGTTTTGTCTTTCGTCCGACAAAGAAAAATGCTGCCAATTAATCTATGAACGGGTTCCACGCTATGATTTCTCCGTGGTAATCCATGAATTTCTATAGTCTATGTTGCCACCTCGGCTCTCTGATCATGAGAACCCGCATCGACTGCAATCTACGTTGATAGACGGCATGAGTTCACGTCGCCACGTCGGCTTTCAGCGGGCTCCATGACCGCAACAATACGCGTGCGGGTTAGGGTCTACGGTGCCACTTCGTCTCTCGGTGGGCCCTATGGCCATGAAAAATATCGGATGACGTGGGTTCACGGCACCACATTAGCTCTAGGTGGGCCCCGCAACCCGGTGTGTGTGGAGGCATATCGCGCCGACAACATCTCTCACCGAGCGTGGTCCTGCCCACATATGCTGACGGCGGGCCCAGGGCACACATGCGTTCCACCATACGACGAGTAAGGGTCCTGCGAGGCCCACCCGCCCGCGACTCAGTACACGATTCAGAGTCAAAAAACAAACGCGAAAGAGCACCGAACGCAGGATTGGAGTAAAATATCGGTCTGAAGGACGGTTTTCGGTCGTCGATCTTCGATATCCCATGTCTCAAAAGAATCGGGGCGACATGGATAGCAGTTTTGGCCGAAACAATCTAGCGCTATTATTTACTCTGATTATAGCATGGTGAATAAACATTTATTATGAACTGTAAATATGGTACTCCCTCCGACCCATATTAGTTGACTCCAATTTGGATGTATCTATCACAAAAACTTGTCTAGATACATCCAAATTGGAGTCAACTAATATGGGTCGGAGGGAGTAATAAAAACTTTATTATTGCCTCTATGGCATGTTTCCAATAGATTTGGTAAAACCAAGTTATGTGTGGGTCTACAACTTGACCATTTCCCTGTTGTGATTCTAGTGCACTAGTCAGCCTACACTGAGGTGTCAGAGAGATTTGGATTTGATAAGGTATATCCTTCTAAGATTCCAATACTTAGGAGGTCTTTACAACAATACATGGACTTGTTAAGGCCTAAGGAAAAGGGGATATTTCATGTCAATTTAGTTGAGAGGTACAGTTCCGATGCTACCAATAGGCATTGGGAAGGCATCAAAGTGGTATTTCTATACCTAAAAGAAACCAAAGATCTTAGAGTGTTGTATAGAAGGAATTAAGAATTATCATTGGTAGGCTATGCTAAAGTAGGGTACATATCAGGCCCATAAATTTCCAAGTGATTGACTGTGGAATTGTAGTTTCTGGAAATTATCTAAGTAAAATCTTGTATCAACTTAAATGAACCACTCAGAAATCATAGTATTGTATCAAGCCTCACAAGCAGAGTTCGCATGGCTTCACCGATGATTCGTCACATTGAATTGACGTGTGGCTGATTCGTCAAATTGAAATTGACGTGTGGTGATTCGTCACATTGAATTGACGCGTGGTTCGAACATCATACAAATTCTCACCATTATCTATGAGGACGAGGCAACTTATGTTGCACAAGTATAGTCAGTTTATGTGAAGAGTAATCTTAGAGAGTATATGAATCTCAAGTTTTTCTATGCACATGAGGTGCAAAATATGAACGAGGTAGGATCTTCCATACTTAGTCTTGTAATAATCTCACTAATTTATTATGTAAATCATTATCATTATCATCTTTTCAGGTGTGTTTGTGGTATTGATACGATGAGACTTAGAGAGGTACAAATGGGAGATTCTTCACACCCGCATGTGTGAATCTCGATATAGATGATCGAGTACTCAGTCTGATGTTGAGTGGATTGTACTCGTTTTTCTCATGTGAGTTTTCTAGCATTTCTCATATTACAGGTTTTTATTAAACAATTTGTGAAACACGAGGAGATGCTTGCTAGACTCTTTATCTATATTTTTCCACTAGGTTATCAATATCAGTTTTCACTGCTCTCTTGTGTCTACATTTGGATGTATTTAGTCCAAGTCTGTTAATTTGAATCGGAGGGAGTATTTTTATATATTATTTTATTTTTAGTATTTTTACATATTATTTTATTTTTTCATATATTTGGCATATGTCCGGCATGTATGACTACTGCGACTCACTAGTAGAAAATGAGCCATTAGTCTCGATTCATAAGCACCTTTAGTCCCGGTTTTCTAATCAGGATTAAAGGCCCTCCTTTAGTCTCGGTCCTGCCATAAAACCGGGACGAAAGTCACTCCACATGGCCGCGGTGTAGAGCGGGGTGGAGGACCTTTAGTCCCGGTTCTTAACAAAAACCGGGACTACATGAGCTCTATCGCGGCAGCGTCTTGGGGGTTTTGGCTGCTGCAGCAGCGGGTGGCTGTGCGGCAGCATGTTTTGCCGCGGAAGGAGGATCGATAGAGGAGGGAGAGCGAGGTTTGGAGTTTGTGACGTGCAATGAAGGAACCATTACAGAACACCGTCATGAATATAGAGATCAAAGAGTCACCTCTTTCTTCGTGCTTGGTCGAACATATTACATACAGTACACATTCATGCATATATACAATATAATTCTATTACAATCCCTATTGTATAAATATAAATTTCCGATAGTATTCTCCGGTTGGATCTATTATCTTCTTAACTAAGAATCCTGCTAATTTCTCTTGAATTGCTCGGCGATCCTGCTCTAGGAGACCGTCCCACATCCGTTCGATCTAATTGAAAGAAGGGGATCAATATATATGAATGAAACTCAACACAATTTATGGTAATAAAATAAGATTCTAAATATTGTTGACATACTTCATATTGTTTCATAATTCTGTTCTTATCACAAGACATCTGGCGAATATACTCACAAACGTAGTATGCGTATAAATTATTCCCATCTTCTTGCCTCAAACACTTCACGATAATAAAGTTCAATCAAAATAATAATCAAGCATGGTAATGGTATTGAAATAAGAATCAAAGAGATGTGTGGACCTAGCTATAGTAATACTTACATTGATTTGTCGAAATGTCACATCCTCTTTCCATTCACCCCTAGCAGCCTTGATGAACTGTTTGCAAACCCTGTCCGGCAAAAAAATGAGTAAAGGAGTTATTAAGTACTTGATATTAGGAAATGAATGAAAGATGTCGATATAGTGCGATAATGATTGAAATTACCTCTGGAGCATATAAATCAGGTCCCCCCATTTCTCGGGGTTTTTATGTTTTGAGTCCATGACAAGTACTTTTCCGGTGTCAACTTGAATGATTAGCAGAATAAAGTGGAACCTGCGCATGCATAACTCATCAATTACACATAACATTGAGTACAAAATCGTATGTGTACAAGACAGTAACACTCACTTGAAGTTGTAAGGAAATAGTATTTCTATTTTTGTTTGTTGTTTCACTAAAAATCTTAGCAAGTAATCCTCTATATTCTGGGCATTAATTTTTTACTGTATATTCATTAATGGTATTTGGGTCAATGAACCCAAGGTCACAGATTTGTCCTCTTTTGCATTCAAGAATCTTTAGTCTACATGTAATGAACGAGCTAAGCTAGAGACTTAATTACAGAAATAAATCACTTACAGACAATAGCAACTGACAAGAGATTTGTGGAGGACGTCTTGATTGAATAACTGAAATAATTCTAAAAATTCAATGTGTATCTCGTTGTTTCCACGGAAGTAATGCTCATCTCTAACTGTCGCGATGAGCATGATCTTCCCTTCCTTTGAGACTTGCATATACCACTGATGCAATTTTTGCATTTGTGTTTGTAGATGCAGGGCCTCCTCAGGTCTGATGAGAGACTTCCCATACTCATATTTTTATGCTAATTTAGCCATGGGAAAACCAAGATATTTCTTGCCTATGTATTGATCAACAGTCATACCATGATCTCTAGCCGTTTGTGTGTGTAGTCGTGCAACCTCCGGATCCTCATCGGAAAACACTTTGAGCGGGGGCACGATTGGTTTTTCTATTATCTAAGCTGGGAATTGTTTTCCCGCTTGCACTACTACTTATCGATTGCTGCAGATTCCATTTATGTGACTTCATAATAGAGAGGTCATAGTATGATGGCAGATAATTTGTCCTTGGTCTTTCAAGTAATTCCACAAAGTGTTTCATTGTTTTGGGTGTTATATACTGCTTTGGCGGAGCCTGTTTCGGTGCAAGCTGGAGTTTCACATCTTCATCCATGATCCTTTTGTTTTCCTCATCGGTAATTTCGTAAGGTAACTTGTTAGGAGCCAGATTGGCTTTCTTCCTTGTACCTGCTGAGGATTTCTTTGCAGCTCTAGTACTAGCCGCTGAAGTGGCGATGCTCTTCCAGTTTTGCAATCGGGGTAGTCTGCTGACGCGGCGGAGGCGGTGGAGACTGCTGAGGCAATGGATTCTGCTGACATGGCGGAGGCAATAGAGGTGGCGAAGTTTGCTGACGCGGCGGATCCTGCAGACGTGGTGGAGGCGATGGAGGCAGGGGAGTCTACTGATGCGGTGGAGCCTCCAAACGCGCCGGAGATTGAGCTGGATTACTACTGTGAAAAGTATATGGCCTTGGCGTCCAATTTGGAAGCACGATGTATTCCTTTCACCATAGAACGATGCTTTTTCTAGATTCTCCCAGTTCATTCAGACCCCTTCACCTGTAGGGAAGTCAAGATTCAACTGCTCAAATCTGTTCGTAACTTCATCCATCCTGACAACAACATACCCATTAGGAACCAGAGATCAATGGTAAGTTTGTCTAGGTCCAGAAGGTAAGGCAAAGTCGATCGCCACATTCATGGATATGTTCACAACTTTCACATGTAGCTCACAATTTGCTGGCTCTGTGATATCATCCTCGGGGTAGCGAGGAGCCATCGTCAGTGCATCATCATGAGTCGGAAGCTCCGTGGAAGCCATCGTTAGATCATCATCCAGGAGCTTCGTGGAAACCATGCTGCTTTTCCACCGAGATGGTGGACCGGTAGCATCGAATGCAGGATCTTTGTCCTGCCGCTGAGATGGGCCGGTAGCTTGCTGGCTAAGTGTGTTTATTTGCTCCTGGTGCCTCCTTAATGTTTCTTCTATTTACTGCATTTGGTCTGCATCCCTGTCCTTTCTTCTCCGATGGCTTCTATCGGGATATTTCTTCCTGTCATCGGGAAACCCGAGCTTCCACGGAAGGGAGCCTTTAGTGCGTCTTGTTCGTCCTTTTTGTTCTTTATTCCCAAGAGTGTGTGTCGGCTCGTTGTTCTCTCTATCAGGCTGGAACTTCCCCTCCTGCACTTCCTCCATTGCAGTTTTAAAGGATTTGTAAGGTGTTGCAAGATGTTCTTTTGTAAAAACACACTTCTCTATTTCTAGGTGCAACTTCCCCCATGACCGTAGAATAAAGACTTTGCTTGTATCGGTCCACTCCGATGTATCTGAAGGGATCCCTTTATCAATCAGGTCGTTCTTAGCTTTCCCCCACTTAGGACTGGCGGCCTTGTAGACACATCTCCTCATAACATGGTGATATTTCTTCAACGCAACATTAGCCTTGTTTATTTCTGACCTTTTCACGGCTTCATCCAATTTCTTGTACTCCAAAAATTTGTCGTAGTGATCTCTTAGCCTTTCATTCGCTCTAGTGAACTTTAGAGTCTTTTTGTCCAGGACATACATCTTGTACAATCTTTTCTTGTGGTCTTTGAATTGTGTGGCCATCTTCTTAAGAGTCCACTCCTTGACTTTTGGCTGTAGAACTTTGTTTTTTCGATCCACCTCTAGCGGTAGGGTGAAATTTTCCATGAGCATATTCCAAAGCATATCTTTGCATCTATCCTCGACATAACTAACTCCATCCGTATTTGGCTTATTCCATTCTCGATGGTGATCGGGAGGATTTCCCTAACAATAACTCTGCATTGACTTACAAATAATCTTGCATTGTGCACGGGAGCAATCGGGGCGCCGTCTGCAGTGACTTCTTTGATCGTGAACCTAGAATCAGGGCCAACTTTTTTTCGGGCCTCGTTTGCTTCCAAAAGATTGCTTCGATCCAAACGACTAAAAGAAGAAAGGATCGCAAAAATATATACAAATCAATTAATGCATCTAGTCAGCAATGGCTTAATTTATATACCTCACCAGACTTTGTATTCAAGATTCCCTCACCAGAGCCATCTCTCGCTCACCGGAGTCTTATCTTCCCTCACCAGAGTCGTCTCTTCGCTCAAGATACTCCTCCATGCCCTCACCAGAGTTGTTTAGATGCTGCAAGGTGATATCTTCACCGGTGATGGGGATATGCCGAGTGGGGTATACCCAGCAGGACATTCCCTACTGGATCATACTGCCAGCGAGTGGGCCTGTAGGACGGCGACTGGACCGCGACCCAAGAGGAAGCCAGGCGACTGGAAGATGAAGGCCTAGAAGCGTAGCTAGACCTAGTCATATTAGGTCAAAACACTCTGAGTCCTTATCCAACTCGGTTGTAGATCTGTAAACCCTAGAAAGGTGACTATATATAAACCTCCCTAGGGCACGCATAGTACTTATGTTCCATCATACACCCCATCGACTCGCCGCCTACCTGCCAAGCTTGACCTTTGTAATCTCTCAACAATACAATCTAGAAGGGGTAGGTCTTTACCCTCTGGGGGGGCGAACCTGGGTAAACCCCTGTGTCTTTGCCCTCATCTCGCACCGCAGATGGCTGGCCGCCCTTGCCCCTTGTTCTACTACTCGTTGCCACTCGCAGCATCTGCCATGGATATTACCATGATAGTTTATCCCACCGTGGGGCCTGGCCGTCAGTCCTGTGTTCTGCGGCGAGACCCTACTTTCCCATCAACCGGACGATCGCCACTAGCCGCATGATCGCCATCGGCGAGATCCTCCATATCTTGCCCAGCAGCTACGTCTCGGCATCGTGCCCGGTCACCCATAGCATCATCATGCCGGTCGGCACAATCATCCTCTTCGTTGGCTTCACCGACATCATCGTCTCGGAGGACTTGGCGCGCATCGGCGAGTCACCGCGCCGCGATCGGATCTCTGAGAGCCAGGTCTGCACCATCCACCACCTCGCCTCCGAGTATGAATCGGCCAACAGCAACGTGGACGAGACCAACGCGGCCGCGAACGACGTGACCCTTAATGACGACGCCGAATCGGTGACCCCGGCTTCAATCGTCGGATCCATTGTCGCCGCGTCACCAGCGGGCTCAATCACCCAAGTCTCCAATGTGGGGGATTTCGAGGATCCATCCATCCACGGGATCTTTGACTTCGACTCTGGATCGGAGAACTCCGGCGACCTCCACGTCAGATCCGGTCCCTTCGTCGGGACCTACATGGTGAGCGGCACGAGTTCCCCACCGGACCCCTTCTCCATGCCGATCCCGACAACTATGATGGCAGGGGAGATCGAGGAGATGCGCCTGCGCCTGGAAGAGGCAGTGCGCAAGGAGCAAGCCAAACGCGAAATTTGTTGCCTCGACCAATCGATGGCGCAGGAGCTATCGCTCTACCACCAGCACCGCATCAGGACACACCTGAACCCCACCGTTCAGGGCCACGCCCTGAACTTTGACGATGACAACGACCCAGCTCACGTGGCCGATCGTGCGATATGTGAGAACGTGCCGCCAGGCTTCAGCGCCCGTCCCCCACCAGGCGCACCAGCCAGTGGAGGTCCCCCACCGCCACCAGGCCGCGCGCCCCATCCCAACCAGCCGAGAGTCCCATCTCTCTGCAAGAGCGGGATGCGAACGGCCTCCCTCTATACTCCACCCCGATGGACAATGTCATCGAGGGACAAGCAGTAGTCGCCAACCTCAACGCCACAGGGGAGGGCGCCCTGCAAATTGAGTATGTCAAGGCCCTACTCACCAAGGCTATCGAGCAGCAAGTCGCAGGAGCCGACCCACGGGGGCGCATGTACTCCTGCTCCTCCAGAAGCAGGGCGGCCTCGATCGGTAGCCCATCGATGGCAAATACCCTCAACTGCCCACCACCCGAGCCCATGCAGCTCTAGCCACGGGTCGTGCACCCAGCGCTCTCCACCAACGACACGCGGCCGCTGAACAACATGGTCGCCGCCAATGGGCAACCAGTCGACGTGCGGACCCACATCATCAACAACCAGAGCTAGCGCGCATGCCAGCCCAACAACCTGAGGCATACCCTCACCAACCTCCACGATGGTGAGCCAAGGGGCTCGCTCAGCCGAGTCGGCTCCCAGTGCTTTGGACCGATGATCCAAGGCGATAAATACCAGGCAAACTTCAAAGCGCCGAAGGAGATCGAAAAGTACGATCCCACGTATTATCCGGCCGTGTGGCTGGACACATACCTCATGACGATGGGAATTGCCGGCCACACCGACCTCCTCGCCGCCTGCTACCTCCCCCTGATGATGGAGGCAGCAACTCGACAATGGATCAATACCCTTCCCGCGGACAGCATCGATTCCCGGGAGGACATGCGCGACGCCTTCGTCGGACACTTTGAGGGCTCCTACACCCGTACCACCACCATCGAGGACCTGGAGAGATGCGTCCAGGGACTCCGCGAGTCGACCCGCAACTGGGTCCAACGGTGGCAAGACCTGTGGTTCAATACGGTCGGCATTCACCCAGAGACAGCGATCCACTACTTCGAGACCTCGTGCCACTATGAGCCCCTAGTCGCCAAGCTCAAGAGGGTGTACAAGACACTCGAGAACATCCCAGACCTCCTAGAGATCGCCAAGCGGTACGCGGAGGAGGATCCGAACCAAGAAACCGACGATGAGTCAGGTGGAAATTGATGCCCAAGCGGCCACGACAACGGCAGGCAGCACGAACTGCGCTACAGCAACACTCGCCTCGTCGGCAAGCGCCGTGGTGACAGGCGAGTCGACTTCGTCGCCAATGCCGGCTACGCTCCACACGGCCCCAAGAACTTCCGCCGCGACGGAGGCCAACACCGTGATGGCGAAAACTACCGAGCGAGGCTGAAATTCGACCCCACAGCTCTCCTCAACCAACCCTGTTTGTTCCACAGCAGGGAGGGGAAGCTCGCCAAGCACATGACCGCCGATTGCCACTCCCTAAAGGAGATCGAGAAGGGACGGCGCGCAAGGGAGGACCCCAACAACAACCCTCCAAACGGTGGGGAATTCAAAAACGACGTCGGATCGCTCCACACCTTCACCAGGATCGGCGCCAAGCGTGAAAAGAAGGTCCTCGCCCGTGTCGTAGCCGTCAATGCGGTGTCCCAGGTCGACATCCCCCACTTCCTCAACTGGTCCGAGCAGCACACCACGTGGATCCACGAGGACCACTCGCCACGGATCGAATATCCCGGGCGAGTCGCCCTGGTGGTCAAGCCCAAAGTGGGCGACTACTGGCTCCCCAAAAACATTGATGGATGGTGGGAGTTCCATCAACATACTCTACCTGGACATGTTTAGGAGGCTGTGGCTCCCGCAGTCGATGATTGAGACAACCCTCACCACCTTCCACGACATCGTCCCCGGTCAAAAGGCGTACCCTATCGGCAAGGTGACGCTGCCAGTCACCTTCGGCACACCAGCGAACTTCTGCACCGAGCGGATAGTCTTCGAGCTGGTCAACTTCAACAGCCCCTACCACTGTGTCCTGGGGCGACAAGCATTTGCCAAGTTCATGGAGGCACCGCTTTACGCGTACAACACGATGAAGCTCCCGGGGCCATGCGGCATCATCATCGTCCACGGCGACCTTGACATGGCCATCGAGTGCGAGGATAAAGGCGCAGAGCTCGCGGACGCCATCCTCGCCGCGGAGGCGAACCACGCAGAGGAGCTTGCCAGATACGCGAGCGGGGTCGACAAAGACGACCCCACCATACTAAATAAGCCCAACACGGAGAACGGCGGCTCGACCACATTCGAAGCAACCACGCACACCCGTACCGTCGAGCTGGTCCTAGGCGACTCTAGCCAAACAGTCATGATCGGGACAGGCATGAGCCCCGCATAGGAAAGGGCGCTCATCGAGTTCCTACATGAGAATCGCGGCATCTTTGCATGGAAGCCATCTGACATGCCAGGTGTACCAAGGGAACTCACTAAGCACAAACTCAACGACGACCCCAACGCGCGACCTGTTAATCAGTCACTGTGGCCCTTCAATGAAGAGCGCCGCCGAGCAATCGCCGAGGAGGTGCAGCATCTACTCGCTGCAGGCTTCATCTGGCCCATCAAATACTCCAAGTGGCTGGCAAACCCAGTCCTGGTCGAAAAGAAGAACTATACCTAGAGAATGTGTATCGACTACGCAAACCTTAATAGCACCTGCCCAAAGGAGCAGTTCGTCCTCCCGCCCATCGATTAGATCATCGACTCGACCACTGGCTCGGAGTCGCTGTTCTTACTCGACGCATACTCTGGTTACAACCAGATAAAAATGGTGGTCGAGGTCGAGGAGAAGACGGTGTTCATCATGCCATTCGGTGCCTTCTGCTACACCGCCATGACGTTCGGCCTCAAGAACGCCAGAGCGACTTACTAGAGGTGCATGCAGGAGTGCCTTGCAAGCCAAATTGGCTGCAACATCCACGTCTACATCGACGACGTGGTGGTCCAGTCCAATCACTAGAGCGATCTACTCGCCGACCTGGCCGAAACCTTCGAATCTACAGAGGTACAAGATCAAGCTCAACCCAGGGAAGTGCAACTTCGGTGTACCCACTGGACAACTACTAGGGTACGTAGTCTCCAAGCGAGGCATCTAGGCGAACCCCACCAAGATCGACACAATCACTTGGCTCGGCAAACCCGAGTGCCTCTGCGACGTCCAGAAGCTGGCCGGGCGAGTCGCGGCTCTCAGCCGCTTCATCCCCCGGCTAGGCGAGAAGGAGATGCCTCTATACCGCCAAATGCGCAAGAACCCCACATTCCAGTGGGACAAGGAGGCAGACGACGCGCTCCACGCACTCAAAGAAGTGCTACTCGCGACCCCACTACTCGCCGCCCCCGTCGACAAGGAGCCGATACTCGTCTACGTCGCGGCATCCGAGCGAGTCGTCAGCGCCATCATGATCATCGAATGGCTAGAAGAGGGTAAGGAGCGCCCCATGCAGCACCCAGTCTACTACATTAGCAAGGTCCTCACCGAATCACGGCAACGCTACCCACAATACCAGAAACTGGTGTACGTGGTCTTCCGAGCCCAGCGATGACTACCGCATTACTTCCAAGAGGAGACAATCACGGTCGTCTCCTCCACGCCGTTGCAGGGCATCATCCGCAACCGCGAGACGACTGTGCGAGTCTCCAAGTGGGCTGTCGAGATCAGCGTCCACAACTCAAGTACGATCCGCACAAGGTGATCAAGTTGCAAGCCCTGGCGGACTTCCTCGCCGACTGGGGGGATGCGCAGTAGCCAGAGAAGCTGCCATACCTCCACTATTGGTCGCTCCACTTCGATGGGTCCAAGAACACGGATGGCGCAGGGGCAGGAATCATACTCACCTCCCCCAAAGGCAACAAGCTCCGCTACGTTTTGTACCTCGACTTCACCCCATGCACCAACAACATGGCCGAGTACGAGGCCCTCCTTCACGGAATGCGAGCCGCCAAGGAGATGAACATCAATCACCTACGATGCTATGGCGACTCCGACCTCGTCGCCGCGCAAGTCGTCGGCACCTGCGACGTCGTCTCCCCCACCATGGCGGCATACCGCCAAGCAGTGGACAAGCTGGGGGGCCACTTCGCCAGCTACTTCATCGAGTGGATCGACCGGCGCAAGAATGAGGAGTCTGATGCCCTCTCTTGCATCGGGTCAGCTCGACTAGCTCCACCCGTCGATGTCTTCCTTGACACCATCCACAAGCCCTCCGTATCTCCCCCGAAGGAGATCGACCTCGGGATCCCGTTGCAACCAGAGCCTGCCCTGGTTGACATGATCGCTGAACCCAACGAATGGACCATTCCATACATCGCCTACCTAGAGGGCGGAACACTCCCAGCAGACGAGACGGAGGCACACATGATCATGCGCCGTTGCAAATCCTTCGTTGTCATCAACGGCGAGCTCCACAAGCGCAGCGTAACAGGCGTGTTCCAACACTGCGTGCAGCCTGGGGAAGGACGCAAGATCCTCCAAGACATCCACGCCGACGACTGCGGCCATCATGCCGGCGCCCGGTCCCTGGTCGCCAAAGCCATGCGACACGGATTTTACTAGATCACCGCGAATGCCGACGCGGTCGACATCGTCCAACGCTGCGTCGGGTGCCAAAAGTATGCCACCAAATGCACGTACCCAGCTCGGCGCTCAAGACCATCCCCATCACCTGGGCATTCGCCGTATGGGGCATGGACATGGCAGGCCCCTTATATAAGTCCCCCTCCGGCTACACCCACCTCCTAGTCGAAGTCGACAAATTCACCAAGTGGGTGGAGGCCAAGCCAGTCCGCAAATGCGATGGGAAGACCGCCGCCAAATTCCTCCGCGAGCTCATCTACCGCTACGGATTCCCACACAGCATCATCACGGAAAACGGCACCAACATCGCCAATGGTGCCATGGACGAGTACTGCGAGGAGCACAACATACGACTCGATCTTGCTTCAGTCGCCCACCCGGAGTCCAACGGCCAGGCAGAACGCGCCAATCAGAGATCCTCCATGGACTCAAGCCGCGACTACAAGTCCCCCTCAAGCGAACTCCGGGATGCTGGGTCGAGGAGCTCCCCTTCGTCATCTGGGGAATCCGCACCTCCGTCAATCGATCGACTTGGTTTACGCCCTTCTTCATGGTGTACGGCGCCGAAGCCTTCATGCCGACTGACCTCGAGCATGACTCGCCTCGTGTCATCAACTACGCGGAGGCCGACAACGAGCTCGCACGCTAAGATGGGGTCAACCAGCTCGACGAAGCACGCGACCTGGCGTGCTACCGCACCGCCATCTACCAGCACGGACTCCGTCGCTACCACAGACGCCGAGTCCAGATTCGCACCTTCCAGGAAGGCGACCTGGTCCTGCGACTGATCCAGGACAATAAGAGCATGCACAAGCTCTCTCCCCCATGGGAGGGACCATTCGCCATAGGGCGAGTCCTTGGCAACGACGCCTACTACCTCATCGACGTTCGAGGTGATGGACAAATCGACGTCAAGCGGCCGTGGAATGTAAACCTCCTAAGAAAGTTCTACGCATAAAACTCCGACCTGTATTCCCCCCGCCATGCAATAAAAATATTTGACTTGCACAAATTGTGTCTACTCTCCAACTCTTGTGACATTCGCACTCGTAAATACAACATTATGTTAATCACGGAAGTCAACCCTTGGCTGCACGACCGACATGGCTAAGTAGTGCGACACAAGGGAATCAACAAAATTAGGGCCTTTCATCGTCCACGAAAACGCCAACCCGGAGCCCCCATCGGAGTCGCCCTGCTCGAATGGCCCGCCGGGCCAAGATAACCGCACTCGCTTCTCACAGTGACCTGGTCCTCCGCATCCTTAGCGCAGCGACTCGAATGGTCAAGTACCACACTTGGGGACTCACGTCAGTCCAAACCTACGCGGATCGGGAACACACCAAGTATGAGAGCGTGACCTGGACTCACCACGCGACTGGCTCCTCGAGTCAGGTGGAGTGACACGCCAAGTAGAATGCGCTCTGTCCTCAACAAACTTGGGAATGCCACTAGAACGGCTAAGTTCCATGCTCGGGGACTCGTCCAACCGACCTCGTTCGCGTCCGGGAAAACGTCTAAGTATAGAGCACCCCTTGGGGTCGCCAAGCGACTGGCTTCCCAAGCCATGGCGAGTCGACCTCACTTAACTAACAGTGTACAAGAAAACATACACAAAACAAACATGAGGTAAACCCCATTAAAGGGCGGACGCGCTCGGGGACTCGCACAACAAAACAATCACGAACTCAAATCAAAATTGACTCAAGCATACTTCTGTTCCTTATGACAACAAAATATTGTTTGCTTACAAGGGCAGAGATACACTTATTTCTACTAATGCTAATCCGCAAGCTATCTACTCCTCAGGCTTCGAACACGACGCGCCACCGCCACCACGTACGCGGTTCGACGGGTACGTCGTTAAGCTACCCGCCATCACCGACTCGAACGGCTGCTCCGTCTTGAAGTCACGGTGCGTCGGCTTGGCATCGTTCAGAGCAACGACCGTCTCATGATAAGGCAGGAGGTCACCCATTGCTAGAACCCGCTCGGAGTAAATGGTTGCCTTTGCGGTCAACTTCAGTACTTCGGCGATTTCCACCAAGATGGTTGCTGATCGGTACCCGCTGGTGACGTCATCAAGATCGAAGTCGTCAGGGAAGTGCGCAAACCCAAGGCTCAACGCAGTTGCGGCCCCGCGCGGAAGGCTGACCGCGACATGTACTCGACCATCGCCGGCACCCTCTCCAAGTAGCGCCAAACCTCTGTGAGCTCGCTTGGAAGAACTTTAGTGGGCGAGATCTCCTGGAGATACACGCGATGCAAGTCGCCGAGAGGGCGGCTGAATCCACCAACATGGTGACGCACTGCCTAACATCATACGTCTGCGCTTCAGGCTCGTCATCAAGTATCTTCCCTACAATAAGCAACAATTTAGCGTTAGAAGGACGCACAACTCTAGGCTCACCCACTCGGGGAGTCGCCGGCATAAGCGACCCGCATGCTCGGGGACTCGCTGACACAACAACCACAAGTTTCAGCAACTCACCAATGAGTGGACGACAGCGCCCCGTGATGAAATCTTGAAGACCCGGTAAATCGTCCTACAACCCTGTGACAAGAGCGTCGGAAACCTTCCGCCCCTCGACTGCGGTAGCAACAACAGCCTTGGCCCTCTCCTCCGCTGAGCTCACTTCTCCCATGGCGGATTTGTGCTCATTCTCCAGGTCGGCAACCCATTTCTCCACGGCAGTCAACGACGACTGGGCAACCTCCAACTCATCGGCCGGGAAAAAACCCTCGCGGTCGTTGGCAACCATATTAGAATGCCCCTCTGCAGCAAAACAAGGGTGAGACCTCAATCAAGAACAAGCAAGGAATGGAGAAGGTAACTTGAACACCTACCCGCGATCGTCTGCAGTCACTGGTTCACCTCCTGCACGGATCGTAGGTCACGCTCCAGATGTTCTCTGGCGGCCAATTTCTCTGCCAATTCACGTTGGAGGCCCTGCAAAGACGAAAGAATCGAGAGCAAGCAACGAAAAAATTCCTAAGTGCCTAGACGCTGAAATTCAGCGACTAGCCACTCGGGGATTGGACATCGAAAAATTTCCTAAGTACCTAGACGCTGAAATTCAGTGACTAGCCACGCTGAGACTGGTCAACAAAAACCAATAAGAATCTACCCGCTGAAATTCAGCGAGCAGATCCTCAGGGACTGGACATACCTGAATAGCTGCCCCCAGCATGTTGTGCAAATCGACCGCGTCGACCGATGGCAGCACGAAGGGCGTCCGTCCGCGATGCTGCTCGACGTCCGAGCCCAATATCTCGGGCACTTGAGGCGACTGCACCACGACACTCGCAGTGGAGGCCTTCACCATGAAAAGAGGGAAGGTCGCCACCGCCACCCCCGAAGCACTCATCATGGGTTCTGACGCCCCGACCAGCGTCGCCGGCTCCACCTACTGCGACCCCGCGTCCACATTGGCCTTTGCGGCCGTGTCCACTCCAGTCAGAGCTTCACTTGGCGCATTGTCCGGCTCGTCCAAGACAATTGTTGGGGATATGCTATAATGGTATCCTCATAGCATGTCACTTATCTAGATAACCCGGGTGGCCCATAGTCGGTAGCATGGCCTATGGCCTGCTGGGTGGCCCAGTTAGATGGATCCAGAAGGGAGGCCCACGCCGGATAAAGGAAGGCTACGGTGGAGTCACCAATGTACCCGGAGCCTTGGAGTGCAAGATACACAAGACTAGTAATAGACGGTGTAGGACTCTGTAACCTGTCTGGCTAGGACTTTTCCCTGTAACCCTAGGACCTGGCGACTATATAAGTCAGGCCTATGGGAGCCTTTAGGGCAGACAATCTCATGCAACCTAGTATCGATTTATACAACCTGGCACAGCGATCCTATCTCTGTAACCTTACCCCACATCTCTAAACATGCACTATGAGGACCCCTCCATGGCGTACTCGTCGGCAATACCACGACAGTTGGCGCCCGCCGTGGGGCAAGAGGCGCTTCAGGCTCTTCAGCGGGCGAGGACCAAGATCTTCGCGGGAATCGGTGAAACCTTCGCCATCAGTCGCGTTCTCTTAACATTCCGATCGTCCCTCCTGACGAGTTCTGGATCCCGACGAAGATGAACCCTACGCGGTGCTTGATCGTTCCTATCGGAGACATCCATCTCTTCATTGGCGAAACCGACTCGGGCACTAGTTCCCTAGGAGTCAGAAGAGCATCAATGTAGCATCCCAGTTGTCTAACTCCTGTAATGCTACATGTTATAATAATAAAAAGGGCCACTTCCAACATATAATTGTTGCATCATCATCATATCATGCTCATGTCATCATGTCACCTTGCATTTGAGCATCATATAAAACCCTTTCTTGTTTGGTTCTTATCTCATGTGCATAATTAATTGTAGTTGCCTCTTGATATTGTATTTGGTTCTTAATATATTGTTAAATGCCCAAGTTGAGTTGAGGGCATCTCTCTTATTGACTCCACCACCTTTTCTTTCACCACCTTATAATTCCACCATCCAATTAACATGGGCTTGGCATTTTATTTGAGTTATCTCTAGCTCATGTTGTTGGTTGGTTTCCACCCCTAATCCTTTGCTTGGCCTTTGCCCACCTTTTGGGAATGCATATGAATAATGCCATGTTAATATTATTGTTTTCACAAGGATAGTTGGGCATTAATTATTTTGCATGGGCCATGCAAGTGCCACCTTTTCTAGTATTTGGTTTTTACTTGAATTCTAAGTGGATCATCTTCCTTTGTTCATATCTTTGTTGGCTTGTAGTTTTTCCTTCACCATATCATCCATCTTTTTCCCCCTTTAGCTTAACCTCTTGTCCCCATGCTCCATGCACACATGTGCTCATGGGGCATGCAACCTAAAACCCTCCTTGTCTCTTGGATCTTGCTTGGCCAATGTTGGAGCATGCATGGACCAAAGAGCACCCCATCATCTCTTGATCATCTCTCTCTCCCTCTCCCTCTCTTTCTTGCCTTGATCTTGTAGGGATTGTTTTCAACATGCTTGAGCAAGTTAAGTACCACCATCTCTTTTCCCCCTCTTAGCAAAAACCCTATCATCTAACCATGCCATCTCCACTAAACAAAACCCTAAGCCACCCCCAAACCCCAAACTAGCTAAATCAAAACCCCACCTAGTCTATGCTAAACCAAAGTGCTCCCTCTCTCCCCTTCCCTCTAGCGTGCTGGCCCCATCCCACCATGTCCTAGCTACCTCTCTCTCTCCAACAAAGGCACACCTCACCCTAGCCCTAGCCCGAGCCGGCCCCTCTCCCTTCCCCTCTTTTCCTCTCCCTCAAGCCTCACCTCCCCACGACCCTGTGGCCACCACTGCCCCCCAGCCACGAGCTACCCAGTCCACCAGAAGCCACCCACCTGCCCTGCCTTGCCTGCCCTGGCCCATGCCATGCACGTGAGGGAGGTGCAAAAAGAGTCCGAAGCCACCTCCCCTCCCCCACGCAACCCCACCTCGCCTCCTCGTCCTTATATACCCCCAGCACCCTCCTGCCACCCCAGATCTGCGGTGCGCCTCTTCCCCTTCCTCCCCTAGCCATCCTTCTCTCCTCGACACACACCGCCAGTCTACCACCTGCCCCCGTCGATCTAGCCGGTGGCGTGCACGCTATGGTGTCGAGGAAGCCCCGTGGAGCCTCTGCGACGCCCCTGGACCGCGCCAACGAGGAGGAGAAGGCCTGCCCTGCCGCTGCATGCCGGAACGCCACCGAAAAACCCTAGCCAGCTGGGCCTCTGCCTCCCCGTCGCCCTGCTGCGCCCCGACCAGATCCGAGCCCACCGCCGAGCCCGCGGTGAGCACCCGAACCTCCCTGACACCTCCGCCCTCGCCGTAGCTCTCTGTGCACGCCGGACTTTGCGTCGAGCACTCTGGGTGCGTCGCGAGCGCGTGCGTCCTCTGCGTCGCCGCGTCGCGGGGAGCTTCACCTAGACGCTAAGCCCCTTCCTAGCACCAACCCCGAGCTACCGCAGCGGCTCCGCGTCCGCAAGCGCCCCCGGTCGCGGGTTCGATCCCCCTCCGTCGCGCCGCGCTGCTCTGTTCTTTTTCGGCCCAGGCAGAGGAAGAGAAACAGTGGCTGCGGGCACAGCTTTGCACAAAACCCCCTGGCCCCCTTTTTGCCCCAACCCGCGGTCCCTAGGAGCCCACCTGTCTGTGTCGCTGTAGTTTTGCAAAAAGGGTCCTGTGTTTTTCAAAACTCAACCCGCGGTCCCCCTGGTCTCCCAGCCACTGGCATGTGGGCCGCAAGTTCTGGCCCCACCTGTAAGTGTCTGTAGGTATGTTAGGCTGGGTGCAAAAAGTATTTTCTGCATGTCGGTTTAAAATTCAAACATATACAAATTATTTCAAAATTCAAATTCAATTCAGTTTCAAATAACTTTTCCATACTAAATCCAAATTTGACAAATAATATATGTTTGGATATCAGCAAAATGAGAGGATTCCAAATATGCCATCCATATTGCCTTTTGCACAATTAAAATTCCAAGTTTATTTAAATTACACTAATTGCCACTAGAATTTAAATAATTCATAACTTTTGTTTCCTAAATCCAAATTTAGCAAATGATGTGTCTAAAATGATCATCGTGAGACCTTTCTGTTTATCCTATCCATAACTTCAATTGCAGCATGCATCATATAAATATATAGTGAACAACAACTGTTATGGCAACAAAAGTGATTCCGAAACCCCATTAAAATGTTATTACTTGTCTTCCACACCTCACCATGCCATGCTACCTTACTTGCCATGTAAATTGTGCATCATTCATCATGGCATGATTGTTTGCTTGATGCATCTTATCCATATGCTTGTGCTCTATATTCATGTTGGCCTTGTTTGTTTGGTTTTTCTCGGATAGACCGGCGGGGTTATATCAAGAGAACCAGAGCACTACCAGATCCGTCCCTCGCTTAATCGAGTTGACAGGCAAGCACTTCCACATGCTTGCATACATACAGTACCTATTGCCTCTATCTTAATCTTGCATCATTGAGTCGCGATTGCATTAAATTGAATCCCAAGTATGCATAGCCTTTACTTTTAAGCCCCACCGAGCTTGTTCCTCCATCCCATGAGCCACTACTATAGGAGTTGTTTGAGCCATGCGAGTCGTAGAACAGCATGAGTAGGGTATGTGAGAGTCTGTTGGATAACGAGGTACCTAAACAACTTAACCTGAGTAGTATGGGAGAACTAATGAAAGTGGCACCGGTGAGCAACATCTGCTATTTGGTTTTTCCTGCTCACTTGTGTCCCGTAAGACCCCGAGTACTTGATTCCTGTTCCTTGATTTATCGCGCTATCCACATCCGGGAGGTATATGGGACCCCCCTGAGCCAGAGCTTGATTCCGTCGTATTTCTTGGGGCCACAAACTAGTTTGAGGTGTTTTTACTATCCTGTACTTATGCCATGCTACTTATGTATTTACGTTTGTGCGAGGAGCACACTGTACTGTTTAGGTAAGCGGAATGTTTTCGCGGTATCGACAGTCCCCGATTGGGGATCTGCTGTCGTTTACAGCCATTGACGCAAACCTTGAGTCCGTCTCGGAGCTTGCTTACTCCGTTGCGGGTGTACTTCAAGGGGTGGCCCCCTGAAATATTTCTGAATCCTGTGATTGTTCAGTCGTGAAAGCCTCGTTGGGTTTTGATTTGGTTTTTCCGAGGTTGATCGAGCGTGTGTTGCTATTGGTGCACCCCGGCCGGGTAAAACTTTCTGAAAGCCGTGTCCGCGGATATGGACGACTTGGAGCACAGTTTCTTGATCATAGACAAGCATAACTAAAGTACCGCTTTTAATCTGACTAAGTAATTTGACTAGTAACTAGTGCAACACTCATGGAATGGTTAATAAAATTGCCAACGGATGGGGGTTGTTCGTCCGCTTCCTTGTTGGTAGCGAGGAGGAGGATGGATCGATGAGATTACCATTATAATTGTTGTACTTAAGTCACGGACATCCGTCTATCATTGGTTAGGCGGATGGTTAGCGTTTATCTGAGAATTGCTAGGGTTTATCTTCGCTGCAATTCGTCACCCAGTTGTGTCCCCTTTAGAGGCATTAAGTCTTGCTGAGTACCCTTAGGGTCTCACACGATAAATTATTGGTTCAGATGGACAGGTACCTCCACAGGACGGATACTGGGTGGAAGAAGCCGAAGATGTGGGCAACGATCGTTCGGTGTAGAGATTCCGGGAACGGGGATCCGTGAGACCTGTAGTTGGGATGTGCTTATTCTCTATGGCATCTTATGCCGATTTGCTTCTTATCCGTACTCGGATTCTGTTTGCCGCTTCCGCATGATACTCTGATGTGTGTTGTATGAGGAGGTATCCTAAAATATAGATTTATCTAGGTCATTTGAATCTTGCCGTATGGCGTTGCTATATTTCCTTTCTTTCTAGATGGTATGGCTCTGATGTACTCTTGTATGGTGGCTTGCGTACATACCCACTTGTGTACGTAGTTGATCCCTTCGCCTGACGATTACGCCGCCCGTACATGTCCCGTTGAGAGGGTAGTGGTTGGGACGTCTGAAAGGACTACCAGTGATTGGCTTTTGGGGCCCCACCGTACTATTTCAACCACTACCACTCATCCAGGCTTGTATCTAGGAGCGTAATTCACCGAGGTAGTTACAATTGGTATCAGAGCCATCCCGACCTTCAGGGTTTCAGCCAAACGGTCGTTGTCAGTCTAGCAAATATTTTGGTAGTTATGTATATTAAGGAAAAACAAAACGCGAGAGTAGGACTGCTTCCACTTTTCTTCTTACCCTCCCACCCACCCTTTTCTGGTAAGGAAGTGCAACGTTTTCAATCCTCTTCTCCAGATTCAAACTAGGATTCACGTGTTCTGGGTTTCCGTAGTACCATAGGTTGTGTGTGTGTGTGTGTGTGTAATCCCTTGTCTACCTGTTGCATCCAAGTTGTTATCTTATCTACCTTTGGTTATCAACTGTTGGTACATTCCATACCGACAGGATTTTGCAAACCGACGCAATCTATCTTCCTCTTGTATCCGACGCTATCTTGTTTGGGGTGTTCGTTTCCGTAGTTACCAATCTTTAGGTTTCGTCGTGAGAAGAAGGGGTTGGGATATGTGTTCCACTTGTTCATGTGCGGAGTAATGATTTGAGTGCGGGATGGAGTCGCGACCATACCACTACTTATATCATTCGCTTTTGTATATTGAATCGGTAGAGTCACTAATCTTGATTCGTTAAGTAATTTTGCGCATCTATTGGTATTGTAATGCCGAAATTTGTGGAAAATTTTTCTTTGATATATTTGTGTACCACACTCCTTTTCAGTCGTGTGCGATACGCTTAATATCTTTAGGTGCTATGAACTTTGTTGATATTTTAATATCATCTCAGTAAATTGTATCCTTTAATATTGGTTAATTCCATCTTGGTACTATTTTGGATTATTATCATTCTCCATTATAGTACTGACTTGAGTTTTATATCAATGACAGGATGGCTCCCCACTTGGATGAGGAGGACATACCTCCGGGCTGGGCTCCGTTGTCAAACATTGCAAATGCTTTGGCAGCCATGGAAGAGAACCAGCGCTTTGAGGAGAGCGTCGGAAAAGCGAGTTTGCTCCACTTCCTCCACCTCCCAAGCGTGGAGACATCAAGAGCTTCCTCAAGTTCAACCCTCGTCGGTTTGATGTCGACCGACCTCTTGACGCGGATGATTGGCTGCGCGAGATCTCAAGGTTGCTCGAGGCTGCGATGTTCGAGCAGAGTGGGTCAAGTGTGCTACTCACCTTCTCAAGGGAGACCTTGCTCTTTGGTGGGAAAACTACTTGAAGGCAAGCTGCCTGGGTTCCAGCAACTTGGGAGAGGTTCACTGCAGCTTTCAAGGCAGTTTCTCTCGGAGATTATGATGGAAAGGATGAAGGAGGCTTTCCTCAACTTCAAGCGAGGAAATGATAACGTCAACACCTACATCAGAACTTCATGAACCTATCTCGCTATGGTGGTGATGAGGTGTCGATGACAAGAAGAAGAAAAGGTTCAGCAAGGGCTCAATGCGTCGATCAAGTATGCAATCACGCATGCAAGACGCAACCTTCTGGAACTGCACACAAGACCGCAAGAGGAGGCAAGCGGCAAGTGTTCGAGGTCCAAGAAACACAACAGGGATGCATCAAGCTCTGCAGTTATGGCAGCTCCTTCTAAGCGGCGTGTCTGGGTTCCTAACACCCACCGTCGCTCCCGGCTCCACCAAGACCTGCGAGTTTCACGTCAAGGCCACCAAACTTCACCACTGCGGCTCCGGGGCTACAACCACCACTACAGGCGCTGGCGGAGTCCCAGCTACTCGCTCCATGTCCGGTGGTGCCCTTTGTGTGGAGATCCTGGACATCAAAACTGGAACTGTCCAATGAAGAACAAAGCTCTCCCTCCACCCCCGCCAAGATCTGCAACAAGCTCTCCTTCGGTTTGTGCACCACCGCCTCGGGCTCTCAACATCAACACTAAGCCCGGGTCTGCGTTTGTGCGTGCCAACTGCGTCAATGCCTCCCAAGCTGAGCTCGCACCTGGAGTTGTGATGGGTATGCTTTCAGTTAACTCAGTTCCTGCACGAGTTCTCTTTGATTCTGGTGCATCGCATTCTTTCGTGTCTCACAAGTTTGCAAATGAAAATGAGTTAGCAATGGACCCTATCCTTAAGCAGTTAATGGTTCTTTCTCCTGGAGCAAATATGATAGCATCTAAGATCAGTCATGGCAATCTAATTGAGATTGGTGGTTCTTCATTCTTGGATTCTTTGATTGTTCTGGGCAACTCTGACATTGATGTCAACTTGGGCATGGATTGGTTGACAAAAATGCAAATGTGATTGATTGTCTTTGAACGCTCGGTGTCTCGAAGATCCTGAAGGCCATATAGTTTTTCTCCAAGTCGACTCCTGCTGTCCACTCTATTCCTTGGCGGCTCTGAATGATGATGCTATGGAAGCTATTCAGAGGGTACCGATGGTCCGTGAGTTCGGATGTCTTTCTGAAGAGTTGCGGGTATGCCTCCGGATCGCGAGGTTGAATTCGTGATTGAGCTTGAACTGGAGCTCCTATCTCCAAGGCCGTATAAAATGGGTCCTTCGAGTTGGCTGAACTCAAGCGACAACTTGATGAACAAGAGAAGTTGGGTTTCATTCAACATAGCACTTCTTCTTGGGGTAGCCAACAATCTTTGTGAAGAAGCGTGACAGAACCGATAGGCTATGTGTTGACTACCGGGCTCTCAATGCTAAAACCATCAAGAACAAATATCCTCTCCCACGGATAAATGATCTATTTGATCAGCTAGCAGGAGCTGTGGTGTTCTCTAAGCTGGACTTGAGAAGTGGTTATCACCAAATCAAAATTCAAAGAGGATGTGCCCAAAACAGCTTTCACCACCCGCTATGGCTGTATGAGTACACGGTCATGTCTTTCGGCCTCACCAGCCTTTGCTACCTTCTCGAGGCTGATGAACTCCGTTTCATGGAGTACTGGACAAGTTTGTTGTGGTATATCTGGATGACATTGGTCTATTCCAAGTCCAAGGAGGAGCATGAAGAACACTGCGGTGTGTCTGAACAAGCTTCGTGAGAACCGCTTGTATGCAAAGTTCTCTAAGTGTGAGTTTGGCTGCACTGAAGTAACATACTTGGGTCATGTTATCTCGCCAAGGGCATTGCACAACCGGAAACCGTGAAGACAATAGTTGAATGGCTTCCTCCTGCTAATGTCAAGGAAGTGCGGAGTTTTCTCGGCTAGCTATTGCCGTCGCTTTGTTCAGAACTTCAAGATAGCAAAGCCTCTTACCGATCTCCTCAAGAAAGGCAAGAAGTACCTGGACTCACCTTGCCAAGAAAGTTTTGAGACACTCAAAGAGAAGCTCACTTCCACACCGTCTTGGTTCCTCCAGATACATCTAAGCCTTTCCAGATATTCTGTGTG
Source organism: Avena longiglumis (assembly GCA_030063025.1). Classification (NCBI taxonomy): domain Eukaryota; kingdom Viridiplantae; phylum Streptophyta; class Magnoliopsida; order Poales; family Poaceae; genus Avena; species Avena longiglumis. Next base: position 436,958,019 of record CP125974.1, on the reverse strand, counting down.
GCGCCTCTTTGCAAGGATTGGGTGCGGTCCTTATGCAAGAGAGACAGTGGTTGCTTATGCCTCGTCGATTGAAGACGCATGAGATCAACTATCCCACACATGACCTTGAGCTAGCAAAGATTGTCTTTGCTTTGAAGCTATGGAGGCACTACTTGCTTGGTAACCGTTGTGAGATCTTCTCGGACCACAAGAGTTTGAAGTATATCTTCACTCAACCGGATCTCAACCTTCGGCAGAGAAGATGGATCGAAGCAATCAATGACTTTGATGTGACCATCAACTACACTCCAGGCAAAGCAAATGTCATGGCAGATGCGCTTAGCCGTAAAGCTTATGTAAACAACCTCATGGTGGAAGAGCAGCAACCTCTCTTATGCGAGGAATTCCGTCAGCTGAACCTGGAAATTGTGGAACAAGGGCATCTCCTGAACCTTCTGGCTACTCCTCTCTTGGAAGAACAGATTCGCTCTCGTCAGCTTGGTGATCCGCACACCAAAAAGCTCATCGCTAAGCTTGACCTTCCGAAGTACGAGTCCTTCCATGTTGATGATCAAGGCACGCTCTTCTTCGAACACCGGATGTTTGTTCCAAACTACCCGGGTCTGAGAGACCAAGTTCTCAAGGAGGCACATGATTCGGTTCTTTCTATCCATCCTGGCAGCACAAAGATGTACATGGACTTGAAAACACAATACTGGTGGCCTGGGTTGAAACGGTATTGTGCCAAGTATGTCTCAGAATGTGATGTCTGCCGCAGAGTCAAGGCTGTCCATCAGAAACCATTTGGTCTTCTACAGCCGTTGAAACCTCCGGAATGGAAATGGGAGAAAGTAGAGATGGACTTCATCACTGGCTTTTCCAAGGTCGCAGAAGGGCAACAATGCAATTTTTGTTGTCATCGACAGGCTTTCTAAAGTGGCTCATTTCTTCCCAGTCAAAGAAACAATTTCTGGAATTCAGTTGGCTGAGCTCTATATCAACAGAATTGTCTCTCTGTATGGGGTTCCACTGGAAATCAGTTCAGATCGTGGGAGCATCTTCACCTCAAAGTTCTGGGAGAGTTTCCAAAAAGCTTTGGGAACAGAGTTGAACTTCAGCACTGCTTACCACCCTCAGTCGCAAGGACAAGTGGAGAGGATCAATCAGATTCTGGAGGATATGCTTAGAGCTTGCGTCATCTCTTTTGGCATGAAGTGGGAGGAATGTCTTCCTTATGCTGAATTCTCCTACAACAACAGCTTCCAGAAGAGTCTGAAGATGGCACCATTCGAGGCTCTCTATGGTCGCAAGTGCAGAACTCCAATTGGTTGGTCAGGTGCAGGAGAAAGAATCTGGTTTGGCCCTGACATTGTGACTCAGGCAGAGGAGAAGGTGCATATCATTCTGGAGAACCTGAAGATTGCTCAGAGTCGTCAGAAGAGCAACTATGACAGGAAGCACACAGATATGGTATATGCCCCTGGTGATCTAGTCTACCTTCGTGTCACTCCCATGAGAGGAACACACCGATTCGGTATCAAAGGAAAGTTGGCACCTAGATACATCGGTCCTCTCAAGATACGTGGTAGAAGAGGAGAAGTTGCTTATGCCTTGGAGCTCCCGGAAAAACTCAAAGTCCATGATGTTTTCCACATCTCTCAGCTCAAGAAGTGCTTCAATGATCCCGGCAGGACCGTGGACCATGAGCTAATCGACCTCAAAGAAGATCTGTCTTATCAAGAACACCCCACCAAAATCCTTGAGACCGCAGAACGGAGGACTCGCAACAAGTCCATCCGGTTTTGCAAGGTGCAGTGGTCACACCATTCTGTTGATGAAGCCACATGGGAGCGTGAAGATGAACTCCGTGCCAACCATCCTTCTCTCTTTGTATCTTCTTCTTCTTCTTCCTAGAATCTCGGGGCGAGATTCCTGTTTAGTGGGGGAGAGTTGTAGCATCCCAGTTGTCTAACTCCTGTAATGCTACATGTTATAATAATAAAAAGGGCCACTTCCAACATATAATTGTTGCATCATCATCATATCATGCTCATGTCATCATGTCACCTTGCATTTGAGCATCATATAAAACCCTTTCTTGTTTGGTTCTTATATCATGTGCATAATTAATTGTAGTTGCCTCTTGATATTGTATTTGGTTCTTAATATATTGTTAAATGCCCAAGTTGAGTTGAGGGCATCTCTCTTATTGACTCCACCACCTTTTCTTTCACCACCTTATAATTCCACCATCCAATTAACATGGGCTTGGCATTTTATTTGAGTTATCTCTAGCTCATGTTGTTGGTTGGTTTCCACCCCTAATCCTTTGCTTGGCCTTTGCCCACCTTTTGGGAATGCATATGAATAATGCCATGTTAATATTATTGTTTTCACAAGGATAGTTGGGCATTAATTATTTTGCATGGGCCATGCAAGTGCCACCTTTTCTAGTATTTGGTTTTTACTTGAATTCTAAGTGGATCATCTTCCTTTGTTAATATCTTTGTTGGCTTGTAGTTTTTCCTTCACCATATCATCCATCTTTTTCCCCCTTTAGCTTAACCTCTTGTCCCCATGCTCCATGCACACACATGTGCTCATGGGGCATGCACAACCCTAAAACCCTCCTTGTCTCTTGGATCTTGCTTGGCCAATGTTGGAGCATGCATGGACCAAAGAGCACCCCATCATCTCTTGATCATCTCTCTCTCCCTCTCCCTCTCTTTCTTGCCTTGATCTTGTAGGGATTGTTTTCAACATGCTTGAGCAAGTTAAGTACCACCATCTCTTTTCCCCCTCTTAGCAAAAACCCTATCATCTAACCATGCCATCTCCACTAAACAAAACCCTAAGCCACCCCCAAACCCCAAACTAGCTAAATCAAAACCCCACCTAGTCTATGCTAAACCAAAGTGCTCCCTCTCTCCCCTTCCCTCTAGCGTGCTGGCCCCATCCCACCATGTCCTAGCTACCTCTCTCTCTCCAACAAAGGCACACCTCACCCTAGCCCTAGCCCGAGCCGGCCCCTCTCCCTTCCCCTCTTTTCCTCTCCCTCTAGCCTCACCTGCCCACGACCCCAGGGCCACCTGCCTGCCCCCTGGCCACGAGCTACCCCAGGTCCACCTGTAAGCCACCCACCTGCCCTGCCTTGCCTGCCCTGGCCCATGCCATGCACGTGAGGGAGGTGCAAAAAGAGGCCGAAGCCACCTCCCCTCCCCCACGCAACCCCACCTCGCCTCCTCGTCCTTATATACCCCCAGCACCCTCCTGCCACCCCAGATCTGCCAGGGCTGCGCCCTCTTCCCCCCTTCCTCCCCTAGCCATCCTTCTCTCCTCGACACACACCGCCAGTCTACCACCTGCCCCCGTCGATCTAGCCGGTGGCGTGCACGCTATGGTGTCGAGGAAGCCCCGTGGAGCCTCTGCGACGCCCCTGGACCGCGCCAACGAGGAGGAGAAGGCCTGCCCTGCCGCTGCATGCCGGAACGCCACCGAAAAACCCTAGCCCTGGGCTCGCCTCCCGTCGCCCTACGCCCGACCAGATCCGAGCCCACCACGAGCCATGGTGAGCACCAACCTCCTGACACCTCCGCCCTCGCCGTAGCTCTCTGTGCACGCCGGACTTTGCGTCGAGCACTCTGGGTGCGTCGCGAGCGCGTGCGTCCTCTGCGTCGCCGCGTCGCGGGGAGCTTCACCTAGACGCTAAGCCCTTCCTAGCACCAACCCCGAGCTACTTGGCTCGCGTCATAAGCGCCCGGTCATGGGTTCGATCCCCTCCGTCAAGGCCGCTCTTCTTTTCGGCCCAGGAGAGGAAAGCGATGGCTGCGGCAGCTTTGCACAAAACCCCCTGGCCCCCTTTTTGCCCCAACCCGCGGTCCCTAGGAGCCCACCTGTCTGTGTCGCTGTAGTTTTGCAAAAAGGGTCCTGTGTTTTTCAAAACTCAACCCGCGGTCCCCCTGGTCTCCCAGCCACTGGCGTGTGGGCCGCAAGTTCTGGCCCCACCTGTAAGTGTCTGTAGGTACGTTAGGCTGGGTGCAAAAAGTATTTTCTGCATGTCGGTTTAAAATTCAAACATATACAAATTATTTCAAAATTCAAATTCAATTCAGTTTCAAATAACTTTTCCATACTAAATCCAAATTTGACAAATAATATATGTTTGGATATCAGCAAAATGAGAGGATTCCAAATATGCCATCTATATTGCCTTTTGCACAATTAAAATTCCAAGTTTATTTAAATTACACTAATTGCCACTAGAATTTAAATAATTCATAACTTTTGTTTCCTAAATCCAAATTTAGCAAATGATGTGTCTAAAATGATCAGCTCGACGAGACCTTTCTGTTTATCCTATCCATAACTTCAATTGCAGCATGCATCATATAAATATATAGTGAACAACAACTGTTATGGCAACAAAAGTGATTCCGAAACCCCATTAAAATGTTATTACTTGTCTTCCACACCTCACCATGCCATGCTACCTTACTTGCCATGTAAATTGTGCATCATTCATCATGGCATGATTGTTTGCTTGACGCATCTTATCCATATGCTTGTGCTCTATATTCATGTTGGCCTTGTTTGTTTGGTTTTTCTCGGATAGACACTGAGCAGGGGTTATATCAAGAGAACCAGGAGCACTACCCAGATCCGTCCCTCGCTTCAACTGAGTTGACAGGCAAGCACTTCCACATGCTTGCATACATACAGTACCTATTGCCTCTATCTTAATCTTGCATCATTGAGTCGCGATTGCATTAAATTGAATCCCAAGTATGCATAGCCTTTACTTTTAAGCCCCACCGAGCTTGTTCCTCCATCCCATGAGCCACTACTATAGGAGTTGTTTGAGCCATGCGAGTCGTAGAACAGCATGAGTAGGGTATGTGAGAGTCTGTTGGATAACGAGGTACCTAAACAACTTAACCTGAGTAGTATGGGAGAACTAATGAAAGTGGCACCGGTGAGCAACATCTGCTATTTGGTTTTTCCTGCTCACTTGTGTCCTGTAAGACCCCGAGTACTTGATTCCTGTTCCTTGTTTTATCGCGCTATCCACATCCGGGATGTATATGGGACCCCGAGCGAGCTTGATTCCGTCAGATTTCTTGGGGCCACAAACTAGTTTGAGGTGTTTTTACTATCCTGTATGCCATGCTACTTATGTATTTACGTTTGTGCGAGGAGCACGCTGTCTTTATTTAGGTAAGCGGAATGTTTTCATGTATCGACAGTCCCGATTGGGATCTGCTGTCGTTCTGACCATTGACGCAAACCTTGAGTCCGTCTGAGCTTGCTTACTCCGTTCGGTGTGTACGTCAAGGGTGGCCCCTGAAATATTTGAATCTGTGATTGTTCAGTCGTGAAAGCCTCGTTGGGTTTTGATTTGGTTTTTCCGAGGTTGATCGAGCGTGTGTTGCTATTGGTGCACCCCGGCCGGGTAAAACTTTCTGAAAGCCGTGTCCGCGGATATGGACGACTTGGAGCACAGTTTCTTGATCATAGACAAGCATAACTAAAGTACCGCTTTTAATCTGACTAAGTAATTTGACTAGTAACTAGTGCAACACTCATGGAATGGTTAATAAAATTGCCAACGGATGGGGGGTTGTTCGTCCGCTTCCTTGTTGGTAAGCAGGGAGGAGGATGGATCTGATGAGATTACCATTATAACTGTTGTACTTAAGTCACGGACATCCGTCTATCATTGGTTAGGCGGATGGTTAGCGTTTATCTGTAGAATTGCTAGGGTTTATCTTTCGCTGCAATTGCGTCACCCCAGGTTGTGTCCCCTTTAGAGGCATTAAGTCTTGCTGAGTACCCTTAGGGTCTCACACGATAAATTATTGGTTCAGATGGACAGGTACCTCCACAGGACGGATACTGGGTGGAAGAAGCCGAAGATGTGGGCAACGATCGTTCGGTGTAGAGATTCCGGGAACGGGGATCCGTGAGACCTGTAGTTGGGATGTGCTTATTCTCTATGGCATCTTATGCCGATTTGCTTCTTATCCGTACTCGGATTCTGTTTGCCGCTTCCGCATGATACTCTGATGTGTGTTGTATGAGGAAGTATCCTAAAATATAGATTTATCTAGGTCATTTGAATCTTGCCGTATGGCGTTGCTATATTTCCTTTCTTTCTAGATGGTATGGCTCTGATGTACTCTTGTATGGTGGCTTGCGTACATACCCACTTGTGTACGTAGTTGATCCCTTCGCCTGCCGATTACGCCACCCGTACAGGTCCCGTTGAGAGGGTAGTGGTTGGGACGTCTGAAAGGACTACCAGTGAGTGGCTTTTGGGGCCCCACCGTACTATTTCAACCACTACCACTCATCCAGGCTTGTATCCAGGAGCGTAATTCACCGAGGTATCTACAATCTAGGCCCGCGTAGACTGCCTACGGGCAGGATACATTCGCGGAAGGATCGATGTCGGATCTCTCTTTGGAGTTTGCCGGCAAAGATCAGAAAAATTCAAGGCCCGCGCGGACCGCCTACGGGCAGGATACGTTCGCGGAAGGATGGATGTTGGATCTCTCTTAGCAGTTTGCCGGCAAATATCGGAAAAATTCAAGGCCCACCCAAACCGCCCCTATGCAGGATATAAAGGTGGAAGATCACTGCAAATCCGCCGGCTTCGCCCGTGCGTCTGGACAGCAGAGATCCAAGTTCGTCGGCGTGGTTACCATCTTCGATCCGCATATGCGCGAGAGAAAGAGCGAAAAGCGATTACACCAGATGATGGCTCGCACGAGCCAATCTGGCCCATTACCCCTTTATAATGCTTTGTATCACTTCGTGGAAGGACTGGACCGCGACACGCTTCTCCGACATTCTTTAAGACGGCAGCAGGCAACAGGAAGCATTACCCTCGAAGAGATGGTGAGCAACGTAAACAACTACATGGAAGCTGACGCAGCAGCCCAGATGGAGCTTGCACTCAGAGACGGAGAACCTCCGATTCAGCAGCCGCCACCACCGCCTCCCGCCGCCATCGTCGCAGCAGCACTACCACCTCCAGTCATCATCGCAGCCGTTGCACCTCCACCGCCTGTCATCGAGGAAGTTCTGGCACCATCCGACTCTGTCATTGACGCGCTTTATGCTGATTTCAGTGCAGATTCAGAGGAGATAGATTTCAGTCTAGAAGATCTAGACTCCGCTATGCAGGAGATGGAGGAGGAGTACTCACGCGACGAGCAAGCAAACAATGTCGTCATGTCTCGAGTGGTGTTTGTCACCATTGGGACGGCGATGAATGAAGATCAACCCGGAGGAGCTCCGCATATAGCACTGGAAAAGGGGAAGGGGCCACTTATTGCTGCTGACGATGATCGCGCAAAATTCATGCCTCCTCCGCCTAACCCAGTGCAGAAGCCGCAGGAACTCGGCACCGGCCCGAGCAACAGCAACACCGCAAACTTTCCGGCTCCAGCATCTACGTCTGCAGCAGCCCAAGTTACTCTAGCTGATAGAGTGATGTACGACAATCTCCTCGTCGAGCCATTGACCGTTGCTCATATCCGGAACGTGACCCAGCTTGACGAGAAGCGCCAGCAGCTACTGGAGGAAGCGCAGGCCATCGCGGAGAAAGGTTCTAAGCTAGATCAAGATCTGGTCAACACGCAGAAGTCCATAGAGAAAGCTAGAGCAATGGAGGCCGAGTACAAGACTGTACTGCAACAGCAGAAGGCTAAGAAAGCCCCGGCTCGCGTCATCAACGATCCTGGTGTACAGCGCAACCTAGGATGGGCTCCCTCGAAGCCGGCACAAGCCAAGCCATACATTGACAGTGAAGGCAAGCAGGTGATGCCCACCCCACTCCTTAACCTCGCCATTGCCAAGACCCTTCTGGAGGAGGATAGATCGCCTGAGGCAGTGGAACAGGTCTATGACCTAGTGGCCAAGGCGGTGAAGCAGCAGGAAAAGGCCACCTCTCAGAGGCTCGAGTCTGACCCAGCTCTCTGCCAATCTAGCCAGTACAAGCCGCCAAGGGACAGATCTCCTCTTGATGTCGGGTCCCAGACAGGTTAATCAGAACGAAGACGGAGGGATGCGCGCAATAGGAAGGATGCTATCCCCATATCCTCCGACCACGGAGAAAATGCCCGACCTCGTCGCCCATCGCCATCGCCCCGGTCCCCCCGACATCGCGAAAATTACAAGACTCACCATCGTACGGATATGCCCGCACCAAAGCAGTGTGGCATCGTCATCCGCGATAACGCAGAGCAGACCCATCATGACGGAGAGCGCAACCAAGGACACAAAAGCAGGTCGCGCCATGACCCTCCGCGTCCGACAAGCAACTGTGACAGGCGTGAGGCGTCGTAGGAGGGTAACAACAAGAAGGCTAACCCACCGCCACCTCCGCTTCCGTCACCACCTAGTAGTCACCATGGCGGAGGAGGCCCGCGTCATTCATGCAGCCCATCCCCTGTTGACAAGAAGAAGAAGAACCCAGAGCCGTACGACACACGTTCGCGGATCGATAAGATCCACGAGGCCCGGGAAGGACCATACCTGGGACCACGTTGCTTTGGACCTGCAATACGGTCCGCAACTTACCCCAAAGGTTTCCGGATTGACAAGACCATCAAGCCCTATGACGGCATCGCCAAGCCAGCCACATGGTTGCAGGACTACGACAATGCGGTGGAGATTGCCGGAGGCAACCCCAACGTCGATGTCAAGTACCTCCCATTAATGTTGGCGGGCACGGCTCGTCAATGGATCGACGACTTGCCTGAGAAATCCATCTACAACTGGTTGGACATGCAAGAAGCGTTCATCAAGAACTTTGAGGGTACATACAAGCGTCCCTGCACTATGGGCGATCTACAGCGGTGCATGCAAGAGAAGGACGAGACAGCTCGCACCTACCTCTCCCGCTGGCTAGATATGAAGAATTCCTGCGCAGGAGTGCACGCTCAAACCGCCATGGCCGCCTTCATCGACGGGTTGGTAAGAGGCACGTTGCTCCGACATAAGCTGAAGCGCTTGTAGGACAATCACCAGCTTGACTTGAACCAGATGATTCAGTTGGCTAGTGAGTTCGCAGCTGCCGACGACGATGCTCGCGGCTCCTTGCCGGCAACAGCCGTTCCAACTCAAGCTCGGAGGAACAGCAGTACAAAATGAAAAACCGCTCTAGAAGAAAAGCAATCTACCGACATGGTCTCTATGACTTTTGCAGGACGAGGTGATGGCAGACAATGTGGCAGAGGAAGGGGAGCTGGCCATAGGAAGCAACGAGGAAGTGAAACAACCTCAGCGTCGCTCCGCATTCCCCAAACCTACGAGGAGTACCGCGATATGACGTGCCTCGTACACTTCGACGCCAACGGCAAGGCCACCCATACCAATCGACACTCCAAGTTTGTCAACGACCTCAAGGAAGACCCGGAGTCCGGCTACAAGCGAAGTCGGAAGAACAGAACGCGAGGCAAGGGCAAGGGGAAGAACAAGAAGGATGAGTCCAAGTATTCAAGTGATATGGACGAAGACGTTGACCCCAAGCACGCCGCCAAGAGTGACGACAAGGGCAAGAACCCCTTCGCAAAGAAGGCCCCAGTCTACCACACTTTCCTTGGCACCCCCACCGTCCGACAACAGAAGACCTCTCTGAGGATCCTGATGGCCACTCTTCCCCCAGTTCCCCAGTACCTGCGCTGGTCGGAGGTTCCAATAACTTGGGACAGGACGGACCACCCAGACCTCGTACCTATGGAGAACCAGTACGCCATGGTCATCAACCCCTTGATTGACGGCGTGGAGTTCACCACGTGTATGGTGGATAGTGGAAGCAACATCAACATCATGTACCTGGATACACTACAGAAGATGAACTTGATGGAGGCAAACCTAAGGCGGACCAACACCATCTTCCACGACGTAGTTCCTGGTCGGGAGGCTCGGTCCCTTGGGTGCATCACACTTCAGGTTGCCTTTGGCGACGTTAACAATTACCGCCAAGAGCACATGACCTTCGAGGTGGTCCCCTTCAAGAGCGTGTACCACGTCATATTCAGCCGCGACATATTCCACACATTCATGGCCAAGCCATGCTTCGTCTACAACAAACTAAGATACCCGGACCAAACAGTGTCATCACCGTATCCGGAAACTTGACCAAGGCAAGGGACTGCGAGATCAATGAAGCAGCTGTTGCAGAAGCTGTCCTCTACAGTGAAGAATTCAAAGAGATCCAGAGCAAGATCAATGACTCAGAGATTCCCGCGTCGAAGAAACAGATCTCCGACTCCGCTCCCGCGTTCAAGGCTGCCATCGAGACCAAGCCGGTGGAACTTGTGGTAGGCAATGCCTCCAAGGTCACCGCTATTGGGACGATCCTGGATCCCAAATAGGAAAACACGCTCATCGAGTTCCTCCGTGAGAATAAGGACATCTTTGCCTGGCAACCTGCCTACATGAAAGGTGTACCTAGGGAACTTGCCGAGCACAGCTTAAACATTGATCCAAAATGTAGACCAGTGAAACAACCTCTACGACGCTTTGGAGATGAGAAGAGACGCGCCATTGGAAAAGAGATAGCTAGGTTATTTAAAGCTAGATTTATCCGAGAAGTCCTTCACACCCAATGGGTGGCCAATCCTGTACTTGTCCCCAAAAAGGGAACCAATGAATTAAGAATGTGCGTTGATTACACCGGCTTGAACAAAGCATGTACCAAAGATCCGTTTGCTTTGCCTCGCATTGACCAAGTCATTGACTCGACAGCTGGCTCGAAGCTTTTGTGTTTTCTCGATGCATACTCAGGATACAACCAGATCAAGATGAGGAAGTCAGACCAATTGGCCACTTCGTTCACTACCCCATACGGCACGTTTTGCTATGTCACGATGCCCTTTGGGCTGAAAAACGTAGGTGCTACGTACCAGCAGACAATGCAACGTTGCCTCCATGACCAAATTCAAGCCCTTTGGGCTTTGGGCTGAAAAACGTATATGGATCAGAAGCCATCCTGCCTTCCGACATCCTTCACGATGCACCAAGAGTTGTTGCCTACGACGAAGATGACGCTGAAGAATCCAGACGCCTAGATGTGGACCTTCTCAAGGAGGAGCGCGTTTTGGCATGCCAAAGATCCGCCATCTACCAGCAGAAGCTACGCAGCTACCGTAGTCACCGTGTTCGGCATTGCTTGTTTAAAGAGGGGGATTTGGTGCTCCGACTTAAGCAGAAGAAGTCACACAAATTATCCCCGCCATGGGAAGGACCATTCATCATAAGCAAGGCGCTACTCAATGGGTCTTACTACCTCGTTGACAATCGTGAACTGAAGGATAGACCCAACGAGGATCATAAGCGTAAGCGACATGACCTGGATGATGACTACCCGGAGCTTGATCGGCCATGGAACATAGCACAGCTACGTCCTTTCTACACTTAGCATTTTTTATCTAATTGTGTACCTCTTATATGATTAATGAAATAAATCTCTCTGGTTCACTCATATTTGTGAGTCTTTTACCTCCTTTAGTGTTCATTTTTGGATCATGTAAAACCTTTATGCACAAGCTTTGCGTTTGCACTTGTGAAAATTCCGCCTACGGGCGTTAGCTTAAGTTTTCTGGTCTACACGTTCTTTGTCGTTTTTATGTGGATTCTGGAGTAGTGACTTTTGGCACTTATTGTCGGCAATTTTGTGCTCAGGTTATTGATGGTGACATTGGGCATCATCACCTAAGCGCATGGTTTCGACAACGAGCCTTCCGACTCACGAAAATTCAAGCATAAGAACCAAAGTAATGGATAAGCCAGCACTTGCCAACACAATGGTTGTTTATTTCCTGCTTCTTAAGAACTAGTTTCCAACGAGCCAAGGATTGTTTCTCTTGTTGGAGGATCTTGTACGCCTTGCTATGGCGGTGATTCTGCTCATCGGCAGCTCGCTTCTGATCTTTTAAGATCGCGATATCCTCCTTCAAGCGATTGATTTCCTCAGCGGCGGAGTCCTGCAAGGCCATCATTGACTCTTCATGCATTTTTAGCATGTCTTCTCTCTCCTTCTTAAGGATCTTGTTCTCCCTATCCAGCTGCTGAATGTGCTTGGATTGCTCGACAATGCCTGGCCTTGGCAACATGTTCTGCAAGTCGGAGAAAGTAAAGTACACAGTAAGTACTCAGAGAATATAGGCACAAAACCAAGACGAAATGCGCAAAAAAGAAAACAGACTCTTGTTTTTGATGATCTGTTCCTTCAAGATGGCAGTTTTACCCTTTTCGGCTTCAAGATCTACGCGCATATTCTCGTTCTGTGGAAAAAATGACAAAGTTAAAACGTTGTTTGGTCTGCCTGGAGCACCTAGCTGGAAATTTTCCACCTAGATGCTCGGGGGCTACAACGAGAGTTTTTGACTTAACAATATGCTTAGCTTTCTTTAAGAATCTAGTCGGAACTAATTCAATTACAACTAGAAGCTTGGGGGCTACAGTATAAAGTTTTTAACTCGGACATATGCTTATCTTTCTTTGAGCATCTAGTCGGAACTAATTCAGTTTCAACTAGAAGCTTGGGGGCTACAATATTGAAATTTATAAACACTGCGTATGCTACTCTTAAAGCATCTAGTCGGAATAATTCATTCCATCTAAATGCTTGGGGGCTACAGTGAAAAGTTTTCTAGCTTAGTCACTCTTAGAGCATCTAGACGCAAAAGTCTATGATTTTCCGTCTACATCCTCGGGGGCTACAGTGGGATACTCATGTGAAATACGAAAGGCAAATAAAAATTACAAGTGCAATGATCTTGAGGTTTGTAGCGCTCTTGGCCAGCAGCTTGCCAAAGGAGATGCTGTTTCCTCGCAAGATGTCTGCTTGGCGGAGGAGCTCCTCAAGACCGCATGTCGCAGATGTCGGTGCTGCTCCAGGAACCAGAGTTGTGCTACTCGGTGTAAGTGCCGGGTAGACTATCTTTGGGAACTCAAATGGTTTCTGGGGAGCAAGGGCGCCGCCTTCGGCAGAAGTACCAGCTTCCACCACCGCCTTGCCGCCACTGATGGCATCCTTAGTCGGAGCTTCAACCATTTGTTGGGCGGTCCTTCCCTGCGTCGCCTGCTTGCCGACGACTGCAACCTCGGTAGAAGCACCTGAGTCCACTTCCATGTCGGAAGGGCCAGATGCCTCCTTAGCTTGTGAGCTCGTCGGGGCAGACGAGGGCTTGACGGCAGGAGTAGTAGGGGCGATAGCGGGGGAGGCATCACGATGCAGCATGTCTTTGATATTTCGAGAAGCCCCCAAAGTTTTGGAGGTCTTCTTAAGGCTGGTCGTGGCTTTCTTCCTGAAACGTGCAAAATGCATAAGTACAGGAACAAGACAGATAAATAGACAATGTCGGAGAATGAGAAGCTTACACAAGTGGGGGTTCTTTGGCAAAGGGGATCCCAGTAATTCTTCTCTTTTCCACCTCCAGGGTGGCGGTAGTATTTTTGGAGGCTCCACCCTCCGTCTTCTTCTTCTTGCCTCCGTCGGCAGCGTCAGAGGTGGAGCTCTTCCGCTTTCGCGCCAACGGAACCTCGTCGTCGGACACGACCGTGACTTCCTTCATCTTTGGATCATAGATTTGAGGATCCATACTCATCTCATCTATGTCTCTAAGCTGTTAAGTAAGAAATCACCGTGTTAGATAATATGATATTTGCAAGACGGAAGAACTGGAGTATATGTCATAAACGGAAAATAAAAACTTACCTTTGGGCACTTGCCGTCTACGAACATGTCGTAGGTGATGGTGAAGCCACGCTTCTTATCCTTCACCTTGACGATGTCCTTAAGGCGGAGCTTGACGGAGTCGCTCGAGAAGTTGTCCACGGAGATGCGGAGACTATCCCTTCTATCGCTGGTATACTCGTGCATGAGCTTCGCGCGGTGCTGCAGAGGTTGGATTTGCCTGATGAACCAGCACATGGCTAGGTCCAATCCGGTCAAACCCGTCTCTACGAATCACCCTATCCGCCTTATGGCGCGAGAGGCTTCAATGTCGGAGGGAAGGGAGGCCTGGGATCTCCATGACGAGGCTTTAGCGGCGGCTCCGTCAACGAAGTCCGGGTACGTAACTTGTCGGCCAGTCAGAGGGATGTCTGGGCCGTAAAACTACGTCCATTGCCAATTCTTGCAGGACTCGTGGCCGACGATGTCGGGGAACCGCCGGCCAGGTCGAATCTTGAAGCTTATGGTGCCACAGTTCCTAAGCTCTTCCTTGCTATGTCCGACTTCACATTTGACGGTGAAGAAGTACACAAAAAGGTCTAACCTAGGCCTTATCCCTAAGTATCACTCGCAAAGTGTCGCGTAGTTACTAAGCACTAAGATACTATTGGGGGAAAGGTTCTGGGTCTGGACTCTATAATGGTTCAAGACGGAGAGGAACAAGTTGGAGATGGGCAGGGAGACGCCGCGTACCAGTTGAGCTTTGCGGTACACCTTTTCTCTGGCTTGGGGAGAAGGTGCCACCTCGCCGGCCGGCGCCGCCCTCTAGGCAAGTCCCTCCGTCGCGGGGAGGTAGCCTTCGGCGACCATCTCTTGGATATCACGGTCAGTGATATCCGAGCCGTGTCAGTCGCCCTTGTGCGAGTCTGGTTCTTCCTCCAGTGGCTCTAGCGCCGCCAAATTTAGGTCACCGCCGGTGGACTCGATCACCGCCTATGCGGGGATGACCAAACCCTCTGGGGGCACGACGACGGAGCTCGCCGACTTCGTCGCAGCTTCGCTGGATGCCGCCATTGATGGAGAAGTGCTGCTGCTGGCCATGGAGTGAGATGGGGTGCGACTGGTGCAGATTGGAGCTAGGGTTTTTTCGAGAGTTCTCGCGGAGAGCTCGAGGAGGCACGCGACTGGAGGAAGAAGATGATGCGAGGAGAATGAGGTAAAAAGTGGAAAATTTCCCACGGTTACTATTTATCATCCTCAACGTCAAGATTCGTGCAGCTTAATCGGACGGTTGCCGCGTAGGCAAAGTGTTCGCGAGAGTGCGCGGAAATTTCGCCACGTCTCCAACCGTCGCCGCCAACGGTTCATATCGCTCGCGCGGGAAAATTGGACATGACTGCGTTCTCTGCATGTGTGAGTTACGAGGCGTCGTTGACCTAAGCCTACGTCATCCTAGCTGACATGGGCAGATGAGCCGTCGCATCGAAGATTTCGACATAGACGGATCCAATCCGGCTATGAAAGAGTACGATGGAAGATTCAGCATTTCTCCGACTTACAAGTTGAAGACAGAGAAAACTTTGCAGGGTTCTTTGGGAGGATTACAAGATATTGCTTGACGATTTGCTGACATCCAACTAGACGGAGCATTCATCTAAAAAGGCAAGACGGCGCAAGTTCTCGGAGTTCTCCGGGGGCTACTGTTGGGGATATGCTATATGGGTATCCTCATAGCATGTCACTTATCCGGATAACCCGGGTGGCCCATAGTCGGTAGCATGGTCCAGAAGGGAGGCCCATGCCGGATAAAGGAAGGCTACGGTGGAGTCACCAACGTACCCGGAGCCTTGGAGTGCAAGATACACAAGACTAGTAATAGACGGTGTAGGACTCTGTAACCTGTCCGGCTAGGACTTTTCCCTGTAATCCTAGGACCTGGCGACTATATAAGTTGGGCCTATGGGAGCCTTTAGGGCAGACAATCTCATGCAACCTAGTATCGATTTATACAACCTGGCACAGCGATCCTATCTCTGTAACTCGGCGTATTGCCCTTATAGTGATTTATAGCAGGAGTAGGATTCCGCCACCATTGTGGGATCTGAACATGGGTAAGCTGTGTTACCTCGTACCCATCAACCGTCCGCCTTACCCCACGTCTCTAAACACGCACTATGAGGACCCCTCCATGGCGTACTCGTTGGCAATACCACGACAACAATGACGACATCGTCGCCCTTCTTATTCTTCGCGCCCTTAGCGGGCGCCTCGCCGTCATTGCCCTTCCTCTTCTTCAAGGGATTGGCCTCCTCCCCTCAGGCGTCTACTGGTACCTTGGCCATCGAAGGGTGACCAATATTCTTCACGCCAGTCCTGTAAAAGAAACGATCAGCGACTCAGACAACATCTATAAACTATTTATCCAAGTCGACACGGCAAGCACTCACCTGGCGAATGGGATATAACGTAGGCTGGTGCGGATGTGCGCTGGCTTCTCCAATTCTAGGCCTAGCTTGCGGCTGATGCCTGTCTCGAACAGGATTGGAGCCCATTTCATCGAGGCCTTCTTTGACCACAAGGCCGTGGCAGCAGGAAGTTCCGCTCCGGTCGACACGGCTGCCTCCATCGACGACGAGGCCTCCATGATTGCAGAAGCCCCGATGCCCGTGACTGCCGAGAATGGATGAGGAATCGACGCCAGAGGCATTTCGTCGCCTTCTTTGACGCCTCGACCCCAGCGTCATCAGCTGCGCTAGTCGCCTCGGAGCTAGTCGCCGACCGAGGCAGAGAAACCGCTCTTGGTGCCTTCCTCTTCTTTGGTGATTTCTTGTTCGACATCATGGCCACATGCCACGAACTGGGTTCGTGGGCGTCACCTTCACCTCTGTTGTGACCCTCGAGGCTCTTGCTGGCCTCGAGCTCGTGTTGCTGCTGCCCGCGAGTTTTCTGAACTACGGGTGCGGCGACCTCCACGGCTTCATCATCATCGTCATTGTCATCGTCATCATCGTAATTGGAGGAGGACTCACTCTCGTCCCCTTTGACCTCTTCCTAGATCTTGTTGTCGGCGGGAGGGAGCCATCCCTCCACAACTTGGAATAGCTGAAATAATGACACATGTTAGCGAACTACGACTGCATTTCTGCGACTGCGAAAATAAGCAAGGTACAACAGACTCACCGTTGGCGCCTTGCGCATCACGGTGTATGGGGCGATCCCGGCCTTCGGATCATTGTACTCCGTGTCTGCGATCTTCTTCAACGCGGAGGCATAGTCGTCAGCCTTCCACTCGGTGTTGCAGGCCTTGGTCCCGTCATCCTTGCCGGTGTACTCATACATCCAGTGGGAGCGGCTGGCAGCGGCACCAGTCGTCGCCTCAGCCAACAATTGTATAAATTGATGGTATCGAGCCCATCTTTCTTGAGCTGACGGATGGTCATCAGCATTTCGTCCACCACCATCCTCTATTCCTGCGGGATCTTGGCAACCTGCAGCCGGCTTGGCTCGGTTTGCTCGGTGGAGTATGCCGTGAGTGCCACCTCTCCATTCGGTGTCGACTCCCTAACGTAGAACCAATGCCTTTTCCATTCGCTTGCCGCCTTCTTCGGTAGCATGAGGTCAAGGAAGGAGGCCTTGGACTCCAGCTAGAAAGTGTGGCCGCCTACCACCAGCATCGGGCCGCCTGCCTCGTCAAAACTAATCCGCCCGTGGAACAACTCCTGCCACAGGGAAAGTATGGGTGGCAGCCCAAGTAGCACTCGCGGAACGCCACGAAAATGGCGAGCTACTCGATGCTATGAGGCCCCAGATATGACGAGTGGATGCCGTAGTAGGCGCAGAATCGTCAAAAGAAGAGCGAGGTGGGGAATCTGAGCCCCCTCTCGAGATGGCTGGTGAAACAAATAAACTCGCCGGCGCGCGGATCTGGATCCACCTCCCAGGCCGTAGGGACTCGCCATCTTTCGGCGCAAAGAATCCCTGCGTCCTAGAAGGACTTCAGTGTCGCCCTAGTGCACTTGGATTTCCCCCACAGCTCCTTCGGAGGCGCCATCAGATCGAGGATTTTGGCTCGCTGGATCGCTTTGGAGGTTCTGGAGGCAAAATGGGACACATAAGGGCACGCGAAATTGGAGGAAATGAGAAGAGTATAAAGGAAATATGCCCTAGAGGCAATCATAGAGATGATTATATTTCATATGTATCCATGAGTTATTGTAATGTTCCTTAAATATCCATATCAGGCAACTTGTATTGATTGGCAATTATGTGAATTGTTTGTGAAACTCTTTACTTGTATGGTTATTTAAGAGTTGTCCCTAGTCGGAGTTCATGTGAGGACACACGTGAATACTAGACTAGCACATCGATTGGTTGATGACTATGTTTCGTAAGTCATAGACATGGAGATGTCAAACCAATGATGTGGACACATGTTATGAACAGGGGGTTGGACTGACCCAACCTGAGACTGACAATTAGTTGCAGCTCTCTCTCTACACATCGTGTATGTTTTGTCCTTAGACCTGAGATTGTCGCATGTACTTGAGATGTGGATCAACCTACTTTGGGGCTATCAAACGATGCACCATAACTGGGTAGTTATAAAGGTAGCTTTCGGGTTTGTCCTGAAGCATGCTGCAAGGCATGGTCAATCAAGATGGGATTTGCCCCTCTCTAATTGAGAGAGATATCTTTGGGCCCCTCGAGTGATCGGATCCAGAAATGCATGGCCGTGCTATATATGGTTAAGAGTTAACCTAGTAAAGGGATTCCGAATCACGGTATCGAGAAAGAGAGGTCGGCTTGGAGCTAGACCAAATATCGTGAGGCAAAAGTAAAGACATGTACTAAACTTTGTGATGGTTCGTCCCATATGATCTTTGTATGCTTTTAGGAGTTGGCACGTCTTGCTAGAGGCCGCTACCAACTATTGATAGAATAAGTGTATTCGTGTCATGTCTATACGCATATGAACCTATAGGGTCACATACTTAAGGGGATGGCAGCCTAATGAGGATTGGATCCGAATTAGACCAGGTTTAGGCTACTAATGTAGAAGCCCACTACGGATGCATATATAAGAGAGGGTGGGGCGAGCTGGCCAGGGTTAGACTAGAGATCATTCCACCCAGCCGCCACTCCTCACGCTTGTGTCATGCGCACGGACCTAGCAGTCCGGCGTCTGACGCTTCCACCCTGTACGTGTGGATACCTCGAAGGCGTTGCATCTGTAGCGTTTGGACGAGCCGCGCAAGGGGAGCTGCTCGTGGGAAGAGAACAAGGAGGAGACGTAGATCGTCTGCACTGCCTCTACGCGCTTCATCAATTCCGCAACTGCGCGTCTAGTGGTAATCCCGTGATCTATGACAACAGTATTCCTGGTTTACACGGTAGAAAATTTTGATTTGCCCTAGTGTAGCCTACCCGTATCTCTTCAGTGGTATCAGAGCCGATGTTGTTCAGTTATAGGTTCGGGATGTTTGCATATGGTGATATGCATATTGATATGAATGATGTGATCGTTTATATGGCGGTGGTTCAGGATTGATCTATGATTTTGCTTTCCATGATCGTGATTCTGAGGTTGTCGAACGACTTACCCCTACGGTCGGTTTCCGCCATCGGCGTAGACAGTGACACATAAATCCTGTTGAATCACGCGAAGATCAATATGATTGATTGAACTGGAACCTAGATCTAAAATCGTTGTACCGTTATTAAAGGAGTTTGATTAGATCGGAACGACAGACGGTTTATGGTAAATTTGATTTGCCGATCAAAATCCTTAAAGAAAATTGTGTAGATTCGATCTCTCCTTCGAACCCCGCAGGGGGAGACCCCCTCGACCCCCCTTAAGCGTAGCCCGTTTTATATCTCGTTAAGGTAACTAGGTGCTGCGATGTCACATGATCCGGTAGAATGCGATTATATGCATAACTTGTTTTTGCAGGATGTATGTGATCAGTATGGCCCATATATGTATGTGATGCATGTATGAAAAATTTCATGACCTGCATGTCATGAGTAGGGCAACACGGCTGGAGCCATATGTGTTGTCATTTAATGTAATGGCCTGCGTGCCAACTTGTGATGATCCAAATTCTATGTAATTTTGATTACTAGCTGTTAGGAGTAATAGCTTGTATTAGTTCTTGGAGGACTCATCACTTGGAAGATGGCTCACATGGAACATGAAGATGGAGATCATCATGGTGGACAGGTTCTATGGCGATGGAGATCACCATGAGAAAATGGGCCATACTGTGTCACATTTATGTGAATGCTATTCTTATGCGTTTTACTATTATGCATGCTTAGATGATAGAAGTAGAACGATCCCTCTGAAAGTTTAAGTTAAACCGTGCCCTCCCAACCAAACCTTGCACCATCCTATGCCATGTACAATCGTTGGTAGGCCTATGAAATTAGGGTGCCGCGGTTTTCCTTGGCTGGATGGGTATGTATCGGATACCTACACGCATAAGGGTTGGTGAGCTTGACAAGGTCGTCTTAACAGTTAAGGACCTTGGGGCATAAAGGTTTGGCGCCTAGTTTTGACATAGAGATTTCACCCAACAACAAGAGTCATATGTGATATGATTAGCAAGTGTTGCTTACCGATTTACCTTGTCTTCTAGCAGTGATGCTAAATCTCACTAGTCGACTTGTTAATTGTGGATCTTGAATCACTTAGTATCAATAAAGGGATATTGATTTAAGTGCGAGTATATGCTATTAAATTGTTTAATATGTTTTACTCTTTCATGGTTACATGGCTTAGTATTTTGCATGTTTTCTGTTGTAGATCAATGGCACCGAACGCTGCATAACCTTTTTCTTTGCGTTCGATTCTTGACAAAGATAAACTTAATGGAACAAACTATACGGACTGGGTCCATAACCTGAGAATTGTTCTCAAGTATGATAAAAAGGAAACGGTTCTGGATACCCCGATCCCCGATGAACCCGCTGATAATGCATCTGCTGCCCTCAAGAATGCCTACAAGAGAGCATGTGATGATTCTCTTGAGGTTAGCTGCCTTATGCTTGCATGCATGGAACCTGAACTCCAAAAGAAGTTTGAGGATCAGGATGCGTACGATATGATCGTGGCGCTTAAGGACATGTTCCAAGATCAGGCAAGGACTGAGAGGTACAATGTTGCCAAGTCCTTTGTCGAATGCAAGCTAGCAGAGGGAGCAGTTGTAGGCCCCCATGTGATCAAAATGGTTGGTTACAGTCAGACTTTGGAAAACCTTGGTTTTCCACTAGGCCAAGAGTTGGCCACTGACTTCATTTTGGCATCTCTTCCATCCAGCTATGGGCAGTTCATTTCGAACTACCATATGCATGGGATGGAGAAGGGCCTTAATGAGTTATGCGGGATGCTAAAAATAGCAGAAAGTGACATGAAGAAGTGTGCAGGGCACAGCCATGTGATGGATGTACAGAACAAGCCTAGCTTCAAGAAAAAGGGTACTTCTTGGAAGAAGAAGGGTAAGCATAAGGATACGATCCCTAAGCCTGCACCCAAGCAAAAGGCAGGACCTGTAGAAGACAATGAGTGCTTCTTTTGTCATGAACATGGCCACTAGAAGAGAAACTGCAGGAAGTACCAGGCTTCTTTGAAGAAGAGTGGAATTAAGAGTACTTCCCACTCAGGTATGCTTGTTGTAAATGTTGTGGACATTCTTCTCGCTAATTCCTATGTTAACTCATGGGTATTTGATACCGGATCGGTTGCTCATATTTGCAATTCGATGCAGGGGCTAATAAGGACTAGAGAAGTGTAGAAAGGCGAAGTGGATTTTCGCGTCGGAAATAAAGCAAGGGTTGCTGCATTGTCCATCGGCGTCATGCAACTTCACCTTCCGTCAGGATTTATTATGGAGTTGAATAATTGTTATTACATTCCTAGTATGGGTTGAAACATTTTATCACCTTCATGTTTGATGAGGGATGGTTATTCATTCGCGAGTGCAAACAATGGTTGTGTAATCTCTAAGAATGATATGTTTATGGCTAATGCTCCCATTTTGAATGGGTTATTTATTTTAAATCTTGATGATGCATCTGTTTACAATGTTAGTGCTAAAAGGCTTCAGCCTAATGATTTGAGTCGTACCTATTTATGGCATTGTCGTTTGGGGCATATAAGTGAAAATCGCAGGAAGAAGCTCCATGGTTATGGTCTTCTAACTTTGTTTGATTTTGAATCATCCGAGACATGTCAAGCTTGTTTACTTGGAAAGATGACCAAGTCGCCATTTTCGGGTTTACCCGAGAGAGTTACAGACTTGTTGGAACTCATACATACTGATGTATGTGGACCAATGAGCACGACAGCCAGAGGAGGATATCACTACTTCATTACTTTTACAGATGATTTCAGTAGATATGGTTATGTCTACTTGATGAGGCATAAGTCTGAAACTTTTGAAAAGTTCAAAGAGTTTCAGAGTGAAGTAGAGAATCAACGTTGCAAGAAAATAAAGGCCTTGCGATCTGATCATGGAGGTGAATATTTGAGTCACGAGTTTAGCGATCATCTTAAGAGTTGCGGAATTGTTCCACAACTTACGCCGCCCGGAACAACTCAAAGGAATGGGGTCTCCGAACGGCATAATCGAACTTTGTTGGACATGGTTCGATCGATGATGAGCCAGTCGGATTTGCCATTGTCATTTTGGGGTTACGCTCTAGAAACGGCAGCTTTCACACTTAATAGGGTACCATCTAAATCCATAATTAAGACACCATATGAGATGTGGACTGGAAAGAATCCCAGTTTGTCTTTTCTAAAGATTTGGGGTTGTGATGCATTTGTCAAGCGACTTCAGTCGGACAAGCTAACACCCAAATCAGATAAGTGCATTTTCGTGGGATATCCGAGGGAAACCTTAGGGTATTACTTCTAGAACCGAGAAGAGGGCAAAGTGTTTGTCGCTCGTAGCGGTGTTTTCCTAGAGAAAGAGTTTCTCACAAAGGGAACAAGTGGAAGGTCGGTGCGACTTGAAGAAGTTCAAGATGATCCAGTTGGGGATGCTTCTACGAGTGATGCTATTGTAGCAGAACAAGTTGAGGAACCCGTTGCAACAGAAGCACCACAACCACGAAGGTCGGCGAGGCTCCACGAAGCGCGGGAATTATTATTGTTAGACAATGATGAGCCTGCGACCTATGCAGAAGCGATGGTGGACCCAGACTCTGAGAAATGGCTGATCGCCATGAGATCCGAGATAGCGTCCATGGGAGACAATCAAGTTTGGAACTTGGTTGACCTGCCTGATGGTTTTAAAGCCATCGAGTGCAAATGGATCTATAAGAAGAAGATTGATATGGATGGAAATGTTCAGATCCATAAAGCTCGACTTGTTGCAAAAGGATTTCTACAAGTTCAAGGGGTTGACTACGACGAGACTTTCTCGCCCGTAGCGATGCTTAAATCTATACCGATAATTCTAGCCATTGCTGCACATTTCGACTATGAAATATGGCAGATGGATGTCAAGACGGCTTTCCTAAATGGAATCCTTACTGAGGACATGTATATGATGCAGCCCAAATGTTTTGTCGATCCAAACAATGCTGGAAAGGTATGCAAACTTCTGAAGTCCATTTATGGGCTGAAGCAAGCATCTGGAGTTGGAACATTCGATTTGATGAAGTTGTAAAGGAGTTTGGCTTCATCAAAAACGAACAAGAACCTTGTGTTTACAAGAAGGAAAGTGGGAGAGCGCTGGTATTTCTAATCTTATATGTAGATGACATATTGCTGATTGGAAATGACATTCCTATGCTCGAGTCTGTTAAGACCTCATTGAAAAATAGTTTTTCGATGAAGGACTTAGGAGAAGCGGCATATATTCTGGGCATCAAGATCTATAGACATAGATCAAAGAGGCTAATTGGATTAAGCCAGAGTACATACATTGACAAAGTGTTGAAACGGTTCAGCATGGAAGAGGCTAAGAAAGGGTTCTTTCCCATGTCTCACGGCTTAAAACTCAGCAAGACTCTGTGTCCTTCGACTACTGATGAGCGTGAGCGCATGAGTAGGGTTCCATATGCTTTGGCTATTGGATCCATCATGTATGCAATGATATGTACTCGCCCAGATGTTTCCTATGCTCTAAGTGTTACAAGCAGATACCAGGCTGATCCAGGTGAAGGTCACTAGACAACGGTAAAGAACATCCTTAAGTACTTGAAAAGGAGTAAGGATGTGTTCCTAGTTTATGGAGGTGAGGATGAACTCAGTGTAAAGGGTTACACAGATGCGAGTTACCTTAGCGACTCAGATGATTCGAAATCGCAATCAGGTTATGTGTTTGTCATGAATGGTGGTTCTGTGAGCTGGAAAAGTTCCAAGTAAGATACGGTGACCTCCTCTTCAACAGAAGCTGAATATATTGCTGCCTCGGAGGCTGTAAAGGAAGCTGTTTGGATTAGGAATTTCCTGATCGCTCTCGGTGTGGTTCAGGGCGCGTCCAATCCCTTGGACGTTTATTATGACAACAATGGTGCTATTGCACAAGCCAAGGAACCTAGACAGCACCAGAAGGACAAACATATTCGCATGCGTTACCATCAGATTTGAGAGTTCGTTGAGGATGGTAGTGTCATGATATGCAAAATACATACGGACTCAAATGTTGCTGATCCATTGACTAAGCCTCTCCCGCATCCTGCGCATGAAGCGCACACAAGAGCAATTGGTATTAGATACATTTTAGATTGACTCTAGTGCAAGTGGGAGACTGAAGGAAATATTCCCTAGAGGCAATCATAGAGATGATTATATTTCATATGTATCCATGAGTTATTGTAATGTTCCTTGAATATCCATATCAGGCAACTTGTATTGATTGGCAATTATGTGAATTGTTTGTGAAACTCTTTACTTGTATGGTTATTTAAGAGTTTTCCCTAGTCGGATTTCATGTGAGGACACACGTGAATATTAGACTAGCACATCGATTGGTTGATGACTATGTTTCGCAAGTCATAGACATGGAGATGTCAAACCAATGATGTGGACACATGTTATGAACATGGGGTTGGACTGACCCAACCTGAGACTGGCAATTAGTTGCATCTCTCTCTCTACACATCGTGTACATTTTGTCCTTAGACCTGAGATTGTCGCATGTACTTGAGATGTGAATCGACCTACTTTGGGGCTATCAAACGCTGCACCGTAACTGGGTAGTTATAAAGGTACCTTCGGGTTTGTCCTGAAGCATGCTGCATGGCATGGTCAATCAAGATGGTATTTGCCCCTCTCTACTTGAGAGAGATATCTCTGGGCCCCTCGAGTGATCAGATCCAGAAATGCATGGCCGTGCTACATATGGTTAAGAGTTAACCTAGTAAAGGGATTCTGAATCACGGTATCGAGAAAGAGAGGTCGGCTTGGAGCTAGACCAAATATCGTGAGGCAAAAAGAAAGACATGTACTAAACTTTGTGATGGTTCGTCCGATATGATCTTTGTATGCGTTTAGGAGTTGGCACGTCTTGCTAGAGGCCGCTACCAACTATTGACAGAATAAGTGTATTCGTGTCATGTCTATACGCATATGAACCTATAGGGTCACACACTTAAGGGGCTGGAAGCCTAATGAGGATTGGATCCGAATTAGACCATGTTTAGGCTACTAATTGGCTGCTAATGTAGAAGCCCACTAGGGATGCCTATATAAGAGAGGGTGGGGCGAGCTGGCCAGGGTTAGACTAGAGATTATTCCACCCAGCCGCCACTCCTCACGCATGTGTCACGCGCACGGACCTAGCAGTCTAGCGTCTGACGCTTCCACCCTGTACGTGTGGATACCTCGGAGGCACTGCATCTGTAGCGTTTGGACGAGCCGCGCAAGGGGAGCTGCTTGTGGGACGAGAACAAGGAGGAGACGTAGATCGTCTGCACTGCCTCGACGCGCTTCATCAATTCCACAACTGCGCGTCTAGTGGTAATCCCGTGATCTATGACAACAGTATTCCTGGTTTACGCGGTAGAAATTTTTGATTTGTGCTAGTGTAGCCTACCCGTATCCCTTCAGAGTACTCGCAATTCACTCGTCACTCTCCTTGTATAGCGGTTACCTCCTGCCAAATTCGGAGGAGCCAAATTCACTCGTCACGCTGATATTAGTGTTGGATTACCCAACGGCTAGTTTGACCAAAATGACGGTTCAACTTCATCTACTCGTCTCGCCGATCCATTCGCCTGAGCTGCGATTCAACTATTAGCCAAATTGGCGATTCGAGTGGTCGTCGATATTGCAACTGGAGATATGTGCTAAAGATTCTTTCTCTCATTAAAGGAGTCCATCGCTGATTCGACTGGGCGTCCAAATTGGACCTGAATACTCCGACTGCCAAAGAACACCTGCGATGAATCAACGACAGCCTCGAGGAATACTGATGGGGATATGCCGAGTGGGGTATACCCAGCAGGACGTTCCCTACTGGATCATACTCCCAACGAGTGGGCCTTCAGGACGATGACTGGACCGCGACCCAAGAGGAAGCCAGACGACTAGAAGCTGAAGGCCCAGAAGCGTAGCTAGGCCTAGTCGGATTAGGTCAAAACCCTCCGAGTCCTTATCCAACTCGGTTGTAGATATTTAAACCCTAGCGAGATGACTTTATATAAACCTCCCTAGGGCACGCATAGCACTTACGTTCCATCATACACCCCATCGACTCGCCGCCTAGCCGCCAAGCTCGCCCTTTGTAATATCTCAGTAATACAATCTAGCAGGAGTAGGTCTTTACCCTCCGGGGGTCGAACCTGGGTAAACCCCCGTGTCTTTGCCCTCATCTCGCACCACAGATGGCTAGCCGCCCTTGCCCCTCGTTCTACTACTCGCTGCCACTCGCAGCATCTGCCATGGCCATTCCCATGACAACCGGCTATCATACCCTGCAATATCTCTTCTTGATCTTCAACACGCTCCATAGTTATTTCAATGCTAGTTATTTCAATGCTATAAACGCAACAAAGATCTAATGAATTAAGGACATTGTGCAAAATGGTTGCCTTCATGGAGTTAAGAAAACCTATATAGCGCGCATTTCCGCGCCCGTCCATCGTACCTATATGGCGCGCGTTGATGCGCCCGACCCGAAGACATTACTCCCCCGACCCAAATAGATTATTCCTCCGACAAATGTGAAGGTATTGGCTTTGTACTCACATTTCGCTGTCCCTGACCCAAATTCAAAGTAAAAAATAAATGGAATGCAAAATACAAATACATGCCTCTAGATTTCAAATACTTGGTCATAATTGATGGTCAACAATATAATCCTTTACTTTCGAAAGTATACATACAGTACATATAATACAAAATAGAATTTGGTGGATTTGTTATGTATAATGAAAAATATATACATACATAATATACTCCTTTAATTTATTATGTATACATACAGTACATATTAAAAATATATACATACACAATATAATCCTTTGGTTCTAAGAGATAGATCTCATTTTTCTGAACATTTGGATATATTATACATATTTCTCTGATTTATAGAATAAAATTTATTAAATATACAATATTAAGCCATTTTCTGAAAATATTAAAGCCTTTACATATTGGATCACGCTGACGTCAGTGGGGCACGACGTCACTGGCGGCGAGGGAGAGCACGCGGGGATGCAGGACTAGGCGCATTGGAATGGGGGGAGCACAGCAAGCGGTTGGGTGGCGACGCTATTGGCTATTGGTCATCAGAGCTGCGGCAAGGTTCTGCGGCTGCCTCCGATGGATCACGGCAAGGGTGTGGTGCAAGAAGAGAGGGAGCATGAGGAGGGGTCCTTCTGGACGAGAGACTCACAAGGAACAAGGGTGGGGTGGACGCTGCGGCCTGCGGACCTCCTGGAGCATGCGGAAACTACGGGCGCGACGACGGCATCGACTCGGGTCACGGAGGGCGCGGCGGCGGCATCACCATCGACTGCGGGTGTCAAAATCGGGCAGCCTGCCAGCGTCGATCGATCGGGTCATGATTGAAGGGAATATGCCCTGAGAGGCAATAATAAAGTTGTTATTATGTATATTTCAAGTATATGATAGATGCTTATTTTTCTTCTATAATTATATTAATACGGAAATGTTAACACATGTGTGTTTAATAAACAAACAAAAAGTTCCCAGTTATGCCTCTCTTATAAACTAGCTCGTTGATTAACCAGATGATCAAGGTTTCCTGATCATAGACATTGGATGTTGTTAATAACGAGGTCACAACATTATTAGAATAGTGTGATGAACATTCATCCGAAGTATAGCATTACTATCAAAGTCATTGAGTTTATATTGCTATAACATCAGACGAAGTAATCCTAATCCTTAGACCATGAGATCATGTCAATCACTAACACTGGAAGAGTATCTTGATAACATCAAGCGTCACACCATAACAGGGTGATTATAAAGATGGTTTTAGTGCTACTAAAGTGTTATGTTGAGGCCCATGGATCAAGAGTGGAATTTGTTCATCCCGATGACGGATAGATATACTC
The DNA here is from genome assembly GCA_030063025.1 of Avena longiglumis. Lineage (NCBI taxonomy): Eukaryota > Viridiplantae > Streptophyta > Magnoliopsida > Poales > Poaceae > Avena > Avena longiglumis. The sequence continues at coordinate 436,929,815 of CP125974.1, read as the reverse complement.
TGGGCCCTCTCGGTGGTATCACATTGATTAGCTTGCAAGCAAGTGATTTGATCACTAAAATGTTATATCACGGGAACGAGAAAAGAGTACATGTCAGTAACAAGATCAAACTAGGTATGAAGATACCGATGATCGAATCTCGGACATGTAATATATTGCGAGACAAAGGGATTAAGATTCTAGCGTAAAAGGTTCTCACAATCACAAGAAAGTCATCGTTGATGTATGGGAGTCGGTATGGATCTCCAGGTCCCACTTCTGATTATTGATCTGAGAGGAGTCTCGATCATGTCCGCATTTTTCGCGAACCGTAGGGTGACACACTTAAGAGACACCGACACGATTTGGAACAAATAGTTTCATGTCGAAAAGATTTACAAAGCGCAGGAATTTATTTCACTAGACACTAGAATTGTTTTGAGTGAAATTGCTAAAAGTGTTTCCGCATGTGAAATGAAATACGAGCAAGGGGTTTTATGTAAAAGTTTTTCCATTAAAGTAATTGACAAAATTCTGAATAAATAAATAAAAGGAGGTTTATTTAAAGAGAGGTTGCATTAAATTTGGTGGAAATTTAATGGGGATTTTGAGTGGAGAAATGAAGGGGCTAAAAGTGAGTGGATGCTCCACCCACATGAATGGAGGGAGCGCAAGGGGGCATCCCCATGCTCCGGCCACCCCCTTGGGGTCCCCCTCCCTCCTATATAAATCCCCCTCTCCCTCTCTCACACTCACACCTCCTTGTGAAGGATCTCTCTCCCCCTCTAGTTTTTATCCCCCATAGTCTCGGACTAGCAAGATACATGTTCCTAGTAGATTTTTGGCAAGAAAGAGTTGTTGCTTCCGCTGCATCGCTGGAGCGAGGGGGCGGAGGTTGCTCGGTGTCTTGGACTTGTGTGCGAGCACGGATGCGCTGCTGATTTGAGGCGCTGGACTTCTTCTCGATCTTGAGATCGGCAAGCGTTCGTCTACATCATCCACGAGTACAACCTCGTTAAACTTTGTCGGTCTTCAAGGATATGTTCTCTATGGATGTATATCCACCCATTGCTTGTATCTAGTAGATAGATCTTGGTACATAGTTGTTCCCATTGTAGGAAATTTTTTGTTTTCTATGCTGCGAACCCTATAGTGGTATCAGAGCCGGATCTATGCGTAGATGCTTTGCACGGGTAGTACACATATGAGTATGTGGGCAATGATGATCATGTTATTGCTTCTTGTTTGTACTTTGGATATTGGTGGCATAGTGGGATGAAGCGGTCCGGACAAACTTTACATGTCGTCGCACATGAGACCTGTTCCACGCTTGACATGCAACTAGTTTTGCCTAAGTGGTTAGCGGGTGTCTATCTATCCTACTATAGTCAATATCTAATTTACAACGTGTTGTTGATAATTTGGTTATCCTCGTTGTGGTTCCATGTTCATAGGTAAGAACGGTTCTATCTTCGAAAGCCCTAAGCCACGTAAAACTTGCAATGGAAATTAGAAGCATCTAGTTTTGATTGTTGCTAGGCTAGTGTCATGATATGGTGATGTTTTAAGTAAAAGTATAAGTAAATACTCTTACAACACACATAACGTGTAAGTTCCATATACCTTTGACTTACACATAAAGGAATGATGAAGATCCTACCACGATGCACATTATGATGATCAAGTGCAAGAACCATATCATTTAAATTTTCACATATGATGTTTGTTGCATCTTATATTGCTTGATTGACGCTTTATTAGCATAATAAGATGATCCCTCATTTAGATATCAAGATAAAAATGTGTTCTCCCTTAAGTATGCACCGATTATGTTTCGCCGCTCCAAGACATCACGTGATGATCGGGTGTTGTTGGATCCATGAGCATATTTCGGGTGTAAGATAGTTTTACACACACGAATATTAAGGTTCTTACTTGGCGAGCCTAGCATGTACAGACATGGCCTCAGAACACATACCGAAAGGTTAAGCATGAGTCATATGTAGATATGATTCCCATATAGATGCTCGCCTTTGAAGCTACACCGACTCACGTGATGATCGGGCTTGGTGTAGTGGATTTGGTTCATGTAATCACCAAAAAGGCACGAGGGATTTCATTTTTGAGTGGGAGTTCATTCTTAATTTGGACTAGTTAAACTCGATTTATCATAAACATAGTCTAAACTTTACAAATTATGTTGTAGATGGCACCACCTGCTTTTAATTTCAATGTGTTCATGGAGAAAGAGAAACTTGCAACAAATGGTGGCAACTTTACCGACTGAGCTATGAATTTGAGGATTCTCCTCTCTGCTGCACAAAAGAAATATGTTCTAGAAGCACCGCTAGGCCCCCACCACTTGATGATGCCCCTGACGAGGAAAAGAACGCCTATCAAACTCATCAAGAGGACCACAACTTAGTTCATTGCGGCATATTGTATGGGCTAGAGCCAGAACTTTGAAAGTGTTTCGAAAATGGCAATGCCTTTGATACAATGGGTGAGTTGAAAATGATTTTTGACACCCATGTTGTTGTAGAGAGTTATAATGCTTCAAAAAAGTTCTTTAGATGCATGATGGAAGAGAACAGCTCCGTTAGTGAGCACGTACTCAAAATGTCGGGCTACACCAATAAGCTTATGTCCTTGGGAATATTGATTTCGATTGACTTAGGCATACATCCTGTTCTCCAATCTCTACCACCTAGCTACAAGAGCTTCGTGATGAACTATACCATGCAGGGCATGAAGAAGTCTCTCCCCGAGCTTCTGTCAATGCTTAAGACTGCATAAGTGGAGATCAAGAAGGAACATCAAGTGTTGATGATCAATAATACCACCGCTTTAAAGAAAGATGGGAAGGGTAAACAGAAGGGAAAGAAGGGCGGCAAATCGGTTGCCGTACCTGAAAAGAAATCCCGATTTGGCCCTAAGTCTGATAGCGAGTGCTATTATTGCAAGGGGACTGGCCATTGGAAGCGCAACAGCCCCAAGTATTTGGCAGACAAGAAGGCCGGCAAGGCAAATAAAGGTATATTTGATATACATGTTATTGATGTGTACTTGACTAGTACTCGTAGTAGCACCTGGATATTTGATACCGGATCGGTTGCTAATATTTGTAACTCGAATCAGGGGCTGTGGAACAAGCGACCGCTAGCAAGGGGTGAGGTCAAGATGCGTGTCGGCAACGGATCAAGCGTTGATGTGATCTCCGTCGGAACGCTATCTCTCCACTTACCATCGGGATTAGTTATAAACCTGAATAATTGTTATTTGGTGCCTGGACTGAGCATGAACATTGTATCCGGATCATGTTTGATGCGCAGTGGTTATTCATTTAAATCCGAAAACAATAGTTGTTCGATTTATATGAATGATATCTTTTATGGTCATACACCTCTGATGAATGGTTTATTTATGTTGGATCTCGATAATAGTGTTACACATATTCATAATGTTGATGCTAAAAGGATTAAACTTAATGATGATATATCCGCATATATGTGGCACTGCCGTCTACGTCATATTGGCGTTAAATGCATGAAGAAGCTCCATTCGGATGGACTTTTAGAATCACTTGATTTTGAATCATTTGATACATGTGAGACATGCCTTATGGGCAAGATGAATAGAATGTCGTTTTCTGGTTCAATGGAACGGGCGACAGATTTATTGAAAATCATACAATCTGATGTGTGTGGACCAATGAGTGTGTCGGCACGAGGTGGATATCGTTATTTTGTTACTTTCATGGATGATTTGAGTAGATACGATTATATTTACTTGATGAAACACAAGACTGAAACCTTTGAAAAGTTCAAGGAATTTCAGAATGAAGTGGAAAATCATCGTAACAGAAAGATCAAATTTCTATGGTCTGATCGTGGAGGTGTGTATCTAAGTTACGAGTTTAGCACACATATGAAAGAGTGTGGAATAGTTTCACAACTCACACTTGCCGGAACACCATAGCAAAATGGTGTGTCGAAACGCCGTAATCGAACTCTACTAGATATGGTTCGATCTATGATGTCTCTGACGGACTTGCCACTGTCATTTTGGGGTTATGCACTAGAAACTGCTGCATTCACTTTAAATCGAGCACCATCTAAATCCGTTGAAAAGACAACGTATGAATTGTGGTTTGGAAACAAACCTAAGCTGTCATTTCTTAAAGTTTTGGGACGCGATGTTTATGTGAAGAAACTTCAGCCAGATAAAATCAAACCCAAAGCGGAAAATGCGTCTTCATAGGATACCCTAAGGAAATTATTGGGTATTCCTTCTATCACAGATCCGAGGGAAAGTTTCCGTTGCCAAGAATGGATCCTTTCTAGAGAAAGAATTTCTCGCGAAAGGTATGCGTAGTCGGAAGGTAGAACTCGAAGAGGTTGTTGAACCTTCTCTTCATAATATGGCGAGTAGCGTAGTACCGAAAGCCGTTCTGGAGTTGACTTCACCAAATGAAGAGGGAACTAATGATAACAATCATGAAGCTCCGAAAGATAATACTACCAAACCTCGCAGGTCTAGCAAGACGCGTGCATCTCCAGAACTGTACAGAAATCCTGTTATGAATTTTATGGTTGATGAAATTGATGACCCTGCGATGTATGAAGAAGTGATGATGAGCCCGGATTCCAACAAATGGCTAGAAGCCATGAAATCCGAGATGGAATCCATGTACGAAAACCAGGTTTGGACCTTGATGGACTTACCTCATGACCGAAAGGCGGTGGAGAATAAATGGATTTTCAAAAGAAAAACTGATGCTGATGGTAATGTAACCGTCTATAAAGCTCGGCTTGTCTCAAAAGGGTTTCTACAAATTCAAGGAGTTGACTACGATGAGACATTCTCTCCCATAGTGATGCTAAAGTCAGTTAGGATGATGTTAGCAATTGCTGCATATTTCGACTATGAGATATGGCAGATGGATGTCAAAACTGCGTTCCTCAATGGCAACATTGAAGAAGAGTTGTACATGGTACAACTCAAGGGTTTTGTCGATCCTAAGGATGTTGATAAAAGGTATCCAAGCATCAGTGATCCATCTATGGACTAAAGCAAGCATCCCAGAGTTGGAATTTCCGCTTTGATGAGGTGATCAAAGAGTTTGGATTTATCCAAACTTATGTAGAGGCTTGTATTTACAAGAAAGTGAGTGGGAGCGATGTGGAATTTTTGATATTATATGTGGATGACATATTACTGATCGTAAATGATATAGACCTTTTAAACAATGTTAAAAGTTATCTAAACAACAAATTTTCAATGAAAGACCTAGGTGAAGCATCATACATATTAGGCATAAAGATCTATAGGGATAGATCTATACGCCTAATAGGGCTATCATAAAGTACATACCTTGATAAGATTTTAAAGAAATTTAAAATGGACGAAAGTAAGAAAGGGTTCTTACCTATGTTGCAAGGCAAGACATTGAGTAAGACTCAAAGTCCAGCCACGGTGGAAGAAAGAGAGATAATGGACAAAGTACCCTATGCTTCAGCCATAGGCTCTATAATGTACGCCATGCTATGTACAAGACCGGATGTGGCACACGCTATTAGTTTGACTAGTAGATACCAATCTGATCCAGGATCGAAATACTGGATAGCAGTCAAGAATGTTTCTCATGTACTTAAGAAGAACTAAGGAAATGTTTCTCATGTATGGAGGTGAAGAAGAGCTCGTCGCTAAGTGTTATGTCGACCCTAGAATCGACACTGATCCGGATGACTCTGAGTCTTAATTCGGATACGTATTTCTCATGAATGGTGGAGCGGTTAGTTGGAGGAGTTCCAAACAGCCCGTGGTGGTGGGATCAACAATGGAGGCCAAATATGTTAATGCTTAGGAAGCGGCTCAGGAAGCATTTTGGATGAAGGGATTCATAACCGAACTGGGTGTGGTTGCTAGTGTGTTGGACACAATGGTAATCTACTGTGACAACAATGGAGCTATAGCCAATTCCAAAGAACCAAGGTCTCACAATAATTCCAAGCATATTAAGCGCCGTTTTCACTCCATCCGCGAGCATGTCAAGGATGGAGATATAAATATTTGTAAAGTACACACGGATCTCAATGTAGCAGATCCGTTGACGAAAACTCTCCCTAGAGAAAAACATGATCAACACCAGAACTCCATGGGTGTTAGATCTATCACTATGTAACTAGATTATTGTCTCTAGTGCAAGTGGGAGACTAAAGGGAATATGCCCTGAGAGGCAATAATAAAGTTGTTATTATGTATATTGCAAGTATATGATAGATGTTTATTTTGCATGCTATAATTGTATTAATACGGAAACGTTAATACATGTGTGTTTAATAAACAAACAGAAAGTTCCTAGTTATGCCTCTCTTATAAACTAGCTCGTTGATTAACAAGATGATCAAGGTTTTCTGATCATAGACATTGGATGTTGTTAATAACGAGGTCACAACATTATTGTAATGGTGTGATGAACATTTATCTGAAGTATAGCATTACGATCAAAGTCATTGAGTTTATATTACTGTAACATCATACGAAGTAATCCTAATTCTTAGACCATGAGATCATGTCAATCACTAACACTGGAAGAGTATCTTCATAACATCAAACATCACACCGTAACAGGGTGATTATAAAGATGGGTTCAGTGCTACTATAGTGTTATGTTGAGGCCCATGGATCAAGAGTGGAATTTTTTCATCCCGGTGATGGATAGATATACTCTGGGCCCTCTCGGTGATATCACATTGATTTGATCACTAGAATGGTATATCACGGGAACAAGAAAAGAGTACATGTTAGTAACGAGATCAAACTAGGTATGAAGATACCTATGATCGAATCTTGGACATGTAATATATTGCGAGACAAAGGGATTAATATTCTAGCGTAAAAGGTTCTCACAATCACAAGAAAGTCATCGTTGAATGTGTGGGAGTCAGTATGAATGTCTAGGTACCGCTTATGATTGTTGATCTGAGAGGGGTATCGATCATGTACGCATTATTCACGAACTGTAGGGTGACGAACTTAAGTGACACCGACACCATTTGGAACAAATAGTTTCATGTCAAAAAGATTTACAAAGTGCTGGAATTTATTTCACTAGACGCCGGAATTGTTTCGGGTGAAATTGCTAAAAGTGTTTCTGCATGTGAAATGAAATACGAGAAAGGGGTTTTATGTGAATGTTTGTCCATTAAATTAATTGACAAAATTCTAAATAAATAAATAAAAGGAGTTTTATTTAAAGAGAGATTGCATTAAATTTAGTGGAAATTTAATGGGAATTTTGACTGGGATTTTGAGTGGATAAATGAAGGGGCTAAAAGTGAGTGGATTCTCCACCCACATGAATGGAGGGAGGGAAAGGGGCAGCCCCATGCACCGGCCACCCCCTTGGGGTTCCCCCTCCCTCCTATATAAAGCCCCCTTCTCCCTCTCTCACACTCACACCTCCTCATGAAGGATCTCTCTCCCCCTCTAGTTTTTATCCCCCATGGTCTCAGACTAGCAAGATACATATTCCCGGTGGTTTTTAGGCAAGAAAGAGTTGATGCTTCCGCTGCATCACTGGAGCAGAGAGGCTGAGGTTGCTCGGTGGCTTGGACGTGTGTGCGAGCACGGATGCGTTGCTGATTTGCGGCGCTGGACTTCTTCTCGATCTTGAGATCGGCAAGCGTTCGTCTACATCATCCACAAGTACAACCTCGTTAAACTTTTTCGATCTTCAAGGGTATGTTCTCTATGGATGTATATCCACCCGTTGCTTGTATCTAGTAGATAGATCTTGGTACATAGTTGTTCCCATCGTAGGAAATTTTTTGTTTTCTATGTTGCGAACCCTACAATGATGGTGATACATCTCAAATGTATCTACTTTTCCAAGTACTTTCCTCGATGATTTTCTATGGAATCTTCCCATACTTGGATAAAACTGCTGAATCTAATGTTGTTTTTAGCAAAAGTCTTCTTTCTATCAGTTTTCGGAGGAAATAAAATCGAGGAAAAATACCACGTCAGTTTTCACAAAATAATGAAGTCTGGGCTTTGTTATCAAGCGAGAGTAGTCACGCGGCCCAAAATAGATTAGAGGATTCCTAGTAAGGTTGGTCGCGCCCTCTAGGACCTTTTGGCTATGGAGCGTCATCTCAGCCCCTCCTTTGGCGTACCCCCCATATATACCTAAAAACCTAGGTATCTAGGAGGACAGAGCTTTTCGCAAAACAGAGTGCCGCCACCATCAAAATATTTTTTTCGGGGGTCAGATTGGTCCTTCTCTCCACGCTGGAGAGAGGGATTTCAAGGTCTTCTCCACCACCATCATCATCAACATCATCACCAACGACCATGAGTTCATCCCCCATCATCATGTGTAAGTAATTACCTATGGGCATGTGAGGTGGATGGGGATTGGATGAGATTCATCATGTAATCATACATATGTATCGAGATTTGAGGTGTTTATCTTATGGATATTCTTTTATGAGTGTTGGTATACTTATGCTATGTTTAATGCTTGTTGCTAGGCCAGAGTGACATGATTTCAGTATTGAACTTTTATTTCCCAATCATATATTTGACTTTGGTATGTATTTGCAAAGTGTATTACCTATGTTGGGGATATACTTTCTGGGTATACCCATAGGACTCGCTGACCAGGGCCCACCAACGGTTTAGAGCTTTGATTCACGGATGACCTAGTCAGAGAAAGAGAAGGAGTCACTTCTGGCTACGACAAGGCCCAGAAGAGTTACCGACTTCGTCCTGTAGTATTACTTGTAGTCCAAGTTGTATCTAGTTACCGACTCTATAACGTAGCTGGATAGGTCTCTCCTGTAACCCTAGGCCCTAGTGACTTATAAACCGGCCCTATGGGATCCTTTAGGGCAACCAATCTTAAAACACCACAACCTACTCGCACAGGCGAACCTCTCTTGTAATCCGCTGTAACATTCGGCTCTCACCGATATATTACTGGGTTGCTAGCAGGAGTAGGATCCGATCACTGCAGTCGGATCTGAACCTGGGTAAACTTGTGCTCACCGCTCCAAGAACACCGTGCGTCTCACACCCCATCTTCTCAACGCCTACAAGACTCCCTATGGCGTACTTGTCGATAATCCGACGATAGTTGGAGCCCACCGTGGGGCAGGTGACTTTCGGTGCTTCATTCCGAGCGGAATCTGCGCGTGCAGGAATCGGCAAAACAATCACCGTGGGTCACGTGGTCTACGCCAGTGATGTCCCTCTCGTTCTTCTCGATGAGACTTGGATTCCGTCTAAGGATCCCATGACAACCTACACAATCATGTCCATCGTCAAGATCAACATCTACCTCGGTGCTGAACCTGCCCAACCCCCCCTTGAGGTGATGACCATGGCGGAAGAAAAATCTGGATCTTCTCTATCCGCAAAGGCGGAAGAGTTCATGATCTCGGAAAAACCTGAACCCACCCAGCCCGACTCTGTAGTGCAAGAAGTGGTGGAAGAAAAATCTGGATCTGATCTCCTTGTTGAGATCGGATACACGGATGAGGAGTATATTCACTTAGGATCCAACTCTGTCGACGCTGAAGCAGAAAAATCATTCTCAAGGAACATGACTGAGAAGACGAGACACCCCCACACTAGTTGCATGTTGGAGGCGGGAGTCAGGACGCTCCGCTAGCCCAAGACCATGAACAAGAAGAAGCATTGCTTTGTATACCACGTAAGCTCTGGATACGACTCGGTCAATGCTGTAGCCAAAAACAATTTAGTTCTTGATGCAGAAGAAAGTGCCAACTTACCTGATTCCCCTCAGGAGTCAATAACATCGCAGGAGCTTCGAGACTTCGAGAAAGAGAAGGAGTCATATGAAGAAGAATAGGCCTCCAAACCAGCGCAAGGTGAGACAGAGACCCCTCCGAGTCCATATGATAGCATGGACGAAGATTATACCACGCAAGATGACATGGACACCGGAGATTCATCCGAGGTCCAGAAGCCAACTACTATGGAAAGTACTGACGGAAGTCTATCTCCTGGTACCAGACCGAAAGCCGTATTTGCCACCGGTACGCATGTTAAGGCTACCGGACTATCAAAGAAGAAGAAGAAGATCCCGACACCGGCGAAGCCGGAGGTCGAGGAAGCCAACGAAGAGCAAGTTGATGAAGAGATCGATATGGAGAATCAGGACGGAGATCCGATTAATCCCACACCGATCGATCCTCTGGTAGATGGACACGTTGTCACCAAGCGTGCATGGGAGATCTACGGAGACTCTCTCACGATACCAATCCCAACTGCTTCGGATCTTACTCCGGACACGCTGGAGAAAATGGCTGAGGACCTGGAAAAACATCGCATGTTTTTGCTCGAGGAGGCTGCTCGCATCGTAGAGCTTAGACAACAGTTAGACGGTAATCCTGCCCAATACCGGTAAGAATTCAAGCGACTACCAAACAAGACAAGGGGAGGTCTGGTTCTTGCTAATAGTAACCCGGATATCCACAAAGATTTATTCGATGGTAAATCTGGAGAGAAGGTCTGAGTCTACAGTAATCTTATTGATGGTTAGCCTTAAGTTCACGCTTTGCTCTAAACTGAGGTCTAGCCAGTAGATAGTAGAGAGGAGGGATAAATCCAGGTTAATGTCCCGTCGCTCAATCCATCTATTTTTTTCGCGCTAGTGAACTCTGGCAGTTGGAGGAGGGAAAGGAGCATACTTTTCTTATGCCAATAGAAAGTGTGAACAAAGTAGTCAACTTACTGAATCACCAGTGCTCTCACAGTGGAGAACATTGTAGCTCCTCGAGCTATCCTCGCCAATAATCTGTCTCTAGAACAGGTCCGGCAATGCGTAGCATTACTTGACAAGGGATTGAAATAGCAGAAGACGATCGCATCATTCAGTGGCAAGATGGCCTCAAAGTCGGAATTTTGCCACACTGGTGCATGCCAAAGCGTTGATGAAAGTCCTCGTACGGATACGGGATCAACGTCACCATCCCCGGTAAGAAGAAAATTCAAGGACCGGATCAAATGGTCATCATCGCAGGGCCGCACGGTACTGGTCGAGAGTTATTCCGGCTGCGTCTGAAGATACCAATAGGGCATTGGTGCCTCACCAGGGTCATTGTCGGCAGAATAATCGCTACAGAGAAGACCCGGAGGTGCGCCGCCATCAAGAACAAGATTGACTAAGAATGCCACCCCCTAGCCGTTCCGCTGGTAACGCTGGACAAAGAGATGACCCGGACTGTCCTGAATCAAGTAGGGACGGGGCCCAAAGAAATCAACCTCAGAGTAAGCATAATGAGGCTCCACCACCACGTCGCTCAGCCAGAAATAACCCGCCAGGGCCACCATCACCGTCCGATAGTGACCATGAAGGATCTCATCGCAGCCATGGAAGTCGTAGGGGCGAAGGTGGCAATGGTGAAAGAAGAAGCAGGAATCCGACTCCGCCGCGTAGAAGCCGCGAGCCTCCAAGGCGCAGATATCTCTCACCAAATGACTCTCTCCATCGCATTGAGTTAAACATGGCAGTGTGGCGGTACGAGGAAGAGAATGTGTATGTAGGACCAAAATTCTTTTGACCACATATCCGTCGAACCAAATTTCCGATTGACTTTGGCATTGCCAAAGCACATTCAACCATACGACAGCGTAGCTCGGCCAGATACTTGGCTTCAAGATTTTTTTCCTAGCTTGCTGCATCGCAAAAGGAGGAAACATCCTGGTCATAGTCCGATATCTCCCACTTATGTTGCGAAAGACGGCTTGATCATGGTTCAATGAGCTACCAGAGAGTTCAATTCACAACTGGTATGATATGCAAAGTGTGTTCTTTTAAAACTTCGAGGGAACATATAGGAAACCCTAAACAGTCGGAGACTTGCAGTGTTGCACTCAGAGACCCAGAGAAACCTGCCGGGAGTACCTCGGATGCTGGATCGACATGAAAAACTCCTGTGAGAGAGAAAATGAGCAAACTGCGATTGAATCTTTCATTGTAGGACTCCCAGTCGTACTTTTGCATCATAGACTGAAGTGTGACCATGTCATAGATCTGGGAGAGATGATAGAAATGGCGAGAAAGTATGCTAATGCCGATGATGATTTAGAAGGACTGCTTAATATTATGGACAATCCAAACGCGGACAAGCAGCAGAAACAACAAACTCAGAAGCGCAAGAATACCTCGGAAGATAAAATGTCTCAGGACAACGCAGCTATTAACACAACATTTGGATCCGAAGTATGAGGAGGGCGCGGAGGCGACCGGGTACAAGGTCGTGGAACTTCTCGGGTCTAGGGTAGAGGAGATCAATAGCCCGGAAAATCATATTCCCGGGCCGACATCGCCAACAACCCTTGCGTACATCACCTGGACGCGAGTGAAGTTTCAACCCACACAAATGCCGAGTGTCATTTCAATGACGACATCAAGAAAGATGAATCCGCTGGCTATAGAGCCAAGCGACAAAAAGGAAAGAAAAATTCCGAGAAAGACAAGGAGCCCAAGGAAGATTCCAACATGGAAGAAGCGGATGCCAAGTCGAACGAAAAGAAGGATTATCCCACAAAGAAAGACGCATACGTCTGCTTCCTTGGGACTCAGCCGGATAAGGTCAAAAAGGAGGTTCTCCGTGAGCTCAATGCCACGGTTTCGGCTGTTTCCCAATTCCTAGATTGGTCGGATGTAACCATCACCTTTGACCACACAGATCACCCGAGGAAAACACATCATCGGGGAAAGTACCCTCTGATCGTCAATCCTCTTATTAGTGGCTATGAGTTTTCTAAAACTCTCATGGACGGTGGTAGCAGCATCAACATCCTCTACATCGAAACGCTTCACCGCATGAAGATCCATGAGAGCCAGTTGAGTTACAACAGTGTAATTTTTCATGGTATTATACCAGGGAGACAGGCGGATTCTCTGGGTGAGATCACACTGGACGTGACATTCGGAACCCGAGATAACTATCGGACCGAGCCACTCTCCTTCGAGGTGGTACTGTTGAAAAGTTCTTACCACACCATCTTCGGGTGTCCGAGGAAATCCGAAGAAAGCACGAGTTTGTGAGGAAGGATCTGCCGCCTTTGCTGAAGTCGTGCTGCACACCCAGGAGTACCAGGAGATCAAGAAGACCATCGACCTGTCCGAGATGCCCACCACTAAGAACGAGGTGCCGAAGCCAAGAATGCAGTTCAAGGCATCGAAAGAGACAAAGAAGACACCGCTGAAGGAAGACGATCCCTCCAAGACGATGAATGTAGGGGTAGGCTTAGACTGCGTATAGGAAAGTGCGCTCGTCGAGTTCCTTAAAGCTAATAGTGATATATTCGCATGGCAGCCTTCTTACATGACTGGAGTACCTAGGGAAGTTGCTGAGCACTCTCTTAATGTGTACCCTGACGCTAAAACCATCAAACAGTCCTTACGATAGTTTGTGTAACACCCTCAGAATCGGACCTATGCAAGTTTGGGCAAAATTCACCAAACCCGCATAGAAACGATTCAAAGGTGCCCACCAGGCACTTTCGTGCGGGTGGAAAACGAAGTAATAACATTACACAACAGTCCTCGACGGAACCCACAGAATAGATATATATATATAACAGCGACTCCATGAGTCAAGAAAACAGGTATAAAATACAAAGATCCAAATCACCTTGAAATGATCGAGCGTCCGACTACGGACAAGATGCAAATGGGGCTAAGAGCCCTGAAGAATAACCAATGGCGTCCATAACCCTGCCCAGGCCAAGCCGGAAGGGTAACCCTGCTAACGGCGTCGATCTCAAAACCTGCTTAACAAAAGGGGTGCCGACAAAGGGCAAAGGAGAAAAGAAGGAGCGTCAGTACTGAGGCCAGTACACGGCGAGGCTAGAATTCGGCGGTCCTCGCCTACATAGGTATGGTGGACTGAAGCGGCAGCGGCAGCATGCACTAAACAACCTATAGAGACTCGATACAACTGACGGTTATCAGAGAGGGGTGAGAATGACCTATCCGGATCCAACCTGAAGCTAACACCAAACAAACCCATCCTGGTGTTTCTCCCTCGAGACCGTCGAGGAAGTCAACCGAGGAACTCACACAGTTGGCAGTTTTACTTATTCAGTTATAGTTGCGGCACTTTACTAGTCAGGTTTAGATAATCGTTCTGATAAAGTAAGCAGTGGGCACATTTAGTGAACCATTCCGTTATAGTTGCAACAATTACTAATCAGATACAGATAGCATGAGAAAAACCCAAAACCCAGCAGTTGTTGGTACTTTTATTCAGCCATTTCGTTGTAGTTGCAATACTTACTAGTCAGGTACAATTGTCGCAAGCGACAACCAAACAAGCAATTGTGGGCAGTATTAATTAGCCATTCCATTATAGTGAAGCTAATTACTAGTCATTATAAGTCAAATTTATAGTAGTAAACTTTAGTTATGCTTGTCTATGATCGAGATACTGTGCTCCAAGTCGTCCATATCCGCGGACACGGCTTTCAGAAAGTTTTACCCGGCGGGTGCACCAATAGCAACACACGCCGATCAACCTCGGAAAAACCAAATCAAAACCCAACGAGGCTTTCACGATGAACAATCACAGGATTCGAAATATTTGGGGCCACCCTTTGAGTAGAACCATAGCAAGTAGACAAGCTCGAGACGGCCTCAAGGTTTGCGGGACGGTGTGGTGATCGGGAACCCCAAACGGGCTTGTCGACACCACGAAATCGTGGTCCGATCCTAACAAGATGCGGTGCGTTACCTCGCACAATCGTAAATAAAGCGGTAAAACATGGCATAAGTACAGGATCGTAAATAAAACCTCAAACTAGTTTGTGGCCCCAAGAAATAAGAATGAATCAAGCTCGGCTCAGGGGTCCCATATACCTCCCGGATGTGGATAGCGCAAAAATCAAGGAACAGTATCAAGTACTGGGTCTTACGGGACACAAGTGGGCGTTCGGAAACCAAATATTATCTATCACCCACCGATGCCTCTGCTTATTCAATTTTAGTTGTTAAACAGAAAGTAAAGTGAACAATAAGTAAAACTAGAATCATCTCCAACATCAACATGCGGCAATACATCAGCAACTGTGGCATATGACGACACACATCAACACTTGAGCAAGCAACTACGACGCGCAAGTCCAACTATCTACCAAACAACAGGTAATAGGATGTGTCCAAGGCAATATAGGGCTGCACGGTATATCACAGGTATGGAAACTAAAGCATCGCAACATAGATAGCAATAGATCAACAGGAGGGAATAAAGACTATAAAAGTAAGATAGGTAGAAAGAGGGAGATGCTCGCCTGAAAACATTGTCGAAGGATCAACCGAAGATCGGGGCGAAGCTCACATCAACTCGACGGCCTTATCCGCGAAGAAGGAAAACACTAGAAGAAACACCGGATGCAATATTTAATTCACGGCAGAAGATCGGCATGATGCATGCATGATGTATGGCATAGCAAGGGCGATGCAATTAGGTCATATTAAGCGGAACCGGGGTCCCGACAATTAATTAGGTGGTGCAAGTTATTTAGAACCCCCGCAAATTAAATGTTGTTTAGCAATGCAACAGGTGGATCCGGTTCGCTACACATGTTTAAATGAGGCCAATATAAGGCTGAATTTGCCCGCATATGGGCCCCATATTTAATTATTAGGTGAATCGGCGGAAGGCCCCCAAACCACATGAATGCATGCGAGATGGCAATTAAAAAATGCAACAAGTTGTCATGTTATAAAATAGGGTTCGAGGAAAAAGGGTCACACATTTAGGGTTCTCGACGGACTTGAGGTTCCGGGGGGTTCGGGGTTCGGGGTCGGTCTCGGGGTCCAGGGTTCGACGGGATCGACAAGGATCGACGGAAGCGTTCTCGGACTACGGGGCCGTTCTCGGTATCGGGGCAGATCTTGTCGCATCGGGGTCTCGATGTCCGGGGAGTAGAACTTGGGTCGGTGTCGGAGCGCATCGGCTTCTTCCGGGTCGGTGCCGTTCTCGTCATCGCGAAGGCCTTGCCGGGTCCCACGGGGTCGTTCTTGCCGTTGCGAGGATCTTGGCGTTCCGGGAAAGTTCTCGGTGTTCCGTGTGGTAGACATGTCGCACCCGTGGTCCTCGGCATCGGATCTGGGGAAGGCCTTGGGGTGTCACGGTTCCGTTGTCGGCGGTCTTGGCGTCCGGGTTAGATCTTGTTGTTTTCTCCGGCGACTCGTTGTCCCGCAATGGGAGCTCATGGTCATCGGGGTCCGGGTCTTGGTCGGTCGCCGGTAGCTCTTGGTGTCCAGGGTAGGTCTTGGCGCATCGAGGGTGTCGAGGAAACGGTACGGTCTTTGGAGCTCGCGGGTTCTCGTCGTGGTCCCACGGTCTTGGTGATCTCGTCGGTGCCATCTTGGTTGCCAGTGCCGGGCTCGGTTTCAACGCTAGCGGTTCATCGGGTACCTCCGGGCGGTGTCGATCTTGTCGTTCCGTGTCGGCGGCCTGCGGGGTTCGACGGTGGTTGGCGTCCCCTTGAGCTTGGTCGGCCCGATCTGCTTGTCTTGGCGCGACGGCCACAAGGGGAGGCAGGGCTGCGATAGAGGCGGCCCAGCGGTGGCGCGAACGACGGAGGGGCGCACGAGCGGCGGCATGAGGCAGGACCCGCGGGACGAGACCCCTGGGCGGAAGGCGGTTGCAGAGGGGAGGGTCGTCGACGAGCTGGCGGCCGGAGGAGCACGGGCGAGGCCACGGGCGGGCCGGCCGCGGGCTGGCGGCGGGCGAGGTCGACGGGCGTGGAGGCGCAGATCGGGCGGCGGCGAAGCGGGGGGCGGGACGGAGGCCGGAGGTGGAGGCGCGGGCCGACGACGGGTTGGCGTCGGTGAGGACGAACACGGCGGGGAGCGGGCGCCAAGGGACAGAGAGGAGAGCGGGGTCCGCGAGGGCGGTGAGGAGGGTAGCCGGAGGAGGATGCGGGCATGGCGGAGCTCGCGGCGTGGTCGCAACGGGCGTGGCGGCGCGAGGCGGTGGAGAGGGGCGGAGAGGCGGGCCGGAGGAGGAAGGGCTGGGACCGCGGGAGGAGGGTGAGGCGAGGCTGGGAAGTGGCGGGCAGGGGGCTGGTCTTGAGGTGGGCGCGGGAGGCGGCAGGGGCCAGGCGGTGGCGCGAGAAGAGGGCGCGAGAGCGTGGGGAGGCGGAGGGCCGGCGTGAGCTGTGAGGAGGAAGACGCGGGGCTGCGCGTGTCCGGGTGCGTGCGTGCGTGGGATGTGTGTGTGCGTGCCGCGTGGGGCCACTGCGGTGGGGCCCGGATGGCAGCGGGAGCGTGTGCGCGCGCGTGTGGGGGTTAGGTGAGGCAGGGAGGAGGCTGAGTGGGGGCGGTGTAGTGTGCTGGGTGCGTTTAGTGGGTTGAGAGAGAGAGGGAGTGGGGTAGGCTAGGTGGCAGCTGCTGGTTGGTGGGGGAAAGAGGAGAGGGTGAGGTGGCGCAAGGGGAGTGGCCAGGGTGAGGTGGAGGGTTGGGTGTGGTTAGATTTGTTGGTGTACATAGGATTTCGAAGGGCAGGTGAGTGTGGACCGATTAGTTTTCTGGGGCGGTCGTTCGGGTCAATCGGCCCGTTCGACTGCCCCGCCCAAAATAATTAAACCTTTTTATTTATTTAAACGGGCCATATGCAAACCGTTAGCGGCCAAAACAAAATATTCCGGGGACCCGGTTTTGATGTTTGAATAAAGAGGGGCGTTTAGAAAACAACACGGGCTTTGCAAACATAGTTTTGGCAAACAATGCATGATGATGACGATGCAATGCACAAATTCAACGCGATTTTCTAGTAGTGGTTTTGCGGGATGCCACAGTTTGGTGATGAGAAGTGCAAAGCTATAGCTAAGGAATTAGCCTGACTAGAATTAGCCGGATTTATCATAGAGGTCATCCACGCTGATTGGGTGGCAAATCCTGTACTCGTCCCTAAAAAGGACACTATTGATTTAAGGATGTGCATTGATTACTCTGCGTTGAACAAAGCTTGCCCTAAAGATCCATTCCCTTTGCCCAGAATTGATCAAGTTATCGACTCAAATGGCAGGGTCGGAATTACTCTGTTTTTTAGATGCATATTCCATATATCACCAAATATCTATGAAAGAATCAGATCAACTAAAGATGTCTTTCGTCACACCTTTCGAAACCTTCTGCTACAAAACTATGTCTTTTGGCTTAAATAACACGGGAGCTACATATCAAAACACAATGCAGTGTTGCCTTAATGATCAAATCGGACGCAACGTCTATGTATACATAGATGATATAGCAGTGATGTCCAAAAAGAAGGAAACACTTATTTCTGACTTAGAGTAAACATTTGCTAGCCTACGAAAATTCAAGATAATGCTAAATCTGAAGAAGTGTTTCTTTGGAATTCCATCCGGAAAATTGTTAGGTTTCATCGTTTCTGAAAGTGGCATAGAGGTGAACTGGGACAAAATTAAGGCTATACTCAACATTACCAGGCCAACTCGCCTGAAGGACGTGCAACGTCTCACTGGTTGCATTGCAGCAGTGAGTCGGATCATCAGCCGACTCGGAGAAAGAGCCGCGCCTCTATACAAACTCTTGAACAAAATCAAAAAAAATTGTCTGGACCCAGGAAGCCGACGTTTCTCTACAAATTTTGAAAGATTTACTTTCGAATCCACCAATCCTCGCAGCACCAGAGCCATAGGAGCATTTGTTACTTTACATCGCAGCGACTAGCAAATTCATAAGTGTGGTAACATCAGTGGAGCGCGAGGAAAAAGGCTATGAGCATAATGTGCAATGTACAACATACTATCCGAGTGAGGTCCTGACACATTCAAAACAACGGTATCCACACCATCAAAATCTAACCTATGGAGTGTTCTTCGCCTCTAGAAAGCTACTACACTACTTTCAAGAGCACAAGATCACAGTGGTGAGTACTGATCCCCTGAGAGATATAATCAACAACCGCGACGCCACAGGACGTGTCGCAAAGTGGGGAATAGATCTTGCAACTTTTGACATCGAGTACAAGCCACGGACAGCAATCAAATCCCAAATACTTGTCAATTTCATCGTTGATTGGACAGAGATGGGAGTGTAGGGTTTCGTAGCATGGAAAACAAAAAATTTCTACCGCATACAAACAAACAAGCCAAGATCTATCTACTAGATTGTAGCAACGAGTCGATGGAATAACTTACCCTCGAAGATTCCAAAGTGTTTAACGAGAGCAGATTCTCGTGGGTGATGTAGTCGTACTCTTTCCGATCTCAAGATCGCGTGAAGCGATCCTTCCCAAGGCTGCGTTAAGGCGCTCCCGCAATCGGTCACACGTTCCGTACTGACGAAGACCTTCCTCTCCTTGTTCCAAAGAGGCTGGAGGTTGTAGCACTCTCCTCATGATTCCGGCAGCACAACGGCGTGGTACCGGAAGTAGAGGGGAGATCTCGCAGGGCTTCGCCTTAAGCCAGAGCGAGTATGGTGGAGTATGAGAGAGTCCTCAGTGTTCTAGGGTTTAGACACATCAAGGAGGGATGCTAGAGCCGGCGGCTAGGGTTTGGGGCACCCCAAGTCGGCGGCTAGGGCAAAACCCTATGGTGGTGGCGCCAAGCTAGGGTTTGAGGAGAGGTACTTGTGTGTGCTAGGAGGGAGCCCTGCCCCTCCTTATATAGGTGGAGGGGCCGGCGGCCAAGGGGAGGGAGGGGAGTCCCTCCCCAAATCGGCTTTGGGTGGTGCGCCAGCTTGGGGAGGAGGACTCCCTCCCCAACTCGGTTTCACCTTCCTCCTCTTTTCCTCTTTCCAAAACTTGCCGTTTGACTTTCAAACTAGCCATTTGACTTTTCAATTTAGGATTTGAATAAACCCTTTATTTTGGACAGCGAAGACACTTAGTACATGATGCAATCATTCCAACTTGCAATGACACATTCATGTACCCCTTCCCCTCCGGAGTGCCGGACATTCCGGAACCTTCTAGAACATTCCCGATGAAAACACCGGAATCATTCCCGAACTCCGAAACGGGACTTTCCTTATATGAATCTTATTCTTCGGACCATTCCGGATCTCCTCGTGATATCCCGGATCCCATTTGAGACTCCGAACAACATTCCGTCTCTTTCTCATCATACCATAACTACTCAAACAACGTCGAATCCTTAAGTGTGTCTCCCTACGGTTCGTGAATTATGCGGACATGATCGAGACACTTCTCCGAACAATAACCAATAGAGGAATCTGGAAATTCATATGGCTCCCACATATTTCTACGATTACTTTGCGATCGAATGAACCACTTACATACGATACCAATTTCCCTTTGTCTCATGATACTTTACTTATCCGAGGTTATGATCGTCGGTATCTCTGCATACCTAGTTCAACATCGTTACCGATAAGTACTCTTTTCTCGTTCCCGTGGTATGTGATCCCTTGTGAGCCAGTCACATGCTTGCAAGCTAATTGGATGACATTCCACCGAGAGGGCCCAGAGTATATCTATCCGTCATATGGATGGACAAATCCCACTCTTGATCCATGTGTTTCAACCAATAGTTTCCGAACACTCAATGTCACCTTTATAGCCACCCAGTTACGGTGTGGTGTTTGATGTCATCAAAGCATCTATCCGGTAAAGGTGATATGCATGATCTCATGGTCGAAGGAATTAGGTTACTATGTATCAGAAAGCATATAGCAATTGAACTATTGAAATGACTTGATCTTTATGCTACGCTTATCTATAGGAGTATGTCCATCATATCATTCTCCTAACGATATGATCTTGTTGTTAATAACATCTCAATGTTCATGATAGGGAAACCACAATCATCTATTAACCAACAAGCTAGTTTTATACAGAGGCTTTACTAGGGACTTCAAATTAAGTTTTCAAATCACACAAGTATTAATGTTTCCTTGTTAATACTATTATAGCATGAATGTAAACATTTATCAGAAAAACAAATATATAATAATAACTATATTTATTATTGCCTCTAGGGCATATCTCCAACAGGCAGAAAATACAAGTCCTCCAAACTTGGAATTTCGGACCCTACATTTTGACGGGTCAAAAGCACGAGGGGGCTCGGGGGCTGGCGTGGTGCTCAAGTCATCCCAAGGAGACAAGTTGTTCTATGTGTTACAGGTACACTTCACGGCAAACAATAATATTACCAAGTATGAAGCACTGTTACGTGGAATACGCATGGCCAAAAATACTGGCATTACTATACTCATGTGTTATGGACACTCGGATTTAGTTTCTCATCAAGTATCTGATATCTACAATGCAAACAATCACATGGCAGCCTACAAAGCTGTTGTGGATGAATTATCTAAATCATTCGAGGGTTTTGAGGTTCAACACATCCCTCGAGCAGAAAATGAGGAAGCATATGCTTTATGAAGGATAGGCTCTGTGCGGAAACAAGTCTCGTATGGCGCTTTTCTAGAGCACCTAGAAGTCCGCTCCATCACAGGAGTTGATGAGGACTACCCGACGAAATCTGACTCACCTTTAGCAGCAGTTCTGGCTGTAATCCCCAGCTGGACAAAACCCTATATGGATTTCCTGATAGACGGAAAATTACCCGAAGAGGAAGTTATGGTTCGACTGATTGTCCGACGAGCAAAAGCCTATACAATAATCAATGGTGAGCTCTATAAGCGGAGTGTTTCTGGGGTTTTCCAGTGCTGTATTTCTCCGGAAGGAGTGGAAATCTTACGAGAAATCCATGAAGGCGAGTGTGATCACCACGCTGCAGACAAATCCTTAGTGGAAAAAGCTTTTAGACATGGATTCTGACTCACATCTAAGGAAGATGCCGAAAAATTGGTCAAAACATGCAGAGGCTACCAAAAGTACGCCCATCAAGCACACATTCCGGCTGGTCATCTGAAAATAATCCCTATTACATGGCCATTTGCGGTCTGGGAGCTTGATATGGTAGAACCGTTTTGTATGGCAAATTGTGGATTTACTCACCTACTAGTCATGGTGGATAAATTTACCAAACGGATTGAGGCTAAACCCGTAACAAATTGTGATGGATCCACAACCAGAAAGTTTGTTGAGAACATAATCATCAGATTCAGATATCCGCAGATGAAAGGATCGTATGGGCACCTAGAGGGGGGTGAATAGGTGCTACTTCAAATTTTCTTCTTTTTCAAATTAAGGTTTGACAATAAGGTAAATTCTCTAGATAATGCAACTACGGTGAATTTACCTATATGACAAAAATGAAAGGGATACCACAACACAAAGTAGTAACAAGTAAGTAAGGTGCGGTAAAGGATAGAGGTAACCGAAAAGTGGACGCGGAGACACAAGGATTTGTTTCCCGTAGTTCCTTCCTTTTGAGGGGAAGTACGTCTACGTTTGGAGAGGGGGTGGTTTCAAACCACCAACGCCACGAGAGGCCTCCCTTGTTCTCCGATGAATCTCACCCCAATGGGATCGATTCATCTTCCACTATATCGGCAACCTTCAAGGTGGAAGCCGGCACCGTTACAAGTTTGGGGCACACATCCACAACTTAATCGGAGGCTCCCAAATACTAGCAAGCTGTCAAAGCAATCAAAGACAAGCTTGTAAGAACAAAAACAAGAGCTAGGGTTTCCAACAAAACACTAGAGCAAAGGGGCCCTCAATGAAATGAGGGGGAAATGAAGATCTCTTTTGGTGAAGTAGTAGATCAGGGCCTCCTCCTTCGATTCCCCAAAGATCAAGGACTTTGGGTGGTTGGATGATGAGATCTTGAGAATTTGAGTGGCTCCAATGGACTCCAATGGTGGGTACCCCTCCACGAAATAAACGGCCGTTGGAGCATTTAATGACCGGTAGTACCGGTACTCAAGCGGTAGTACCGCTTGCGTGCGGTACTACCGGTCCAGTACCGGACCATGTACCGGAGCTGCCTCTGTTCTTCAGCTTTTGGGCGGTACGCCCTTGCGGTACTACCCCCAAGCGGTAGTACCGGATGTGGGAATTGGTACTCTTGGTTCGGGGTAGTACTGGGTTCCAAATACTTGGTCTCGACCAAAACGGAGGAGGTTGGTGCTAGTCAAGATGCCAGTGCGGATGAGCTGACGACGCCTCAAGCGGTACAGATGCAGCCAGTACTACCGGTTGGGCGGTAGTGCGCTTCGTGTACCGATAGTCTTGACGCACTTCTCCATTTTAATCGGTGCCAACTGCATCGAACCGGTAATCGGTGTCAGCGGTAGTACGGTTGCATCCGGTACTACCGGGTTGACATGTAAGTTTCGCAAGGGGAAAATGCTATGCCATGACTTGTGCCTTCTTTTATCAATCCTGTGATAAACTTAGTACATGGTTAAATTGATAAGTGTATTGTTATCAAACATCAAAATCAGAGGGATAGAAAAATGCTCTTTCAATCTCCCCCTTTTTGGTGTTTGATGATAATACACTTTTGCAGGATGATTTTAACAATAGGCAAATGAGATTTGTAAAATAGAGAAGAGACTCCCGCTAGATGTGTAGAGAAAAATCTCCCCCTCTATTTTACAAACCCAACATGGGTGCACAAGTATGGATACTAGCATTTGAAGACATACCTTTGCACAAAACATGTGATGAGGAATATATAGACAATAGATATTTCATAACATCATAAGATGGATCCATATAAATAAACCACATAGTCGCATAAGGTGGATCCAACCACATAGTTTCACACGACATAAACCACATAGTAGTCTCACACATAGAATAGAGAGAAATCGAAGTTCACAAGCAATAAAAGGATCAAAGAGAAGAGCGAGCTTGTGACTTACCATGCAACACCCGTGCCTAAAGTGCAACTTCTCCCCCTTTGGCATCAAGACGCCAAAAAGGGACAAGTGCAGAGCTACCGCCCCAAAGGTCAATCATCATACTCCTCCTCCTCATCCTCAATATCCTCCTCATCCTCATACGTAGGTGGGGCGCGGTGCGAGGAAGAGACATCATCGTCCCAACGGCTGTGCTGAGAAATCCACTGATCCTTTGGAGTGATGTTGTTCTCGGATCCCTCGGAGATGGTCAACCCTTGAGCAGACATGAGTTCCTTCTGACGAGCACAGGCTTTATTTGCATACATGTGCGCCTCATACATACGCTTCTGGTTGTCAACCTGGAAGCAGAAGATCTTCTTGAGCTTGACCTCCATCCTTTTGGCCCAAGAGGGCTTGGCGTTCTTGCGGCGAGAGACCTCATAGTTAGTGTCATGACCACTGTCAGCATGCTCAGAGTCATCCTCATCCTCCTCACCTGGCGCAGCGCGAGGTTTAGCATGTACCTTGATCTTGAGTGCCTTTGGCTTGTGCACAACAAGAGAGCGAGTGGAGAGCGTCCTAGCAACGACGAGGCACTTGGACACAATGAGGGCCATAATGTAAGGAGCAAATGGTGGAACCCTCCGAGTGTGTGCATCGGCAACATCTCATTCCAAATGAAGTCTGTCACATCAAGAGGTTGGCCTGATTCTCTGTTGAGGAAGGTGTTGAACAGCAAGTCAACGGAGAACCCATGTATCTCGTCCTTGTTGCCCGCACGAGGAGCAACAGTCTCACAGAAAATGCGATGGAGAATGTCATATGTGGGGAGGAGATCCTTGATTTTGCCAGCAATCCCATGGCCTCGAATATACAATGGTCGGAGAACATCTTTTTTGGAGGGATTCTCCCGCATGTGACAGCGGAAACCACAAGGAACGTCACGGCCGCGGTCCTCATACCCCAATATGGCAGCAAACTCCGCAAGCGTAGCTTCCTTGACAGCACCTTGAGTCATCTAGGTAATCTTCCGATTGCGGCCATTGTGGAAGTGTGCAGTGGCATAAAACTGGCAGATGAGTAGGGGATCATAGTCATGCTGAAACTCCATAATGGGGAGCATACCAAGGTTTGAGCAGTTTTCCTTAGCTTCAACAAAGTAGCCAGAGTTCTTGTCAATGTGACCCATGTCAAGCCATTGCTGAGGCACCACCAGCTGGGTATTGGTCAAAAGAACCTCATGATACACATGCTCTTGGAAGTCATCATAGAAAAGACTGTCTGCCCTTGATTCGCTCCTGTTGCGGGAGTATGCATTGTCCACCCGGAGAGCCCTAAAGTCTGCCTCAGAGATGTCTGAAAGTTTCTTTGGCCCAGATGGCCCAGAGCTGAGACTCTTGGTACGCCCAGTGGAAGGGGGGCGAGAGGGAGGGGCTCTGTCACGCCCAGCTGAGCGCTTGGTAACCCCTTCACGACCCCCACGACCACCTCGATTGGTAGGCAACTTCGAACGGTGTCTTGGCTGTGGCATAACTTCTTCCTCGGACTCAGTCTCTTCCTCAACAATCTCACGGTCAGACTTGGAGCGCTTGCGTGCACGCCGAGAACCACATGCATCTGTGAAAGCACGAGGGAGGATAGCACGGAGATAAGGACACAAGAATCAATAAGGCAAAACCGAGAGAATCTACAAGTTGAGCAGAACACAGTGGTCAGAGTGGACCGGTACTACCGGACCTGACAACCGGTAGTACCGCTTGCAAGCGGTAGTACCGGAAAATGTTCCGGTACTACCGGTTGAGCGGCACACAGGTTGTCAGATCTGATGGGAACAGCCCAAATTGACGATATAAACTGCTAAATTGAAGATTCTACGCGGTAACAAGGAATAATATGGAAGTACAACCTTGCAAGTAGTCAATTTCTCCACAGATCTAAGCCAAAACCTAGATCTAATGGGGAAATCAAACAAGAAGAGGAGGGGCGGTTGTACCAGGATCCATGGTGGTGGAAAGGAGTGGGAGACTGCCCAGAGGCCGAATCCAAGGAGAATCCGGAGGGAGGAGGGCGCGGCAGGGCTCCGGGGCCTTCAAGATCTCCGGTGGCGGCGCAGGTTAGAGTGGGGGACGTGGGAAATAATGAGGCACTGAGGGGTGCCTCTCCCCACGCGTCCATTATATACTGAACTGCCAACCGGTAGTACGGTTGTTGAGCGGTACTACCGCTTGAAGCGGTAGTCGGTTCCACGATCGGTAGTGCAGCACGTAGGACCGGACATGTGGTAGTACCGTTCTGGAGCAGTTTTGCAGAGACGACACAGGAACTTCCAGTGCGGTAGTACCGCTCTCATCCGGTAGTACCGGTCCCATCTGAGTCCAAAGCCAGGGATCAAGGATGATTCTTGTGCGGGAAGAGAGAGGGTTTTCATGAGGGAGTACGGAGGCTTGGGTTAAGACAAGTGAGCTGAGAAGCACATGCACTCTAAAAACAATGGAAGAAACAAATGAAAACCAAACTAGAGTGCATGAGACTAAGAACGATGAAGACACTTCAAATAGATGACAACCATGAGTGAAGACCAATTCAACTAGGTGACAAACACGAGTACGCACATCAACCTCTCGATTGAGAGGGGCGGTGGCCTAGGCCACCATATTTGAGTATACTCGGCTTGGCACCACGAAGATGTATCTTAGGTCCATTACCGAAACTCATCATTGAGCTCACATATCACAAAATGATATTAAGAGGAACCATTTTTGTTTAATTTGCGCATAATGGGGGAGGGATAGTCCAATCAATTAGGACCGCACTCCCCCTATGTCCATGCCTACACCTAAACCAAACATGGGTCGAGTATTAGGTGAGAATGCATGATAATCAAGTCAAGCTCCTTGAATCTATGATATTTAGTTCATTCCTCAAGTAGCAAAACCTTGCTTCATCAAGTGGCTTCGTGAAGATATCGGCAAGTTGATCTTTGGTTGATACATAGGATAGATCAATATCACCTCTAGCAACATGATCTCTAATAAAGTGATGTCGAATCTCAATATGCTTTGTCCTTGTGTGATCCACGGGGTTGTATGCAATCTTGATGGCACTTTCATTGTCACACAGAAGAGGCACTTTGTCACATTGGACACCGTATTCCTTTAAAGTTTTCCTCATCCATAGCAATTGGGTGCAAGCACTAGCAGCAGCAACATACTCGGCTTCGGCGGTGGAGACAGATATACAATTTTGCTTCTTAGAAGACCAACATACCAAGGACCTACCTAGGAATTGGCAAGCCCCGGATGTTGATTTTCTATCATCCTTGTCTCCCGCCCAATCCGAGTCCGTGTATCCACAAAGAGCGAAAGTTGAGCCTTGAGGGTACCAAAGACCATAAAATGGGGTATGAACTAAATATCGAAAGATTCTCTTGACCGCCATTAAATGGCTTTCCTTAGGAGCCGCTTGATATCTTGCACACACACCTACACTCAACACAATATCTGGTCTAGATGCACAAAGGTAAAGCAAAGAACCAATCATAGACCGGTATACCTTTTGATCCACATCTTTACCATTTGGATTTTGTTCTAGATGAGTCTTTGTTGCCATGGGAGTAGGGGCTCCATTCAAATCTTGCATTTTGAATCTCTTGAGCATATCTTGAGTATACTTGGCTTTATTGAAGAATGTTCCTCCTCTAACTTGCTTGATCTCAAATCCAAGGAATACTTTCAACTCCCCCATCAAGGACATCCGGAACCTACTAGTCATAAGCTTTGAGAATTCATCATTAAAAGCTTTGTTAGGTGAGCCAAAGATAATATCATCAATCATAGATTTGGCATACAAAAAGCTCCCCATTAACCCTCTTAGTAAAAAGAGTGGGATCGATTTTCCCAACCTCAAAGCCACGGTCAAACAATAACTCTCTAAGGTGCTCATACCACGTGCGTGGGGCTTGCTTGAGCCCATAGAGCGCCTTATCAAGTTTGTAGACATGGTTTGGGAAGTTGGGGTCCTCAAATCCCGGGGGTTGCTTAACATATACCAATTCATTCAAAGGACCATAAAGGAATGCACCTTCTACATCCATTTGTTGCAACTTGAAGTTATAATGTGCCACATAAGCAAGAAGGATACAGATGGACTCAAGGCGAGCCACGGGTGCATAAGTCTCTCCATAATCAATGCCTTCAATTTGGGAATAACCTTGTGCAACCAATCTAGCCTTGTTCCTTACAATAATCCCATGCTCATCTTGCTTGTTCTTGAATATCCACTTTGTTCCAATAACATTGCGGCAATCCTTTGGCTTCTCAACTAACTTCCACACTTTATTTCTCTCAAAGTTGTTGAGCTCTTTGTGCATAGCTTCTAACCAATCCGAATCTTCAAGAGCTTCCCACACTTTCTTTGGTTCAATCATGGAAATGTGAGCTTGATGTTCACTGAACCTCTTCAATTGTGCTCGTGTGGAAATTCCTTTTCTTAAATCTCCAACAACATTTTGGAGGGAGTGGTCTCTTATTTCCAACATTCTTTCCTTTCTAGCTTCGCGACGAGCGTGGATCTCCTTATTGTTTCTTGGAGGACCCTCTTCATCATTTTTATCCTCGTCTTGACCATCAACTTGACCTTGATCATCATTGGATTCATCCTCTATATTGGGAGGCAAGGATTGGCCTTGGTCTTGATCAAGTGTTCTTCTAGCCTCAACTTGAGCACCCCTCAAAACAGCTTGGATGGATCTTCCTTGGCAAATTGACTTGACTCCACTTGACACCCCATCAAATGGACCAAGATCCCTTTGACTAGAGTTCACTCATTGATCACTATGTTGAGGGTCCACATCTTGTCTTTGGCTTGAGTCAATGTCCTCCTCGGTAGATGGAGCATGTTGAGGTTGTGAAGATGAGGACTCCACTCGAGTGGAACATAGTTCTTCTTGATCCGTCATAAGGGGTTCCTCAATGGGGCGGATATAACCCACACCCATTCTTCCTATGGCACCCTGAGGCATTTCATCATCTGCATCACAAGCATCAACACGCCCCCCTTGGGGACCATCATATTCTTCAAAGGTCACACTACAAGATTCTATGACGGCTCCAGAGAGCTTGTCATAGATTCTATAAGTGTGAGATTCGAGACCATAGCCAACAAAAATACCCTCTAATGCTTTAGATTCGAATTTAGACAAACGAACACCTTTGATGAGATAGAAACACTTACAACTGAACACCCGGAAATAAGATATGTTGGGCTTGTTACCGGTAAGTATCTCATATGGAGTCTTGTTGATTTTCTTGCGGAGGTAGAGCCGGTTTGAAGCATGGCAAGCGGTGGAGACAACTCTGGCCCAGAAGTTGTATGGAGATTTAAACTACGCCAACATGGTCCTAGCCATCTCAATAAGAGTCCGGTTCTTCCTTTCGGCCACACCATTTTGTTGAGGGGTGTATGCGGCGGAATATTGATGCTTAATCCCCTCATCACTAAGAAAGTCATTCAAGGTGTAGTTCTTGAACTCGGTGCCGTTGTCACTTCTTATAATCAACACGGGAACATTGTGTTGCTGTTGAACCAAGTTGATGAAGTCGATAAAAGTCCTTTGAGTTTCACTCTTCAACTTGAAGAAATAAACCCAAGAGTATCTTGAAAAGTCGTCAACAATCACCAAACAATATTTCTTCCCACCAAGACTTGCATGATATGGAGGACCAAATAGGTCCACATGAAGGAGTTCCAAGATCTTGTTAGACTTGATTTGGTTCGTGGGCTTATGAGGAGCTTCATGCATCTTCCCTAGAACACATGCCCTGCAAACACGATCTTTGGCAAAGGAAACATTTTCTTTTAGTCCAACAATATGGCCCTCTTTATGGAGACTTTGCAAAGTTCTCATATTGACATGGGCTAGTCGGCGGTGCCATAGCCAACCCACATCGGCCTTTCCGTATAAGCACATCGGACCTGCAGTAGCTTGCCCCAAAAAGTCCACCACATACAAGTCATTTTTGACGTACCCAACGAAAGCGACCTTGAGAGACTTGCTCCACATGAGGACCACAATATCATTATCAATAAAGATGGCAAAGCCCATCTTTCCAAGAGCACGGACAGAAAGTAAATTGTATCCAAGGGTTTCAACAAGCATGACGTTCACGAGTGTAATGTCGTGAGCCACCACTACCTTGTCGAAACCCATTACCGTAGATTTTGACTTGTCGGCATATGTGACGGTGATTTGATCTTCATTTGAAACCAAGTCCTTGACAATAGACGAGCTTACGGTCATATGACAAGTGCAACCACTATCAAGCACCCATTTTGAACCTCCGGAAGCATAGGTCTACAAAAGATCAAGCTAGTTTTTAGGTACCCATTTTTCAATGGGTCCTCTTTTGTTAGCAACAAGGGTCTTGGGAACCCAAATAGACCAAGCAATATAACCATCATAAGGACCAACATATTGTGCATACACATCACCATAGTAATCACGCATTAGAACATAGTGAGGGTTAGCACTTCCCGCAAAATCGTCATGAGACATAGTTTTGCCAATTGTGGTCTTACTTCCCACAATGGTCTTGTTGGTCTCTTGTGCGGGCTTGTCCTTCTTCTTGTTGTTCTTCTTCTTTGTTTTGGAGACAAAACCAATGCCCCCTTTATCACCACCACGCCTTTGCTTGCTCAAAAGATCATCAATAGACTTGTTACCTTGTGGAAATGTGGTCTTCACAAGCACCCCCTTCAACCTAGCATTCTCTTCAAGGATAGTCGTGCTACTCGATGGAATGAAGTTACTAGGTGAAGGAATATTGGCCAATTGAGTTTGAAGCGTTTCATGGGACTTTGTGAGAGACAAGAGTTCACTCTCCAAGGCTTTGTGGGCCTTGTTAAGCAAGCTAAAGTCCTCGGCAAGTTTTTCATGAACCACACCAAACTCAACCTTGTCCTTTTTAGCTCTTTTGTATTTAGCAATAGCATGATCACGCTCTTTAATGAGTTTGTTAACAATGATGTCATTGGCCTCATCAAGCCCTTCAAGTTTTGACTCAAGGGACAACCTAGTCTCTTGTTCTTCTTCTAGAGCATTGCTTAAAGCCTCTAGTTCAATCATATGTGCATGCCCAAGTTTACATCTAACATCTAGAAGTTCTTGAGTGTGAGAGAGTTGATCTAAGATGTTCCCAAAATGTAGTTTAGCATCACCTTCTAGGTTAGTCATGAACTCATCAAAGGCAATTAGTTCCTTTTTAACATCAAGAGACATTTCATCATCAATTTCATCATTATCTAATTGAGTAGAGTGGGATGATGAGGATACCTCCGTTCCTCTTGCCATAAGGCAAGTGACGTCCTTGGAGGAAGAGTTCTCATTTGGAGAGTCGAAGAGTGCGAGTGTCAGAGTAGAGGTGGTGGCTAGAGCCGCCATACCATGTGAGGTTTCTTCTTCTTCCTCATCTTCATCATCTTCATTATTGGAGGAGTATTCTTCATGAGTGATCAAGACAATTTCTCCTGATTTATTGTTGATGGGGTTCTTTTTGATGAAAGGTTTCTTGTAGGGTGCCTTGAGAGTCTTCTTCAACACAAGCTTCCCACCATTATCTTCTCTCTTCTCATAGGGGCAGCTTGCCACAAAGTGGTAGCGGTCACCACAGTTGAAGCAAGTTCTCAACCTAGTGGCATTCTCTCTTTTCCAATTTGGATTGCTTCTTCGTTGCATTTCCATCTTGGCCTTGGCGGGATTCTTCCAAAAGTTCTTTGCATAGAAAGCCATATATTGACTATGAGCAATCTTGACATCATCGGGATGGTCCAAGGAGAGGCCTTCATCACTATCATCTTAATCTTCAAAGTCCACAAATTTGGCCTTTAAAGCAACATTGACCACATTGCTCATACCGAGGGCACGAGCACGGGCATCTTTGGCGTTCTTGGCGGCGACCTTGAAAGCGGCCATCTCTTGCATAACTTCGTTTGAGGTGATGAGATGGTAGTTGTGTCTTCCTTGTAAGCTCTTCAAGTCGGTGGGATCAAAAGGCATGAGTGCACTCACATATTTCCTTTTTATCCATGCATCATCCACATGTGAGGCACCCACATTTCTAAAAGCGGTGGCGGTAGTCTTGAGCCTTCGATACATGTCTTCGTGATCTTAACCTTCTTTCATGTAGAAACCTTCGGCTTCATTGCTTAGAGCATCATATTTGTTCCTCCTCATACTCTCATTTCCAACAAACAACACAGTGAGAGCATCCCAAGCTTCCTTGGCAATGCTAAAGTGCTCAATGTGTGGATAATCCTTTGTTCCTAATCCTTGTTGAATCATATGCAACGCAGTGGCATTGAGTTGACTATTGACAACCTCTCTTCTTGTCAAGTTGTTTGGATCCCCAATAAAGAGTCCATGCTCGATGATGTTCCATAGTTCAATGCAAGAGCTGCGCATATGAGTTCTCATTAGTGATTGCCATTGAGCAAAAGTAGAAGACTCTTCTAGCTTAGGTGGGTCACCTCTATTGTACACATGAGGGTGAGGGATGGGAGGATCGGGAGAGTAACAAGAATCACGGTGCTCTCCCTTCCCCCCATCAAGTCGTGTGGAGGAATTAGCATTGTCTAGTTTATCCCCTACCACCATACCTTCGGGGGATACCGGAGTATTCCCTTTAGGTGCGGATGGTAGTTCCTCTTGAGGGGATGGGGGTGATGAGCCACCTTTGTCTTTAAGTAGTTGCTCAAGCATCTTCTTGACTTCGTTGACCAAGGAAGAGCTCAATCTTGTTTCCAAGTTTCTGAGATCTTCCATGGTCACCGGAGTTGACTCACTACCACCATCCCCTTCTTGGCTACCCATATTCTCTTAGGCGGTAAAGCCCGAATAAAGAGCCGAGGCTCTGATACCAATTGAAAGGATCGTATGGGCACCTAGAGGGGGGGGTGAATAGGTGCTACTTCAAATTTTATTTTTTTCAAATTAAGGTTTGACAATAAGGTAAATTCTCTAGATAATGCAACTACGGTGAATTTACCTTTATGACAAAAATGCAAGGGCTACCACAACACAAAGTAGTAACAAGTAAGTAAGGTGCGGTAAGGATAGAGGTAACCGAAAAGTGGACGCGGAGACACAAGGATTTGTTTCCCGTAGTTCCTTCCTTTTGAGGGAATCGTCACGTTTGGAGAGGGGTGGTTTCAAACCACCAACGCCACGAGAGGCCTCCCTTGTTCTCCGATGAATCTCACCCCAATGGGATCGATTCACCTTCCACTATATCGAACCTTCAAGGTGGAAGCCGACTGCTACAAGTTTGGGGCACACATCCACAACTTAATCGGAGGCTCCCAAATACAAGCAAGCTGTCAAAGCAATCAAAGACAAGCTTGTAAGAACAAAAACAAGATCTAGGGTTTCCAACAAAACACTAGAGCAAAGGGGCCCTCAATGAAATGAGGGGGAAATGAAGATCTCTTTTGGTGAAGTAGTAGATCGGGGCCTCCTCCTTCGATCCCCCAAAGATGAAGGACTTTGGGTGGTTGGATGATGAGATCTTGAGAATTTGAGTGGCTCC
Source organism: Avena longiglumis (assembly GCA_030063025.1). Taxonomy (NCBI): domain Eukaryota; kingdom Viridiplantae; phylum Streptophyta; class Magnoliopsida; order Poales; family Poaceae; genus Avena; species Avena longiglumis. Next base: position 436,896,455 of record CP125974.1, on the reverse strand, counting down.
AATGGACTCCAATGGTGGGCAATGACTTTAATGAGCTGAGCTATTTGTCCCAAGGTAGGTGGAGGGGTATTTATACCCCTCCACAAAATAAACGGCCGTTGGAGCATTTAATGACCGGTAGTAGTACCCGATTCAAGCTTGCGCAGGTACCGGTCCAGATCGACCATGTACCGGAGCTGCCTCTGTTCTTCAGATTTTGGGCGGTACGCCCTTGCGGTACTACCCCCAAGCGGTAGTACCGGATGTGGGAAGCGGTACTACCGGTTCAGGCGGTAGTACCGGTTCGAAGTACCGCTTGGTAGTGACCAAAACGGAGGGAGGTTGGTGCTAGTCAGTATGCCACGATACAGACGAGCGGTACGACCGCCTCAAGCGGTCGGTTGGGCCGGTAGTGCCGCTTCGTGGTACCGGTGGGTACTGACTAGTAGCACCCTTCTCCCTTTTGATCAGTGCCAACCGGTACTGGAACCGGTAGTACCGGTGTCAAGCGGTAGTACCGGTTGCAGGTCCGGTACTACCGGTTGACACGGAAGTTTCTGCAAGGGGAAAATGCTATGCCATGACTTGTGCCTTCTTTTATCAATCCTGTGATAAACTTAGTACACGGTTAAATCGATAAGTGTATTGTTATCAAACATCAAAATCAGAGGGATAGAAAAATGATCTTTTAGCAGAGCATTATTACTGACAGTGGGAGCAACTTTTCCATCGGAGAATTGGTCAAATTCTACGAAGAACAAGGGATCCGACTTGATATTGCATCAGTCGCACGTCCATAGGCTAATGGACAAGTCAAAAGAGCAAACGGTCTTATTTTACAAGGACTTCGACCTCGTCTCGAGGCACCACTTCGTCATGCCACGGGGGACTTGGGTGGAAGAATTACCGTTTGTGATATGGAGCTTACGTATAACTCCTAACAGATCAATCGTATACACTCCTTTTTTCTTGGTCTACGGTGCAGAAGCAGTTCTTCCAAGTGATTTAATTTATTAGTCTCCTCGAGTCAAAGCATATATCGAATAAGATACAGAAGTTTCGCATCGTTGCTGAGAAGATATCTACATCCTATCAGCACAAGTTACACAAGTATCATAGTCGGAGAGTGCAAAACTGTTCTTTCAGGAAAGGCGATTTAGTTCTCCGACTCGTGCAAAAGAGAAAGCAAAAACTTTCCCCGATTTGGGAAGGACCTTTTATAATCAGCAGAGTTCTGCATAATGGGTCATATTATTTAATCGATAGAAGACCAATCAAGGAAAGACCGGATACTCGGAAGAGAAAGAGAGATGGTGGTATTACAGACCTGGATGAGTTAGACCATCCATGGAACATTGCACAACTACGTCCCTTCTATTCTTAGTTATATTTCCTTGTAATCATATATGTATGTATTCAAAGTGAAATAAAGTATTGGTTTCCTCATATATTATTGACATGGTTATACCCTACGGGTACGTAACTTTAGCATACCTAGTCCAGCCCAAGGAAGGCCCACAGCAGATATACACTGACCCATAAAGATTTTCGGGTGGCCAAGGCCCACGACGCCTTCGGATCCTTGGAGAACAAGACTAGCGGAGATAGGAAATTCAAAGGGGTAAAACCCTAGAACTTGTAACCGACTAGGACTATGCCCGGGACCTGCCTAAGTCTATATAAAGGCCAGGAGGGCACGTCCTAGATCTCTCGACTCATACTCTCGCACACGCATCCACGCCAGATCGAATCTGCGCACCCTGTAACTTTTGGTTCCGCCAGAATCAAGAGCGCACAAGCGAGTAGGGTTTTCCCTCCGGGGCCTGAACTCGGGTAAATCTCGTGTCCCTGTTGCTTGTCCGTTAACTGCCACGATCTAAGATCCCCATCTTCTCCAAAACCCAAGTCCATAACAATGGGCATTGACGAGATTAAACCTCGTCAATTGGCGCCGTCTGTGGGAATTGGGGCTGCTGATTGTGCGGTCGTGACGGTTCTGACCCGATCGATCTACAACTCCGCGGCGACGGAGAATCACCTCCTCTTCGGCGCTTTCGACTTCACCGCCCACTCGCCGGCAACCATGAAGGATTTCGAGCCCGTAGGCGACGGACTCGAGATTTTGTTCGGGAGTTTCTGCTTCGAGGTGGGACAAACTGGCACCCTCCGCCTCCCTGAGCGGGTGCCCGTGCCGTCAATCAGGCCCGCCTCATGGGCTCCACACCCTGTGCTACGCACGTCACCATCAACAGATGAGTTTTACGACAGCAGCAGCTGTAACTCCGATCTATGTGATCCACCTTCGGATGAAGGGACCTACGGTTCCGGATCCGAAAGCTGCGGCAGCAGCCGACCAATCTGCAAGCGCTATCTATGCGCCGCAGTCATCCAAACCGACGAGGAAACACCTAACCCGCCGCCCAACCGAAACGGCGAAAACGGCGAAAACAGAAGAAGCCAGTCCCCCCCACCCAACAGGGAAAACAACGGCCACGTCATCCAACTTAGCAAAGAAGGATGGGTCCAGGCGCGCCGTGCAGTCGCAGGCGACATCGTCTTACCTGCAGACGCCTCACGTGACCTACTGATGGCATACCACTACCTCCTCATCGAGGAACACAAGAAACAAGTCAAGATGCAGGAGACGCTAGACAAGCGCAAGCAAGAAGCCTCCGAGTCCAGCGCGCGACGAGCTGCGCTCTCCGCCATCGCACCCGGCTCTAGCACAAACGGAAACCAGGGAAACAAGCACCGCTCACGGGTGGAAAACATGGATCCCAAGGAGGGCGCGACGTGATCCGAATTCTCTACACATCGTTCATGGATATGGATGACGACGGCAACATCATCCCGACGACACCACAAGCTGCGATCATGGCAGCCACTGCGTATCTCACGGCTCACCCACCACCGGAGGGGGACCCGAAAAGGGCCATGCATAGGTCCGCACTCACCGTACTAGGACTAATCGGAGATGCGCTCCATGAAGAAGCTCCTGCGGAGCCGAAGAAGAAAGCTCCGGCCAGGCGCGACCGGAGCCCCACACCCTCATCCGAAGAGGAAGAGGAGCACGATCTTCCTCGAAGGAAGAAGAGCTCACACCGCCACAAACGCGACTACGACGCCAGAGACAAGCTTACACAGCGCAAGATCGACAAAGCACGCGCCAAACGTGCATGCTCGTCTGAATCTGAGATGGATGAAGACGAAGGAGAACTCTGCGGGGCCCGATGCTTCAGCAGATCTGTTCGGCGAACACAGATGCCACGCAACTTCAAGATTCCTTCGGATAATCCGAAGTTCAACGGCAAGCAAGATCCAAAATCCTGGCTCAGTGACCATCTGTCATCCGTCAAGCTTCACGGAGGCAACAAAGAAACCGCCATGCAATGCCTTCACCAGAGCCGACAGCGCGGCAGTCCGCTTAGCAGCCTATCATCAGGATCCATCCGAAGCTGGGAGGAGCTCGCTTACAGCTTCATCCGAAATTTCAAAGGCACCAGCAAGAGGCCTGCCTCAATCGAAGAATTGCGAGCCTGCACTCAAAGAACGGGTGAATTTATTCGCCAGACATACCGCTGGTTCACGACCAAGAACTCCGCAGCACACATCTCCGAAGAGAGGGCCATCGACGCCTTCAGGGACGGCGTGAAGCGCCAAGACTTCAAGGAGGAACTTGGGCGTGTAAAGCCCAAGACACTCGACCACCTCATGGAAATCGCCAACAGTTGGACAGACGGCGAAGATTGCATCCAGCGACCACAATCAGATGAAGAGGACGATTACGGTCGAAGACGTGAACGCCGCAGCAAGAGGAGATCGCGTGTCTACGAGGACCGCGACGGACCCGACATGGTCGCAGCCGGCTACGCCGACCGCCGCGACAACAACAACAACAATGCGGAGGATACATGGCGGAAACTTCGCGACAACGGACGACCAACGCAGCTGCGGCGCGCGACGCGACAACGGACCCTCAGCATTCGACAAATTTTCGGGTCCATGCACCATCCACTTCTACATTGACAAACAGGATGGCAAAAAGAAAGCCAGCCACATGCTCAAGGACTGCTGCGAGTTCCAGAAACTCAGCGAAGGCATGGTGCAGATGAGGCAACAAGCTCCAATTCCTGCGTTCGGAAACGCACCTACTCCAGGTGAAATAGCACACGGAGCTCCTCCACCGCCGCCTATTGGAGGCCCAAATCAACCAGTCGCACCAGCGCAAAACAATGCGGGGTCCCATACCCCCCACCAAAGGGAGCACTAAATATGATCCAGAAGGGACGCCCCACAAACAGGGTGCAGAAGAAAATCACCCGACAAATCAACTTGGCCGTGGCAACTCCACCTGCAATCCCTGAGTACCTCAGCGGATCGGAGTCCTGCATCACATTCACTCGCGCGGATCACCCTTGCCAGATCCCTCGCCCAGGTCATGCTGCCCTGGTGCTGGAGGCGCAGATCGGAGGCTTCGTGATGAGTCGCGTCTTCATGGACGGTGGCAGCGGCATCAACCTAATGTTCGCAAGCACCCTGGCAGCTATGCGGATCCCGCAATGCAGCCTGGAACAATCAGACACAACATTCCACGGCATCGTACCAGGAAAAGGCATATTCCCCCTGGGAAAAATAGGACTCGACGTCATCTTCGGGAATCCGGACAACTTTCGGCAGGAGGGCCTAGAATTCAAAGTGGTGGACTGGACGTCGCAATACCACGCCATCCTGGGGCGTGTAGCATTCGCAAGATTCCTGGCCATCCCACACTACGCATATCTACTACTCAAGATGCCAGGACCAAGGGGCGTCATCACAGTCCACGGGAGCTTCACCCGATCGGACCAATGCGACAGGGATTTCAACAAAATCTCCCAGTCTTTCGGCATGCAAGACGAGCTTGTAAGGCTCCGCGAGGTGACGGACAATGGGCTACCCCCAGTCACAAGGCAGAATGCACCTGACATGTCCTTCGACTCCACCGTCAACACCAAGAAAGTGCAGGTCCAGCCGACGGATGCCTCCAAGACGACGCTGATCCCCAATGACCTCAGCGCCGCATAGGAAGGCGCGCTCGTCGAATTCCTCCGTGAGCGCTGGGAAATCTTCGCCTTGTGTCCTGCGGACATGCCAGGAGTTCCCAGGGAATTCGCCGAGCATGCACTCAATGTCTTTCCAGACACCAAGCCGGTCAAGAAGTCCATGCGAAGACTGTCGGAGCCACGAGCCGAAGCTATCGACAAGGAAATCCATAAACTGCTCGCTGCAGACTTCATCAGGGAAATCAAAGAAAGCGAGTGGCTTGCGAACACGGTGATGGTCCCGAAGAAGGACACGGACATCCTGCGGATGTGTGTGGACTTCACGTCACTAAATAAGCATTGCCCAAAGTACCACTTCCCTCTTCCACTGATCGACTAGATAATCGATTCGACTGCAGGTTGCGAGAAACTCTCCTTCCTCGACGCCTACTCAGGCTATAACCAGATTCGGCTCAAGGTCGAAGATCAGGAGAAAATGGCGTTTATCACACCGTTCGGAGTATTCTGTTACAACACAATGCCCTTCGGGCTAAAGAATGCGGGTGCCACGTACCAGCGATGCATGCAGGCCTGCCTCAAGGGCCAGATTGGTCGCAACGTCCAAGTTTATGTTGACGACATAGTAATAAAAACCAGGGAGGCAAGGACACTTATCGACGATCTCCGCGAGACGTTCGACAACCTTGATCGCTACAGAATCAAGCTTAACCCAGAAAAGTGCGCCTTCGGCATCCCCTCGGGTCAGCTGCTCGGGTACTTCATCTCTCAACGAGGGATTGAGGCGAACCCGAAGAAAATCAGAGCTATCATGACAATGGAGAAGCCAAAAGACCTCAAGGACGTCCAGCAGCTCGCAGGACGAGTAGCGGCACTAAGCAGGTTCATCAGCCGTATGGGCGAGAAGGCCCTACCATTCTACCAGCTGCTGCGTAAAGCAGACAAGTTCGAGTGGACACCAGGAGCCAACTACGCATTCGAAAGCCTCAAGCGGCTCCTCTCCACCTCGCCCGTTTTGGTCACGCCAAAGGAGCGCGAACCCCTGCTGTTGTACATAGCAGCCACACACCAGGTGGTCAAGACTGCATCGTGGTCGAACGACCCGAAGAAGTCAAGACCCATGGGGTCCAGCGCCCAATTTACTACCTCAGCGAGGTACTGACACCAACAAAGCAGAGGTACCCTCACTACCAGAAGCTAGCCTACGGCGTGTTCTTGATGGCTCGACGGTTGAGCCATTACTTCCAGGATCACCAAGTGATGGTCGTCAACGAGGCACCACTGAACAACATCCTGAATAATCCAGAGGCAACAGGACGGGTTGCCCTGTGGGGCATCGAACTATCACCCTTGGACATCGTCTACGAGAAGCGACACGCAATCAAATCTCAAGTCCTCCCGGACTTCCTGGTACATAGGATGGAGCTGCAGCTGCCAGATACCCCAGACATGTCGCAGTCTTGGACAATGCATTTCGACGGCTCGAAGCGCGAAGCCGGAGAAGGGGCAGGGGTCATACTGACCTCCCGCAAGGTGACAAGATGAAGTACGTTCTTCGGATGAAATTCAGAGCATCCAACAACAAAGCCGAATACGAAGCCCTCGTCCATGGCATGAGGATGGCAAAAATATGCGGCGCAACGCGCCTGGTCATCTACGGTGACTCCAACCTCGTCGTCCAGCAGACGATGAATGAGTGTGACGCACACGCCGAAAACATGATCGCGTACCGCGCGCTCTACAACGCACTCGAGGAGAATTCGATGGCTGCGAACTTCGGCACGTCGGAAGAGAGAGCAACGAGGAAGTCGATAGACTCGCCAACATCAGCTCCACTTGCGCAAAGGTGCCACCAGGTGTGTTCCTCGAACAAATCTGCGTGCCATTCATCAAGCGGAAATTCCCCAAAGGATCACCCGAAGAAGCAGAACACTCGGGGGCTACGCTACCCGAAGGACAAGAAGGACCCGAGAAACTGGACACAGAGGTCGCTATGGTCAGCCTGATGCAGGTCATGGCAGTCGAAGAAACCTGGACACGCCCATACCTTCAGTTCCTGATAAACAGAGAATTGCCCGACAGCCCGACAGATGCCCGGCGCATATCTCGCCGGTCAAAAGCCTTCACCATCATCAACGGCGAACTGTACAAACGCAGCATCACGGGTGTACTACAACAGTGCGTCACCATCGACGACGGCAAAGCCATACTCCAAGACATTCACGAGGGCATCCGTGGCCACCACGCAGGCAGCCGCTCCCTTGTCGCCAAAGCTCTGCGAGCAGGATTCTACTGGCCAACGGCCACGAGCGACGCGAAGGACATCGTCCAAAGATGCAACGGGTGCCAACGGTTCGCCGACAAACCGCACGCACCCGGGTCCGAACTTAGACCCATACCCATAGCTTGGCCTTTTGCTCAATGGGGCCTCGACATGATCGGCAAACTTCCAAAATCCTCGAAAGGGGGACACGTCTTCCTCCTGGTCGCAGTCGACAAATTCAGCAAGTGGATAGAGGCCATGCCAGTAACTAACTAGAAGGGCAAAACCACCGTCAAATTCTTCGAATCCATTGTCTACAGATTCGGCGTACCGCACAACATCATCACCGACAACGGATCGAACTTCATCTCCGAAGAATTCCAGGACTTCTGCGAAGGCCTCGGGATCAACATCACGTATGCCTCAGTGGCACACCCGCAAAAAAACGGGCAAGTGGAAAAGGCCATCGGCCTCATCGGCGCCGGCATCAAGAAGCGCCTCATGAGCTCACTAGAGCTAAAAGCTGGAAACTGGACGAAAGAGCTACCGTCCGTCCTGTGGAGCTTACAGACTACGCCAAACAGCTCCACCGGCTACACACCGTTCTTCATGGTGCACGGAGCTGAGGCCGTGCTACCAGCCGAAGTGCGCCACCAGGCTCCACGAGTCGTCGCTTACAGCGAAGCCGAATCTACGGATGCACTCGAAGACGCCGTCGACACACTCAACGAAGCGCGTGATATAGCAGCAGCTCGATCAACGGTGTACCAGTAGAGTCTCCGCAACTATCACAGCCGCCGGCTGCGCCCAAGGTCCTTCGTCGAAGGATACCTCGTCTTACGACTCAAGCAGAAGTGACCGAACAAATTCGAGTCACCATGGGAAGGACCCTACGTCATCACCGAAGTCATCCCAGGTGGCGCCTATCGCCTCAAACACGTGGAGTCTGGAGTCGCATACTCCAACCCATGTAATATCTCGCACCTGCGACGGTTCTATCCGTAGCAACCTATCCCCCTTTTACTTTCAATAAGGCTTTCAGCCAAGGCTACTCAGTCGAACCATGTACCTCCTCCATTACGATATAAGTAAAGCTAAGTGTCTCGCCCCAAACTTCGGTTGACTCTTTTTCTGCAACTTTACTACATGCTACAAACGCACTCGGGGGCTCCCTCCACCTCACGATTTCATCGACTGAGGACCAAACGTGTACACCTGAGTAGATGACCACGTCAGGCAAACGAAAAGGACACATACTCAATCAGAGCACTGCGTGCTCACAAACAAGAAAACCTTTACAACAAAGGGCACAAACACGCCCAGCCGAAATATACAAATTTTACATCTATTTGTTCATTTTCAGGTCCTACCTATTCTGAAGAATAACCTGAGCATGCTGCTCAAAAAAATCTACAATCTGTTCGGCATACTGCCTTACAGCCGCGTAATGCGGACGCGTGTTCCACTCGCCACCATCCGGTCGAAGAGGCGGCCCAGCTGCCACAGCAGCCAAATCTACGTCAGGGTGGTGCACCCTCACAAGAGACAAAGCAGCCTTGACTCCTGCGACGAGCTGCTGCCGCACCAGCTCCTTGACATTGCTGGCACTCCGAAATTTCGACAGAAGACCAGCAAGGGTCGTCGGCACGGCATCCAAAGGAAACATGACGTGCAGCACCGAGGAAAGTGATGTCTGCACCTGGCGGAGCACCCGCGAAACTTGATAGACACGATCCTGCACCGTCGCCAGAACCACGGCGCGATCGCGATCCATCCAGAAGAAGCCGCCGGCCTCCATGTCCTGCTGAGTCAAGCAATTGACCCGAACAGCGACACGCTCTTTTTCTTCCCTTGGAGCAAGATTCGCACCTACGACAATCGCACAAGACAAGAATAAGGCCAGCAGGCTCACCCGAAGAACTAAAGCTACAACCCGAAACAAGGATCAACTTACATTGCAACTGCTCGGATAGCCGACCGAGCTCCGCCATCAGGTACTCCTCTCTGGATGCACCACGATCCGCCTTGGACTTCCAAACGTCGGCGCGGCCATGCAACCCGAGCAATTCCCTCTCCAAACTGTGCACGCGATCTCAAAGGAAAGCGAGCTGCGAGGAATCATCCAACGATGGTCGCACGGGCTTTGCGGATGAAGTGTCAGCTGGGTCAGCACCCGAAGGAACCTATAGCAGCAGAAAAAAGAAGGCACACAAACATTCAGCCAAGGATTGAGCACAACTCGGAGGAATTCATTAAATATATAAGGCCACTACGTGGCACAAGGACGGTACTACAAAAGATATTTACAACAAAAGTAGACTACACACTACCCTACGTCTACTATGCCTAAGGTGCAGGACACTGAGTCGCCTCGGAGCCAGACTGCCTAGATTTGGCCTCGCCCTGCTGCCGCAATGCGTACTCAGACAGAAAGTCAATGAGCTTGGGCCCATATCGTCTGTAGCAAGCGGAGTAGGCAGCAAAGGCTACCTCGGATCCATCCATAGTCGTCGGCATCCGAGAGGTGATCTGGGGCAAGTCCAGCTCCGCTCCAGCCGCCAAGGCCATCGCCAGCCCGACGGACGCGCTGATGCCCTTCTGCTTGCGCTTGTACGCCACAGGCGCTTCGGCTGATAGAGCCTCTGCCAGGGCATCCACATCTTCAAGGGTTGCGCCCTTCGGGAAGAGCTCCTGGTAGAAGCGACCAAGGACCTCTTTCGCCTTGGCAAGGGAGTTGACGACGGTGCCGTAGCGGTCTTCGACCACCAAAGTGGCATCATCTAGAGCACTGTCGTGCTCCAGAGCACCACGGTCAAACTCGATGCCTGCGGCATCTGAGACAAAAATGAAGAAAAGCATGAAGCAAGGCAGCATCGAAGAAGAATCGTAGAAACAGAACCAAGTGAAAAAATTAGCACTCACCCGAAATAGCCTTGGCAGCAGCCATGAGCTTCGACGCCACCCCTCTTTCACGATCAGCCGCAACGGTGGCCAGCTGCTCCTCACGATCTGCGGCCTCCTGCTGCAGACGCCTCGCCGCTGCCTTCGCCTCTAGCTCAAGGCGCTCTTCATACGATATGGCTTCTGCTCCGATTGGCCAAGGCTCTTTTTAAGAGCGTCAACCTCACGGAGAGAGTCGTTATGCTCCTCTGCATTTAAGACAAGCAAGTGTCAAAGAACAGGACCGGATAAACAAGAGAGGTATTAACAGGCAGACAGATACCTTGAAGCTGCCGAAGTTTAGCCTCCAGCGCCAGGCGCTCCCCCACCAGCCGCTTGGCCTCCTGTACAAAAGGCTGCAGAAAAGAGAAACAACAGTAAGAAAAGGACTTGGGGGCTACGCCCAACACAAAGGAGCAAAAACAACATCAGCACACGAAGACACTCGGGGGCTTCCCCCATGACATGAAGAAAACTTACATGTTCCGACGGCGAGCCCGAAGCCCCTTTCACCGAAATTTCGAGGCGCAACCACCAGCGCCTCCCGCACAGGAGGATCTGGAGCGGCGCCACCCGAAGTCGCCACCGTCTGAGGAGGAGGCGACGCAATGTTCGACTCCCCCATCATCTCCCGTGCACCATCACTAGAGTCGTGGGAGGATTGCCTGCATACGAACCAATCAACACAGGTGCAAAAATCACGAGGGAACAAAGGACAACAGTTCAACAAGAAAACTTACGATCCCAATGCGCTCAGGTCGAAGATAGGAGAAGCCCTTCGGGCCCTCTTCTCCTCTTTCTTCTCTTCCTTCTTCTCCTCCTTCTTTTCTTCCTTCTTCCGCTTTGCTGGCGGGTGCGGGGCGACAGCCCGCACAGGAATGGAATGAAGGGGAGAGGAAGAACCTCCATGACCATCACTATGACGCTCAAGGCCCAGAGGGTTCCTGGGAGTTGGAGGAGTCGAGGCATCCGAAGACTCGCTGGAGCTCCGTGATCGCTTGCGCGAATGGTCCTCACTCGACTCGTCGGCATCCTCCGCTGGAGATCGCGCTGACGGTAGCTCGGACACGGAATCCACCACTTCATTACCCGGGGCATTCGGATACCTTTCGGGCAACGGTGGTACCATGCCTGGCACTTTGAAGCTCTGCAAGATGAGAAGGAACCTTGTTAGCAAACAAAGGAAACAAATACACAGCCGACAAAAACAAAGGGGGAGCACTACGTGCGCAAATCTACACCTTCGGTACGACCAACGCCGAAGAAAAGGGAGGAGTCAGCGACTTCCCCGGGATTTTTTCATCGGCCTTGAACTTCAACAGCGCGCGAAGAGCCTTGTCAAGTTCCACCTCGGAGATTTTCTCACTCAAAACCCTCGTCGGATCACGGCGCCCAGAATAAAGAAACATCGGGTGCGCCCTCGCTTGGTGAGGCTGCACCCGACGCTCAAGAAACGTTCGGATGATGTCCACACCGTTAACCTCCTTCTCAGGAATCAGTTGGAGATCCTCCACCCGACGGTACAGGGCCTCTATCTGCGCCACCTCACCGTCTAAGATTTGGTTTTTCCAAGACCTTTTCTTCTCAACCATTTGGGAGGGGTCAAAGGGAACAAGACTAAAATCTTGCCTGGGCACTACGGAGTCATGGATATAAAACCACCGCCTCCGCCAGTACTGGACAGATTCGGACATGGGAAAGGAAAAGAATTGCATATTGGGACTGAGGGAGATGATGAAACCCCCAATGGGATACACACCATCCGAACCAGATTGCCTCTTCACGGAATAGAGTTTCCGGAAGAGGCCAAAGTGCGGCTCAATGCCAAGCCAGCACTCGCAAAAAGTGATAAAACAAGCAATGTGGAGAAGAGAATTGGGAGACAGATGATGCAACTGAACCCCATAGAAGAAGAGTAGTCCACGAAGGAAGTCATGGACTGGATACGAAAACCCACGCGAGACGAAGGCGAGAAACATAACCAGGTACCCAGATGGGGGACGGGGGATTACCTCATTGCCGGGAAGTTTGACGGCCGTCGTATGTTGCGGGATCAGGGGCTCGCAGTTTATGGAGATCGCTCTCCAGTCTCGATCGCCGCCACCACCATCGGTGACGCGCAGCGGTACCCTTCTTGCCTCCGGCGGCGCTGGTCCCAACCGCAGATGAGGACTTCTTTGTTTTCCCCATGGCGCTACGGCGGTGGTGGCGATGCCAACGCAAAAAGAACGAAGGAAATGTGGAAGGAAAGCTCAGCGTGCAGCAAGAATCGCTCAAGAAGAAGGAGGCAGTGAACAGATGAACTGGTGCGGTGAAAAACAAACCACGATTTCACCAAGGATTATAACAGCGAAGACGACGCACGCTGGCCGTCCATCGAGAAGACCTAACGCCAACGGTAGATCTGGCCGTACACGTGTAAACACCACAATGAACCGTCGTTACCACACCGTCCACTACGCGCGGAAATCGAGGAGACGCCGTAATTATCTCCACGCCCCGCATGACCGGTCAATTCAAAGTCAGCAAGTGGGACCCACGCTTTGTCCAGTCAAGTCATCTCTGGCGTAGCAGACGCTTGAGGTCATCAATCGTAAGCACTGACGTCATCAAAAGCTATACTAGCACCACTTCGGCTCCACAGCTAAGAGTACTCACTCGAATCTTCGATTCGACTAAATACTCGGGGGCTACTCCTATCGTGAGCGCCACCCGGCTGCATACAAATGAGGACAAATTACTTCTCTGAGTCCTACGTCGAGTCTACGACTCCACTACGGACTCGGGGGCTACTCCCATAGGGAGGATGGATTTAAGCATCCGAAAATGCTTGAACTAAAGTCTCCGTTCGAGTCTACGACTCCACTACGGACTGCGGACTTAACGACAGAAACAATGCTTGAACTAAAGTCTCCGTTCGAGTCTACGACTCGAACAGACACTTGGGGGCTACTCCCATAGGGAGCGCTGGTCGCGCACCCTATGAAATTATCGACTGTGATCCTCCGGATGAGCATGCAAAATATTTTTTGGCAACTTTGCCCCAACAAAACGGCCGAGTGAGCAACAATCTCCTAGGCCACCCGAAACACCTCCGTGGTGATAAATGTTCGGATGCTGCGTCTGCGACGCAAAGATAAGACCTACAGATATCATCTGATGGCCTGGCAACGCACCTGACTGCGCTCTGCCAGTACGAATCCGTACCAGCAGGTACGATGAAAAATCCCGACGGACGCGTTGGGTACACCAATTAAAATCACTGGAATTCCACTCCTGTAAGTCCTCCGCGGCCTGAGTCGAATTACGCCAGCATATGTTCCAGATCCGGGTTGAGGGACCCGAACCTGAAGAATATCGTTGTAACATCCCTAAATTCATATTCCAAAACTCATTCATATCATTCTTGCATCATTCATCCATTTAGGGTTTTTCTCAAAATCAGTTAGAGACAGAAGTTTGAGCTATGATTTCATGTGTGCAAATTCAACTCAATTGGCCATCACCCTTTGAGATTGGATTGTTTAGGAACTTGATTGCTTGACTCCATTGTTGGAAAGATTTGGTGTAGCTTTTTAACCCAAGTTTCCAATTTAGAAATATTTTCTAAACCCTATTTCAATCATTCACAAACTAGAGAAAAATCTCTGTTTATTTCAAAACCCAAGCTTGACCAGGCCTTACAGGGTAACCACTTGGTTAAATGACTGTATTTGAAACCACAGAACCCTGCAAAGATCCCCATTTTTGTTTGAATTCAAAAGGATTTAAATTCATATCAAAAATCATTCCAGAAAATAGAAATAGAAAAAGAAAAGAAGCAAACAAAAGAAAAAGGCCAGGCGCCAGGTATTTGGCCCAGCAGTGGAACAGGCCCAACCAGCCCACCCGGGGCATTCCTTTTCCTCCCAAGACGCTGAAAGACACGCTCACCACGACAGTGCACCCCACTTCCACCTCGCGCACGTCGCTGACAAGCGGGCCTCCTCCACGCCAGCATCGTCTCCACCCGCACGACCAGTTCATCCCCAATCAACGCGGCCGTTTCTGTGATTAAATTCGCGGCGTCAATTCAAATCAATGGCCGAGTGATTCTCGCTCGTGAGCAGGCTATATAAACCCCCTCTGCCCCCTCTCTCTTTTCCCCCAAACCCCAAGCTCGACGCCCCAGTGCGCGCATTGCTCTCTGCAACCCCGCCGTCTCCGACGACTGCGCCGGCAAATTCCGGTGAGCATAGAGTTCCCCTCGGTCTCGCGTTTACTTTATCTTGTTCAGTGAGTCTCTGTGCACCTTCTGACACCCTCCGTTTACCTTTGCATGAACCGTAGCTTCGGCAACGTCGACGACTGGCCGCCACCGTCTCCTGCACGAACTCCGGCGAGCTCTAGTGGTAAGTCCAGACCGCCCCGAACCTTGTAGATCATGCTCGCATGTTCTCTGTGATCGTCCGCGTCTAACCACACCTTTCTTTGGCATCCTAGTGAACAACAACGTCGCCTCCGACCTCGAGCAGGACCACCATTGCCAGATCCAACTCCGGCGAGAAATCTACCGCAACCCTGAGCGCCCCTTGCCGAGCTGATCACACGTCGAGCATCCCCACACCCTCGCGGTCTCGGTGAGCATCTCCCCCATCCACCTAGAGATCTGTACCGCCGGCGCCGCCACCGTCTGGTCGTCGCCGCCGCGCACAGCCGATAAGCGCCGCCAGTTTATGGCCGGTTGTTTTAGATCGTTAGATCTATATCGTAGCGCTAGGATAGATCCACTTAACCCCGAAGAGGTACGCGATCTGGAGCGTTCGATCTGTTTAGATCCTGCGGCTGCAGAAGCGCGATCCAACCGAAGCGGTACGCGCCAATCACAGCGCGACGCGTGGCTAGGGTTAGATCTAAAATTAGATTTAAAATCAGAAATTTGATCCAAATTCAAATGCTTATAACTTTTGATTGCCACGTTAGATTTTTGCAAACTTTATACCGTTGGATTCAGTGAAACAAGACCTTTCTGAATATCCAATTTATTTAGCATATAGTAACAGTTAAAACGATTTTATTTGTAGAACATGTTTTAAGGCCATTTTAAGTAGAGATTTATTTTGGTAAATGGTTTTTGAGCCAAATAAGTTTAGTTGGCAAATTTGTGACTTGTTAAGTTTCTGTAGACATGAGCATACTTGGTAGAATTTTTCAGAAAATCACACTTAGTAAATTCTTGCATGCATGCATTCATATTATTTTTGTTTGTATATAATTGTGTGTAATTGTATGCTATAATTTCTTGTGTAGATTTTGCTAGTGATTGTGATTGTGAAGAGTGCTACTCTCCTCACTACCAAGGAAAGTGATATTTACATGAATATATTTGTCCTATGTTTTGAACTAGCATTAGATATTTTTGTTGTAGTATTGCATGTTATTTTGTCTAATGCAAAAGATGGGAAATCCTATGTAGTCTAGTAGAATTGCTAAGGAATTATCCCTAAGATAAGTTGCCATACTTTTCTTAGCCTAGCTTATAGCAAAACAAGGGTTGGTGAAGACTACACTTACTATGAAGAAAATATTTCTAAGTCATGAGACTTATACTTTCCTAATAAAACCACTAAGTCAAATGAACCTCCTGGGTGGAATGGAAAGTATGGGTTATGTTGAGTGGTTACACAAGGCCATGGACTTGGGTTGTGTATCTCACTTGTGGTAAGCCACCCAGGCACAAAGGGATTTGGAGGCCAAGTGTTGAGAAAGCTTACAGTGCAACCACTTGGCAATATGGGCTCTGCCTTGATCATATAGGTTGCTAGAACTTAGTCATTTGGACAGTTGGTGGTAGATGGGATGATAGGATGGAGCGCGTCCATTTGACTAAGGAAAGGCTTCTGAAAGGTCCTGTCTTGGGAAACCAAGTCTGGTGGGGAAAGTGCACAACCTCTGCAGATGGAAAACCTAAGTACTTAGCCTAGTCCAAGGAAATGGACACTTTTGAGCATCAAGACATGGAAGCTACAAGAATCTCATCACTCCAACTTCTAAGTAAAATTTGTGGGTGAACAAGGGTGAAGGACCTCAATGTCTATTGGTGGTTCCTTGGGAATGTTTTGTACAAAGAAAACTTAGTGTTTCCAACTAATAGGAAAAACCTATTTTCAAGCAAAGCAAGCCAAGCTACACTTAGCCAAATACATATAGTAATATATTCCACTTAAAATATACTAAGGTATCACTTGCCAATACTATTCCAAAGTATTGACCCTCTGTGGCTGTAACTTGTGATGTTGCAGGTTACTCCGATGATGAATAGGAGTCATGAGTCTACACTCAACATGCTTGCCTGTGGCACATGAAGATGAAGACTTATGTTTATTTACTTATTCCTTAAACTCTTGTATTAGGCCTATGGCCCTGAGTTGTAAAAGACTATGTTTTATCTCTGGAATGAATGTAATAAATGACCTTTGTATCTGTGTACTTCATCTTAAACAGTGGATGCTAGCATTGATCCAGGGACTAGCATTGCAATCACAGGGATCCTTTCCTTTATAAAGGAGGGGTCTAACAATCGTGTCGTTTCGTCCTAAGACAGTTAACTGACCCTGATCCGTTGGGTGAGTCGGGCACACGCATCAACAATCCCTACACACATATACTATTAAAATATAGTTGCACCCGAAAGATGGAAGAGTCCTCAGCCGAATCTACGATTCGACTGATCACTCGGGGGCTACTGACATGGTTATACCCTACGGGTACGTAACTTTAGCATACCTAGTCCAGCCCAAGGAAGGCCCACAGCAGATATACACTGACCCATAAAGATTTTCGGGTGGCCAAGGCCCACGACGCCTTCAGATCCTTGGAGAACAAGACTAGTGGAGATAGGAAATTCAAAGGGGTAAAACCCTAGAACTTGTAACTGACTAGGACTATGCCCTGGACCTTCCTAAGTCTATATAAAGGCCAGGAGGGCACGTCCTAGATCTCTCGACTCATACTCTCGCACACGCATCCACGCCAGATCGAATCTGCGCACCCTGTAACTTTCGGTTCCGCCGTAATCAAGAGCAGACAAGCAGGAGTAGGGTTTTCTGTGGCATCCCGCAAAACCACTACTAGAAAATCGCGTTAATTTTGTGCATCGCATCGTCATCACCATGCATTGTTTGCCAAAACTATTTCGCAAAACCCGTTTTGTTCTCTAAAACGCCCTATCTTTAATTCAAATGCAAAACCCCGGGCCGCCGGATTGTTTTTGTTTGACAAATATCGGTTGCAAACAGTGTATTAAAAACAAATAAAAATTATATTAATTTTAGTAGGGGCAGTCGAACGGGCCAACCCGACCCGAACGACCGCCCCAGTTTTTCTAATCGGTCCGTCCCTTTTCCTAAACCTACCCGGAAACTTACCCACACCCCTGGCCACATCCCCCGGACCAATCCCCTGCTGCCACATCACCCTTGGCCATCCCCCCTCCAATCAGAAGTCGCCACGTCACCGTCCCCTCACCCCCCTCTCTCTCTCAAACCCACCCTCTCTCTCCCTGGAACCACCACACTCCCTTCACCACTCAACGCACGCACGCACACAGTACACGCCACGCACGCCTGCCCACATTAACCCCACGCTGGCCCCGCCTCTCTTCCTCCTTCTTCCCCGCAACCCGCTGCCCTCCTCTACGTGCCGCCGCCCACTGCAGAGCACCCCCGCCGCTTCTCGCCTGACCCGAGCCCCCATCCCCACCGCGCGGCCGTCTCTCCCTCTCCCCCGGCTCGGTCCTCTCTCAACCATCCACCCGCTCGCCGGCCCTCAAGTCCGCTCACTTGGCTCGCAGCCGCCCCAGGCCTCCAAGGCACTCCGCTCTCAACCGCCTGAGCATCCTCCGCCCAGCGACCACTGCCTCTCCGCCTCCGCGCTCACCGGCGAGGCTGCAGCCTCCGCTCCGCCGCTTTAGCGACGCTGACGAGCGGCAGCCTGGCCGCGACCGCCGCAGCCCGTAAGCGCCACCGCCTGCTGGGGCCCACTGCGCCTCGCTCGGCCTGCCGCCTCCGCTGGCGCTTCCGACCGCTCCTCCCTGCGTCGCGGCGAAGCCTGGCGCGCTGCCGCTTCCGCCGCCGCCGCTTCACTCGCGAGGCCGCCGCCACAACCGCTTTCTCCGCACCGCTTCCGCTGGCCACCGCCGCTTCGGCATTCGCCCAGGCGCTCCGCGCGCCCGTCGCCGCTGCAGCCCGCCGCCGTCTCCGCTCGACCGACTGGACGCGCTGCCTCGGCGTCGACCGCCTTTCCCCAACCGCGTCGACCACCTCTCGCCCGCGCCGCCTGGCCGTGGCCTCGCCCCCCCCGAGCTGACACGTGGACCCCTCCGCTCCGACCCCAAGATCGCCACCGGCGAGTATGGTGGTACCTCCAGGCCTTCATCACGAGACGCCGAAACCCCGAAGATCGACAACGAACCTGACGGTACCCCAAGATCTTCACGGATTCGAAGACCGATCCCCGGGTGACCATCCGAGTTCGCCATCAACCACAAAGTCGCAGGCCGAAGCTCCCCTTCACGGAAACCAAGCTCTCCTCACGGACCCGAGTACCCGATGCCCGGATCCGTATAACCACCAAGAACGCCCCGAGAACGACAAGTACCTCCCTCGAACACCAAACCCGAACCGGAAGGACGCCAAGATCGCCACCTGTGCCACAAGTACCGCACCCCGGATGCCAAGTACTTCGCCCCGAAGCCAAGACCGACTCGATGGCGCGGGCCCGACAAGACCCTCGCAACGGCAAGACCGACCCTGTGGGACCCGACAAGATCTGCATGCGACAAGATCTACCCCAGAACCCGAGAACGCATCCGTCGGACCCGCCGAACCCTGGACCCTGTCGAACCCCGAACCCCGGAACCCCAAGACCGTCGAGAACCTAACGTGTGACCCTTTTCCTCGAACCCTATTTTATAACACAATAACAACTTGTTGCATAATGAATTGCCGTCCTTGCATGCATATCTGTGGTTTGGGGGCCTTATGCCGATTCACCTAATAACTAAATATGGGGCCCATATGCGGGCAAATCTAGCCTTATATTGGCCTCATCTAAACTTGTGTAGCGAACCGGCTCCATCTGTTACATTGCTAAACAACATTTAAATTGCGGGGTAGGTAAATAACTTGAACCATTTAACTAATTGTCGGGACCCCGGTTCCGCTTAATCTTGACCTAATTGCATCGCATCTTGCCATGCCATACGTCATGCATGCATCATGCCGATCTTTTGCCTTAGTATTAAATAGCGCATCCGGTGTTTCTTCTAGTGTTTTGCTTCTTCATGATTGGACCGTTGAGTTGATGTGAGCTTCGCGATCTTGGATGAACCTTTCGACAATGTTTTCAGTGAGCATCTCCCCTTTCTACCTATCTTACTTTTATAGTCTTTATTCCTCCTGTTGATCTATTGCTATCGTGTTGCGATGCTTTAGTTTCCGTACTGTGATTACCGTGCAGCCCTATATTGCCTTGGACACACCCTATTACCTGTTGTTTGGTAGATAGTTGGACTTGCGCCGTAGTCGCTTGCTCAAGTCTTGCTATGAAGTCGTCATATGCCACGATTCTTGATGTATTGCCGCATGTTGATGTTGGAGATGATCCTAGTCTTACTTATTGTTCACTTTACTTTCGCTTAACAACTAAAATTGAATAAGGAGGCATCGGTGGGTGATAGATAATATTTGGTTTCGAACGCCCACTTGTGTCCCGTAAGACCCGAGTACTTGATAATTGCCTTGATTTTGCGCTATCCACATCCGGGAGGTATATGGGACCCTGAGCTAGATCTTGATTCATTCTTATTTCTTGGGGCCACAAACTAGTTTGAGGTTTTATTTACGACGATCCTGTACTTATGCCATGTTTTATCGCTTTATTTACGATTGTGCGAGGTAATCGCTTTGCTTAGGATCGGGACACGATTCCGCGGTGTCGACAAGCCCGCTTGGGGTTCCCGATCGTTCACACCGTATACCCAAAGACCTTGAGGCCGTCTCGGAGCTTGCTTACTCCGCTATGGATTCTACTTAAGGGTGGCTGAAATATTTCTGAATCTGTGATTGTTCAGTCGTGAAAGCCTCGTTGGGTTTTGATTTGGTTTTCCGAGGTTGATCGCGTGTGTTGCTATTGGTGCACCCGCCGGGTAAAACTTTCGGAAAGCCGTGTGTCGCGGTTATGGACGACTTGGACGATATCTCGATCATAGACAAGCATAACTAAAGTTTACTGCTATAAATTTGACTTATAATGACTAGTAATTAGCTTCACTATAATGGAATGGCTAATTAATACTGCCCACAATTGCTTGTTTGGTTGTTTGCGCAATATTGTACTGACTAGTAAGTATTGCAACTACAACGAAATGGCTGAATAAAAGTACCAACAAGCTTTGGGTTTTGGGTTTCTCTCATGCTATCATGTCGATTAGTAATTGTTGCAACTATAACGGAATGGTTAACTAAAAGTGCCCATCGCTTACCTTATCGTGACGATTATCGAAACACGACTAGTAAAGTGCAACTATAATCGAATAAATAAAACGCCAACCGTGTGAGTTCCTCGGTTGACTTCCTCGTTTGGTATCGAGGGAACACCAGATGGGTTTTTGGTGTTAGCTTCAGTTGGATCCGTTAGGTCCTTCTTATCCCTCTCTCGATATCCGCCAGTTGTATCGAGTCTCTATAGGTTGTTTAGTGCATGCCGCCGCTTGATCCACCATACCTATGTAGGCGAGGACCGCCAATTCTAGCCTCGCTGTCTTGGCCTCGATCGACGCCTCTTTTTCCTTTGCCCTTTGTCGGCACCTTTTGTTTAAGCAGGTTTTGAGATCGACGTCGTTAGCGGGGTTACCCTTCCGCTTGGCTCGGCAGGGTTATGGACGCCACTGGTTATTCTTCAGGGCTCTTAGCCCCATTTGCATCTTGTCCGTAGCTGGACGCTATATCTTTCTCAAGGTGATTTGGATCTTTGTACTGTATCTCTGTATTCTTGACTCTTTGAGTCGCTGTTATATATATCTGTTCTGTGGGTCCCATCGAGGACTATTGTGTAATGTTATTACTTCGTTTTCCACCCGCACGAAAGTGCCTGGTGGGCACCTTTGAATCGTTTCTATGCGGGTTTGGCGAATTTTGCTCAAACTTGCATAGGTCCGATTCAGAGGGTGTTACATTTTCCCTCCGGGGTCCTGAACCTGGGTAAATCTCGTGTCCCCTGGTTGCTTGTCTGTTAACCATTCCACGATCTCCAGCATCCCCATCTTCTCCAAAACCCAAGTCCATAACAATGGGCATTGACGAGATTAAACCTCGTCAATTATTTTTGAGAAGTTTTTTGGCCATCTTATTTCAAAAGAGCATGTCGTTTTCAAAAATCCTAGGATGTTTGGAAGTACTTTATGCTCATGTTCGTTCTGGTTATGATTTTTGAATATCTAAAAAAATGTTACCTTAGGGTGTAAATCTAATTTTGTATTTATACTTTGTTTTTTTACCTGATTGTTCAGACGCAGGCATGAATTGTTGGTACTAGAAACTGGCTCTGTTTCCGATTTGAAACTGGTTTAGCAATTGTGCTCCATTGACTCGGCAGAGTTTCGTAGTAAAGGTTGGTCGGCTCATGAAAGGGACGAGGCAGAGAGCCAGATAAAACAAAAAAGTGTAAACACACAGTGCTTAAGAAATTTTGAGCACACACATAAAAATATATACAAGAAGTGCTAAGTAGAAAAGCATCAGTTCTTACATACCAGCACATTTAGATAAAATATTGTTCCCATCATTACGTGCCAAATAAAAGTTCAGGATAATGCATCAAGATGTTTATGCTGAAGATTCAGGCGGTGGTGGTGGAGACCTTGAAGCGTTGGAGTCGAAATTGTCGCCACCATGCTCTGGATACTCGGAAGCTTCTTCATCATCAACGAGGCTATCTACCGACTCCTAGGCGATGGAGGCACGACGATGGATTGGAAGAACGGCGTCGTGTAGCTCGTCATCTCCACCACGCGACAAGCATAGCCCGTGGAAGATTCTTGGATGGCCTTTATGTCCTGCGGGTTACCCTCATCGTCCTCGTCGGCGATGCCCTTGGTGGCGTGCCAGATTTCCATGTCACTATGGTGAATCATCACCATAGCGACTGCAGTTTGTGCAGGAGTTCGGGCATAGGAAATCTTCCAATCCTCAATGAGCTTCGGGATCACCTTCACTCTGTCCCTCACCTCGATTACTGGCATGTTGTTCAAGTCGAAAATTCTGACCGACTCGCCAGCCTCTTCAAGAGTCTAGCGGAAGTCGAAAAGAACATCTCCGACAAGTTTTATGCGCTCTAGGCGGGGTTCAGAGGAAGAGGAGTTAGAGATATGAAGAGGATCTGGGAAAGAACCAAAAAATCAAAATCTGACTCAAAGAAAGTCGAAAATCAAGGGAAGAGTGAAAGTCGGAAATCTTACCTAGCATACAGTGGTTCCACAAAGAACGCTCATCTTGGAGACTCTTCATCTCTGCTTCTGTGGCCTGGGCTAGATCTTGCTGGCTCTCGAAATCCTTCTTAAGATCATCAAGTTGTTTATCTCCGAGGGCCAACAGCTTCTCGAGCCTCTCGGTCTCCATGTTGCTTGATTCTAGGATGGTGTTCATGGATTTATCCGATTTAGTTTTCAACTTCTCAAGCTCGTCCCGAAGTTCAGCATTTTCTATTTTAAAATCTTGAAGTTCTCCGCCTCTTCCACCATCTTGCTGGATTCACTCAGCAATTCTGCAAAGGAAAAATTATCAGTTAGCTAAAAAGTTTGACTATGAAAAATACTAAGGTTAATGTCGGGAAAGATTACCTTCCGCCTCATCCTTCTCAACCTCCATCTTGGAGTTCTCAAGACGCAAAGCCTTAATTTCTTTCTGCTTGTTGCAAATGTTCTTGAGCAAATCCTGGTTGCAATATGTAACTTTCTATAAGTTAAATATGGAATAACCATCAGACGGCTACTAAGACTCGGGCTGTAAACTTTAACTAAGTCAAAATCCAGCATGAGCCTTGGGGGCTACACTATATTGTTCTTTTACATCCTTTAAAGTATCAACTCGAATCTTATGCTACGATCTTTGTCCGACTTTATGCTTGGGGGATAGAGGATATGATAATAAATAATGCAAATGAGATTCGAAAAACATACAATGTGCTCCAGGTGCAGCTTTTTGAATCCGAGTTTCGTGTTGTGAAACACTTTCTCGGCAAGGGAGAGGGGAGCAACGCTTGTTGATAGAAGTTCGCCAGATTCGATAATTTTATCCCGGACCAGAATTTGGTCCAGGAGGCTTACCATCTTGAAATCCTCTGTCTCCTGGCTAGCTGCCTCTAGAGTAAGGACTTGCTTCTCAAGGCTAGATTGCGCTAGCTTGAGGATCTCCTCCTTCTTCTTCCGCTTTAGGCCGGAGGCAGCAGAGCCGGCCATTTTATCGATCTTTTCTGGCAACAGTTCCATGGGATCATTACCCTTGGTGGGTTCACCCTTATCAGTTGCCTGGCTACCAACGGTAACCAGGGCTTGTGAGGTCATGGCAGCATCAGGGATGACAGAACTAGCACTGGGAGAGGCTGAAACCTCTGGTGTTGAGGTATGAGTGCTGCTAGGAGTTGGAGGAGGCATCACTGGAGATAATCCAAGCTTCTGCTGACGCAATTGCTTGACTGGATTGCTCTCTGTCTTTGGCTTACTCTTCAAAATGCTCTAAAACACACATGAATAATGTTAGGTGTGTTGCAGAAAGAAACAATGTACAGAGTACTAAAAACAATGATATGGCTACCTTTTAACTACTGGCAACACTTGTGTGCCAGCAGTAACAACGGTTTCCTTGGACTTGCGCTTCTTGGAAGCAGAGGCAGGAATTTATTTCACCTCTTTGTCCTCTGTCGCTTCCGAGTCGGAAAGATAACCCTCGACAGGGGCAAGCTCGGACTCTTCTCGAGCTGATAAGTATTAAGAACATCAGTAAGATTAAAGTTGGATTCCAAGGTGGAAAAGAGCAAATAAGCTTAAAACAAAGTCGAAATATTTACCAGGATCATAGGACAGTCGGCGGTGAACATTTTCAGGGAAACTGCAATGGCTGAATCCGGCGATCTAGCTAGCAGTGGATCAAGTCAGATCCGCGGATCCCCTTGTGCTTCATCAAAAACTCGATCCGCCTCGTGGCGAGGACCAAGTCTTCGGACAATTCTGGCGCTTCTGCATCCCACGATTCTTGGTGGGAGGTGGCACCATCGATGAACTCCAGAAGACCTTCTGCCTAGTATGGAGCTGGAATATCCTTATGATAGGAGAAGTTTCTGGCCCATATTTTTACCGATTCGCTAGCATTAATCCCAGGATAAAGTCGGTTTCTCCTAAGGTCTAAGCTAAAGGTGTCGGTGGTTTAAGGAACACCGGCACTGATTGAGTTCTTCCGGGTACCATAGTAGTACCAGAAAAGGGTGAGACTTGGCCTAATGCCAATAAACACCTCGCTAAGAGCTGCGTGAGAACTAATCTCAAGCAAGGATTTGGGGGAAGGTTATGAAGTTGCACACCATAGTATTGGAGAACTTTGGTGAAAAACTCCGATGGTGGCAGACTAAGGCCGCGGTCAACATTCGTGCCGAACAGAACTCATTTGTCGTCGCGCGGTGCGGGGACGGCATCTCCAGCGCCGCTCCGCCACGCGCCAGCGACAATGTAGCCCTTATCCTCCATGACTTGGATCTCGGCATTGTCCATGGTGCTGTGTAACACCCTCAGAATCGGACCTATGCAAGTTTGAGCAAAATTCGCCAAACCCACATAGAAACGATTCAAAGGTGCCCACCAGGCACTTTCGTGCGGGTGGAAAACGAAGTAATAACATTACACAACAGTCCTCGATGGGACCCACAGAACAGATATATATAACAGCGACCCAAAGAGTCAAGATTACCGATATAATATACAAAGATCCAAATCACCTTGAAAACGATAGAGCGTCCAGCTACGGACAAGATGCAAATGGGGCTAAGAGCCCTGAAGAATAACCAATGGCGTCCATAACCCTGCCCAGGCCAAGCCGGAAGGGTAACCCTGCTAACGACGTCGATCTCAAAACCTGCTTAAATAAAAGGGGTGCCGACAAAGGGCAGAGGAAAAAGAAGGAGCGTCAAGATCTTGAGGCCAAGACACGGCGAGGCTAGAATCGCGGTCCTCGCCACATAGGTATGGTGGACTAAGGCGGCAGCGATGCACTAAACAACCTATAGAGACTCGATACATCAAGGCGTCAAACAGAGGGGTAAGAAGGACCTATTCGAACCAACCTGATTCTATCATCAAACAAACCCATCTGGCTTTCCCCTCGAGACCAAACGAGGAAGTCAACCGAGGAACTCACACGGTTGGCGCTTTATTGATTCGATTATAGTTGCGGCACTTTACTAGTCGTTTAGATAATCGTCCGATAAAGTAAAATGGGCACTTTTAGTTGACCATTCCGTTATAGTTGCGGCAATTACTAATCAAATACAGATAGCATGATATAATCCCAAAACCCAGCAGTTGTTGGTACTTTTATTCAGCCATTCCGTTGTAGTTGCAATACTTACTAGTCAGATACAATTGCCGCAAGCGACAACCCAAACAAGCAATTGTGGGCAGTATTAATTAGCCATTCCATTATAGTGAAGCTGATTACTAGTCATTATAAGTCAAATTTATAGCAGTAAACTTTAGTTATGCTTGTCTATGATCGAGATACTGTGCTCCAAGCCGTCCATATCCGCGGACACGGCTTTCAGAAAGTTTTACCCGGCCGGGGTGCACTAATAGCAACACACGCTCGATCAACCTCGGAAAAACCAACTCAAAACCCAACGAGGCTTTCACGACTGAACAATCACAGGATTCAGAAATATTTTAGGGGGCCACCCCATTGAGTAGATCCCGCAACGGAGTAAGCAAGCTCCGAGACGGACTCAAGGTTTGCGACAATGGTCGTTAATCGGGAACCCGAAAGTTTGGCTGGGCTTGTCGATACCGCGTAATCACTCCGCTTACCTAAACAGTACAGTGTGCTCCTCGCACAAACATAAATACATAAGTAGCATGGCATAAGTACAGGATAGTAAATAAAACCTCAAACTAGTTTGTGGCCCCAAGAAATAAGACTGAATCAAGCTCTGGCTCAGGGGGGTCCCATATACCTCCCGGATGTGGATAGCGCGATAAATCAAGGAACAGGTATCAAGTACTCGGGGTCTTACGGGACACAAGTGGGCGTTCGGAAACCAAATATTTTCTATCACCCACCGATGCCTCTGCTTATTTCCATTTTAGTTGTTAAACAGAAATTAAAGTGGCGATAAGTAATACTAGAATCATCTCCAACAGCAACATGCGGCAATACATCAGCAACTGTGGCATATGACGACACACAACAGCACTTGAGCAAGCGACTACGACGCGCAAGTCCAGCTATCTACCAAACAACAGGTAATAGGATGTGTCCAAGGCGATATACGGCTGCAGGGAAATATCACGGGTACGGTAACTAAAGCATCGCAACGCAGATAGCAATAGATCAACAGGAGGGAGTAAAACACTATAAAAGTAAGATAGGTAGAAAGGGGGAGATGCTCGCCTGAAAACATTGTCGAAGGTTCAACCGAAGATCGGGGCGAAGCTCACATCAACTCATCGGCCTTATCCGCGAAGAAGCAAAACACTAGAATAAACACCGGATGCAATATTTAATTCAACGGCAGAAGATCGGCATGATGCATGTATGATGTATGGCATGGCGAAGGTGCGGTGCAATTAGGCCATATTAAGTGGAACCGGGGTCCCGACAATTAGTTAGATGGTTCGAGTTGTTTAGCTACCCCGCAATTTAAATGTTGTTTAACTTGGCAAGATATGGTACCGATTCTCTACACCAGTTAAATGAGGCCGATATGAGACTAGATTTGCCCGCATATGGGCCCCATATTTACTTATTAGGTGAATCGGCATAAGGCCCCCAAACCACATGAAAGCATGCATGCAAGGGGAATGATTAATATGCAACAGTTGTTATTATGTTATAAAATAGGGTTTTCGGGAAGGGGTTCACACATTAGGGGTCTCGACGATCTTGGGGTTCCGGGGTTCGGGGTCGAGCTTAGGGTCCAGGGTTCGACGAATCGGGGTTTGGGGTCTTCGGATCTGCGAAGGGGATCATGGCGTTTCGAGGAGAAGATCTTGGAGTGCCGAGGGTTCGGTCTCCAGATCCCGGGGAGGATGTCTTGCGGCTCCCCGTGAAGGCGACCTTGACGCTCGGTGTCCGAGAAGTAAACTTGTCGTCCGTCTCTTGTCGGTGGTGACCTCGACCGATGGTCTTCGGGTCCGGGAAGGAGCACTTGGCGTTCTGAGGCATTGACGTCCCTGACGATGATCTTGTAGTTCCGTGTCCGGGGTTCTTGTCGTATCGGTGGCGGTCTTGGCGTTCCGGGGATCTTCGAGTCGGGGATCTTGGAACGTGTCGGTTTTCTCCAGATCATGTATCGCCGCTCCGTGTGGAAGGTCTCGAGGGTCCGGTGACGGAGATCTTGACGGCCCGAGAGGAGAACTTGGCGCCCGCTCAAGGTCGAGGAGGATCTTGTCGAAAGAAGAGAGGACGGGTTCTTGTTTGCGGCCTTGTCGACAAGCAACCGGAGCAGCCCACGACACGGACAACTACAAGCGGATATGGATTACACAGCAACATGTCCAAAACAGCAGCACACGGTCGAAACATGACCAACAACGAGACATGGATGCAGGCACGAGGCCGACGGCGGTGGCAGACGATGTCGGGGCCGACGGCAGCGGTGGATAGGGGCGGAGGACGGCGACGGGGAGGCTCCCTGGCGTCGGGGCAGCTCCGCGCGGGGGCGAGGTCGGGGATCGCAGAGGGGGTCGCCGGCGAGGGCGGCTGGCTCGAGCACGCGGAGGGCGGCGCCGCTGCAGAGGGTGCGCCCGGCGGCGAACGGCTCGGAGGGGGCAGCGCTGGCGGACGCGGAGGCGGGGAAGAGGCGACGGTGGTTGGACGGGGCCGGCGGCGTCGCTGGGCGGACGGGGCGCCGGAGGCTGGCGCGGCGCGCGTCAGCCGCCGCTGGCCGGGCGGGGGAGGGAGCTGGCGGCGGCGGAGCAAGCCGCGGACGGGCGGCGGACGTGGCTGGCCGCCACCGCGCTGACGGAGCGGGAGGCAGTGACGCTGGTGGGGGCGCCCTGCGGCTGCCAGCAGGCGCGGCGGGGAAGGGCACCGCGGTCGAGCTTGGCGGCGGGTCTGCTGGGAGGAGGCGAGGCGGGAGGCGGGGCCGGAACGGGCGGCGGCGAGGACGGCAGGGAGGCGAGGGGGCGCGGCGCGAGGCCGGAGGAGGGGGCGCCGCGACGGGAAGAGCTTGTGGGGCGGCGAGCGAAGGCGCACGAGACGTCCGGGCGGGCTTCGGAGGAGGGAGGAGGGCTCGGGGCGACGTGCTCGGGCCGGGTCGCGTGGCCGGGCGGAGAGGAGAGCTGCGGTGGCGAGGTGGCGAGGCGAGCAGGGAGAGAGAGAGGTCCGGCCGCGCCCTGGGATGCGTCTTGTGAGGTGGGACCCAGGTCACGGGCGTGGGGGTGTCGGTCTGGCGTGGATGGGGTCCAGTGGACCAGGCGGTGCGGTGGGATGAGAGAGAGCTGAGAGAGAGGAGGTGGACCGCGTGGCAGCCTGGGAGTGGTTCAGGGAGAGGGAGGAGGTGAGGTGGCGCGCTGCCATTGGGTGGGGTGAGGTGGAGGGTTGGGCTGGGTAGGTTAGTTGGTAGGTTTAGGAAATAAGGGGTGGGACTGGTTGGACCGTTTTAAAATTCTGGGGCGGTCGTTCGGGTCAATCGGCCCGTTCGACTGCCCCGCCCAAAAATAATTAAATATTTTTATTTGATTGCGACGAACTTTGTAAATAGTTTTGGACAAACAAAATATCCGGCAGCATCCGGGGTTTTGCGTTTGAATTAAGACGGCCGTTTAGAAAACATGAACCGGTTTATCCGCAAATAATTTTATGCAAGCAAATGCAAGATGATGACGATGGTCAAATGCAATGTGGCATGATGACATGAGCATGCGGTCATGATGATGCAATGCACAAAAACAACGCGATTTTCTAGTAGTGGTTTTGCGGGATGCCACAGCTGGGAACCCAATGGCCCTGCAGCTTCCTCTTGTCCGCCGCCGCGCCTATTGCTGCTGCCGCTCCGGAGCTGGATGGTGCCTCCATCCTGCCGGGGAGGGCCAAAGAATTGGTGGCTCTGAGGGTTTTTTGGTGGAAGATGGGAAAGGATGCTGAGTGCTAGAGGAGTAGGAGAAGGCAATGAAGAGCAGCAAGGAATCAATCTGGGAGAAAGAGAAAATATCTACTTTTATTAACCTCCACGCCAAGATTCACGCTAATCCGCGCGATTTGTGCCACATGTATAGGAGATAGAGAGGAGGCTTCCTCGCGATGTCTCCACCCCCTAGATTATCACGCGGGCGTTGAAACGTGTTCTGTTCCATAAAGAACGGACCCACCAATTGTCGTGCTGACATGACATTTGTTAGTGACAAGACCTGGTCTAAAATTTCGTCAGACAGCACGACATTGTTTAAATTTGGCTCATGTTTTGAAACAAGCAGGAAAATGACTGAAGTCCAGAAGACATATCCGACTCAGATGAGACTCGGAATCCTACATTACTAGAAGAATTTTCGGGAACACTTCAAGATTCTCAAGACGAATAAACCATCAAGCTAGACAATTTGTCTGACTTTGGATCTTGGAGACTTGTGGGGGCTACTGTTGGGGTTATACTTTCCGGGTATACCCACAGGACTTGCTGACCAGGGTGGACCATCTACGGGTTAGAGCTTTGCTTCACGGGCGGCCCAGTCAGAGAAAAAGGAGGAGTCACTTCCGGCTATGACAAGGCCCAGAAGAGTTACCGACTTAGGCATGTAGTATTACTTGTAGTCCAAGCTGTATCTAGTTACCGACTCTTTAACGTAGCCGGATAGGTCTATCCTGTAACCCTAGGCCTCGGTGACTATATAAACCGGCCCTATGGGAGCCTTTAGGGAAACCAATCTTACAATACCACAACCCAGGCGAACCACTCTTGTAATCCGCTGTAACATCCGGCAGTTGCCGATATATTATTAGGTTGCTAGCAGGAGTAGGATCTGATCACCGCAGTTGGATCTAAACCTGGGTAAACTTGTGCTCATCGCTCCCAGAACACCGTATGTCTCACACCCCATCTTCTCAACACCTACAGGACCCCCTATGGCGTACTTGTCGATAATTCGATGAGAACCTATTATTATGTTGAACTAGCGAACCCTAAGGTGACAGTTAGGGAAAACAATGGGAATATACGATAGTTTTAGGATATTGTGTGTTCATGAAGTATTAATGCTTTGTTACAGTCTATTTGAAAAGGTAGATCTTAATTGCATGTAGTTCTAAGTTGACCCCGGTGAAATGGGCAGTCAGGACAAAAGATATTATGCAAATTCACATGCATGATTATGTTTGGAGAACACACCTACACACAACTGAATTAGAGATAAATTCCATGTTATTATGATACAATACATGAATTTCATCAATGCAAAACGCTTCTATCACCTCATGTATGCGCTTTAGCCACTGAAAGTTTCACAACACAACATCCGGTGAAAATTGGTAATCTGATGTAACTGTTTACTGCTTTGATTTATTGTTCTGAATCAACTGCCAAAAACCACCACTTTCTTTGTGAGTTTATTGATATACAGGTGTGGTTGAGAGTGACGTCTCAATTTCTAAAGTCTTATTGATATTCTTGTGTTCCCCTTGAGTCAAACTATAAATTTGGGTAATACTTCCCATCGAAGATTTCAGCGATCCCCTATACTTCTGGGCATCAAGACATTTTCTGGCGTCGTTGTCGAGGAACCTAGCTTTATTGGTAAGGCCACTTGTTATCATTTACTTGTTATACTTACTTGAATCTCATCGTGGGAAAGATAAGGAAGTTGCTAAGAAGTACATTGTGCCTTCTATTAAAAGGAGAGGTACGGATTTGCCTTCTAGACCACACTTTTAACCTAATGTTGCTACTACTCTGGCTACTAAAAATAAAGCTACTACCCTTGAAAATTCACCATTGTCTAGGATGTCTACACCTACTACAAATATTTGTTGGATGATGGCCAAGATAAAGAGGGGGCGCCTGATTTATCTATGTCCTTGTCCAATGATGATATAGAATCTGAATGTGATAAAGATGAGCTTGTTAATGAAAAATATATTTCTACTAGTTCTAAAGAGACACCTAGTGAAGAGTATATTGCTTTTACTAAAAAAATATGAGTCTTGGCCTATAGGACTTGGATAAATTTGAAGCTAGCTTGAGTACTTTTTCTCTAGGAGAATTATTTCCTGTTGCTAGTACATGCAACGAACCTGCAATATTCATTAAAGATAAGGACTATGATTTTGAAGTTAACCCTAAAATAATAGAAAGATTTGAAGCATCTAAGTTCTATGTAAAAAGAAGAATTTCCTTATGAGAACTTAATGAATTTAGAAGATATTGCTTGCCTATTTGGAAAAACTGAGATACAACAACGCTATTATTTGTTAAAGATATTTCCCTTCTCTTTAGGAGGAGATGAAAAAACTTGGTACAAATCATTAGCTCCTAAGTCTATTACTAGTAAGGAAGCATGATTGTATTTGTTTTTTCCATAAGTATATCTTTGATAGTAAAATACATGCTATGAAAATTAAAATTAGTGACTTTGCACAAAACAAAGAAGAAACTATTCCTCGATCTTGGGGGAGATTGTGTGCCATTGGAAGGAGATGTCCTACACATGGTTTTAAGGATAATGAATTGCTTGATGCATTTTATAATGGACTAACTAAAATTTCTAGATCCTATCTAGACAGTGTTGCAGGAAATATTTTTAGGGACAGGACTATTGAGGAAGCGAAGGAATTATTGAATACTATTACTCAGAATTATCATGATTGGCATATTTAAGAAGAAGAGAAAACTAAGAAGATTCATAACAAGAGAGGTGTTCACACATTATCTAATGAAGATATGGAAGAAGCTCATAAATCTATGGAGGAAAGGGGTATTAAATCTTCTCATTTAAAGGAACTTTCTAAAATGGGTGTTAAATTCCCTAATGATAAACCATGCTTCCCTATTCAATTTCATGCTATATGTTATTCTAAAAGTAATGGAAATGTATCACCTCCTACTTAAATATATTATATGTTGATCATTCTAGCAACTTTGCTCCTCATCAAGAAACGTTTGATCATAATATTGAAAGGGAAATAATAGAGAACACTCATAAGATTAATGTTCTTCATAAAAGAG
The DNA here is from genome assembly GCA_030063025.1 of Avena longiglumis. Taxonomy (NCBI): domain Eukaryota; kingdom Viridiplantae; phylum Streptophyta; class Magnoliopsida; order Poales; family Poaceae; genus Avena; species Avena longiglumis. Next base: position 436,863,779 of record CP125974.1, on the reverse strand, counting down.
TAGGCTCTTGTGTTGACTCTTTTAAGATGATTATTAAGCATTGCAAAATGATGAACAATCAAGTTTAACAAATTATTTCTCTTCAAAATAAGTTGGATGAAAAGCTTCTTAATGAGAAGAAGAAAATTTGTGGAGTTAACACAAGGGGAGGCTCTAGCACTCAGGATCCTGATTATCCTGGTGGAAATCCAAAGAGGAAAGAGCAAGAGGCTCTTAAGAACAAATCTATTGCAGGAAAATCTCCTAACCAAAATGAAGCTAATGGGAATTCTAAAGATTATATAAATGATGTATCTCTCTCTAATGCTGAAACTGAGGATAATAATGAAGAAGATAATGAGGAAATGTCTCAACCAAATGAAGAATCACAAGAAGATGAGAATAATGAAGATTTTGAGCCTACTACAAGAGAAGACCCTCAATCTTCAAATGATAAAAATAAAAAGAAGAAGCCTCAACCATAGCCAAAAGGTAAAGAAAGGGGTCCATGGGTACAAAGACCTATACCCTATCCTCAGGAGGTAATGAAAACTTTGGATGATGCAAGGTTTTAAAAGTTTATTGAATTGATAAAAAACATTATACTTGCAAATTCCTTTAGTTGATGCTATTAAAATACCTCCATATTCTAAATATATGAAAGAAATTGTTAATAATAAAATAAGGATACCAAATGAAGCCATTACTGCTATGCTTGATGATTACTCTTTTAAGGGAAAGCACCTGAAAAGCATGGAGATCTAGGTACTCCAACTATTCCATGCACCATTAAAAACACTTATGTGAAATATGCCTTATGTGATCTTGGAGCTAGATTAAGTGTCATGCCTTTCTCTCTTTATAAGAAACTTAACTTAAATAAGTTAGTACCTACTGAAGTTTCTCTTCAATTGGCTGATAAATCTACTACTATTCCTATAGGTATATGTGAGGATGTTCCTGTTATGATTGCTAATGTGCAGATTCCCACATACTTTGTGATATTAGAAATGCATGAAGATCATAATTTATCTATTATTCTTTGTAGAACTTTTCTAAATACTGCAGGGGTTGTGATTAATTGTACTGAAAGCAAAGTGATATTTAATGTGAAGGGTAAGGAACACACTATATATTTTCTAAAGAATAATTCTATTGAGCTACCCAAGGAAAGTGTCAATTCCATTGAACCAAGGTTTATTATAGTGGGAAGCTTTGAAATACCCATTCCTACTCCAAAGACTAAGTATCTTGAATTTTCTTTAATATAGAAAAAAAGCAAATCATTGTTTTTATTCTTATCATAGTGATAATGAGACTTGATCAACCTTATTCTCAACATGATAATGATAAGATAATGATTTCCATTAAGAATTTGTTGCAGTAATATTAAAGTTTATTTGAATTCCTTCATTTAAAATTAGTTATTTTAATTATTTTATGCCTGTTTTGACAGTTTTTGAGTTCTGGAAAATTTTACACAAAAAATATTTTTCAAAAATTACAAGAAAATTTCTAGGTCATTTTTCTGCACAGAGGATCCACCATGCCAAAGGACACTACAAAAAAATGAATAGGGAAAAAATAGAACAAAGGGCGCGCCCCTGCCCTTGTGGGCCCCAGAGGTGGAGTTAGGTGGCCTCCAACCTCCTAGGTTCATCACTTCCTCTCAGAAACTGACCAGTAACAACTCGAAAAACATTCCCTTGCTCCCTTGCTGCTCATTTCTCGATCTCCAAGTTTAGGCAGCTATTTTCAAATCCCTTTGGAGGGATTGCTCATTGGTATGTGACTCCTCCACTCATACAAGTTATTTTTGATATGATGCTTTATATTGTGGGAAATTTGTTGCTCTTGGTGTCACATCTCATGCATGAAAATCCATGGATTTGAAGCTTTTTAGTGGAAATGATTTATAGTTATGCTCGGTAGACCCTCATGAAAACCTCTTTATGCTAGAGCAATAGACACAATAGTTTTTGAACACCTTAAGAATGAAAGGAAATTTGAATACATGGGAACTCCGGTTCCGAGACCTATTCTTTTAGATATTAATATGTTGCTTCGCATGGGGATATTGAGGGAGTATGGCACGGGTAACATGATGTATAAATACATGGTTAACCGTGGTAGGTTGGAATCCACTTTGCTACCTCGTGTTGACTATTTTGACAGGATACGAGAGAAGTGGACAACCCCTGTCAACGAGTATGCATGGGAGGAGGCCGTTGAACCGTCTTCACCAGTAGCATGGGAGGATTATCCTCAACCTCCAACACATGACACTTGGGGTGGCATGCCTGTAGCACCTGAGTATTACCCCAGAGAAGGTTCCTCTTCTCAGTAGGGGAACAAGGACGCGCCACCACAATGGTCACCATGGGAGCAGCCGCCATAGCACTATGGAGATAGAGGATACGGTTGGGGGTACAACCCCAACTACCCGGGCTACTAGCTTTCACCCAAGCTTGGGGGGCATGATTTCCTCCCTTCCTTTTCATTGTATATGCCATGCTAGAATTGTTTAAGTTATTTGAGTTGTAGTTTCATTTTAGCAAAACTCGAAAAACCCAAAAAGATTTGACTTTTTAGGCTTGTTGCTTGTTGTTTACTTTCAGTAAAACCCAAAACCCAAAAATATATTTCTTGTTTATGTATTTAGCTTGCCATTAAGTTGATTTCCTTTGTTGTCTAAAACTAAAAACCACAAAAATATTTTTGTTTTTGAAATCGCACATAGGAGTCGCAGAAATCGGCATGATGTTATTCACTGTTTTATTTTTCATTTTTTATCTGTAACTCCAATTAGGTTGAAATTTTCACACAAACTGTAACTTTTCATCCCCCCCCCACACACACACACAAAATTGGAAAAAATTCCTGGGATGTTTAAGTAGCGAAATACTAGGTTGCATCGTTGTAGTAATTTGTTGGAAGATTCCAATTTTTAAAACTAAAAGTGGCTAGTTGACTTGCAAATGATCCCTAATTTAATGTTATGATAAAATATGGATCACAGACACTATAAACCACCATGTTAACATATTTTTTTGAGAAGTTATTGATGGAAAATCCCGTAGTAATATTTCTAAAACTAATGAAAATGAAGTCCGAAATGAACCAAGTATTATCTATTTGCGTTATTTCAACATATATGAGCATATTGTGTAGTTCAAGATGGGAGAGGAATAACAAAAATGGTGAATCAATGTGTATGAAATGATAAAAGAGGTATGACTCCTTTTTTGTACTTGTGAATGAAATTTAACATTAGAAAATGCTTGGGAAAAGTTTCATTAATACTTAGGGAAGTGGTAACGAATGGTTATTTTGTTTGTGTCCTTTTGGATATATAATGATGAAAATGAGATGCTATTAGGGAACATTATTTTAACTTGATTGCATGATAGTAGCTCTGAACAAAACTCTATGCATCCCATTATGCTTGTTGATGTGGACGTGCCACATATTCAATGATGAATATTTATATTTCTCTGTGTCTTTGAAATATGGAGGTTGGGGCTTGTATGATAGTATAGTCTTTAAAAATTGTGAATCTCATCATTGAGTCACATGTTAGTGGGTTGATAGTATCTTTAGTTGACAACTAAACCTTTTCTCTAGCCTTTAAACTAATTCCAACAACATGGCTATCATTGTGTTGTGGGCACCCATCCTTTAAACCCTTATCCTAAAAAAGAAATATCTCAATGAGTTGGCTCTTCTTTGGAAGAAAAGGGGCGAAAACTAAGAAGTGCCCACCAAGCAAGGAAAAAATCAAGAGATTCTTATTCGTTCAAAGATTATATCAAAATGTTGATGCATTATGGATACAAAAATCCACTCAAAGATGAATAAAGAAAGACTTGCAAGCCCAAAAAGTGGCAAATAAAAACTCCATCCACTCATGCAAAGGTGCGAGAAACATACCAAAAAATCACCTATCCTATTCGACTCTACCTGTTGTCAACTAAATATACTAGTTACTTACTCATGTATTGGTATTCTATGAGTGTTTAAATGTTGAAAGACTGGAAGAATATGGCGTCCCAAAGTATTTAGTTTGCAATGCAAGCATGATGAATTACTTGTCAACAATTTGAAGAATCAAAGGCCTCAAAAACCTTACATATGATTCAATCAAATGCGATGTGAGAACTTTGTTCAATTCCACTATTAGGTAATCATGCTCAAATAGTGTTGTTGTATATTATCTCCTTTGCACCATGTATAATAATTTGTACACCTGCATAGTGGGCTCTCATTATTACATTGATTTTCACTGATAAAGCTATGTTTCAAATATTTTCCATGTTTAACTATTATGCATGAATAGAGCAAAGTTCTTGTCAAAGTCTTTTATCCCTTCTACACTATGTTTGAGTTGTTTGAGGACAAACAACGAGCTAAGCTGGGGGTGCTGATACATCTCAAATGTATCTCCTTTTCCAAGTACTTTGCTTGATGATTTTCTCCAGAATCTTCTCATACTTGGATAAAACAGCTAAATCTAATGCTATTTTTAGCAAAAGTCTTCTTTCTGTCAGTTTTCGTAGGAAATAAAATCAAGGAAAAATACCACATCAGTTTTTCACCATATAATGAAGTCAGGGCTTTGGAATCAAGCTAGAGGAGCCACAAGGGAGACCAGCGGGCGCGCCCAATAAGGCTGGGCGCGCCCTCTAGGCACTTTTGGCCGTGGATCATCGTCTCGCCCCCTCCTATGGAGTACCCCCATATATATCTGAAAAACCTAGGTATCCAGGAGGATGGAGCTTTTTGCAAAACAGAGCGCCACTACCATAAAAAATCTTTGTTTCAGGGGTTAGATTGGTCTTTCTCTCCATGCCAGAGAGGGGGATTTCGAGGTCTTCTCCACCACCATCATCAACATCATTACCAACGACCATTAGTTCATCCCCCCATCATCATGTGTGAGTAATTCCCAGTTGGAATGTGAGGTGGATGGGGATTGGATGAGATTCATCATATAATCATCCATATGTATCAAGATTTGAGGTGTTTATCTTGTGGACATTCTTGTATGAGTGTTGGTACACTTTTGCTATGTTTAATGCTTGTTGCTATGGCCCGAGTGACATGATTTCAGTACTGAACTTTTATTGCCCCATCATATATTTGAGTTTGGTATGTCTTTGCAAAGTGTATTGCCTATTATTATGTTGAACTTGTGAACCCTAAGGTGACAGTTAGGGAAAACAATGGGAATATATGATAGTTTGAGGATATTGTGTGTTCATGAAGTGTTAATGCTTTGTTCCGGTCTATTTTAAAAGGTAGATGTTAATTGCCTGTAGTTCCAAGTTTTCCCCGGTGAAATGGGCAGGCAGGACAAAATATATTATGCAAATTCACATGCATGATTATGTTTGGAACATACACCTACACACAACTGAATTAGAGATAAATAACATGTTATTATGATACATTATATGGTGAATATCATCCATGAAACACCCTGTTATCACATCATGCATGCACTTTATCCACTGAAAGTTTCATAACACAACATCCGGTGAAAACTAGATATCTGCTGCAACTATTACTGCTTTATTTTATTGTTCTGAATCAACTGCCAAAAATCACCACTTTCTTTGTGAGGTTATTTATATATAGGTGTGGTTGAGAGTGACGTCTCAATTTCTAAAGTCTTATTGATATTCTTGTGTTCCCCTTGAGTCGAACTATAAATTTGGGTAATACTTCCCATCGAAGATTTCAGCGATCCCCTATACTTGTGGGCATCAGGCGATGCCTCCAAGGGGTTGGGAGATCTATAGTTTTTCGCAAAGTGGAGATGGGGAATTGGGGGAGAGGAGAAGGCACCTTATAAGGGGAAGAGCCTTTAGTCCCGGTTGGAGCCAGGAACTAGGACTAAAGGGTCTTTAGTCCTGGGTCGTGGCACCAACTGAGGCTAAAGGTGTGACCTTTAGCTCCAGTTGATGCCACGACCTGTGACTAAAGGTTTTTGGGAGCAGTCCAAAGGGTGCACGCCAACCGCCCACCTTTACTCCCGGTTTGTGGCATGACCCAGGACTAAAGGGCCTTTCGAAAATAGTTTTTGATTTTTGTTGTATAAACTATGGTTCCCGCCTTATTGCATATTAAAATGTTAATAAAATAAATAAAGAATATATATCTAATAAAAATATATATTATATCAAAATGTTCATAAAATAAATATCTATCTAATAAAAGTATAATTTAAGGTTAGCAACTTAATCCTTTCATCTTTCATTGCTAGTTTAGCTCATTTCATACTCTAAAAGTAGAGGGATTTGTGGGTTTAGTTTGGGAGTAATTTTTGCAATAATAACATGAGATGAACTTGTATTAATTTGGGTTCTATCTATCTTGTATTAATGTGATGAACTCCAATCTCAATATCATTTTCAATATGTGGATTGCATTTTATTCATAGAAGCACAAAGATACATGAGTTCATCATAGCTAGGTGCTACAACTACTACAACATAGAGAAACATTGGTTCATCCTACTACAACTACTACAGCACAGAGAAACATTGGTTCATCCTACTACAACTACTACGGCGTAGAGATACATGGGTTCATCCTACTACAATTGTTAGTGCACACACTCACAGATGCATAAAGACACCATCCAACAACAAAATGTCCTTCTTCTAGATGCCTTCAGCAAATTCACAAATTGTAACAAAAATAGGGTTAATTCACAAAATCTTCATAAGAAGACACAATAACTCAGTACATCTTTGAGAAGCTCCTCGAGATCAATATATGGGAGTGCCTATATGGCGAGACCCTCGAAGATGTCTAAGGATAGGATCCTAAGACATCGTCAAGAATCTCCGCCAGAGTGGTGTCCCTCTCGCACCATCATGTAGTTTATAACTTATCTAGATAGATCAATACGCCAGGGAGCTAAATAATTTCACATATTAGGGAGTGACTCTATGGCGAGCTCCTCGAAGATGTCTGAGGACGGGATCTAAGACATCTTGGAGAAGCTCCGCCATGGTGTACCTCTTGCACCATCTTGCAATTTATAAATTCTCTAGATAGATCAATACGCCAGGGAGCTAACAAATTTTACATATTAGGGAGTGCATCTATGGGGAGCTCCTCGAATATTTCTGAGGACGGGATCCTAAGACATATTCGAGAAGCTACGCCGTAGTGGTGTCCCTGCTCTAGCACACCATCTTGCAGTTTATAACTTCAAAAGGATGCATCTTGCATATTTATAGATTAAGTGGCACAACATAGTGTTGACACTCACGACATAATGTAGACACTCACCCCTATCATAGTGCCGTCACCCACCGAAATAGTGTCGCCACTCACTGGCATAGTGCCACCACTCACAACATAGTGTCTACACTCACTGGCATAGTGCTGCCACCCACCAAAATAGTGTCGCCACTCACTGGCATAGTGTCGACACTCATGACATAGTGTCGACACTCACCCATGATGTAGTGTCACCACCCACCGAATACTAACGCCACCCACGTTTATTCTCGATTGGTGTATCCAACTGAGACTAAAGGTTCATCTTTAGTCCTGGTTGGAGACACTATCCTGGAATAAACGGGCTCGCATCGGCCCTAGCCTGCTGCAACCCCTTAAATCCCGTCTGGTATCTTCAACCGGGACTAAAGATGGAGTACAAAGTTTGTGATAGTGTTCCCATATTGTGTAGAATCGCAGCATAGTTTGTGATACTGTGCCCATATTGCGCATGCATGTGCATCTTGGGATGGCGAACAATGTTGCAGAAGGAAGTTTTCCTTTTCGTCACACAGAAAAACCATTTTCCATTTTCTAAGGACCAAAAATGGGGCATTTTGTGAAGCAACCACAAAAGGGCTAATTCAAAATGATACCACCCCATTTAAGAAAAATACTAGACCACCTTACATGGACGATGTCCCAACCGGGGTATCTCAAAACTTTCTGTGCACCCCAGGTGAAAAAAGACAAATGTCTGCCGAATCGGTAGGAAGTGGGTCCGGTTTGAACTATAGGTACATGACCTAATTTTCATGATTTTTTGAAAAACAATCATTTTTAGACTCACAATATGATGTTTCTTCAGAGATCCAATGCAAGCTTTAGCGAGGCTCATCCGCTATCTTCATGCCCGCCGTTTTGACCATAGTTTGAAACGGCAAAATTGTAAAATTGGCATAAGAAATTCAAAAACGGTTCGAGCAATGTAAATCCTTCGCCTGGTGTCATATTATGTGACATAGTTGCAAGGAAAAATACCAAACTTGGTATATTGATTGCATCTCGAAAAGTCCTTCTCAAAATGAGCTATCATGTTCGAGGTTTCATGGCTTTCGGTCCAAATGACCAATGTTATGGCTAGAATCACGGCATAGTTTGTGATACCGTTCCCATATTGTGCATGCATGTGCATCTTGAGATGGCGAACAATTTTGTCGGAGGAAGTTTTCATTTCGTCGCACGGAAAAACCATTTTCCATTTTCTGAGCACCAAAAATGGGGAGTTTTGTGAAGCAACCACGAAAGGGCTAATTCAAAATGATACCACCCCATTTTTCAAAAATACTAGACCACCTTACATGGGCGATGTCCCAACTGGGGTATCTCAAACCTTTCCGTCTACCCCAGGTGAAAAAGTCAAATGTTTGCCGAATCGGTAGGAAGTGGGTCCTGTTTGAACTATAGGTACATGATCTAATGCTCATGGTTTTTTGAAAAAAATCAGTTTTAGCTCACAATATGATGTTTCTTTAGAGATCTAGTGCAAGTTTAAACTTGGTATATTGATTGCATCTCAAAAACCACCAAAGACAAAATTCAGAATACATATAGTCACTTGTTTCCTAAAATGCCTTGCTTATGATCGTTTCGACAGTAACCATGGAGTATCTTTATTATTTAATAGGATGCTTGGGTCAGTGTACACTGCGAAGGGCGGAATTTTATCAAACTTATTATAATCTTATGACATGGCTGTCTTGTCCTCCACCCCCATGATGTTTTTATTTTCCCTAAAAGAACTATGTGGCACTTTGGCTCATCGTATGTTGTATTCGTTTGCTTATTTTTTTTATTTTTTAGGTTTGGTAGACATATCCTTCACATACAAAACCTGAGCCACATCATTGGCTAGGACGAATGGTTCGTTTGCGTATCCAAGATTGTTGAGATCCACTGTTGTCATTCCATACTTATTGTCTACCTCAACCCCTCCTCCTATCATCTTGACCCATTTACAACGAAACAAAGGGACCTTAAAAGAAGTTCCATAGTCAAGTTCCCTCCTCTATGTAACCATAATATGTGTTCTTCTGCCCATTGTTCTTTATTGCATCAATGCGGACACCACTATTTTGGTTTGTGCTCTTTTTATCTTGGGCGATTGCGTAAAATGAATTCCCATTCATCTCATACCCTTGGAAAGTTAATATAGTCGAAGATGGTGTCCTGGCCAATAAGTACAGCTGATCTCCAATAGTGGTGTTATTCATGAGATATGTTTGCAACCAACCGCCAAAAGTCGCCATGTATGCACGTGTAATCGAGTCATCAGACTGCCCTAGGTATTTGGATCGTACAATATTCTTGTGTTCATTGATATCTGGAGCCACCAAGGTGGAACTTTGTAGAACTGTATAATATGCTTGAGTGAAAGAATGTCCATCTCTACTTATTATTGCTTTATTTTATAGCGTGCTTTTTCCACTTAGTCTCCCCTAGTGTCGCGATTGAGGAACACTAATCATCTTAAGGTTAGGAATAAAGTCAACACATAACTCAGTGACCTCATATGTTCCATAGCCCTTGGAGATGCTTTCTTCAGGCCTAGAACGGTTATGGACATATTTACTTAAGACTCCTATGAACCTCTCAAAGGGGAACATATTATGTATAAATACAGGACCAAGAATGGCAATCTCTTTGACAAGGTGAACTAAGAGATGCGTCATAATATTAAACAAGGATGGTGGGAACACAAACTCAAAACTAACAAGACATTGGATCACATCATTCTATAACATTGGTAGAATTTCTCGATCGATTACCTTCTAAGAAATTGCATCGAGGACACATAGCTTCATAATGGGTACTTGAACATTTTCCGGTAGAAGACCCATTAATGCAATCGGAAGCAATTGCGTCATAATCACGTGGCAGTCATGAGACTTTAGGTTCTCGATTTTTTTCCTGTCATATTTATTATTCCCTTTATATTCGACAAGAATCCAGATGGTACCTTGATACTGCTCAGGCATTCAAAAAAATTCCTTCTCTACTTTGGTAAGAGCGTAGCTGGCGGGATGATGTCCTTTATCCGTCTCGTTCTCTCGATGCATGTTGTGTGGTTCTTTCATACGTTGCTGGTCCTTCCGTGCTTCCGGTGTATCTTTTGTCTTCCCATACACTCTCAGGAATCCTATAAGGTTCACACAAATATTCTTTGTCACGTGCATCACGTTGATTGAAGAGCGGACCTCTAGGAATTTCCAATATGATAGCTCCAAAATTATAAATTTCTTCTTCCACATGGGCGCATATCCGGTAGCGTCATTCGAAACAGATTGACCGACAGGACCCTTCCATAGATTAGTTCTAGATTCTTGACCATATCTAATATATCATCACCAGTATGGTGGACAGGCTTCTTCGGGTAATATGTCTCACTTTTGAAATGCTTGCCTTTCTTTCTTACGGGATGCCTGGTCGGAAGAAATCAATGATGCCCTAGGTATACAACCTTCTTACATTTATCCAAATATACACTTTCAGTATCATCTAAATAGTATGTGCATGCATTGTATCCCTTGTTTGTCTGTTTTGAAAGGTTACTAAGAGCAGGCCAATCATTGATTGTTACGAAAAGCAATTCTCGTAGGTCAAATTCCACCTGCTTGTGTTCATCCCACACACGTACGCCGTTTTCATGTCACAACTGTAAAAGTTTTTCAACTAATGGCCCTAGGTATACATCAATGTTGTTGCCGGGTTGCTTCGGGCCTTGGATGAGCACTAGCATCATAATAAACTTCCGTTTCATGCACAATCAAGGAGGAAGGTTATAGGTACATAGAGTTATAGGCCAGGTGCTATGACTACAACTCAGCCCCCTGATACGTCGGAAACGTATCTATAATTTTTAATGCTCCATGCTTGTTTAGTATCTACTTTGTTTTACTTGTCTACACATTGAGGTGCTTTTTACATGTTTTCTGGTACTAACCTACTAACAAGTTGCAACAGTGCCATATGCCGGTTTTCTGTTGTTTTTGGTTTCAGAAAAGTTAGTAAATAAATATTCTCGGAATTGGACGGGACAAACGTCAAAGTCAATTACTTTCCGTGGGGAACAAGAAGTCCACAAAGGAGACGAAGAGTCCGACCAGGGGGGCCATACCCACCCTAGGCGTGGGTGGGCCCTACCCCGCGCCAGGGAGGGGTGTGGGGCCCCTGGCCGCCGCCTCGGCCTCCCCCTTCGCCTATAAGAATCCCCCGATGCAGAAACCCTAAGAACCCAATCAATTCTCCACGAAACCGTCTGTAGCCGCCGCCAACATCGTCCCTAGATTGGGGGATCTGAACCTCTTCCCGGCACCCTGTCGGAGGGGGGATCATCCCGGAGGACTTCTCTCCAGTATGATGCGTGAGTAGTTCCACCTTGGACTATGGGTCCATGTAGTAGCTACAAGGTTGTATTTCCTCCTCTGTGCTTTCATGTATAGATCTTGTGAGCTCCGTTCATGATCAAGATCTAATCTATTTGTAATCATGCATGTTGTGTTTGCGGGGATCCGATGGATATTGAGATTATTATGTTGGTTTGATTAATGGTTTTGTATTTATGATTCTATCATGTCTGTGTTGTTTGTGATCTTGCATGCTCTCCATTGTTAGTAGCTATCTTGCCCAAGTAGTTGCTAGTGACTCCAAGAGGGGGTATTTATGCTCGATAGTGGGTTCATGCCTCTATTTTCTAAGGGAAGTGACAATAATCTCTTAGGTTGTAGATGTGTTGTTGCTACTAGGGAGAAAACAACGGTCTCTTGTTCATGGAACATGTGGATTATTTACCTTACACACTTTGCTTAAAGCAGCTGTCTGTTGCTTGCAACTTAATACTGGAGGGGGTTCGGATGATAACCTGAAGGTGGACTTATAGTCATAGATGCAGTTGGATGGCGGTCTATGTATATTGTTGTATTGCCCAAACAAATATCATAGGATCTTTTTGACTAGTAATTGCATTGTTATGCCTTTCTCAGTTCCTGTCAATTGCCCTACTGTAATTTGTTTACCCTTCATTCCATGTTGTTTATCTAAGGAGAGCACCTCTAGTGAACTATGGACCCCGGTCCAATCTTTACCATCGATACATCTTCCACTGTTACTTATTTACTTGGTGCAAACCATTACCTTCCACATGGTATGTTTAATCCTTTGTTACAGCAAACCAGTGAGCTTGACAACCTCACTGATTCATTGGGGCAAAGTCTTGAGTTTGTGTTGTGCAGGTCTCCGCGCTGCTTGCAACACCTGTGTGACGTTTCCTTCCTCCTTCTGGTTCGATAACCTCGGTCTCTACTGAGGGAATACTTGCTATTGTGCTCATCAAACCTTTCTCTTGGGGTTTCCAACGAAGTGCTGCACGTCAGCACCATCAACAAGTTTTCTGGAGCCGTTGCCAGGGAGGCTAAGTACGTCTTCACAAGGGGAGTCCTTCCCATCCTTTCTCTTTACTTTGTTTTTACTTTGCTTTGTTTCTTTTGCTTGGTTTTGTTTGCCTCATTCCAAAAAAACCAAAAAAAATTAGTCTAGTTTTGTTTGCTTGCTTTATTCAAAAACACAAAAAATTAGTTCCTACTCTAGCTGGTGGTCTGTTATTGCCTTGCTTAGTCATGCTTTCTATAAATGGATGGTTTCTTTGAAACTAGTTCTTATTGTAAAGGTGGGTTCACGGAAGAACAAAAGTATTATTATAAGGAACACCGTTTGTCACAAAAAGTGAAACACTTATGGGAACAAATTGATAAGTTGAATACTATTGCTAGAGACTTGTGATATACTTATAATGTTACTTATTGCTTTGATAAATCGTGTTGCTCTAGGAGGTATAAACACCTGCCTTTTCAATGTGAGTATAATGATAATGTTACCATATATTCTTATGTTAAAGGAAATTATAACTTTTATGATGTGGAACAAATTGAAGAATTTATTGCTTTCAAGGGTGCATTTGAAATTGCTAGTTTGCTTGAAAGTACTGATGATGCACCTTATGAATGTGAGGTTTATGAGATACTTAAATTTTGCTTTGATAATTACAAGTAAGCAAATGTCTATATTCTTGAATATTTTAATAGATGCTTTCCACAAATGGAAGAGACTAATGCCTTGCAGGAGCCTATGGAAGAAGAAATTGTTGAAACTAGAAGCTCATTAGATGAAAAGGAGGAGGAGAGTGATGAACTAAAGGAGGAAGAATGGATCTACCCATGCCTACCTTCTAATGAGAGTAACTCTTTATCCCTTACATTATTTGATTGTCCCCATGCTTACCAAAGGAGGATGAATGTTATGTTCCTGTGGATCCTTTTGAAATATCTACTTTGGGTAAAACATGTGAAGGTTTTAATCCCACTATTTTTGAGCTTGATAGAAATTTTGTGTTTGTAGATCATGAAAAGCATGATTTATGTGATAGCTATATTGTTGAGTTTATTCATGATGCTACTGAAAATTATTATGAGAGAGTAAAGTATGGTTGTAGAATTTTTCATGGTACTGAAACACCTCTCTATGTGCTGGAAGTTTTGAAGTTACTCTTGTTTTATCTTCCTATGCTTGTCAATTTGTTCTTTGTGAATTTATTTGTGTACAAGATTCTGATGCATAGGAAGTGGGTTAGACTTAAATGTGTTTTGAATTTGCTTTTGATGCTCCCTTTTACTTCAATCCATATTTCTTATGTTAGCAGCTTCTCAAACTTTCGTGCCTAACTTAAAGGCATTAAAGAAAAGTACTTGTTGGAAGATAATCCAAGAGTTTCTTTGAGTCTTGGAAGTTATTAATTCATTAATGACCTATCCTTATCCTTTTTGTTTTCTTTTTGTGCCAAGAATGACCTCTAATGAGAGGGAAGTAAGATTTGCGGAGTTGCTGTCCCGAAACAGATTTCTGTCCTCCACCAAAAAAACTCTTGAGGAGTCTCTATACCTCGTATTGAGCTGACAATTTACAAATAAATCCCCTAGTATGTTAGATAACTTTCGTTAGTTTAAAACTTTTTTATTTGAGCAACATAAGATGTTCGAAAAAATATGTTTCTACCTGCTGGTCTGTTTTGACAGATTTCTGCCATTATTTGCATTTGCTTCTTATTGATTCCTTTTTGAGTTATCTTTAGGTGAATTGAGATTTTTTAAGGAGTTACTACAGTAGCTTGTGTTTTTAGCGAAAAGCCTTGCTGTTCCAAAGCTTTGCCAGAGGTCTAATATCTTTTGAATAAGCTAATGTTGCTAATGAAGATTGTGTGAAGGAAAATTTTAGGTATAGGGAGAGAATGATGCAATGAGATGAAGAATGGACAAAAGCTCAAGCTTGGGGATGCCACCATGGTGTCACCCCAAGAAATATCCAAGAGGTACAAGCATCAATGCTTGGGGATGCCCAAGGCATCCCCTTCTTCATCAATAAAAAGCTCATGTCTGTCTAGACACTTCATTTTTATTATTTCATGCACAGTTATGTTGTTCTTGGAGCGTCTTAGTTTTCGTTTGCTTTGCTTAGTTTGTTTAGTTTTCTTGAGTAGTTTGGACCCCCATTCTCGCTGTGTTGTTTTGCAAATAAGTTGCTTGGTGTTGGAAAGGAGTAGTAAGTTCTTGCTTGTAAGTGCAAGAGGAGCTTGCATTGAGTGTGACTTAGACTTTAGCATGACATGCTAGGTGTTGTTTTGACCTTATGCTTAGTAATTATTTCTATAGCATGTCTTGTTCCAAACAAATGGGATTGCTTAGTGTGCATTGAAGACATTATGCGTTGTTTTAGCATGCAAAAGCATAGTATTGTGGTATTATCCTTTGATGCTTTGCTTGGGTTGACTTGGCACATGCTAACACCATGTTATGACTATGACAAGTCACCATATCCTCTATGATCATTTAGTCCTTGACTTGTAGTACCACTCTTTGTTTTTATTAGTAATGTTTTGTTGCACTGCATGATTATGGCCATTATTGCTCTCTTATTTGGTTGCTCACAGTCTTTTGCTAGCCTCCACTTGTATGAGTAAGCTCTACTCATGCTTCCAACTCCCAAGAAACCAAGTTATTACAAAGTGTCCGCTATAAACTCCTATGCACGGTGTGTTACACCATTCCAATTATATTCTTGTTTTCAACTATCTTCCAATTAAAAACTATTTTGTTATGTGAAAACTTAGTGATTAAAGCCCCCACGAACTTGATGGCACACTTTATATTCTTTGCCCCTAATAAACTTGAACCATTGTGACAACTTTGTTGTATATGATTGCACTTATAAGTTGGAATTAGCAGAACCGTGTTGTCACGGGGAACGTTTTCAACATTGCACTTGTACTTTGTACTCGGTTGATATCATGCTCTTTTGTCTATGGATGTCACCGGTGTGAAATAAAGAGGGAACTTGTAAGTCCATGGAATTTGTATCATGTGTTAGAGAAACGCCTGGGCCGCTATCCTAAGCCATGCCTAATCATGGTGGAAACTTGCAGCATCACCATAGTGAGCTATCTATGAAGCATTCTCAATAAAAAAGCTATGCATGTGGTAAATAAAAAGATTGCTGAGATGCTCATTGTCTGCTTGCCTTGTCATTTTTGTTATGGGAAAGCTCCTGTACCATGTCCAAGGGGTACCCCATTGGCGGTTCTCAATGATATGCAAATACTTACAATGAAAATAACTTACATGGACCCAAAGTTGATTATGCATGAGGTGTGTCCCTCGTATTCAAGGGACTTGAGATTGTCAAGCATATACTCCATCTTTGCCACTTTAACCTTAACCACTTCAAGATTCTTATGATAGGGACAATGAGGGCTGAAAGCTAACAAGTACCATAATTTTTGGAAGCTTTTTTTGAAACTTGTAATCCTTGCTTCCTTTAAAAAAAGGGTCTTTCTTTCACCACTATTGAGTCTCCACCTTCTACCCTTAGGCACCATTAAGAGAGCATAGTTGTCATTATGTGTGCAGTGTTCCAAAGCTTATTTTATTGATGCATATTGTGATATTACTTGTTCTTGTGCTATTTGTTTCAAGTCACCCTTGTGAACTTTGAAGGTGTCCTATGCACCTATATTGCTACTCTATGAGGGACAAACTGATTGCCACTATGCTATGTTTTCTGCATGTGAAACAAACAAACGTTTTTAATGCATGTTATTCATGATCTTTGTTTGTTCCATGCATAGTTACTATGTCCTATTGTTAGAACTCAATCTTTCATGCACATGTTTAGAGTTCTTTGATCCCAGCTTTCAATGCTTGCAAATGGTTGGATCTTTATTGTGAGGGTGCATGTCACCTTAAAAATTATTCTTTTATCACTTACCTACTCGAGGACGAGCATGAGTTAAGCTTGGGGACGTTGATACGTCAGAAACGTATCTATAATTTTTGATGCTCCATGCTTGTTTAGTATCTACTTTGCTTTACTTGTACACACTTTGAGGTGCTTTTTACATGTTTTCTGGTACTAACCTACTAACAAGTTGCAACAGTGCCAGATGCCTATTTTCTGTTGTTTTTGGTTTCATAAAAGTTAGTAAAAAATATTCTCGGAATTCGACGGGACAAACGTCAAAGTCAATTACTTTCCGTGGGGAACAAGAAGTCCAGAGGGGAGCCGGAGTGGCCGGCCAGGGGGGCATACCCACCCTAGGCGCGGGTGGGCCCTACCCCGTGCCTAGGAGGGGTGTGGGGCCCCTGTACGCTGCCTTGGCCTCCCCCTTCGCCTATAAGAATCCCCCGATGCAGAAACCCTAAGAACCTGATCAAATCTCCACGAAACCGTCTATAGACGCCGCCACCATCATCCCTAGATCGGGGGGATCTGAAGCTCTTCCTGGCACCCTGCCGGAGGGGAGATCGAGGACTTCCCTCCGGTATGATGCGTGAGTAGTCCACCTTGGACTATGGTTCCATGTAGTAGCTAGATGGTTGTATCTCCTCCTTTGTGCTTTCATGTATAGATCTTGTGATCTTCGTTCCTGATCAAGATCTAATCTATTTGTAATCAAGCATGTTGTGTTTGCGGGGATCTGATGGATATTGAGATTATTATGTTGGTTTGATTAATGGTTTTGTCTTTATGATTCTGTCATGTCTGTGTTGTTTGTGATCTTGCATGCTCTCTGTTTTTAGTAGCTATCTTGTCCAAGTAGTTGCTAGTGACTCCAAGAGGGGTATTTATGCTCGATAGTGGGTTCATGCCTCTAGTTTCCAAGGGAAGTGACAATAATCTATCCGGTTGTAGATGTGTTGTTGCTACTAGGGAGAAAACAACGGTCTCTTGTTCATGGAACATGTGGACTGTTTACCTTACACACTTTGCTTAAAGCAGTTGTCTGTTGCTTGCAACTTAATACTGGAGGGGGTTCGGATGATAACCTGAAGGTGGACTTCTAGTCATAGATGTAGTTGGATGGCGGTCTATGTATCTTGTTGTATTGCCCAAACAAATCTCATAGGATCTTTCTGACTAGTAATTGCATTGTTATGCCTTGCTCAGTTCCTGTCAATTGCTTTGCTATAATTTGTTTACCCTTCATTCCATGTTGTTTATCTAAGGAGAGCACCTCTAGTGAACTATGGACCCCGGTCCAATCTTTACCATCGATACATCTGTAAAAGTTTTTAAACACACGTATGCCGTTTTCATGTCACAACTGTAAAAGTTATTCAACTAATGGCCCTAGGTATACATCAATGTTGTTGCCGGGTTGCTTCGGGCCTTGGATGAGCACTAGCATCATAATGAAATTTCGTTTCATGCACAATCAAGGAGGAAGGTTATAGGTACATAGAGTTATAGGTCAGGTGCTATGACTCCAACTCAGCCCCCTGATACGTCGGAAACGTATCTATAATTTTTAATGCTCCATGCTTGTTTAGTATCTACTTTGATTTACTTGTCTACACATTGAGGTGCTTTTTACATGTTTTCTGGTACTAACCTACTAGCAAGTTGCAACAGTGTCAGATGCCTGTTTTCTGCTGTTTTTGGTTTCAGAAAAGTTAGTAAAGAAATATTCTTGGAATTGGACGGGACAAACGTCAAAGTCAATTACTTTCCGTGGGGAACAAGAAGTCCATAGAGAAGCCGGAGAGGCCGGCCAGGGGGGCCATACCCACCCTAGGAGCGGGTGGGCCCTACCCCACGCTAGGGAGGGGTGTGGGGCCCCTGGCCGCCGCCTCGGCCTCCCCCTTCGCCTATAAGAATCCCTCGATACAGAAACCCTAAGAACCCAATCAATTCTCCATGAAACCGTCTGTAGCCGCCGCCAACATCATCCCTAGATTGGGGGGATCTGAAGCTCTTCCCGGCACCCTGTCGGAGGGGAGATCTGTAGGGTTTCGTAGCATGGAAAACAAAAAATTTCTATCGCATACAAACAAACAAGCCAAGATCTATCTACTAGATTGTAGCAACGAGTCGATGGAATAACTTACCCTCGAAGATTCCAAAGTGTTTAACGAGAGCGGATTCTCGTGGGTGATGTAGTCGTACTCTTTCCGATCTCAAGATCGCGTAGACGATCCTTCCGCGCCAAGGCTTCTAAGCGCTCCCGCAATCGGTCACATGCCGGTACTGACGAAGACCTTCCTCTCCTTGTTCCAGCAGCGGAGGTTGTAGCACTCTCCTCGCGATTCCAAAAGACAACGGCGTGGTACCGGAAGTAGAGGGGAGATCTCGCAGGGCTTCGCCTTAAGCCGGAGCGAGTATGGTGGAGTATGAGAGAGTCCTCGGTGTTCTAGGGTTTAGACACACCAAGGAGGGGACAAGCCGGTGGCTAGGGTTTAGCTAGGCGGCGGCGAGTTGATGCCCTAGGGGCCGGCGGCGGCTTGGAGGCGGCGGCGGCTTAGGGCTAGGGTTTGGAGGAGTAGGAGTTGTGTGTCAAGGAGGGGAGCCCTGCCCCTCCTTATATAGGTGGAGGGGGCCGGCCGGCCAAGGAGAGGGAGAGGAGTCCCTCCCCAACTCGGCTTGGATGTGGGCCGCCGGTTGGAGGAGGGAACTCCTCCCCAACTCGGTTTCCACCTCTCCTCCTCTTTCCAAAAATTGCCGTTTGACTTCTCAAACTAGCCGTTTGACTTTTCAAACTAGGATTTGAATAATCCCTTTATTTTGGACAGCGATGACATTTAGTACATGATGCAATCATTCCAACTTGTAATGACACATTCATGTACCCCTTCCCCTCCGGAGTGCCGGGCATTCCGGAACCTTCTAGAACATTCCTGATGAAAACACCGGAATCATTCCCGAACTCCGAAACGAGACTTTCCTTATATGAATCTTATTCTCCGGACCATTCCGGATCACCTCGTGATATCCCGGATCCCATCCGAGACTCCGAACAACATTCGGTCTCTTTCTCATAATACCATAACTACTCAAACAACGTCGAATCCTTAAGCGTGTCTCCCTACGGTTCGTGAATTATGCGGACATGATCGAGACACTTCTCCGAACAATAACCAATAGAGGAATCTGGAAATTCATATATTCCACATATTTCTACGATTACTTTGCGATCGAATGAACCACTTACATACGATACCAATTTCCCTTTGTCTCACGATAGTTTACTTATCCGAGGTTATGATCGCTGGTATCTCGCATACCTAGTTCAACCTCGTACGATAAGTACTCTTTTCGCTCCGTGATATGTGATCGCCAGAGCGGTCACATGCTTGCAAGCTAATTGGATGACATTCCACCGAGAGGGCCCAGAGTATATCTATCCGTCATATGGATGGACAAATCCCACTCTTGATCCATGTGTTTCAACCAATGCTTTCCGAACACTCAATGCCACCTTTATAGCTACCCAGTTACGGTTTGGTGTTTGATTTCATCAAAGCATCCATCCGGTAAAGGTGATATGCATGATCTCATGGTCGAAGGAATTAGGTTACTATGTATCAGAAAGCATATAGCAATTGAACTATTGAAATGACTTGATCTTTATGCTACGCTTATCTATAGGAGTATGTCCACCATATCATTCTCCTAACGATATGATCTTGTTGTTGATAACATCTCAATGTTCATGATAGGGAAACCACAATCATTTATCAACCAACAAGCTAGTGATGTATAGAGGCTATACTAGGGACTTCAATTTAAGTTTACAAATCACACAAGTATCAATGTTTCCTTGTTAATACTATTATAGCACGAATGTAAACATTTATCATAAACACAAAGATATAATAATAACTACTTTTATTATTGCCTCTAGGGCATATCTCCAACAGTCTCCCACTTGCACTAGAGTCATCATATCTAGATTACATGGTAATATACCGAACACCCATGGCAGTTTGGTGCTGGTCATGTTTTGCCCACGGGAGAGATTTAGTCAACGGATCCGCCACATTCAGATCTGTGTGTACTTTGCAAATCTTTATATCCCCATCCTGGATATGTTCTCGAATAGCGTGAAAACGAAGCTTGATGTGCTTCCGCTTCTTGTGTGACCTTGGTTCTTGCGCATTGGCTATGGCGCCCATGTTATCACAGTAGATAGACATTGGGTCCAGCGCACTAGGAACCACACCCAGCTCTGCAATGAACTCTTTCATCCATATCGCTTCTTGTGAAGCCTCCGAAGTAGCCATGTATTCCGATTCAGTTGAAGATCTCGCCACAACGCTTTGCTTTGCACTCCTCCAGCTAACTGCTGCACCATTCAAAATAAATACGTATCCAGATTGTGATTTACAATCATCCGGATCGGTGTTCCAACTAGCATCGGTGTAACCATTAACAACGAGCTGTTCATCACCTCCATAAGAAAGAACCATATCCTTAGTTCTTCTCAAGTACTTAAGGATGTTTTTGACCGCTGTCCAATGATCCACTCCTGGATCACTTTGATATCTGCTAGTTAAACTAACAACATATAAAATATCGGGTCTAGTACATAGCATGGCATACATTAGAGATCCTATGGCTGAGGCATAGGGAGTCTTACTCATCCTTTCTCTATCTTCTGCCGATGTCGGACTTCGAGTTTTACTCAAGGTCGTATTGGGCAACATGGGCAAGAACCCTTTCTTGCTTTCTTCCATTCCAAACCTCTTTAGAACTTTGTCCAAATATGTACTCTGTGTGGCATCCCGCAAAAACCACTACTAGAAAATCGCGTTGTTTTTGTGCATTGCATCATCGTTACCGCATGCTCATGTCATCATGCCACATTGCATCGGAGCATCGTCATCATCATGCATATTATTTTACTTGAAACTATGTTGCGAAAGACTATTGTTTTCTGAAACTAGCCCTCCTTCTATTTCAAATTAAACCCTCGGATGTTTCCGGATATTTTGATTGTCTAAAACTAATTACAAAAGTATTTTAAATTAAATAAAAACCTATATCTTTTTTTGGGGGCAGCCGAACCGGGCCGATCTGACCCAGTCGGCCACCCCCAGAATAAAACGGTCCACCTAAATCTATCCCCACCCAATCCTAGTCTACCCACCTATCCTAGCCTGCCACCTCACCTACCCTCCACCTCACCACACCCATCGCCACCTCATCAATCCACCCCCACTCCCTCCCCACAGCAGCCCCACTCCCCCCCTGGCCCCACATGCCGGCCCCCCCACTCCCTCTCTCTCTCCCAACCGGCCACCCACACACGCACACCCCTCCCCTCCTCTCCCTGTCCCCTGGGCCCCACAGCCCCTTCCTCCCTCACCCCACACCGACCTGCTTCCCTGGACCCACCCTGGACCCGGTCCACCCCCACCCCGCGACACCTCCCTCTGGCCCCACTCCCACGCGACCCTCTCTCCCCGACGCGTCTCCCACCTCGCCTCTGCTCGCCTTTCACCATCCCGCACCCCGCCGTCGCCCTGCAACCCCTTCGTTGGCCGCCGGAGCTCCATCCCGCCATCGCCTCCTTCCCCGACCCCGTCTCCTCCATCCTCCCGAGCGGCCGCGCCTCTCCGCCTCCCCGCCTCCGGCCGCGCCTCCACCGCCGGCCTCCTCCCCGCCTTCCGCCGTGGCCCCGTGCTCTGGCCGGCCCCCCCTCGGAGCTCCGCCGTCCCTCTCCGACAGCCTGCCACCGCCCGACCTCTCCCGCCCACCGCCTCCTCCAGTCGCCAGCCGCGTCCCCGAGCTCGCCTCCGTCGGCCGTCTCTCCGGCCTGCGCCGGCGCCGCCGGACCCCATCATCGACGCGGCCCCCTCCGCAAGCGTCCCTCCCCGCCTCCTCCTCGTCGCGTCCGGCCTGAAGGGAATATGCCCTGAGAGGCAATAATAAATTGTTTATTATGTGTATTCCAAGTATATGATATATGTTTATTTTGCATGCTATAATTGTATTAATACGGAAATGTTAATACATGTGTGTTTAATAAACAAATAGAAAGTTCCTAGTTAAGCCTCTCTCATAAACTAGCTCGTTGATTAACAAGATGATCAAGGTTTCCTGATCATGGACATTGGATGTTGTTAATAACGGGATCACAACATTAGTGTAATGATGTGATGAACATTCATCCGAAGTATAGCATTACGATCAAAGTCATTGAGTTTATATTGCTATAACAACTTACGAAGTGATCCTAATCCTTAGACCATGAGATCATGTCAATCACTAACACGGAAGAGTTTCTTGATAACATCAAACGTCACACCGTAATGGTGATTATAAAGATGGGTTCGTAACTAATAAAGTGTTATGTTGAGACTCATGGATCAAGAGTGGAATTTGTTCATCCCGATGACGGATAGATATACTGGGCCCTCTCGGTGATATCACATTGATTAGCTTGCAAGCAAGTGATTTGATCACTAGAATGTTATATCACAGGAACGAGAAAAGAGTGCATGTCGGTAACGAGATCAAACTAGGTATGGAGATACCGATGATCGAATCTCGGACATGTAATATATCGTGAGACAAAGGGATTAAGATACTAGCGTAAAAGGTTTCGACGATCACGAGAAAGTCATCGTTGAATGTGTGGGAGTCAGTATGGGTCTCCAGATCCCGCTTCTGATTATTGATCTGAGAGGGGTCTCGATCATGTCCGCATTATTCACGAACCGTAGGGTGACACACTTAAGAGACACCGACATCCAATTGGAGCAAAAGTTTCATGCCGAAAGAATAAACAAGCGAGGAATTTATTTCACTAGATACCGAAACAAGTTTTCGGGTGAAATTGCATAAAGTGGTTATGCATGTGAAATAGAATTCTAGCAAGGGGTTATTTGTGAATGTTTGTCATTAAAGTAATTGACAAAATTCTGAATAAAATAAAAGAGTTTTATTTAATGAGAGATTGCATTAAATTTGGTGGAAATTTAATGGGATTTTGAGTGGACTTTTGAGTGGAGGGAATTTAGAGGAGTTTTGTGAGTGGAGTGTCCACCCACATGAAGAGGGAGGGCAAGGGGCAGCCCCATGCGCCTGCCACCCCTTGGGGTTCCCTCCTCCTATAAAAGGAGCCCTCCTCTCACTTCTCACTCACACCTCCTCGTGAAGGATCTCTCTCCCCCTCTAGAATTTATCCCCCATGGTCTCGGACTAGCGAGATACATGTTCCCGGTGGCTATTCGGCAAGAAAGAGTTGTGCTTCCGCTGCATCGCTGGAGCGAGGAGGCGGAGGTTGCTCGATGCCTCGAACGTGTGTGCGAGCACGGATGCGCTGCTGATTTGCGGCGCTAGGACTTCCTCTCGATCTTGAGATCGTCTACATCAACCACGAGTTGAACTCGTTAAGCTTTGTCGGTCTTCAAGGGTATGTTCTATACGGATATACATCCGCCCGTTGTTTGTATCTAGTATAAATAGATCTTGGTATATAGTTCACATCGTAGGAAATTTTTTGTTTTCTATGCTGCGAACCCTTCAGTGGTATCAGAGCCGGATCTATGCGTAGATACTTTACACGGGTAGTACACATATGAGTATGTGGGCGATGATGATCATGTTGTTGCTCCTTTGTTGTGATTTTGGATATTGGTGGCATAGTGGGATGAAGCGGCCCGGACAAACTTTACATGTCCTCGCACATGAGACCTGTTCCACGCTTGACATGCAACTAGTTTGCATAAGTGGCTAGAGGGTGTCTGTCTCTCCTACTATAGTCAATATCTATTTTGCAAGCGAGTTGTCAACAATTTGATTATCCTCGTTGTGGTTCAAGTTCGTAGGTAAGAACGGTTCTATCTCGAAAGCCCTAATCCACGTAAAACTTGCAATGGATAAATTAGAGGCGTCTAGTTTAGATTGTTGCTGGGCTAGTGTTATGATATGGTAGTGTTGTAAGTAGAAGTATGAGATGATACTCTTACAACACACATAGCGTGTAAAATCCATAGACCTTGGATTTACACATATAGGTATGATAGTGATCATACCACGATGCACATGATAGAGATCATCTGCGGGAACCATATAATTTCACTAATAAACATATGATGTTTGATTACATCTTATATTGCTTGTTTAGCGCTTTGTTAAGCATAATAAGATGATCCCTCATTTAAATATCAAGATAAAAATGTGTTCTTCCTTTAGTATGCACCGATTATGTTTTCGTCGCTCCAAGACATCACGTGATGATCGGGTGTTCTTGGATCCACGACCATATTTCGGGTGTAAAACAGTTACACACGCAAATACTAAGGTTCTAACTTGGCGAGCCTAGCATGTACAGACATGGCCTCGGAACACAGACCGAAAGGTTAAGCATGAGTCATATAGTTGATATGATTCCCATTTGATGCTCGCCTTTGAAGCTATACCGACTCACGTGATGATCGGACTTGGTGTAGTGGATTTGGTTCATGTAATCACCAAAAGGACACGAGGGATGTCGCTTTTGAGTGGGAGTTCATTCGTAATATAGATTAGTTGAACTCGATCTAGCATACACTTAGTCTAAACTTTACAAATTCTGTTGTAGATGGCACCACCTGCTTTTAATTTCAATGCGTTCTTGGAGAAAGAGAAACTAGCAACGAACGGTAGCAACTTTACTGAATGGGCCATGAATTTGAGGATTCTCCTCTCTGCTGCACAAAAGAAATATGTGCTAGAAGCGCCGTTAGGCCCCCCACCTTTTGATGATGCCCCTGACGAGGAGAAGAATGTCTATCGACTCGTCGGAGGACCACAACTTAGTTCATTGCATATTGTATGGGCTAGAGCCGAACTTCAAAGCGCTTCAAAACGGCAATGCTTTTAATACAATGGGTGAGTTGAAAATGATTTTCGACACACATGTCTGTAGAGAGCTACAATGCTTCGTAAAAGTTCTTTAGTCTGCATGATGGAAGAGAACAGCCCGTTAGTGAGCATGTACTCAAGATGTCGGGTTACCGATAAGCTTGTGTCCTTGGGAATAACGATTCCCATTGACTTAGGCATCCATCGTGTTCGCAGTCCACGCCACCTAGCTATAAGAGCTTCGTGATGAACTATAATATGCAAGGCATGAAGAAGTCTCTCCCGAGCTTCACAATGCTTAAAACTGCAAGTGGAGATTAAAAGGAACATCAAGTGTTGATGATCAATAGGAACACTGGTTTCAAGAAAGACAAGAAGGAAAGCGGAAGGGAAGTAAGGCGGCAAGACTGCTGCCACGCCTGAAAAGAAACCCCGAGTTGGACCTAAGTCCGATACCGAAAAGTGCTACTATTGTAAGGGATCGCCATCGAAGCGAATCGCCCCAAGTATCCGCGCACAAGAAGGCCGGAAAGGCAAACAAAGGTATATATGATATACATGTTATTGATGTGTACTTGACTAGTGCTCGCAGTAGCACCGGGTATTTGATACCGTTCGGTTGCTAATATTTGTAACTCGAATCGTGGGTCAACAAAGCGACCGCTAGCAAGGGGTGAGGTCAAGATGCGTGTCGGCAATGGATCAAACGTTGATGTGATCGCCGTCGGAACGCTACCTCTCCACTTACCGTCGGGATTAGTCATAAACTTAAATAAATGTTATCTAGTGCCTGCACTGAGCATGAACATTGTATCTGGATCATGTTTGATGCAAAGTGGTTATTCATTTAAATCTGAGAACAATGGTTGTTCCATTTATATGAATGAAATCTTTTATGGTCATGCACCGATGATGAATGGTTTATTTCTTAGATCTCGATGATAATGTTACACATATTCATAATGTTGATGCTAAAAGGATTAAACTTAATGATGATATATCCATATATGTGGTAATCGCCGTCAGGTCATATTGGCATTAAACGCATGAAGAAACTCCATTCGGATGGACTTTTGGAATCACTTGATTATGAATCATTTGATACATGTGAGCCATGCCTCATGGGCAAGATGACTAGAACGCCGCTTTCCGGTTCAATGGAGCAGGCGATTTATTGGAAATCATACATTCGATGTATGTGGTCCAATGAGTGTGTCGGCGAGGTGGATATCGTTATTTTGTTACTTTCACGGATGATTTGAGTAGATATGGTTATATCTACTTGATGAAACACAAGTCTGAAACCTTTGAAAAGTTCAAGGAATTTGAATGAAGTTGAAAATCATCGTAATAGAAAGATCAAATTTCTACGGCCGACCGTGGAGGTGAGTATCTAAGTTACGAGTTTAGCACTCACATGAAAGAGTGTGGAATTGTTTCACAACTCACACTGCGGAACACCACAATGAAATGGTGTGTCGGAACGTCAGAATCGCATTTTTATTAGATATGGTTCGATCCATGATGTCTCGACGGACTTGCCGTTGTCATTTTGGGGTTATGCACTAGAAGCTGCTGCATTCACTTTAAATCGGGCACCATCTAAATCCGTTGAAACGACACCGTATGAATTGTGGTTTGGAAACAAACCTAAGTCATCATTCTTAAAGTTTGGGGTTGCGATGTTTATGTGAAGAAACTTCAACCGGATAAACTCGAACCCAAAGCGGAAAAATGCGTCTTCATAGGATACCCTAAAGAAACTATTGGGTATTCCTTCTATCACAGATCCGAGGGCAAGGTTTTTGTTAAGAATGGATCCTTTCTAGAGAAAGAGTTTCTCGAAAGGTGTGAGTAGTCGGAAGGTAGAACTCAAGAGGTTGTGGAACCTTCTCTTCAAAGTATGGCGAGTAGCCTAGCGGAAGTTGTTCCGGAGTTGGCTCCACATTGAAGAGGGAACTAATGATAATGATCATGAAACTACGAAGAGAGTACTACAACCTCGCAGTCAAACAGACGCGTGCAGCTCCGACAGACGGAAATCCTGTCACAAATTTCATGGTTGATGAAAATAATGACCCTGCGACGTATGAAGAAGCGATGATGAGCCCGGATTCCAACAAATGGTTAGAAGCCATGAAATCCGAGATGGAATCCATGTATGAAAATCAAGTTTGGAACTTGGTGGAATTACCTCACGACCGAAAGGCCGTGGAGAACAAATGGATTTTCAAAAGGAAAACTGATGCTGATGGTAATGTGACCATCTATAAAGCTCGACTTGTCGCAAAGGGGTTTCGACAAATTCAAGGAGTTGACTACGATGAGAACTTTCTCTCCCGTAGCGATGCTAAAGTCAGTTAGGATTATGTTAGCAATTGCTGCATATTTCGATTATGAAATATGGCAGATGGATGTCAAAACCGCGTTTCTCAATGGTAATATTGAAGAAGAGTTATATATGATACAACCAAAGGGTTTTGTCCATCCTAAGGATGCTAACAAAGTGTGCAAGCTTCAGCGATCCATCTATGGATTGAAGCAAGCATCGCGAAGTTGGAATCTCCGCTTTGATGAGGTGATCAAAGAGTTTGGATTTGTCCAAACTTATGGAGAAGCTTGTATTTACAAGAAAGTGAGTGGGAGCAATGTGGCATTTCTGATATTATATGTGGACGACATATTATTGATCGTAAATGATATAGAACTTTTAAACAGTGTTAAAAGTTATCTAAACAGCAAATTTTCAATGAAGGACCTAGGTGAAGCGTCATACATATTAGGCATAAAGATCTATAGAGATAGATCTAGGCGCCTAATAGGGCTATCGCAAAGTACATACCTTGATAAGTTTTTAAAGAAGTTTAAAATGGACGGAAGTAAGAAGGGGTTCTTACCTATGTTGCAAGGCAAGACATTGAGTAAGACTCAAAGTCCGGCTTCGGCGGAAGAAAGAGAGATAATGGACAAAGTCCCCTATGCTTGACCATAGGCTCTATAATGTACGCCATGCTATGTACAAGACCGGATGTGGCACACGCTATTAGTTTGACTAGTAGGTACCAATCGGATCCGTGTTCTAACATCGGATAGCGGTCAAGAATATCCTTAAGTACTTGAGAAGAACTAAGGATATGTTTCTTGTATACGGAGGTGAAGAAGAGCTCGCTAAGTGTTATGTCGACGCTAGTTTTGACACCGATCCGGATGACTCTAAGTCTCAATCCGGATACGTATTTCTCATGAATGGCGGAGCGTTAGTTGGAGGAGCTCCAAACAACCTGGTAGCGGGATCAACAACGGAGGCGAATATGTTGTCGCTTGAAGCGGCTCAGAAGCGCTTTGATGAAGGAGTTCATATCCGAACTAGGAGTTGTGGCAAGCGTTGGACCCAATGGTGATCTATTGTGACAACAATGGTGCCATTGCCAATGCCAAAGAGCCAAGGTCTCACAAGCATTCCAAGCATATTAAGCCGTTTCACTCCATCCGCGATCATGTCAAGGATGGAGATATAAAGATTTGTAGAAGTACATACGGATCTCAATGTAGCAGATCCGTTGACTAAAACTCTCCCTAGAGAAAAAACATGATCAACACGAACTCAATGGGTGTTAGATTTATCACTATGTAACTAGATTATTGTCTCTAGTGCAAGTGGAGATGAAGGAATATGCCCGAGAGGCAATAATAAATTGTTTATTATGTGTATTCCAAGTATATGATAGATGTTTATTTTGCATGCTATAATTGTATTAATACGGAAACGTTAATACATGTGTGTTTAATAAACAAATGTAAAGTTCCTAGTTAAGCCTCTCATAAACTAGCTCGTTGATTAACAAGATGATCAAGGTTTCCTGATCATGGACATTGGATGTTGTTAATAACGGGATCACAACATTAGTGTAATGATGTGATGAACATTCATCCGAAGTATAGCATTATGATCAAAGTCATTGAGTTTATATTGCTATAACAACTTACGAAGTGATCCTAATCCTTAGACCATGAGATCATGTCAATCACTAACACCGGAAGAGTTTCTTGATAACATCAAACGTCACACCGTAACAGGGTGATTATAAAGATGGGTTCAGAACTAATAAAGTGTTATGTTGAGACTCATGGATCAAGAGTGGAATTTGTTCATCCCGATGACGGATAGATATACTCTGGGCCCTCTCGGTGATATCACATTGATTAGCTTGCAAGCAAGTGATTTGATCACTAGAATGTTATATCACAGGAACGAGAAAAGAGTGCATGTCGGTAACGAGATCAAACTAGGTATGGAGATACCGATGATCGAATCTCGGACATGTAATATATCGTGAGACAAAGGGATTAAGATACTAGCGTAAAAGGTTTCGACGATCACGAGAAAGTCATCGTTGAATGTGTGGGAGTCAGTATGGGTCTCCAGATCCCGCTTCTGATTATTGATCTGAGAGGGGTCTCGATCATGTCCGCATTATTCACGAACCGTAGGGTGACACACTTAAGAGACACCGACATCCAATTGGAGCAAAAGTTTCATGCCGAAGAATAAACAAGCGCAGGAATTTATTTCACTAGATACCAAACAAAGTTTTCGGGTGAAATTGCATAAAGTGGTTATGCATGTGAAATAGAATTCTAGCAAGGTTATTTGTGAATGTTTGTCATTAAAGTAATTGACAAAATTCTGAATAAAATAAAAGAGTTTTATTTAATGAGAGATTGCATTAAATTTGGTGGAAATTTAATGGGATTTTTGAGTGGACTTTTGAGTGGAGGGAATTTAGAGGAGTTTTGTGAGTGGAGTGTCCACCCACATGAAGAGGGGAGGGCAAGGGGGCAGCCCCATGCTCGGCCACCCCTTGGGGTACCCCCCTCCTATAAAAGGAGCCCTCCTCTCACTTCTCACTCACACCTCCTCGTGAAGGATCTCTCTCCTCTAGAATTTATCCCCCATGGTCTCGGACTAGCGAGATACATGTTCCCGGTGGCTATTCGGCAAGAAAGAGTTGTGCTTCCGCTGCATCGCTGGAGCGAGGAGGCGGAGGTTGCTCGGTGCCTCAAACGTGTGTGCGAGCACGGATGCGCTGCTGATTTGCAGCGCTAGGACTTCCTCTCGATCTTGAGATCGGCAAGAGATCGTCTACATCAACCACGAGTTGAACTCGTTAAGCTTTGTCGGTCTTCAAGGGTATGTTCTCTACGGATATACATCCGCCCGTTGTTTCTATCTAGTATAAATAGATCTTGGTATATAGTTCACATCGTAGGAAATTTTTTGTTTTCTATGCTGCGAACCCTTCACGGCCGCCCACCGACGTCGCCCTGCAGGCCCCGCCAGGCCCTCTGTCGATCCCGCTCCGCCGGCCGCCTCCTCCCAAGCTCTCCACCGACCATTGTTCTCACCCCGCCGCGGTTCTCGACCTCGCCCGAGCCCCTCCGTCTGCCCGCCCGAGCCCGTGCTCCCGTGCGTGTTTGTGTTCTTGTGGTGCTGCGATGTGTGAAGAAGATGTTGTTTGTTGTCTGCAAACTCGCCGCACCGCCCCAGAAGTTCGTATGTGGGACTGTGTTCCCTAATACCAAGCTCTCTCCAAGCTCTTCGTGTCAAGCAGATCGACACCGTTCCGGCGGTACCCGACGGTGAAGGGTTTCGCGGCATAGTAAATCAAAATTTTCTACGGAGCGAACAGAGGGAAAGCCAAGATCTAATCTAGGAGATGCAAACAACGAGAGAGATTGGATTAGATCTTCATACCCTTGAAGATTCGCACAGTGAACGCGTTAACGTGGGTGATGTAGTCGTACTCGCTTCTCCTCCTCGCGATCCGATCCGATCTAGCACCACAAGTGGCGGTGCCTCCGTGAGATGCACACGCGCAGCACCTCGACGTCTCCTCCTTCCTCGGACCAGCGAGTATGGTGGAGAGATAGATTGGATCTACAACACGACGGCGTGGTGTATATGGTGGAGAATTTCTGCTGCAGGGCTTCGCCTACAAACAGTCGGGAGTGAGAGAGGAAGGTAGCAAGGCTGCTAGGGCTTGGAGGAAGGTGTGTGTTGGGGGGAGGGGGCGCACCACCCCTCTATATATAGAGGGGGGTGTAACACCCTCAGAATCGGACCTATGCAAGTTTTAGCGAAAACCGCCAAACCCGCATAGAAACGATTCAAAGGTGCCCACCAGGCACTTTCGTGCGGGTGGAAAACGAAGTAATAACATTACACAACAGTCCTCGATGGGACCCACAGAACAGATATATATACAACAGCGACTCAAAGAGTCAAGAATACAGAGATAATATACAAAGATCCAAATCACCTTGAAAATGACAGAGCGTCCGACTACGGACAAGATGCAAATGGGGCTAAGAGCCCTGAAGAATAACCAATGGCGTCCATAACCCTGCCCAGGCCAAGCCGGAAGGGTAACCCTGCTAACGCGCCGATCTCAAAACCTGCTTAAACAAAAGGGTGCCGACAAAGGGCAAAGGAAAAAGAGGAGCGTCGATCGAGGCCAAGACAGCGAGGCTAGAATTCGGCGGTCCTCGCCTACATAGGTATGGTGGACTGAGCGGCAGCGGCAGCATGCACTAAACAAACTATAGAGACTCGATACAACTGGCGGCTATCAGAGAGGGGTGAGAACGACCTATTCGGATCCAACCTGATACTATCATCAAACAAACCCATCCTGGCGTTTCCCCCTCGAGACCAAACGAGGAAGTCAACCGAGGAACTCACACAGTTGGCAGTTTTACTTATTCAGTGATCGTTGCAGCAATTACTAGTCAGGTTTAGATATTCATCCTGATAAAGTAAACAGTGCGCACTTTTAGTTAATCATTCCGTTATAGTGGCATCACTTACTAGTCAGATTCAATTAGCATGAGATAACCCAAAACCCAGCAGTTGTTGGTACTTTTACTTAGCCCTTCCGTTGTAGTGAAGCTGACTAGTCATATCGGATACAAGTCAATTTATAACAGTAAACTTTAGTTATAGTTGTCTATGATCAAGCACTGTGCTCCAAGTCGTCCATAACCGCGGACACGGCTTCTCGAAAAGATTTAACCCTGCAGGGGTGCACCAAAGTATCCACAGGCACTTCGACCCTTTTTGCCAGATTAGTTAACATACACCCATCGGTATGTCGGCGGGGCCTAAGTCACGACGTTCCCAGACCCAAAGCAAGTACGTGGGGGCCACCCCACCAAGTCTACACCCGCAACGAAGTCGGCCGGTCTCCGAGACGGACTTGGGGTTTATGCTGTCAGAACGACAGAAGTCCCCAATCGGGACTGCCGATACAAAAAACACCGCTTCCTAAACAAGACAACAGGCTCCTCACACAATCGTAATAAAGCGGAAAGCATGGCATAGGTACATGATAGTAAATAAATCCTCAAACTAGTTGTGGCCCCAAGACAATACTTTGAAATCAGGTAATAATCAATGGGGGCCCATATCTCCCCACCGTGGTTAGCGCGCTCGATCTCTAACAGTGTCAAGAACTCGGTCCTACGGACACAAGTGGGCTCGAAACCAAATATTACCTATCACCCACCGATGCCTCTGCTTAATTCAATTTTAGTTGTTAAATAGTAATTAAAGTGAACGATAAGTAAAGCCATGATCATCTCCAACGTCAACATGCGGCAATCCTCCAACAATTGTGGTACTTGACGACAAGCAAAACACTTGAGCAAGCGACTACGACACGCGGGTCCAACTATCTAACAAACAACAGTAATAGGATGTGTCCAAGGCTATATATGGCTGCAAGGGATATCACGGTACGTAAAACTAGAGCATCGCAACACGTATAGCAAGGATCAACAAAGGGAATAAATACTAGAAAAGTAAGATAGGTAGAAAGGGGGAGATGCTCGCCTGAAAACATTGCCGAAGGTTCAACCGAAGATCGGGTCGGCACTCGCATCAACTCAACGGCCCAATCCGCGAAGAAGCAAAACACTAGAAGAAGCACCGGATGCAATATTTAATACAACGGCAGAAGATCGGCATGATGCATGTATGATGCATGACATGGCAAGGGTGCGATGCAATTAGGTCATATTAGGTGGAACCGGGGTCCCGACAAATAATTAGATGGTTCAAGTTATTTATCTACCCCGCAATTTAAATGTTGTTTTAACAAGGCAAGATATGACAACGGTTCGATGCACAAATTTAAATGAGGCCAATAGGAGACTAGATTTGCCCGCATATGGGCCCCATATTTAATTATTAGGTGAATCGGCATGAGGCCCCCAAACCACACAATATGCATGCGAGTATGACAATTCAATATGCAACAAGTTGTTATTATATATTATAAAATAGGGTTCTCGGATAAGAGGTCACACATTAGAGGGCCTCGACGAACTTGGGGTTCCGGGGTTCGGGGTTCGGTCTCCGGGTTCGACGGATCTGGGGTTCGGGGTTCGGCGGAAGCGTTCTCGGATATCGGAGGTAGGTCTTGACGCTCCGGAAGCAGGACTTGGTTCGGCGTCGGGGCATCGGAATCGCCCCGGCCAGTGTCGATCTTGTCGTTGCGAAGATCTCGTCGGGTCCTCGAATCAGATCGGACTTTGCGCTCGGGATTGAAGTCCTTGTCGCGTCGGGGTCTCGGTGTCCGGGGTGAAGTACTTGACGTTCTCGAGGGAGTACTTGTCGCACATGTGTTCTTCGGGTTCCCTGTCGATGATCTTGTCATCGAGAAGAACTTGTCGGGTCCGCGTATCGGTCGGTATTGGTGTTCGGCAGTAGAGCTTGTCGTCTTCGTGGCGGTCTTGGCGTCCCTGACGTGGAGCTTGGGTGTCGACTTATCATCGAAGGTGAGGTTGTAGACGCGTCGGAAGATCTTGGAGGTACGGAACTTGGTGGCCTCGGGTTTTCCGGGATGGCGATCTTGTCATTCGGTGCCCCTCGGTTCCATGTGTGCTAGCGTCCATCTTCGATTGTCGGGATCTTGTCGGAATTCCAGGTACGAGGCGGCGTTGGCTAACAGGGCAGAGGACGAGGGTGCCCGCGTCCCTGGCGGCGGGGCAGAGGCGACGAAGATTGGACGAAGCAGCGTGTCGGCGGCGGCGCGGGGCTCCGGGGTCCGGAGATCGAGGTCGTGGCGGCGGCGCAGAGCGAGGAGACGGCGCGGGCAGCGGCGGCGGCTCGCAGCGGTCGAACGCAGCGCGGCGAGCCGAGCGGGCGGCGGCCGCGGGGACGGGCGGCGGCAAGGCCGAGGCGGTGGTTGCGGCGCGGGCTCGGCGAAGCTCGGCCTGGCGGTGGCGGCGAACGGCGGCGAAGCGAAAGGTGGTAGCGCTGCGGAGGACTGGAGCGGCGGCGCTGGCGCGAGAAGGGGCACGCGGCGAAGCTAAGCGGCGCTTGGCCGGGCGGCGGGCGAGGCCGGCCTGACGGGGAAGGCGGGGCTCGGCGGCGGCAGGCGGCGGCGATGAAGACGGTCCGGTAGGAGGGCGGCTCGGGAGGACGGCGGGCGCCTGGCGCGGGCGCTGCTGGGGTCGAGGCGTGCGGAGGCGGTGGCCGGAGAAACGGAGAGGAGCGGCGGCGCGCTGAGATGGAGAAGGGGATGGTGGCGCTCGCGAGGTCCCACGCAGGCGGCGGGAGGCTCGGGGGAGACCGACGGAGGGAGGTCGTCGGGGCGGAGGATGCCTGGCGGCGGCGGGGTCCGGTGGTGGCAGAGGAGGGAGGCGCAACGCGTGGGGAGGGAAGCGGGCGATCTGCGGCGAGGGGTTGCGGCGGTGAGGGGCGCCGGAGGAGGATGGTGCAGGAGGCGCTTTGGGGATCGGGGAAGTTGTCGGGCGGGGTGGGGCGAGCGCAGGAACGTGGGCTGGTGGTGGGGCCAGCAGGGTGGTCGGCTGCGTGCGTGTGTGCGTTGGGTGTGTGGTGTTTGGTGTTGTGTGTGTTGGGGAGTGGGTTGGTTGTGAGGAGAGAAGGAGGGGTGAGGTGGCTGTGTAGGATAGGGTGAGGGAGAGAGGAAAAGTGAGGTGGCAGCAGCCTATTGGGTGGGGTGAGGTGGAGAGGGGGCTGGGTAGAATAGGTTGGGTAGCTGTAGGATTTAGAAGGGCGGGTTAGGTGGTCCGATTTAAATCCTGGGGCGGTCGTTCGGGTCTATCCGGCCCGTTCGACTGCCCCACTAAAAAAATAACTTAATATTTTATTTTCTTTAATTGGACAGTTTGCAAACCGATAGCAACAAAACAAAATATTCCGGCGACCCGGGTTTGGCGTTTGAATAAAAGACGGGGCGTTTAGAAAACAAAACCAGGCTTTTCAAAAATAGTTTTATACCAGCACATGCGAGATGATGACGATGCCCAAATGCAATGTGGCATGATGACATGAGCATGTGGTCATGATGATGCAATGCACAAAAACAACGCGATTTTCTAGTAGTGGTTTTGCGGGATGCCACAATTCGACACCACTAACAATGGATCTCGCCCTCGAGATCCGCCTCATGGTACCAGAAAGAAGGTCGGTGATCTGCGTCTTCTCGCTTCGTGTAGATCCTCGCGACACCACTAACAAGAGGTCGTTGTTCCTGTTCGTCAAGAGAACACTCCGGATAAACAACGGACGAAGTTAAAGGTAAGGCCACCTCTAACTTTCATGGAAGGAGTAAATTGCATCGATCCCCCATTCAATATACAAAGCAAATGATAAGAGTAGTGGTATGGTCGCCCTTGCCCCTCCTCCAAGCAAATGATAAGAGTAGTGGTGTTAAAGGTAAGGCCAGCCCTTGCCCCTCCTCCAAGCCTATCTCTAGTTTAAACAATTTAAACTCTCCCTTATCTAGAAATCAAAGCTCTAGTTTAAACAATTTAAACTCTCCCTTATCTAGAAATTCTATCCCGAGATTTAAACGAGTCAAATCTCTCTAGAATCGGCTGGGCCCTATGGGGCCTTGTGCCCCTGGCCCAATGCGGCCAGGACACTCCCTCACAGGCCCATGCCCCCTCCCGGAAGGTGGGGCCACGTTGGTCCCCTTCTGGAAGGTTCTAGAAGCTTCCGGTACCATATCGATTAACCCGGAACAATTCCGAACTCCAAAAACTGCACTGCCTTATATGAATCTTATTCTCCGGACCATTCCGGAACCTCTCGTGATATCCCGGATCCCATCCGAGACTCTGAACAAAAATTCATAAACCAATTATCCAATCTATCCTAGCCTCGAGATACGTTAAGTGTGTGACCCTGCGGGTTCGAGAATATGCAGACATGATCTTCTATCAATAATCAACAATGGGTCAGGCACCCATATTGACTCCCACATTCATCGATGATCATATCGGATGAACCACGATGCCGGATTCAATCAATCCCATATATATATTCCCTCGCGATATTTTACTTGCCCGAGATTCGATCGTCGGTGCCGTCATACCTAGTTCAATCTCGCTCACAAAAGTACTTTACTCGTTCGTAATCCGACATCACTTTGTGATTAACTCCTTAACCACATGCTTGCAAGCGGTGTTGATATCGACACGAGTGGGCCCAAAGTATATCTCTCCGACTTGGGAGGGACAAATTCCATCTCGATACATACAACCCAACAGATACTTTACGATCACCTGAGAGACACCTTTATGATCACCCTCTCATAGGATGACGTTTGATGACCTCAAAGCTTTCTTCCGGTACCGGAGTTGCATTATCTCATGGTCTAAGGAATACAATATTTGACATAGGAAAAGCTTCAAAGACGAACACGATGACACGATCTAATTGCTCTGCTTTGTTTGGGTCTATCCACCATATCATTCTCCCAATGATATGATCTCATTATCAATTGACAACTCATGTCTATGGTTAGGAAACCTTAACCAT
This sequence comes from Avena longiglumis, assembly GCA_030063025.1. Classification (NCBI taxonomy): domain Eukaryota; kingdom Viridiplantae; phylum Streptophyta; class Magnoliopsida; order Poales; family Poaceae; genus Avena; species Avena longiglumis. Next base: position 436,826,482 of record CP125974.1, on the reverse strand, counting down.
CATTGATCAATGAGCTAGTCCATAGAGGCGTACTAGGGACACGGTGTTGTTTACAAACCACACAAGTATTAAAGTTTCCGCTTAATACAATTCTAGCATGGAATATAAACTTTATCATGAAAAAGAATTATAATAATAACATCTTTATTATTGCCTCTAGGGCATAATTCCAACAGACGGCACCTCGAGACAGAGTGACGAGTCTCCTCAGACCAGTGAAGTTGGAACGACATGAGCTTGTTCAGAGGCGCCGAGTCCGCTGTGCTCTTCCTCATAGACCGAAGACTGTTCCCGGACCCAAGGACGTCGAGACCCCCGACCCGAAGATGCCCAGAACACAAGTTCGCCTTCTCTAACGCCAAGACCGATCCCGGCGCGCCCAGGTCGTCGACTCGGATACGCCAAGGTCGCCGACACGGAACACCCAGTTCTCCACTTGGAACGCCATGACCGTCTACGCGTACCCGAAGACCACGAATGCGACAAGATCGACACCGACCAGGGCGAGACTGATGCGCCCCCGACACCGAACCAAGTCCTTCCCGGATGCGAGATCGATCCCCGTCGAACCCTGTCGAACCCCGAACCCCCCGGAACCCAAGGTCTGCCGAACCCAGATGTGTGACCCCTTTTCCGAGCCCCTATTTTATAAATTGCCAACTATATAACTTGTTGCATATTAATTGAGCATACTCGCATGCATATTGTCATGTGGTTTGGGGGCCTTATGCCGATTCACCATATACTTAAATATGGGGCCCATATGCGGGCAAATCTAGTCTCATATCGGCCTCATTTAAATTTGTGTAGCGAACCGGTGTCATTGTTTTGCCTTGTTTAAACAACATTTAATTTGCGGGGTTTCTAAACCACTTGAACCGTTTAATTAATTGTCGGGACCCCCTGTTCCGCTTAATACGACCTAATTGCATCGTATCTTGCCATGTCATACATCATCCATGCATCATGCCCGATCTTCTGCCGTTGAATTAAATAGTGCATCCGGTGTTTCTTCTAGTGTTTTGCTTCTTCACGGACTAGGCCGATGAGTTGATGCGAGTGTCGACCCGATCTTCGGATGAACCTTCGGCAATGTTTTCAGGCGAGCATCTCCCTCTTTCTACCTATCTTACTTTTATAGTATTTATTCCCTCCTGTTGATCTATTGTTATCTGTGTTGCGATGCTCTAGTTTCCGAACCCGTGATATCCCGAGCAGCCTTATATTGCCTTGGACACATCCTATTACCTGTTGTTTGGTAGATAGTTGGACTTGCGCGTCGTAGTCGCTTGCTCAAGTGCTGTTGCGTGTCGTCAAGTACCTCAGTCGTTGGAAGACTGCCATATGCTTTATGTTGGAGATGATCATGGTTTTCATTATTGTTCACTTTAATTATTGTTTAATCACTAAAATTGAAGTAGGTAAATGCAGAGGCACCGGTGGGTGATAGATAATATTTGGTTTCCGACCGCCCACTTGTGTCCCGTAGGACCCCGAGTTCTTGACACTTGTTCCGAGATCGAGCGCGCTAACCACAGGTGGGGAGATATGGGCCCCCCATCGATTAGTACCTGATTTCAAAGTATTGTACTGGGGGCCATGTGGCATCCCGCCAAAACCACTACTAGAAAATCGCGTTGTTTTTGTGCATTGCATCGTCATCATCATGCATTGTTTGTCTAAGACTATTTTCGAAACGCCTGGTTTTGTTTTCTAAATAGCCCCCGTCTTTTTCAAATTAAAACATCGGTCTGTTCCGGTCTTTTATTTGTCTAAAACTAATTACATAATTTATTGAAAGAAAACCCTAGTCTAAATTTCTAGCCCTAAGTTCACCCAATCCTATTCTACCCACCTATCCCAGCTCGCCACCTCACCCCTCCCCCAATTCCCTACCCACCTGCCACCTCATCAATCCACCCTCTCTCCCCCATCTTTCTCTCACCACAGCCCCATCTACCCACCCCCGCCGACAACCGGGCCCCACCCCGGCCCCACTCTCCACTCAACCCCCCTGGACCCGGTCCACCCCCACCCCGGCCCTACTCTCCACTCAACCCCCCTGGACCCGGTCCACCCCCACCCCACGGCCCCACTCCCACTCACCCCGCCTGGTCCCACCGGCCCCACCACCACCTCTCTCCTCCCCCACCCTCTCCTTCCCTGACGCGCCCACCTCCTCTCCCCGCGCGCACTGCTGCCTCCGGCCTCCCCTTCGCCGTGTCCTCCCCCCCCTCTGCCCCGCGCCTCCCTCCTCCTCGGGCCACCGACGGCCACCGCCACCAGCCGCGGCCGCCGCTCGCCCAGCCCTCCTCTCCTCCTCCTCGCTCCCCGCTTCTCCTCGCTCGTGTCCGGCCGCCTCGGCCTCCCGCCGCTTCGCCCGGCATGGCGCCCCGCCCGCCTCGCCTTCCTCCCTCTCTCCCGAAGCGCCCGCCTCGCCGGCCCTCCATAGCTCTCCCGCCTCCCGTGGCCGCCCGACGCCGCGCCTGCCCGTCGCCCGAGCTCCGCCCGTCGCGGTCGCGCTCTCCCTCGCCTGGACCTCCTCCCTCCGCCCTTGGCCTCCGCCTTCCTGAGCCGCCTCACCTCGGCCTCCCGGCGCCACCCGGACCCGCCTCGTTTCCCGCCGCCTAGAGATTCGTGGCCCGCCGCCTCTCTGCAGGCCGCGCTCGCGAGCCCTCCCCATCCTAGCGAACCTCGACGCCGGCCCTTCCCCGTGCTCCGCCCGCGAGCGTCCCCGAGCCAGAGCCGTCGCCACGCCTCAAGTTCGCCTCTGCCTCGAGTGGCGCCGCCCTGGTGCGTGCCTTGCTTCTTCGCCGACCGAGCCCTGGGCCCGCGAGGCTCTGCCCGCTTTTCATCGCCGCTGCCTTCGTCGTCCGAGCACGCCCCGCCCGCAAGGTGTTCGAGTCGGTATCCTCAGGAGACATGCCTCTTTGGTTCGTTCTGTTCTGGGTGCCTCTGCCCGTGCCCGTCTTGTTGATGGGTCGTTATAACGGAGATGGCCCCGGTATCACGAGATCTTCACCAGCGCAATGCAAAGGAACACGGACCCCGAACCCGAAGAATCACCGACAAGGACCGTCCCTACACCAAGATCTGCTTCCGAACACTTCGACCGAAGCTGAATCAAGATCTCCCCGGATACGCCAAGTTCGCCTACCCGGACACCGTGCGACAAGATATTTTCGAACCCGAGGACCATCAAGAATTCCGCTCGAACGCCAAGACCCGGACCCCGATGACCCCATGATCTCCGCTGTAGAACGACAAGGTCTTCGGAGTGGAGTCAACAAGATCTACCGAGGACGCGAGTAGTTCGATACGCCATGACCGTCGACATGACCCGAAGACCCCAGATGCGCCAAGATCTACCTCCGTTATCAGAGAACGAACCCGCCGAGGCCGAACCCCATATCCGAACCCTGAGATCGAACCCCGAACCCCGGAACCCCAAGTTCGTCGAGACCCTCTAATGTGTGAATCCCTTCCCGAAACCCTATTTTATAATATAATACAACTTGTCGCACATTAATTGTTCATCTCGCATGCATCTTGTGTGGTTTGGGGGCCTTAGGCCGATTCACCTCTTAATTAAATATGGGGCCCATATGCGGGCAAATCCAGTCGTATATTGGCCTCATTTAAATTTGTGCATCGAACCGGTGAGATATTTTGCCATGTTAAAACAACATTTAAATTGCGGGGTACCTAAACAACTTGAACCGTTTAATTAATTGTCGGGACCCCGGTTCCGCTTAATATTGCCTAATTGCACCGCACCTTTGCCATGTCATACATCATGCATGCATCATGCCCGATCTTCTGCCGTTGTGTTAAATACAACATTCGGTGTTTTCTGCTAGTGTTTTGCTTCTTCGCGGATAAGGCCGTTGAGTTGATGCGAGTGTCGATCCGATCTTCGGATGAACCTTCGGCAATGTTTATCAGGCGAGCATCTCCCCCTTTCTACCTATCTTACTTTTATAGTATTTATTCCCTCCTGTTGATTTATTGCTATCTGTATTGCGATGCTCTAGTTTTCGTACCCGAGATATCCCTTGCTGCCTTATATTGCCTTGGACACATCCTATTACATGTTGTTTGGTAGATAGCTGGACTTGCGCGTCGTAGTCGCTTGCTCAAGTGCTGTTGCGTGTCGTCAAGTGCCACAGTTGTTGGTGTATTGCCTCATGTTTGATGTTGGAGATGATCATGGCTTTACTTTTCATAACTTTAATTACTGTTTAACAACTAAAATTGAAGTAGGTAAGCAGAGGCACAGGTGGGCAATAGATGTTATTTGGTTGTTAACCGTCCACTTGTGTCCCGTAGGACCCCGAGTACTTGATACATGTTCCTTGAATTTTCGCGCTATCCACATCCGGGAGGATTATGGGACCCCCCTGAGCCAGAGCTTGATTCAGTCTTATTTCTTGGGGCCACAAACTAATTCGAGGTTTTATTTACGATCCTGTACTTATGCCATGCTTTACATCTTTATTTAAATTGTGCGAGGAGCACACTGTACTGTTTAGGTAAGCGGAATGTTTTCGCGGTATCGACAAGCCCAGTTTTGGGTTCCCAGTCGTTTACAGCCATTGACGCAAACCTTGAGTCCGTCTCGGAGTCAGCTAACTTCGTTGCGGGTCTACTCAATGGGGTGGCCCCCTGAAATATTTCTGAATCCTGTGATTGCTTTGTCGTGAAGGCCTCGTTGGGTTTTGATTTGGTTTTTCCGAGGTTGATCGAGCGTGTGTTGCTATTGGTGCACCCCGGCCGGGTAAAACTTTCTGAAAGCCGTGTCCGCGGTTATGGACGACTTGGAGCACAGTATCTCGATCATAGACAACTATAACTAAAGTAGTGCTATAAATTTGACTTTATAATGACTAGTAATCAGCTTCACTATAATGGAATGGCTAAATAAAACTGCCAACAATTGCTTGTTTGGTTTGTCGCTTGCGATAATTGTATCTGACTAGTAAGTATTGCAACTACAACGGAATGGCTAAATAAAAGTACCAACAACTGCTGGGTTTTGGGGTTATCTCATGCTAATTGTATCTGACTAGTAAGTGTTGCAACTATAATGGAATGGTTAAATAAAAGTGCCCACTGCTTATTTTTATCAGGATGATTATCTATACTTGACTAGTAATTGCTGCAACGATAACTGAATAAGTAAAACTGCCAACTGTGTGAGTTCCTCGGTTGACTTCCTCGTTTGGTCTCGAGGGGTAAACACCAGGATGGGTTTGATTGATGGTAGCATCAGGTTGGTTCCGAATAGGTCTTCCTTATCCCTCTCTTATAGCCGACAGTTGTTTCGAGTCTCTATAGGTTGTTTAGAGCATGCTGCCGCTGCCGCTTCAGTCCACCATACCTTTGTAGGCGAGGACCGCCGAATTCTAGCCTCGCCGTGTACTGGCCTCGATCTTGGCTCCTCTTTTCCTTTGCCCTTTGTCGGCACCCCTTTTGTTTAAGCAGGTTTTGAGATCGACGTCGTTAGCAGGGTTACCCTTCCGGCTTGGCCTGGGCAGGGTTATGGACACCATTGGTTATTCTTCAGGGCTCTTAGCCCCATTTGCATCTTGTACGTAGTCGGACGCTGTATCATTTCCAAGGTGATTTGGATCTTTGTATATTATATCTGTATTCTTGACTCGTGGAGTCGTGTTGTATATATCAGTTCTGTGGGTCCCATCGAGGACTGTTGTGTAATGTTATTACTTCGTTTTCCACCCGCACGCAAGTGCCTGGTGGGCACCTTTGAATCGTTTCTATGCGGGTTTGGCGGGTTTCGCTAAAACTTGCATAGGTCCGATTCTGAGGGTGTTACAGGCCACAAACTAGTTTGAGGTTTTATTTACTATCCTGTACTTATGCCATGCTACTGCTTTATTTACGATTGTGCGAGGAGCACACTGTACTGTTTAGGATCGGGACACGTTTTCGCGGTGTCGACAAGCCCAGTTTTGGGTCCCCAGTCGTTCCTACCGTCTACCAAACCCTAAGTCCGTCTCGAGACCGGCCGACTTCGTTGCGGGTAGACTTAGTGGGTGGCCCCGTGCTTGCTTTGAGTGCAGAAGCGTCGTGACTTAGGTCCCGCCGACATACCGATGGGTGTATGTTAGCGATCCGCAAAAGGGTCGAAGTGCTTGTGGATACTTTGGTGCACCCCTGCAGGGTTAAATATTTTCGAGAAGCCGTGTCCGCGGTTATGGACGACTTGGGGCACATTGCTTGATCATAGACAACTATAACTAAAGTTTACTGTTATAAATTGACTTGTATCCGATATGACTAGTAATCAGCTTCACTGCAACGGAATGGCTAAATAAAAGTACCAACAACTGCTGGGTTTGGGGTTATCTCATGCTATTTGTATCTCACTAGTAAGTGTTGCAACTACAACGGAATGGTTAACTAAAATTGCCCACTGCTTATTATATCAGGATGACTATCTGTACCTGACTAGTAATTGCCGCAACTATAACGGAATGAGTAAAACTGCCAACGGTGTGAGTTACTCGGTTGACTTCCTCGATTGGTATCGAGGGGGAAATACCAGGATGGGTTTGTTTGGTGTTAGATTCAGGTTGGATCCGAATAGATCTTTCTTATCTCTCTCTGATAGCCGACAGTTATATCGAGTCTCTATAGGTTGTTTAGTGCATGCTGCCGCTGCCGCTCAGTCCACCATACCTATGTAGGCGAGGACCGCCGAATTCTAGCCTCGCTGTCTTGGCCTCGATCTTGACCGCTCTCTTTTCCTTTGCCCTTCGTGGCACCCCTTTTGTTTAAGCAGGTTTTGAGATCAACGTCATTAGCGGTTACCCTTCCGCTTGGCACAGGCGGTTATGGACGCCATTGGTTATTCTTCAGGGCTCTTAGCCCCATTTGCATCTTGTCCGTAGTCGGACGCTCTATCGTTTTAAAGGTGAATTGGATCTTTGTATTGTATATCTGTATTCTTGACTCGTCGAGTCGCTGTTGTATATATATATATATGTGTGTTCTGTGGGTCCCATCGAGGACTGTTGTGTAATGTTATTACTTCGTTTTCCACCCGCACGAAAGTGCCTGGTGGGCACCTTTGAATCGTTTCTATGCGGGTTTGGCGGGTTTCACTAAAACTTGCATAGGGACGATTCTGAGGGTGTTACAGAGTGGTATCAGAGCTCAGCAGTTGCGATACCCCACAAGTCCAGCCTATAGGATATCCTAGCTAACGGCCGAAATAGAGTGTCAAAACTATTTTTGCAAAATCGGTTGGATAGTTCTGATTAGGTCTGATTTTACTCCTTACCCCTCTGCTATTCTCCTCTTACCTCTACGTGTTTTGAAACCACTCTCTTACCTTTCTTCAAGTCCAGGTTTTCTCGTGGTTGGGTTCCGTCGTACCTTCAGGGTTTCGCTTCCTCCTTTGCTAACGGTGTTCTACCATCTGGTCTTCATGCTATCCGAGGAATCCGTCTACTGTGGTACCATTCTTTGTTCCTTGTTTGTTCCTTCCGGTGTTTTCCGACACGATGACATCATCTACGCCAGATCCGATGCAGAGTCTGCATCAATCCTTTGTTTCCAAACGCTGTCTGTCAATATCTTCAGTCTAAATTCTGAGAGTTGGTTGCATAATTCTCTTATTCATGTACAGAGCAATGCTTGGAGTGCAGGATGGAGTCGCGACCATACCACTACTCTTATCATTCGCTTTTGTATATTGAATGGTGGATCGATGCAATTCTTACTCCGGCCATGGGCGTTAGAGGTGGCCTTACCTTTAACTTCGTCTGTTGTTTATCCGGAGTGTTCTCTTGACGAACAGGATCAACGACCTTTTGTTGGTGGTGTCGCCGTTTTCAAGACGGAACAAGAACCTTTGTTAGTGGTGTCGCGAAGATCTACACGAAGCGAGAAGATTCAGATCGCTGCCCTTCTTCCCGATACCATGAGGCGGATCTCGAGGGCGAGATCCATTGTTAGTGGTGTCGAATTGTGGCATCCCGCAAAAACCACTACTAGAAAATCGCGTTGTTTTTGTGCATTGCATCATCGTTACCGCATGCTCATGTCATCATGCCACATTGCATCGGAGCATCGTCATCATCATGCATATTATTTTACTTGAAACTATGTTGCGACAGACTATTGTTTTCTGAAACTAGCCCTCCTTCTATTTCAAATTAAACCCCCGGATGTTTCTGGATATTTTGATTGTCTAAAACTAATTACAAAAGTATTTTAAATTAAATAAAAACATATATCATTTTTTTTGGGGGGCAGCCGAACCGGGCCGATCTGACCCAGTCGGCCACCCCCAGAATAAAACGGTCCACCTAAATCTATCCCCACCCAATCCTAGTCTACCCACCTATCCTAGCCTGCCACCTCACCTCCCCTCCACCTCACCACACCCATCGCCACCTCATCAATCCACCCCCACTCCCTCCCCACAGCAGCCCCACTCCCCCTGGCCCCACATGCCGCCCCCCCACTCCCTCTCTCTCTCCCAACCGGCCACCCACACACGCACACCCCTCCCCTCCTCTCCCTGTCCCCCGGGCCCCGCAGCCCCTTCCTCCCTCACCCCACACCGACCTGCTTCCCTGGCCCCACCCTGGACCCGGTCCACCCCCACCCCGCGACACCTCCCTCTGGCCCCACTCCCACGCGACCCTCTCTCCCCGACGCGTCTCCCACCTCGCCTCTGCTCGCCTTTCACCATACCGCACCCCGTCGTTGCCCTGCAACCCCTTCGTCGGCCGCCGGACCTCCATCCCGCCACCGCCTCCTTCCCCGACCCCGTCTCCTCCATCCTCCCGAGCGGCCACGCCTCCCCGCCTTCGGCCGCGCCTCCACCGCCGGCCTCCTCCCGCCTTCCAAGGCCCCGTGCTCGGCCCGGCCCTCGAGCTCCGCCGTCCCCTCCTCCCGACAGCCCGTCACGCCCGACCTCTCCCGCTCCACCGCCTCCTCCGCTCAGGTCGCCGCCCCACGTCCCCGAGCTCGCCTCCGTCGGCCGTCTCTCGGCCTGCGCGCGCCGGACCCCATCACCGAGCGGCCTCTCGCCCTCCTCATGGCCCCCTCATAGCGTCCTCCCGCCTCCTCCTTGCAGCGTCCGGCCGCCCGATGTCGCCGCTGGCCCCGCCAGTTCTCCGTCGAGCCGCTCGCCGCCGCCTCCTCCCAAGCTCGCCACCCGGCATTCTCCGACCCCGGCCGCCGGCTCCTCGACCCCCTCGCCCGAGCCCCCTCCGTCCGGCCCTGCCGCTCGAGCCCGTGCTCCCGTGCGTGTTTGTGTTCTTGTGGTGATGCGATGTGTGAAGAAGATGTTGTTTGTTGTCTGCAAACTCGCCGCACCACCCCAGAAGTTCGTATGTGGGACTGTGTTCCCTAATACCAAGCTCTCTCCAAGCTCTTCATGTCAAGCAGATCGACACCGTTCCGGCGGTACCCGACGGCACCTCGAGACAGAGTGACGAGTCTCCTCAGACCAGTGAAGTTGGAACGACATGAGCTTGTTCAGAGGCGCCGAGTCCGCTGTGCTCTTCCTCATAGACCGAAGACTGTTCCCGGACCCAAGGACGTCGAGACCCCCGACCCGAAGATGCCCAGAACACAAGTTCGCCTTCTCTAACGCCAAGACCGATCCCGGCGCGCCCAGGTCGTCGACTCGGATACGCCAAGGTCGCCGACACGGAACGCCCAGTTCTCCACTTGGAACGCCATGACCGTCTACGCGGACCCGAAGACCACGAATGCGACAAGATCGACACCGACCAGGGCGAGACCGATGCGCCCCCAACACCGAACAAAGTCCTTCCCGGATGCGAGATCGATCCCCGTCGAACCCTGTCGAACCCCGAACCCCCCGGAACCGAAGGTCTGCCGAACCCAGATGTGTGACCCCTTTTCCGAGCCCCTATTTTATAAATTGCCAACTATATAACTTGTTGCATATTAATTGAGCATACTCGCATGCATATTGTCATGTGGTTTGGGGGCCTTATGCCGATTCACCATATACTTAAATATGGGGCCCATATGCGGGCAAATCTAGTCTCATATCGGCCTCATTTAAATTTGTGTAGCGAACCGGTGTCATTGTTTTGCCTTGTTTAAACAACATTTAATTTGCGGGGTTTCTAAACCACTTGAACCGTTTAATTAATTATCGGGACCCCCGGTTCCGCTTAATACGACCTAATTGCATCGTATCTTGCCATGTCATACATCATCCACGCATCATGCCCGATCTTCTGCCGTTGAATTAAATAGTGCATCCGGTGTTTCTTCTAGTGTTTTGCTTCTTCACGGACTAGGCCGATGAGTTGATGCGAGTGTCGACCCGATCTTCGGATGAACCTTCGGCAATGTTTTCGGGCGAGCATCTCCCTCTTTCTACCTATCTTACTTTTATAGTATTTATTCCCTCCTGTTGATCTATTGCTATCCGTGTTGCGATGCTCTAGTTTCCGAACCCGTGATATCCCGAGCAGCCTTATATTGCCTTGGACACATCCTATTACCTATTGTTTGGTAGATAGTTGGACTTGCGCGTCGTAGTCGCTTGCTCAAGTGCTGTTGCTTGTCGTCAAGTACCTCAATCGTTGGAAGACTGCCATATGCTTTATGTTGGAGATGATCATGGTTTTCATTATTGTTCACTTTAATTATTGCTTAATCACTATTGAAGTAGGTAAATGCAGAGGCACCGGTGGGTGATAGATAATATTTGGTTTCCGACCGCCCACTTGTGTCCCGTAGGACCCCGAGTTCTTGACACCTGTTCCGAGATCGAGCGCGCTAACCACAGGTGGGGAGATATGGGCCCCCCATCGATTAGTACCTGATTTCAAAGTATTGTACTGGGGGCCACAAACTAGTTTGAGGTTTTATTTACTATCCAGTACTTATGCCATGCTACTGCTTTATTTACGATTGTGCGAGGAGCACACTGTACTGTTTAGGATCGGTACACGTTTTCGCGGTGTCGACAAGCCCAGTTTTGGGTCCCCAGTCGTTCACAGCCGTCTACCCAAACCCTAAGTCCGTCTCGGAGACCGGCCGACTTCGTTGCGGGTAGACTTAGTGGGGTGGCCCCCCGTGCTTGCTTTGGGGTATAGAAACGTCGTGACTTAGGCCCCGCCGACATACCGATGGGTGTATGTTAACTGATCTGGCAAAAAGGGTCGAAGTGCTTGTGGATACTTTGGTGCACCCCTGCAGGGTTAAATCTTTTCGAGAAGCCGTGTCCGCGGTTATGGACGACTTGGAGAACAGTGCTTGATCATAGACAACTATAACTAAAGTTTACTGTTATAAATTGACTTGTATCCGATATGACTAGTAATCAGCTTCACTGCAACGGAATGGCTAAATAAAAGTACCAACAACTGCTGGATTTTGGGGTTATCTCATGCTATTTGTATCTGACTAGTAAGTGTTGCAACTACAACGGAATGGTTAACTAAAATTGCCCACTGCTTATTATATCAGGATGACTATCTGTACCTGACTAGTAATTGCCGCAACTATAACGGAATGAGTAAAACTGCCAACGGTGTGAGTTCCTCGGTTGACTTCCTCGATTGGTCTCGAGGGGGAAATACCAGGATGGGTTTGTTTGGTGTTAGATTCAGGTTGGATCCGAATAGATCTTTCTTATCTCTCTCTGATAGCCGACAGTTATATCGAGTCTCTATAGGTTGTTTCGTGCATGCTGCTGCTGCCGCTCAGTCCACCATACCTATGTAGGCGAGGACCACCGAATTCTAGCCTCGCTGAATCGGCCTCAAGATCGACCTCTCTCTTTTTCCTTTGCCCTTCGTCGGCACCCCTTTTGTTTAAGCAGGTTTTGAGATCGACGTCGTTAGCAGGGTTACCCTTCCGGCTTGGCCTGGGCAGGGTTATGGACGCCACTGGTTATTCTTCAGGGCTCTTAGCCCCATTTGCATCTTGTCCGTAGTCGGACGCTCTATCATTTTAAAGGTGATTTGGATCTTTGTATTGTATATCTGTATTCTTGACTCGTCGAGTCACTGTTGTATATATATATATGTGTTCTATGGGTCCCATCGAGGACTGTTGTGTAATGTTATTACTTCGTTTTCCACCCGCACGAAAGTGCCTGGTGGGCACCTTTGAATCGTTTCTATGCGGGTTTGGCGGGTTTCGCTAAAACTTGCATAGGGCCGATTCTGAGGATGTTACACTCTGTGACAATGATATTTGGCGTTTCGATCTATCTCTATAAATCTGTATGCCTAATATGTAAGCTGCTTCGCCAAGATCCTTCATTGAAAAACTATTATTCAAATATTCCTTGACACTATTAAGAAGGTCCACATCATTCCCAATCAATAATATGTCATCCACATATAGTATTAAGAATGCTACAGAGCTCCCACTCACTTTCTTGTAAATACAAGCTTCTCCATCAGTTTGAATAAAACCAAAACTTTTGATCACCTTATCAAAACGTTGATTCCAACTTCGGGATGCTTGCTTCAATCCATAGATGGACCGTTGAAGTTTGCATACCTTGTTAGCATCTTTAGGATCGACAAAACCTTTGGGTTGCATCATATACAACTCTTCATCAATATCTCCATTGAGGAATGCTGTTTTGACATCCATCTGCCATATCTCATAATCATAATATGCAGCGATTGCTAACATAATCCTCACAGACTTTAGCTTCGCTACTGGTGAGAAAGTCTCATCGTAGTCAACTCCTTGAATTTGTCGAAACCCTTTTGCGACAAGTCGAGCTTTATAGACAGTAATATTACCATCAGCATATGTTTTCTTCTTGAAGATCCATTTGTTCTCGACAGCCTCCCGGCCATCCGGTAAGTCCACCAAAGTCCATACTTGGTTTCCGTACATGGATCCAATCTCGGATTTCATGGCTTCTTACCATTTATTGGAATCTGGGCTCATCATCGCTTGTTCATATGTCTCGGGGTCATCGGTGTTATCCACCAACATGACACTCATAACGGGATCATACCAATCTGGAGTGGTACGAGTTCTCGTTGACCTCCGAGGTTCTGTAGCAACTTCAACCGAAGTTTCATGATCATCATCATTAGCTTCCTCTCTAATTGGTGCAGGCACCACTGGAACTTCTTCAGGTGCTGCGCTACTCGCAATTTCGAGAGAAGGTTCGACAACCTCGTCGAGTTCTACTTTCCTTCCAGTCACTTCTTTCGAGAGAAATTCCTTCTCTAGAAAGGATCCATTCTTGGCAACGAAGATTTTGCCTTCGGATCTATGATAGAAGGTATACCCAATAGTTTCCTTTGGGTATCCTATGAAGACGCATTTTTCCGCTTTGGGTTCAAGCTTGTCCGGCTGTAACTTCTTTACATAGGCTTCGCAACCCCAAACTTTAAGGAACGACAATCTAGGTTTCTTTCCAAACCATAATTCATACGGTGTCGTTTCAACGGATTTAGATGGTGCCCTATTTAAAGTGAATGCGGCTATTTCTAATGCATAACCCCAAAATGATAGCGGTAAATCTGTAAGTGACATCATAGAACGAACCATATCTAAGAGAGTTCGATTACGACGTTCGGACACACCATTACGCTGTGGTGTTCCGGTGTCAATCAGGAAAGTATTCGCATTTCTTCAAATGCTCGCCAAACTCGTAACTTAGATATTCACCTCCACGATCAGAACGTAGAAATTTAATCTTCTTGTTACGTTGATTCTCTACCTCACTTTGAAACTCCTTAAACTTCTCGAAAGTTTCGGACTTATGTTTCATGAAATAGATATACCCATATCTACTCAAGTCATCCGTGAAGGTAAGAACATAACGATAACCACATGATGCTACACTCATTGGACCACACACATCGGTATGTATGATTTCCAATAAGTCCGTAGCTCGCTCCATCATACCAGAAAATGGAGTCTTAGTCATTTTACCCATCAGACATGCTTCGCATCTTTCAAGTGATTCAAAATCAAGTGATTCAAGAAGTCCATCGGAATGGAGTTTCTTCATACGTTTCACTCCAATGTGACCAAGACGAAGTGACACATATAGGTCGAATTATCGCTTGATTTCAAACGTTTAGCCTCAATGTTGTTGATATGTGTATTTCCACTATCGAGATTCAATAAGAATAGACCATCTATCAAAGGTGCATGTGCATAAAACATATTACTCATATAAATCGAACAACCATTATTCTCGGACTTAAACAAGTAACCCTCTCGCAATAAACAAGATCCCGATATAATATTCATGCTCAACGCAGGCACCAAATAACAATTATTTAAGTCTAAAACTAATCCCGATGGTAGATGAAGGGGTAGCGTGCCGACCGCGATCACATCAACCTTTGATCCGTTTCCCACGCGCATCGTCACCTCATTCTTCGCTAGCTTCCGTTTATTCTGCAGCACCTGTTTCGAGTTACAAATATGAGCAACCGAACCAGTATCAAATACCGTGCACTACTCAGTACTAGTGAGATACACATCAATAACATGTATATCAGATATACCTTTCTTCTTGATGTTGCCGTTCTTCAGATCCGCCAAGTACTTTGGGCAATTCCGCTTCCAGTGACCTTCTCCCTTGCAGTAAAAACACTCAGTTTCAGGCTTAGGTCCAGCCTTGGTTTTCTTCGCCGGCGTGGTAACTTTCTTACCACCCTTCTTGAAGTGTCCCTTCTGCTTAGACTTGCCTTTCTTGAATTTGGTGGTCTTATTGACCAACAACACTTGGTGCTCTTTCTTGATCTCCACTTCTGCAGACTTTAACATAGCAAACAGTTCTGGCAACTGCTTGTTCATGTTCTGCATGTTGTAGTTCATCACAAAGTTCTTGTAACTTGGTGGTAGTGATTGGAGGACACGGTAAATCCCCAAAGCATTAGGAATCACTATACCCAAGCTTTGAAGTTTGTTTGCGTGCCCAGACATCTTAAGCACATGCTCACTGACGGAGCTTCCCTCTTCCATCTTGCAGTTAAAGAACTTTTCAGAAGACTCATGACTTTCAATTGCCGCATGAGTCTCAAAGATCAATTTGAGATCCTCGACAATATCATATGGGTCTGAATTCTCAAACCTTTTCTGAAGCTCCGATTCCAAACCATACAAGATAGCACACTGAACTATGGAGTACTGATTCTTCCGAGCGAGGTAAACATTCTTTACTTCATCGGAAGCATCACCGCAGTGGGTCACCAATGTGCATCCAAAGACATAGGTCAAATTACCACTGTGAGGACAATCCTAAAATTGCGGAACCAATCCATGAAGTTGCTTCCATTGTTTTTCAACTTTTCTTTCTCTAGGAAGCATTAAAATTGATGGTAGGGGCTGCCATTGATCTACAACATATTGGCAATAGTTTAGACTAAGTTTATGACAAATTGAGTTCAAATTAATAATAAAGTTAATCTAGGTGAACTCCCACTCAAAACAACATCCCTCACATTGTTTTAGTGATCACACGAACCAAATCCACTACATCAACACCGATCATCACGAGAGTTGATATAGTTTCAATGGCGAACAATCGTCATGTTCATCATATCTACTATATGATTCATGCTTTACCTTTCGGTGATCCGTGTTCCGAGACCATGTCTGTACATGCTAGGCTCGTCAAGATCAAACCTTAGTTTCCGCATGAGCAAATTTGGCTTGCTCACGTTGTATACACTTGCAGAATCTAACACACCCGATCATCACGTGGTGCTTCGAAAGAACAAGCTTTAGCAACGGTGCTAACTAAGGGTGAACACTTTATGACTTGAAATTCATGTGCATGAGGGATCATCTTATAATGCTACCGTCGTCTACTAAGCAATACAAGATGCATAAAGGATTAACATCACATGCAATTCAAAATATGTGATATGATATGGCCTTTCTTCTTTGTGCTTCCGATCTCCATCTTCAAGCACGAACATAATCTCCATCATCACCGGCATTGCATCAAGGTCAATGACGCTTCTCCATGGTTGTCGTCCACCGGTTTCAACTATTACAACTACTTTGAATAGACACGCGGGTCTTAACATAAATTAAAGACAACCATATGGCTCCTGCCGGTTGCCAACTTACAATAAGGAACATTGCATACATCAAATATAATCACAATCATGGCCATATCACATCACTGCACACCCCTGCAAAACAAAGTTAGACGCCTCTACTTTCTTTGCATGTTTTACGTGGCTTGGGGCTTTCAATAAGTGTCGTTCTAACTTACGAACATGAACCACAACATTGATAATAGTATTGTTAATCACCCGTTGTAAATTGGATCTTAACTATGCTAGGAGAAACAAGCACCCTCAAAGACACTTATGCAATACAAGTTGCATGTCAAGCGTGGAGCAAGTCTCATGAGCGATGTCATGTAAGGTTAGCCCGGGCCGCATCATCCCAACATACCGCAAGATGCAAAGTACACAAGAAGCAATCGACAATAAAAGCATCAACGCCCACAATGACCATTGTGTTCTACTCGTGCAACAGATCTACATATAGACACGGATCTGATACCACTGTAGGGTTTCGTAGCATGGAAAACAAAAAATTTCTATCGCATACAAACAAACAAGCCAAGATCTATCTACTAGATTGTAGCAACGAGTCGATGGAATAACTTACCCTCGAAGATTCCAAAGTGTTTAACGAGAGCGGATTCTCATGGGTGATGTAGTCGTACTCTTTTCGATCTCAAGATCGTAGGCGATCCTTCGGCGCTGCGTTCGGCGCTCATGATCGGTCACACGTTCGGTACTCGGAAGACCTTCCTCTCCCTTGTTCCGAAGGCGCGGAGGTTGTAGCACTCTCCTCGCGATTCCGGCGACAACGGCGTGGTACCGAGTAGAGGGAGATCTCTGAGGCTTCGCCTTAAGCCGGAGCGAGTATGGTGGAGTATGAGAGAGTCCTCGGTGTTCTAGGGTTAGACACACCAAGGAGGGGACAAGCCGGTGGCTAGGGTTTATCTAGGCGGCGGCGAGTTGATGCCCTAGGGGCCGGCGGCGGCTTGGAGGCGGCGGCGGCTTGGGGCTAGGGTTTGGAGGAGTAGGAGTTGTGTGTCAAGGAGGGGAGCCCTGCCCCTCCTTATATAGGTGGAGGGGGTCGGCCGGCCAAGGGGAGGGAGAGGAGTCCCTCCCCAACTCGGCTTGGAGGTGGGCCGTCGGTTGGAGGAGGGAACTCCTCCCCAACTCGGTTTCCACCTCTCCTCCTCTTTCCAAAAATTGCCGTTTGACTTTTCAAACTAGGATTTGAATAATCCCTTTATTTTGGACAGCGATGACATTTAGTACATGATGCAATCATTCCAACTTGTAATGACACATTCATGTACCCCTTCCCCTCCGGGGTGTCGGACATTCCGGAACCTTCTAGAACATTCCTGATGAAAACACCGGAATCATTCCCGAACTCCGAAACGAGACTTTCCTTATATGAATCTTATTCTCCGGACCATTCCGGATCACCTCGTGATATCCCGGATCCCATCCGAGACTCCGAACAACATTCGGTCTCTTTCTCATAATACCATAACTACTCAAACAACGTCGAATCCTTAAGTGCGTCTCCCTACGGTTCGTGAATCATGCGGACATGATCGAGACACTTCTCCGAACAATAACCAATAGAGGAATCTGGAAATTCATATGGCTCCCACATATTTCTACGATTACTTTGCGATCGAATGAACCACTTACATACGATACCAATTTCCTTTTGTCTCACGATAGTTTACTTATCCGAGGTTATGATCGTCGGTATCTCTGCATACCTAGTTCAACCTCGTTACCGATAAGTACTCTTTTCTCGTTCCCATGATATGTGATCCCTTGTGAGCCAGTCACATGCTTGCAAGCTAATTGGATGACATTCCACCGAGAGGGCCCAGAGTATATCTATCCGTCATATGGATGGACAAATCCCACTCTTGATCCATGTGTTTCAACCAATGCTTTCTGAACACTCAATGCCACCTTTATAGCCACCCAGTTACGGTTTGGTGTTTGATGTCATCAAAGCATCCATCCGGTAAAGGTGATATGCATGATCTCATGGTCGAAGGAATTACGTTACTATGTATCAGAAAGCATATAGCAATTGAACTATTGAAATGACTTGATCTTTATGCTACGCTTATCTATAGGAGTATGTCCACCATATCATTCTCCTAACGATATGATCTTGTTGTTGATAACATCTCAATGTTCATGATAGGGAAACCACAATCATTTATCAACCAACAAGCTAGTGATGTATAGAGGCTATACTAGGGACTTCAATTTAAGTTTACAAATCACACAAGTATCAATGTTTCCTTGTTAATACTATTATAGCATGAATGTAAACATTTATCATAAACACAAAGATATAATAATAACTACTTTTATTATTGCCTCTAGGGCATATCTCCAACAAGATCATCCCGGAGGACTTCTCTCCGGTATGATGCGTGAGTAGTTCCACCTTGGACTATGGGTCCATGTAGTAGCTAGAAGGTTGTATCTCCAACTTTGTGCTTTTATGTATAGATCTTGTGAGCTCCGTTCATGATCAAGATCTAATCTATTTGTAATCATGCATGTTGTGTTTGCGGGGATCCGATGGATATTGAGATTATTATGTTGGTTTGATTAATGGTTTTGTATTTATGATTCTATCATGTCTGTGTAACTATGTTGTTTGTGATCTTGCATGCTCTCCGTTGTTAGTAGCTATCTGTCAACACCCGGATTTTTCAATCCTAGATGCCTGTTATGCCATACATCGCAATCCCAGGATTACCATTTTTGCGAGACATAATAGAATTGGATACCATAGTACTTCATCCATTACAAACGATACATAAGTTCTTACACAAATGGGGATCTCATGATCCAGTTCTTAATACAACATCAAGCAGCGGAATACGTAATAATAACGGTAGCATAGGCGAAGCTCCATCTTCGAGGTCACAGGCAATGCTGACGATGGGAGATGATCCTAGTTGTCGTAACCTTCCTGGGGTCCATCTTCCAGGTACTCCTCTTCATAGTCTGGCCATGGGAATAGCCAGTGACAAAGCCATGAGTACTCTTTAAGTACTCGCAAACTAATACTAACAGGTAAGGGGTTTTTTGGATAATAGGACACTAGGCTCTAGGGTTGTTTTGCAAAAAGCCAGATTTATCTCTACTAAGTTCCAAAGCTAGTCACAATTTTATAACTCCTAAGTGGGATCTTGTAATTCAGGTCACAACTCTGTTGTGGTCAAGTCAAAGTCTCAATTCATTTCACAAGTCATTTCAAAAAGTCTGACGGGGGAACAGTATGGCCACTCCAACTGTCCATAACCACGGACGCGGCTATTTGAATAGTTTGACACTCTGCAGAGATTGTACACTTTCACCACAACATTTGATACATCCGTCAGGAACAAATCCTGAATTCACCATACTCAGTATACGGATAATCAATCCTAACCTTTCAATTACACGCCCTAGTATAAGCACCTCTCCTGTGAGTTTGGCCTCCCAACCATGACCAGCTGTCATCTTGGGTACTGCACAGGTGGACAATCTTCACAAGGTAGCCTCAGCTCAGGCCTTGGCCGTGAGGGAACTAATACTAAGGTATATAAGTTTCCAGTCAAGCCCTACCCAATATTCGGGTATTGTGGTTGTACAATAAAATTGGAATGGTATCGCATCCAGACAACCATCAGTTTTATAAAGGGCTAAGGCTCATGCCTCAACATTTTCATCACCAAAATGTTCAAGTGTTTGGAAACACATGTCCAAAACATTTCAATAGAATGATCCATCATTCCAAGGTTTTCATAACCATTTTTCCACCAAGTATTCCCATCTAAAAGTTGATCAAGTTTTATGCTTAGCACTAGCATCTACAGGTGGGGGTAGTACTAATGAGAGGTGGTAACTAGTGGAGTTTCACTAAGTCGAACCTTATATCTTAGGCTGATATCAAGGCTTCTAGCTTAGGCCAAATTTTATGCTCTTTATGCAACCTTCAGCATCTTTCCAAAATCTACCAGTCACTTAAGTAAACTCTAAGTAAGATTTGATAAAGAAATAAAGTAAGAAACTTGCACATAAAACTAGGATTTGGTTTATCAAGTGGGTATGATCACATATGCTTAAGGCATATAGTAGTCATATCACAAGTATGGGTTTGTGGCATCAGTAGGGTATCTGGCAAGGGTTAGCTTGCATCAATATGAGTATAAGCTTGCATAGGTATAGTATCTTGCAAGTGTTAGCTTGCACATTCACTAGTAGTATTAGGCTTGCCTTGCGCAGATCAGTGGTTGAAGTTCTCCTCGGCTTCTTCTTCGTAGTATCCTCCTTCCTCCTCGTATCCTTGGTCGGTACTAGCGTCTATGAATAAATACGAGGTACACAATCACCAAACAATACTTAACTACTTGCAATCATCACACACAAGGGTCCTATAGATGATCTAGCATCATCTCTAACATTACAAGGTTAAGGCTTGGTTTAAATCTTTTTATTTTTAGAAAAGTAATTTCTACTCATTGAAAAATTACTTAAGATTTAATATTCTCCAAACTAAACATGGGATCATGTTGACACATGTCATCACCACATATTGTAGTCCATGGGAATGTGATTTAAAGTGGTGTCACAATTTAATAAGGTTTTAACCTTTTATTTTAATTAATTAAAGTGGCTAGAAATGCTTATGTAGCATTCTTTTATTACTTGAACATTATTTCTGCAAGTAAACCTATATATTTTTATATATTCTGAAGGTATGGTTAAATGTGATTTTTGAGAGTTGGAAACAACTCAAAAGATTTTATGGTTTAAATTTGAAAAATGTTTGAATGCAGAAAATCTTCTGCCTTGTTATTTTTACTATGGGTGATCTAGAGATCCAAATGACTTGAATCCAACGGGCTTGGATTAACCATTCACAGACCTTTCCAACAAAATTGGTTTCATTCAAATTGGTGCAATGAATCGATCTGGGTTGATTTTTTAAGTTGAGTGCTGAAGTGTGTTTGAATTGAAATAGAAAAAGATTTAATTTGAATCGCTGGGCTGCGCGGGAAATTCTAACGGGCCGGCCTGCTAAGTGCAGTGCTCCCGCGGGCTGCTTAAGTGGGTGTCCCCACTCGTCAGTGACACGGGGCTGGGCGAAGCGGTATGGGGCAACGTGGATCGTTCGATCTAGTTCTAATCCAACGGCTGGGGGTCATCGTCGACGCGAGACAACTCCGGCGAGAACGAAACCTAAGCGCAGCGGTGAGGGTCTGGGGGCTCACCGAGTGCAGGCGAGGGTCGGCGAGCAGCGAAGTCGGCGTCGGCGAACCTCCTGGTACGGTGGCTTCTCTGGGCGGCTCAATCGCTGGCTCCTTTTTTCTCCAGAGGCGGGCTCGGTGAAATTCGGCGGTGGTGCTCGCCTTGCTCTAAGGACGGTGTGGCGGTCGGTGGGAGAGGGGTGAGATGGTGTGAAGAAATCGTGCGGGGTGGCCTCTATTTATAGTCGGCGAGGGACCGTCGGGCGCACGGTGAGCTCGTCGGGGCGGTTACTGACTAATGGCATGGGCAAGGGTAGGGGCGGTCTTTGTGTCTCTGGCGATGCTCAACGACATGGTCGCGAGGCATGGGCGGTGTGGTTTGGTGCTGAACGGTGCTCTGCTGTGGCGGCGGCGTCTTGACGGCGGCGGTGGGCTGTATGGCACGGGGCAGCAAACGAGGATGTCTGGCGGTCTCCTGGGTCGGTGGTGATCGTGTGTGCACGCGGTGAGGGCGGCGCGCGGTCTGTGGAC
Source organism: Avena longiglumis (assembly GCA_030063025.1). Lineage (NCBI taxonomy): Eukaryota > Viridiplantae > Streptophyta > Magnoliopsida > Poales > Poaceae > Avena > Avena longiglumis. Next base: position 436,804,671 of record CP125974.1, on the reverse strand, counting down.
GCTGGTCGAGGGTGGCGCTCTGGCGCACGCTCGGCATGGTCTGGGCGCGTCTTGTGCGCATGGTCCAGGGCTTGGCAACGCTCGCGGCTGGGACAGGGAGTGGCGGTGGACGGTGGGCTGCCTCCCAGACAAGGTTGGCACGGCTAGTTTTTCCTCTAGCCTACTGTCCACAATGGGGTGACATTGGGGTGCTCGGCTGTTCACCATTGATGACAATGGCAATCTCACAGGGGTGCTAGTGTTGGGCTAATCTTTCTAGATGATCTACTGAGTTGTGTGTGAGCTAACTAGGGAACAAGTTAGGCAAGAATCACTGCACACTATAGTGTTTGATGTTTTGTTTGATTTGTGTCTGCAACCTGTTTGATGAAATGGCCGCATGAAATCAAGTTTTGAATTTTGAAATGAATTTTGGTGGGTTTGCTAGATTGGTGCTGGTGAGTCTGCAGATGCTTGGGTTTTGAAAGTTGAGCTTGTTTGAGTGGGTTTTGGAAAAGTGGGATCTTCCCATATGATAAAGATTCAATTTTGAATTGTCATTTAAACTATGCATTTGAAACTTTCTGGATGATCACAGAGTGGGCCTTGATACTTTGTTATGAATACATTCAAGGGGTGCAAAGATCCATAAAAGTTTCTGTCAGGTTTTGAAAGTTTGGGAAAGCCGAAGTAGGCATGGGAGTTGAATTGGTCAAAATGACCATTCACTTAATAAATTTGTTTTGATTTACTTGTCTTTAGGAAAAGTGTGGGAAATGTTTTAGATGATGTTCATTTCACCTAAGAAACATTTTACAAGCAATGGATCACACAAACAAGGTGGTTTTCAAAGAAATTCAAAATCCATGCATACACATATACATGCATTCATGAGTTTATTTAGAAAAGTTTTTGTTAACCCTAATCTTGATGATTAGTGTTTGATGATCTAAGTTTGGTGTTTTTGGGATGTTACACTATCTTGGCCAAGTAGTTGCTAGTGACTCCAAGAGGGGGTATTTATGCTCGATAGTGGGTTCATGCCTCTAGTTTCCAAGGAAAGTGACAATAATCTCTTCGGTTGTAGATGTGCTGTTGCTACTAGGGAGAAAACAACGGTCTCTTGTTCATGGAACATGTGGACTGTTTACCTTACACACTTTGCTTAAAGCAATTGTCTATTGTTTGCAACTCAATACTGGAGGGGGTTCATATGATAACCTGAAGGTGGACTTCTAGTAATAGATGTAGTTGGATGGCGGTCTATGTATCTTGTTGTACTGCCCAAACGAATCGCATATGATCTTTCTAACTAGTAATTGCATTGTTATGCCTTGATCGGTTCCTGTCAATTGCCCTACTGTAATTTGTTTACCCTTCATGCCATGTTGTTTATATAAGGAGAGCACCTATAGTGAACTATGTACCCCGGTCCAATATTTACCATCGATACATCTTCCACTGTTACTTGTTTACTTGCTGCAAACCATTACCTTCCACACGGTACGTTTAATCATTTATTACAGCAAACTGGTGAGCTTGACAACCTCACTGATTCGTTGGGGCAAAGTCTTGTGTTTGTGTTGTGCAGGTCTCCGTGTTGCTTGCAACACCCGTGTGACGTTTCCTTCCTCCTTGTGGTTCGATAACCTCGGTCTCTACTGAGGGAAGACTTGCTGATGTGCTCATCACACCTTGCTCTTGGGGTTTCCAACGAAGTGCTCCACGTCAGCACCATCTCCCCCAAAAGGATTCATGCCATCTGACTTAGATCAAACCTTAAGTTCCTTGCGTCATCTGCAAAGCCCGGGTACTCTCTCTCGATTTTTCTCTACTGCGACCCATCAGCAGGTTGTCTCAACACTGAGTCTTTCTTGCGGTCTTCTTTATGCCATCGCAAAAACTTGACATGCTCTTTATTTCTGAATAAACGTTTCAACTGTGATATTATAGGAGCATACCACATAACCTTGGCAGGAACCCTCTTCCTAGGACGCTCGCCCTTAACATCACCAGGGTAATCTCGTCTGATCTTATACCACAATGCACCACATACTGGGCATTCATTCTTATTCTCGTACTCTTCACCGTGGTAGAGGATATAGTCATTAATGCATGCATGTATCTTCCACACTTTTAATCCTAGAGGGCATACAACCTTCTTTGATTCGTACGTACTGGCAGTCAATTCGTTATCCTTTGGAAGCTTCTTCTTTATTATTTCCAGTAGCTTCTCAAATCCCTTGTCAGATAAACCATTCTCTTCCTTCCATTGCAGCAATTCTAGTGTGGTTCCGAGCTTTGTGTTGTCATCTTTGCAATTTGGGTACAACAATTTTTTGTAATCCTCTAACACGTGCTTCAACTTTAACTTCTCATTTTCACTTTCACATTCTCTTTGTGCATCAACAATGGCCTAGTGAAGATCATCAACGAGCTCATTTGGTGCCTCTTCATCTTCAGCTTCACCCATTGCAGTATCACCGTATTCAGAAAACATAGGATAGTTGTCATCATCCTCTTCTTTTTCATTGTCTTCCTTCATAACCCCTCTTTCTCCGTGCTTGGTCCAACAATTATAGCTGGGCATGAAACTGGACCGAAATAGGTGGGTGTGAAAGATTCTTTAGGAAGAGTAATCCTTCTAATTCTGACAGACAACACATGGACAACATATAAAACCATTCAGACTATTTGCCTCAGCCACACTGATAAAATTATGAAGGCCTGTAATAAACTCGATAGTGCGTTGGTCACCGTACATCCATTGTCGGCTCATCTACATTATATAGTAGTAATTAAGTTTATGAAAAATCATTACAGAACATTTAGATAAATGACCACTATATATCAACACATGCATTGTATCAACGACAAATGAAAGGGTTAAGTTATAACCACATCGAGGAGGAAAGAAAAGGAGAAGGCTTAAGTATGACTAAGTCACTCCATATCATATTTGTTTTGAATGAACTCAAGTGGCATCATGCTCTCACGCATTTCATTGAGCACCTGTTGTGCATAGAGGGGAAAAACAAACCAGCGCACACAAGAATGTGGGACTGAAGGGTATGTATACAGAAACATAGACCATTGGTCCCGGTTTCTACTAAAAACCGGAACTAAAAGGATTGCGACAACTGCCACGTGGCAAAATCCCTTTAGTTCCGGTTCTAGCTACGAACCGAGACCGATCGTAGTCCTGCCACGTGCGTCGTCCTGGCCTTATAAACCGGGACTAATGTGAGTCTTTGTTCCGATTCGTAAAACAACCGGGACTGATCGCTCTGGGTGGCTTCGACAAAAGCCCTATTTCTAATAGTATCCATGCCCTTAGACCGGATGCCGGCAAATGTTAGGGAACATTGAGAACCACAAAAGAAGAAGTGTACCGGTGTATCTTCATGACCATGGACCCGGACAACACCCCCGGCCACCGGGAAATATAAGATCCAAGAAAGGCGATGAGGCCATTGACCAGGCCACGGCACAAGTTGTCGAGTCCTCGTTTACCACGCACATGCTGAGCTGCCCCTCAAACAAACGAACAAAACGACGTGACCACCGTTAGCACAGTAGCCACTTTTAGAAAACTCGTCGATCAAGCCTGGCCATTGCGATCGATCACGACGAGGTCGTTGGCATGAGGGGCGGGGGAGGGGCCGGAGACAAACCGCCGGCCAACGGCATGCACGGCGGTGCGGCGCACGGTGCCTCCGGTATCAAGGCCAAGTCTTCTTTCCTCTACGGCATCCTCCTCTACGTTGTCCTGCCCGTGCTGTTCATGTACATGGTCGTCGTGGCTATCTCGCCGATCTACAACCCACGATGCTCGCCGGAGGGCGCCGGTGCCATGGTGCATTTCGTGGTGGCCAATCCGAACGCGTCCTCGTCGAACACCTCGACGCTGTCCCCGCCACCGTCTATGGTATCGGCGGACGAGGCGCCCACGGGGCTACGTCACATCGTGTTCGGCATCGGCGCGTCGTCGGCGCTGTGGGAGAGCCGGAAGGAGTACATCAAGCTGTGGTGGAGGCCGGGGCGAATGCGCGGGTTCGTGTGGATGGACAAGCCCGTGGAAGAGTTCTACTCCAAGAGCTCGCGCACGGGGCTCCCGGCGATCATGGTCAGCTCGGACACGTCCAAGTTCCCCTACACGCACGGCGCCGGGAGCCGGTCGGCGCTGCGGATATCCCGCATCGTCTCCGAGAGCTACCGCCTGGGGCTCCCCGGCGTCCGGTGGTTCGTGATGGGCGACGACGACACGGTGTTCCTCCCGGAGAACCTGGTCCACGTGCTTTCCCGGTACGACCACACGCAGCCGTACTACATCGGGTCGCCGTCCGAGAGCCACATCCAGAACCTCATCTTCTCGTACGGCATGGCGTTCGGCGGCGGCGGGTTCGCCATCAGCCGCGCGCTGGCCGAGGAGCTGGCGAAGATGCAGGACGGGTGCCTGCACCGGTACCCGGCGCTGTACGGCAGCGACGACCGCATCCACGCGTGCATGTCGGAGCTGGGCGTGCCTCTGACGCGGCACCCGGGGTTCCACCAGTGTGACCTGTGGGGCGACGTGCTGGGGCTCCTGGGCGCGCACCCCGTGGCGCCGCTGGTGACGCTGCACCACCTGGACTTCCTGGAGCCGGTGTTCCCGACGACGCCGTCGCGGGCCGGGGCGCTGCGGAAGCTGTTCGACGGGCCCGTGCGGCTGGACTCGGCGGCGGTGGCGCAGCAGTCGGTGTGCTACGACCCGGAGCAGCAGTGGACGGTGTCGGTGTCGTGGGGGTTCGCGGTGATGGTGGTGCGCGGGGTGCTGTCGCCGCGGGAGATGGAGACGCCGGTGCGGTCGTTCCTCAACTGGTACCGGCGCGCGGACTACACGGCCTACTCGTTCAACACGCGGCCCGTGGCGCGGCAGCCGTGCCAGAAGCCCAACGTGTACTACATGCGCGACTCACGGATGGACCGGCGCCGGAACGTGACGGTGACGGAGTACGAGCGGCAGCGCGTGCTGAAGCCGCCACCGTGCCGGTGGCGCATCGCCGACCCGGCCGCGCTCCTCGACCACATCGTCGTCCACAAGAAGCCCGACCCCGATCTCTGGAAAAGGGTACGTCGATCGTAAGCTCTTTTCGTCCATTTTGAAAGGAAACGACCTCTGTATCATTACGGTCTCGCTCGGTCGTAAGCAATGTTTTTTGCAAATTGCGCAGTCTCCGAGGAGGAATTGCTGCAAGGTGGTGTCTTCGCCGACGAAGGGGAAAGACCGGTCGATGAGCATCAACGTCGGCGTGTGCAAGGAAGGCGAGTTCGCCAAGATTTAATTCACTGGCCGGAATTAGGTCGGTGCTCCTCTGCTCAGCTTAGTTACTTTTAAATGTCTCCTGCATGTACGTACCTTAACCATTGGCCGTGTTGCTTGTGCATGCAGTGAGATTGGTTAAATGGGGGAGGAGGAGGGGAGATAGCGGCGGCGGGAGAGGGTCCCGACGGGAGCGGGAAAAGAACCAAGTTTATTACTTCCACTAGGACGGGGACTAACCTAAAATATCACCTTAGCTGATCGATCATCGATCGATCGATGGGTTGGTCAGACTCTGATGGGTGCTGACTGCTGAACAGCTGACTACTACTAGTACACTGCAACGACGCGTGATATGATGATGATATACGACGACGTCTGTGTAAACTATGCTTGGTGTAAGCTAGGAGTATGTCCGTTCGTGCGAAGGAGCACGTACGGTCGGCTTGACTTAGCAGAAACAACAATGGTTTTTGGATGTTCACTCAAGAATGAAAAACGGCTGGACAAGGATCCGGTTCGTCGTTGACAGGTAGATGATGCAAATAGTAGTAGACAGGTCTTGCGTAGGAGCCAGATTCCACGAGCTTATAATTTTTTTTAGGTGTAGAGCATTTCGGTTATCTTTGTAGAGTATATACTAAATTGAGTGAAATCATGATCAATGTAATTGAACACTTTTTTTTGCAAACTACTCCTAGTCTTGTTTCCATCTTCACAATGTGATGTATAGTACATCTACGCAGAGTGACGACTGTATGGGCGCTGGTAAAATCTTGCTTCGACAACGGAGAAGGACTCTGTAGCCTGAACCCTGTCACTAGTTGAGCTTCACACAAACGACGCTGGCCCTAACCTCGCCTCTCTCCTCCCGTGCGACGGCGGTGCGACCAAATCCCCCAATCTCCACCGGCCATAGCGTGAGTCCCGTCTCCCTTCATGCCGCTCCGGCGGCAAGAGGGAGGGAGACATCGTTTCCCCGTTCTGTAGTTAGGGTTAGGGTCTTTGTACTGTAGTGTGTCGTTGGGATGGTGGGAGCGATATACAGACGAATAAATCTGCCTCAACTATTCTCCCACACTGGCGGTGACCTTCACGACGGCGTCTCGGAGTTAATGGCAATGTGTGTCTGTCGATTTTTTAGATAGGCGGCTTGGTCTTCTGGTGGATCTTCAGATCTGGCAAGATCTGTATCTCGACGTGTCGATGGCGTTCATCGTTATCCACGACAGCACTAGGGTCCGGGGCGAGGTGGATGCTCTGGAGCGAGGATGCTGGTCCGGAGGTGGTGGATTTGGCGTTATTCCTCGACTTCGTCGATAGAATACGGCGGATATTGGTTCAAGGTAGCACGGGGATCCCCGGTCGATGTGCCATAGCGATATATGCCTTGCTGCTTGTAGCAGGCATGTTCATTGACCCACAAAACCTTATTGGCTGTGGTGCTCTTTTGGATCCGGCAATGGTGGAGGCTCGGCGTCTATTTCAACGCACGTATATGTGGTGTCAGTGTTTGGCGGCGACCGCTGGTTTCGGCAAGTGCGGAAAACCCTAGTGATAGATCTCTGCAAAGTTTTTAGGATATTTGTTTTCTTATGGCCTGTCTGTTAGTTTTCATATTTGTTTACTCGTGTAATTTAATTTTCTAACAATGAAATATGTGGTTGCTCTAAAAAAATGTCGCTAGTTTATCGCCAATCACTAGTGCAGAACACTACCTCTAACACCGGTTCATAAGGCCCTCTAACAGCGGTTGTAGAACCTCTGTTGAGGGTTCGGTGTTAGATCCCCCCCCTTTAACACCGGTTCTTATACGAACCGGTGTTAAAGGGTGGCGCACGTGGGGCTGCCGCAGCGCTCAGCCCCCTCCCCCCCCCCCCTTTAACACACGAACCGGTGTTAAAGGTTCTGTGTCGCGGCAAAAAAAGAGATAAATCTCTGCTGCGGCAGGAAAACGGCCTAAATCTCTGCCGCGGCAGGAAAACGGCCTAAATCTTTGCCGCGGCAGAGTTCTGCCGCCGCCCCGTTCTGGGCGTATTTCTGTGGCGCGGCGGGGGGACGGGGAGGGGGAATCGATCGGGAGCGGTATATACACATACATCGTCGTCGGTACATACGAGTACATGAATAATTAAGCAACTATTATTATACACGAATATCGTTATTGTGTGGTATTCTCCATAAACGTTGAAGCATCAAGTACGAGACAAACACGTTCAAGCATCTAAAGAGTTTTTGGATATCTAAAGAGTTCTCTGCCAGGCGTGACGACCTCATCAAGTATGAACCCCGCCAATTCCTTTTGAATGGCTCGTATGCAGTCAAATGGTAGGAGTTGGTCCCGCATCCGTTCGATCTAAATATATATGAAGAATGGGGTCAATATATATATAAGAATAAAACTCAACACAATTGATGGTAATAAAATAATGTTGTGTACTTTGTTTACTTACTCTAAGTTGTTCTAGTGCGGCTTGGCCCGTCGCACATATCGTGTTGCGAATGAACTCGCAAACATAGTATCCACATACGTTATTGCCGGGTCCCTGATGCGCGTACTTTACGAGAATAGAGAGTTCAATCAAAATAATAATCAATAAAGCATGATATAATGGAATTGGAAGCAGAATCAAAGAGATACGCAGACCTAGCTAGCTAGTATTACTTATATTTTGGTCTACAAATTTTAGTTGTTCTGACCATTCACCCACGGCCCTGCCCGTGAAACTTTTCCAAACGCTACCCGGCAAAGAAAATGGATAAAGGAGTAATTAATTACTTGTTGTCACGAAAGTTGCCGATCTAGTGCGATAATATGATTGAAATTATCTCTGGAGCATCTCTCTAAAGTCTGCCCATAGCTCTTTTTCTTTTCGTAACGAGTCCATGACAAGGACTTTTTCTGAGTCAGGTTGAATGACTAGCAGAATAAAGTGGAACCTACGCACGCATAACTCATCATCAGTTACACTTAACATCTAGTAAGCCGAAACAGAATGTGTACAAGATAGGGTAGCAGTACTCACGAGAAGTTGTAAGGCAATAGTAATTCCCTTTTGGTTTGTTGTCTCAGTAAAGACCTTAGCAAGAAATCTTCTGTTTGCCTGGGTTTGTGTCTTACCACTTCTTCATGAACTCTATTTGGGTCAACGAAACCAATGTCAAAAGGGCCTCCTTTCATGCATTCCATAACCTTTTTTCTTCATAATAGTATATAAATATATGGTGAGCATATATATATACATGCAATTAATGAAGTGAATGAGATGAGATAGAAATTATAGAAATAGTACTTACACACAAGAAAGGTTGATGGTAGCTTTGTCGAGTTCCTTCTGATTGAATAGAAAATGCAAGTCTGGAATGTTGAAGTCGATCTCGTCGTCTCCGCACAAGAAAATCTGATCTCTTATATGCGTCGTGATCCATTCTTCATTTCTCGTCTTGCAGAAATCAAGGTACCACTTGTGCAATCTTCGCATCTTTGTTGGTAGATTCTTGAGCTCCTCTTTCTTGACGAGATTCTTCCAATACTTCCATGGTTGTATGGGGTTGACATCGCCTGTGGGAATGTTGTCTCCCATGAGGTTCAAGTATGCAATGTAAGTCATCCCCATCTCATTGGCCTTTCTTTGTATCTCTGCCTCGTAATCATTTACAGGAGGAGCGTTCCATGTGTCGAACACTTGGATCGGGGCGCATGATTGCTTTTCCTGCTCTCCGAGCATGGGAACTGTTTTCTGGGGTGCCGCACGACTTCTACTTTCAGTCTCCCTCCGCCTTGCACCCCCCTTCAAAATCTGGTGCTCGTAGTCTGGCACAAGTGGGGTTTCAGGTTTCAAAAGATTATTGTAAAACTTCTCCACCACCGCCGGATCTATTTTCTCCTTTGGCTCGACCCGTCTAGGTGCAAAAAATTGACCTCTTCTTCCGAGATCCTATTGGTCTCCTCGTTGCTGTGATTCCACGGTAAAACCGGCAATGGCTTGGCGGAAGGCTGTGGGACGTAGTTTCTTAATTCTTTGGCGTACGGTTTCCTGCGGATTTCTTCGTGGCAGTGCTAGTGATGCTCTTCGTGGCAGTGCGCTTCCGCTTACGCTGAGGAGATGGCTGAAGCGCCGGAGATGGCTGACGCGGCGGAGATGGCTGACGCGCAGGAGATGGCTAGCGTGCTGGAGATGGCTGAAGCGCCGGAGATGACAGAGGAGTATTCTGATGACTGCTTGGAGACGGCTGAGGCGGCTCAGACTGCTGACGCTGCGGAGACGGCGGGGGTGCCAGTGGCCTCCAATTTGGAAGCACGATGTGTTCCTTCTTCCAAAGAATGGTTGTTTTCACTGCAAATTTGATAAGCCCATTACCTGTAGCATGGACAAGCTGTGCTTTCTCATATTCCTTCACAACCTCATCCACCCCGACAATAGCATAGCCATCTGGAATCGGTCGGCAGTGGTAAGTTCCACCAGCTACAGGAGGTAAGGCATAGCCGACAACCACCTTAATGGATAAGCCCATTAATCTCACATGCAGCTCGGCGTGTTTGCTCTCCATGATCTCATCCATGGGGTATCGATGACCCGCCATTTCAAGCGTGGGCTGCACGTTCTCCCTGGAAGCCACGCTGCTTTTCCGCGCAGAGTCTGGGCCGCCGGCAGCTTCCAATGCAGGCTCTTTGTGCCGCTGAGATAGGCCGGTAGCTTGCTGGCTCTTTTGTGTATTCACTTGCGCCTGCAGCGCCACAAGTGCATGTTCTATATGTTTCATCTGCTCTGTACGCTCTTTTTCTTTTCTGCCGCGCCATCTCTAAGAGTCGTCTCACTCGGCAAACCCATCCTTCCACGTCATACCCCATGTGCCTCGTGCATGTCCAGGGTGTTCTTTTTAACCGATGGCGCGTGTGAGCTGGTCATTCTCTCTGTCGGGATGGAAGGTCCTGGCGGCTGTTTCCTCTTATGTCGTGATGAGTTCAGTGACGGGTTTGGCAAGGAGGGTTGGGAAGATACACAATCCTGTTTCTGGGTCCAACCTTGCCCCGATTCTGTAGAACCAAGTCTTTGCATGTAGGTCCCACCCATGTGTCTGGGGTGTGATCCCTCTGTCGCGTAGGGCCTTCTCAGCTTCCTCCCACTTAGGCCTCTGAGATATGTAGCCACCTGACCCCGTCCTCTGGTGATATTCCTTCTTCTGGGCATTTAGCGTATTGGTTTCTAACCTCTTTGTAGCTATAGCACCTTCCTTGTATGCCACAAATTCGGGCCAGTGAGGTCTTATCTTCGCATAATATGCGTCTTCGAAATCTGGAGTCTCGCGAGCTTTGAAAAATTTGTTCAATTTTGTCTTCCAGTTGCGGAAAGTGTCAGCCATCTTCTTTAGAGTCCACTCTTTGACATTTTCCTTTATAACTGGTTTGTTTTCATCCTCCTCTGGCGGAAGGGTGAAATTTACTAACAGCGAATTCCAAAGCGTTTCTTTGGATCTTTCATCGATAAAGGTACCGTCGCCCTTCTTTGGCTTATTACAATTTTCAATTATGATTGGGATTTGGTCCCTAACAAGAACTCCATCCTGACGTACAAATTTGTCTGCGGCCTTCTTGGGCTCCATCGGCCTGCCATCAACACGGACTGCTTCGATTGTGAACTTTGCACGATCTTTTCGATGGCTCATACCGCTTGCTCTTTTTCGTAGAAGAAGATTGTTGCTGGCTGGTCGATCCAGAGGGCTAAAAGAAGAAAGAAGCATTAATTAATACATGTACATATATACAAATCAATCGGTGGAAGTCAGCAGAGGATTAATCTACGCATATACCTCGACGAACTTTGTAATCACTAAAGTGCGTTCACCGGAGTCGTCATCTTCTCCATGACTACTTGAGTTGTCATCATGTCCCTCCAAGTTCAGATATTGTGAGGTGTCCTCGTGGATGATGTTCTCCATTATTTCTTCATCTTCAAGGTTTCTACTGAGTGGATCCATAGTTTCTAAAACAATAATATTATCTACAGTAAGAGATTAAACATTCAAGTGGAATTGGATTCATACACAAATATACATATTATTCATACAAAAATACACAAATAAATACACAAATGAAATTAAAACCCTAAGGATGCTTGATCATTTTAAACGAGTTCCGAGGTGTCCAAACCCTAATTCGGAGAAATCTCGGATGCATATGAGAGGGGATAGCCACAGTGGATTACGCGTGGGACTGTGGCCACGTCACAGCCACATAGGCGCCACGCGGGCTCACCGGAGGATGCTCCAGACAGCGGCGGTTGGCAGCGCTGGAGAGCGACCTAGGGCGCGCGAGGTAGCGGGTTCGCCTCAGCGTGATGTGGCCTACCTAAAACGGGCGGCACCACTACCTAGGGGTCACCGGAGAGACGTTAACGACAACGGCCAGCGGCGGCGCTTGCAGAGCAGCGAGGTGATGACCCTAAACTAATACTAACTATAAAATACACAAAATAACCCTAAACTAAATACACTAAACTACACTAAATAAATAACCCTAAACTAAATAAACCCTAATAACCCTAAACTAAATAAACCCTAAACTAATAATAACACTAAACTACTAATAATACACAAAACTACACACTTATAAAATACTAATAACTAATTAACTACCGGGGTCGGCCGGGTCAAGGGGAGTGGCGGCAAGTAGAACGGGCGCGAAGTTTTCTTGGAGGCGCGGCCCCGAGAGTTCTTGTGGCGCGGTGACGGCTCATGAGTGGATGGGGTGGCGACACTGACACGATGTGGCGGCGTGACGGCAATGACGGCGTGGTCGGGCATTTCCGCAGCTCTGTTCTCCTGCTCCGCTCTGCTCGCTGCGCTCGATCAAATTCTGGCTAGGGAAGAGGAAGAGGAAGGCGCGTGCCTTTATACCCCCCCCCATCTTGTAAAATGTGGTGGTAGTTTTTTGAATTAGCCATTTGGTGGTTGCTTCACAAAACCGTCTGTTTTTTATGCTCGGAAAATGGAAAATGCCTTTTTGGTGCGACAAAAAGGAAAACTTCCTCTTGCAACATTTTTTTCCATTCCATGATGCACATGTATGCACAATATGGCCAGATTATCACAAACTATGCCTTGATTCTAGCCATAACATTGGTCATTTGACCCGAAAGCCAAGAAACCTCGAATGAGATAGGTCATATTGTGAAGATTTTTTTGAGACATAATCAATATACCAAGTTTGATAATTTTTCCTTCTAACTATGTCACATAATATAACACCACGCGAAGGTTTCACATTGTTTCGATATTTTTTAAATTTTGTATCCCCGTTTTAAACTATCGTCAAACTTTGTCGAACAACGGGCATGAAGATTCTTAGCTCGGGGCCAAGCCTCGCTCAACTTGCATTGTATTTTGATAAAATAGCATATTGTGAACCTAAAAATGATTTTTGTAAAAAATCATGAGCATCGTATCATGTACCTATAGTTCATATCTGACCCACTTCCTACCGATTCGGCAGGAATTTGTCTTTTTCACCAGAGGTGGACGGAAAGGTTTCATATCCCCCTGTTGGTACATTGTCCATATAAGGTGGTCTAATATTTTTGTAAAATGTGGTGTAGTTTTTTGAATTAGCCATTTGGTGGTTCCTTCACAAACCGTTCGTTTTTATGCTCGGAAAATGGAAAATGCCTTTTTGGTGCGACAAAAAGGAAAACTTCCTCTTGCAACATTGTTTGCCATGCCATGATGCACATGTATGCACAATATGGCCACATTATCACAAACTATGCCTTGATTCTAGCCATAACATTGGTAATTTGACCCGAAAGCCAAGAAACCTCGAATGAGATAGGTCATTTTGTGAATGAGATAGAACTGGAATTAAAGTACAGAATGCAACTAACAGTAAGTTACATAAAGCACGACTGAAAATTAAGATACATAAAAGAACTGAAAATTAAGATACATGGCCAGATTAAGTCACAATCGGCCGAACTTGTTTCAGAATGTTGGAGTGATTCAGTCATGCTCCTGCCTACAACTGTAATACTCGCCACTGTAGTCGTCGTACTCGCCGCCGCCGTCGTCACTGTCGTCATCGGGGTCACCGTAATTGAAACTTGAAGGCTGAGTACGCGTGGGATGGACTTGAGGGTAGCGCAGACGGGGGTTAGAGTCGGCGGCGATGTCATGACGCCTGAGAGTCCGACGCGCCACCATAGCCGACGGCCTCGTTGAAGTTCGGAGGAGGTGGGCCCTCCTCGTGCTCGGCGAGCCCTCTCACGCCGATTCTCAAGAAGGCTTCCCAAGTAGGGAAATAGTCGGATGCCATCTGGGATTCCTCCGCTGCTCGACATGAGCTCAAGTAGTAGTGGTTCGTGATGGCCATCCGTGGCGCCACACCTAGAGGGACAGGAGGAATCGCACGCCTCAAGGCCAAGATCCAGCCGACGGGACGCAGATGGGCAAGGGGGGTAGTTCGAGGCGCAAAGCGCCTCCGCCTCCCTGGGGGTTAGCGCTACGGTGGAAGCCATGGGAAAGAGTGATGAGGTTGCAGATATGAGTCTAGAGATGTGCAATGATAATGGAGGCCAACCCTACATATATATATATAGTGATAAATGGCTCGAGGGAAGAACTGGCGGGAAAAAATGGCGGGAAGAAAAATGGCGGGAAAAAATAGCGGGAAGAAATGGCAGGAAGAAAAATGGCTCATTTAATACATATACTATTAACAGAAGAAATATGACATTGATTTCCATGTTGAGATACATATGTGTGCCAAAAATGGCTCAATTAATACATATAGTCAATCTTATGATCGCGTCGGCCGTAACCATGGAGTATCGCAAGACCGCTTAACGGGATGGTTGGGTCAGTCTTCACTCTGAAGGGCGGAATTTCATCAAACTTATTATAATCTTTTGACATGTCTGTCTTGTCCTCCACTCCCACGATGTTTCTTTTCCCAGAAAGAACTATGTGACGCTTTGGCTCATCGTGTGATGTATCTGTTGCTTATTTTTCTTTTTTCGGTTTGGTAGACATGTCCTTCACATAGAAAACCCGAGCCACATCATTGGCTAAGACGAATGGTTCGTATAAGTTCTTGTCTACCTTCATAAGATTTTGAGATCCACTTGTCATTCCGCTTCTTGTCTACCTCAACCCCTCCTCCTGTTAGCTTGACCCATTTGCATCGAAACAAGGGGACCTTAAAATTAGGTCCATAGTCAAGTTCCCATATCTCCTCTATGAACCCATAATACGTGGTCTTTTGCCCATTGTCTTCTGCTGCATCGAAGCGGACACCACTGTTTTGGTTGGTGCTCTTTTTATCTTGGCCTATCGTGTAAAATGTATTCCCATTTATCTCTTACCCTTGGAAAGTACATACAGCCGAAGATGGTGTCCTGGCCAACAAGTATAGCTAATCCCCAACAGTGGTGTTATTCGTGAGAAGTCTTTGCAGCCAGCCGCCAAAACTCGCCATGTGTTCACTTATAATCCATTCATCAGACTGTCCCGGGTGTTTGAGGCGTATTAAATTCTTGTGTTCCTTGATATACGGGGCAACCAAGATAGATCTTTGTAAAACCGTGTAGTGTGCTTGATTGAGAGAATGTCCGTCCCTACATATCATTGTTTTACATCCTAGGGTGCCTTTTCCACGCAGTCTCCCCTCATGTCGTGATTCTGGAACACCAATCGCCTTAAGGTCAGGAATAAAATCAACACAGAACTCAATGACCTCCTCTGTTACATAGCCCTTGGAGATGCTTCCTTCTGGCCTAGCACGGTTATGAACATATTTCTTTAAGACTCCCATGTACCTCTCAAAGGGGAACATATTGTGTAGAAATACAGGACCGATAATGGCAATCTCTTCTACTAGGTGAACCAGGAGATGCGTCATAATATTGAAGAAGGATGGTGGGAACACCAACTCAAAGCTGACAAGACATTGGGCCACATCTGTCTGTAACCCTGGTAGGCTTTCTAGATCGATTACCTTCTGAGATATTGCATTGAGGAATGCACATAGCTTCACAATGGGTACTCGAACATTTTCAGGTAGAAGCCCCCTCAATGCAATCGGAAGAAATTGTGTCATAATCACGTGGCAGTCATGAGACTTCAGGTTTTGGAATTTTTTCTCTACCATATTTATTATTCCCTTTATATTCGACGAGAAGCCAGACGGGACCTTGATACTGCTCAGGCATTCAAAAAAGATTTCCTTCTTTGCTTTGGTAAGAGCGTAGCTGGTAGGAGTTAAGTGGCATCGTTTACCCTTCTCGTTCTCAGGATGCATAGGCTCTTCAGGGTCTTTTAGACGTTGCTGGTCTTGTCGTGCTTCCGGTGTATCTTTTGTCTTCCCATACACCCCTAGGAAGCCTAGCAGGTTCACGCAAACATTCTTCGTCACGTGCATCACCTCGATTGAAGAGCGGACCTCTAAGACTTTCCAATAGGGTAGGTCCCAAAATATAGATTGCTTCTTCCACATGGGCGCGTGTCCGGCATCGTCATTCGAATGGATAGATCGCCAGACCTTTTCCAAAGATTACTTCTAGGTCCTTGACCATACCAAATACCTCCTCACCAGTACGGAGGACAGGCTTCCTCCGGGGTTCTGCCAGACGTTTGAAATGCTTGCCTTTCTTTCTTACTGGATGCAGGTTCGTAAGAAATCGACGATACCCTAGGTACACAATCTTCTTACATTTATCCAAATATACACTTTCAGTCTCATCTAAACAGTGTGTGCATGCATTGTATCCCTTGTTTGTCTGCCCTGAAATGTTACTAAGAGCAGGCCAATCATTGATGGTTACGAAAAGCAATGCTCGTAGGTCAAATGGCTCCCCTTTGTGCTCATCCCACATACGTACACCTGGTTTGGCCCACAGCTATAAAAGTTCTTCAACTAATGGCCTTAGGTACACATCAATGTCGTTGCTGGGTTGCCTCGGGACTTGGATGAGCACTGACATCATAATGAACTTCCTCTTCATGCACTTTACCAAGGAGGAAGGTTATAGATACATAGAGTCACAGGCCGTGTGTGGACAGCTGCTCACCAAAAGGATTCATGCCATCCGTATTAGACCAAACCTTAAGTTCCTTGCGCCACGCGAAGTCCGAGTACTCTCGCCGACTTTTCTCCACGTGACCCATCAGCGGGTGTCTCAAAATCGCTTTCTTCTTACGGTCTTCCATGTGCCATCACAACAACTTGGCATGCTCTTTATTTCAAGAGACGTTTTAACCGTGGTATTATAGGAGCATACCACATAACCTTGGCAGAACCTTCTTCCTAGGGGCCTCGCCTCAACATCGCCAGATCGCCTCGTGCGATCTTATATCACATGCAGGTGCATACCGGGCATGCATCCAAATTCTCGTATTTCACCGCGGTAGAGGATGCAGTCATTAATGCAGTATGTATCTTCTGACGCCTAATCCTAGAGGGCGACAACCTTCTTTGCTTGGTATGTACGTCGGGCAACTCATTATTTCTTGGAAAAAGATTCTTCATTTTACCAACAACTTTGAAAATGCCTTCGTTAGTCACACCGTTTTCTCGCCTTCCATTGCAGCAAATCCAGGTGGTACCTAGCTTTTTGTGGCCATCTTCGCAAGTTGGGTACAACAATGTTTTGTGATCCTTTAACATCTGCTCCAGCCTTCTCCTTCCCTTTCGTTTCACATTCTTCCTTTGCATCAAGTAATGGCCCGACCAAGATCGTCATCGCGGGCCCATCTCACGCCTCTTGATGTTCATTATCTACCCCCGTTCCCGTATCATCATCTTCAGGATCCGTATCATGGTAGTTGTCATCATCCTCTTCTTCTTCGTTGTCTTCCATCACAACCCCTTTTTCTCTGTGATTGGTCCAACAATTATAGCTGGGCATGAAACCGGATCGAAGCAGGTGGGCGTGAATGGTTCTGGTATTTGAGTAGTCTTTCTTGTTCTGACAGTGAACACACGGACAACACATAAAACCATTGTGACCAAAGGTTTGCATTAGCCACAACGATGAAATTTTGGAGGCCCGTAATGTACTCGGAAGTGCGTCGGTCACCGTACATCCATTGCCGGTTCATCTGCATTAATATATAGTATATATCAAAAATTAATAGGGCGATGACCATTTATATATAGTACATCAATGACACATGAAAGGATAGTTGCCGACCTCGACCGAGAAGGAAAGAGAAACGAGAAAACTTATTTTGAGCTCTCGGGCATTTCACCGAACACCTCTTGTGCATAGGAAAAAAATACAAACTAGCACACCTCTCACCCTCTTGCTAGGCTCCAAAATGAGAGAGTGAAAAAATGGAAGAGAGGGGTGTGGGCTGCGATGTGGTATATAGCCCCCCCCCTTTAACACCGGTTCAAGCCACGAACCGGTGTTAAAGGGGGATGCGCGGGCCACTGGTGCAGGGCCTTTAACACCGGTTCGTGCCACGAACCGGTGTTAAAGGGGGCTCCTTTTTGCTGCACGGTCCACGCTGGTACAGGTCTCCCCCTTTAACACCGGTTCGTAGAAGAACCGGTGTTAAAGCCCATTTCCAGGCTCAACCAAAGGCCTCGTTTCCACTAGTGAATGATCGTTTCCTTCGAGACCCCCATTGGCAATAGATAACTATGTTTGACCGCATGTGCCCTTTATCTATATAAAATGAGTTGTATGGTGCCCCCTCCTATGTAACAAATATTATCTACACTAAATTTTTTAGCTTTCACTAGAGGTCCTGTATAGCCATCATCTTGGTGTGTTAATAAGATACCACGAGGTTCAGGCCACCTGGTTTGGATCAAACATGACGACGATGAAGAAATTCACTCTGACTTTATTCTTGGTGTGATCACAAGATCGTACATGACATTACAAGATGGATCTCACGGATTTTATATGCACTCATCAAGAGTATGTGAATCTAGGGTTTAAGGATATGGAGACTAAGGTTTCAACTTAGGCATGAGTAATGAAGATGGTGTCCCTTTCTTTAGGTGAATGGTCTTGAATATATGGTAGGTGTCTCTATATCACAAGTCAGGTCCAGCCTTGTCTTGTATGTAAATGTAATCTCGTGATCTTCCTTAAATTTATGTTTGGCTTGCGGGATCCTTCAGGAAGTCTTATCGTAGCACGACAGATTCATGTCGGTTGGAGCTTCTCGATACATGCCTTCTTGTCACGGACGTTCAGGCCGTCGTGGTCTAGAAGTGGTCCAAGATAGTATCATGTGAGAGTTAGGCCTAGCCCCACCTTATCTCCGACAAGGGCATACTTCTCCACAGCGCTAGAATGACGGGCCATTGGAGGTAGTTGTAGATGCAGAGCTTGAGATTGACCGAAAAGATGGTGTGGATGTTGGGAGCGCAGATTCGAGCATATAGATAGCAAATTTGGATGTGGCATTAGCGAGGATGGTAGTGGCTTACTCCTCGGCCACAATATATTTAGCGGGCAATTTGATGGTGCCATGGGGGAGAGGATCTAACCCTAATGTGATACCATGAAGACAACTGCAATTGTTGTGCTTTGGTGATTGTTTGAATTGATCCCACGATTGGGGTATGTATAGTACAATGCCATGCATCACTTGCCAAGATTACAACATGTAAATTACGAAAGTCTAAACCAACCTAAACCTACTTGGAGGGGCATCATGTCGCATTGAGCTCGGCCACGACTTTGATGCACCACTCTCATAGCCGCGAGAAAAAACAAGGAAGAATGGGTAAATCAATGCCACTCACTCTGGCATAAAATGAGCTGTTTTGCAGCCATTTTTCCTATTGCTTACTAGGTTGGCTCACACAAGCTTGACAAAGGACCCGATTTCCCTATGAAAAACATGCATGGACTTTTGTAATACCTTAGATTGTAATTTTATAGGTAATAATAGTCAAAACAAATATGACTCGGTTTGGAGTAGCCAAAATCCTTGAGACGCGGATGCTTTAAGATTTAAATGGATAAAGTAGAAGTATGATATAAAAAGAGAAAATGGTTTTTTTACAAAGAGCATATATTAATATCCCAAAGATATCAATTACACATGGCCTCTACAACAAAGCATTGTTATAGAGGCTTTACGGATACACAAAGCCCAAAAAAAGAATTATAATAAAATAAAAATCCTGCTATAGTGATCTATTCCTTGTAGCCACAGTACTAACACCACCAAGACAACACTAGTAGTCCAGCTCCTCCAAAAGAGACGTTTTCAAAAAAGTAATAGTGCACAAACGTCGTTGTCACCCGATCATAGATCTAGATTTTCACCCTAAAGAAAGTTATCGCTCACAAAACAATATCTTCAATAAGACCATTCTCATGATGTACATGTTGGGGTTCGAGGACAGAAAACAAAAAATTTCCTATGATCAAAACCCTAATGTCAGGATCTATCTACTAGTAATGCAGTAACATGAGGGGATATGGTATTCATACCTTTGAAGATCGAGCACGGTTAATGTACCACGAGGAATGTGGATGAATAAGACGTCTTGATGCTGACCTCGAGGTCATGAAGTCATGCGGCTTCGACAACTCCTACCACCGAAAGCACGGTGCCGCTAGAGGGAGAGTCACACATGTATGATGCTTGATGACGACCCCCGCTTCTCTCTGATACAGCCGAGATTGCGTAAGTGGATCTTCCGGCTCCAAATAAGCAGCGCAACAGCGCTCCGCGGTGAAGAACTCCTCGCTCGCACATCCCTAACAAGGAGGCCACGGTAGAGAGAGAGAGAGATTACATGATTTTTATTTTTTTAGGTAAAAATTGGTATGTTTTAATCCTCCTATAGGCACCCATTTATATAGGCGGAGGGAGGGGGTCCCTCCACCATAGGGTCCCATATGGAACTAAATAAATAAAGAAAAAAGGGGCAACCAGCCGCCGACCGGGTGGGCTACCTTCCCACCCACGCGCGGCCCATATGGCTAAGGCGGTGGAGGGAGAGGCCTGGTGGGGCCTTTGTCCCAGCAGTGGTCGCTGTGACGCAGCCTGTGCTCCGGGGGTGGGCGGCTGCGACCACAAGACGCACGCACACCCGCATGTGCGGTGGCAAGCGGCAGCACCCTCGCGGTGGCCGGCTCGGCCTAGTAGTAGCAGTGTGTTGGCTAGCGACGCATAGCAGCTGCCTCCCCGTGCTACGCGCACTATCCGACACCCACGTGGGTTGTTTGAAAATAGCCTTCCCTTTGTTTTTTTCGTCCATTTCTTTTTAGGTCCTAACTTATAAGATGCCTTTATAAATATTTACAATATATATTAATTCATAGTTAATATATAATAAACATATATTTAAATCACCATTTATCCGATAACCCTTTTCGGTCCTTTTTCCTTATCCTTTCTCCAAACACCTTCGGATCTCTCCAGAACTTTTCTGGTCTCTCTCTTCTCACTTCTTGAGTGATTCCAAACTAGCTATTAACAATCTCTAATCTTCGTCAAGCCCTTAAGCATGCTACCCAACAGTTTGAGAATACTATATACATGGTCAAGACTCCTCTCTGACAAATGATCAACAACGGATGGATGCCCATGATGACCACATGTGTACTCAACAAAATTTGTCGCTAAACCATAAACACTGTGTCTTATTTCTTTTTTCTATGTGATACTGTATTGTCCGAGCCTTGATCAAATGACATCCCCATGTCAGGATTTAACCTCGTTACCGACAATACCTTCTTTACTCGATCTGATATGTGATATCCCCATGACCTAGTCACATGCTGTGCAGCTTATGGATATAACTTATCTAAGTGGGCCTAGAGTATCTTCTGTCACGTGGATGGACAAATCCCTTTATTGACGTAGTCGCCTCAACCTGTTCCTCCGGATACCTAACGACACCCTTCTGATCACCATTCTACCGAGTGATGTTAAATGCCATTAAAGTAACCTCGGAAGATAGTGATTTGATATGGTCTCACGGTCTAAGGAAAGAGTCACTATGTTTCCTAATCATCATATCCTAAACTCTGTGACATGATTGCGATACGATGCTATAGATAGGGTATGTTCACCATCTCATTCTCTAATAAAATGAACCCATTGTCAATTAGGGGCCAAGGCACCAACATGATCAGGAAACCTTTGATCATCCTTGACCAATGAACCGGTGACTAGAGTTTCACTAGGAACTACTTGTTGTTTGTATATCTCACGTGTATTGATGTTTCCTAATCAATACAGTTATAGCATGATATAAAAATTAATCATAAACTTTATGAAATATGCCATTAAATATTTGTCTCTAGGGCATATTCCCTTCAGTCTCCCATTTGCACTAGAGTGCAAATAAATTACATGTGTTTGTTATCCAATCATTAGTACCATACTCTTTGATGCTTTTGATTATGCTTGTTCATGGAAGATTTTGTAGGGGTTCGTAGCATGGAAAACAAAAATTTTCTATCGCATACAAACAAACAAGCCAAGATCTATCTACTAGATTGTAGCAACGAGTCGATGGAGGAACTCACCCTCGAAGATTCCAAAGTGGTTAACGAGAGCGGATTCTCGTGGGTGATGTAGTCGTACTCTTCCCGATCTCAAGATCGTGTAGACGATCCTTCCAGCCACGTTCGGCAGCGCTCATGATCGGTCACACGTTCGTACTGACGAAGACCTTCCTCTCCTTGTTCCAAAGAAAATGAGGTTGTAGCACTCTCCTCGCGATTCCAAAGACAACGTGGTACCTAAGTAGAGGGAGATCCCAGGCTTCGCCTTAAGCTTGCAAGTATGGTGGAGCTTATGAGAGAGAGGATTAGTGGCCTAGTAATTAGACACACCAATTAGAGGGCTCTAAACCAATTAGAAGGCTCTAAACTGTTGGCTAAAGCAATTAGAAGCTCTAAACCAAAACAGCTCTAAACCGAGATCTAGAGTAGAAAGTAAAGCGCCTATGGAGGAGCCCTGCCTCCTTTTATGGGAGGGAGGTCCCTGCGCCAGGAGGGAGGGAGTCCTCCCAAGTCGGCCTTGGCTGGGCGCCTGGAGGAGTCCTACCTCCTCCAAAGTTGGTTCCAACTCCTCTTGCTTGTTTCCCAGTTTCTTGTTTTGGCGTTTGACTTTCAAACCGGACATTTGACTTTTCTGTTTTAGGATTCAATTTAATCCTTTATTTGGGACAGCAATAACACTTAGTACATGATGCAATCATTCAATGATCAATGACACATTCATGTACCCTTCCCCAGTCTTGAGTGGACAATCCGGAACTTCTAGAACATTCCCGATGAAAACAGGAATCATTCCCGAACTCAAACGGGACTTTCCTTATATGAATCTTATTCTCCGGACCATTCGGATCACCTCGTGATATCCGGATCCCATCCGAGACTCAACAACATTCGGTCTCTTTCTCATAATACCATAACTACTCAAACAACGTCGAATCCTTAAGTGTGTCTCCCTACGGTTCGTGAATTATGCGGACATGATCGAGACACTTCTCGAACAATAACCAATAGAGGAATCGGAAATTCATATGGCTCCCACATATTTCTCGATTACTTTGCGATCGAATGAACCACTTACATACGATACCAATTTCCCTTTGTCTCACGATATGTTACTTACCCAAGGTTATGATCGTCGGTATCTCTGCATACCTAGTTCAACCTTGTTCGATAAGTACTCTTTCTCGTTCCGTGATATGTGATCCCTTGTGACCAAGTCACATGCTTGCAAGCTAATTGGATGACATTCCACCGAGAGGGCCCAGTATATCTATCCGTCATGTGGATGGACAAATCCACTCTTGATCCATGTGTCTCAACCAATACTTTCCGAACACTCAATGCCACTTTTATAACCACCCATTACGGTGTGGTGTTTGATGTCATCAAAGCATCCATCCGGTAAAGGTGATATGCATGATCTCATGGTCGAAGGAATTAGGTTACTATGTATCGTAAAGCATATAGCAATTGAACTAATGAAATGACTTGATCTTTATGCTACGCTTATCTATAGGAGTATGTCCACCATATCATTCTCCTAACGATATGATCTTGTTGTTGATAACATCTCAATGTTCATGATAGGAAACCACAATCATTAATCAACCAACAAGCTAGTGAAGTATAGAGGCTATACTAGGGACTTCAAATTAAGTTTACAAATCACACAAGTATCAATGTTTCCTTGTTAATACTATTATAGCATGAATGTAAACATTTATCATAAACACAAAGATATAATAATAACTATATTTATTATTGCCTCTAGGGCATATCTCCAACAGTCTCCACTTGCACTAGAGTCATCTAATCTAGATTACATGGTAATATACCGAACACCCATGGCAGTTTGGTGTTGGTCATGTTTGCCCTCGGGAGGTTTAGTCAACGGATCCGCCACATTCAGATCTGTGTACTTTGCAAATCTTTATATCCCCATCCCGGATATGTTCTCGAATAGCGTGAAAGCAGCTTGATATGCTTGACTTCTTGTGTGACCTTGGTTCTTGCGCATTGGCTATGGCGCCCATGTTATCACATAGATAGACATTGGGTCCAGCGCACTTGGAACCACACCCAGCTGTAATGAACTCCTTCATCCATATCGCTTCTTGTGAAGCCTCCAAGCGACCATGTATTCCGATTCATTGAAGATCTCGCCACAACGCTTTGCTTTGCACTCCTCCATTAAGCTTCTGCACCATTCAAAATAAATACGTATCCAGTTGTGATTTAGAATCATCGGATCGGTGTTCCAACTAGCATCGGTGTAACCATTAACAACGAGCTGTTCATCACCTCCATAAGAAAGAACCATATCCTTAGTTCTTCTCAAGTACTTAAGGATGTTTTTGATCATTGTCAATGATCCACTCTGGATCACTTTGATATCTGCTAGTTAAACTAACAGCATATGCAATGTCGGGTCTAGTACATAGCATGGCATACATTAGAGATCCTATGGCTGAGGCATAGGAGTCTTACTCATCCTTTCTCTATCTTCGCCGATGTCGGACTTTGAGTTTTACTCAAGGTCGTATTGAGCAACATGGGCAAGAACCCTTTCTTGCTTTCCTCCATTCCAAATCTCTTTAGAACTTTGTCCAAATATGTACTCTGTGACAATGATATTTGGCGTTTGATCTATCTCTATAAATCTTTATGCCTAATATGTAAGCTGCTTCGCCAAGATCCTTCATTGAAAACTATTATTCAAATATTCCTTGACACTATTAAGAAGGTCTACATCATTCCCAATCAACAATATGTCATCCACATACGTATTAAGAATGCTCTGAGCTCCCACTCACTTTCTTGTAAATACAAGCTTCTCCATAAGTTTGTATAAAACCAAAACTTTTGATTACCTTATCAAAACGTTGATTCCAACCGGGATGCTTGCTTCAATCCATAGATGGACCGTTGAAGTTTGCATACCTTGTTAGCACCTTTAGGATCGACAAAACCTTTGGGTTGCATCATATACAACTCTTCATCAATGTCTCCATTGAGGAATGCTGTTTTGACATCCATCTGCCATATCTCATAATCATAATATGCGATTGCTAACATAATCCTCACAGACTTTAGCTTACATCGGTGAGAAAGTCTCATCGTAGTCAACTCCTTGAATTTGTCGAAACCCTTTTGCGACAAGTCGAGCTTTATAGACGATAACATTACCATCAACATCTGCTTTCTTCTTGAAAATCCATTTGTTCTCGACAGCCTTCCGCCATCCGTAAGTCCACCAAAGTCCATACTTGGTTTTCGTACATGGATCCAATCTCGGATTTCATGGCTTCTTGCCATTTATTGGAATCTGGGCTCATCATCGCTTCCTCATATGTCTCGGGGTCATCGGTGTTGTCCACCACCATGACATTCATAACGGAATCATACCAATGGAGGTGTACGAGTTCGTTGACCTCCGAGGCTCTGTAGCAACTTCAACCAAGTTTCATGATCATCATCATTAGCTTCCTCCCTTATTGGTGCAGGCACCACAGGAACTTCTTCCAGTGCTGCGCTACTCGCAGATTCGAGAGAAGGTTCAACAACCTCGTCAAGTTCTACTTTCCTTCCAGTCACTTCTTCGAGAGAAATTCCTTCTCTAGAAAGGATCCATTCTTAGCAACGAATGTTTTGCCTTCGGATCTATGATAGAAGGTATACCCAATAGTTTCCTTGGGTATCCTATGAAGACGCATTTTTCCGCTTTGGGTTCAAGCTTGTCCGGTTGTAACTTCTTTACATAGGCTTCGCATCCCCAAACTTTAAGGAACGACAATTTAGGTTTCTTCCCAAACCATAATTCATACGGTGTCGTTTCAACGGATTTAGACGGTGCCCTATTTAAAGTGAATGCGTTGTTTCTAATGCATAACCCCAAAATGATAGCGGTAAATGTAAGTGACATCATAGAACGAACCATATCTAAGAGAGTTCGATTCGACGTTCGGACACACCATTACTGTTGTGGTGTTCGGCGGTGTCAATTGTGAAAGTATTCCGCACTTCTTTAAATGCTCGCCAAACTCGTAACTTAGATATTCACCTCCACGATCAGAACGTAGAAATTTAATCTTCTTGTTACGTTGATTCTCTACCTCACTTTGAAACTCCTTAAACTTCTCGAAAGTTTCGGACTTATGTTTCATGAAATAGATATACCCATATCTACTCAAGTCATCCGTGAAGGTAAGAACATAACGATAACCATCACATGATGCTACACTCATTGGACCACACACATCGGTATGTATGATTTCCAATAAGTCCGTAGCTCGCTCCATCATA
Source organism: Avena longiglumis (assembly GCA_030063025.1). Lineage (NCBI taxonomy): Eukaryota > Viridiplantae > Streptophyta > Magnoliopsida > Poales > Poaceae > Avena > Avena longiglumis. The sequence continues at coordinate 436,778,610 of CP125974.1, read as the reverse complement.
CCGAAAATGGAGTCTTAGTCATTTTACCCATCGACATGCTTCGCATCTTTCAAGTGATTCAAAATCAAGTGATTCAAGAAGTCCATCGAATGGAGTTTCTTCATACGTTTCACTCGATGTGACCAAGACGACAAAGCCACATATAGGTCGATTATCGCTGATTTCAAACGTTTAGCCTCAATGTTGTTGATATGTGTATTTCCACTATCGAGATTCAATAAGAATAGACCATCTATCAAAGGTGCATGTCGTAAAACATATTACTCATATAAATCGAACAACCATTATTCTCCGACTTAAACAAGTAACCGTCTTGCAATAAACAAGATCCCGAGATAATGTTCATGCTCAACGCAGCACTAAATAACAATTATTTAAGTATAAAACTAATCCCGATGGTAGATGAAGGGGTAGCGTCGACCGCGATCACATCAACCTTTGATCCGTTTCCCACGCGCATCGTCACCTCGTTCTTCGCTAGCTTCCGTTTATTCGCAAAGACCTGTTTCGAGTTACAAATATGAGCAACCGAACCAAGATCAAATACCTGTGCACTACTACGAGTACTAGTGAGATACACATCAATAACATGTATATCGGATATACCTTTCTTCTTGATGTTGCCGTTCTTGAGATCCGCCAAGTACTTTGGGCAATTCCGCTTCGGACCTTCTCCCTTGCGGTAAAAGCACTCGGTTTGCTTAGGTCCAGCCTTGGTCTTCTTCGTCGGCGTGGTAGCTTTCTTACCACCCTTCTTGAAGTGTCCCTTTGCTTAGACTTGCCTTTCTTGAATTTGGTGGTCTTATTGACCAACAACACTTGGTGCTCTTTCTTGATCTCCACTTCGCAGATTTTAACATGGCAAAGAGTTCGGCAACGTCTTGTTCATGTTCGCATGTTGTAGTTCATCACAAAGTTCTTGTAACTTGGTGGTAGTGATTGGAGGACACGGTAAATCCCCAAAGCATTAGGAATCACAATACCCAAGCTTTGAAGTTTGTTTGCGTGCCTGGACATCTTAAGCACATGCTCACCGAGAGCTGCCTTCTTCCATCTTGCGCTTAAAGAACTTTTCGAAGCCTCATAGCTTTCAATTGCCGCATGAGTCTCAAAAATCAATTTGAGATCCTCGACAATATCATATGGGTCGACTCTTCAAACCTTTTACAAGCTCCGATTCTAAACCATACAAGATAGCACATTGAACTATGGAGTCTTGATTCTTAGGCGAGGTAAACGTTCTTTACTTCATCGGAGCATCAGCTGCAGGTGGGTCACCCAGTGCATCCAAAGACATAGGTCAAATTACCATTGTGAGGACAATCCTCAAATTGCGGAACCAATCCATGTTGCTTCCATTGTTTTTCAACTTTTCTTTCTCTAGGAGCATTAAAATTGATGGTAGGGGCTGCCATTGATCTACAACATATTTGCAATAGTTTAGACTAAGTTTATGACAAATTGAGTTCAAATTAATTAATGAAATTAAACTAGGTGAACTCCCACTCAAAACAACATCCCTCACATTGTTTTAGTGATAACAGACCAAATCCACTACATCAACACCGATCATCACGAGAGTTGATATAGTTTCAATGGCGAACAATCATCATGTTCATCATATCTACTATACGATTCATGCTTTACCTTTCGGTAATCCGTGTTCCGAGACCATGTCTGTACATGCTAGGCTCGTCAAGATCAAACCTTAGTTTCTGCATGAGCAAATCTGGCTTGCTCACGTTGTATACACTTGCAGAATCTAGAACACCCGATCATCACGTGGTGCTTCGAAACAACAAGCTTTAGCGGTGCTAACTAAGGGTGAACACTTTATGATTTGAAATTGATGTGCATGAGGGATCATCTTATAATGCTACCGTGTCTACTAAGCAATACAAGATGCATAAAGGATTAACATCACATGCAATTCAATATATATGTGATATGATATGGCCTTTCTTCTTCGTGCCTCCGATCTCCATCTTCAAGCACGAACATGATCTCCATCATCACCGGCATTGCATCAAGGTCAATGACGCTTCTCCATGGTTGTCGCCCACGGCTTCAACTATTACAACTACTTTGAATAGACACGCAGGTCTTAACATAAATTAAAGACAACCATATGGCTCACGCGGTTGTCGACTTACAATAAGGAACATTGCATACATCGAATATAATCACAATCATGGCCATATCACATCATCTGCACCCCCGCAAAACAAAGTTAGACGCTTCTACTTTCTTTGCATATTTTACGTGGTTTGGGGCTTTCAATAAGTGTCGTCTAACTTACGAACAAGAACCACAACATTGATACTAGCATTGTTGATCACCCGTTGTAAATTGGATCTTAACTATGCTAGGAGAAACATGCACCATAAAGCCACTTATGCAATACAAGTTACATGTCAAGCGTGGAGCAAGTCTCATGAACGATGTCATGTAAGGTTAGCCCGGCGCTTCATCCCAACATACCGCAAGATGCAAAGTACACAAAAGTAATCTACAATAAAGCATCAACGCCCACAATGACCATTGTGTTCTACTCTGCAACAGATCTACATATAGACACGGCTCGATACCCTTTGTAGGGTTCGTAGCATGGAAAACAAAAATTTTCTATCGCATACAAACAAACAAGCCAAGATCTATCTACTAGATTGTAGCAACGAGTCGATGGAGGAACTCACCCTCGAAGATTCCAAAGTGGTTAACGAGGCGGATTCTCGTGGGTGATGTAGTACTCTTCCGATCTCAAGATCGTAGACGATCCTTCCAGCCACACGTTCGGCGCTTCCGATCGGTCACGTTCGGTACTCGACGAAGACCTTCCTCTCCCTTGTTCCAAAGGCAGCGGAGGTTGTAGCACTCTCCTCGCGATTCCCAAAGACAACTGGCGTGGTACCGGAAGTAGAGGGAGATCCATGAGCTTCGCCTTAAGCCGGTGCAGTATGGTGGAGCTTATGAGAGAGAGGATTAGTGGCCTAGTAATTAGACACACCAATTAGAGGCTCTAAACCAATTAGAAGGCTCTAAACTGTTGGCTAAAGCAATTAGAAGCTCTAAACCAAAACAGCTCTAAACCGGAGATCTAGAGTAGAAAGTAAAGCGTCTATGGAGGAGCCCTGCCCTCCTTTTATGGGAGGGAGGTCCTGGCCAGGAGGGAGGAGTCCCTCCCAAGTCGGCCTTGGGCTGGGCGCCTGCCCGAGGAGTCCTACTCCTCCTCCGGTTGGTTCCAACTCCTCTTGCTTGTTTCCACAGTTTCTTGTTTTGGCGGTTTGACTTTCAAACGGACATTTGACTTTTCTTTTAGGATTCAATTTAATCCTTTATTTGGGACAGCAATAACACTTAGTACATGATGCAATCATTCAATGATCAATGACACATTCATGTACCCTTCCCCGAGTCTTGGGACAATCGGAACCTTCTAGAACATTCCCGATGAAAACAGGAATCATTCCCGAACTCAAACGGGACTTTCCTTATATGAATCTTATTCTCCGGACCATTCCGGATCACCTCGTGATATCCCGGATCCCATCCGAGACTCGAACAACATTCGGTCTCTTTCTCATAATACCATAACTACTCAAACAACGTCAATCCTTAAGTGTGTCTCCCTACGGTTCGTGAATTATGCAGACATGATCGAGACACTTCTCGAACAATAACCAATAGAGGAATCTGAAATTCATATGGCTCCACATATTTCTACGATTACTTTGCGATCGAATGAACCACTTACATACGATACCAATTTCCCTTTGTCTCACGATATGTTACTTACCCAAGGTTATGATCGTGGTATCTCCGCATACCTAGTTCAACCTTGTTCTTGATAAGTACTCTTTTCTCGTTCCGTGATATGTGATCCCTTGTGACCAAGTCACATGCTTGCAAGCTAATTGGATGACATTCCACCGAGAGGGCCCAGAGTATATCTATCCGTCATGTGGATGGACAAATCCACTCTTGATCCATGTGTCTCAACCAATACTTTCCGAACACTCAATGCCACTTTTATAACCACCACATTACGGTGTGGTGTTTGATGTCATCAAAGCATCCATCCGGTAAAGGTGATATGCATGATCTCATGGTCGAAGGAATTAGGTTACTATGTATCAGAAAGCATATAGCAATTGAACTAATGAAATGACTTGATCTTTATGCTACGCTTATCTATAGGAGTATGTCCACCATATCATTCTCCTAACGATATGATCTTGTTGTTGATAACATCTCAATGTTCATGATAGGGAAACCACAATCATTAATCAACCAACAAGCTAGTGAAGTATAGAGGCTATACTAGGGACTTCAAATTAAGTTTACAAATCACACAAGTATCAATGTTTCCTTGTTAATACTATTATAGCATGAATGTAAACATTTATCATAAACACAAAGATATAATAATAACTATATTTATTATTGCCTCTAGGGCATATCTCCAACAGATTTATAAGTCTAAGAAATGAAAATTTCATTCCTTGTGTATCCTTTGAAACTTATTAATGGCATCCTACATGACACTAATACCTTTTATCATCTTTATGATAATTTCTTGTGCATGTCCAATGTTTTCACAGCAGAATGGGGTCTAGGTTCTAGATACCAGCATTGACTTTAGATAGGTCTCGAGGACTTTCTCATGGGCACTAAGTATTGGAACACATTCTGTGAGAAAATGTTTCTCAAAGCTTCAACATTTATACAACACATTGTAGTATTCATATACTATGTTATAAATGTTGATTTCAAATTCAAAATGCACCATGTTCCATTTCAAATATTAGCCTCCATGCTTCAACTATGCCTGAGGTAACCTTTAATGCATAGATTTCTGATCTTCTTAAATTCAACATATAGCCTTTCCAGTATAACACTTTATACTTCAAGTATGTTGTCTTTATAGATCTGGAAACATTTCTACAGATCTCACTAGATACTGTGGAGAATCCCAACTCAATGTTTAATGATATAAACGTAATTATTTATGAACTTTTTCTTCTAACTAAGAACATGGATTAGATTATGTTAAGTATTTGCCATGATTTTAAATCAGAATCCTATGTCATAACATAGTGAATGTGTGAACATCCTATTCTTTTTTATTAAATCATAGACTTTCATACTTAATGTTTTTCCTAACCTTCTGAATTATTAGGACTCTTCCTGAATCAATTCATATTCTGAACTATGCAAAAAAAATTAGGAATTTATTCCAGCATGATTCTATAGGACATATCTCAATCTCCAAGATTTCAATGTTGTATACTCTTTCAACTATTTTCCCATAAATCAATATTTATCTATTTATTGGCGTTTGGTCCTTATTCATAATGTGTCACTCACACACACACGAATACTATCAAGCTCACACTCAAAATATGTCAACTACATATGTGAGTTCAAGCTTTACAATACTTTCACAAAACTATGTCATTCACATATCAATCCAGGAAGACTCCCTAGCTCCCACTCAACTTTATGCATTTCGCATATATTCTCGAGATTTTGAGCAATTTGAAATCTCTTGATCAATTATCAATTCGAGACTTTATTTTACAAGATTATAAGATCCACTAGACAATTAGCAAATTGAATCAAATTCATTTGAATTCGCTCAAGACCCTTCTTGACGAACTATGTTATGTCTTTTAAGACTCGCACTTATTTCTTATAACATTGCGGTCCTTTAGAAATATCTAGTAACTATTTTACTTGACGAGATTCAGTAACAATTTGACTTTATAATCTCAAGTGAAGTTTTAGTTTCAGGATTTTTTGTAACTTTTTGTTTACCATCAATTTCCTTGTAGTTCGTAGGCATGTCTTGTTCCAATAACGTGACAATCAATTCACATTTATCTCCACACCTTGTGTAGGACATATTTGTGAATCCTACTACTTTATGTAAAAGCATAACTGAAAAACTACAATGATCACAATCATTGATCTCTTTTCTTATAACATGAAGAGTCACATCCTGGAACATATTCCAATACATTTCTCAATCATCCCGGTGCATGGTCCAGACCTTTATCATTCTCTTACTTTACTTCATTAACATCATTGTCGAGAAACGCACTTTCTCGAGAATGCACCAAACTTTTAGCAATACCAGCTTTTCCCTTCTTTGGTTCTCGTCATGAAATCTGTCTTACAAGTTTCCAAGGACTTATTCATTAATACTTTTGGTTTTATCACATAAACCCAGAACTTTTCACGAATTCTAGATGGTTTACTTTATTCTAGGTGAGTGTTTGCCATTTCCATTCAATGGTAATTTTACTATTGCCACTATGTACTATTTGGTTTAATGCCAGATGTATTCCCACTTTATACCGTTCAGGCATTTTACAAATGTGCATGTATTATCAATTAGTCTCTTAATTCGAATAATTCAAACATAACCGAAAATAACATATGAACATAATATAAATCATTCATAAAAGTAGAACAACTGACTTGTTACAAACTCACATGAATAACCATCTCATAAGATGTAAGATACACTATAAAAAGTTCATATTCCACCGATTACAATAATTATTCAAAAATTATAAACTAAATGATAAATCTCAAGGGAGAGTGTTGTCGGCCATCATCATCATGCTTGCCATCAACACGCAACGTCACCTCCTCTCTCACAATCAACTCTCATGCAGAAGGACCTGTTTTCATAAAATAGAACAAGTATCAAATACTTCGACACTGCAACTAGTGTTTGCAAGATTATAACATTTATAAACTTTGCATATCATACATACCTTCACTGTCAATGACTTCTCCAGCAATTGGCTAAACCTTCACACTTCTCAAGCGTGATATGAAATCGTGGAAATTGAATGTTTCCACATCAACTCTCTTGATGCACCCCTTGGCATACTCCTGGTAGTTGGGGTTAGCAATTGTAGAAGTTCCCATTTTCAGAAGCATCATCCATCTAATGGTCCACAAAATAAACCATCCTCATATAAGCATCATGTATGCGTATCAAGTGGCTCCCCATGCAGATATTTCCCCTATCCATATGGCTAGGAAATCTCCAACCAACTCGTGCTTCCACATGCGTATTTGGTCTTTGAATTATGCGCTCGGCAGATCCACCATCTCATTTGGGTCAATATCACCCATGAGTGGCTTCAGCTCGTCAACCATTCCGCAGACCATAACTAAGTGAATGAACAATGACATGTCACGGTGAAAATAGTGGTCTATCCGCTGCTATCGGGTTTCCATACCATCCTTTGGTGGCTCCAAATCCATACCATAGCGTATACAGTCTACCACGTCATGCTTGGCAAGGATAGAGTTTAGGCGCACTAGCCAATCTAGGAAGTTGGATCCATCTAATTTGAGTTTCTCGGCAACTACCCACTCATCAACATCAAAATAGGCTTTGCAATCGGTCATGATCTACATTTAAAGTTTGCAAAGGCTTTAGAATAATTTAATGAAAGTATGAGTTCAAATAAATCCACTAGAAACATTATCCCTAACAAATGGCTTAGTGATTACACGATCCTCATTCACTACATCACTACCAATCGTCACGGACGACAATATAGTTGCAAAGGTGGACGCTTCACGTTGATTACATCATTCATGTGACTCGATCTTTCGATCATCCTGTGTTTCGAGGCCATGTCTGTACATGCTAGTCTCGCCAACTCTAACCTGTGTGTATTGTATTATAACATTGCTTACACCCACTATATGTGAATGTAGGTATGTCTGACACCCAATCGTCACGGCATGCCTCATACCGAAGAACTTTTTGGTGGTGCATATGCAAGGGGAACACTATCATTGGAATTAAGTTGTTTAGGGATCATATTATTATTGCTACCATCGAGTATCTAATACTAATCACACAATAAGATACACACAACAATCATACATCAAATATAAGTGCCATGTGATATGGTCTTTGCGCTATGATCTCTATCTTGGCACCTTAGATTTGACACCAGGGGAACGGCGCCCCGGGCTCGGTGCCAGGAAACCGGTACCTCCAGGTCATGTGCCATGGACCTAGTGCCTCCGGGTCCTATGCCATGGCCCTAGTGCCTCTGTCTTCTTAGTCCACCATCATCATGAGCGTTACTACGACTTTGACGAGGTTCGATCTCGTCAATGCCCATTGTTAGTTTTGGAGAAGATGGGGATGCTGGAAGTCACGGAACGGTTAACAGACAAGCAACACAGGGACACGAGATTTACCCAGGCTCAGTTCCCCGGAGGGAAAACCCTACTCATGCTTGTCTGCTCTTGATTACGGTGGAACCGAAGATTACAGGGGTGCGTAGATTCAATCTAGCGTGAGGTGTGTGTATGGGGTGGTGATTGTCCTTCTCGTCGTGACATCCTGGCCTTTATATAGATAGGCCAGGTCCCGGGGTAGGTCGAGTCGGTTACAGATTAGGGTTCATACCCTTTGAAATTCTATCTAATCTAGACTTGTCCTCCAAGGAGTCGAAACCGCCATGGGCTTGGGCCACCCGAAATCTTCATGGGTTGTGTGTCCTTACGTGGGCCTTCCTTGGGCTGGACCGGGTATACCAACGTTGTGTACCCGTAGGGTATATCCATGTCAGTATCCCCCGAGTGTTCAGTCAAATCGTATATTCAGCTAGAGACTCCACGATCTTTTGGGTACTTTCTAGTTGAACCTATTTTTCTGGAAAAACGTTTAGTTCATAGGGATTGTTGAGTGTGTGCCTGGCTCACCCGACGGGTCAGAGCCAGTTAACTGTCATAGGACAAAACAACACGATCTTCATCAGACTCGATTCCCCGGAATTGAATCCATAACTAATGCTGGTGTAATTCGACTCAGGCCATTGAGGTCTTATAGGAGTCAAATCCCAGTGTTTTTCAAATGGTGCACCCAACGCGTCCGTCGGGATTTTCATCGTGCCTGTTGACATGGAAACTTACTAACAGAGCGCAGTCGGGTGTGTTGCTAGGCCGTCAGATGGTATATGTAGGACTTATCTTTGTATCGTAGACACAACATCCGAAGTTTGATCACCACGGAGGTGTTTCGGGTGGCCAAGGAGACTGTTTCTCACTTAGCATTGGTTCGGGCAAGGTTGCCAAAAGATTTTTTGTCGTATTTGATTTGAAGGATCTCAGTCAAATAATTCATAGGGTCGTATTTGATCTGAAGGATCTCAGTCGAATAATTCATAGGGTGCGCGACCAGCGCTCCCTATGGGAGTATCCCCCGAGTGTTTATTCGAGTCGTAGACTCAAGCAGAGACTTTAGTTCAGTCATTTTCAGTATTAGTCTGAAGGACGTATTTTTTCGGATGCGTGACTAGCGCTCCCTATGGGAGTAGCCTCCGATTCCGTAGTGGAGTCGCAGACTCGACGTAGGACTCGAAGATATTTTCGAGCTGACGTTACCGTCGTAATTTCTCATATGCGCAGCCAACGCTCCTGGTAGGAGTAGCCCCCGAGTAGTTGGTTGAGTCATAGACTCGGGTAAGTACTTTGATGCTCAAGTCAAAATCTTCAAGCCGTTGCTGGCCTTGCTTTACTGGCGTCATTGTTGACGATCGGTGATCCCAACCGTCTACAATAGTAGAGACGATGCGACGAGACAATCGTGGGTCCCACTTCCTGACGTGAAGTTGACTAGTCACGCGTAAGCGTGGCAGAAGTTACACCGTCTCCTCTGTTTCCGCGCGTAGTGGATAGCGTTCTGGCGATGGTTCAGTTTGATGATGACACGTGTACGATGAGATCTGAGGTGCGCGCTAGGGCTTCGGAATCGATGGCTCCAGTGCGTTGTCTTCGTCCATTTATACCGCGGGGAAAACAGTGATTTTACCCTTCGCCATTTGCTCTTGCCTCATCTCCATTTCCACCATTTTCATGAGTTCCCTGCTTCTCGTCGTGCACTGGAAATTCTCCGTACTTTTCCTTCCTCTTTCCTCCACTCACGTCGCCGCACTCGCCGCGCCAGGATGGGCAAGCCAAAGAAGGCATCATCTGCTGCGACTGGGACCAGCGCTGCCGGTGCTGACAAGATGGTCGCCGCCCCCGCCCGTGTCACTAACGGCGGGTGGAAGCGCGCGGAGATGCGCGGGGCGAATTTTCACAAACTGCGCAACGTCGGGCTGATCTCCAAGGAGAAGGATGATGCCATCCTCCCCGATCAGGATCTAATTCCTCGCCCACCCGAAGAGTTTCAGGTGATGTTTTATGCCTTTGTGATTAGGGGTCTTTCTTTGCCCGCCCACGAATTCCTTCGTGGTCTTCTCTTTTTCTATGGGATGTAGCTCCATCATTTGTCTCCCAACTCTCTTCTTCATATCGCTTGTTTCATTACTCCGTGCGAGTGTTGGCTCGGTATCGAGCCGCACTTTGGCCTTTTCCGTAGAATCTACTCCGTGAAAAGGCAATCTGGCACTAGCGGTATTGATCCGCTCGGCGGCTGCATCATCTCTATCCGCTCCTCCGTCCAATTCATCTCTTTTTCCATTTGTGAGTCCGTCCAATACTGGCGCCGGAAGTGGTTCTACATCCGCAACGTCAAGCTAGACGGGCAGCATTTTGGTCTCCCCCCTTTCGATTCTACACAGAAGATCACCCGAAAGAGGTCGTCGAAGAACGACATCTTACAGGGTGAATCTGCGGAGGTGGAGAAGCTCTACAAGTGGGTGGAATCTCTCCAACTGGTGGTCGGAAAGGAGGTCAACGGTGTCGACATCATCTGGAGCTTCCTCAAGCGTCGGGTGCAGCTACTCCAAGCAAGGGCGCACCCGATGTTTCTATATGCTGGCTGCAGTGATCCGACAAGGGTCTCTCCTGAGAATTTGTCTTCGGGTGACCTTGACAGAACGCTTCGGCCTCTGCTGAAGTTCAAGGCTGATGAGGACCTTCCAGGGAAATCGTTGACCACCCCTTTCGACGCCAAGAAAGTAGTCTCCCGGGTGAAATTTGATGTGTGCGCATAGTTCTTTTCGAATGCTTTGTGCCTGCCAACTTGCTTATATTGTTTTCTTTTGTATTTTGCTTGCAGCGTCTCAAGGTAGCAGGGATGATGCCCCCTCTACATGAGAATTACTCGGATCTGCCAGAAAACAAAGAGGCAGAGTCCGATTCCGAGCTTCCCCCAGCACATTCTCCTTCCCGGGAAGCCCCCGAGCCGAGCGAAGGGCAGACCCGAAGCGGTCCCGAAGTGAAACTTCGGGTGGAGCGACGCCGCCAACTCCAAAGGGTTCGTCCTTCCTCGAGCAACACAGTGGGGATGAGGGTGAAATGTCTGCACCCTTTCCTGTCATGCCTATTTGGGCGGTGGCCCCGCAGCCGCCAGCCAAGAAGAAGAATAAGAAGAAGGAGAAGGAGAAGGAGCCTCCTGTCTTCGATTTGTTAGACATACCGTCATAATTTGTGATTGACCAAACATTTGTAGTTATGCTGGTTTGCTGAGTATTAGCTTGATGTTTATTTGGTTTCTTGCAAGTGCTAGCAGTAATAAGTCGGAGGAGTCCCCTGATGAGGGCACCGAAGAGATGATAGGGCAATGGAAGTCGGCATCTTTGTTTCCCAAGATGGTGGCCAACTCCGAGGACGAGGGTTCGATCTCCGCGAGGCGGGAGGATCGTGCACTCGTGACTCGTAAGACTATATCAAAACCTTCGGAGTCCATGCTAGATCACGTAAGTGTATTTCTTTTCTTTCATATAGGGGATCCCCGAGTCCTTTACTCATCAGACTTGCTGGCCTTTTTGCCACGTTTTGTCCGTGGTGCCAACCTTCTCATCCAACAGCATCTGACGCTAGAGGGCAAACTCAAGGAGCTCCAAGGTGCGTATGTTTCTTTTTGACTATTTTCCGGGTGCATCAAGTTTCTTATTGTGTTCATCCAATGCTTCTCCATTATGTAGATGAGAACAATGCTACTCTCCGTAGGCTGAACTCTCTCGAAAAGAGCCTCGGTCAGGCGGAGAAGAAGGCAGCGGATACTTCGGAGGCCCTTGAGCGCCAGCAGAAGCAGATCGAATATCGTGAGCAGCAGCTCGCGGCCACGGCAGCCACTCGGGAGAGTGCCATGGCTGACAAGCTCATGGCTGCTGTGAAGGCTATCTCTGGTACGCTGCCCTTGTCTCCTTTTTTGTCTTTCATATCTTAGGATGCCCTTTCTTGCTCCTCATTCGAATCTTTCCCTGCCTTTCTTTGCCAGATGCTTCTGGCATCGCGTTTGATCGCAACGCGTTGGAGCACGGGGACCTTCTGGCGGATGTCGTTGCGACGATCGAGGATCGCTGCACTTCTGCTATGGGATCTCTTGGCGAGGCCAAGAAGGTGCTGACCCGCTTTTATAAGGAGGTCAACCCCAAGGGCGTCGCCCTCGAGGATGTCGACTCGCTGGCGGATGCTCTATCAGGCGATGCTCTGGCGGAGTACAAGCGAAGCAGAAGGGGGTTGGTGCTGCCATGGGGTTGGCCATGGCCATGGCGTCCGGAGTGGAGCTGGATCTAACGCGGTTCATGTACCGGATGCCGACGGCGACGGATGGCTCTGAGTTAGCTTTTGCCACCTTTTCCTCCCGCTACAAGAATTTTAGGCCTAAGCTCATCGACCTCCTGGCCAATTATTCGGCAGAGCAGCAGCGAGCAGCCAAGAGTAGGCACTCTGGCTCCGAGGCTGCTCCGGGTGCCGGCGCTTAGGCCCTTTTGTCTTTTATGTAGTCTAGCATTGTTACTTTTGCTTGTAACAACTTTTGGATGAACATGTATCAATTTTCCATGAAATTGCCTATTTATGTGTATGTATGAACCTGTCTTTCAACTGTTGTCGAAAGTGTTTGTGATGTTTCATTTTTTGCCTTATTTTTTACCCTTAGGATCCTTCGGGTGAGGCGCCAGTGATCACGCCTTCTCCTGTGCCTAGCCCTCGCTCATCGTTGAGTGAGTCATCGCAATTGCCTTGCCTGCGTGACCGTGTTCGAAGTTTAGAGAAGGATATCCTCGGCATCCGAGGCCATGCGGATGTGTGGAAATCGAAGGCTGAGCAAGCCATTGCCAGAGAAGAGTTCTTGCTTGAAGAATTTTGGCAAATGGGTGAACAGATACAATGTGAGTCCTTACGATCTGCTGCTTCTTCAAGTGCACCTTATTTTTATGTTGTCTCACCCAATGCTTTGTGTAGTTGTAAATCTGCTTCTGAAGGAAGAGAAGGAGCGTATCACAATTCGGATGAATTGCCTAACACAGCAAGATTTGGAGGCCGACGGCTTCTTCTGGATGGACCGTGATTGGGCGATCGTCCTTGCGACGGTGCAAGATCACGTACATCAAGGTTTTCGGGTGCTGAAGCGGGCGAGGTCGTCCCTTGTAGCTATTTGGGCCACCATGTTTCCTTTGGATGCTGCACCTTCGAGCTAGGCTTGCTCAAAAAGTTTCGAGATGCAGGTCATGTGAAGGAGCTGATGCGCCATCAGCTGATTGCGGGCGTGAAGGCAGCCCTATCCCTTGTTTAGTCGCATCGTCGTGATGTTGATTTAGGAGATAGCGGCTTGGCCTCCTCCTCCCCAAGATGGCATGGCGTGGGATATGCGACCCCATTATGCGGTTGTGGTGCAGTACACCGAAGATATTGTAGATGTATTTGAGGAGCGGACGAACGTTATGCTGCAATGTGGTTAAGTCCTGTAAAGAAAAAACAATATAATGTAAAGTCTGTCTTTATTCGAGTGGGCTTTGTAATGCCCTTTGTAAAGTTTGTATGTGTTAGAATGTGGTGCGTTGTATGATTATGTAATGTGCATATCCTTTTCGTTAGCCTGACGTGGTCAGCTACTTAGGTTGTATGCGCTATTGTCAGTCGACGAAGTCATAGGGTGAGGCGCAGCCCCCAAGCATGTTTAGCAATAAATAATATAAGGATAAAAAGATATTTGGGCCAAGGAACTTAGCTTTTATTCATTTTAAATGAGGAGGTACATTGTTCGGCTGAGTAGCCTGGCTGGATAGCCTTATTGAAAGTAAAGGGGTAACTAGGGGTAGAAGCGTCGCAGTCGTGCGATGTTGCAAGGGTTGGAGTATTCGACTCCTGATGCGACGTCCATGAGGCGGTAGGCGCCACCTGGGATGACTTCGGTGACGATGGAGGGTCCTTCCCAGGGTGACTCGATCTTCTTGTGCCCTTCTTCCTTGAGTCGTAGTACGAGGTCTCCTTTGACGAAGGACCTTGGGCGCAACCGGCGGCTGTGGTAGTTGTGGAGGCTCTACTGGTAGACCGCTGAGCGAGCTGCGGCGATTTCATGTGCCTCGTCGAGTGTGTCGATGGCGTCTTCGAGTGCGGCCGATGATTTGGCCTCGCTGTAAGCGATGACCCGTGGGGCCTAGTGACGTACATTAGCAGGTAGTACGGCTTCGGCTCCGTGCACCATGAAGAAGGGCGTATAGACATTTGAGCTGTTTGGAGTTGTGCGAAGGATCTAGAGGAGCGAAGGTAGCTCGTCCACCCAGGCTCCCGGAAGCCTTTGGAGTGGCATAGTAGGCGCTTCTTGATGCCATTGCCTATGAGGCTGTTGGCCTTTTCGGCCTGCCCGTTGGTCTGCGGGTGCGCAACGGAGGCATATGATATGTTGGTTTCGAGGTTCCCGCAGAAGTCTCGGAATTCCTTCGAGATGAAGTTCGAGCCGTTGTCCGTTATGATTCTATGGGGCACGCCGAACCTGTAGACAATGGACTCGAAAAACTTGACGGCAGTTTTGCCGCTTTGGTTAGTGACGGGCATGGCCTCGATCCACTTGGAGAATTTGTCGACTACGACTAGGAGGAAGACGTGGCCTCCTAGCGATGACTTTGGCAATTTGCCGATCATGTCGAGGCCCCACTGAGCGAAGGGACAAGACACTGGTATAGGCCTCAGCTCGAATCCTGGCGCGTGTGGCTTGTCCGCGTACCTCTGACAGGTGTTGCACCTTTGGACTATGTCCTTGGCGTCGTTCATTGCGGTTGGCCAGTAGAAACCAGCTCGTAGAGCTTTGGCGATTAGGGCGTGGCTGCCTTCGTGATGGCCGCAGATACCCTCATGGATGTCTTGGAGGATGCTTTTGCCGTCACCGATGGTGACGCACCGTTGGAGCACACCCGAAATGTTGTTCTTGTACAGCTCACCATTGATGATGGTGAAGGCTTTTGACCATTGAGATATGCGGCGGGCATCTGTCGGGTCATCGGGCAGCTGATTGTTTATCAGGTACCGAAGGTACGGTTGCGTCCATGTTTCTTCAACCGCCATGAACTGCATCAGGCTGACCAAATCGGCCTCTATGTCGAGCTTTTCGGGTCCTTGTCCTTCGGGTAGCGCAGCCCCCGAGTGCTCTGCTTCTTCGACTGAGCCTTTTGGGAATTTTGTCTTGATGGAGGGTACACAGATTTGTTCGAGGAACAGTCCTGGTGGCACCCGTGCGCAGGTGGAGCCAATGTTGGCGAGCCTGTCGCCCTCTTCGTTACTATCCCTGCCGACGTGCCGAAGCTCGCAGCCGTTAAAGTCCCCTTCGAGTGAGTTGTAAAGCGCGCGGTACGCGATCATATTGGCGCTATGGGCGTCGCACTCGTTCATCGGCTGCTGTACGACGAGGTTCGAGTCGCTGTAGATGACAAGGCGTGTTGCGCCGCACACCTTGTCCATCCTCATGCTATGGATGAGGGATTCGTATTCGTCCTCGTTGTTGGAGGCGCGGAATTTCATCCGATGGACATACTTCATATTGTCGCCTTGAGGGGACAGCAGTATGACGCATGCCCCTGCTCCAGTCTCGCACTTGGAGCCGTCAAAGTGCATCGTCCAGGACTGCGACATGTCCGAAGTATCCGGCAGCTGGAGCTCCATCCAGTGGACGAGGATGTCAGGGAGGACCTGGGACTTGATGGCGGTGCGCTGCTCGTAGATTATGTCTCGAGGAGACAACTCGATGCCCCACACGGCTACGCGCCCCGTGGCTTCGGGGTTGTTCAGGATGTTCGACAGCGGGGCGTCGTTGACGACCACGATCTGGTGCTCCTGGAGGTAGTGGCTCAGTCGGCGCGTCGTCATGAATACATTGTAGGCAAGCTTCTGGTAATGAGGGTACCTCTGTTTTGTCGGGGTTAGTACCTCGCTTAGTTGGACCCCATGGGTCTTG
The DNA here is from genome assembly GCA_030063025.1 of Avena longiglumis. Lineage (NCBI taxonomy): Eukaryota > Viridiplantae > Streptophyta > Magnoliopsida > Poales > Poaceae > Avena > Avena longiglumis. Next base: position 436,762,442 of record CP125974.1, on the reverse strand, counting down.
CCATCTTTGGGTCGCTTGACCACGAGTGCGGTGCTGACCACCTTGTGTGTGCCTGCGATGTAGAGCAGTAAAGGCTCCCGCTCCTTCGGCATGACCAGGACAGGCGAGGTGGAGAGTAGCCGCTTGAGGTCCTCGAATGCATCGTCTGCTTCGGGTGTCCACTCGAATTTGTCCATCTTGCGTAGCAACTGATAAAAGGGGAGGGCCTTCTCGCCCATTCTGCTGATGAACCTGCTGAGAGACGCAATTCGTCCGGCTAGCTGCTGGACTCCCTTGACGTTCTTTGGCTTCTCCATGGCCATTATGGCCCTGATTTTCTTCAGGTTCGACTCGATGCCCCGTTGGGAGATGAAGTACCCGAGTAACTGGCCAGGCGGTACGCCGAAGGCGCACTTGTTCGGGTTCAGCTTGATCTTATAGTGATCAAGATTATCGAACGTCTCGCGGAGATCATCGATTAGCGTCCTGGCCTCCTTGATCTTGATCACTATGTCGTCGACATAGACCTAGATGTTGCGACCGATTTGGTTCTTTAGACATGCCCGCATGCACCTCTGGTAAGTGGCGCCTGCATTCTTCAGCCCGAAGGGCATGGTGTTGTAGCAGAACACCCCGAACGGCGTGATGAACATTTTTTTTCCTGATCTTCGACCTTCAGCCGAATTTGGTTGTAGCCTGAGTAGGCGTCAAGGAAGGAGAGTTTCTCGCATCCTGCAGAGGAGTCGATGATTTGATCGATCTGTGGCAGCGGGAAGTGGTCCTTGGGACAGTGCTTGTTGAATGATGTGAAGTCCACGCACATCCGCAGGATGTCCGTGTCCTTCTTGGGGACCAGCACGGTGTTGTCCAACCATTCGCTTTCTTTGATTTCCCTAATGAAGTTGGCATCAAGCAGTCTGTTGACTTCGATTCCAACGGCTTCGGCTCTTAGCTCGGATAGTCGACACATCGACTGCTTGACTGGCTTCGCATCTGTAAACACATTGAGTGTGTGCTCGGCGAATTCCCAGGGAACTCCTAGCATGTCCGTAGGACACAAGGCGAAAATTTCCCAAGGCTCACGGAGGAATTCGAGGAGCGCGCTTTCCTATGTGGGACTTAGGTCGTTGGCGATCAACGCCATCTTAGAGGCGTCCGTCGGGTGGACTTGCACCTTCTTTGTGTTGACTATGGATTCGAACGACATGTCAGGTGCGTTTTTCCTGGTGATTGGGGGTTGATGCGTGCAGCAGCACTTCGTTGGGAGACACCAAGAGGAAGGTATGATGCGGTATAGCAGCAAGTTTTCCCTCAGTAAGAAACCAAGGTTATCGGACCAGTAGGAGGAAGGAAACGTCCCAAAGGTGTTGCAAGCAAAGTGGAAACCTTCACAACACAAACTCAAGACTTTGCCCCAACTAACAGTGAGGTTGTCAATCTCACCGGTTGCTGTAACAAAGGATTAACTGTATGGTGTGGAAGGTGAAAGTGGTTTCTGACAAGTAGCGATATGATGGAAGATGTATCAATGGTAAAGATTGGACCGGGGTCCATAGTTCATTAGAGGTGTTATCCTTAGATAAACAAACATGGCATGCTAGTTAAACAAATTACAGCAGGCCAATTGACAGGACTGAGCAAGGAATAACAATGCAATACTATACATATGGATCCTATGAGATTCGATTGGGAAATACAACAATATACATAGACCGCCATCCAACTGCATCTATGACTAGAAGTCCACCTTCAGGTTATCATCCGAACCCCCTCCAGTATTAAGTTGCAAGCAACAGACAACTGCTTTAAGCAAAGTGTGTAAGGTAAAAAATCCACTTGTTCCATGAACAAGAGACCGTTGTTTTCTCCCTAGTGGAAACAACACATCTATAACCGTAGAGATTTCGGTCACTTCCCTTGATTAAGTAGAGGCATGAACCCACTATCGAGCATAAATACCCCCTCTTGGAGTCACTATCAATGACTTGGACAAGATAGCTACTAACAACGGAGAGCATGCAAGATTACAAACAACACATACATGATAGAATCAATAAGACAAAACCATTAATCAATCTGACATAGTAATCTCAATATCCATCGGATCCCTGCAAACACAACATGCATGATAACAAATAGATGAGATCTTGATCATGAACGGAGCTCACAAGATCTAGACATGAAAGCACAAGGAGGAGATACAACCATCTAGCTACTACATGGACCCGTAGTCCAAGGTGGAACTACTCACGCTTCATACCGGAGGCTGGCATGATGAAGAAGGCCTCGGGATGATCTCCCCTCGGTAGGGTCTTTGGGAAGAGCTTGATCCCCGATCTAGGGACGATGGTGGCGGCGCTCTGACGGTTTCGTGGAATATTGATCGGGTCCTTAGGGTTTAGGCATCGGGGGCTTCTTATAGGCAAAGGCGGCGGTGGGGCGCCCGAGGCCCACCCTGCCTGAACAGGCCCACCCTAGGCAGCGAGGGGGTGGCCACCCTATGGCACCCCTCCGTCTCTCCTCTGGACCCCGTGTTCCCCTCGGTGAAATATTGACTTTGGCTTTTGTCTCGTCCAATTCCGATAATATTTCCTTACTAGATTTTCTGGAACCAAAAACAGCAGAAAACAGGCAATTGGCACTATGGCAACTTGTTAATAGGTTAGTACCAGAAAACATATGAAAAGCACCTAAAAGTGTGGACAAATAAAAGTAGATACTAAACAAGCATGGAACATCAAAAATTATAGATACTTTTCCGATGTATCAATCACCTGCCACAGGTGATTGATATGTCGGAAACGTATCTATAATTTTTTATGTTCCATGCTTGTTTAGTATCTACTTTGCTTTGCTTTGTCTACACTTTGAGGTATTTTTATATGTTTTATAGGACTAACCTATTAATAAGATATACGATGCCTATTGCTGTTGTTTTTCAGTTCAGCCGAAAAATGAATATTCTCGGGTGGGCGGACAAAAGCCAAAGTCAATATTTTGAGCTGGGAACACGAGCCATAAGACGGAGAAAAAGCCTCGAGGGGCCAAACACCTAGGCATGCGGCCTGGCCAAGCACAGGGAGGTGAGGCCACCTCGGGCACCCCCTCGGCCTCCCTCTTCACCAATAAGAAGCCCTCGATACCTAAACCCTAAGTACTTAATCAATCTTCCACAAAACAGTCCATAGCTGCCGCCACCATCATCCCTAGATCGGGGGGTCTGAAGCTCTTCCGGGCACCCTGTCGAGGGAAGAGATCATCTTGGAGGCCTTCTTCATCACCATGCCAGCCTCCGGTATGATGCGTGAGTAGTTCCACCTTGGACTACGAGTCCATGTAGTAGCTAGATGGTTGTTTCTCTTATACACTCTTATTCATGGTTTATGCTTGCTTGTTCAAATTTAATATGGCTCGTTGTTGTAGATCGGTTGTTGATTAGAGAAGAAATTGATGATAGCGTGTGAATGATATTGTTGTATTATTTAAATCATCAACTTTGTCAGCGTATATATTGCATTGTCATCTTCATAATGTCAATCTCGCTTGTAGTGTTGTATTTTGTTGTTTGAGCTTGTAGATGTTGTGTTGTTTATCTTAATTGTAATGTGAGGAATTTGCCTGGCGTGTTCATTTTTTTCTTATATTGCATTCTTCCTCTCACCACGTTGTGCGCGCAAGCCACCATACCCAGTCACCAATTGCATGTCCAGTCTTTTTTCATTGATTTGTTTCCTCCAAACTATAGTGACCAGTTATGTTAAGTGATTGTTGTGTTAGAGGTTGTTGATTAGTTTTTTCTGCTAGCAACGCATTTCTTTTCCTCCTTTTGTCTGATAACTTTCGTTTCTAGTATATTTGCACCACCAACTTCTTCTGCTGTGTGATACGTCCATTTTGCACCACCATTCTATATCGTAATTTTCCTATATTCATTGATATATTTCATATTAAGAGGTGTTACTTATGTCTTTTCATCTGTTTTTGCATGTTGGATGATTATTGGAGGATGAACTGTCAGAGTCATTATTCTGATGGAAAGAGCGGTGTTTTGATGCAATTTTGCGAAGATCAGAAAATACCAGAAAAACTACAGAAAATTCTATTTTCCCAGAAGACAAAGGATGCCAAAAGGGGAGGCGGAGTTGGGCCATAGGGGCCCACACCCCCCAGGCGCGGGCCACCCTAGGCCGCGCCTATAGGGGGTGTGGCCACCCTGGCCCACCTATGGCTCTGCCCTCTCGCCTATATCTTCTCCTCAAAACCCTAAAGTTAGGAGAGCAACCACAAAAATATTCCGCCGCCTCTGCGGGGCAAAAAACACTGACATAGGAAGAGCTCTCCGGCAGACAGATTTCTGTCGGGCAAATTCCTTCCCGGAGAGGGGAGATCGTCGCCATCAACACCATCATCAAGCTAGACTTCATCGGGATCATCATCCACACCATCATCTCCACCAGCACCATCATCACTAAGCCATCCAGCTGCAACAATTGTGTTGAATCTTGCATAGTTCTTAGGGGAAAATTTCCTGGTGTTAATTACTATTGTAGTTGATGCTTGTGAGTGGAACCATTGAATTATTGTTTATGTTCAGATTGTTATCCATCACCATATCATCTCTAGTCTTGATCCATATGATGTCTCGTGATTAGTTCATTTAGTTCTTGAGGACATGGGAGAAGTCATGTTGTTAATAGTGGAATTGTGTTGAGGTATTATTCAATGGTTTAATATTTAAGTTGTGGTGCTATTATTCTAGTGGTGTCATGTGAATGTCGACTACATTATACTTCACCATTTATGGGCCTAGGGGAATGCATTGTGTATTTGGCTACCAATTGTGGGGTTGCCAGAGTGACAGAAACATGAACACCCGTTAGGAAACCATTGCACAAGGGAGTGTAGGATCTTAGAGTTTAAGGCTATGGTTAGGTTTATATCTTAATTGCTTTCTTGCAGTTGCGGATGCTTGCAAGGGTTTTAATCACAAGTATGTATTAGTCCAAGTAAGGTCGGTACATTAGCACATGTTCACCCACATAGCACTTATAAAACCAAAGAAGATTAATCAACTATATGAAACGAAAGCACTTGACAGTATTCCCATGTGTCCTCGAGAACGTTTGGTCCTCATTAGTATTTCCTCCGGCTTGTCCTTTGCTAAGAAAGGATTGGGACACTTACTAAAATTATTTGTTGTCTTTATTTACTTGCACTTTATTTCCTTGCTTTATCAGAAAACCCCTAAAAATCAGTTTGCTAAGTATTTACAGAGATTTCCTGCTCCATACCACTAGTCAACACCTTCTGCTCCTCATTGGGATCAACACTCCTATTTATCGGAAGTACTATGATACACCCCCTATACTTGTGGGTCATCACTGTGCTCATCATACCTTCCTCTTGGGGTTTCCCAACGAAGCTCTACAGTGATCTGAGCCACATCAAGCTATTTTCTGGCGCCGTTGCTGGAGAGGCTAAGGACGGCTTCACAAGGGGAGTCCTTCACCACCTTTCTCTTTACTTTGTTTTTGTTTTGCTTAGTTTCTTTGGACTTGTTTTTCTTGCTTCTTTTTATCAAAATCTCCAAAAAAATAGTTTCATTTGGTTTGCTTTCTCTTATCAAAAACACACAAAAAAATAGTTCCTACGCTAGTTTCTACCATGTCTGGTGTTGTTCCAATCACTGTGTCACCTATGCAAAGGATCTTTACTTTCAAACAAGGAAGTGAAGAGAGTTTCAAAGAAGCTTGGTCTAGAATTTCTGATTTACAAGGAAAAGTTGAGCCTAAAATGTGTTTAGGCCTAGTTATTAGTAGTTTCTACCATGGTATTGCTCTTTGTTATAGATATGCTTTGGATGTTGTAGCTAGGAAAGATATTTGTCAGTGTAATTAGAATGAACATTTGGATGCCATAAAGAAGTTGATTACAATTTATAATATGCCTAGCAAGTCTGATTCTTCCTTTTTAACATCTATGCTAGGTTTAACACTCTTGAGACCCGTACAGTTGATTTGAAAGATTGATATAACATGCTTAGAGAGCACCATGATTATGTTCCAATGAATTATGAGCCTTCAAAATGGTTTCCTATAATAAAAGTTGCTATAAATAGTGAAACTTTTGATGTTGTTGTGATATCATGTCCGAATTTTGTCTTATGCCTAAAGATATATATGAGTCTTTGAATCTTTGGGGATTTTCTGAAGGAGGAGAAGAAATATCTCTTACCAATAATGCAACTTTATCACCCATTGGAATAGCTCAAGGTGTGTTTACAAATATATCAGGTAAAGTGGTGTCTACTGATTATCTTGTTATTGAATGTGTAGGAAAATGACAGATTACACTTGGAAGATCCCTGCTGAAACACCTTGGAGCAATAATAGATGTGGAAAAAGGCATTATGCATTTTGCTTCTACAATAAGCAATCATACATTCCCTAAGGATAAGAAGAAAGGTAAGAAAGGTAGGAGCAAGAAAGTTGATGTTAATGCTTCTTCATTTGAAAATACTTGATTCTTTCTTCTTGTGCCTAACTTAAAGGCGTTAAAGAAAATTACTTGGGAGATAACCCAATAGTTTTCTTGAGTCTTGGAAGTTATTTTTTTGAAATTTTCTACTGCAGGGGAGTCCCCCATAGCCCTTTATTTATTATAGAATAGTCCAAAGTTTATTTACAAACATATGTACAGTAGAAGAAAAAACTAAGAACTATCAGAACTAGGACAGACTGTCAAGACATAATGATAGTAAATCCTTATGCCTATCCTTTAACCTATGAAGAAGCAAAGTAATATCATAAAAAAAACCAGCCTTCCATCCTTTGAAGGTCGGTTTTATATTTTGAAAACCCAATCATTCCTTTGCTTCTAGATATTCCAACATGCAATGATTGCAACCTCTAAGAAGCAGGGCCCCTGGAAAGATTTAAATGCTCGACAGAAACTTTCCCTCTGGGACGCATCTATCCATTATATCTGAATATAATTCCACACTCTAGTGCTAAAATTGCACTGAAATATTAGATGCTTCCAATCCTCAATGACTCCAGTAGGACATAGCACACAACCATGATTTTCAGTGACCTTCCAGTTCCTTCTAAGCAGCATATCCTTTGTATTCAATCTGTCATGAAACAATAGCCAGGCAAAGAACCTATGCTTGGACATGCATCTGCTCTCCCAGATACTTTTTGAAATTAAGTCAGTGGGCATCATTGAAAAATAGTGCTTATAGAAGAACTGAGACTTATATACCTCTTTACTTAAATTACAGATCCACTTGTCCTCCTCCTGAGACAAACTCACTGAGCCAATAATTTCTTGGAGTTTATTGTATTACTGAAATGCCTTAGTTGATAGAGGCAGATGAAAGGCATCATGTAGATTTCTCAATGTACCCACATGTCTGACAAAAGCCATCTTGTCTCTAGCAAAAGAGTATAACTGGGGATTTGTTGGCAAGTAATTCTGCATGCCAAAGATCATTCCAGAAAAGAATGCTAAATCCAGAACCCACAATGCACTTGGATATGGACCTCCATTATCCACTAGTTTTAAAATCCCTCTCCACCAGAAGGAGCCACAAACAGTAACAGCATGAGGGACAGATTCATGATAACACTAATCCCTAACTAATCTTACCCAAGGCAAGTCAGCATTATTATAAAATTTATCCAAATGCTTAATCAATAGGGCTTTATTCTGAATCTTTAGATCAATGACTCCAAGTCCTCCTTTGTCCTTAGGCTTACAGATCATGGGCCATGCAGTGTAACACCCTCAGAATCGGCCCTATGCAAGTTTTAGCGAAACCCGCCAAACCCGCATAGAAACGATTCAAAGGTGCCCACCAGGCACTTTCGTGCGGGTGGAAAACAAAGTAATAACATTACACAACAGTCCTCGATGGGACCCATGAGCAGATATATATATACAACACGACTCCATGAGTCAAGAATACGTATCTGAGAACAAAGATCCAAATCACCTTGAAAACGCAGAGGCGTCCAACTACGGACAAGATGCAAATGGGGCTAAGAGCCACGAAGAATAACCCATGGCGTCCATAACCCCCTGTGCCAAGCCGGAAGGGTAACCACGCTAACGCCGATCTCAAAACCTTAAACAAAAGGGTGCCGACAAAGGGCAAAGGAAAAGAGGAGCGTCGATCGAGGCCAAGCAGCGAGGCTAGAATTGGCGGTCCTCGCCTACACAGGTATGGTGGATCAGCGGCGCGGCATGCACTAAACAACCTATAGAGACTCGGAACAACTAGCGGCTATCAGAGAGGGGTAAGAAAGACCTATTCGGAACCAACCTGATTCTACCACCAAACATACCCATCCTGGTATTTCCCCCTCGAGACCAAACGAGGAAGTCAACCGAGAAACTCACACAGTTGGCAGTTTTAGTTATTCAGTTATCGTTGCAGCAATTACTAGTCAGGTATAGATAGTCATCCTGATATAATAAGCAGTGGGCAATTTTAGTTAACCATTCCGTTGTAGTTGCGACACTTACTAGTCAAATACAATTAGCATGAGATATCCCAAAACCCAGCAGTTGTTGGTACTTTTATTTAGCCATTCCGTTATAGTTGCAATACTTACTAGTCAGATACAATGGTAACAAGTGACAACCCAATCAAGCAATTGTTGGCAGTTTTATTTAGCCATTCCATTATAGTGAAGCTGATTACTAGTCATTATAAAGTCAAATTTATAGCACTACTTTAGTTATAGTTGTCTATGATCGAGATACTGTGCTCCAAGTCGTCCATAACCGCGGACACGGCTTTCAGAACGTTTTACCCTGCAGGGGTGCACAAATAGCAACACACACTCGATCAACCTCGGAAAAACCAAAACAAAACCCAACGAGGCCTTCACGACAAAGCAATCACAGGATTCAGAAATATTTCAGGGGGCCACCCCATTGAGTACACCCGCAACGAAGTTAGCCGACTCCGAGACGGACTCAAGGTTTGCGCCAGTGGCTGTAAATGACTGGGAACCCAAAAATGTGACTGGGCTTGTCGATACCGCGAAAACACTCCGCTTACCTAAATAGTACAGGTGCTCCTCGCACAATCGTAAATAAAGCAGTAAAGCATGGCATAAGTACAGGATAGTAAATAAAACCTCAAACTAGTTTGTGGCCCCAAGAAATAAGAATGAATCAAGCTCTGGCTCAGGGGGGGTCCCATAATCCTCCCGGATGTGGATAGCGCGAATATTCAAGGAACGGGTATCAAGTACTCGGGGTCCTACGGGACACAAGTGGACGGTTAACAGCCAAATAACATCTATTGCCCACCTGTGCCTCTGCATTTACCTACTTCAATTTTAGTTATTAAACAATAATTAAAGTCTTGATCAACTCCAACATTAAACATGCGGCAATACTCCAACAACTGTGGTACTGGACGACACGCAACAGCACTTGAGCAAGCGACTACGACGCGCAAGACCAACTATCTACCAAACAACAGGTAATAGGATGTGTCCAAGGCAATATAAGGCTGCAAGGGATATCACGGGTACGAAAACTAGAGCAACGCAACACAGATAGCAATAGATCAACATGAGGGAATAAATACTATAAAAGTAAGATAGGTAGAAAGGGGGAGGTGCTCGCCTGAAAAGCATTGCCAAAGGTTCAACCGAAGGTCGGGTCGACACTCGCATCAACTCAACGGCCTTATCCGCGAAGAACCAAAACACTAGAATAAACACCGGATGCAATATTTAATACAACGGCAGAAGATCGGGCATGATGCATGTATGATGTATGACATGGCAAAAGTGCGATGCAACTAGGCCATATTAAGCGGAACCAGGGTCCCGACAATTACTTATTAAGTTCATGTTGTTTAGATACCCCGCAATTTTAAATGTTGTCTTAACAAGGCAAATTATATCACCGGTTCAATGCACAAATTTAAATGGGGCCAATATACGACTAGATTCGCCCGCATATAGCCTCCATATTTAATTAGTAGGTGAACCCCCCAAACCACATAATATGCATGCGAGTATGACAATATAATATGCAACAAGTATATATTATTATAAAAATAGGGGCTCGGATAGGGGTCACACATTAGGGTTCGGCGATCTTAGGGTTCCGGGGTTCGGGGTTCGGTCTCAGGGTTCGACGAGAAGGCAGGGTTCGGTTCAAGATGGAGAACTTGTTTCCAAGCGGACGATCTTGCCGTCGCGAAGATCTTGTCGTGTCCGTGTATCGGGTCGGTCTTGGCGTTCGGGATGCAGAACTTGGCGTCCGCGAGGAGTACTTGGCGAATCCGTGTCGACGACCTTGGCGTCCGGGTTCTCGGGCATCAGATCCGGGAAGAAGTACTTGTCGCATCGGTGTCCTTCAGGTCGAAGAATTTTGCATGCCCAGGTTCTCGACGTCGGACACTCTCGCTTTAGTCGTTCTTGGCGACTCCTCACGGCCACAACACTAATACATGTTGGAGATATGCCCAAGAGGCAATAATAAAGTGGTTATTATCATATCTTCACACTTATGATAAATGTTTACATACCATGCTATAATTGTATTAACCGGAAACATTAATACTTGTGTGATTTGTAAACTAAAATAAGAGTCCCTAGTAAAGCCTCTTGTTAAACTAGCTTGTTGGTTAATATATGATCATGGTTTCCTGATCATGAACATAGAGATGTTATTAACAACAGGATCATATCATTAGGAGAATGATGTGATGGACATACTCCTATAGATAAGCGTAGCATAAAGATCAAGTCATTTCAATAGTTCAATTGCTATCTGCTTTCTGATACATAGTAACCTAATTCCTTCGACCATGAGATCATGCATATCACCTTTACCGGATGGATGCTTTGATGACATCAAACACCACACCGTAACTGGGTGGCTATAAAGGTGGCATTGAGTGTTCGGAAAGTATTGGTTGAAACACATGGATCAAGAGTGGGATTTGTCCATCCATATGACGGATAGATATACTCTGGGCCCTCTCGGTGGAATGTCATCCAATTAGCTTGCAAGCATGTGACTGGCTCACAAGGGATCACATATCACGGGAACGAGAAAATAGTACTTATCGGTAACGAGGTTGAACTAGGTATGCAGAGATACCGACGATCATAACCTCGGATAAGTAAACTATCGTGAGACAAAAGGAAATTGGTATCGTATGTATGTGGTTCATTTGATCGCAAAGTAATCGTAGAAATATGTGGGAGCCATATGAATTTACAGATTCCTCTATTGGTTATTGTTCGGAGAAGTGTCTCGATCATGTCCGCATAATTCACGAACCGTAGGGAGACACACTTAAGGATTCGACGTTGTTTGAGTAGTTATGGTATTATGAGAAAGAGACCGAATGTTGTTCGGAGTCTCGGATGGGATCCGGGATATCACGAGGTGATCCGGAATGGTCCGGAGAATAAGATTCATATAAGGAAAGTCCCGTTTCGGAGTTCGGGAATGATTCCGGTGTTTTCATCAGGAATGTTCTAGAAGGTTCCGGATTGTCCGGCACTCCGGGGGGGAGGTACATGAATGTGTCATTACATATTGAATGATTGCATCATGTACTAAAGTGTTCTTGCTGTTCCAAAACGGAAAAGTCAAACTGCTAGTTTGAAAGTCAAACGGCTAAAACAGGAAACTGTGGAAAACAGGAAACTGTGGGAAACAGGAAACTGTGGGAAATAAGCAAGAGGTGGTTGGAACCGACTTGGGGGAGGAGTCCCTCCAAGCCGGCGCGCCAACCAAGGCCGACTTGGGGAGGGACTCCCCTCCCCTTGGCCGCCCCTCCCACCTATAAAAGGAGGGGCAGGGCCTCCTCCTCTAGACACACAAGTTCCTATCCTCTAATCTCCGGTTTAGAGCCGTTTTGGTTTAGAGCTTCTAATTGCTCTAGCCTGCGGTTTAGAGCCTTCTAATTGGTGTGTCTAATCTCTAGACCACTAATAGCTCTCTCTCATACTCCACCATACTCGCTCCGGCTTAAGGCGAAGCCCTGCGGGATCTCCCCTCTACTTCCGGTACCACGCCGTTGTGCTGCCGGAATCGCGAGGAGAGTGCTACAACCTCCGCTGGAACAAGGGAGAGGAAGGTCTTCGTCGAGTACCGAACGTGTGACCGACTGCAGGAGCGCTGCCGGAACGCAGCGCCGGAAGGATCGTCTACGCGATCTTGAGATCGGAAAGAGTACGACTACATCACCCACGAGAATCTGCTCTCGTTAACCGCTTTGGAATCTTCGAGGGTAAGTTATTCCATCGACTCGTTGCTACAATCTAGTAGATAGATCTTGGCTTGTTTGTTTGTATGCGATAGAAAAATTTTGTTTTCCATGCTACGAACCCCTACAATACAGACGTACAGACACAATGAAGACACCTCTTCACGTCCACCAACATAGCACCACTCCAAGGAAGGCCGGCAACAGAGTCACAGAGCAGATGATGTGCCCGCGCGGCACACCAGGACGTAAACCACGAAGGCGTGGGCGGACGGCGGCGAGGGCACGAACAAGGCCACGTGGAGGAGCACCGTAGGCCGGCCTTCGCAGGCGATGGCGATGTGGTCTTTGGGGCGGGGTGGGTCGACGACGGGGCGTGCAAGAGGAGGAGCGACAGGCGCTGCGCGGCAACAGGGGAGCAAGGAAGGCGGCGGCAAGCAAGCTCGGCGGCGTGCTTGGGCCAACGGAGGCGGCCCATGAGGAGGTCGTCGCAGGCGGACCACGCGGGCCAGGAGGAGGAGGCACCAGGGAGGAGAGGTGGGTGAACTCGGGGCAGCGGTGGCGTACGGCGGGGCGAGCCCGAGCGGCGGGAGGAGGAGGCGAGGCGGGCCGGCGGCGCTCGGGCTGGCCGAGGAGGCGAGGAGGAGGCTGGTGGGGAGCCCAGCCTGGCCAGCAGAGAGGGAGACGGGAGAGCGGGGAGGGCAAGCTTGGGGCCGGGGCAGCGGACGGAGGTGAGGACGGGGTTGCGGGGTCGGGCTCTACCGGACCGGAGAGGAGGCGGAGAAGGGGGCGCCAGGAGGTCTGAGCGGAGGCGGTTGAGGGCGTCGGGGCAGACGCAGCAGGTAGGATCACCGGCGGCGGCTCCCTGATGCGTGGAGGGAGGAAGATGGGTCGGGGGGAAGAGCGGTAGAGTGGGGTCGAGCGACGGGGAGTGGGGTCGGGGTGGCGGTTGGTGGACGGGGAGGGAGTAGGGTCAGGCGCGGGAAGGAGGTGGGGTGCGGCAGGTGGTGTTGAGTGTGTGGGGTTGGGGTAGGGCCCAGGGAGAGAGGCAGGGCCGGCTGGAATTGGTGAGGTGGATGTGTGGAGTGATGAGGTGGAGGGAACGGTGAGGTGGCAAGTTGTGGTTGGTCGGGGTGAGGTGGAGGGGGCTGGGTAGACTAGGTTTAGGTAGAAAAGGGTTTAGGGTTTTCTTTAGATGGGCCGGGTGGTAGGTAGTCTGGTCAGGTTGGGCCTCTGGCCTGACTGATCGGACTGCCTCCCCGGACAAAACATTTGATTATTTATTTTATTTGTAAAACATTTTTGTAAATACTTTTTAGACAAATAAAAGATCAAAACAGACCGATGTTTTAATTTGAAATAAAGACGGGGGTTATTTAGAAAACAAAACTAGGCGTTTCGAAATAGTTTTAGACAAACAATGCATGATGATGACGATGCAATGCACAAAAACAACGCGATTTTCTAGTAGTGGTTTTAGCGGGATGCCACAATTCGACACCACTAACAATGGATCTCGCCCTCGAGATCCGCCTCATGGTACAGGGAAGAAGGTCGGTGATCTGCATCTTCTCGTTCCGTGTAGATCTTCACGACACCACTAACAAGAGGTCGTTGTCCGTGATCGTCGATAGAACACTCCGGGAAACAAAGGCGAAGGTAGAGGTATCAAACAATAAAGCCACCTCTAGCTTCCATGGACGGAGTAAAATTGCTGGATCCACTGATTCGATGTACAAGAGCGAATGATAAGAGTAGTCGGATGGTGATCAGTCCATCGCGCACCCAAACCATTACTCTGCACACGAATAGGCGAATTGTGCAACCAACTCTCGGAATTAGACTGAAGATCTCGACAATCGAGGTTCAGAAACAAAGGAGTGATGCAGACTATGCATCGGATCTGGCGTAGATGATGTCGTCGCGTCGGAAAACGCCGGAAGGCACGGGAAGGAACAAAGAGAAGGCCACCGGACGAAGGATTCCTCGGATAACATGAAGACCAGATGTAGCAACACCGTTACCAAAGGAGGAAGCGAAACCCTGAAGGTACGATGGAACCCAACCACGAGAAATCCTGGACTCGAAGAGAGAGAAGAGAGCGGATTCAAAACACGCAGAGGTGAGAGGAGAGCGGTAGAGGGGTAAGGAGTAAAATTAGACCTAATCAGAACTATCCAACCGATTTTGCAAAAATAGTTTTGACACTCTACTTCGGCCGTTAGCTAGGTTATCCTACAGGCTGGACTTGTGGGGTATCGCAACTTCTGAGCTCTGATACCACTCTGTAACACCCTCAGAATCGGCCCTATGCAAGTTTTAGCGAAACCTGCCAAACCCGCATAGAAACGATTCAAAGGTGCCCACCAGGCACTTTCGTGCGGGTGGAAAACGAAGTAATAACATTACACAACAGTCCTCGATGGGACCCACAGAACAGATATATATATACAACACGACTCCATGAGTCAAGAATACAGATATACAGAACAAAGATCCAAATCACCTTGAAAACGACAGAGCGTCCAACTACGGACAAGATGCAAATGGGGCTAAGAGCCCTGAAGAATAACCCATGGCGTCCATAACCCTGCCCAGGCCAAGCCGGAAGGGTAACCCTGCTAACGACGCCGATCTCAAAACCTGCTTAAACAAAAGGGGTGCCGACAAAAGGGCAAAGGAAAAAGAGGAGCGTCGATCGAGGCCAATGCACGGCGAGGCTAGAATTCGCGGTCCTCGCCTACAGGTATGGTGGATCAAGCGGCGGCAGCATGCACTAAACAACCTATAGAGACTCGAACAACTAGCGGCTATCGAGAGGGTAAGAAAGACCTATTCGGAACCAACCTGATTCTACCACCAAACATACCCATCCTGGTATTTCCCCCTCGAGACCAAACGAGGAAGTCAACCGAGGAACTCACACAGTTGGCAGTTTTAGTTATTCAGTTATCGTTGCAGCAATTACTAGTCAGGTATAGATAGTCATCCTGATATAATAAGCAGTGGGCAATTTTAGTTAACCATTCCGTTGTAGTTGCGACACTTACTAGTCAAATACAATTAGCATGAGATATCCCAAAACCCAGCAGTTGTTGGTACTTTTATTTAGCCATTCTGTTATAGTTGCAATACTTACTAGTCAGATACAATGGTAACAAGCGACAACCCAATCAAGCAATTGTTGGCAGTTTTATTTAGCCATTCCATTATAGTGAAGCTGATTACTAGTCATAATAAAGTCAAATTTATAGCACTACTTTAGTTATAGTTGTCTATGATCGAGATACTGTGATCCAAGTCGTCCATAACCGCGGACACGGCTTTCAGAAAGTTTTACCCTGCAGGGGTGCACAAATAGCAACACACACTCGATCAACCTCGGAAAAACCAAAACAAAACCCAACAAGGCCTTCACGACAAAGCAATCATAGGAATCGGAAATATTTCAGGGGGCCACCCCATTGAGTACACCCGCAACGAAGTTAGCCGACTCCGAGACGGACTCAAGGTTTGCGCCAGTGGCTGTAAACGACTGGGAACCCGAAAATGTGACTGGGCTTGTCAATACCGCAAAAACACTCCGCTTACCTAAACAGTACAGGTGCTCCTCGCACAATCGTAAATAAAGCAGTAAAGCATGGCATAAGTACAGGATAGTAAATAAAACCTCAAACTAGTTTGTGGCCCCAAGAAATAAGAATGAATCAAGCTCTGGCTCAGGGGGGTCCCATAATCCTCCCGGATGTGGATAGCGCGAATATTCAAGGAATAGGTATCAAGTACTCGGGGTCCTACGGGACACAAGTGGACGGTTAACAACCAAATAACATCTATTGCCCACCTGTGCCTCTGCATTTACCTACTTCAATTTTAGTTATTAAACAATAATTAAAGTCTTGATCAACTCCAACATTAAACATGCGGCAATACTCCAACAACTATGGTACTGGACGACACGCAACAGCACTTGAGCAAGCGACTACGACGCGCAAGACCAACTATCTACCAAACAACAGGTAATAGGATGTGTCCAAGGCAATATAAGGCTGCAAGGGATATCACGGGTACGAAAACTAGAGCAACGCAACACAGATAGCAATAGATCAACAGGAGGGAATAAATACTATAAAAGTAAGATAGGTAGAAAGGGGGAGGTGCTCGCCTGAAAATAATTGCCGAAGGTTCAACCGAAGGTCGGGTCGACACTCGCATCAACTCAACGGCCTTATTCGCGAAGAACCAAAACACTAGAATAAACACCGGATGCAATATTTAATACAATGGCAGAAGATCGGGCATGATGCATGTATGATGTATGACATGGCAAAAGTGCGATGCAACTAGGCCATATTAAGCGGAACCAGGGTCCCGACAATTACTTATTAAGTTCATGTTGTTTAGATACCCCGCAATTTTAAATGTTGTCTTAACAAGGCAAATTATATCACCGGTTCGATGCACAAATTTAAATGTGGCCAATATACGACTAGATTCGCCCGCATATAGCCTCCATATTTAATTAGTAGGTGAACCGGTATAATACCCCCAAACCACATAATATGCATGCGAGTATGACAATTTAATATGCAACAAGTATATATTATTATAAAAATAGGGGCTCGGATAGGGGTCAAACATTAGGGTTCGGCGATCTTGGGGTTCCGGGGTTCGGGGTTCGGGGTTCGGTCTCAGGGTTCGACAGGAAGGCAGGGTTCGGTTCAAGATGGAGAACTTGTTTCCAAGCGGACGATCTTGCCGTCGCGAAGATCTTGTCGTGTCCGTGTATCGGGTCGGTCTTGGCGTTCGGGATGCAGAACTTGGCATCCGCGAGGAGTACTTGGCGAATCCGTGTCGATGACCTTGGCGTCCGGGTTCTCGGGCATCAGATCCGGGAAGAAGTACTTGTCGCATCGGTGTCCTTCAGGTCGAAGAATTTGGCATGCCCGGGTTCTCGACATCGGACACTCTCGCTTTAGTCGTTCTTGGCGACTCCTCACGGCCACAGCACTAATACAGACGTACAGACACAATGAAGACACCTCTTCACGTCCACCAACATAGCACCACTCCAAGGAAGGCCGGCAACAGATTCACAGAGCAGATGATGTGCCCGCGTGGCACACCAGGACGTAAACCACGAAACCCGAGACGTGGACGGCCGGCAGCAGGGGCACGAACAAGGCCACGTGGAGGAGCACCGGTAGGCAGGGCCGATGCTCGCAGGGCAGTGGCGATGTGGTGCTGGGGTGGGGTGGGGTCGACGGCGGGGCGTGCAAGAGGAGGAGCGACAGGCGCTGCGCGGCAACAGGGGATCAAGGAAGGCGGCGGCAAGCAAGCTCGGCGGCGTGCTTGGGCCAAACGGAGGGCGGCCCGCGAGGAGGTCGTCGCAGGGGCGGACCCACGCGGGGCCAGGAGGAGGGAGGCACCAGGGGAGGAGAGGTGGGTGAACTCGAGGCAGCGGTGGCGTACGGAGGGGCGAGCCCGAGCGGCGGGAGGAGGAGGCGAGGCGGGCCGGCGGCGCTCGGGGTGGCCGAGGAGGAGGAGGAGGCAAGGTGGGCCGCTGGTGGGGAGCCCGCGGTCTGCCAAGCAGAGAGAGGGAGACGGCGAAAGGGAGGGCGAGCAGGTAGCCAGACGGAGGTGAGGACGGGGTTGCGGGGCCGGGCTCTACCGGACCGGAGAGAAGGCGGAGAAGGGGGCGCCAGGAGGTCTGAGGGGAGGCGGTTTAGGGCGTCGGGGCAGACGCAGCAGGTAGGATCGCCGGCGGCGGCTCCCTGATGCGTGGAGGGAGGAAGATGGGTCGGGGGGAAGAGCGGTAGAGTGGGGTCGAGCGACGGGGAGTGGGGTCGGGGTGGCGGTTGGTGGACGGGGAGGGAGTGGGGTCA
Organism: Avena longiglumis; assembly: GCA_030063025.1. Lineage (NCBI taxonomy): Eukaryota > Viridiplantae > Streptophyta > Magnoliopsida > Poales > Poaceae > Avena > Avena longiglumis. Next base: position 436,744,325 of record CP125974.1, on the reverse strand, counting down.
GGCGCGGGAAGGAGGTGGGGTGCGGCAGGTGGTGTTGAGTGTGTGGGGTTGGGGTGGGGCCCAGGGAGAGAGGCAGGGCCGGCTGGGATTGGTGAGGTGGATGTGTGGAGTGATGAGGTGGAGGGAACGGTGAGGTGGCAAGCTGTGGTTGGTCGGGGTGAGGTGGAGGGGGCTGGGTAGACTAGGTTTAGGTAGAAAAGGGTTTAGGGTTTTCTTTAGATGGGCCGGGTGGTAGGTAGTCTGGTCAGGTTGGGCCTCTGGCCTGACTGATCGGACTGCCTCCCCGGACAAAACATTTGATTATTTATTTTATTTGTAAAACATTTTTGTAAATACTTTTTAGACAAATAAAAGATCTGAACAGACCGATGTTTTAATTTGAAATAAAGACGGGGGTTATTTAGAAAACAAAACTAGGCGTTTCGAAATAGTTTCAGACAAACAATGCATGATGATGACGATGCAATGCACAAAAACAACGCGATTTTCTAGTAGTGGTTTTAGCGGGATGCCACATGCAGCCAGTGAGTTAACTTTCTCCTGGTTTTTAGTTTTCCTCCAAAGGCATATCCTTCTTGCCTTATCCATAATGTCAATAACCCCTTGAGGGATTTGCAATGAGCACATAATGTATGTGGGAAAGGAAGATAGAACAGAGTTTACCAGAATAAGACTGTCCCCATAAGAAAGAAATGAAACTTTTACATTTAACCTTCTCTCAACCCTATCAATTAAAGGTGAGAAATCCTTGATTGTGGGTTTAGTTGTGCCCATGGGTAATCCAAGGTAAGTGAAAGGCATAGCAGCAAGATGGCACTGAAAAACAGCAGCCAAATGTGTGGCTTCTCCATCAGATAGATTTATTGGGATCATTGAGGATTTGTGGAAATTGACCTTTAATCCAGTAAACACAGCATATTGTATCAACAAATCCTTGAAGACTATCAGTTGATTTTCTTCTGCAGGCAAAATGATCAGGGTATCATCTACATATTGAACAATTGGATAGTCCCCTTCCACTGGAATAGGCAGTTTCAGAGTTCCATCAATGAAAGCCTTATTTACCATGCTCTATAACAAATCACATCCCAAGACATAAAGGAGAGGTGAGAGAGGGTCTCCTTGCCTAACACCCCTTTTACAAGAAAAAATATGTCCTGGCACTCCATTTAAAAGTACAGAAATGTACCACTTTCAAGAATATTCTTGACTAAGGCAATGAACTTTTTGGGAAAACCTTTATAACTCAAGACTTGAGAATAGCATGATGCTCAATTGTGTCAAAGGCCTTTTCAAAACCAATCTTGAAAACTACAATTTTCCTTCTTGACTTCTGACATCGTAAGAGATATTCAAAAAACCATCCCAGACAATCTTGTATAGTTATGTCTTTAATGAAACCATACTGATTTTCATGTATACACCTTTTGATCTCATCTTGCAATCTATTTTCATAGATTTTAGTGATGAATTTTAAACAAGTATTGGTCAGAGATATAGGCCTGAAGTCATTGACAGACTGAGGAGCAAGTTTTTTTGGCACTAATGTAATATAAGAGCCATTTATACTTTCCAGGGAGATTCTCTCATCATGAAAGTCATTACACAACTGAATGAAATCCTCCTTGACAATGTGCCAACATTTCTCCACAAAGAAACCATTAAAGCCATCAGGTCCAGGAGCCTTATCAGACTTCAAAATTTTAACCACCCCCTCAATTTCCTCCAAAGTAATTTCCTCAGACAAACTGTTTAAATCCTGCACTTGACTGAGAATTAAGGATAAATTGATTTGATTTCTAGTTGGGCAAGAAATTCCCATCCTACTCTTATAACATCTCCAAAATGCACATGCTTTCTGAGAATGGTTAGTTAATTCATTGTCAGATTCATCCTCGATGCTTGTAATTACATTGTGCCTATACCTCTCAGTTGCTTTGGCATGGAAGTATTTTTTGTTCTCACCATTTAATTTTACCCATCTGACAGTACACCTTTTCTTCCAATAATCAGATTGTAATTTCAACAACTTTTCTAGATGACACTTTACAATATTTCTGAAGTTAAATTCAGGTATGAACAAAGGTCGTGCATCCTCCAACTGATCCAGCATAAGAATAACATAATTGCACTTTGCAATCAGTATTTTTAGATGGGACATATTTTTTTCCCCACTTCTTAAGTTCATAATGAAGCATTTTGAATTTTGCAACAAAAGAACAATCACAAGAAGTCCTAATCACAGGTTGTTTCCAAACTTTTTCAACCAACTCCATAAATCCTGGTTGCTCAACCCGGAAATTTTCAAAACAAAAAAATCCTTGATTTAGGGATTTTGGTAGCTACTTGAACAACACATGTGACATGATCAGAATTAGATTTTGCCAATGGAAATACCAGTGTGTTTGGAAAATCAACGGTCCATTGACAGGAAGTAAAAACCAATCAAGTTGTTCCAGAAGAGGTTGTGCTTGCATATTTGACCAAGTGAAGGATCTACCTTTTAAAGGTAATTCCATTAAACCCAAATGACTAATTATGTCATTAAATAGGAAAATATCATTCATATCAGCACCTGGCTTGTTTCTATTTTCCACTGATCTTATAAAATTAAAGTCTCCCATAAGTAACCAGTGATCATGCATGGGTATGCTTAAATTATATAGCCAAGTAACAAAGTTGTCCCTTTCAATTCCTTTACAAGGCCCATATACAGTTACTAAGTCCCACTTTTGCCCATTATGAATAGATGAGAAAGCCATATGAATAGAAGATCTGTGTATTTCAATTACTTGGCCATCAAACACAACACTATTACAAATCACAATAATTCCACCAGAGGCCCCAATTGCAGGTGAAAAAGCAAATCTATCAAACCTTTTGGGACAAAATATCCTAATAAAGGAGTGATCGAAAGATTCACATTTAGTTTCCTGGAGACAAACTACAGAGGCCCTGCTCTCCTCAATTTTATTATAAACTGATGTCCTTTTGTCTTTATCATTAAGCCCTCTTATATTCCAATCCAAAACCAACCAATCCATATTTCCCAATGAATTACTCATTTAAAGAAACACATAGCAACAATAAAGACCATCCCCATAAGGCCCATAAAGGAGTAAGAGGCATAACATGGATTATAGTAAAGTTTCCAAAAGTATCCCAATACCAAACTGCCAACAGGTTACTTCTAAAAAAACCTAGCCTTATCATTTTTATTTGATTTGTGTGACAATAATAACCTCTAATGAGAGGGAAGTAAGATTTGGGGAGTTGTTGTCCCAAAATAGATTTTTGTGCTCCACTGTAAACATTCGTGTAAAATATAAGTAAGTAGGATTGAGCTGTAATTTTCTGAATAAATCCCCCGGGTTTTTAGCTAACTTTAGTTAGTTCAACACTTTTTGATTTGAGCAACAGAAGGTCTTCGAAAAAATCGGTTTCTACCTGCTGGTCTGTTTTGACAAATTTCTGCCATTATTTGCATTTGCTTCTTATTGATTCCTTTTTGGGTTCTTTTTGAGAAATTGAGATTTTTTTAGGGAATTGCTATAGTATCTTGTGTATTTAGTGAATTTTTTTCTATTTTAAAACTAAACCCCAAAGGTCTATTATCTTTTGAATGCACTAATGTTGCTAATGAAGATTGTGTGAAGTTTTGTATGAAGGAAAATTTTCAGGTGTAAGGAAAGAATGATGTAATGAGATGAAGAATGGACAAAATATCAATCTTGGGGATGCCACCCCGTGTCACCCCAAGAAATATTCAAGAGGTACAAGCGTCAAAGCTTGGGGATGCCCAGGGCATTCCCTTCTTCATCAATAAAAATCTCAGATCTCTTTCTAGACACTTTGTTTTTATTGTTTCATGCATAGTTGTGTTGTTCTTGGAGCGTATTAGTTTTTGTTTTTGATTTTAGTTTTCTTAGTTTGCTTGAATAAATTAGTTTGACCCCCGCTTTCGCTGTGTTGTTTCAAATAAGTTGATTGGTGTTGGAAAAGAGTAGGAAGTTCTTGCTTTAGTAGTACAAGAGGAGTTTGCTTTGACTGTGACTTAGACTTTATCATGTCATGCTAGATGTTGTTTTAACCTTATGCTTAGTGATTATTGCTGTAGCATGACTTGTTCCAAACAAATAGGATTTCTTAATGTGCCTTGAAAGAATCATGCGTTGTTTTAGCATACAAAAGCATAGTATTGTGGTATTCTCCTTTGTTGCTTTGTTTGGGTTGACTTGGCACATGCTCCCATGTTATGACTATGAACAAGTCACCATATCACTGTGATCATTTAGTTCTTGACTTGTAGTACCACTTTATGATTTTATTGGTAAATGTTTTGTCACTCTGCATGATTATGGCAATTATTGCTCTCTTAGTTGGTTGCTCCCAGTCTTTTGCTAGCCTCCACTTGTATGAGTAAGCTCTACTCATGCATCCAACTCCCAAGAAACCAAGTTATTCCAAAGTGTCCACTATAAATTCCTATGCATGGTGTGTTACACCATTCTAAGTATATTCTTGTTTTATCTATCTTCCAAATTAAACTTGTTATGAGAAAGTTAGTGATTAAAGCTCTCACAAACTTGATGGCACACTTTATTTTTCTTGCCCCTAAATAAACTTGAACCATTGTGTCATGTATGTTGTATATGCTTGCACTTATACGTTGGAATTATCATAACCATGTTGTCATGGGGAACGCTTTCAACATTGCACCTGGTACATGTTATCGAGTTGATATCATGCTCTTTTGTTTGCGGATGTCGTAGGTGTGAAATAAAAGGGGAGCTTGTAAGTCCATTGAGTTATGTATGTGTGTTAGAGAAACGCCTGGGCCGCTAGCCTAAGCCATGCCTAATCATGGTGGAAACTTGCAGCATCACCATAGTGAGCAATCTATGAAGCTTTCTTCTTATAAAAAAAGAGAGACATATTGAAAAGAGGAAAGAGAGAAAAAATCACCATTTTCCCATGGTAAATAAGAAGATTGCTGACATGCTCATTGTCTGCTTGCCTTGTCATTTTGATATGGGATAGCTCCTGTGTCATGTGCAAGGGGTACCCCATTGGCAGTTCTCTATGATACACATCTACTTACTATGACAAGAACTTACATGTAACTAAAGTTGAGGAGCATGAGGAGCGGCCCTCGTACTCAATGGACATGAGATTGCCAACTTATACTTTGTCAAGAATATACTCCATAGTTTGTTCACTTTAACCTTAATCACTTCAAGATGCTTATGATAGGGGCAATGAGAGATGAAATCTATACAACACCATAATTTTTGGAAGCTCTTTATGAGACTTGAAATCCCTGCTTCCCTTTTATGAAGGGCCTTTCTTCCACTATTATATTGAGTCTCCACCTTCTATCCTTAGGCACCAATTAAGAGAGCATAGTTGCCATTCTTAGTTCTATGTGCATTGTCCCAAAACTTATTGATTGATTCATAATATTGATATTGCTTGCTCTTGAACTATTTGTATCTAGTCACTCTTATGAACTTTGAAGGTGCCCTATGCATTTATTGCTACTCTATGTGGGACAAGATGAATGCCACTATGTTATGTTTTCTATATGTGGAACAAACAAACGTCTTTCAATGAAGTGTTATTCATGATCTTTGTTTGTATTCCTTTCATGTTGCGTCATAGTTACTTTGTCTTACTATTAGAACTTCTTTTTCCATGCTCAAGTTTAGATTACTTTTGATCCCAGCTTTCAATGCTTTCAAATGGTTTGATCGTGATTTTGATGGTGCATGTCACCTCAAAAATATTATTTTTATCACTTACCTACTCGAGGATGAGCAGGAGTTAAGCTTGGGGATGCTTGATACGTCGTAAATGTATCTATAGTTTTTTATGTCCCATGCTTGTTTAGTATCTACTTTGCTTTGCTTTTTCTACACTTTGAGGTATTTTTATATGTTTTCTGGGACTAACCTATTAACAAGATGCCATAGTGCCAATTGCCTTTTTTGTTGTTTTTGGTAGCTATCTTGGCCAAGTAGATGCTAGTGACTCCAAGAGGGAGTATTTATGCTCGATAGTGGGTTCATGCCTCTATTGAATCTAGGGAAGTGATAGAAATCTCTAAGGTTGTAGATGTGTTGTTGCTACTAGGGATAAAACAACAATCTCTTGTTCATGGAACAATTGTATTGTTTACTTTTCACACTTTGCTTAAAGAAGTTACCCGTTGCTTGCAACTTAATACTGGAGGGGGTTCAGATGATAACCTGAAGGTGGATTACTAGTAATGGAGGCAGTTGGATGGCGGTCTATGTATATTGTTGTAATGCCCAATCAAATCTCATAGGATCATGAATGTATAGTTTGCATTGTTATGCCTTGCTCTGTCATGTCAATTGCCCCGCTGTAATTTGTTTGCCCAGCATGTTATGTTGTTTATCTTAAGGAGAACACCTCTAGTGAACTATGGACCCTAGTCCAATCTTTACCATTGATACATCTTCCACTGTTACTGTTTACTTTCTGCAAGCCACCATTACCTTCCACACCATACAGTTAATCCTTTGTTTTCAGCAAACTGATGAGATTAACAACCTCAATGTTCGTTGGGGCAAAGTCTTGAGTTTGTGTTGTTTAGGTTTCCAAGTTGCTAGCAACACCTTTGAGTCGTTTCCTTCCTCCTACTGGTTCGATAACCTTGGTTTCTTTTTGAGGGAAAACTTGCTGTTGTGCTCATCATACCTTCCTCTTGGGGTTTCCCAACGAAGATCTACAGTGATCTGAGCCACATCAAGCACCTGGGCGATGGCACGTGGAGCAGGTGTGAATCCAGTGTTCACGGTCTAGCGCCGCATTTGGGTGAGGCCCTCGCTGAGCTTTTGGAACTCTCGACAGTCCTTGAGCATGTGGCTGGCCTTCTTCTTACCATCGTGTTTGTCGATGTAGAAGTGGATGGTGCAGGGACCAGACAACTTGTCGTATGTAGAAGGCTCCTCGTAGCGGTTGCGACGTTGCCATGTTTGTGTGGGTCGTCTGCCGTCGCGATAGTTGCCGCTGCGGTATCCGCTGTTGCGATTGATGTCATTGCGTCGATCGGCATATCCAGCCGCGACCATGTCGACCCCATCAAGATTGTCGTAGACGCGTGATCTTCTCTTGCTGCGGCGTTCGCGCATGTGGTTGAGGTCTTCTTCGTCATCTGAATGCGTTCGGTTGATGGAATCCTCGTCGTCTGCCCAGCGGTTGGCGATGTCCATGAGGTGGTCAAGGGTTTTGATCTTGACGCGCCCGAGCTATTCCTTGAAATCTGGGCGCCTAGCACCGTCCTTGAAGGCTTCAATTGCTCTTTCTTCGGAGATGTGTGCGTCGGAGTTCTTGAAATGGGACCAGCGTAGTATGTACGAGCGGATGGACTCATTGGTCCGCTGGGTGCACGCTCGGAGCTCTTCGATTGAGGCTGGCCTCTTGCTTGTCCCCTTGAAGTTGCGGATGAAGTTGTACGCAAGCTCTTCCCAGCTTTGGATGGAGCTGGGGGATAGGCTGCTGAGCCAGACCCTGGCTGTGCCTGTCAGTTGCAGCTGAAGTGTCACATCCCAAGATTTTCCAAATCTTGTTATGTGAAAAATAAATGAATAAAATAAAACTTTGTTGATTTTCAGGGTGAGAAGAAACTTTTATTCCAATTGGAAATCTTCAAACCTATTTGATCAAACAAATCCTAAAGGGATTTAAAAAGATAAATAATCAATAAAGTTAAAAATATTTAGAAATACTATTTTTGGATCTTTTAATAAAAAGATTTGGCTTTCAAATAAAAAGGTAGAAATATAAATAAGGATTATTTTATAAAGCCAAACTAAAACTTGGCCAAGCCTTTGAAATATATTTCTATTTGATAAAAAATAGTAAGGGTTTATTTAAATAAAATAATGGGGATTTATTAATATCCAATTTTATTAAAGGAAGGGTTTTTCCCATTTTAAAATAAACACAAAAACTTGTTAAATTATTTTAAACAAGTTTTCCAAGTATTTTATATTTTCAAATAAAACCTATTGATTTGGTTTTGATAATATTTAGATTTCAAATGGAGATTTTGAATAAATCAAAACCCATTTGAATTAATAACTAAGGTCCATTTTATTTAATTATTAATGGGTCCTAAAAAGAATAAAATTATTTTATTTTGGGACTTGGAATTGTGTTGTTAAACAGAACCAAAACTCAATGCAATGTTTGGAGGAGTTTTGATTTGATTTGTTGATTGATTTGTTTGATTGAATTTCAAAACAGAAAATCGAAATAGAAAAAGATAAAGCAATCAGAAAGAAAAAAATAGAATCAGACAATCAACTGCTGGCCCAACGAGCTCAGTTAGCCCAGTCCCTCTCTCCCCGCAGAAAACGATTCACACCTACTTACTGACCCACAGAGACACCGACCGGTGGACCCAACTCCCCACTCCTCTCTCACCATGCCAAGCGGACCCCACTATCCACCTCAGCATCGTCTTCCCCCTGATCACGTCGCCCTGACCGTTGCCGCCATTACTCCGGCGATCAATTCGCGTTAACAGCGGCTGTTACTCCACCCCGCGACCACGCTGTCTTAAAGGCCTCCCTTCCCTCTCTGATTCCCCCCAGACCTTGCTTCCCCTCTTCCTCCAGGCTGCGACAATTTCGCCAGACGCCAATGCCTCCGTGAGTTCATGAACAATTCCGGCCCAAGACACCTCCCCTTTCCTCCTCAACCAAGATCACACACTCCCCAGCCTCTGGCGCTTCTCCCTGTGCCTTTTGTTCAACCGCGCTCACCCCAGAGCCTCGGCTTCGACAACATCCGAGCGCCACCACCGTTCACTGACACTCCGGCGAACTCCATAGGTAACCTCCGTTCGCCCCAGCACTCCTCGATGATGCTCCCATTTTCTCCAGAACAGCATGCTTCTAACCGTACCACCCGCTTGTCTTAGGGTGATCTGCAACGTCGTCCTCGACGACCTCCAGAACCGCCTGACGTCGTCATCGTCTCCGGCGAGCAATCCCCTCCACTTCAGTGCGCCCCTCGACGAACCGACCACGCCTTGAGCTTCACCGCAACCCTGCGAGCACGGTGAGACCCTCCTCTGTCTTCCTCGTTTCCTCTAGCACAATCTCCTCCGTAGCCAGACACGCCGCCGCCTGCCGCCACCAGCGCCGCCCGTCTATGGCTAGCGCGCTGTGCGTCGTGCGATTAAGATCCTGCGGCTGCGATTAGATCACTTAATGCTGAAGGGGTACACAACCAGTGCCGTGCGATTTAGCTTGATCCAACGCCTCATGTTGCTGATCCGCCCGAAGCGGTATCAACGAATAGGAAAGCGCCGCGTGGCCCAGCTTTTGATTTAAAACAGAATTAGAATCAGATTTGTTTGCAAATTTGAAAAATCCATAACTTTAGTTCTACACGTCCAAATTTTGCAAACTTTATATCAATGGAATCAGTGGAACAAGCCCTAGCCAACCATGCCATTTTTTTAGTAAAAAGCTTCTGTTAAATTGTTTGTTTTTGCAGAAACTTTTGTATGCTTGTTTAGGTTATAAAAATTATTATAAAATGATTTTGGGGATAAAATCTTTGGCAATTGGATTGTTTTGAACCTATTGACCATAGGAATCACTTTGTGGTTTCAAAAATGTATTTGGAGATGCAAAAGAATGAAACTTGGATTTAAAACCAATTCTAGTCAAATAAAAATATGATTTATTTATTAAAAATGGTTTTTGAAGAAAAACTTTGGGAAATGTTTTGTTTCAAACTCTCTGACCCCAAACACCAAGTTTTATGGTTTGAAAACATATTTTGTGAACCCTATAGATTAATGCCTTAGTAAAAACATTTCTACACCACATAAAATGATACCTTGTTTTAAAAATGGTTTATGAAGTGAAATCTTTTGCAAATGACTTTGCCACTTTATAAAATGACCATTAGGTGTTTTAAAATGTTTATGACCCATTAGGAACCACTTTTTCAAATAAACAAAGCTTGGCATGTTTGCATGCATTACTTTGACTTTATGATTTCATGTGATGAATTGCTTGAATGGTAGATTGAATTTGTGCCTTGCTTGATTGAATTGTAGTGACTTGAAGAGTGTGATTGTAGCAAGGACAAGGAGTGAACTTATACTCTACCAAAAAGGCAAGTGATGCTTCAAACTTTTGTCCCATTACTTTCACTATGCATTAGTGATTTTTCTAAGTAAAACTTACATGGAATTTTTGCTAAGTATAAACCATGCTATGAGAAAACCTAGTAGATGAAACCTTAGTAGAATTTCCTAAGTTAAGATTCCTACTACTATCATGCTTAGCTTAGCTAATAGAAAACAAGGGTGGAATATATACATTCATACTATGGAAAAATTTCTAAGTCTGAGGACTTGTGTTTTTGTTTAATAAAATAACTAAGATAATGAATCACCTGGGTGGAAAGGGACTTGCTTGGTGGTTTTTGGTTGAGTGGTTACACAAGGCCCATGGCTATGGTTTACCTTGTGTATCACACTTTTGGATTGCCACCCAGGAACAAAGAGATTTGAGATGTCAAATGTTGAGAAGCTTCAAGTGCAACCACTTGGCATTATGGGCTCTGCCTGGATTATATAGGTTGCTAGAACTTAGCCATTTGGACAATTGGTGGTAGTGGGATGATAGGTTGGAACGCGTCCACTTGGTCTAAGGAAAGGCTTCTGAAAGATCTTGTCTTGGTGAAACCAAGTCTTGTGGGGAAAGTGCACCACCTCTGCAGAGTGTAAAATCTAAGTACTTAGCCATGTCCCTGGTAAAGGACAATTTGAGCATCAAGACATGCAAGCTATCAAGAATCTCATCATCCAAATTTCTAAGTTAAAAACTTGTGGTTTAACAAGGGTTAAAGGATCTTCAATCTTTGATTGGTAGATGCCTTGGGTGTTTTTGTCAAGCAAAAACTTAGTGTTTTCAAATGATAAGGAAAAATATATTTTTGAGCAATGCAAGCCTGAACTCCACTTTGCCAAATGCATATAGATGATAGACTCCACTATACTACCATAGTATCACTTGCCAATACAATTCAAATGTATTGACCCTTGTGGCTGTAACTTGTTATGTTGCAGGTTTGATTGATTTAGTGAAGTGTGTTGATTAGGATTACAAAGTCTACAACCAACATGTTTGCCTGTGGCACTTTGAAGATGAAGGACCCCATGCTTATAGATATTCTGCTGCAATGTAATGTAATAGCCAAATGAGCTATGTAAGATGTAATAAAAATATGTTATTCCTGGTTATAAAGTTGTATTATGACCTTTGTTTCTTGATATTACATCTTAACTGTGGATGCAAGCTATTGATCCAGGGACTAGCATTGCAATCACAGGGATCCTTTTCCTTTACAAAGGAGGGATCTTACAGATGGTATCAGAGCATTATGTTGCCTGTAGGATTGTAAACCTATGATTGGACAAAACCCCTTAGAAAAAATAGGAGTTGTATTTGTTCCAAACTTATTTACAAACAATCTTGTAAACTCTTTCCTCAACCATTTTGATTTTGACTCTACATCTCTTCTATTTAAAACTTGATGGAAAAGCCTACCCATGGCCAAAGACTTCACCATGTGCAAAGGACTTCTTCAACTATAATGACTTCAACATCTTCAACTCTAATGACTTCAACATCTTCAACTCTAATGACTTCAACATTTTCACCAAGGACTTCAACCTTGGATATCACTAAGGACTACAAGTGAGACAAGAAATCTTGCTCAATATTTGGAAACTAAGGAAACACAACTTAGAAGGAGCCATCGACACCTTTGAAGTATTTGTGACCAAGAGTTTTCCCAAGGAAACCATGATCTCATGCAAGAAGAATCAACCAAGAAAGATGGAAAGATCTCAAGTGAACCATATAGATGGACCACCATATTTAGTTAAGTCAAACACACCAACTTATGTAGTGTAACAAAAATATTTTGTTGCCTAAAAATGTGCTTGAACTTTGTCGTTTGAGTGAAATGTTTGGCTTGTGTTTGCTTGCACATTGCTTGAGTGAATTGTGATGTGTGTGATTAGAATTATTTCCTTAGAAATATTTTTTCCTATTCTAATCCCAATCCAACCCACACAGATGACTTCTCCAAGAAACTCCAACATCAAGGATGGTGACAAAAACAACAACCAAGAGGACAACATGAGAGAACTCATAGTAACCCAAACCCAGTTGAGCCAAGAGACAACTCAGCTTTTAACCAACAACAATGGACTAGACCCAGCCATACAAAGGATTTTGAAACTTCAATCCCAATTGTTGCAAGGATTGGTTACTCAAATGATCAACATGGGAGAAAACTTTCCCCAAAGAGCAAATGACAACAAGGATGACAAAGATCTTATTTTAGAAGGAACCAAAGCTTGCAATATTTGTGGAGACAAGGATCATATATGCAAGGAGCATGAAGATCAATGCCCTAATTGTGAAGAAGGTCATATCTCTAGTAACTGCCCCAAGAAGAGAGAAAGATTTCCCACCTTTGAGGTGAGGTATGAAGAGCATGAACTAGAAGAACTCCTAGCTTTGGAGAGACCCAAAAAGAAGAAGAAGGACAAAAGCCAGTTGCAATGTTACAATTGCAAAGAGATGGGACACTATGCCAGTGAATGCCCAGAAAAGAAGAAGAGCCAAGAAGACAAACAAAAGCTAGTGAAACCCAAGATGAGGAAGTATATTAGCCAAGTGATGTGCAACCACTGCAAAGAGTTAGGACATTATGCATCATATTGTCCAGAGAAGCCACCTCAAGACCTCAACCTTATCACATGTTTCAAATGCAAGGAACTAGGCCACTATGCAAACTTCTGTCCAGGAAAGTTACATCAAGATCCCAAGTAAGACAAGATGTAATCTAGTTGGAAATTTTAAGGGTGGTAGTACCCTAGTTGCTTTGAGCCAATTTGTAACCCTAGCCTCCCCAAATCTCGGGACGAGATTTATTTTAAGGGTGGTAGCCTGTCACATCCCAAGATTTTCCAAATCTTGTTATGTGAAAAATAAATGAATAAAATAAAACTTTATTGATTTTCAGGGTGAGAAGAAACTTTTATTCAAATTGGAAATCTTCAAACCTATTTGATCAAACAAATCCTAAAGGGATTTAAAAAGATAAATAATCAATAAAGTTAAAAATATTTGGAAATACTATTTTTGGATCTTTTAATAAAAAGATTTGGCTTTCAAATAAAAGGTAGAAATATAAATAAGGATTATTTTATAAATCCAAACTAAAACTTGGCCAAGCCTTTGAAATAAATTGTTTCTATTTGATAAAAAATAGTAAGGGTTTATTTAAATAAAATAATGGGGATTTATTAATATCCAATTTTATTAAAGGAAGGGTTTTTCCCATTTTAAAATAAACACAAAAACTTGTTAAATTATTTTAAACAAGTTTTCCAAGAATTTTATATTTTCAAATAAAACCTACTGATTTGGTTTTGATAATATTTAGATTTCAAATGGAGATTTTGAATAAATCAAAACCCATTTGATTTAATAACTAAGGTCCATTTTATTTAATTATTAATGGGTCCTAAAAAGAATAAAATTATTTTATTTTGGGACTTGGAATTGTGTTGTTAAACAGAACCAAAACTCAATGCAAAGTTTGGAGGAGTTTTGAATTGATTTGTTTGATTGAATTTGAAAACAGAAAATCGAAATAGAAAAAGATAAAGCAATCAGAAAGAAAAAAATAGAATCGTGAAATTTCAACTGCCAGCCCAACGAGCCCAGTTAGCCCAGTCCCTCTCTCCCCGCAGAAAACGATTCGCACCTACTTACTGACCCACAGAGACACCGACCGGTGGACCCAACTCCCCACTCCTCTCTCACGCTGCCAAGAGGACCCCACTAGCCACCTCAGCATCGTCTTCCCCCTGATCACGTCGCCCTGACCGTTGCCGCCATTACTCCGGCGATCAATTCGCGTTAACAGCGGCCGTTACTCCACCCCGCGACCACGCTGTCTTAAACGCCTCCCTCCCCTCTCTGATTCCCCTCAGACCTTGCTTCCCCTCTGCCTCTAGGGTGCGACAATTTCGCCTCGCATCGCCACTGCCTCCGGCGAGTTTCACGAACAATTTCGGCCAGTAGACATCTCCCCTTGCCTCCTCGATCAAGCTCACACACTCCCCAGCCTCTGGCGCTTCTCCATGTGCCTTTTGTTCAACCGCGCTCACCACAGAGCCTCGGCTTCGACAACATCTGAGCGCCACCACCGTTCACTGACACTCCGGCGAACTCCACAGGTAACCTCCGTTCGCCCCAGCACTCCTCGATGATGCTCCCATTTTCTCCAGAACTACACGCTTCTAACCGTACCACCCGCTTGTCTTAGGGTGATCTGCAACGTCGTCCTCGACGACCTCCAGAACCGCCTGACGTCGTCATCGTCTCCGGCGAGCAATCCCCTCCACTTCAGTGCGCCCCTCGACGAACCGACCACGCCTTGAGCTTCACTGCAACCCTGCGAGCATGGTGAGACCCTCCTCTGTCTTCCTCGTTTCCTCTAGCACCAGCTCCGCCGTATCCAGACACGCCGCCGCCGCCTGCCTCCACCAGTGCCGCCCGTCTATGGCTAGCGCGATGTGAGTCGTGTGATTAAGATCCTGCGGCTGCGATTAGATCACTTAACGCTGAAGGGGTACGCAACCAGCGCTGTGCGATTTAGCTTGATCCAACGCCTCAGGTTGTTGATCCGCCCGAAGCAGTATCAACGAATAGGAAAGCGCCGCGTGGCCCAGCTTTTGATTTAAAACAGAATTAGAATCAGATTTGTTTGCAAATTTGAAAAATCCATAACTTTAGTTCTACACGTCCAAATTTTGCAAACTTTATATCAATGGAATCAGTTGAATAAGACCTAGCCAACCATGCCATTTGTTTAGTAAAAAGCTTTTGTTAAATTGTTTGTTTTTGCAGAAACTTGTGTATTCCTGTTTAGGTTATAAAAATTATTCTAAAATGATTTTGGGGATAAAATCTTTGGCAATTGGATTGTTTTGAACCTACTGACCATAGAAATCACTTTGTGGTTTCAAAAATGTATTTGGAGATGCAAAAGAATGAAACTTGGATTTAAAACCAATTCTAGTCAAATAAAAATATGGTTTATTTATTAAAAATGGTTTTTGAAGAAAACCTTTGGGAAATGTTTTGTTTCAAACTCTCTGACCCCAAACACCAAGTTTCATGGTTTGAAAACATATTTTGTGAACCCTATAGATTAATGCCTTAGTAAAAACATTTCTACACCACATAAAATGATACCTTGTTTTAAAAATGGTTTATGAAGTGAAATCTTTTGCAAATGACTTTGCCACTTTATAAAATGACCATTAGGTGTTTTCAAATGTTTATGACCCATTAGGAACCACTTTTTAAAATAAAACAAAGCTTGGCATGTTTGCATGCATTACTTTAACTTTATGATTTTATGTGATGAATTGCTTGAATGGTAGATTGAACTTGTGCCTTGCTTGATTGAATTGTAGTGACTTGAAGAGTGTGATTGTAGCAAGGACAAGGAGTGAACTTATACTCTACCAAAAAGGCAAGTGATGCTTCATACTTTTGTCCCATTACTTTCACTATGCATTAGTGATTTTTCTAAGTAAAACTTGCATGGAATTTTTTCTAAGTATAAACCATGCTATGGGAAAACCTAGTAGATGAAACCTTAGTAGAATTTCCTAAGTTAAGATTCCTACTACTATCATGCTTAGCTTAGCTAATAGAAAACAAGGGTGTAATATATACATTCATACTATGGAAAAATTTCTAAGTCTGAGGACTTGTGTTTTTGTTTAATAAAACAACTAAGATAATGAATCACCTGGGTGGAAAGGGACTTGCTTGGTGGTTTTAGGTTGAGTGGTTACACAAGGCCCATGGCTATGGTTTACCTTGTGTATCACACTTGTGGATTGCCACCCAGGAACAAAGAGATTTGAGATGTCAAATGTTGAGAAGCTTCAAGTGCAACCACTTGGCATTATGGGCTCTGCCTGGGTCATATAGGTTGCTAGAACTTAGCCATTTGGACAGTTGGTGGTAGTGGGATGATAGGTTGGAACGCGTCCACTTGGTCTAAGGAAAGGCTTCTGAAAGATCTTGTCTTGGTGAAACCAAGTCTTGTGGGGAAAGTGCACCACCTCTGCAGAGTGTAAAATCTAAGTACTTAGTCATGTCCCTGGTAAAGGACAATTTGAGCATCAAGACATGCAAGCTATCAAGAATCTCATCATACAAATTTCTAAGTTAAAAACTTGTGGTTGAACAAGGGTTAAAGGATCTTCAATCTTTGATTGGTAGATGCCTTGGGTGTTTTTGTCAAGCAAAAACTTAGTGTTTTCAAATGATAAGGAAAAATCTATTTTTGAGCAATGCAAGCCTCAACTCCACTTTGCCAAATGCATATAGATGATAGACTCCACTATACTACCATAGTATCACTTGCCAATACAATTCAAATGTATTGACCCTTGTGGCTGTAACTTGTTATGTTGCAGGTTTGATTGATTTAGTGAAGTGTGTTGATTAGGATTACAGAGTCTACAACCAACATGTTTGTCTGTGGCACTTTGAAGATGAAGGACCCCATGCTTATAGATATTCTGCTGCAATGTAATGTAATAGCCAAATGAGCTATGTAAGATGTAATAAAAATATGTTATTCCTGGTTATAAAGTTGTATTATGACCTTTGTTTCTGGATATTACATCTTAACTGTGGATGCAAGCTATTGATCCAGGGACTAGCATTCCAATCACAGGGATCCTTTTCCTTTACAAAGGAGGGATCTTACATGAAGGCACTGTAGGGTGGTGTTCTTGTTCATGACGTGGAGCTTGACGGACGACCGGTGATTGATACGTCGGAAACGTATCTAAAATTTTTGATGTTCCATGCTTGTTAGTATCTACTTTGCTTTGCTTTGTCTATACTTTGAGGTGTTTTACATGTTTTCTGGTACTAACCTATTAACAAGTTGCCACAGTGCCAGTTGCCTATTTTCTGTTGTTTTTGGTTTCAGAAAAGTTAGTAAAGAAATATTCTCGGAATTGGACGGGACAAACGTCAAAGTCAATAACTTTCCGTGGGGAACAAGAAGTCCAGACGGTAGACGGAGAAGCGGGCCAGGGCACCCAGACCCCCTAGGCACGGCCAGGGGTGGGCCCGCTCCTAGGCAGGGTGTGGGGCCCCTGGTCGCCTCCTCGGCCTCCCCCTTCGCCTATAAGAATCCCCCGATGCAGAAACCCTAAGCACCCGATCGAATCTCCACGAAACCGTCTGTAGCCGCCGCCGCCATCGTCCCTAGATCGGGGGTATCTGAAGTTCTTTCCGGCACCCTGCCGGAGGGGAGATCATCCCGGAGGCCTTCTCTCCGGTATGATGCGTGAGTAGTTCCACCTTGGACTATGGGTCCATGTAGTAGCTAGATGGTCGTATCTCCTCCTTTGTGCTTTCATGTATAGATCTTGTGAGCTTCGTTCATGATCAATATCTAATCTATTTGTAATCGTGCATGTTGTGTTTGCGGGGATCCGATGGATATTGAGATTATTATGTTGGTTTGATTAATGGTTTTTTCTTTATGATTCTATCATGTCTATGTTATTTGTGATCTTGCATGCTCTCCGTTGTTAGTATCTATCTTGGCCAAGTAGTTTCTAGTGACTCCAAGAGGGGGTATTTATGCTCGATAGTGGGTTCATGCCTCTAGTTTCCAAGGGAAGTGACAATAATATCTTCGGTTGTAGATGTGTTGTTGCTACTAGGGAGAAAACAATGGTATCTTGTTCATGGAACATGTGGACTGTTTACCTTACACACTTTGCTTAAAGCAGTTGTCTATTGCTTGCAACTTAATACTGGAGGGGTTTCGGATGATAACCTGAAGGTGGACTTCTAGTCATAGATATAGTTGGATGGCGGCCTATGTATCTTGTTGTATTGCCCAATCGAATCTCATAGGATCTTTCTGACTAGTAATTGCATTGGTATGCCTTGCTCAGTTCCTGTAAATTGCATTGCTGTAATTTGTTTACCCTTCATGCCATGTTGTTTATCTAAGGAGAGCACCTCTAGTGAACTATGGACCCCGGTACAATCTTTACCATTGATAATCTTCCACTGTTACTTGTTTACTTGCTGCAAACCATTATCTTCCACACCATACATTTAATCCTTTGTTATAGCAAACCGGTGAGCTTGACAACCTCATTGATTCGTTGGGACAAAGTCTTGAGTTTGTCTTGTGCAGGTTTCCACGTTGCTTGCAACACCTTTGAGACGTTTCCTTCCTCCTTCAGGTTCGATAACCTCGATCTCTACTGAGGGAAACTTGCTGATGTGCTCATCACACCTTGCTCTTGGGGTTCCAACAAAGTGTCCCACGTCAACACTGGGTGCACGCATCAAGATTTCTAGTGTCGTTGCCAGGGAGGCTAAGGACGTCTTCACAAGGGGAGTCCTCCACTTCCCTTCTCTTTACTTTGTTTTTAGTTTCCTTTGTTTCTTTTGCTTGGTTTTGTTTGCCTCTTTTCTAAAAAACCCCAAAAAATTAGTCTAGTTTGGTTTGCTTGCTTTATTCAAAAACACACAAAAATTAGTTCCTACTCTAGCTGTTGCTGCAATTTTTGGCTTGCCCACCTTTGCCAAAATGAACTCTGCTGAGAACACCAAGTTGTGTGACTTCACTAGCACCAACAACAATGATTTCCTAAGCACTTCTATTGCTCCACCTGCTCCTAATGATACCTTTTATGAAATTAAGCCTGCTTTGTTGAATCTTATGATGAGAGAGCAATTTTCTGGAGCAAGTTTTGATGATCTTGCTGCCCATCTCAATAGCTTTGTTGAACTTTGTGAGATGCAAAATTATAAGGATGTAGATGGAGACATTATTAAGCTCAAGATTTTTCCTTTCTCCTTGAGAGGAAAAGATAAAGAATGGTTGCTTTCTTTGCCTAAAAATAGTATTGATTCTTGGACTAAGTGCAAATATGCTTTTATTGGAAAATACTATCCTCGTGCTAAGATTATAGCTATGAGAAGTGACATTATGAAATTTACACAACTTGATAATGAACATGTTGCTCAAGCTTGGGAAAGAATGAAAACTTTGGTTAAGAATTGTCCCAATCATGGACTCACTGCTTGGATGATTATCCAGACTTTTTATGCAGGTTTAAACTACTCTTCAAGGAACCTGCTGGATTTAGCTGCTGGAGGCACCTTCATGGGCCTCACCTTGGGTGCTGCAACAAGGCTCCTTGATAATATGATGGTTAACTACTCTGAATGGCATGTTGAGAGGGCTCCACATGGTAAGAAGGTAAATTCTGTTGAGGAAACCTCTTCTTTGAGTGATAAGATTGATGTTATTATGGCTATGCTTGTTAATGGGAAAGCTCCTCTAGATCCTAATAGTGTTCCCTTAGCCTATTTGGTTGCTCAAGAAGAGCAAGTTGATGTGAACTTCATTAGAAACAACAATTTCAACAACAATGCCTATAGGAATAATTTTGGTAGCAACAACAATTATAGGACTTATCCTCCTAATAATGGCAATTCCTATGGAAGCTCTTACAATAATGCTAGAAGTTCCCCCTCTGAACTTGAAGTCATGCTCAAGGACTTTATTAGTAAACAAAACACTTTCAATAAGACTATAGAGGAAAAGCTTTTAACTGTTGAGAAACATATATCCTCTTTGTCTGAAGCTCAGTCTTGCTTGGTTAATAAAATGGATGCTAAACCTGGAACTATGGAAAATACCTTTGCTACTGCTCATGCCATACAAGTTACTGTTGATGAAAATGATAGGATGTTATCTCAGCTTCATGCTAAGTGGGAAAGGGAAGCTGAAATTTATAGAAACAATAGTGTGTACACCATCACCACTAAACCACAAGTAGTCCCTATTCCTCCTCCTACTATGCCTAAGCCTATTGAGCCTACTACTAGTGACGCTAAATTTGACCTTGATATTGATGGTTGCAATTCTGAAGTGATTATATTCTTGCAAAAGCTTGCTAGAAGTCCTGATGCTAGTGATATGCATGTTGCTTTCACCAAACACATTACAGATGCTCTTGTTAAGATTAAGGAAGAGAAGTTAAAATACAAATCTTCTATTCCTAGGAAAGTAGAAGATAGTTGGGAACCCATTATTAATATGCAAGTGAATGACTTTGATCTCAAAGCTTCATGTGATCTTGGTTCTAGTGTCTCTATTATGAGTAGGAAGATTTATGAAATGCTTGATTTGCCACCATTAGAAGATTGTTATTTGGATGTCCCACTCAATGATAATGCTAATAAGAAACTCACGGGGGGTATTAATGATGTTCTCATTATGGTTAACAATGCTTATGTACCTGTGGATTTCTATGTTTTGGATGTTGAATACAATGCTTCTTGTCCTATTACTTTGGGAAGACCTTTTCTTAGAACAGTTGGTGCCATCATTGATATGAAGGAAGGAACCATTAAATATCATTTTCCATTCAAGAAAGGTATTGAACACTTTCCTATGAGGAGAGAGAGGTTGCCTTTTGCTCCTCCTTTGAAAGCAAGGTTTGATGTTAATACTTATTCATTTGAAAATACTTGATTCTTCTTGCTTCTTGTGCCTAACTTAAAGGCGTTAAAGAAAAGTACTTGTTGGGAGATAACCCTAGAGTTTCCTTGAGTCTTGGAAGTTATTACTTCAGTAATGACCTCTCCTTATCCTTTTTGTTTGCTTTTTGTGCCAAGAATGACCTCTAATGAGAGGGAAGTAAGATTTGGGGAGTTGCTGTCCCGAAATAGATTCCTGTCCTCCACCAAAAAAATTCGCGAGCAGTCTCTGTAACTAGGATTGACCTCACAATTTACGAATAAATCCCCCAGTATGTTAGCTAACTTTCGTTAGTTCAACAATTGTTTATTTGAGCAACAGAAGATGTTCGAATAAATCAGTTTCTACCTTCTGATCTGTTTTGATAGATTTCTGCCATTATTTGCATTTGCTTCTTATTGATTCCTTTTTGAGTTCTCTTTTGGGGAATTGAGCTTTTTGAAGGATTTACTACAGTATATTGTGTTTTTTGTGAAAAGCTTTGTTGTTCCAAAGCTTTGCCAGAGGTCTAATATCTTTTGAATAAACTAATGTTGCTAATGAAGATTGTGTGAAGTTTTGTATGAAGGAAAAATTTCAGGTGTAGAGAGAGAATGATGCAATGAGATGAATAATAGACAAAAGATCAAGCTTGGGGATGCCACCATGGTTTCACCCCAAGAAATATACAAGAGGTACAAGCGTCAAAGCTTGGGGATGCCCAAGGCATCCCCTTCATCAATAAAAAGCTCTGGTCTGTCTAGACACTTCGTTTTTATTGTTTCATGCACAATTGTGTTATTCTTGGAGCGTCTTAGTTTTTATTTGCTTTTCTTAGGTTGTTTAGTTTGCTTTAATAAAGTAGTTTGTACCCCCGTTCTCATTGTGTTGTTTTGCAAATAAGTTGCTTGGTGTTGGAAAGGAGTAGTAAGTTCTTGCTTGAAGTGCATGAGGAGCTTGCATTGACTGTGACTTAGTCTTTAGAATGACATACTAGGTGTTGTTTTGACCTTATGCTTAGTGATTATTGTTGTAGCATGTATTGTTCCAAACAATTGGGATTGCTTAGTGTGCCTTGAAGAAATTATGCGTTGTTTTCGCATGCAAAAGCATAGTATTGTGGTATTCTCCTTTGATCCTTTGCTTGGGTTGACTTGGCACATGCTCACACCATGTTATGACTATGAAAAGTCACCATTAGCCTCTATGATCATTTAGTCCTTGACTTGTACTACCACTCTATGCTTTGATTAGTAATGATTTGTTGCTCTGCATGATTATGGCCATTATGCTCTCTTAGTTGGTTGCTCTCAGTCTTTTGCTAGCCTCCACTTGTATGAGTAAGCTCTACTCATGCTTCCAACTCCGAAGAAACCAAGTTATTCCAAAGTGTCCACTATAAACTCCTATGCATGGTGTGTTACACCATTCCAAGTATATTCTTGTTTTCAACTATCTTCCAATTAAAAACTATTTTGTTATGTGAAAACTTAGTGATTAAAGCCCTCACAAACTTGATGGCACACTTTATATTCTTTGCCCATAATAAACTTGAACAATTGTGGCGCTATGTTGTATATGCTTGCACTTATACGTTGGAATTAGCAGAACTGTGCTATCACGGGGAACGTTTTCAACATTGCACTTGTACTTTGTACTCAGTTGATATCATGCTCTTTTGTCCGTGGATGTCACCGGTGTGAAATAAAGAGGGAACTTGTAAGTCCATGGAGTTTGTATTCTATGTTAGAGAAACGCCTGGGCTGCTACCCTAAGCCATGCCTAATCATGATGGAAACTTGCAGCATCACCATAGTGAGCTATCTATGAAGCATCCTCAATAAAAAGCTATGCATATAGTAAATAAAAAGATCGTGAGATGCTCATTGTCTGCTTGCCTTGTCATTTTGGTTATGGGAAAGCTCTTGTACCATGTGCAAGGGGTACCCCGTTGGCGGTTCTCAATGATATGCAAATACTTACAATGACAAGAACTTACCTGTGCCTGAAGTTGAGTAGCATGAGGTGTGGCCCTCATATTCAAGGGACTTGAGATTGCTAGCATATACTTCGTCAAGCATATACTCCCTAGTTTATTCACTTTAACCTTAATCACTTCAAGATGCTTATGATAGGGGCAATGAGGGCTGAAAGCTAACAAGTACCATAATTTTTGGAAGCTCTTTTTGAAACTTGAAATCCTTGCTTCCTTTATAAAAAGGCCTTTCTTCCACCACTATTGAGTCTCCACCTTCTACCTTTAGTCACCATTAAGAGAGCATAGTTGTCATTCTGTGTGCAGTGTTCCAAAGCTTATTGATTGATGCATATTGTGATATTACTTGTTCTTGTGCTATTTGTTTCTAGCCACCCTTGTGAAGTTTGAAGGTGTCCTATGCATCTATATTGCTACTCTGTGAGGGACAAGCTGATTGCCACTATGCTATGTTTTCTGCATGTGAAACAAACAAACGTTTTTCATTGCATGTTATTCATGATATTTGTATGTAGCCTTTCATGTTGCATGCATAGTTACTATGTCCTATTGTTAGAACTCCATCTTTCATGCACAAGTTTAGAGTTCTTTGATCCCAGCTTTCAATGCTTGCAAATGGTTGGATCTTTATTGTGAGGGTGCATGTCACCTCAAAAATTATTCTTTTATCACTTACCTACTCGAGGACGAGCAGGAGTTAAGCTTGGGGATACTTGATACGTCAGAAACGTATCTATAATTTTTGATGTTCCATGTGTAGGGGTTCGTAGCATGGAAAACAAAAAAATTCTACCGCATGAACACACAATCAAGATCTAATCTATGATCAAGCCAAGATCTATCTACTAGATTGTAGCAACGAGTCGATAGAATACTAACCCTCGAAGATCCAAAGCGGTTAATGAGAGCGGATTCTTCTGGGTGATGTAGTCGTACTCTTTCCGATCTCAAGATCATGTAGACGATCCTTCCGACGCCACGTTCTGGCAGCGCTCCCGCAGTCGGTCACACGTTCAATACTCGATGAAGACCTTCCTCTCCCTTGTTCCAGCAGGCAGCGGAGGTTGTAGCACTCTCCTCGCGATTCCGGCAGCACGACGGCGTGGTACCGGAAGTAGAGGGGAGATCTCGCAGATGGCCGCCACGCCAAGCAGTATGTTGATTAGGTTTCCGGAAAACTAGGGTTTAGAGATCCGGGAGGAGCAGGAAGTGTCTGAGGCGGCTAAGGCGGCATGACGGACGGTGATGGCGCGGTGGGCTAGCGGCGGCAAGTGGCCAGCGGCGTGGCGACTCATGGAGAGGGCTTGAACTTGTGTTGTTTAGCAGCCTCCCCTCTATTTATGAGAGGGAGGGCAGCCTTGGGAGGTGGGTTTGAATCCAAACCCAAACCCAAGTTGGATTGAGAGAAGGACTTGTTTCTTCTCCCACTAGGAAACCATTGTTCCAGTTTGACTTTTCAAACTTCCCGTTTGACTTTCAATTTAGAGTTTTATTTCTCTCTTGAATATGCCAACACCAAGTGACCTTGGACATGATCCAATCATTCCACTTACCCATGACACATTCATGGACCATTCTCCTTTCGGACCGGTGAACCTTCTAGACCCTTCTAGAACCTCTCCGATGAAATCATCGGAAACTTTCCCGAACTCCGAAATAGGACTTTCCTTATATGAATCTTATTCTCCGGACCATTCCGGATCTCCTAGTGATATCCCGGATCCCATCCGAGACTCCGAACAACATTCGGTCTCTTACTAATCATTCCATAACTACTCAACAACATCGAATCCTTAAGTGTGTCTCCCTACGGTTCGTGAATTATGCGGACATGACCGAGACACTTCTCCAATCAATAACCAATAGAGGAATCTGGAAATTCATATGGCTCCCACATATTTCTACGATTACTTTGTGATCGAATGAACCACTTACACACGATACCAATTTCCCTTTGTCTCACGATAGTTTACTTATCCGAGGTTTTGATCGTCGGTATCTCTGCATACCTAGTTCAACCTCGTTACCGATAAGTACTCTTTTCTCGTTCACGTGGCATGTGATTCCTTGTGAGACAGTCACATGCTTGCAAGCT
This sequence comes from Avena longiglumis, assembly GCA_030063025.1. Taxonomy (NCBI): domain Eukaryota; kingdom Viridiplantae; phylum Streptophyta; class Magnoliopsida; order Poales; family Poaceae; genus Avena; species Avena longiglumis. The sequence continues at coordinate 436,719,564 of CP125974.1, read as the reverse complement.
AATTGGATGACATTCCACCGAGAGGGCCCAGAGTATATCTATCCGTCATATGGATGGACAAATCCCACTCTTGATCCATGTGCCTCAACCCATACTTTCCGAATACTCAATGCCACATTTATAGCCACCCTGTTACGGTGTGGTGTTTGATGTCATCAAAGCATCCTTCCGGTGATGGTTATTAACATGATCTCATGGTCAAAGGAATTAGGTTACTATGTATCAGAAAGCTTATAGCAAATGAACTATATTAAATGACTTGATCTTTATGCTACGCTTAACTATAGGAGTATGTCCATCACATCATTCTCTCAATGATATGACCCTGTTGTTAATAACATCTCTATGTTCATGATCAGCAAACCATGATCATATATTAACCAACAAGCTAGTTTAACAAGAGGCTTTACTAGGGACTCTTTTATGTTTACAAATCACACAAGTATTAATGTTTCCGGTTAATACAATTATAGCATCGTATGTAAACATTTATCATAAGTATGAAGATATGATAATAACCACTTTATTATTGCCTCTTGGGCATATCTCCAACAGTCTCCCACTTGCACTAGAGTCAATAATCTAGTTTCAAACCTTTGTGTATTCAACACCTATGGCTTTCTGGTGTTGTATGTACACGATTGCTAGTGGTCAACTGATCTCCGGATCTGACACTTCCAGGTCCGTGTGTAATTGCATGTCTTTGCGTCTCTACGCATCACTCATTTTCTAATGAGATGGCTTTGTACAAATTTTGTCCTTTGGTGTGACCTTTAGTTCTTTGGGGTTAAAAACATGTTGATAATATTGTCGTACAATATATCTTCATAGTATTATCCCGCTATGAACTACACCTAGTTTGATAACAAACTACTTGACACAAATGCCCTCTCTAGCTGCTATAATAGCAGTCATATACTCAGCCTTTTGTTGTAGTATCTGTCACAATGTCTTAACTTTGGAACTCATCCAAATCCATTATGGAACTTACTTTCCATCACATTGTGCCACCCTTAGTTTAGATTGAGATAAACTTAATTTGTATTTTGTGACAAAACTAGTATCAATGTAGTACTTTTACAATGAACTAACCATCTATTTGCCACTTCTACAAAATAATATACTCTTAGTTCTTCCAAAAGATCATAAGAATATCCTTACTATCGTCCAATGATCATCTTATGAATCATTCTGGTATATGCTCATAAAATTTAGAGCATAGGACATATCTGGATTTGTACATGTCACAGTATGATTGATATAAATACTCTTTGTGATTTCATACATCAAATATCAATCTATACTTGAATCTTTGTTTCACTTACCAAATGTCAATATACTTGAATATATCATCAATATTGAACTCATTCAATCCTTTCTGTGCGACAAGAATCTTTCTTGTAGTTTCTATATTGAACTCATTCAATACATCATCTATGCACTTTCGGCACAACCATATTAGCGTCTATTGATGCCAAATATTTGGGTTTTGCCTAAGTCTTTCATCGGGATGAAATTCTTAATATGTGTTAATAAAAGATACATCATTTCTAATCAACAATATGTCTTCCACATAATGTATTAGAAACATGTCTTAGTGCTCCCACTTAATTTCTTGCAAATCCAAGCATCTTCATTGTCTCCGATGAAATTAAACTCTTTTACAGTTTCATCATAGTGAAGATTCCAACTCCGCGATGCTCACTTCAACCATTGAAGTTTGCATACGCTTTTAGCATCCTTTGAAATAACCAAACCCTTTTGTTATGCACACGTCCTAGGTAAAAATTCTATTAGAAGAACTTGTTTCGCTTATTCAACTACCACATAGCAAAATTATATGTAGTGGTTGCTACATTAATCCGTCTAGACTAAATATCGCTATGAAAGATCAAATCTTGTCATAGTCAACCTTTGAACATTGTTGTGAATTCTTTCCCAACATGTTGACCATTTCATAGATGCGAAACATCCATGTCTATTTCTTTATAGATCCAAACACAAGTGTAAGGTATTTACACCTTTCTCGAGGGTCCTTCAAGTTCAAAACTTGATTTCTCGTGTATGGAACTATCACGGATTTTATGGCTTCAAGCCATTTCACGGAGTCAGGGCTCATCATCGCTTCTTTGCATGTAGTCGGATCATTATTGTCAAATAATGATTTAACTCTCAAATCTTGGTATTTGATTGTTTACTCGACCTACTTGGTTCAATAGAAACTTAGATCTCCGTGACCACAACCTTTGAGGCGCGTGAGCCATGAGCATTGTTGCTGCCTCCAGAACACTTTTCGGCGCTGCGCAACTTTGCACATATTGAAGGGTTTCGCGGCATAGTAAATCAAAATTTTCTACGGATGCGAACAGAGGGAAAGCCAAGATCTAATCTAGGAGATGCAATCAACGAGAGAGATTGGATTAGATCTTCATACCCTTGAAGATTCAAGACAATGAACGTTCGTTGGAACGTGGGTGATGTAGTCGTACTCGCTTCTCCTCCTCGCGATCCGATCCTATCTAGCACCACAAGTGGCGGTGCCTCCGTGAGATGCACACGTGCAGCACCTCGACGTCTCCTCCTTCCTCGGACCAGCAAGTATGGTGGAGAGATAGATTGGATCTACAACACGACGGCGTGGTGTATATGGTGGAGAGTTTCTGCAGCAGGGCTTCGCCTACAAACAGTCGGGAGGGAGAGAGGAGGGCAGCAGGGCAACTAGGGTTGGAGGCAAGGTGTAGGGGGGAGGGGGCGCACCAGCCCTCTATATATAGAGGGGGGCGGCCAGCCCTTGCCCCTCCTCCAAGCCTTGGGCCGGCGGCCAAGGGAGGGAGAAGTGGGGGGCAAGGACTCCCCCCCTTCTAGAAACCCTATCTCTAGTTTAAACGAGTTTAAACTCTCTAGGATCGGCTGGGCCCTATGGGGCCTTGTGCCCCTGGCCCAATGCAGCCAGGACACTCCCTCATAGGCCCATGCCCCCTCCCGGAAGGTGGGTCCACGTTGGTCCCCTTCCGGAAGGTTCTAGAAGCTTCCGGTACAATACCGATTAACCCGGAACAATTCCGAACTCCAAAAACTGCACTGCCTTATATGAATCTTATTCTCCGGACCACTCCGGAACCTCTCGTGATGTCCCGGATCCCATCCGAGACTCCGAACAAAAAATCATAAACCAATTATCCAATCTATCCTAGCGTCGAGACACGTTAAGTGTGTGACCCTGCGGGTTCGAGAATATGCAGACATGATCTTCTATCAATAATCAACAGCGGGGTATGGGCACCCATATTGACTCCCACACATTCATAGATGATCATATCGGATGAACCACGATGCCAGGATTCAATCAATCCCATATATATATTCCCTTTGTCTCGCGATATTTTACTTGCCCGAGATTTGATCGTGCAGTCATACCTAGTTCAATCTCGTTCATAGCAAGTACTTTACTCGTTCCGTAATCCGATATCACTTTGTGATTAACTCCTTAACCACATGCTTGCAAGCGGTGTTGATATCGATTAAAGTGGGCCCAAGTATATCTCTCCGACTTGGGAGGGACAAATCCCATCTCGATACATACCCAATGATACTTTCCGATCACCTGAGAGACACCTTTATGACCACCCTTTCATAGGATGACGTTTGATGACCTCAAAGCTTTCTTCCGATACCAGGGAGTTGTATTATCTCATGGTCTAAGGAATACAATATTTGACATAGGAAAAGCTTCGCAAAGATGAACACGATGATACGATCTAATTGCTTCGCTTAGTTTGGGTCTGTCCATCATATCATTCTCCAACGATATGATCTCATTATCAATTGACAACTCATGTCTATGGTTAGGAAACCTTAACCATCATTGATCAATGAGCTAGTCCATAGAGGCGTACTAGGGACACGGTGTTGTTCACAAACCACACAAGTATTAAAGTTTCCGCTTAATACAATTCTAGCATGGAATATAAACTTTATCATGAACAAGAATTATAATAATAACATCTTTATTATTGCCTCTAGGGCATAATTCCAACAGTCTCCCACTTGCACTAGAGTCAATAATCTAGTTTACATTTGGCAACAATCTCACACCCATGGCACTGAGGTGCTGATCATGTTTTGCACGTGGAAGAGGTTTAGTCAATGGATCTGCGACATTCAGATCTGTATGTACTTTGCTAATCTTCAGATCTCCATCTGCAATATAATCTCGGATTATATGAAACTTGCGGTTGATATGCTTGGTCTTTGGATGATATCTTGGTTCCTTAGCAAGTGCTATGGCGCCAGTGTTGTCACACAATATCAATAGTGGGTCCAATGCACTTGGAACCACGCCAAGCTCAGTGATGAAGTTTCTGATCCAAACTCCTTCACTTGACGCTTCTGCAGCAGCCATGTATTCCGCTTCCACTGTAGATCCCGCGATCACGCTTTGCTTGCGCTTCTCCACTCACCTCCTCCATTCAAAATATAAACGTATCCCGTCTTCGAGATTTGGAATCATCCTTGTCGGTTGTCAAAACTAGCGTCGACGTAACCTTTACGACAAGTTGTTCATCACCCCCATAGACTAAGAACATTTCTTTAGTCCTATTTAGGTACTTTAGGATGTTCTTCACGGTGTCGATGTTCCACTCTGGATCACTTTGATATCTGCCGTCAAACTAAGAGCATTGGACACATCGGTCTAGTACAAGATGGCATACATGATGGAACCTATGGCCGAGGCATAAGGCACTTTGCTCATAGCTTCCCTATCATTTACCGTAGCTGGACACTGAGCCTTGCTCAATATCTTACCTGACAACATAGGCACTAAACCTTTCTTTGCCTTATACATTCTGAACCTTTTCAGAACTTTGTCTAGGTATGTACTATGGTTTAAAGCTATCAGGCGTCTTTGTCTATCTCTATAGATCTTGATGTCCAATATATAAGCAGCTTCACCTAGGTCTTTCATTGAAAAACACTTGTTCAAATAACTCTTCACATCGTTAAGCATGTTGATGTCATTTCTAATAATCAATATGTCATCCACATATAGTACCAGAAACGTCACCGAGCTCCCACTCACTTTCTTGTAGATGCAAGCTTCGTAGCAATTTGGAACAAATCCAAAGCTCTTGATCACTTGATCAAAACGAAGGTTCCAACTCCGAGATGCTTGCTTCAGTCCATAAATGGAACGCTGAAGTTTGCATACTTTATCATCATCCTTAGGATCGATAAAACCTTCGGGTTGCATCATATACAACTCTTCATCAATGTTGCCATTGAGGAACGCAGTCTTGACATCCATCTGCCATATTTCATAATCATGAAATGCAGCAATTGCTAATAAAATCCGAATGGACTTAAACATCGCTACGGGAGAGAAAGTCTCATCGTAGTCAACACCTTGAACTTGTCGAAAACCTTTTGCGACAAGTCGTGCTTTATAGACGGTAACATTACTATCCGCGTCCGTTTTCTTCTTGAAGATCCACTTGCACTCAACGGCCTTTCGGTCGCTAGGAGGGTCCACCAAAGTTCATACTTGGATTTTGCTCATGGATCCTGGATTGATTTCATGGCTTCACCATTTCTCGAGTCCGGATCATTATCGCTTCCTCATAGTTCGTGAGGTTCACCGTCTTCTACTAGCAAGACGGTCAAGACAGGTTGCCGTACCACTCGGAGGGGCACGCGACCTTGTCGACCGCGACGCTCGATGCAAGACATCGTCCAAGCTTCATGATCCTTGTCATTAGCTTCCTCTATTGTTGGTGCAGTGCACTTGGAACAATTTCAGTGTGCGCTACTCTCCAATTCAAGAGAAGGTTCAATAACCTCAAGCTCTACTTTCCTCCCACTCACTTCTTTTCGAGAGAAACTCCTTCTCAAGAAAGGAACCATTCTTTGACAAACACTTTGCCTTCGGTTACGTGATAGAAGGTATACCCAATAGTTTCCTTAGGGTATCCTATGAAGACGCATTTCTCGCTTTGGGTTCGAGCTTGTCGGCATCAACTTCTTGACGTAAAGCATCCCCAAACTTTAAGAAACGACAACTTAGGTTTAGCACCAAACCACAGTTCATACGGTGTCGTCTCAACGGATTTAGATGGAGCCCTATTTAAAGTGAATGCAGCGGTTTCTAATGCATAACCCCAAAATGATAACGGCAAATCAGTAAGAGACATCATTGATCGGACCATATCTAATAGGGTTTGATTCCGGCGTTCAGACACACCATTGCGCTGTGGTGTTCCGGGTGGAGTGAGTTGTGAAATGATTCCACTTGCTTTAAGATGCGTGAGAAAATCATAACTCAAATATTCACCTCCACGATCGGATCGTAGAAACTTAATCTTTATGTTACGATGGTTCTCCACTTCATTCTGAAATTCCTTGAACTTTTCAAATGTTTCAGATTTATGTTTCATTAAATAGATATACCCATATCTACTTAAGTCATCGGTAAAAGTGAGGAAATAGTGATATCCACCGCGCGTCGAAACACTCATCGGTCCGCATACATAGGTATGTATGATTTCCAACAAGTCCGTTGCTCGCTCCATCATACCGGAGAACGGGGTTTTGATCATCTTGCCCATGAGGCATGGTTCGCATGTGTCAAATGATTCAAAATCAAGAGACTCCAAAAGTCCATCCGAATGGAGTTTCTTCATGCGCTTTACACCAATATGACCTAGACGACAGTGCCACAAATAAGTAGTATTATCACTATCTACTTTGCATCTCTTAGCCTCAATGTTATGGATGTGTGTTTCATCCCTTTCGAGATTTATAAGAAATAAACCATTCACAAGAGGTGCATGACCATAAAAGATGTTACTCATATAAATAGAACAACCATTATTCTCCGATTTAAATGAATAACCGTCTTGCAATAAACACGATCCAGAAATAATGTTCATGCTCAACGCAGGCACATAATAACATTTATTAAGGTTTAAAACTAATCCCGAAGGTAAAACTAAGGAGAGCGTGCCGACGGCCATCACATCAACTCTTGATCCGTTGCCAACGCGCATTGTCACCTCATCCCTCGCAAGCCGCCGTCTATTCCGTAGCTCCTGTTTCGAGTTACAAATATTAGCAACTGAACCGGTATCAAATACCCAGGCACTACAACGAGGGCTAGTAAGGAAAACATCAATAACATGTATATCAAATATACATTTGATGGTGTTAGCCTTCTTGTCCGCTAAGTACTTGTAGCATCCCAGTTGTCTAACACCTGTAATGCTACTTGTTCTAGTAATAAAAGGGCCACTTCCTACATATAATTGTTGCATCATCATCATATCATGCTCATGTCATCATGTCACCTTGCATTTGAGCACCATACAAAAACTCTTTTGTTTGGTTCTTATCTCATATGCATTAATATTTGTATTTGTCTCTTGATATTGTATTTGGTTCTTGATATATTGTTAAGTGCCCAAGTTGAGTTGGGGGCATATCTCTTATTGATTCCACCACCTTTTCTTCACCACCTTATAAATCCACCATCCAACTAATATGAGCTTGGCATTTTAATTGAGTTTACCTCTAGCTCATGTGGGTTGGGTGGATCTCTCTCCACTTCTTTTGCTTGCCCTTACTCCAACTTTGGGAGGATGCAAATAAACAAAAGCCATGGAAGTTATTCTGTTTTCACAAGAGTAAACAAGGCATTCAATATTTTGCATGGGCCATGCAACCATCACCCTTGTTTTTCTTTTCTTCCTTTTGCTTGTTCATGTGGACCTTGTTTTTGATCTTGCTTGGTATTGTTTAATGCATGTAAGCACCATGATCTCACCCCATCCACCCCCTCTCTCTAAACCCTCCTCTCAATCCAAAACCCTACCCTAATCACCACTCCATCCATGCATGCACATGTGATCATGTGGGTGTGCATAAGCCTAAACCCCCTACCCCTCTCTTTAACCTCCCACCTCACCTTGTGCTTGACCATGTGATGCCTTTGCCATGTGTTCAACATGGGTACCTCTCTTTCCCTCTCACCCCTCCTCTAATCCAACCCTAAACCTTCTCCCCCCTCCTTCTACCAACCCTACCCGAGCCTCACCTCTCCTCTCTCCCTAGCATGCATGCCCCACTTAGCCCCCTCTCTCTCTTGGCCGAGCTACCCATACCCAACCCTACCAAACCCTAAGACCAACCCTAAACCGAGCCATCCCTCTAACCTAGCTCCTAACCGAACCCACCCCCTCTCCTTTCTCTCTCTCTGCCTGGCCTGCCCCACCCCGAGCTCCCTCCTCCCTGGCCCTACACAGCCTATCCCCCAGCTCTTCCCACCTAGCTACCCCCTGCCCTGGCCGTTCACGTGAGGGAGGAGAAAAGGTGGCACCGAGGCCACCTTTTCCCATCTTCCCCTCCTCCACGCAACCTCACCTGCCCCTCTCGTTCTTATCCACCCCCTCGCCCCTCTAGCCTCCCCCAGATCCGCCCAGGGCGACGCCCTCGTCTCCCCTTCCTCTCCTCTCCTCTACCTAGCCTCGCCGGCCACCGTCGGTCTCCTTCTTCCCCCCCGTCGATCCAGGAGGCGCAGGCGGGAGAGAGCGTGTCGGCAAGGTCGCGGAGGACCTCTGCGTCGCCCCCGTACCCAGCAGCGAGGAGGAGAAGCCCCCAGTAACCATGCACGTCGATGACGCCGCGAAACCCTAGCACCGCCGCTGCGCCTGCGCCGATCAAGCGCCCTGCGAACCATCTGCACGGCACACTCGCGGTGGCGCCCTTCCCTAGACATCATCGCGATGCGTCGTGGGTTCCTGTAGCCGGACCAGGCGTCGAGCACCCTGTGCAATCGCCGTTTGCTAACACCGCAAGCTCCCGCGGCCACGAACCCTAGCTAAGCCGCCTCCTAGCATCTACCCAAGCCCGGTAGCGGCCTGCGCGCCATCCCGAGGCCCGCGTTCGACTCCCCGCCCCGCTCTGCACGCGCGCGTCGCATGCGTCATCATGCGGGCAGAGGAGGCTTCTGATCACGGGCGCACGTTTTGCAATAACCCCCCTGCTCTTTCTTTTCCTCCACCCGCGGTCCCTCGGAGCCCCACTGTCAGCGTCGGTGGACGTTTTCTAAAAAGGCTCCCGAGGTTCCTACGTCTCAACCCGCGGTCCCCCTCCTCGTCACGTGGCCAGCCCACTCCCTCTCGCTGTCGCGTGGGCCCGCGCGAGCACCGGGTCCACCGAGCAGAGGCTGCGGCTAGTTTCTGCTGCGGTGAGAAAAACCGCAGCTGTGCAACGTTTCAGCTGGGCCCAGTCAGCACCCTGGCCCACTTGGCAGCGACAGCGGCTAGCTCCCTCCGAGTATAAAGAGTATTTAATTTCTCTGTTGTCTGTGTTATTTCAAATCTTTGCAAATTTAATTCAAATTCAAAAATTCAAATTCTGTTTTGATATAACTTTTAAACTACAAACTCAAATAATACATATAATATATGTTTTTGAATCAGAAAAATGTGAGGATTTAAAATATGCTATTCAAATTACCTTTTGCACATTTAAAATTCCAAGTTGAGTTAAATTACAACAAATGCCACTGGAACTTAATAAATTAATAACTTTTGATTTACAACTCCGAATTTAGCAAATGATATGTCTAAAATGATCAGCTCGACGAGACCTTTCTGTTTATGCTATCCATGACTTAAATTGCAGCATGCATCATGTAAATATATAATATACAGCAACTATTATGACAATAAAATGGGACCAAAACCCCATAAAAATGTTATTTCTTGTGTTCTACACCTCACCCATGCCATGCTACTCTATTGCCATGCAACTTGTGCATCATTCATCATGGTATGATTGTTTGCTTGACATTTATTCCTATGCTTATGCACTTTATTTATGTTGGCCCTTGTTTGTTTGGTTCTTTTGGATAGACTACGGCGGGGTATATCAAGAGAACCGGGAGCACTACCAGATCCGTCTCTCGCTTCAAGAGTTGCCAGGCAAGCACTACCACATGCTTGCATACATACAGTACCTATTGCCTCTATCTTATTTCTTGCGTCATTGAGTCGCGATTGCATTAAATTGAATCCCAAGTATTGCATAGCCTTACTTTCAAACCCCACCAAGCTTGTTCCTCCATCCCATGAGCCATTACTACGGAGTTGTTTGAGCCATGCAGTCGAGAACAACATGTGTAGGGTATGTGAGAGTCGATGAATAACGAGGTACCTAAACAACTTAACTTTGAGTAGTAATGGGATAACTAATGAAAGTGGCACGGTGAGCAACATCTCGCTATTTGGTTTTCCTGCTCACTTGTGTCCCGTAAGACCCCGAGTACTTGATTCCTGTTCCAAGAATTATTCGCGCTATCCACACCGGAGGCTTATGGGACCCCCGAGGCGAGCTTGATTCCGTCTTATTTCTTGGGGCCACAAACTAGTTTGAGGTTTTATTTACTATCCTGCTTATGCCATGCTCTGTTTATTTACGATTGTGCGAGGAGCACACTGTCTTATTTAGGTAAGTGGAATGTTTTTGGTATCGACAAGCCCAGCCACACTTTGGGTTCCCGGTCGTTTCTGACCATTGTCGCAAACCTTGAGTCCGTCTCGAGTCACCGGCTTCGCTATGGTACTCAATGGGGTGGCCCCTAAAATATTTCTGAATCTGTGATTGCTTTGTCGTGAAGGCCTCGTTGGGTTTTGATTTGGTTTTCGAGGTTGATCGAGTGTGTGTTGCTATTTGTGCACCCTGCAGGTAAAACTTTCAAAGCCGTGTCCGCGGTTATGGGCGACTTGCACAGTTTCTCGACCATAGACAAGCATAACTAAAGTACCGCTTTAATCTGACTAAGTAAATGACTAGTAAATAGTGCAATACTCATGGAATGGTTAATAAAATTGCCAACGGATGGGGGGTTGTTCGTCCGCTTCCTCGTCGGTAAGCGAGGAGGAGGATGGATCTGATGAAATTACTATTATAACTGTTGTCATTAATTCACGGACATCCGTCTATCAATGGTTAGGCGGATGGTTAGCGAGTATCTATAGAACTGCTAGGGTTTATCTTTTGCTGCAATTGCGTCACCCCAGGTTGTGTCCCCTTTAGAGGCATTAAGACTTGCTGAGTACCCTTAGGGTCTCACACGATAAATTATTGGTTTAGATGAACAGGTACACTCGCAGGACGGATACTGGGTGGAAGAGGCTGATGATGTGGGCAACGATCGTTCGGTGTAGAGATTCCGGGAACGGGGATCCGCGAGATCTGTGGGCGGGATGTGCTTATTTCTATGGCATCTTATGCCGATTTGCTTCTTATCCGTACTCGGACTTTGTTTTGCCGCTTCCGCTTGATACTCTGATGTGTGATGTATGAGGAATTATCCTAAAATATTATATCTATCTAGGTCATTTGAATCTTGCCGTATGGCGTTGCTATATTTCCTTTCTTTCTAGATGGAATGGCTCTGATGTACTTTTGTATGGTGGCTTGCATACATACTCACTTGTGTATGTAGTTGATCCCTTCGCCTGCCGATTACGCCGCCCGTACAGGTCCCGTTGAGTTGGAGTGGTTGGGACGGCCGAAAGGTCTACCCGTGAGTGGCTTTTGGGGCCCCACCGTACTATTTCAACCACTACCGCTCATCCAGGCCTGTATCTAGGAGGGTAATTCACCGAGGTAGTTACAATTGGTATCAGAGCCATCCCGACCTTCAGGGTCTCAGCCAAACGGTCGTTGTCAGTCTAGCAAATATTTTGGTAGTTATGTATACTAGGGAAAAACAAAACGCGAGAGTAGGACTGCTTCCACTTTTCTTCTTACCCACCCACCCACCCTTTTCTGGTAAGGAAGTGCAACGTTTTCAATCCTCTTCTTAAAATTCAAACTAGGATTCACGTGTTCTGGGTTTCCGTAGTACCATAGGTTGTGTGTGTGTGTAATCCCTTGTCTATCTGTTGCATCCAAGTTGTTATCTAATCAGCCTTTGGTTATCAACTGTTGGTACATTCCATACCGACAGGCTTTTGCAAACCGACGCAATCTGTCTTACTCTTTGTATCCGACGTTATCTTGTTTGGGGTGTTCGTTCCGTAGTTACCAATCTTAGGTTCAACGTGAGAAGAAGGGGTTAGGATATGTGTTCCACTTGTTCATGTGCGGAGTAATGATTTGAGTGCGGGATGGAGTCGCGACCATACCACTACTTTTATCATTCGCTTTTGTATATTGAATCGGTAGAGTCACTAATCTTGATTCGTTAAGTAATTTTGCGCATCTATTGGTATTTTAATGCCGAAATTTGTGGAAAATTTTTCTTTGATATATTTGTGTACCACACTCCTTTTCAGTCGTGTGCGATATGCTTAATATCTTTTAGGTGCTTTGAACTTTGTTGATATTTTAATATCATCTCAGTAAATTGTATCCTTTAATCTTGGTTAATTCCATCTTGGTACTATTTTGGATTATTATCATTCTCCATTATAGTATTGACTTGAGTTTTATATCAATCACAGGATGGCTCCACCACGCCGTACTGATGAGGACATACCACCTGAACTAGGCTCCGCGCTGTCAAACATCGCTAATGCTTTGGCAGCAATGCAGCAGAACCAGCAGCGCTTTGAGGAGAGTGTCAGGAGGAACGAGTTTGCTCCACTACCTCCACCTCCCAAGCGAGGAGACATCAAAAGCTTCCTGAAATTCAACCCTCGTCAGTTTGATGTTTCTGATCGACCACTGGACGCAGATGATTGGTTGCGTGAAATGTCAAGGCTGCTCGAGACTGCTGATGTTCCTGAGCAGGAGTGGGTCAAGTGTGCTACTCACCTTCTGAAGGGAGATGCAGCTCTCTGGTGGGAGAATTACTTGAAGGCAAGCTGCACTGGTTTTCATCCTACTTGGGAAAGGTTCACTGCAGCTTTCAAAGAGCAGTTTCTCTCAGAGATTGTTATGGAAAGGATGAAGGAAGCTTTTCTCAACCTGAAGCAGGGAAATGATAACGTCAACACCTACATCAGGAACTTCATGAATCTTTCTCGTTATGGTGGCGATGAGGTATCTGATGACAAGAAGAAGCAAAAGAGGTTCAGGCAAGGGCTCAATGCATCGATCAAGTATGCAATCACACATGCAAGGCCGGCATCTTTCCTGGAACTACAGCACACAGCCCTGCAAGAGGAAGCAAGCAGGCAAGTGTTTGAGGAGTCCAAGAAACACAACAGGGATGCATCAAGCTCTTCAGTTATGGCAGCTCCTTCTAAGCGGCGTGTCTGGGTTCCTAACACCCCACCGTCGCTCCCGGATCCACCAAGACCTGCAAGTTACGCGTCAAGGCCACTAAACTCCATCACTGCTGCTCCCAGGGGCTACAACCACCACTACCCTGGAGCGCCTGGCGGAGTCCCTGGCTACGTTGCTCCACGTCCACATGGTGCTTGTTTCACATGTGGAGATCATGGACATCCCAACTGGAACTGTCCATTGAAAAACAAAGCTCTTCCTCCACCCCCGCCAAGATCTGCAGCAAGCTCTCCTTCGGTTCGTGCACCACCACCTCGGGCTCTCAACATCAACACCAAGCCCGGGTCTGCGGTTGTTCGTGCCAACTGTGTCAACGCCACTCAAGCTGAGCATGCACCTGGAGTTGTGATGGGTATGCTTTCCGTTAACTCAGTCCCTGCACGAGTTTTGTTTGATTCTGGTGCATCGCATTCGTTTGTTTCGATCAAGTTTGCAAGTGAGAATGGGTTAGCGGCGGATCCTCTTCTCAAGCGGTTAATGGTCCTTTCTCCTGGAGAAAATATGGTAGCATCTAAGATCAGCCATGGCAATCAAATTGAGATTGGTGGCTCCTTGTTCTCGGCTTCCTTAATTGTTCTGGGCAATTCTGACATTGATGTCATCTTGGGCATGGATTGGTTAACAGCAAATGCAGCTGTGATTGATTGTCTTTGAGCAACGGTTTCTCTGAAGATTCCTAAAGGCCATATAGTCTTTTCTCCAAGTCTGACTCCTGCTGTCCAGCTCTTCTCTTTGGCGGTTCTGAATGATGATGCTATGGAAGCTATTCAGAGTGTACCGGTGGTCTGTGAGTTCCCAGATGTTTTTCCTGAAGGGTTGTCGGGTATGCCTCCGGATCGTGAGGTTGAGTTTGTAATTGAGCTTGAACCTGGAACGGCTCCTATCTCCAAGCGGCCTTATAAAATGGGTCCTTCTGAGTTGGCTGAACTCAAACGACAACTTGATGAACAAGAGAAGTTGGGTTTAATTCAACACAGTACTTCTTCTTGGGGTAGCCCAACAATCTTTGTGAAGAAGCGTGACAGAACCGATAGACTTTGTGTTGACTACCGGGCTCTCAATGCTAAAACCATCAAGAACAAATATCCTCTCCCGCGGATCAATGATCTCTTCGATCAGCTAGCTGGAGCTGTGGTATTCTCTAAGCTGGACTTAAGAAGTGGTTATCACCAAATCAAGATTCGCAAGGAAGATGTGCCCAAAACAGCTTTCACCACCCGCTATGGCCTGTATGAGTACACGGTCATGTCTTTCGGTCTCACCAACGCACCTGCTACCTTCTCGAGGCTGATGAACTCGGTTTTCATGGAGTACCTTGATAAGTTCATTGTGGTCTATCTGGATGACATTCTGGTCTATTCCAAGTCTAAGGAGGAGCATGAAGAACACCTGCGGTGTGTTCTAAACAAGCTTCGTGAGAACCGCTTGTATGCAAAGTTCTCCAAGTGTGAGTTTTGGCTACCTGAAGTAACTTATCTTGGCCATGTCATCTCTGCCAAGGGCATTGCAGTCAACCCGGAAACTGTGAAGACAATTGTTGAATGGCTTCCTCCTGTTAATGTCAAAGAAGTGCGGAGTTTTCTTGGTTTGGCTAGCTATTGCCGTCGCTTCGTTCAGAACTTTTCGAAGATAGCGAAGCCTCTTACCGATCTCCTCAATAAAGGCAAGAAGTATCTTTGGACTCCTGCATGTCAAGCAAGTTTTGAGACCCTCAAAGAGAAGCTCACTTCCACGCCAGTCTTGGTTCCTCCGGATACATCTAAGCCTTTCCAGATATTCTGCGATGCCTCTTTGCAAGGATTGGGTGCGGTCCTTATGCAAGAGAAACAGGTGGTTGCTTATGCCTCTCGACAGTTGAAGACGCATGAAATCAACTATCCCACACATGACCTCGAGCTCGCAGCAGTTGTCTTTGCTTTGAAGCTATGGAGGCACTACTTGCTTGGTAACCGTTGTGAGATCTTTTCTGACCACAAGAGTTTGAAGTATATCTTCACTCAGCCTGATCTCAACCTCCGGCAGAGGAGATGGATCGAAGCAATCAATGACTTTGATTTAACCATCAACTACACTCCGGGCAAAGCTAATGTCATGGTCGATGCGCTTAGCCGCAAAGCTTATGTCAACAATCTCATGATGGAAGAGCAACAGCCTCTCTTGTGCGAGGAATTCCGTCAGCTCAACCTGGAAGTTGTGGAACAAGGGCATCTCCTGAACCTTCTGGCTACTCCTCTCTTGGAAGAAAAGATTCGCTCGTCACTTGGTGATCCGCACACCAAAAAGATCATCTCTAAACTTGAGCTTCCGAAGTACGAGTCCTTCCACGTTGATGATCAAGGCACGCTTTTCTTTGAACACCGGATGTTTGTGCCAAACTACCCGGGTTTGAGAGAGCAAGTTCTCAAGGAGGCGCATGATTCGGTTCTTTCGATCCATCCTGGCAGCACAAAGATGTACATGGACTTGAAAACACAATATTGGTGGCATGGGTTGAAACGGTATTGTGCCAAGTATGTCTCGGAGTGTGATGTCTGCCGCAGAGTGAAAGTTGTCCACCAGAAACCTTTCGGTCTTCTACAGCCATTGAAACCCCCGGAATGGAAATGGGAGAAAGTAGAGATGGACTTCATCACTGGCTTTCCAAGGTCGCAGAAGGGCAACAATGCAATCTTTGTTGTCATCGACAGGCTTTCTAAAGTGGCTCATTTCTTCCCCGTCAAGGAAACAATTTCTGGAATTCAGTTGGCTGAGCTCTATATCAACAGAATTGTCTCTCTGTATGGGGTTCCGCTTGAGATCAGTTCAGACCGTGGAAGCATCTTCACTTCAAAGTTCTGGGAGAGTTTCCAAAATGCTTTGGGGACAAAGTTGAACTTCAGCACTGCTTACCACCCTCAGTCACAAGGACAAGTTGAAAGGATCAATCAGATTCTGGAGGATATGCTTCGTGATTGCGTCATCTCTTTTGGCATGAAATGGGAGGAATGTCTTCCTTATGCTGAATTCTCTTACAACAACAGCTTCCAGAAAAGTCTGAAGATGGCACCATTTGAGGCTCTCTATGGTCGCAAGTGCAGAACTCCAATTGGTTGGTCAGGTGCAGGAGAAAGAATTTGGTTTGGCCCTGACATTGTAACTCAAGCAGAGGAGAAGGTGCATATCATTCTTGAGAACCTGAAGATTGCTCAAAGTCGTCAGAAGAGCAATTATGACAGGAAGCACACGGACATGGTGTATGCCCCTGGTTATCTCGTCTACCTTCGTGTCACTCCCATGAGAGGTACACACCACTTCGGTATCAAAGGAAAGTTGGCTCCTAGATACATCGGTCCTTTCAAGATTCGTGGTAGAAGAGGAGAAGTTGCTTATGCCCTGGAGCTCCCGGAAAAACTCAAAGTCCATGATGTTTTCCACATCTCTCAGCTCAAGAAGTGCTTCAAAGATCCCGGCAGGACCGTGGATCATGAGCTAATCGATCTCCAAGAAGACCTGTCTTATCAAGAACACCCCACAAAAATCCTTGAGACCGCAGAAAGAAGGACTCGCAACAAGTCCATCAAGTTACGCAAGGTGCGTGGTCACACCATTACGTGGATGAAGCCACTTGGGAGCGTGAAGATGAACTCCGTGCCAACTATCCTACCCTCTTTGTGTCTTCGCTTCTTCCTAGAATCTCGGCGAGATTCCTGTTTAGTGGGAGAGTTGTAGCATCCGTTGTCTAACACCGTAATGCTACTTGTTCTAGTAATAAAAGGGCCACTTCCTACATATAATTGTTGCATCATCATCATATCATGCTCATGTCATCATGTCACCTTGCATTTGAGCACCATACAAAAACTCTTTTGTTTGGTTCTTATCTCATATGCATTAATATTTGTATTTGTCTCTTGATATTGTATTTGGTTCTTGATATATTGTTAAGTGCCCAAGTTGAGTTGGGGGCATATCTCTTATTGATTCCACCACCTTTTCTTCACCACCTTATAAATCCACCATCCAACTAATATGAGCTTGGCATTTTAATTGAGTTTACCTCTAGCTCATGTGGGTTGGGTGGATCTCTCTCCACTTCTTTTGCTTGCCCTTGCTCCAACTTTGGGAGGATGCAAATAAACAAAAGCCATGGAAGTTATTCTGTTTTCACAAGAGTAAACAAGGCATTCAATATTTTGCATGGGCCATGCAACCATCACCCTTGTTTTTCTTTTCTTCCTTTTGCTTGTTCTTGTGGACCTTGTTTTTGATCTTGCTTGGTCTTGTTTAATGCATGTAAGCACCATGATCTCACCCCATCCACCCCCTCTCTCTAAACCCTCCTCTCAATCCAAAACCCTACCCTAATCACCACCCCATCCATGCATGCACATGTGATCATGTGGGTGTGCATAAGCCTAAACCCCCTACCCCTCTGTTTAACCTCCCACCTCACCTTGTGCTTGACCATGTGATGCCTTTGCCATGTGTTCAACATGGGTACCTCTCTTTCCCTCTCATCCCTCCTCTAATCCAACCCTAAACCTTCTCCCCCTCCTTCTACCAACCCTACCCGATCCTCACCTCTCCTCTCTCCCTAGCATGCATGCCCCACTTAGCCCCCTCTCTCTCTTGGCCGAGCTACCCATACCCAACCCTACCAAACCCTAAGACCAACCCTAAACCGAGCCATCCCTCTAACCTAGCTCCTAACCGAACCCACCCCCTCTCCTTTCTCTCTCTCTGCCTGGCCTGCCCCACCCCGAGCTCCCTCCTCCCTGGCCCTACCTGGCAGCCTATCCCCCAGCTCTTCCCACCTAGCTACCCCCTGCCCTGGCCGTTCACGTGAGGGAGGAGAAAAGGTGGCACCGAGGCCACCTTTTCCCATCTTCCCCTCCCCCACGCAACCTCACCTGCCCCTCTCGTTCTTATCCACCCCCTCGCCCCTCTAGCCTCCCCCAGATCCGCCCAGGGCGACGCCCTCGTCTCCCCTTCCTCTCCTCTCCTCTACCTAGCCTCGCCGGCCACCGTCGGTCTCCTTCTTCCCCCTCCCCGTCGATCCAGGAGGCGCAGGCGGGAGAGAGCGTGTCGGCAAGGTCGCGGAGGACCTCTGCGTCGCCCCCGTACCCAGCAGCGAGGAGGAGAAGCCCCCAGTAACCCTGCACGTCGACGACGCCGCGAAACCCTAGCACCGGCCGCCGTCTGCCTCGTCGCCGATCAAGCGCGCCCCTGCCCGAACCATCTGCACCGGCACACTCGCGGTGAGCGTCCCCTTCCCCTAGACATCATCGCAGTCGTCGTGGGTTCCTGTAGACGCCGGACCAGACGTCGAGCACCCTCGGTGCAATCGCCTTTTGCTAATACCAGCTCCGGCGCCGAACCTAGCTAAGCCGCCTCCTCCTAGCATCTACCCAAGCCCAACAGTAGCTGGCATCTGCGCCCGGCCCGCGTTCGACTCCCCGCCCCGCTCTGCATGCGCGCGTCGCATGCGTCTGTCCGCGAGCGGGCAGAGGAGAAGCACAGTACCGCGGGCGCACGTTTTGCAATAACCCCCCTGCACTTTCTTTTCCTCCACCCGCGGTCCCTCGAAGCCCCACTGTCAGCGTCGGTGGACGTTTTCTAAAAAGGCTCCCGAGGTCCCTACGTCTCAACCCGCGGTCCCTCGAAGCCCCACTGTCAGCGTCGGTGGACGTTTTCTAAAAAGGCTCCCGAGGTCCCTACGTCTCAACCCGCGGTCCCCCTCCTCGTCACGTGGCCAGCCCACTCTCATCGCGTGGGCCGCCATGAGCACCGGGTCCACCGAGCGAGGCTGCGGCTAGTTTCTGCGGTGAGAAAACCGCACTGCAACGCTTTCACTGGGCTGGGCCAAGACCTGGTCCACTTGGTGACAATGACTAGCTCCCTCCGAGTATAAAAAGTATTTAATTTCTCTGTTGTACGTGTTATTTCAAATCTTTGCAAATTTAATTCAAATTCAAAAAATTCAAATTACATTTTGATATAACTTTTAAACTACAAACTCAAATAATACATATAATATATGTTTTTGAATCAGAAAAATGTGAGGATTTAAAATATGCTATTCAAATTACCTTTTGCACATTTAAAATTCCAAGTTGAGTTAAATTACAACAAATGCCACTGGAACTTAATAAATTAATAACTTTTGATTTACAACTCCGAATTTAGCAAATGATATGTCTAAAATGATCAGCTCGACGAGACCTTTCTGTTTATGCTATCCATGACTTAAATTGCAGCATGCATCATGTAAATATATAATATACAGCAACTATTATGACAATAAAATGGGACCAAAACCCCATAAAAATGTTATTTCTTGTGTTCTACACCTCACCCATGCCATGCTACTCTATTGCCATGCAACTTGTGCATCATTCATCATGGCATGATTGTTTGCTTGACGCATTTATTCCTATGCTTATGCACTTTATTTATGTTGGCCCTTGTTTGTTTGGTTCTTTTCGGATAGACTCTGAGCAGGGGGTATATCAAGAGAACCAGGAGCACTACCCAGATCCGTCTCTCGCTTCAACTGAGTTGCCAGGCAAGCACTACCACATGCTTGCATACATACAGTACCTATTGCCTCTATCTTATTTCTTGCGTCATTGAGTCGCGATTGCATTAAATTGAATCCCAAGTATTGCATAGCCTTACTTTCAAACCCCACCAAGCTTGTTCCTCCATCCCATGAGCCATTACTACAGGAGTTGTTTGAGCCATGCGAGTCGTAGAACAGCATGTGTAGGGTATGTGAGAGTCTGATGAATAACGAGGTACCTAAACAACTTAACCTGAGTAGTAATGGGATAACTAATGAAAGTGGCACCGGTGAGCAACATCTGCTATTTGGTTTTTCCTGCTCACTTGTGTCCCGTAAGACCCCGAGTACTTGATTCCTGTTCCAAGAATTATTCGCGCTATCCACACCCGGGAGGCTTATGGGACCCCCCTGAGCCAGAGCTTGATTCCGTCTTATTTCTTGGGGCCACAAACTAGTTTGAGGTTTTATTTACTATCCTGTACTTATGCCATGCTACTGTTTATTTACGATTGTGCGAGGAGCACACTGTACTGTTTAGGTAAGTGGAATGTTTTCGCGGTATCGACAAGCCCAGCCACACTTTCGGGTTCCCGGTCGTTTACAGCCATTGTCGCAAACCTTGAGTCCGTCTGAGTCGGTGGCTTCATGGGTCTACTCAATGGGGTGGCCCAAATATTTCTGAATCTGTGATTGCTTTGTCGTGAAGGCCTCGTTGGGTTTTGATTTGGTTTTCCGAGGTTGATCGAGTGTGTTGCTATTTGTGCACCTCACGGTAAAACTTTCTGAAAGCCGTGTCCATGTTATGGACGACTTGGAGCACAGTTCTCGACCATAGACAAGCATAACTAAAGTACCGCTTTAATCGACTAAGTAAATGACTAGTAAATAGTGCAATATTCATGGAATGGTTAATAAAACTGCCAACGGATGGGGGTTGTTCGTCCGCTTCCTCGTTGGTAAGCGAGGAGGAGGATGGATCTGATGAAATTACTATTATAACTGTTGTCATTAATTCACGGACATCCGTCTATCATTGGTTAGGCGGATGGTTAGCGAGTATCTGTAGAACTGCTAGGGTTTATCTTTTGCTGCAATTGCGTCACCCCAGGTTGTGTCCCCTTTAGAGGCATTAAGACTTGCTGAGTACCCTTAGGGTCTCACACGATAAATTATTGGTTCAGATGAACAGGTACACTCGCAGGACGGATACTGGGTGGAAGAGGCTGATGATGTGGGCAACGATCGTTCGGTGTAGAGATTCCGGGAACGGGGATCCGCGAGATCTGTGGGCGGGATGTGCTTATTTCTATGGCATCTTATGCCGATTTGCTTCTTATCCGTACTCGGACTTTGTTTTGCCGCTTGATACTCTGATGTGTGATGTATGAGGAATTATCCTAAAATATTATATCTATCTAGGTCATTTGAATCTTGCCGTATGGCGTTGCTATATTTCCTTTCTTTCTAGATGGAATGGCTCTGATGTACTTTTGTATGGTGGCTTGCATACATACTCACTTGTGTATGTAGTTGATCCCTTCGCCTGCCGATTACGCCGCCCGTACAGGTCTCGTTGAGTTGGAAGTGGTTGGGACGGCCGAAAGGTCTACCCGTGAGTGCTTTTGGGGCCCCACCGTACTATTTCAACCACTACCGCTCATCCAGGCCTATATCTAGGAGCGTAATTCACCGAGGTAGTTACAGTACTTCGGACAGTTGCGCTTCTAGTGACCCTTGTCCTTGCAATAGAAGCACTCAGTGTCCGGCTTAGGACCAGACTTGAGCTTCTTCTCAGCAGGAGCATTGCGCTTGCCGCCGCCCTTCTTGAAGGGCTTGTTTGCACCCTTACCTTTCTTAAAGGAGGGCTTGTTGACCATCAACACATGATTATCCTTCTTGATGTCCACCTCCGCAGCCTTCAGCTTTGCGAAGAGCTCGGTGATCGTATCAGTGGAACTAATCTGATTATGAGTCACTACAAAACTTTTGTAGCTGGGAGGGAGTGATTGCAGAACCCTATCAATCTTGAGCTCCTCTGGAATCGTGCATTCCAGTTGCTCAAGGCGTTGAGTGTAGCCCGTCATCTTAATGGTGTGCTCACTAACGGAACTCCCTTCCTCCATCTTGCAGTTAAAGAACTTCTCGGAGATCTCATATCTCTCGAGCGGGCTGAGTCGAAACATGGTTTTCATCTCCTCGAGAATCTCAAAGGGGGGATACTCTTCAAAACGATTTTGAAGTTCGGTTCCATAGCAAACAACATGGTGCTCTTAATCACACCATAATCATCTTTACGCTGATCGATAGACAGCTTTCCCATCACCGTAGCGATTGCTAGGGGGTCACCTAACGCTTTCCCAAGGACATAGTCCTTTTGTCCGCCAGAATGATTCTTAGATTGCGAACCAATTGGTGAAGTTAGACCCATTGTTTCTAAGCTTTTCCTTCTCAGAAAAACGTTGAAGTTGAAATTGGACTTGGCCATGTGATCTGATATTTGCAAGTACAATTTAGACTATGTTCATGATAAATAGTTCAACTTAATCAAATTACTAGATGAACTCCCACTAAATTCAACATCCCTCAAGTTGTTTAGTGAACACGATCCAAATTCACCACACCTAATCCGATCATCACGAAGAGATGTGGTTTCAATGGTGGACAACAAAGTGTCGATCATATCATTCATATGACTCATGCTTAACCTTTCGGTTCTTGTGTTCCGAGGCCATGTCCGTACATGCTAGGCTCGCCAAGCTAGACCCAAGTATTTCGCGTGTGCAAAACTGGCTTGCACCCGTTGTATGTGAGCGAGAGTCTATAGCACCCGATCATCACGTGATGCTTGGACACGACGAACTTTCGCGGTGCATACTTGAGAACACAGTTTTTATCTTGATCTTTAATTGAGGAATCATCTTATAATGCTACCGTGATCTAAGCATAATAAGATACATAAAAGGATAAACATAACATGCATATAACTTTATGTGACATGGTATAGCCAATCTTCAAGAATGATCTCCATCTTGTGCGTTAAGATGATCTCCATCACTCCACCATGATTGCCTCCACCACGAATAGCAACTACAACTATTGCTAACTACTTAGCGATAAAGTAAAGCTATTACATGGCGTATAAGAAGTTGACACACAGGTCATACACAATTATAAAGACAACCATATGGCTCCTGCCAGTTGTGTACTCATCGACATGCAAGTCGTGAAACATTACAAAACATGATCATCGCATACATTATACACATCACATCTTGGGCCATACCATATCACAGAAAACACTCCCTGCAAAAACAAGTTAGACGCCTCTACTTTTTTGTTGCATGTTTTACGTGGCTTATGGGAGTAGATGCTAAGAACGATTCTTACCTACGGAAAGCCACAACGGTGATATTATGGTTGCCAAACTCCGGTGTTAATCCCATGACAACTATAGTGAGAGAAACTGACATCCACCAGCCGCATGTGTGGAACAAGCCACACGTCAAGTGCGGAGCCGGTCTCGCAAACGACGTCGCGTAAGGTTGGCCTGGACCGCTTCAATCTCACTATCCCGCGTCATAAGAAGAACACAAACAAGAGGCTTGCAACAGAAAACATCAACGCCCGCAACAACCATGTTGCGTTCTACTCGTGAAACACATCTACGCATAGATCTAGCTCTGATACCACTGAAGGGTTTCGCGGCATAGTAAATCAAAATTTTCTACGGATGCGAACAGAGGGAAAGCCAAGATCTAATCTAGGAGATGCAATCAACGAGAGATTGGATTAGATCTTCATACCCTTGAAGATTCGCACTGGAACGCGTTCATCTAACGTGGGTGATGTAGTCGTACTCGCTTCTCCTCCTCGCGATCCGATCCGATCTAGCACCACAAGTGGCGGTGCCTCCGTGAGATGCACACGCAGCACCTCGACGTCTCCTCCTTCCTCGGTCCAGCAAGTATGGTGGAGATAGATTGGATCTACAACACGGGCGTGGTGTATATGGTGGAGAGTTTCTGCAGCAGGCTTCGCCTACAAGCGGTCGGGAGGAGAGGAGGCGTGAGGCAACTAGGGTTGGAGTCAAGGTGTAGGGGCGCGCAGCCCTCTATATATAGAGGCGGCAAGCCCTTGCCCCTCCTCCAAGCCTTGGGCGGCCAAGGAGGGAGAAGTGGGGGCAAGGACTCCCCCTTTAGAAACCCTATCTCTAGTTTAAACGAGTTTAAACTCTAGGATCGCTGGGCCCTATGGGGCCTTGTGCCCTGGCCCAATGCGCCAGGACACTCCCTCATAGGCCCATGCCCCTCCTGGAAGGTGGGGCCACGTTGGTCCCCTTCCGGAAGGTTCTAGAAGCTTCTGACAATACCGATTAACTTGGAACAATTCAACTCCAAAACTGCCTTTGCTTATATGAATCTTATTCTCCGGACCACTCCAGAACCTCTCGTGATGTCCCGGATCCCATCCGAGACTCCGAACAAAAACTCATAAACCAATTATCCAATCTATCCTAGCGTCGAGACACGTTAAGTGTGTGACCCTGCGGGTTCGAGAATATGCAGACATGATCTTCTATCAATAATCAACAGCGGGGTATGGGCACCCATATTGACTCCCACACATTCATCGATGATCATATCGGATGAACCACGATGCCAGGATTCAATCAATCCCATATATATATTTCCTTCATCTCGCGATATTTTACTTGCCCGAGATTTGATCGTTGCATTAATCATACCTAGTTCAATCTCGTTCACAGCAAGTACTTTACTCGTTCCGTAATCCGATATCACTTTGTGATTAACTCCTTAACCACATGCTTGCGTTGATATCGATTATCGAGTGGGCCCGAAGTATATCTCTCCGACTTGGGAGGGACAAATCCCATCTCGATACATACAACCCAACAGATACTTTCCGATCACCTGAGAGACACCTTTATGACCACCCTTTCATAGGATGACGTTTGATGACCTCAAAGCTTTCTTCCGATACCAGGGAGTTGTATTATCTCATGGTCTAAGGAATACAATATTTGACATAGGAAAAGCTTCGCAAAGATGAACATGATGATACGATCTAATTGCTTCGCTTAGTTTGGGTCAGTCCATCATATCATTCTCCAATGATATGATCTCATTATCAATTGACAACTCATGTCTATGGTTAGGAAACCTTAACCATCATTGATCAATGAGCTAGTCCATAGAGGCGTACTAGGGACACGGTGTTGTTCACAAACCACACAAGTATTAAAGTTTCCGCTTAATACAATTCTAGCATGGAATATAAACTTTATCATGAACAAGAATTATAATAATAACATCTTTATTATTGCCTCTAGGGCATAATTCCAACACATATAGCTAAGGTTCTTTTAACCTTATCAAAGTTCTATTGTCCTCCCACTTATCTTTTCACGAAAAATTCCTTCTCAAAGAAACTTGACGTTCTAAGCGACAAACATTTTTGTCTCCGATGTTATGGAGGAACAGTTATTCGAAAAAACATACAAAGACAGGTTCATCCGACTTTGGTTGCAAACATCTTTCTTATGCATAGCATACCAATGTTTAAGAAAGGACTACTTGGGTTTTATCCCAAACCATAACTTTATATGGTGTCATTTCAAAGGATTATGATGAAGCTCTTTTCAGTGGAAAAACGGTAGTCTCTAAAGCTTTTAATCTTTAAAATATAATGGCAGTTTTATGAATTATACCTTTGATCTTACCATGTCAAACAAGGTTTAATTACATATCTCGAACACTCCATACTTTTATGGTGTTTCGGGAAATGCAAATCCATGGAACGATTCCTTAAATCTTAGGTATTATGCTAAACTTGTAACTCAAATATCTTCCTTTATGATCTTATCATAAACTATTTATATTCTTGTTTCAATGATTTTTCACTTCATCTTGAAAATCTTTGAACTTTTCAAATGTTTCATACTTCATCCTTATTAAGTAAATATTCATATATTCACTCAAATTTTCAGAGAAAGCATATGAAGTTGAAACCCATCGCTCTTGACTACACATAATGAACTTCATACAACAATATGTACAAGTTGCAATAAGCTAGTAATTCGTTCCCTTTTGGCCTATGAACAAAGTTTTAATTATCTCTAGGAAAGTTTCACAAGCGTCATTTGATCAAAAATCAAAAGACTCCAAAATTCCATCCACATGGAGTTTCTTCATGTTTTCTTTCCAATATAATTTAAACGGCGATGTCACTTCATAAGTGATCTTTTAATCAATTTGTCTTTCGACATTTTTAGCACTAGTTTTATGGATGTGATTTCTCCAACGAGATTTGTGAATCATCCATCTTTTATGGATTACGGCAATTAATTGAACAACCCTTTTGTTCTCATAATACCTGATAAAACAAATATTGAAGGCAAGCTTTGATGTTTAACGAGCAGCACAATAACCCTTTATTTGTTCTTGATGAACATCATCACATATTCTTTTGCTAGTTACTTAGGCCATTATAGTTCATGAATTGTGTTGTTTTGTATGACGATTCACACCAACAAATTCAGTATCAAATACTTAAGAACCACATTGTTTAATAAGCAAAGAATATATCCATAACATGTATATCATCTATATACTTAAGCTGAACAATTCTAGTCTTTTCTTTTCTACCATATACTTATGAGATTCTCTTTCAGTATTTCCTTTTCTGTTTGAAAGAATCTATCAATATCAATAGTGAATCCATATACATGACACATAGTCCAAAGCATATATAGTAAAATACCAATGTCTTTGGACTTGCACTTTGAAGTAGATCACCATCATCAAATGTTTGGTGTTCTTTCAAATTCCTTTCTTTAGTAATCTCTTGGTGTAGTAAACATTTTACCTACATCAAATATTCACCCTTATCATAGAATCATCCATGATCAAGCTACTTTTAGCTTATAACAGTGAATCACGAGTATAATGTTGCTCTCCAAAACCTTTTGGAGGTTAAGGACAACTAGTGTCTCCAACCTTTTGCAAATTCTCATCAAATATGAGAACATGACTTTTGCCATATTATACTCTATCATGTTACAACCAAAACTTCGTTTCAGATATCACAATATCTTCCACACATCATGGTTTCTGAAACAACTCTTTCAGATCCTAGATAACCTTGATATTAAGACAATTCTTTGAATATCAAGAATCATGGTGATAAACATGATATTCATACACTAACTCTTGGAATTGTCACTCTTGATTTAATACCAATTATTAAACTTCATGGAGTAACCGGAACTTACTGAAAGTTTGCAATAGGACTTTTAAACTTTAGATTAACACTTCAAAACAATACGATACCAGTTCGTAAAGTAACTAACCAGAATTCTATAGTTCTATTATCTCAATTATAACTAAGCGCAAGGTGGTAAACGGATGCCAATGACTACAACAACTATGCAAATTCACTTTGATTTAATTTATGATAAATAGTGTTCAACTTTTAATTATATTGCTGTTGAACTCCCACTCAAAACAATATCCCTCACATTGTTTTAGTGATCACACGAACCAAATCCACCACATCAAAACCGATCATCACGAGAGTTGATGTAGCTTCAATGGCGAACAATCAACATGTTCATCATATCTACTATATGACTCATGCTTTACCTTTCGGTGATCCGTGTTCCGAGACTATGTCTGTACATGCTAGGCTCGTCAAGATCAAACCTTAGCTTCCGCATGAGCAAATCTGGCTTGCTCACGTTGTATACACTCGCAGAATCTAACCACCCGATCATCACGTGGTGCTTCGAAACAACGAGCTTTAGCAACGGTGCTTACTAAGGATGAACACTCTAAAACTTGAAATTGTGTGCTTGAGGGATCATCTTATAATGCTACCGTTGTTAACTAAGCAATACAAGATGCATAAAAGGATTAACATCACATGAAATTCATAATATGTGATATGATATGGCCTTTCTTCTTGTGCTTCTGAGCTCCATCTTTAAGCACGAACATGATCTCCATCATCACCAGCATGGCGTCAAGGTCAATGGCGCCGTTTCATGGTTGTCGTCCACCAGCTTGAACTATTACAACTACTTTGAATAGACACGCAGAATTTAAAGACAACCATATGGCTCCTGCCGGTTGTCAACTTACAATAAGGAACATTGCATACATCAAATATAATCACAATCATGGCCATATCACATCACAGCACACCCCTACAAAACAAAGTTAGACGCCTCTAATTTTCTTTGCATGTTTTACGTGGTTTGGGGCTTTCAATAAGTCTCGTTCTAACTTACGAACAAGAACCACAACATTGATACTAGTATTGTCAATCACCCGTTGTAAATTGAATCTTAACTATGTTGGGAGAAACAAGCACCCGCAAAGCCACTTATGCAATACAAGTTGCATGTCAAGCGTGGAGCAAGTCTCATGAACGATGTCATGTAAGGTTAGCCCGGGCCGCTTCATCCCACCATCCCGCAAGATGCAAAGTACACAAGAAGCAATCGACAACAAAAGCATCAACGCCCACAATGACCACTGTGTTCTACTCGTGCAAAAGATCTACATATAGACACGGCTCTGATACCACTCTAGGGGTTCGTAGCATGGAAAGCAAAAAATTTCTACCGCATGAACACACAATCAAGATCTAATCTATGATCAAGCCAAGATCTATCTACTAGATTGTAGCAACGAGTCGATAGAATACTAACCCTCGGAGATCCAAAGCGGTTAACGAGAGGGGATTCTCGTGGGTGATGTAGTCATACTCTTTCTGATCTCAAGATCGTGTAGACGATCCTTCCGGCGCCGCGTTCCGGCAGCGCTCCCGCAGTCGGTCACATGTTCGGTACTCGATGAAGACCTTCCTCAACCTTGTTCCAGCAGGCAGCGGAGGTTGTAGCACTCTCCTCACGATTCAAGGCAGACGGCGTGGTACAGGAAGTAGAGGAGATCTCACATGGCCGCCTTAAGCGAAGCGGTATGTTGATTAGGGTTTCCGAAACTAGGGTTTAGAGATCCGGGAGTAGGAGGAAGTGTTGGCGGCTAAGGCGACAGCATGGCGAAGCGGCGGTGGCGGCGGCAAGCAAGGCGGCAATGACTTCGTGGAGGGCTTGGAACTTGTGTTGTTTGGGGAATCCCTCCCCCTCTATTTATGAGAGGGAGGGGCAGCCTTGGGAGGGGTGGGTTTGAATCCAAACCCAAACCCAAGTTGGATTGAGAGAAGGACTTGTTTCTTCTCCCACTAGTAAACCATTGTTCCAGTTTGACTTTTCAAACTTCCCGTTTGAATTTAAATTTAGAGTTTTATTTCTCTCTTGCATAGGCCAACACCAAGTGACCTTGGAAATGATCCAATCATTACACTTACCCATGACACATTCCTGGACCATTCTCCTTTCGGACCGGTGAACCTTCTAGACCCTTCTAGAACCTCTCCGATGAAATCATCGGAAACTTTCCCGAACTCCGAAATAGGACTTTCCTTATATGAATCTTATTCTCCGGACCATTCCGGATCTCCTCGTGATATCCCGGATCCCATCCGAGACTCCGAACAACATTCGGTCTCTTACTAATCATTCCATAACTACTCAACAACATCGAATCCTTAAGTGTGTCTCCCTACGGTTCGTGAATTATGCGGACATGACCGAGACACTTCTCCGATCAATAACCAATAGAGGAATCTGGAATTTCATATGGCTCCCACATATTTCTACGATTACTTTGTGATCGAATGAACCACTTACACACGATACCAATTTCCCTTTGTCTCACGATAGTTTACTTATCCGAGGTTTTGATCGTCGGTATCTCTGCATACCTAGTTCAACCTCGTTACCGATAAGTACTCTTTTCTTGTTCCTGTGGCATGTGATTCCTTGTGAGCCAGTCACATGCTTGCAAGCTAATTGGATGACATTCCACCGAGAGGGCCCAGAGTATATCTATCCGTCATATGGATGGACAAATCCCACTCTTGATCCATGTGCCTCAACCCATACTTTCCGAATACTCAATGCCACCTTAATGCCACCTTTATAGCCACCCTGTTACGGTGTGGTGTTTGATGTCATCAAAGCATCCTTCCGGTGATGGTGATTAACATGATCTCATGGTCGAAGGAATTAGGTTACTATGTATCAGAAAGCTTATAGCAAATGAACTATATTAAATGACTTGATCTTTATGCTACGCTTAACTATAGGAGTATGTCCATCACATCATTCTCTCAATGATATGACCCTGTTGTTAATAACATCTCTATGTTCATGATCAGGAAACCATGATCATATATTAACCAACAAGCTAGTTTAACAAGAGGCTTTACTAGGGACTCTTTTATGTTTACAAATCACACAAGTATTAATGTTTCCGGTTAATACAATTATAGCATGGTATGTAAACATTTATCATAAGTATGAAGATATGATAATAACCACTTTATTATTGCCTCTTGGGCATATCTTCAACACCATGCTTGTTAGTGTATACTTTGCTTTGCTTTGTCTACACTTTGAGGTGTTTTTTACATGTTTTCTGGTACTAACCTATTAACAAGTTGCCACAGTGCCAGTTGCATGTTTTCTGCTGTTTTTGGTTTCAGAAAAGTTAGTAAAGAAATATTCTCGGAATTGGACGAGACAAACGTCAAAGTCAATAACTTTCCGTGGCAAACAAGAAGTCCATAGGGGAGACGGAGAAGCGGGCCAGGGCGCCCAGATCCCCCTAGGCGTGGCCAAGGGTGGGCCCGCACCTAGGTAGGGTGTGGGGCCCCTGGTCGCCTCCTCGGCCTCCCCTTTCGTCTATAAGAAGCCCCCGATGCAAAAACCCTAAGAAACCGATAAAATCTCCACGAAACCGTCTATATCCGCCGCCACCATCATCCCTAGATCGAGGGGATCTAAAGTTCTTCTCGGCACCCTGCCGGAGGGGAGATCATCCCGGAGGCCTTCTCTCCGGTATGATGCGTGAGTAGTTCCACCTTGGACTATGGGTCCATGTAGTAGCTAGATGGTTGTATCTCCTCCTTTGTGCTTTCATGTATAGATCTTGTGAGATCCGTTCATGATCAAGATCTAATCTATTTGTAATCATGCATGTTGTGTTTGTTGGGATCCGATGGATATTGAGATTATTATGTTGGTTTGATTAATGGTTTTATCTTTATGATTCTATCATGTATGTGTTGTTTGTGATCTTGCATGTTCTCCGTTGTTAGTAGCTATCTTGGACAAGTAGTTGCTAGTGACTCCAAGAGGGGGTATTTATGCTCGATAGTGGGTTCATGCCTCTAGTTTCCAAGGGAAGTGACAATAATCTCTTCGGTTTTAGATGTGTTGTTGCTAATAGGGAGAAAACAACGGTCTCTTCTTCATGGAACATGTGGACTGTTTACCTTACACACTTTGCTTAAAGCAGTTGTCTGTTGCTTGCAACTTAACACTGGAGGGGGTTCGGATGATAACCTGAAGGTGTACTTCTAGTCATAGATGCAGTTGGATGGCGGTCTATGTATCTTGTTGTATTGTCCAATCGAATCTCATAGGATCTTTATGACTAGTAATTGCATTGTTATGCCTTGCTCAGTTCTTGTCGATTGCCCTGCTGTAATTTGTTTACGCTTAATACCATGTTGTTTATCTAAGGAGAGCACCTCTAGTGAAATATGGACCCCGGTCCAATCTTTACCATTGATACATCTTCCATTGTTACTTGTTTACTTGTTGCAAACCATTACCTTCCACACCATACGTTTAATCCTTTGTTATAGCAAACCAGAGAGCTTGACAACCTCACTGATTCGTTGGGACAAAGTCTTGAGTTTGTGTTGTGCAGGTTTCCACGTTGCTTGCAACACCTTTGAGACATTTCCTTCCTCCTTTAGGTTCGATAACCTTGGTCTCTACTGAGGGAAACTTGCTGCTGTGCTCATCACACCTTGCTCTTGGGGTTCCACGAAGTGTCCCACGTCAACACTGGGTGCATGCATCAGTGATCGTCGAGACAATCTTTGGCTCCTGCGTGCCGTCGAACTTCGGGTTATCCGAATGGAGCTTGAAATTTTTCGGCATCCGTGATTGCCGAATGGATCTGCTGAAGCATCTGGCTCCGCACAGCTCTCCGTCGTCCTCCTCTCCAGACTCAGTTGAACACGCGCGTTTAGCATGTGATTTGTCGATCTTGCGCTGGTTGATCTCATTACAAGCATCGTAGTTGCTGCGGCGCCGTGGGCTCCGATGGCGCCGGGGCAGGTCATGCTCCTCCTCGTCAGATGAGGGTGTGCGGTTTCGAGTGAACTTGACCGCGACCTTTTTCTTTGGCTCCGCGGGAGTTTCGTCATGGAGCTGTAGCATCCCAGTTGTCTAACCACTGTAATGCTACTAAGTTTAATAATAAAATGGGCCACTTCCAACATATAATTGTTGCATCATCATCATATCATGCTCATGTCATCATGTCCCCTTGCATTTGAGCATCATATAAAACCTTTTCTTGTTTGCTTCTTATCTCATGTGCATGATTAATTGTAGTTGCTTCTTGATATTGTATTTGGTTCTTACTAAATTGTTAAATGCCCAAGTTGAGTTGGGGGCATCTCTCTTTTGACTCCACCACCTTATCTTGCACCACCTTATAATTCCACCATCCAATAATATGGGCTTGGCTTTTATTGAGTTTCTCTAGCCCATGTTGTTGGTTGGATCCACTCCTAATCTATTGCTTGGCCTTTGCCCACCTTTTTGGGAATGCAAGGATTAAAAGCCACAAGAAACAATGTTGTTTTCACAATATGACCTTTGGGCTTTAATTGTCTTGCATGGGCCATGCAAGTACCATCCACCCTAGCTTTGGCTTTTGTTTGGATTTCTAAATGGAGCCTTCTTCTTTGCTTGATCATGTTTGGTTAGTATAAATCCTAGCTACCCCCCCCCTCTATCTTTGGATCTTGCTTGTTCCTTTGTGGATCATGCATGGTCCATTAGAACCACATCATCACCTTGACCATCTATCCTCCCTCTTCTTCTTTTCTTGTCTGATCTTGCTAGAGCTTGCTTGAAGCTTGCATAACCAAGATTAGTACCCTCCACCTTCTTACCCTTGCAAGCAAAAGACCCTAATTAAATCTATCCTAAAAACCAAAAACCTAAACCCTATTTTATATCTATCCTAAATCCAAAACCCTATTTTACTATTAACCTAAACTAAACCCTAAACCACATTTTACCTCTAAACAAAACCTACCCCTCCCCTTTTCTCTTCTCCCTAGCATGTCACCATGTCTCTCTCCCTCTCTTCCTTTTCACTCTAGCAACAAGCCTAAACCACCCTTACCCTCTAATCTACCCCTCTCTTCGTCTTAGAAGCCCTCATCTACCCTAGACCGTACCACCCTCTTCCTCCTTCCCTCTCTCTCTCCATGCAGGCCCCACCCCATCTAACCGAGCCTCCCTAGCTAACTAAAACCCTAGCCGACCAATGCCCCTCTCTCCTAACCTAGCTCCCACCTTAGCTAACCGAGGCTACCACTTTTCCTCTCTTCTCTCCTCTCGCCTAAGGGTCCCAGCCCGACCCGGCCTGCCCTACCCCACCTCCCCCGGTCCTGTTTCTCTTCTCTCTCTCTCGCCTCGCTCCTCGCGTGGCGGTTAAGCGGCAGAAGAAGAACTCGGCCATACCCCTCCCCCACGCCACCTCCTCTCCCCTCTCTCGTTCTTATCCGGAACTCCTCCCAGCCTCCCAGATCCGCCTCCTTCCCCTTCTTCTCCCATGAGCAGGACGCCATGAACCCTAAGCCCTAGCGACGACGCCCCCTTCTTCCAGGCTCCCGAGGCACGCCAGCATTTCAGAGCTCCCGTCTTCCACCGCCAGCTGGCCGAGGACACTGCCTCGCCCGCCGTGCCCGCGAGTACCAGGACGCCCCCGCCGCCAGCCCCCTCGACGATCACCGGCCTCCCTGCCCGAGCCAGGCCACCAGCGAGCCCCTGGTAAGCCACACGCTTCCCCTGACATGATCCCCGCCCCCCTAGCTCACCGTAGCGCCGCCGTCCATCGTCGAGCATCCTGCGTGCGTGCGCGCGCCGTCGCAGACACCGCCGCCGTGCGTGGCAACGTGCCTGCAGACCGCTGATCTGCCTCTGTTCCTCGTCGTTTTCCGGCCAGCATAGTCCTTCCCAGTAGATGCGCCATGAGCGAAACCTGTAGCCAGTACAATCCTCCGCAGCTTTCTCTTTTGCGGCGTGGCGAGATCACCAGTGTGCAGCTCGCCATCGTCGTCGAAAGATCCGGCCATCTAGCAGTTTTGCGCGTGGACAGTTTCAGTTCGTCAGACAACCTCCCAGACACTTTCCTGTTTAGGCCCCTCCTTTTACCGGCGCCTC
The DNA here is from genome assembly GCA_030063025.1 of Avena longiglumis. Lineage (NCBI taxonomy): Eukaryota > Viridiplantae > Streptophyta > Magnoliopsida > Poales > Poaceae > Avena > Avena longiglumis. The sequence continues at coordinate 436,685,326 of CP125974.1, read as the reverse complement.
AACCCGCGGTCCTCAGGCCCCTTGTCAGCGTCAGAGTTAGTTTTACAAAAAGGCTCCAGGACTTATCCCTAATAAACCCGCGGTCCAGTTAGGCGTCAGGCTCTGACGTGTGGGCCAGAGAACCCCTGGCCCACCTGTCTGCGACTCAGGCTGGGTCAGTCTGAGTGAAAAATGTTTTCAGATCTGTTTTCAAATTCAAAATATGTTAAATAAATTCAAATTCAAATTATTTCCAGATTTTAAATAACTTTTGCATACTTTATCCAAAATAGACAAATGATATATGTTTTGGATTCAGAAAAATGAGAAGAATTCAAATATGCCATCTGTTTAGTGTTTTGCACCAGTAAATTTCCAAGTTTGTTTAAATTACTTCAATTGCCACTAGAATTTCTTAATTAAATAACTTTTGTTTGGAAAATCCAAATTAAGCAAATGAGTAGTCTAAATTGATCATCGACGAGACCTTTCCGTTTATGATATCCATGACTTCAATTGCAGCATGCATCATATAACTATATAATGAACAACAACTGTTATGACAACAAAATCTGACTAAAACCCAATTCAAATGTTATTTTCTTGTTCTTCACACCTCACCATGCCATGCTACCTTTCTTGCCATGTAAATTGTGCATCATTCATCATGGCATGATTGTTTGCTTGACGTATCTTATTCATATGCTTGTGCTCTATATTTATGTTGGCCTTGTTTGTTTGGTTTTTCTCGGATAGACACTGAGCAGGGGTTGTATCAAGAGAACCAGGAGCACTACCCAGAACCGTCCTTTGCTTCAACAGAGACACCAGGCAAGCACTACCACATGCTTGCATACATACAGTACCTATTGCCTCTATCTTATTCTTGCATCATTGCGTCGCGAATGCATTAAATTGAATCCCAAGTATGCATAGCCTTTACTTTTAAACCCCACCAAGCTTGTATCCTCCATCCCATGAGCCACTACTATAGGAGTTGTTTGAGCCATGCGAGTCGTAGAACAGCATGTGTAGGGTTTGTGAGAGTCTGATGGATAACGAGGTACTTAAACAACTTAACTGGAGTAGTTCTGGGATAACTAAAGAAAGTGGCACCGGTGAGCAATATCTGCTATTTGGTTTTTCCTGCTCACTTGTGTCCCGTAAGACCCCGAGTACTTGATTCCTGTTCCTTGATTTATCGCGCTATCCACATCCGGGAGGTATATGGGACCCCGAGAGCGAGCTTGATTCCGTCTTATTTCTTGGGGCCACAAACTAGTTTGAGGTTTTATTTACGATCTGTACTTATGCCATGCTTTCTTGCTTTAATTACGATTGTGACGAGATAGCACACTGCATCTTGCTTAGGATCGGGACACGATTCCGCGGTGTCGACAAGCCCGTTTGGGGTTCCCGATCGTTCACTGCCCACCAAAGACCTTGAGGCCGTCTCGAGCTTGTTCATCTGCTATGGATTCTACTTAAGGGTGGCCCCGAAATATTTCTGAATCTGTGATTGCTTTGTCGTGAAGGCCTCGTTGGGTTTTGATTTGGTTTTCGAGGTTGAGCGAGTGTGTGTTGCTATTGGTGCACCCCGGGTAAAACTTTCAAAGCCGTGTCCGCGGTTATGGACGACTTGGAGCAGTTTCTTGATCATAGACAAGCACAACTAAAGTACCGCTTTAACTCGACTAAAGTAACTTGACTAGTAAATAGTGCAATACTCATGGAATGGTTAATAAAATTGCCAACGGATGGGGTTGTTAAATCGCTTCCTGTTGGTAAGTAGGGAGGAGGATGGATCGGATGAGATTACCATTATAATCTGTTGTACTTAAATTCACGGACATCCGCTCTATCATTGGTTAGGCGGATGGTTAGCGTTATCTAGAATTGCTAGGGTTTATCTTTTGTGCAATTCGTCACCCAGTTGAGTCCCCTTTAGAGGCATTAAGACTTCTTTGAGTACCCTTAGGGTCTCACACGATAAATTCTTGATTCAGAGCAGGTACCTTCTCGTGACGGATCTTTGGGTGGAAGAAGCCGATGAAGTGGGCAACGATCGTATGGTGTAGAGATTCCGGGAACGGGGATCCGTGAGACCTGTAGTTGGGATGTGCTTATTTTCTCTGGAATCTTATGCCTATTTGCTTCTTATCCGTACTCGGATCTTGTTTGCCGCTTCCGCATGGTACTCTGATGTGTGTTGTATGAGGAGCTATCCTAAAATATAGATGTATCCAGGTCATTTGAATCTTGCCGTATGGCGTTGGTATATTTCCTTTCTTTCTAGATGGTGTGGCTCTGATGTACTCTTGTATGGTGGCTTGCGTACATACCCACTTGTGTACGTAGTTGATCCCTTCGCCTGCCGACTACGCCGCCCGTACAGGTCCCGTTGAGAGGTTAGCGGTTGGGACGTCTGAAAGGACTACCAGTGAGTGGCTTTTGGGGCCCCGCCGTACTATTTCAACCGCTATCTCTCATCCAGGCTTGTATCTAGGAGCGTAGTTCACCGAGGTAGTTACAATTGGTATCAGAGCCATCCCGACCTTCAGGGTTTCAGCCAAACGGTCGTTGTCAGTCTAGCAAATATTTTGAGTAGTTATGTATATTAGGGAAAAACAAAACGCGAGAGTAGGACTGCTTCCATTTTTCTTCTTACCCTCCCACCCACCCTTTCTGGTAAGGAAGTGTAACGTTTTCAATTCTCTTCTCAAAGTTCAAACTAGGATTCACGTGTTCGGGGTTTCCGTAGTACCATAGGATGTGTGTGTGTGTGTGTGTGTGTAGTCCCTTGTCTATCTGTTGCATCCAAGTTGTTATCTTATCTGCCTTTGGTTATCAACTGTTGGTACATTCCATACCGACAGGCTTTTGTAAACCGACGCAATCTATCTTCCTTTTGTATCCAACGCTCTCTTGTTTGGGGTGTTCGATACGTAGAATCAAGCTTTAGGTTTCGTGAAGAAGAAGGGGTTAGGATATGTGTTCCACTTGTTCATGTGCGGAGTAATGATTTGAGTGCGGGATGGAGTCGCGACCATACCACTACTTGTATCATTCGCTTTTGTATATTGGATCGGTAGAGTCACTAATCTTGATTCGTTAAGCAATTTTGCGCATCTATTGGTATTTTAATGCCGAAATTTGTGGAAAATTTTTCTTTGATATGTTTGTGTACCACACTCCTTTTCAGTCGTGTGCGATATGCTTAATATCTTTGAGGTGCTATGAACTTTGTTGATATTTTTATATATCATCTCAGTAAATTGTATCCTTTAATCTTGGTTAATTCCATCTTGGTACTATTTTGGATTATTATCATCTTCCATTATAGTACTGACTTGAGTTTTATATCAATGACAGGATGGCTCCCCACCGGGAGGAGGACATTCCTCCGGAACTGGGCTCAGCGCTGTCAAGCATTGCAAATGCTCTGGCAGCCATGCAAGAGAACCAGCTGCGCTTTGAGGAGAGCGTCCGAAGGAACGAGTTCACTCCACTTCCTCCACCTCCCAAGCGTGGTGATATCAAGAGCTTCCTCAAGTTCAACCCGCGCCAGTTCGACGTGTCTGACCGACCTCTTGATGCTGATGATTGGCTGCGCGAGATCTCAAGGCTACTAGAGACTGCTGATGTGCGAGCAGAATGGGTAAAGTGTGCTACTCACCTGCTCAAGGGAGACGCAGCTCTATGGTGGGAAAACTACCTGAAGGCTAGCTGCACTGGGTTCCAGCCCACTTGGGAGAGGTTCACCACAGCCTTCAAAGAACAGTTTCTCTCAGAGATTGTGATGGAACGGATGAAGGATGCTTTCCTCAACTTGAAGCAGGGCAATGATAACGTCAACACCTACATCAGGAACTTCATGAACTTGTCTCGCTATGGTGGTGATGAGGTATCTGATGACAAGAAAAAGCAGAAGAGATTCAGGCAAGGGCTCAATGCGTCGATCAAGTATGCACTCACGCATGCAAGACCGGCAACCTTCACAGGCTGCACATATGGCACTACAAGAGGAGGCTAGTAGGCGGATGTTCGAGGAGTCCAAGAAACACAGCGGGGATGCATCAAGCTCGGCAGAATGGCAACTCCTTCTAAGCGGCGTGTGGGTTCCTAACACCCCACCGTCGCTCCGGCTCCACCAAGACCTGCGAACTTCGCCAAGGCCATCAAACTTCACCACTGCGGCTCCTGTGGGCTACAACAACCCTTACCACAGGCGCTGGCGGAGTCCTCGCTTCTCGCTCGCGTCCGGTGGTGCACGCTTCACATGTGGAGGTCTGGACATTCCCACTGGGCTGTCCAATGAAGAACAAAGCTCTCCCTCAACCCCGCCAAGATGCTGCAACAAGCTCTCCTCGGTTCGTGCACCACCGCCTCGGGCTCTCAACATCAACACTAAGCCCGGTCTGCGGTTGTTCGAGCTAATGCGTCAACGCCTCTCAAGCCGAGCTCGCACTGGAGTTGTCATGGGTATGCTTTCGTTAACTCGACCACTGCGAGTTCTCTTTGATTCTGGTGCATCGCATTCATTTGTGTCTCACAAGTTTGCAAATGAGAACGAGTTAGTCATGGTCCCTCTCCAAAAGCGGTTAATGGTTCTTTCCCCTGGGGCAAACATGAGGGCTGCTCATATCAGTCATGGAAATCAGATCGAGATTGGTGGCTCTTCATTCTTGGCTTCTTTGATTGTTCTGGGCAACTCTGACATTGATGTCATCCTGGGCATGGATTGGTTGACAGCAAATGCAGCTGTGATTGATTGTGCTGAACGCTCAGTGTCTTTGAAGATCCCTGAAGGCCATCTAGTCTTTTCTCCAAGTCTGACTCCGGATGTCCAGCTCTATTCCTTGGCTGCTCTGAATGATGATGCCATGGAAGCTATTCAGAAGGTACCGATTGGTCCGTGAGTTCCGGATGTTTTTCCTGAAGAGCTGCGGTATGCCTCCGGATCGCGGTTGAATTCGTGATCGAGCTTGAACTGGAACGGCTCCTATCTCCAAGAGGCCATACAAAATGGGTCCTTCGGTGGTCGAACTCAAACGACAACTCGATGAACAAGAGAAGTTGGGTTTCATTCAAGATAGCACTTCTTCTTGGGGTAGTCCAACAATCTTCGTGAAGAAGCGTGATGTAACCGATAGGCTGTGTTGACTACCGGGCCCTAAATGCTAAAACCATCAAGAACAAATATCCTCTTCCTCGGATAAATGATCTGTTTGATCACCTAGCGAGGCTGGTGTTCTCCAAGCTTGATTTGAGAAGTGGTTATCACCAAATCAAAATTCGAAGAGGATGTGCCCAAAACAGCTTTCACCACTCGCTATGGCCTGTATGAGTACACGGTCATGTCTTTCGGTCTCACCAACGCACCTGCTACCTTCTCGAGGCTGATGAACTCCGTTTTCATGGAGTACCTGGACAAGTTTGTGGTGGTATATCTGGATGATATTCTCGTCTATTCCAAGTCCAAGGAGGAGCATGAGGAGCACCTGAGGTGTGTCCTGAACAAGCTTCGTGAGAACCGCTTGTATGCCAAGTTCTCAAAGTGTGAGTTCTGGTTGCCTGAAGTAACCTATCTGGGCCATGTTATCTCTGCCAAGGGCATTGCAGTTAACCCGGAGACCGTGAAGACAATAGTTGAATGGCTTCCTCCTGCTAATGTCAAGGAAGTGCGGAGTTTTCTCGGCTTGGCTAGCTATTGTCGTCGTTTTGTGCAGAACTTCTCGAAGATAGCAAAGCCTCTCACCGACCTCCTCAAGAAAGGCAAGAAGTACCTGTGGACAACTGCTTGCCAAGAAAGTTTTGAGACACTCAAAGCGAAGCTCACTTCCACACCAGTCTTGGTTCCTCCGGATACATCCAAGCCTTTCCAGATCTTCTGCGATGCCTCTTTGCAAGGATTGGGTGCGGTCCTTATGCAAGAGAGACAGTGGTTGCTTATGCCTCGTCGATTGAAGACGCATGAGGTCAACTATCCAACACATGACCTTGAGCTAGCGGCGGTGGTCTTTGCTTTGAAGCTATGGAGGCACTACTTGCTTGGGAACCGTTGTGAGATCTTCTCGGACCACAAGAGTTTGAAGTATATCTTCAACCGGATCTCAATCTTGACAAAGGAGATGGATTGAAGCCATCAATGACTTTGATGTGACCATCAACTATACCCGTGCAAAGCAAATGTCATGGCGGATGCGCTTAGCGTAAAAGCTTATGTCAACAACCTCATGGTAGAAGAGCGTGACCTCTCTTGTGCGAGGAATTCCGTCACCAACACGGAGATTGTGGAACAAGGGCATCTCCCGAACCTTCGGCTACTCCTCTCTTGGAAGAACAGATTCGGTCTCGTCGGCGTGATCCGCACACCAAGAAGCTCATCGCTAAGCTTGGCACTCAAGTATGAATCCTTCCATGTTGATGATCGGCACGCTCTTCTTTGATCACGGATGTTTGTTCCAAACTATCCGGTCCGAGAGACCAAGTTCTCAAGGAGGCACATGATTCGGTTCTTTCTATCCATCTGGCAGCACAAAGATGTATATGGACTTGAAAACACAATACGGTGGCCTGGGTTGAAAAGGTATTGTGCCAAGTACGTCTCGGAATGTGATGTTCGCGCAGAGTCAAGGCTGTTCATCGAAACCATTTGGTCTTCTGACCATTGAAGCCTCCGGAATGGAAATGGGAGAAAGTTGAGATGGACTTCATCACGCTTTCCAAGATCGCAGAAGGGCAACAATGCAATTTTGTTGTCATCGGAGCTTTCAAAGTGGCACACTTCTTCCCGATCAAAGAAACAATTTACGGACTTGATTGGTGAGCTCTATATCAACAGGATTGTCTCTTTGTATGGGGTTCCACTTGAAATCAGTTCGGATCGTGGGAGCATCTTCACCTCAAAGTTCAGGAGAGTTTCCAAAAGCTTTGGGAACGAAGTTGAACTTCACCGCTACCACCCTCGGTCTCAAGGACAAGTGGAGAGGATCAATCAGTTCGAAGACATGCTTAGAGCTTGCGTCATCTCGTTTGGCATGAAGTGGGAAGAATGTCTTCCATATGCTGAATTCTCCTACAACAATGACTTCGGAAGAGTCGAAGATGGCACCATTCGAGGCTCTCTATGGTCGCAAGTGCAGAACTCCCATTGGTTGGTCGGTGCGGAGAAAGAATCTGGTTTGGTACGACATTGTGACTCGAGCAGGAGAAGGTGCATATCATTCGGAGAACACGAAGATTGCTCGAGTCGTCGGAAGAGCAACTATGACAGAAGCACAGATATGGTATATGCCCCTGGTGATCTCGTCTACCTTCGTGTCACTCCCATGAGAGGACACACCGCCTTGAGATCAAAGGAAAGTTGGCTCCTAGATACATCGGTCCTTTCAAGATACGTGGTAGAAGAGGAGAAGTTGCGTATGCACTTGAGCTTAGGAAAAACTCAAAGTCCATGATGTTTTCCACATCTCGCAGCTCAAGAAGTGCTTCAAAGACCCTAAGGCAACTGTGGATCATGAGCTAATCGACCTCCAAGAAGATCTCTCTTATCAAGAGCACCCACCAAAATTCTCGAGACATGAGCGAAGGACTCGCAACAAGTCCATCAAATTACGCAAGGTGCAGTGGTCACACCATTCTGTTGATGAAGCAACTTGGGAGCGTGAAGATGAACTCCGTGTCAACCATCCTTCTCTCTTTGTGTCTTCTTCTTCTTCTTCCTAGAATCTCGGGGCGAGATTCCGGTTTAGTGGGGGAGAGTTGTAGCATCCCGGTTGTCTAACCCGTAATGCTACTAAGTTTAATAATAAAATGGGCCACTTCAACATATAATTGTTGCATCATCATCATATCATGCTCATGTCATCATGTCCCCTTGCATTTGAGCATCATATAAAACCTTTTCTTGTTTGCTTCTTATCTCATGTGCATGATTAATTGTAGTTGCTTCTTGATATTGTATTTGGTTCTTACTAAATTGTTAAATGCCCAAGTTGAGTTGGGGGCATCTCTCTTTTGACTCCACCACCTTATCTTGCACCACCTTATAATTCCACCATCCAATAATATGGGCTTGGCTTTTATTGAGTTTCTCTAGCCCATGTTGTTGGTTGGATCCTCTAATCTATTGCTTGGCCTTTGCCCACCTTTTTGGGAATGCAAGGATTAAAAGCCACAAGAAACAATGTTGTTTTCACAATATGACCTTTGGGCTTTAATTGTCTTGCATGGGCCATGCAAGTACCATCCACCCTAGCTTTGGCTTTTGTTTGGATTTCTAAATGGAGCCTTCTTCTTTGCTTGATCATGTTTGGTTAGTATAAATCCTAGCTACCCCCCCCCTCTATCTTTGGATCTTGCTTGTTCCTTTGTGGATCATGCATGGTCCATTAGAACCACATCATCACCTTGACCATCTATCCTCCCTCTTCTTCTTTTCTTGTCTGATCTTGCTAGAGCTTGCTTGAAGCTTGCATAACCAAGATTAGTACCCTCCACCTTCTTACCCTTGCAAGCAAAAGACCCTAATTAAATCTATCCTAAAAACCAAAAACCTAAACCCTATTTTATATCTATCCTAAATCCAAAACCCTATTTTACTATTAACCTAAACTAAACCCTAAACCACATTTTACCTCTAAACAAAACCTACCCCTCCCCTTTTCTCTTCTCCCTAGCATGTCACCATGTCTCTCTCCCTCTCTTCCTTTTCACTCTAGCAACAAGCCTAAACCACCCCTTACCCCTCTAATCTACCCCCTCTCTTCGTCTTAGAAGCCCTCATCTACCCTAGACCGTACCACCCCTCTTCCTCCCTTCCCTCTCTCTCTCCATGCAGGCCCCACCCCCATCTAACCGAGCCTCCCCTAGCTAACTAAAACCCTAGCCCGACCAATGCCCCTCTCTCCCCTAACCTAGCTCCCCACCTTAGCTAACCGAGGCTACCACTTTTCCCTCTCTTCTCTCCCTCTCTGCCCTAAGGGTCCCATTGAGCCAACCCGACCCTGGCCTGCCCTACCCCACCTGCAGCCTCCCTGGTCCTGTTTCTCTTCTCTCTCTCGCTCACGTGCTCTGCCTCAGCTCCCTCGCGTGGCCGGTTAAAGCAGCAGCAGCAACTCGGCCATACCCTCCCCACACCTCCTCTCTCCCTCTCGTTCTTATCAGGAACTCCTCGCCCACCTCCCCAGATCCGCTCCTTCCCCTTCTTCTCCCCTTGAGCAGGCAGACGCCATGAACCCTAAGCCCTAGCGACGACGCCCAGACCCTTCTTCCAGGCTCCCGAGGCACGCCAGGTGCAGGAGCTCCCCCGTCTTCCACCGCTTCGCCGTGACGCGCCAGGGACCGCTGTACCTCGCTGGAGGAGCTCCGCCGCCGCCGTGCCCGCGAGTACCAGGACGCCCCCGCCGCCAGCCCCCTCGACGATCACCGGCCTCCCTGCCCGAGCCAGGCCACCAGCGAGCCCCTGGTAAGCCACACGCTTCCCCTGACATGATCCCCGCCCCCCTAGCTCACCGTAGCGCCGCCGTCCATCGTCGAGCATCCTGCGTGCGTGCGCGCGCCGTCGCAGACACCGCCGCCGTGCGTGGCAACGTGCCTGCAGACCGCTGATCTGCCTCTGTTCCTCGTCGTTTTCCGGCCAGCATAGTCCTTCCCAGTAGATGCGCCATGAGCGAAACCTGTAGCCAGTACAATCCTCCGCAGCTTTCTCTTTTGCGGCGTGGCGAGATCACCAGTGTGCAGCTCGCCATCGTCGTCGAAAGATCCGGCCATCTAGCAGTTTTGCGCGTGGACAGTTTCAGTTCGTCAGACAACCTCCCAGACACTTTCCTGTTTAGGCCCCTCCTTTTACCGGCGCCTCAACCCGCGGTCCTCAGGCCCCTTGTCAGCGTCTGAGTTAGTTTTACAAAAAGGCTCCAGGACTTATCCCTAATAAACCGCTTGGTCCGTTAGGCGTCGGGCTCGGCGTGTGGGCCAGAACCCTGCCCACTATGCTGCGACTCAGTCGGTCACCGAGTGAAAAATGTTTTCAGATCTGTTTTCAAATTCAAAATATGTTAAATAAATTCAAATTCAAATTATTTCCAGATTTTAAATAACTTTTGCATACTTTATCCAAAATAGACAAATGATATATGTTTTGGATTCAGAAAAATGAGAAGAATTCAAATATGCCATCTGTTTAGTGTTTTGCACCAGTAAATTTCCAAGTTTGTTTAAATTACTTCAATTGCCACTAGAATTTCTTAATTAAATAACTTTTGTTTGGAAAATCCAAATTAAGCAAATGAGTAGTCTAAATTGATCAGCTCGACGAGACCTTTCCGTTTATGATATCCATGACTTCAATTGCAGCATGCATCATATAACTATATAATGAACAACAACTGTTATGACAACAAAATCTGACTAAAACCCAATTCAAATGTTATTTTCTTGTTCTTCACACCTCACCATGCCATGCTACCTTTCTTGCCATGTAAATTGTGCATCATTCATCATGGCATGATTGTTTGTAGCGTATCTTATTCATATGCTTGTGCTCTATATTTATGTTGGCCTTGTTTGTTTGGTTTTCTCGGATAGAACCGGCGGGGGTTGTATCAAGAGAACCGGGAGCACTACCAGAACCGTCCTTTGCTTCAACAGAGACACCAGGCAAGCACTACCACATGCTTGCATACATACTGATACCTATTGCCTCTATCTTATTCTTGCATCATTGCGTCATGAATGCATTAAATTGAATCCCAAGTATGCATAGCCTTTACTTTTAAACCCCAAGCTTGTATCCTCCATCCCATGAGCCACTACTATAGGAGTTGTTTGAGCCATGCGAGTCGTAGAAACAACATGTGTAGGGTTTGTGAGAGTCGATGGATAACGAGGTACTTAAACAACTTAACGGAGTAGTTGGGATAACTAAAGAAAGTGGCACCGGTGAGCAATATCTGCTATTTGGTTTTCCTGCTCACTTGTGTCCGTAAGACCCCGAGTACTTGATTCCTGTTCCTTGATTTATCGCGCTATCCACATCCGGAGGTATATGGGACCCCGAGCGAGCTTGATTCCGTCTTATTTCTTGGGGCCACAAACTAGTTTGAGGTTTTATTTACGATCTGTACTTATGCCATGCTTTCGCTTTAATTACGATTGTGCGACGAGATAGCACCTTTGTCTTTGTTAGGATCGGGACACGATTCCGGTGTCGACAAGCCCGTTTGGGGTTCCCGATCGTTCACCGTCCACCCAAGACCTTGAGGCCGTCTCGGAGCTTGTACTCCGTTGCGGATTCTACTTAAGGGTGGCCCCTGAAATATTCTGAATCTGTGATTGCTTTGTCGTGAAGGCCTCGTTGGGTTTTGATTTGGTTTTCGAGGTTGAGCGGTGTGTGTTGCTATTGGTGCACCCGGTAGTAAAACTTTCTGAAAGCCGTGTCCGCGGTTATGGACGACTTGGAGCAGTTTCTTGATCATAGACAAGCACAACTAAAGTACTGCTTTAACCTCGACTAAAGTAACTTGACTAGTAAATAGTGCAATACTCATGGAATGGTTAATAAAATTGCCAACGGATGGGGTTGTTAAATCGCTTCCTGTTGGTAAGTAGGGAGGAGGATGGATCGGATGAGATTACCATTATAACTGTTGTACTTAAATTCACGGACATCCGCCTATCATTGGTTAGGCGGATGGTTAGCGTTATCTGTAGAATTGCTAGGGTTTATCTTTTCTGCAATTCGTCACCCGAGTTGAGTCCCTTTAGAGGCATTAAGACTTCTTGAGTACCCTTAGGGTCTCACACGATAAATTCTTGATTCGAGATGAGCAGGTACCTTCTCGGGACGGATCTTTGGGTGGAAGAAGCCGATGAAGTGGGCAACGATCGTATGGTGTAGAGATTCCGGGAACGGGGATCCGTGAGACCTGTAGTTGGGATGTGCTTATTTTCTCTGGAATCTTATGCCTATTTGCTTCTTATCCGTACTCGGATCTTGTTTGCCGCTTCCGCATGGTACTCTGATGTGTGTTGTATGAGGAGCTATCCTAAAATATAGATGTATCCAGGTCATTTGAATCTTGCCGTATGGCGTTGGTATATTCCTTTCTTTCTAGATGGTGTGGCTCGATGTACTCTTGTATGGTGGCTTGCGTACATACCCACTTGTGTACGTAGTTGATCCTTCGCTGCGACTCGCCGCCCGTCTGAGTCCCGTTGAGAGGTTAGCGGTTGGGACGTCTGAAAGGACTACCGATGAGTGGCTTTTGGGGCCCGCAGTACTATTTCAACCGCTATCTCTCATCCAGGCTTGTATCTAGGGCGTAGTTCACGAGGTAATTACAGAGGCGCTTGACTCAAGTCTGAGGCACCTAGCGGACTTGTGCATTGCGTTCTTCGGGTCACTCGCCGGAGGCGGATTGGACGCGAGATAGGTGGGGCTTCCATGATTGCAGCTTGCGGCATTTTTGGCATGACATTGCCTTGTGAGTCCATCGTCATGAAGGACGTGTCGAGGGCCCTAGTGACCTCGCGTCGCACATAAGGGTCCATGCGCTCCATGCCGGAGCGGTACTTGTTGGCGTTGTTGCCATGTGAGGTGGAGCCGCCAGCGGTGGAGAGAGCAACTCGTCGTGCGCTTGATTCTGCGGCTACCTGCTTATGCTTTTCGAGCTCCTCCTGCAGCTTCACCTGTCGATTGTGTTCATCGATCAGGAGCCAGTGGTAGGCCATCAGTAGGTCACGGGAGCCATCCACGGGTAGGATTTTGCTGCCTTTAGCGGCTATGTTAGCCGGATTTCCCCTGTTTCCCCCGTTCTCAATCTGTGGGTTGAGAGGGGGATTGGGTGGCGGTATGGCACCCGAACCTAGCGGTGGATATGTTCCGTTTTTGGAGTTTCCATCATGGATGGCGGTGCATAGGTAGTGCTCACGAAGTGGGTCGCTGCTGTCGCAGCTCTCAGATCCGGAACCGTAGGTTTCTTCATCTGAAAGGGGACCGCACATATCGGAGTTGCAGCAGCTGCTGTCATCCGAATCGTCCATCAGCATCAACGTATGCAGGGCGTCGATGGGTGGGACCCACGAAGCGGGCCTGATGGATGGAAGTGGCACCCGCTCGGGGAGGCGGAGGGTGCCGATCTGCCCCACCTGGAAGTAGAAGCTCCCAAAAGCATCTCGAGCCCGTCGCCTACGGACTCGAAATCTTTTAGGGTGGTCGGCGAGTGGACGGTGAAGTCGAAGGCACCGAAGAGGAGGTGACTCTCCGTTGCCGAGGAATCATAGATCGCTCTGGATGGGACCGTCACGACCGCACGATCAGCGTCCCCGCTTCCCATAGACAGCGCCAATGGACGAGGTTCGATCTCGTCAATGACCATTGTTATGGACTTGGGTTTTAGAGAAGATGGGGATGCTGGAAGTCGCAAAACGGTTAACAGACAAGCAACACAGGGACACGAGATTTATCCAGGTTCAGGCCCCTAGAGGGAAAACCCTACTCTTGCTTGGCTGCTCTTGATTACGGCGGAACCGAAGATTACAGGGGTGCGCAGATGCAATCTGGCGTGAGGTGTGTGTATGGTGTGGTGATTGTCCTTCTCGTCGTGCCCTCCTGGCCTTTATATAGATAAGCCAGGTCCCGGGGTAGATCGATTCGGTTATAGATTATGGTTAATACCCTTTGAAATTCTATCTAATCTAGACTTGTCCTCCAACAGTCGAAACCGCCATGGGCTTGGGCCACCCGAAATCTTCATGGGTTGCGTGTCCTTACGTGGGCCTTTCTTGGGCTGGACCGGATATACCAACTTTGTGCACCTGTAGGGTATATCCATGTCAGACTTAGCAACAGAAAGTAAACTATTTTACCTTGACTATTACCATATCACATCACAACGCACCTGCAAAACAAAGTTAGATGCATCTACTTTATCTTTTGCAAGTTTTATGTGGTTGTATGAGATTTTGCGTAAGAACCGTTACTTACCTACAAACTTCAACCATAACTCCAATTAAATAATTATCTCTACTATCCCCTCTCGGGGTCCTCCTTTGTAAATGTTATATCAACTATTGAAAGAGAGGCAGATACCCGCTAGCCACTTATATGGAACAAGCCGTATGTCGAGCGTGGAACCAGTCTCGCGTAAGAGTACGTGTAAGGTCGGTCCAGACCGCTTTATTAATCAATACCACGATATAAACAAGTACACGTCGGAGGGTAACAATTATAAAATTAACGCCCACACGTCATAACTAGTGTGTTCTACCTGTACTAGCAATGCCACACTTAGATCGGCTCTGATACCACTGTTGGGGTTCGAGGGCAGAAAACAAAAAAATTCCTACCATCGAAACCCTAATGCCAAGATCTATCTACTAGTAATACAGTAACGGGAGGGGATACGATATTCATACCTTTGAAGACCGAGCGTGGTTAACGTATCGTGAGGAACATGGATGAAGAAGACGCCCTGATGATGACCTCGAGGTCACGAAGTCCTGCGGCTCTGACAACTCCTATCACCAAAAGCACGGTGCCGCCAGAGAGAGTCACACACGTACGATTATTGATGACGACCCCTGCTTCTCTCTAATCCAGCCAAGATTGCGGAAGTAGATCTCCCGGCTCCGAATCCCGCAACGCAATGGCGCTCCATGGTGAATAACTCCTCGCTCTCACAACCCTAACAAAGGGGCCACAGTCGTAAAAGAGAAAATAGATAGGCAACATAGGCTTTTATTTATTTTCAGGTGGAAATTGGTGTGTTTTAATCCTCATATGGGCACCCCTTTATATAGGCGGAGGGAGGGGGTCCCTTCACCTTAGGGTTACCATGGGGGACTAAACAAAGAAAGAAAAAAAGGGGGGCAACCAGCCGCCGGCCGGGTGGGCCACCTGCTCACCCGCACGCAACCCAGTTGGCTAAGGCAGTGGAGGGGAGAGGCCCTGGGTGGGCCGCCTGGCCCATTAGCCCGTGAGGCAGTAGCTGCCACGACGACGTGCAGCGCCAGGCCCCGGGAAGGCCAGCGGCCACAAGACGCACGCGCCTGCATGTAAGCAGTAGCGCCCGGGTGGGCAGCCTAACAAGATGGCAGCCGAATCGGCGATGCATAGCAGTTGCCTCCCCGTGCGGCGCGGACTATCCGACGCCCACGTGGGCTATTTCAAAAACTGCATGCCCTTTGCCTTTTTCGTCCGTTTATTTTTAGGTAAAAATCCCTTTGGGATTTTGCCTAACTTATAAGACGCATTTATAAATCTTTATTTAAATATTTATTTATAATATATAATAATTCATAATTTAAATATAATAAACATATATTTAAATCATTATTTATTCGAAAACCTTTTTGGTCCTTTTTCCTTATCCTTTCTCCGAATACCTTCGGATCTCCCCATAACTTTTCTGGTCTCTCTCTTCTCACTTCTTCAGTGATTCCAAACTAGCTATTAATGATCTCTAACCTTCGTCAAGCCCTTAAGCATACTACCCAACAGTACGAGAATATTACAGACATGGTCAAGACTCCTCTCTGACCAATGATCAACAGCAGGACCTGGATGCCCATGATGACCATCTGTGTACTCAACGGAATTTGTCGTTGAACCGTAAACTCTGTGTCTTATTCCTTTTGTCTTTGTGATACTATATGTCTGAGGCTTGACCAAATAACATCCCCATGTCAGGGTTCAACCTCGTTACCGACAATACCTTCTTTACTCATCTGATAAGTGATATCCTCGTGACCTAGTCACATGCTGTGCAACTTATGAATATAACTTATCCGAGTGGGGCTAGAGTATCTTCCGTCACGCTGATGGACAAATCCCGTTCTTGACGCAGTCGTCTCAACTTAGGTTCCTCCGGATACCTAATGACACCCTTATGTTCACTGTTCTACCGAATGACGTTAAATGACATCAAAGTAACCTTGGGAGACAGTGATTTGATGTGGTATCACGGTCTAAGAAAAGAATCACTATGTTTTCTAATCATCGTAACCTGAACTCTGTGACATGATCACGATACGATGCTATAGATAGGGTATGTTCACTATCTCATTCTCTAATGAAATGACTTTATTGTCAATTAGAGGCCGAGGCACCAACATGATCAGGAAATCTTTGATCATCCATTGACCAATGAACCAGTGACTAGATTTTTACTGGAAACTACTGGTTGTTTGTATATCACACGTATATTGACGTTTACTGATCAGTACAGTTATATCATGATATAAAACTTAATTATAAACTTTATAAAATATACCATTAAATATTTGTCTCTAGGACAATTCCCTTCAGTACAAGTATGTGGTAAATGTGGAACTTGGGTAAAAGTGTGATTTACTAGCTATTTTAGCGTTTATGACCACAATCACATCACCTGCCAATTTCACGTGTTATGTTATTCCATATCAACCGAAGACTGGTCGTTGATCTAATTACCTTGGCGCATCTCTGGCAGTTGTGCATTCTTCTAATTATCCTTGTTCGGTGAAGTAACTACTTAACCAACATTAAATTAATAATGTTAAAACATGTGAGTTTGATATCCCCCCTTATTGTTTGAGGAACTAGAGATTCTTGATTGTAGTTGGCTTGAATATATAGGCTAAGTAATGTTCTTTTAGAATGCATGTGTCTTATATGCTAAATTGACGCAAACAGATAAAGGGCTAAAACAAATGCTTCATTATTAGAAATTATACATGTAATGTGCTCACATATTTGTTATTGTTCTTCCAGCCTTGCTTACTTTTTCTATATGCAAAAAGAAACTATACAAACTCATGGGTTATATGTTCCATGCGAGGTGGTTTTATATGCTTACTTTTTTTTCTATCTATTTTTGAAATACCCCATTTATAGATGGGGAAGCCACATGGGGTCAAGTCTTGAAGACGCTCTAAGGCCTCCTTGTTGTTTCTCTAGCATCTTCTCCGTAAAACCCATGGAACTGAGCTTTAATTCTCGTGTACAATTATCTAGAACCACGTGGATAGTTTTATATTTGTATCATATAAACAATTATCTTAAACTGTATGAAAAATTTCTGATTCTCGTAAATAATTATCATGAACAACAAGAGTATTTATTTTGCCTCTCGCAAACACATATCTCAAAGTGCATGAACATTTTTCTTGATCCTCGTGAACAATCATCTTGAACTATGTGAACATTTCATGAACAATTATCTGAAATCACGGGAATATTTTGATGGACGTCAAAATTTATCTTGCACGGCATGACCATTTATTTCAAAGCGTACGTACGAATAATTATTTTGTTAATTATTGTTTGTTAAAGCTATGAAGAATTATCAAGTTTGTAAAAAAATGAGAAACATAGTACATACGCAAGCATCATAACACGTGCATACACTTATTCTTGTGAACACACACCTTATTCCTACGAGCATTTTCGAGACACTGAGCCGACTGATCGAGTCTTAAGATCGTCAAAGTTACCACATCCGTTAGAGAGAAACTAAGTCTCTTTCCAAAAGAATATTCGTCATTATGAAACATAGGGGTGTAAAACCCTAGGTTTTAAACTCCGACGAGTTAGGAGTACAACCATCATTCAACCACAGGTTAGTTTTTATCAAGGTTGTAAGTTTTGCACGGAAGATTTTCTATCACACAATAAATTATATTTTGTGGTATCTAGTTCCAAGTTCAGAACAATTGATGTGTCGAAAGTGTTTTTTTTTACTATGATGTGTCGAAAGTTGAAACAACGATGACCATTTTTTTTGAAAACGAAACAGTGATTACTCGGCTGACACGAACAAAGAGAAAAACTAGCAGTGAAACAACTACAAATGGGCTGAGCCCACAAAGCGTCGCAAAAGCGTCAGGTAGGAGTTCCCCTGGAAAAACTGTTCCGCTCCGCCGCCACCCACCCGCTGCCACCCCGTGGTTTGTCGCCGCCGGAATTTTTCGCCGGAGCAACGCGATCTGCGCGTGTTCTTACCGCTCCCGCTGCCAGTAAGCTCTCTGGATTTTCCGGGTCTCTTGCCTATTTTTCTGTCCCCAGTTCTCGCGCTGTCTCTGCAGATAGATCTAGAATTCACGCAGACACGCTTCGCGTCTTACGCTCTGATGATGGTGCTAGTTCGATGTTAGTATTTGCGACCTGCGAATCCTCTAGGTGATAACAATTTCTGGGTGCGCGTATGATGGTTGCGGTATTCTGTTGTAGTCTTGTAGAGAATCAGTTTCAAGAGTACAAACCACTGTGCTAAATTGACTGAATTCGCATATCTGATTCGATGTCCTCCTTGCTCTCTGCAGCCGACTATCCATTTTCTGAAATTGGTGCTTAATTGTGCACACTGATTTCTTCTTCGAGTGGCAATGGTAAGCGAGTCTTGATTAGAAAGGAGTGACAGGTGATTGTGCAGCATTGGTGGATGCTGTGTTTGTAACCAACTTATTTTGCAGGATCCGAACGGTCTTGACAGCGAAAAATCGGCAAGTAGGCTCTATGTGGGGAATCTGGATTTTAGGATATCAGAGTGAGTTATTGCTTGTGTATTGAGTTGCATTTTCTTTCCAAAGTCATCCTGGTGTAATGTGTAATCAAACATTGTAGTGTGATTCTCTAGGTCTGACGTTATCAAGATGTTCTCTCCCTATGGAAAGATTATAGCTGAGGATTTCCTATTGCACACACGTGGCCCGAAGCGTGGCGAGCCCCGTGGTTATGCCTTTGTTCAGTACACTACCAAAGAGGTACGAGTAATATTCATTACTTGTTGCAAGGTTTGATGGGTCCTTGTAATTCTCACCTTTGCCACCTGAAGTGAGCATGCAGGAAGCTCAGTTGGCAAAGGAAAAGATGAATGGCAAGTTAGTCCGTGGACGTCCTGTGGTGGTTCACCTGGCAAGTGAGAAGGGCTTCCTAGACAATTCACAGAGAGTGCTGAAAGACAAGAAATTGGCTGGCGGTTCAGGAAGCAATTCGACACAAATTGATCGTGCTGCAAAGATATCTGCTATAAAAAACAAGTTGAAGTCTCTAGAGAATGAGGGATGCAGCGCAAAAAGACCAAGACTTAAGACAGATGCCTTGGAAAGCACTGGCAAACAATCTGATAAGAAGCTTTGAAGTGAATTTAGTCAGTGTGGTCAAAATGCCCTATTATGCTGGTTGCATTGGTGATGGTGCTGCAGCTGTAATACTTATGCTTTGTTAAGTTAGGCAAACCATGGGTGTAACATAACACAGTTCACCAGTTTTGCGCAACAGTTTGTACTAATCACCAATGTTCAAGTAACAATTCAGTTTTAATGGAGAAAACATTTTCCAGTCCAGTTATCTGGTTGATAGTGCTGGTTTATGCAGCTGATCTTCATCTGACCATATATTTGCTCAACTGAACTGTGTCAGCTCTCCTGAAATTGTTAAGCTCACTTACCTCTGAGATCATATGACGTATGAAGATCATTTTATGTTGTTACTTTTCTGGAGTTGAATAGGATGCAACCATTTTGGATATATTTTATCTGTTTCTTGTCACCAATCAAACATGATGTTAATTATGTTTTCGCTTTGTGCAAACCGATCTGGAGGTAAGAAAGGGGGTGCTGTCAGTTCTTTATAAGAGGATATTTTCTAGGCAAATGGACATGTAGTATCAGTATAAGTGCAATGCTTAATTTACACACTAGTACCTGAAAGTAGAACTGCATATACAGCACGGATTGAATAAACATTTTGTTTCAGTATGCACTTTTTGGACCAGAAGTTTCAATATGTCCTTGTCATTGTAAACTCAAGAAAAGTTTCGATAGTTTGCTCAACGGTATGTTAAATATGATTTGTTGTCAGTATTGTAAGTATCGGCCTTTTACCTCATCTCTTGTTTCAACTAGAATATATTTGTGGTTATTTCAGTATATTTGGTTTCGATCTCAATGCTACTTATCTGTCCTAGAATCTGTGAGTGCACTTAGTTGGAAACATATAGGCAATGTTTATTTTTGTTATTTATGTTGCTATTTGGGTTAGTTTGCTGCCCGGATATCATGCACTAACATCAATTAGATGTGTCTATGAATCCTCCAGGGTCATATATTGTGTATAATGATTCAAGGTACATTGAGTAAAGGTTCTGCAAATATGGCTTTTAGAAAGCTAGGATTTGCGGGGACAAAATATACTCTTCTATCATATTAAGGAGGTATATGTTCGCCTGGTCGGCATAGTTCAACATACTTTGGTCTAAATTTTTGGAGGTGGGATCTGCAAATCAGTGATAAACCAGCATAACTAGTCATTCATGACTCTAAACCTTAGCTGTCATTTTTGCATCGCCTACCATGAAGTCATGTAGATAGCTGCTGGATGCTGTGCGTCTCACACCTTGTGGCATATATTTATTATGCTAGAGCACAAAATGACATCATCATTCGATTACTCATTTTGTCGGTTTCTTCTCTTGTTCTACTTTTCAAAGTTTGTGAACATGCCATTGACATGGCTTGTTGGTATAGAAGTCAAAGACTGAGAATATCACAGTGCCGTTTTCCTATTTAATAACACTGGAGATACCTTATATTGTATTACATGCTTGAAGTTTTAGTTGATACTTCCTCCGTTCTAAAATATAAGATGTTTTACCTTTTTCTAAAACACATGTATCTAGACACCTTTTAGTGTGTAGGTTCATTTATTTTGTTCCGAACCTACAAATAAAAGAGGTCTAGATACAAGCGTTCTAGAAAATGGCTTGAACATCTTATATTTTGGAATGGAGGGAGTACCTTCTAAAGTCAATAACTGGAATGCTTACCAAACAGTAAGAGGTTGTTTGGCAAATGAATACATGGATCATTTCATTTATATTATGATTCCAAAAACACCCACATGTTTGGCTGCTTTGGAAATGGCAGGTCAAAGATAGGAATCAGGTTTACACGTGGGGATATTTTGATGGATTTACCAAATGAAATGACGGCCCAATTCCGTGCCAACCAAACAGCATCGGGATAGAATTGCACAATGAATTCTAGAATTTCAGGCCCAAATGATGGATACCAAACGGCCTCTAAGAGTTTCAGGCATTACCTAAAAGAGTAGAATCTGGTATTTCAAGAAAGTAAGGAGCTCTTAAAATTATACTACCCATGCATAATATTATACATTCATAAAAGTTAAGGATATCATGCCAGCACTAGCATCCGTGACTCCATGTAATGATGTATGTGAATTCTCCAGGGACATATTCTGAATAATGATGTGAGGCACTTTGAGTAAAGGTTCTGCAAATCTGTGCTCCTTGAAAGCTAGGATTTGTGGGGACAAAATGGTACTCTATTTCTCAAAAAGTATGACAACTAGTCCAGAACCTGTCATATTGCAAAGCTATATGGCTGCCTGTCGGTGTAATTCATATACATTTGTTCTCTTTAATTTGTTAAATTTTGGAATTCTGATCTGTAAATCAGTAACAAACTAGCATCAGTAGTCATCCATGTCTCCAAACCTTGGCTGGCATTTTCTTTTTTTTGCATTGTCTGCCCTAAGTCATTTAGATAGCTGCTGGATGCTGCAAGTCTGACATCTTGTTCCATGGATTATTCGTTTTGTCGGTTTCTTCTTTTGTTCGTAGAGAACTAGTTTTCGAAGTTTACAAAGGTGCCATTGCCTAGGCCTGTCGGTATGGAAATCAAAGACAGAGACCATGTTTTCCTATATTCACTAATAATAACATTGGAGATAGTACTTATATTGATTCCATGATATAGGTGGCCTTTTTTTTTAATGTTTCAAGGCAGTCGTTTGTCATCCGATTTCAGATTAGGAGGGAGCGTTTAAGTATATACAGAGTTGTTCAGCTTTACAAAAACAAAGGAAGAAGAAACCCGAAGCGGGAGTACTGAACTACTGGGACATCTCCGGGATTGTGTGAATGGGCATATACACGATCTGCGCAATCTCCTCCTGGACTAACGCAGCGGCGACATCAGGAAGTAGTGCCGTGTTGCTCAAGATCCTTCGGTTCCTTTCCTTCCATACTCCCTACATAGAGTAGATGAAAGCGCCGCTGGTGATAAAGTGTAGTCGATACATTTTCTTCTTCATTTCGAGACAATAGCTTTTCTTGTCGGGTTTCATTACAGCTTCTACCAGTTTAAAATTGCTTTAGCATTGTCTTTGCCAACGGGGATGCATGTTGTAAACAACAACATGAGTCTCTACTCTTTACTCCTAGTAAAGTCATCAACTGGAATGCCTAGGAAACAGTAAGAGTTTTCAGACATCGCCCAAAAGAGTATAATCTGGTATTTCAAGAAAGTAGGGAGCTCTTAAGTCTTTAAAAAATTATGTTGCCCATTCATAAATTTCCACAAAAAACGTGCAAAGATTTCTGAGTGGACACAGAGTTCACACTTGTTCCAACCTGAAGCATAAACAAAGCGTCAAAGACAACAGTTGTACATTTTCCTGAACTTATATTTATATTCGGCGTGACGCACATAATTTTCTTTCATTTATTCAGGCAACGACGTACATTGTTCACCAAGCTGCGTTTAGGCTTGGTTTCATTCAGGACCTGCTTGACACCTGTTAGCTCCTCGCAAAATAAGCTTTTGTTTCACCGACTGAACTCGCCACTTATAAAACAAATGGTAGTAGATGCTTGCGCAGACCATTGCCCAGCATCTTTCAATAATGGTGTTGAACTTTGTTCTGCTCAAGACCAGGTTCGTCGAACACCATTAAAAACTTCCCTTTAGAATCTGTGCTTGTTTCCCCAGTCAGCTTACACATCTCGTGGCTCCATGATTTGAATATTGCAGGGCAGACTCAACTGAGGCGACACAAGGAGGATCCATTGGCGAATTCGCATGTGAAGACCAATGGCTCTTGCCTCTTGGTTGGTTGGTTGGTTTCTGTCATGTTTGCTCAGAAGAAAACCATAGATTATTTCCCTTCACAAAATAGATTAATTTTCCCCAAATTGTTAGTAGAAGAGAACCAAGTGTTCATATGCCATAACATGCTAGATTTATGATCTGAAAACATTGAGCAGTGTTCCATCTGGATTTTGGAACTAGCTCCACTGCATATGGGACATAACGAGGAGATGCTGTCTGCGGGAACACTCTTTTGTCCCGATTTCCTCACCCACCGGACTAATCCCGTATTATTGTTGGCGCATGAATGAGCTTGGGTCTGACAGGTTTGGGACTTTGCTTGCTAGTACTCCCTTCGTTTCAAAATATAAAATGTTTTAGGTTTGTGAAGAAAATGTATCTAAACTTTTTGTAGTGTGTAGATTCACTCTAAACCTGAGGAAACCTACATACTAAAAGTAGTGTAGATACATTTGCTTTATAAAGCTAAAACATCTTATATTTTGAAACGGATGGAGTATAATATTTGTCATTTGCTGAAAGTGAGATAAGTTCTGTGATTTGTTTTTTCACTACAAGGTGCAGTATGACAAAAATCAGATTTATGTTTTATTCTGTTAGCATCGTTGTTTCGTTATTGTTTTGAATAGTGAAACCCGGCTATAAGAATGTCGCATGGAATGACAAAAACCATCGCTATTGCTGTCCCTGGTCCTTGCAAGCAATGCAAGTACCAGCAGAGAGTAGTATTCCACCAAATTTATAAAACATCCACATCCACTAACATTTATGGTAAACCGGTTCGTGAATATATGATTATTATGTTTGACCAAATTTAGAACATTTTGCATATGACACAGGTCGCAGTCAAGGGTATGCATTTTTTGGACCATGCAATGACCATCCTTTTGGACTATGCATCATATGATACACATAGACAGTCATAGTTTAGGGTGTATTTTTTTGATTTCACATGTATTTTTTGCAGACTTTTGCTTCAGTGTCCCCTTCTTCTCTAAACTTACGAAATTGAAGACATAAGGACGGCTAGGGTTGGCCGATGCCCCTTCTATTTGAAAAAATAAAAGGTATCGGCGAATCCTGGTTTTTCAATTTTGCAAGGACAACTAGAGCTGAATCTGTTGTCGGGGACATGGTTAGAATTGGAAGCCTTTCACGGCTTGGGCATGGAGCAAAAAAGGAAGGGGACATGGCACCAAACGCCTCGTTCCAAGATGTCAACACGTTTGTTCTGTTCTCACTAGCTCGCACCCCACACTGACGCGCACCCGCCCCTATATTATCTTCGTCGTCGCGCCACTCGCTTCCCGCGCTCTCGGCTCTCCTACGTTCACACATACGCACAGTGATCGAATCCCATCTCGCGAACCTCGGACACCGTTTGCCGCACAAATGGAGGCCTCGCCGTCTCGCAGCGACAGCTTTTCCCGGGCGTGGCTCGGCCGCAAGGCCCCAGTGGCGTCCTTGGAGCGGCTCGACGCCGACGCCGGCCTCGGGTGTTCCTTCGACAGCTCCACGTCCTTCATCGACATGGACCCCGCCGAGCTCTTCTCGATGCGGTGGACGTCCTCCGCCAGACCGGCGACAGAGCAGGATGGGGATGTGGATGTGGAGGAGGAGGCGGCAGAATTCGACTTCGGCCAGCTGGCACGCGCCGGCGCGCGGTGCTCCTCCCCGCTGCTCGTCGGAGCCGGGCTACTAACCCTCACCCCGTGCGAGCCGAGAAACAGCATCGCGTCGTACGCCGACGCCGCGTTCTACTCCGCGCAGAGCACGCCGGCCTCCGCGTCGTCCAGCTCGCGCCGCGGCGTGGGCGGCGCCAGGGCGCCGCTGCTGGCGACGCGGAGGATCCTGCTCCGGTACCTGCGGCTCCTCGCGCCGCTGTGCCGGAAGGTGAGAGCGCTGCCGGTGCGGGCGCTCGCGCCGCGGTCGGCGCCCAGGGCTGCCGGCAGCTTCGCCGCGACGACGGCTTCCCCGGCGCGGCAGTCCACGTCCAGCTACGCGAGCGCCGCGGAGTGCTGGTGCCAAGGCCACGCCGAGACCGCCGTGCGGGACGCCATCCTCTACTGCAAGAAATCCGTGCAAGGACAGGACGTGTAAACCGATCGAGGACGCGCGAGCGAGAATCGGTGAGCAAGATGGATGCGGTGCCCGTCGCTCTCACCCTCCTCGATCGATCGGTTGCCGCTCTTTGGGGAATTTTGATTTGTCGTGTGTACATCCTATACGCATACGGTACCAGAGTGTATAGTGTATACGAGTATATGAGCTGTGCTCCAAGGTGCTTTAACCTTGTGAAGCATTGATTTGAACAAGTTAACCTTGTGATGCTATATTGTCACTGTGTCAACTGTTAATTAAGGTTTAAGACTCCGGGGCCCACCCCCAAACCCCATGTAGCATCCCAGTTGTCTAACCCCTGTAATGCTACATGTTATAATAATAAAAAGGGCCACTTCCAACATATAATTGTTGCATCATCATCATATCATGCTCATGTCATCATGTCACCTTGCATTTGAGCATCATATAAAACCCTTTCTTGTTTGGTTCTTATCTCATGTGCATGATTAATTGTATTTGTCTCTTGATATTGTATTTGGCTCTTGATATATTGTTAAATGCCCAAGTTGACTTGAGGGCATCTCTCTTAATAACTCCACCACCTTTTCTTTCACCACCTTATAATTCTACCATCCAATTAATATGAGCTTGGCATTTTTATTTGAGTTATCTCTAGCTCATGTTGTTGGTTGGGTTCCACCCATAATCTTTGCTTGGCCTTGCCCATCTTTTGGGAATGCATATGGATCATGCCATGTTAATATTATTGTTTTCACAAGGATAAATTGGCATTAATTATTTTGCATGGGCCATGCAAGTGCCACCTTTTCTAGTATTTGGTTTTTGCTTGAATTCTAAGTGGATCATCTTCCTTTGTTTAAATCTTTGGTTGGCTTGTAGTTGTTCTTCACCATATCATCTATCTATCGCCCCCTTTAGCTTAACCTCTATCCCTTGCTCCATGCACACACATGTGCTATGTGGCATGC
This sequence comes from Avena longiglumis, assembly GCA_030063025.1. Classification (NCBI taxonomy): domain Eukaryota; kingdom Viridiplantae; phylum Streptophyta; class Magnoliopsida; order Poales; family Poaceae; genus Avena; species Avena longiglumis. The sequence continues at coordinate 436,659,398 of CP125974.1, read as the reverse complement.
ACAACACAAACCACCCCTTTCTTGGATCTTGCTTGGTCATGGTTGGATCATGCATGGACCAAAGAAACCACCCCATCATCATGATCATCTCTCCCTATCTTCCCTCCTTTCTCTTTTCTTGATCTTGTGTGCTTTGTGAGGCATGATCAAGTTACCCCCACCTCCATCTATCTACCCCTATCCATCTACCCTAACCCTCTCTTACACCTAAACCCTAAGCCACCCTTACCCCTAATCTACACCTTGTTCCTAAACAAAACTCTAGCTACACCTCCTCTTCCCCTACCTAGCATGATCACCCCCTCACCCTAGACCTAGCCCGAGCCGGCCCCTCTCCTCTCCCCTCTTTTTCTCTCCCTCTAGCCTCACCTGCCCACGCCCCTAGGCCCACCTGCCTGCCTCCCTGGCCTCGCCTACCCCACCTGCCAGCACCCTCTAGTGCCCACGCCTGCCCTGCCTTGTCCTGGCCTGATCGTGCCGAGCACGTGAGAGGGAAAAAGGTGGCGCCCTGGCCGGCCTCCCCTCCCACACGCAAGCCCTCCTGGCCGTCCTTATCTACCCCAAGACCTCCCCGCCTCCCCGGGACCGCGGTGAGCCCTCTTCCCTTCCTCCTAGCCATCTTCCTCACTCGCCACACACCGCCTGCTCACCACCGCCTGTCGATCTAGCCGTGGCGTGGTGCTGCGGTGTCGAAGCCCGTGGAGCCTCTGCGACGCCCGACCGCACTGGCCGGAGGAGAAGACCTGCCCACGCCGCACGCCACCGAAAACCCTAGCTACAGGCGTACGCCTGGCCGATCAAACGCGCCTGCCCGAACCAAGCACGCCATCGGCCCCGCGGTGAGTCCTCGGTCCTCCTAGACACCGCCCCTGATCGCTTCACGGTTGGCGTGGCACGGCGACGAGCACCCTCGACGCAGTAAACGCTGTCGACGCTTTCCGCTGCAGGCGTAAATCCTACCTAGCCTCGCGCTTTTCCCCGGCAACCACGCGCCGCCGTAGCGGTAGCCGCCCTAAGCGCCAGAGGCGGTTCGAACCCGCGCCGCACAGCGCAGCATGGCGATGGACGCAAGACGCTCGGTTCAGTTCAGGGAAGATCCACAGTACGCGTGGCCGTTTTGCGAAAAAAAAACCCCTCTTTTGCTTTTGCCAACCCACGGTACGTTTTGGCCCACCTGTCTGTGTCGCGAGAGTTTTATAAAAAGGGTCCTATGTTTTTCGAGTATCAACCTGCGGTCCTCTGTTCTCACCACGGTAGCGTGGTATGCAGAACCCAGCCCACCTGTCTGCGACCCAGACTAGAGTAGGATGAGTATAAAACGTCCCAGAGCCTGTTTAAAATTCAAATCTAGTTTAAATTATTTCAAAATTCAAATTCAATTCAGTTTCAAATAACTTTTCCATACTAAATCCAAATTTGTCAAATAATATATGTTTGTATATCAGCAAAATGAGAGGATTCCAAATATGCCATCCATATTGCCTTTTGCATAATTAAAATTCCAAGTTTATTTAAATTACACTAATTGCCACTAGAATTTAAATAATTCATAACTTTTGTTTCCTAAATCCAAATTTAGCAAATGATATGTCTAAAATGATCAGCTCGACGAGACCTTTCTGTTTATGCTATCCATAACTTCATTTGCAGCATGCATCATATAAAAATATAGTGAACAGCAACTATTATGGCAACAAATGTGATCCAAATCCCCATTAAAATGTTATTTCTTGTCCTCCACACCTCACCCATGCCATGCTACTTATTGCCATGCAACTTGTGCATCATTCATCATGGCATGATTGTTTGCTTGACGCATCTTATTCATATGCTTGTGCTCTATATTCATGTTGGCCTTGTTTGTTTGGTTTTTCTCGGATAGACCTTGGTGGGTTATATCAAGAGAACCAGGAGCACTACCCAGATCCGTCCCTTGCTACAACTGAGTTGACAGGCAAGCACTTCCTCATGCTTGCATACATACAGTACCTATTGCCTCTATCTTATTCTTGCATCATTGAGTCGCGATTGCATTAAAATGAATCCCAAGTATGCATAGCTTTTACTTTTAAACCCCACCAAGCTTGTTCCTCCATCCCATGAGCCCCTACTATAGGAGTTGTTTGAGCCATGCGAGTCGTAGAACAGCATGTGTAGGGTATGTGAGTGTCTGTTGGATAATGAGGTACCTAAACAACTTAACCTGAGTAGTATGGGATAACTAAAGAAAGTGGCACCGGTGAGCAACATCTGCTATTTGGTTTTTCCTGCTCACTTGTGTCCCGTAAGACCCCGAGTACTTGATTCCTGTTCCTTGATTTATCGCGCTATCCATATCCGGGAGGTATATGGGACCCCCCTGAGCCAGAGCTTGATTCCGTCTTATTTCTTGGGGCCACAAACTAGTTTGAGGTTTTATTTACGATCCTGTACTTATGCCATGCTACTTTCTGTATTTAAATTGCGAGGAGCACCTTGATCTTTTAGGAAGGCGGAGTGATTACGCGGTATCGACAAGCCCAGCCACACTTTCGGGTTCCCGATCGCTTGACCATTGGCGCTAACCTTGAGTCCGTCTCGAGCTTGCTTACTCCGCTATGGGATCTACTCAAAGGTGGCCTCAAATATTTCTGAATCTTGTGATTGTTCAGTCGTGAAAGCCTCGTTGGGTTTTGATTTGGTTTTTCCGAGGTTGATCGAGCGTGTGTTGCTATTGGTGCACCCCGGCCGGGTAAAACTTTCTGAAAGCCGTGTCCGCGGATATGGACGACTTGGAGCACATTTTCTCGATCATAGACAAGCATAACTAAAGTACCGCCTTAATCTGACTAAGTAACTTGACTAGTAAATGGTGCAGCACTCATGGAATGGTTAATAAAATTGTCAACGGATGGGGGGTGTTCGTCAGCTTCCTTGTTGGTAAGCAGAGAGGAGGATGGATCGGATGAAATTACCATTATAACTGTTGTACTTAATTCACGGACATCCGTCTATCATTGGTTAGGCGGATGGTTAGCGTTTATCTGTAGAATTGCTAGGGTTTATTTTTCGCTGCAGTTGCGTCACCCCAGGTTGTGTCCCCTTTAGAGGCATTAAGTCTTGCTGAGTACCCTTAGGGTCTCACACGATAAATTATTGGTTCAGATGGACAGGTACCTCCGCAGACGGATCTTTGGTGGAAGAAGCCAAGATGTGGGCAACGATCGTTCGGTGTAGAGATTCCGAACGGGATCCGTGAGACACAGTTGGGATGTGCTTATTTCTATGGCATCTTATGCCGATTTGCTTCTTATCCGTACTCGGATTTTGTTTGCCGCTTCCGCATGATACTCTGATGTGTGATGTATGAGGAGTTATCCTAAAATATAGATCTATCTAGGTCATTTGAATCTTGACGTATGGCGTTGCTATATTTCCTTTCTTTCTAGATGGTGTGGCTCTGATGTACTCTTGTATGGTGGCTTGCGTACATACCCACTTGTGTACGTAGTTGATCCCTTCGCCTGCCGACTACGCCGTCTGACAGTCCCGTTGAGAGGGTAGTGGTTGGGACGTCTGAAAGGACTACCAGTGAGTGGCTTTTGGGGCCCCACCGTACTATTTCAACCACTATCACTCATCCAGGCTTGTATCTAGGAGCGTAGTTCACCGAGGTAGTTACAATTGGTATCAGAGCCATCCCGACCTTCAGGGTTTCATCCAAACGGTCGTTGTCAGTCTAGCAAATATTTTGGTAGTTATGTATATTAGGGAAAAACAAAACGCGAGAGTAGGACTGCTTCCATTTTTCTTCTTACCCTCCCACCCACCCTTTTCTGGTAAGGAAGTGCAACGTTTTCAATTCTCTTCTCAAAGTTCAAACTAGGATTCACGTGTTCTGGGTTTCCGTAGTACCATAGGTTGTGTGTGTGTGTGTGTGTGTAATCCCTTGTCTACCTGTTGCATCCAAGTTGTTATCTTATCTGCCTTTGGTTATCAACTGTTGGTACATTCCATACCGACAGGCTTTTGCAAACCGACGCAATCTATCTTCCTCTTTGTATCCGACGCTATCTTGTTTGGGGTGTTCGTTTCCGTAGCTACCAATCTTTAGGTTTCGTCGTAAGAAGAAAGGGGTTAGGATATGTGTTC